>OZ029919.1:22543538-24943538 GCA_964023275.1 Norana najaformis
ACTCTAAGAAATGTTATATATATATATATTATATATATATTATATATATATATATATTATATATATATATATATTATATATATATATATATATATATATTATATATATATATATATATATAATTATATATATATATATATATTATATATATATATATATATATATATATATATATATATATATATATATATATATATATATATATATATATATATATATATATATATATATATATATATATATATATATATATATATATATATATATATATATATATATATATATATATATATATATATATATATGCAATACTTGCGCATGTTATCGATTCCCTTTAACTGCATTGCAAATGCAACCATTGGCAATGGCGTCACATAAATCCACTTTTATATCGCATATTTTGAATCTGGCAAATTATTTATTGTGCGCCTGCATGTATGCATATATATATATATATGAAATCTACATATTGTAGTGTAGGCCTGCTACTTAGCAAAGACATTATTCAATTTTCTTTTTGTTCAAAACTAAGTCTTTTTGCAAAAAAATACCTTTTCACCTCCACCGCCACTTACTCTCCAATCTGTGAAACGCAAACCACTGTAAACTTTGTTTCTACGAGGTACCAAAACTTGAGAATTTGTTCAATTTACTTTTAAAAGCAGGACCATGGATTCCTATCGCCATATTACCCCTTTCATAATTCCTAAATAAGCCACTGTATCTGAAGTACCTAGGTTATATGTGACC
The DNA here is from genome assembly GCA_964023275.1 of Norana najaformis. Lineage (NCBI taxonomy): Eukaryota > Metazoa > Annelida > Clitellata > Crassiclitellata > Hormogastridae > Norana > Norana najaformis. The sequence goes on from OZ029919.1 coordinate 22,544,289, forward strand.
GCACATGAGAAAACCCTCACAAAGTCGGAAAAAGCAAAACTGGGTTTGATATTGCACTGTGTTGGGCTGGAATTGCTGAATAATTACGTGTAAACCGCATGCTTCTATCACAAACAGGAAAAAAGTTACAATTTTATGAAGACGTGGGTGTCTTCGCGGCTAATTGTGAAAAAATGCGAGTTAAGTTTACTATAACTAAGACTCGACCAAAGTCGCTGTGTCTAGGAGTCGTAAGTGTTTCTGAAAATAGTTAATTGGAGCATATTCATACATCTATGAGGGCTGGAATATATTCACATGACTTGTTCATTTGCATGATAATCGATGCACACAACTTCAGATTATCGCACCGGAGAACCAGCTCGACGAATCGCATAGCAGGACAGGGAACCCGAGCGTTTTTCTCGCAAATTTACTTTTCCGACTGTGTGAGAACTTTTTAAAAAGAATGAAATAGGGGATCTATATTCGAATGGAGCCAGCGCTTAAACGTAGTCTCTATTCAAATGTAGCCTGTATTCGAATGGGTTGTCAGTAACTTGACTCTAATCCGAGCGTTCTATGCGGTGAGTTTGGTAACACAGGATGGGACGTTTCGCATTACCTAATGTTAAAATTAACCTTGCTAAAACACACTGTACAGAGCGGATCGAAGTATACCAGCCTCCGATATGCCGGTTCCCCGTCCTGCTATGCGAATCGTCGAGCTGGTTCTCCGTTGTGCAAAGTACTGTTAATTGCTAAAGGTCAGAGATGCTGGCTAGATGTCGCGCCCGAGTAATCCATTATGGCTGCAGCGTGCAGTACAAACGCCACAACTTTATCCGGGTGTTCCGAATGCTTTGCATCTGGTTGCGATGGGGGCCCATAACTCTCGGCTGATCTGACTGGATGTGGGCCAAGCGTTGCTTGCAGCTGACTGCGGCCAATCTGCCTGTTAGGATTGTTTGTGTCGCACGCAACACAATCTCCATCGATTTGCAATTTCTACGACGAACGAACGCAGTTTCTTTCTCAACCAAACATCATGCAGTGCTTCCACAGAGCGCTTTTGAAAGCTTGTAAAAGACGCTATATAAATCGGCTAACATACCTTAACTTATACAGCTTACCTTTCTTTACCTTATTTCACGCTGCCCTACATTTCCTTTTCTAACCTTTGCCTCATCATAGGCCTATACCTTACGCTATATCTTACGTTACTTTACCTTTCTTTTCTTTGCCTTCCTGTTTTACCTTTCTTTTCTTTACCTTATATTGCTTTACATTACCTTAGTTACCTTACGGTACATTATCTTTTCTTTCCGATTTATTTACATAAAGGCGCCCTAGGCTATTATTGGCCTAAAACAGTCGACTGTCAGAGTCCCATTGACCAAAGTATTGGTAATTATTAGACAGAGGGAAAGTGGTGTTGAAATAAAATGAGAACTTTATTATTTTAAATTGAATTAATAAAATAAATCGTTGAAATGATACAACTAATAAATAAATAAATAAATTAAATAAATAAAAATAAAAGACCCAAACAACTGCAGTATTAAAGTATTATATAATTCCTGTAATCCTTAAAACGTTTTTATTATTATTCATAAAACCTACATTTATAGCCTTATGACCGGTACACACGTATGCCTTTGCCTTTCCTTTACTTGCAAAGAAGTATACATATACTTACCTTTGCCTTTCCTTTACTTGCAAAGAAGTATGCATATATTTACCTTTGCCTTTCCTTTACTTGCAAAGAAGTATGCATATATTTACCTTTGCCTTTCCTTTACTTGCAAAGAAGTATGCATATACTTACCTTTGCCTTTCCTTTACTTGCAAAGAAGTATGCATATATTTACCTTTGCCTTTCCTTTACTTGCAAAGAAGTATGCATATACTTACCTTTGCCTTTCCTTTACTTGCAAAGAAGTATGCATATATTTACCTTTGCCTTTCCTTTACTTGCAAAGAAGTATGCATATACTTACCTTTGCCTTTCCTTTACTTGCAAAGAAGTATGCATATATTTACCTTTGCCTTTCCTTTACTTGCAAAGAAGTATGCATATACTTACCTTTGCCTTTCCTTTACTTGCAAAGAAGTATGCATATATTTACCTTTGCCTTTCCTTACATTGTTTTCCAGTCCCAGAATGCATGCTTGTCTGACTATAATCATTCCACGACACCCGATTCTGTTCGAGCCTCGTTTATCATTCGATCCCGTTCGGCAAATCGCGCAGGTAATTATCTTTCAGAAGTGCGGCGGCATATCCAGTTTCAGGGGTACTGTTTCCATCTCTCCGGGCGTTGGCCATAACCGTCGTCTTAGATTCGCCTTGACGTCTGTAAACTTGGCCTAAAATTACAAAGATATTATTATAGCAGTTTGGATCATGTGTTGAACAGTTGGTTAGTGATGGCTGATTGACGTAGCCGTTCACCAGAAAGGCTGCGGTTGGAAGCCTTGTGCGTCATTTGTTCTAGCACCTGTTTAGAAAATTCATGGAGCTGTTGGTCTGCTCATGTTGGATCAGGATTCACATGGAAGAGTTAACAAAGCAATCAAGAGCAGGATTTTCGATATTTTCCACTTAAATCCTCTAAGTGCTACGCGTAATGAACCCTGTCTCATTGCGGCATATTAAATAGACGGTTTAATAAAAACAACAACAACAACAATAATAATGACAACACCCAGTGACTAAAAATAGAGATTAATGCTCAAGTGTCTCTTTTCATCTGTAGAGGTCTTCTTATTCCCTCACAGACATCAAGACAGTAAATTAAGGGTGAACGAGTGCACCGATGCAGAAAATGATCCGAGAGAGCTAACCACAACCGTTTCTGCATCCACAGTTGATAGTTAATGAGTAGAAAGAAAGAAGACATTGTTCCAGTTAATTAAAACTGAGTCTCTGCTACACTGTCAGCGTTGGCCTTTGCAGTCTAAAGTTCCAAACGATAGCTGGTTTTGTATACCCCGTAAATGCTAGTCTGTCCTCGGATGGGGCGCCTGTGTTTGCCAGTGCAATGGTACAGTTTATATAAATATAATAACACAATATAGTTGTATAACTCTACAATTATATATCGGCCTAACTATATATGAATACAATATAGCGCGGTGATAAGCACGTGTATCCCTTTCTTGCTTAGACTGCTTATCTTCACCATTATAACGCTGCATTACCATCGGAATTCAACCTGGTTTTTGGATAGGCTTTGGTGCGCCATTGATTCAGCCTTTTGCATTGTTTTAACAGCCCTATGAGAAAGTTACTAGATTAGTTAGCTGATGAGATGAGATCAGATCAGATCAAATCATATCATAGTAGATCAGATTAAATAAAATCGTCTCTCAAAAAAATAAGCCTACCGACAAGGCAGCTCCGTTAGAGTAGGAATCGCGCTTCTCAGCGCAACCTTATAAAAAGTGTAGCTGACTTGGCCTCATTACTAGTCAATTTTTTTCGTCTCATAATATAACCTATTTCGCGAAATAAACTAATAGCGAAAGCATACACTTTGAGATACTGTTATCTAACGCAGCCGCAAACTCACGGATTGAGTCAATGAGGATAAATTAGCCTAATAGGCCATGTAGTCTAACTGTTGCACACGTGCGTATGGTTATACACTGAATGGTATTTTAATTGCCAGAAATCCTATTTACTCCGTCTAAGATACAGTTTCTTGGTTCTGCTGTCTGTATAGATTCTGTAGGTTTGCGTGCAACTCCGGTCTTAAATGTTGCACTCAAAAGACACCGAATGTTTGACCGACCCCTTCAGCGTGAACTATATATCCTGTGAATTAGGATTTAACTGATTTAGAAGCCTAAAACATGAGTGTTAAGGGCAAACAAGCATTTATTAAATACACTTTACTGAACGCATGCATTTTCAGGCATTTTCAACCTTCAGCCTTTATTTAGTATCGATTTTAAGCATAAAACGCCGTTTTAAGAGTGAAAAAGAATTTATTAAACGCAGCTTATATTCTGCGTTAGAGGAATTCCGTAACCCCTGTACTCAACTATTGTACTCAACTGATAAGACACCCATCCTAATTTGAGGCACATGCCTCTACTACTAAAGACTATATTTCATGGCGAAATACATGTGGCACCTTGCATGTTTTTCTATAAATAATATCTTACACTCTTATTTTCTACGTATAGCAACATATTTATGTAGTACCACTATCTAATGATATGACATACTGACATGCATGCATACATTTAGTGATACATTCCATACAATCATACATACTTAATTTGCATAAGGGAAATACAGCTGCTGCAGTTTAGCAAACATATCGGAGTGCTGCGCAGTGGTAAATAGCTCATAAACATTGAGCCTATGTATTTACAAAACAAGGCAAATATATCAACATGTCTCCAAGCACATCTGTGAAATATACGGACTGAGCGCTGGTACATCATTCTCAGTGAATATATATAATATATATATATTTATACTGACAGTGCTGCATTTAAGACAGGGTGCATAATACAAAAAAAGGTTTATAGACTTATGATATAGACCGGGTGTATGATATGCAGATTACGCATATGATATAGGCGAGGCATAATATTAGATATAGATGTAAGGACAGAAAGGACATCTTCCCATTTCCCAACATACAGTAGTTTAGACTCGGTTGAAGGCACATTTTCCCCATACGTTTCGCTCTTGGCCATGGGCCTGTCACCCCACTGGTGTAGATTATGTATCTCCCACTGAAAATAGATGTCTGTATACACTTCGTTCCTCTCTTCGCACATTGCTACTAACCACAAACAGCAAATAGCACAATATATTAAGCTATATATCTATACCCCACATATAATACTTATGCATGCATATATATATAATACATACAATACTTATGTGTGTAAACATATAATACTTATTTGTGTTTATATATAGTGCAATCTACAGGTCCTTTTAGAGTAAATATCAGAACGTTGCCCGAGGGTGGGTGTCAGTTAGACTAAGTTTTATTTCTTTCTGAAATTTTCTGATGGCAGCTGACTTAATCGGAGCCACACCCACTTGTGAACAACTTAGAAACTGTGAGCATATATTCAGGATTCACGACATACATCACAACATGTGCAGTGGAAACAAACATTTATATGTGATGCCACTATCTGTTTAGACAGTACGACAATATACAGAATGGTCTCACTAAATAGGGAATATGTATGTATGTACATGCATATATTTATATTTATGTGTGTATGTATCTATGTATGAGGATATTTAGAGCGCCCTTTAAGAACCTTTCACCGTATCCCTTTATATAACGGTAGCAAGTTATATAAATATAGATATAAGTAGCAACTTATATAAATATAAAGATAATATATGGATGCACACTGCAGAAGTGACATTAATGTGATTGTCTAAATGCATGTCGAGTCACGTAGCGCTGAATAAATATAATAAATGGGTTGTCATGGTTTTCAGCCGGTTACTTAGGAGATATCGCGCTGACCGACGAGGAATTCAAATTGCTCACTAGGCTGAACCGCAAGAACATGAGGCGACGCAATCAACGCAAGAAGCAGGTGCTCGAGAAACAGGTGACCGATACACAAGAGGTGGCTGACAATAAGACGCAGCGGATTAACAGCGAAGACGATGTCAAGCCGACTCTAATCAGGAAGCGACCGAAACACAACGACGACGACGATGATGACGACGACGAGGATGACCTTGAAGGTCAGAGCGGGAAAAGGACGGGGAAGAAGGAAGATGCCTTGAAGGAGGAAAAGGACCAGCATTCTTCATTCCATGCAAAGACTTCTATGCAACAATCCAAGTACGTAACCTCACGAATTTACTAGTAGCTTCATCATCAGCGTCGTAATTATGTTCATCATCTTCGTCACGGGTGGTGGTTTGGTGCTCTGGATACATCGGTGGAAAGTGCAGCAATGTTAAGCAGCGCCAGCCCGGTTAGTAGTTAGATGATTAGCCATCCATTGAATACTAGGCAATCCGGTGCTAACTCAGCCCTCCGTCCTATCAGAGTTTATAAGTGGGTTCCAACACAAGTTTGAAGTTTAAAATGAAGGCTTAAAAGTGTCCTGTAGTTTCACTGTTTGTGTTTGCGCCTCACTCGACACACTGAGGACCACTTCGACCTCAGGACCAGCTTCTCGTGACGAATTTATATAGAGGCGTGTTTGACAAGTGTTTTACCTTTTTACCTGTTATTGCTGACATCACCGTCATCATCATCATCATCATCATCTTAATCTCATTAAACATCTGTGTAACATAAAACTCTACGCGTACAATCACCGAACCAAGTTTATCCAAACCATGTTCAATCACACGGCTAAGCATGACCTCCCCGCTATATAATTACGAAGGCTCTAAATACGAGTAGCAATTTGGAAATGTCATCATGTTGGATGGCTTGTTAAGTGTCCATTTCTTTTTGGACTCCTTTTGTTAGATGGTTTAAATACGTTGCCATTCCATAATAGGATACTAAGGGTTGGTAGTTTCTGTTTAACGATGCTATGTTATAACTGGGATGATTAGGCCATGGCACCACCTTAGTATGGCAGTGGCGGAGTTTTACAAGTACTGCAAACTAAAGTTAGGCCTACATTCTGTCTTTTTTAAAAAAACGTTAATTCTATCTCCAGCATTTTCAGCAATAACTTTGTTGCGGTATTGAGATCTATTACAATACCCCAGTTCCGGTTCAAATTGAATCTTAAATATGACGAGTTTGGTTTGGTTTCGTTCTTCTTCCAGCTGCGTCTGGTTCCTTTTATCATCCCGAAATGCTTCCAGATGCCACTTGTTCTTTTACGCTCAGTTCGTAATTTGACCATGTACAGTTGCTGTCTGTTCATATGTCTTTTATGTACGTTGATGTATTACTTAAGCAGCTGGCTGCCACGCTGATAGCCCGGGTTCGTCCTTGCCTGGTACGTGAGCAAGGCCTTCAAGCAGAAGAAAAGGGTTGATGCGTCGTGTACGCAGGATCGATCAGGCAGAGGTCAAGGGGTCATTTGGCTCGTGCTTAAGCCTTTTGGTGGCCTCAGACTTTGCCAGTTATGAGTTTTTGGTTTTGAGTTTGATTTAAAGATTTCAGTAGGCCTATAACCATGGCCCAGAGGCCTAAAGTGTCGAAAAGAGGATGCTGGACCTCAATCAACCAGCGAAGGATCTTCTGTGCATTAGATAGTGTGGGGTATCTTCGAAGTCTGAGTTAAGCTTTTCTGTAGAGTTAAAATAATTAATTCCTTATTTTTAAATAAAACTTTATTTTTCGTTTTTCTTTTTTTCAACATCCAAATATCTCGGATATAGGATTTTCTGGTTAGTTTATCCAGAGCCATACATGTATACATATGCATTATTTACTTTTATAGCTGGGTCCAGTGTATGTTTACATAAATCTTAAAAAATATGCCTAAAACGTGTCTAATATATATCATACACATAATTCACGTATGTGCACACACACATATATGTAATATTATGAACAGTATATTATTCATATAATTTATGTCTGTCGACATAAGTAAGTAACAAGAAATGACAATTTGTATAGCGACATAATTAGCTAGCTACTTCTAAAGTACTTTACAGTTACTTACTAACTGCAGCAAAATACAGCGCAAATGTCTGTATGAACTGTATGCGTGTTTATGTATGGACTATGTATGTTGTGCACGTTTGTGTACATAGGCCTGGCGCTGTGAGTATAGGCAACAGGGTGTGACCCACCTGGGCTTTCAACTCGTTATATTCTATCCGCCAGACGTTTAGTTAGAGCTCAACGTCCCTTATGTTATAACTACGCCACGGATAAAAAGACTTGAGGCCGAACACGCAGAGACTAACCTGGAAACAGATATGTGCGTCTCCTTTTTCTTCTAGTTTATTGAGGACGGGACCCAAGTGCACCACACCTACCTGGAGTAACAGCAGCAGCGCGCAATTGCGTGCGGTTTCCTTATGCTGCGCAGTTTATTCGGCAACATATAAATTAGCTTATAGAGATTTTTATTTCAACATGACATTGCATATGCTGGTTGACCAAATTCCAAACGATGAACTACAAGCAAGATTCGAAGGATAAAGAAACATAGGGACATCACGACTACGCTGGATAGACACGTAAACAAAGACTTAACAAGACTCAGACTAGCCATGAGAAATACATTACATTTGGCAAATGACCAGAAAGATTAGAGATCATTTATTCGCACCCATCGCCACCAAATGGCTGACATAAGGAACTGATGATGATAGGATGATGATGATGATGATGATAATGATGATAATGATGATCGGAGATTTAATCGTTTTCTATTATTATCTGATGTATTGGATTTGGATTTAATTTGATTGTTTTCTGTTATTAACTGATGTATTGGTTAATCTTTTTTCATAACTAACCAGCAGGGACAATAATTCTGCATAAATAGACAATTTATCGAAGAAAGTTAGACAGCCATGTATGCAGCGCTTTTAGAGGTTCCTAAATTGCGCTACACAAGTGTTTCGACACTTGCATACTTACAGCATCATTTCACCGGAGTACGAATAGGTAATGAAATATATCTCTTGGAATCTGATGCTCACAAGTTTATGTACACATTTAAACACGAGTTCAGCAGGGAAGCAGCAATAATTCAGATATAATTATAGAGTGGTTGGGCTGTTAACGCAGAGGTGGGGGCAAAATCCCCGCAGGGCAGAAAAACCTTTCGAGTGTTCTGTGCCACTTGCGCAAACTGAGCTGTTAAATGAGTACACTGACCGTACACTGTCGGTGGGAAGATCAGAGGGCGAGGGAGAGGACTGGCTACTCATCCTCCTACGATGAAGCTGCGAAATTGAAGTGACTAAGACTTCGTGTTCGTAAATGCCTCTATATGAGCTTCTTTATTTAAATTATTTATTAATTTAAGGCACTTATTAGTTGCGCAAATTCGATAAATTTGAATCTGATGTAAGACTTATGTTCGCTGGATGTGGTCTTCTTCTTCAGTGTCTGCCCTTAGGTCCAAGAATCCAACGATGCCACTCTTATTTCATTGAGTGGGACTAACTGGTAAACAGTCAAATTAGAAGCCATGTATACTAGGAACAGGTCAATATACACATTTTAGGTAACGGATGCATTACATATACAAAGACGTATAATCATCCATCATATGTTAGCCTAAACAAACTGTTCTGTGTATAGTCTAATCAAGGTACCGAGTAAAAGTCCATACTTAACGATACCAGCCAGATGCACAGCAGATAAAGATGGTCCATCATCAAAACTGTACTACGGATGCAATCGGAGTTCAAAGCCGAGTACCAGTTTACTAACTGATGCGCAGCTCACACTCCGACCTCCCTCTACACCCCCCCGAATCTATCGACTGAGAAAAATGCACTGGACTGGCTCTAATTGCCCCTCCCCACTCATCAGTGGACCAAAGAACCCTACGCTATATAAACACAATATATGTAGATACACGTAGGATCTGCACACACACACACATATATATATAATATATGTGTGTGTATGTGTGTAAATAGGGACTATGTATAAATTCATATATATATACACACAGTAGATATAATCACACATGAATATATTAGCAATGTGTGAATATATATATATATCTATGAATGAATACGAGATTATGTGTGTACACGTGATGTAAATATGTTGCCCTTGTTAATATTGACAAGAACCAAAAGCTTACGAAATAAAACATTTGCTTCGGCTAGATAGATCGATTGGCGAGAAATCGACAGACAGACAGACGGGCATACAGACACACAGATAGGCATACAGACACACACAGGCAGACACACAGACAGACACACTGACTGACTGACTGGAGGGTTGATGGCTTTGTGGGTGGCAGGTTTTCAGAGCGATAGATAAAACCATGCCTCCCACTTGCGCATCCGCCCGCCTTCTCAGGTATACCAGATAAGCAGTAGCTACTCATTCTATCGATGGGCTGAATAAGCGTCTTATGAATGCATGGGTTACTTAACAAATGTTCCATTTCTCATTAATTACGGGATGGAAGTCGCCGCCACCGTCGTCATCATCATCATCAACAACAACGACAACTACGAAGACGACAAAAACACTGTCACTACCACGTACAATTACATTTTACATGTACACTCCAAAACTACCACTGCCAGCATTACCACCATCATTCTTATCCCTCACCACCATCGCCACCTTTAGCTGCAGCAGCATCATCAATAAAAACCACCACCGCCACCGACGCCACCACCACCACCGCCTCTACCACCACCACCACCACTACCACCACCGCCACCACCACTACATAGCAATGAAAGTTCAAGTCAAGTATCTTCTGAATCAGCCCGACTCATACTCCTTGTAGACGTTTAGTCACAGAAGCACGTCAGGAATCCACTCTCGCTAAAAAGAAGTCCATGATACAGAGGCTCCGCAACACTCGCGAAAATTTACATCTGGAGATATTTGTGATTAATTTTGTAGTTTTTTTTTCTAGCAACAGAATTCCTTCTTAGGCCCTAATTAGCAAATATATGGTACCAATCTGCATAAAGCGAGAAACAAAATCTTCAAACCAACCAACTCACCAACCAGATTAGTCTATGGAGCAACCGTTGCTTAGCTGCACCTGGGAGCAGTTTGTCTTCTGAGGAGAAACTATGAACTACAAGTCCCAGCGCAGTCTTCTTTTCAATTGGCACAATACATCGAACAAAACTCAACTGCATGTGCCTACACTGTGCCCCGCAAAAAAACTTAAAAAGGTTATATCCAGTAATAACCTGGCAACTGTTTTGTGGTCTGTATAGTGATTGCTAAGCAGCAGATGTGTACGCTGTAGACCTAGAAACCTAATACCTGTGAAATACGCTCTTCAGCAAAATACCTGCAGATGCATCTTCGCGTTAACTATAGCTTTACCCTCAAATGCAGAACTGAATATATATATATATATATATATATATATATATATATATATATATATATATATATATATATATATATGTGTGTGTGTGTGTGTGTGTGTGTGTGTGTGTGTGTGTGTGTGTGTGTGTGTGTGTGTGTGTGTGTGTGTGTGTGTGTGTGTGTGTGTGTGTGTGTGTGTGTGTGTGTGTGTGTGTGTGTACACATAGGTATGTATGTATATGAAAGTTAATTATCATCAGTGCTATACATCTTGGTAAACGTAACGCGAATAACAGAATTATGCTGATTAGTCCGATGACAATTACTTATTTAAATGATCAGTTTAATGTTATGTAAATCTCGCAATTTCTCAATTATTCACAAAGCCGTGTTAGCGAAAGCAACTGATGAACACTCATTTATAAATTTGCTGTATTTCAGCCAAATCAAATCCAAAACCAAAGTAACAAGTGTCACAAGAAGTCAGGCCAAAGCAGGTGTGACGCTAAGCGCGTTTGTGCTTGGTAACTAATTTAAGAAACTGATTTATTCAATTGACAGGGTTTTAAATAATGCAAAACAAATATGAAATGAGTTTCTGACATCTTCATGTTCTTCGTTCGGCCTTCTTATATGTACCTTAAACCGAGTTGTTTATCGAAATATGGAACTCCTGCCTGTAGGTGTATACCGTGCCACATCTTATCTTACAAAATCAACAGGCGGCATCTTCAAACAGCTGGCCATATCCTCATTTATCTTTCTAAATCCTGCTGGCAAAATTTATGTCAAAATCACCTGTTGCTCGGCATCCACCTTTCGTTTGATCTTGGACTAGAAAGAACAGCTCACCCACTTTTCTTTATTTGTCGTGTGTTGCAGTAATATTGGGGGTCACTGCAGTTGAACAGCCTCTGTTTCTTCTGTTACGATATTTCATTTTTCTTCGTCGTCGTCATCATCATCGTCGTCGTCGTCGTAGTTATTATCTTCATTCGTCATCATCATCATTATCATCATCATCATCATCATCATCATAATCGTCATCATCATCTACAATAGATAAATTATTATCATTATCTACAACATATAAGTTACAATACTTAACTGATTAATTTGGTTCTCCAGAAATGCTCTTTATTCTAGTACTAAATGTTGTGTTGTAGTAAGTCAGTTTACACGAAATTAGCTGAAATAGTTTTTCTGTGGTTTTTGATATGATGTGTTAGTTTCTCTTTATCCTTAGCTGACGACAAGTGAAAGTTCAGTAGGGCGACGCAAGGTAAGGTAAAGTAAGATAAAATGGTCATTGCAACAGATCACTGCAAACAAATGTCCTGAGATGAATGGCTTTCCCTAGGTTAAAATATCTTCTGGCTGAAGCACTGACATTACAGTAGAACAACGTGTCCTAGGGGGTTGTAGAATTAGTCAGTTTCATGTGCTTGTTGTGATTGAAAAACCGGACCTTGCATCGGGTAGTTTTTATTTAATTACCCTTCGTTTCAGGGATGGAACTGCCTGGAAATTAGAATTGTGTTTCTGACCCCCACTCTCTATGACTGTCATCTCTGTCTCTCTGTCTGTCTCTGTTTCTGTCTTTGTCTCTCTGTCTGTCTCTCTCTCTCTACCCGTTTGTCCTTCTATTAGCCCCTAAGAGTGCAGTTGCATATAAGTAACTTAATGAGCAATAGAATTTATATAGCGGTTCTTCTTGGAATGACCTGGGTAACCGAACCGGCACCGCTAATCGAAATATCCTTGGAAAAAAAACTACTCGAGTCCGGACGAATTCCAAGAAATGCAAGTCTATTATCACTTCGTCTTTGTTCTGCCAGAGCACAGCTACTCAGTGTGTGCTTTATGACCCGATCCATGGTCTGAACAGCGCTGGCCTGTGCCATGGCCTCGTTCCAGCAAGCCATGACCTCGTCTGACACGATGCGACCTCAGGCTATTATCTCGCCAAAGCCATTGGCGGTAAGCGACCGGTCAATGGCCTGCATTCTGGGGAACAAATAGGCGACCAGAGACTGGTAAGGCCCCTGGATGCAGAAAATGGGACTGTGATGCAACGTTGTCTATACTGTAGCAATGAAACGAATAATCGACACAAACATGATGTTTAAACTTAATCAGTATCTTGCTCGGTCGTTCATGAAGATGGTTATGGGTCTGTATGCTCTAGTATGGGCTTATCATTTAATCAGTAAGTATAAATGAGCGTAACTGAATTCTGACCTAGTATTGTAAGCCACTTGACCGAATTCCACACAATGCACTTCACGCACGAAGGAGAGAGGCACAAAGGAAGACCACGACTTCGCTGGATAGACAGCACAAACGAAGACAAAACAAGACTTGGACTAAATATGAGAAAGACATTAGATTGTAATTGTAATTTAAGATTTACAAAGCGCCTCTCAGAGAATAAACTCAACAGAGGCGCTCTGACAAATGACCGAAAAAATAGAGGTCATTATTGACACTCATCGCCGCCAAAAGGCTGGCATTATGAACTGATGATGATGATGACTGATGATGATGATGATGATTGACGATGACGAAGACGATCGTAATATAAGCTACTGTAAGCAGTGGTAGATTCAGGACATACATATCGCCCCATTCCCCAGACTTGGCGCTGGGCTGTTGTGTTTAATCGTTTCTCTCATTATGTCAAAGATCCCAGCTCATCCCTCTACTACTTCGCCCTAATCTGACTTCAGCCCTGCAGTGGTTCATTTAATCCATATCCCATAAACCTAGTGAATCAGTTATATGATGAGTACACAGGCCAAACAGTGTCGGTTGGAAGATCAAAAGGCGAGGGAGAGGCCACTCGCTCTTAGAAAAATGAAGTTCCCAACACTTCATAGCCATGACAGCCTCTTCCGGGGTCAGCTCCTTCTTCTGTTAACCTTAATTAGTCATCGGAAACGCGATCGTGGGGCTGACTTATCTTTCGGCTGAAGTGCAAACAAAATATCAACAATCCAACTACATGATAATCTTCCCTTGCGGGATTTCCTACACGACAAAATAGATTGCCAATTTGACATAACGCATGGGATGCTGACCTCGAGTGCAGAGGTGAAGGCATTAACCATTGACCAGCTGCTAGTGTTCGCGATGGAAAATTCCTACTGCTAATGATTTAGTGCCCACTGAAGCCTTGCTTCTGGTTTCTCTGACCACGATGGAAAATTCCTAATGTTAATGTAGCCACCGTAGCCTGGCTTCTGGTTTCCATGACCTAGTTGATTTAGGCAGGAATTTTCCAGTGAATAAAGACATTTTGTAAGGTTTTGCTTAAAGCGACCATCGATCGATGCTGCTGCCTCGTGAATTATGATGGCGGCGCTCCAGAAGTCATTAAATTACATAGAGCTATATTAGATGTGTGCGCCACGGTGGTTTATCGATAACGCGTTTGGTCAATGATCATGCAGTTGCGGGTTCGACTCCATGTAATGACCATGAGCAAGTTGCTTGCACACCACGTGCCTCTGTCACCAATCAGTATATTTTGGTACTGGTGTAAGCTGGGAAATAAATGCAAGCCCTGTGCTGCACTGGCCCATTGTTCGGGACCTTGGGATTCGTCTATTGCCGGTTTAAGGGCATAAGGAATAGGAAATGAGAGCCTCTCCTTTCTTATTTGTGGGATGTGGGATAAGATTAGGTCGGATCGGATCGAATCCGATCTGATTAGAGTGGATTAGATTAGAGTAGCGCCCGATCGCTCCTGCTCAATATCGTTAAAAGTGTTGCTTCTGTCTGTCGACCAGGAGTGGCAGGAAGCAGCAGACGACACGCCATCGTCACAGCAATGGTCCAAAGAGCCGCCAGCGTCACGGACACAGACGGATTCGACACGAGAGAAGGAGAGCTCGAAGGGCAGCCACTGCCAGGGTCGAACGGCTGTGGGACTTCGGCGTTATACCCTATGAAATAGAGTCCAACTTCAGTGGTAAGCTGTAACGTAGACGCCGATGAATTCATTGTAATACAGGCATGTGCACGTAACTGAATAGTTGGAAAGCCACTGAGATCGTATTGGATTGAATGCGGATAGGTTACTTACTTTGCGTAAGGAGTCTTTTCGCACTCGAATCAACAGCAGGAATGTTTAAGGGAATCTCAGGTCGCTCTACGTGGAGCAAGTAAACCTATAGCTCAACCAGAATTAACCTTTCGATCTATCTGTCATCGGCGATTAGCATCTAAGACTTAGGGCATCATAACCTTATGACCTTTGCTTGTTTATTCAGTCGACTGCTGTGTATCGCATTGTCCAAACATCTGGCTCCTGTTAGAGGCGCACGGACGAATCGAACCGACGAAACGGCGACGTTCTTGGGGAGACTGGCGTCTTTATTAAATATACGCAGGACTGACGAATATAAAAGTACCTTCGCTGATAAGAAGTGTCTTTCAGCGGCTCAACCGCAGGTTTGCGGCAAGAAAATGAGCCGAAGGAGTTCAAAGAAAATGAACTGGGCAAGTAGAGGAAGGAAATACAAAAAGAGGGTAGGAGTGTGGGTGGGCCAATTAGTGACACTCAAAGGGGTTAAGTGGAAAAAGGAAATAAAAACAGCCGTGCAGCGAGTAGACTACAGTAAACTCTACTCACCTTTTTGGCTCTAGTGAGCAGTAGTTGTATTGATTACGTTAAAGCTATATGTACGCCATACAGTATATTTCCATATGGTTAAGTGGTTTATAGTGCATTTTATAAATTGCCCTTACCAACTACATCAACCTATAGACTGTTTAACCTCTTAACATGAGGCATTAACTGTATTTAACCTTAGGTGTAGGATGATATATATTAATATAAATCTGTAAATTTAAAGATAAAATTAACAATAATAATAATTAGCAACTCTTAATGCGCCGGTGTCAAATGCACAAGGCATCAACCGATGGCACACCAAAACCAAGCCACAATCAGGTCGATATCCAGAAGGTCAGTCCGCACGACAGAGGCAGCCTATGGTGGATAAACAATTTGAAAAAGGTAAGTTTTATGTTGAGAACGAAATGACAGAAGCGACTGAACAGAACGAACAGACACAGAGAGGGAATTCCAGAATTTTTTTCCAGCAGAAATAAATAAAAGGATACTAATTGTAAACTACAGAAATCGACTAAACAACCGTCCGCAAGCCAAGGATACCCATAGTCTGGCTTCGGTCTTCAAAGAACAACTAGACGCCAGAATAAACATCAGAATATTACCAGCGAAATACGGTTTGAAAATGCCAAGGCGAACGAACTAAAAGCAGCGACAGAAAAATATGAACAATAAGCTGTAACTAAATGAGAACTTCAAAAAAAAGGTCAATGGCCACAGTAAACATAAGATGTCGTTAAACTTTGGAAAATTTAACGTATAAATGACGGAATTTGTTTAAACTGAGTTGGAGAATCGAACGCAGAATTAACAGAAGCGCAGTTCTGAATGTCCTGCATTAAGATCGATTCTACACTGCGATCCAGTGACGTCGGGCTAACATCGACCTTGATAGAGTATGCAGATATATGTGTTTGTGTATGTATGCCTGTGTTTGTATGTATGTATGTATCTGGCTATTTATATAGCGCCTTTTAGAAGTGCATATGTGCTCATTTGTGTAATCCAGTGGATGATAGTTTAACGGATTTTATGTTGCCTAGGCGACCCTACTAAGCGGAACCTTGGTCCATTCAGAGTTCACAGTCGGTCCTTTGTTTCACAGAAACAATTTTTTGTACTTCGTCTTATGATGTACTTTGCAACAATAAATGAATACTGAAAAGAAATAAATATCAAGTTAATTTTCATTATTGATCAGGAGCAATTAACTTCACGCTGTTATAACTGCAGCTTAATTAAGAGATAAATAAAACTCAAGACCTCTAACATTGTTTCAGTATTCTAATCGGAAATTTTTTTGCCGAATAGGCTACGCCTTTGACAAGGTTGTTAAAATGTCTGAATTAAATACACATAGCGCATAATATACTATGGGCCATATGTAATAGTTCTTTAGTATTGACTTTACACTGTTATGTAACATTTGAGAAACTTCTCAGTGTTGTCTCAGTTGTGCTTAGAGTTTCCAGATAAGGTGGCTAAGCGGCTTTTTACCTCTGCGACTCGGTTCGATTTCCAAGCCTGTCGTGTGAAATCTGTAAAGTTGGCATTGTCGAACTGTTGGTAACCTACCCTCGAAAGCCTTCATCTTCTACATGAATGCCTCCTTAAATCCAGCTTCCAAATTGACATTAGATGCATTTGTATCAGAATATTTTGAGTACGGCCATTTGGTTATAATGGGAAAAACTTACAACTGTGCTTCACTGTTAGCTGAGATTATCAGGCGGTGCTGCAGTCATCGTGAGGACCATGCTCGCCTCAGGCGAATGGTGTTGACAGATGACAGCAATAAACAAAATATTGCTTTCTCCGACCTGACCTTTGATCCCGCAGTTCAGCTTAGGCAACGAGTGAAGAATATATGACATGTGTTCGCATCAGTAGGCCCTGGAGTTTTGATGCTTATCATCTTAGAGACCAAGGCCAGACGGGCGACGATTCAAAGGGGAGGGAGGTAGGACACTGGGGGAAGACATCATGTGTTTCTCCAGTAATACCTAAATACAGCAAAAGCAATTTTTCTTAAGGATTTCATTTTGAATGTATTTTGAGCACGAAGTCAGTTATGGGACGTGGCTTATAATACTTTAGCGCCTATGAGGGTACCGCTTTTTAGGAGGTACTTAAAGGGCGCTATATTAAGTGACTTGTTACATACACACGCATTTATACATATATACTTGCATTAAAACTCACGTACACACGTTCGTATGTATTTTGCATACATGCCTTACACACATAAAGACACACACGTACATACAAATACATGCATGCATAGATACCTTTTAACATAAGAAAATATAGGCACATATGAATAAGTCATTTCCTTAAGGCAATTGAAGATATATATACTTTACAGTTACGATTACAATTCCTGGACACTGGTCATTGTCCGGTAGGATTAACAAACAAGTTAGACTTAGGAATATTAGAAATTGATAGGATTACCATATATACATACATACATTGAGAATTTGTATACAAACTTCCATTTTCCGAAGTTTACCCTAGACAGCCGCCGATGACAAAGTAAGTAAGTCAGTACGTAAGTAAGTAAAGCTCCCATGTCCCATGAGGAACTTGGGGAGGCGCTAAATTCCTTTTCTTAGGCCCTTGAACTGGCAATGGACGAATCCCAAGGTCCTGGACACGAGGCCAGTACATTGTGGGACTTGCCGTTTACTTCCCAGCTTACGCCGGTACCAAATTATACTGCTTGGTGACAGAGGCACGTTGCGCGCAAACAACTTTTCCAGGGTCGTTACAAGGAGTCGAACCCGCAACCGCATGTTCACTGACGAAACGCATTACCAACAGATCACCAAAGGAGTCGTTAAATAAACTAATATCATCATATTAGTACATTCGTGTGGCGCCGTTTTTCTAATGCTCTGAAATGATCTGAATCATTAATCCTGTCTGAAATCATTTCAGGGGCACACAAAGCTCTCTTCAAGCAGGCGATGAGGCACTGGGAGAACTACACGTGCGTCACCTTTTCTGAACGAACTCCGCAGGACAACAACTATATTCTCTTCACCGAACGCCCCTGTGGGTACGTCAGCGATTGCGCATACAGGCCCACGCCCATGATTCTGCGCATGCCCCGCGGCTGTTATTTCTGTCTGTCGTTCATATCGATTGATTAGTTCGTCATGTGCGGAAATGGCTCGATAACTCTAATATGTTCGGACTTTGCTATGTCTTGAGTGTGAGTTTGGATTTGTGTGTTTACCCCTAAATCCCTCCCCGCTCGGTTATGAATCATCCGTAGTGCAACTGATATGCACAGGGCCTGCGCTCTTAGCTAATTTCTGTTTAACAACGCTGTGTCATAAAGAAGATGATTAGGGTCGCCCTCCTCCTTTACCCAGGTTTGGGACTGGCAATATCCGAGTATGGCTGTGTGAGTGTAGTGTGCCATGTGGCTAATTTGTGAGGCTCATGTGAGTGTCAACGGTATTAAGCGGAGCTCATGAAACGTGAACCGTTGGAGGAATTATGCATATCGGGTAGCCTTAGATAGAGATAAAGATGGAGACAAGATAGACGGACTGACAGAGACAGATCTAGGCTTACATAAAAATACTTTAAATAATACAAGGGAAGCTTTGAGAGTAAATGTCAGAGGGTCATTTAACTTCGGTGTATTCGGTGTAAACACTGAAGGGCGCCTATGGTGCAAAGTACAATGGGCCCCATCACGATGTTCAATATTCCAGTCGCCAGAGTGTGGGTGGGCGCCTAGGAGAGCTTATTCCGAGATATTAAAACCATAAAAGCGCCTGTGTTAGATGTCTAAAGCCGTACTTTCCAATTGCATTAGTTTGCAATGCATGTCATCGCATTGCACCACATAAATTAATTCTCATTACATTACAATACAGCCAGTGTTTGAATAATTTCTATGGCACATTGTAGTGGTAGAGTATGGTGACCAGCTGCTCGGCTTCGAATATCTATGCATATTACGAAGCTACCAATTTGTTGGCAAGTCAGAGCAATCCATCCTGTTGCTGCATTGCTGATGGTTTGCCTTACCTTGCCTTGCCTAACTTTACCTTACTTACCTTACCTTAGCCAACTTTATTTTACCCTACTTAACTTCTACATTACCTTAATTGCCTCTACTTACTTTGCCTTACCTCACCTGACCTCACTTCATCTCGCTAACTTACCTTTCTGTATATAATAGACAATTTTGCAAATAAGCAATTACGTTAAATAAGAAAATATATTTACATGTGAATAAGTTATTTTTCTCAGGTCATTGAAGATATATACAGTTTACAATTACGATTACAATTCCTGTTGGACACTGATCATACCATACCTTGCCCGCACCTAGCCTCTCGTCGCCCCCTCCTTGTGTGCCTTGTCTTGTTTTACCCTGCACTGCTTACTCTTGTCATTCCAGATGTTGTTCCTTTGTGGGAAAGCGAGGCAATGGGCCTCAAGCAATATCAATCGGCAAGAACTGTGACAAATTTGGCATAGTCGTTCACGAACTAGGTCACGTCATCGGCTTCTGGCATGAACATACACGACCTGACCGAGATGAGCACGTACAGATACTCTTCAAAAACATCATGCCTGGTAATAGACTCTCTTCCGATCTCAGAATACGATAGCTCTGCTTACCTACCTACCTATCTACCTACCTGTCTACCTATATCTACCTACCTATTTACCTACCTATCTACCTATATCTACCTACCTACCTACCTACTTACCTACCTGCCTACCTACCTGCTTACCTACCTACCTGCTTACCTACCTACCTACCTACATACATACCTACCTATCTGCCTACCTACCTACCCACCTACCTACCCACCTACCTACCCACCTACCTACCCACCTACCTACCCACTTACCTACCTACCTACCAGGCATTTGAAGCACGCCTGACCTAGTTTTGTGACATGAACTTAACTGAGATACTGATGAGTTCTTTAAGTGCTATTGAGATTTTATACTTTAAATATAAGTGGCGGTATATGAATGATTGTTAACAGGACATTAGATCTACATCACAACTCTCTGGAATGGGTTACCAACTCATCCTACGACAATCTTTCTTTGCAAACATTACGTAAGCGCTTGAAAACCATGCAGTCTGTGTGGTTGTGATTTTGGTTGAAAAATCAAAGTGGCTCTGATGAGCCTCTCTTGATGATACAGTATATAAATATTTCATTACAATTATACAGTATCGTTTACTGCACATCTGCTGAAGGAACAGCAGATACAACGACCACACATACTGCATTTACTTTACATTAGATGGTGGAGTGGTTCGGATGTGAATAAGTCATTTCCTTAACGCCATTGAAGATATCAATGACGATATCACAATTACGATTACAATTCCTGTTGGACGCTGGTCATTGTCCGGTAGGAATAATAAACAAGTTAGACTTAGGAATATTAGAAATTGATAGGGTTACCAGACAATGTCTGACTCTGCAGGGCTTTGAAACAGTGCAGTCGTTCTTGACGAGACAATGACCAAACGCAAGCGATATGTCAAGTTAGTAATACTAATCGACTTCGGATCTGGACTGCGGTGGGCTTTCTTGCAGCAGCAGCAGCAGCAGCAGCAGCAGCAGCTCCATCAGCAAAATCGATGGATGCCACGATATCTGCTGAATCCCAATACAATCGAACCCGTGACTGTTTTATTCGATAGATCGCATTAAAGATGATCGACCCAATAAATCAGTCTCTACTGTTGCACAGACAAACAGAAAGACAGACAGACATATACATACACACTTGCATATATACATGCATGCACACATACATTCGTTCATTCATAGTATTGCATGCATGCGTGTACATACATAAAGGCAAACAGACACACACAAAGACAATGGCTGACATGTAGACAGTGGCGGTGACAGAGGCAAAGAGACAGACAGCGAGAATATAGAGATATGCGGAATATCCGCATTGAAAACCCGTTTAAAAACCCGTTCTTGTCTCAAACGTAGACTAGCTCTAAAGAAAAACTCTTAATTAGCAGGAAAACTATTTGCCTTGCACATGCCCGTGATGTATAGTAGATTGAAGTACTAAAAACAAACACAGCTTTTAAAAACAGAATACAGCTCGTTTCCTTGGTGCTCTGCTGCATTCTGAACATTAGGGTGTTGACAGGAGGCGCGAGTTTCCTCAGCAGTCGAATCAGAGGAATGTGCAGAATTGCATCTGCTTCTTTTCAACAGATCGGTTGTTTTTAAAAGCCGCCCGATGCCTTTATGCCTAGGACTGCGTTGCTGAGAGAATCCAGATTCGCTACATTGCAATCTTTATCAATCATTTAAAGTCCATCCTGCCTAATCTAATCTAATCGAATATTATCTGATCTTACCTTGATCGAATCTTTTGGTTACCTGATCATATTTTAATCCTGATAGAATCTAATTATGATCATAACCTTATCTAATCATGATCTGATCTAACTGTGAACACAATATAATCTAATCATGATCTAATCTGATAAGATCTATTTATGGTCTAATATGAATTGATCTAATCTAATCTAATGACTTCAGATAGCGCCGTTATTGTAATGTCAGAAAGCATCAATACGAATATGTAGGCCTTTCGCATTTACGTGGTGTTGAGAAAAAAGGAACCCAAGCTAAATTACAATAACTGGAGTGTTTTTAAAAATTCTTAATACATCTGAAACATCTACGGTATAGTAGTCATGAGTATTTATTTGCAGTCATAATTTATGTTCGAAAGGTCCTCCGCTGGCGCAAAAACAAATACACATAGACGAGCATACCACTGCTCAACTGCAGCATCGATAATTCAGTGGAAGCTGTTATCAGTTAGAGTCAGCGAAAAATAATTACGTAATAATATGTTTTTAATATGATGTTTAAATAATATGATGTTTTTAAAGGGTCTGTTAATAAACTATAAAAATTTAGTAATAGTAGATACGTTAAGGAAGGAACTTTTAATTCAATTTCAATTTAATAAATTTTTGCTCACGTTATCTCAGTTTTGCTAATGGTTCATTTTTTCTGGACGCAGCGTATTTAAATTCTTGAATTTGCATAGCACGACTTTCTAATGACTAAGCAAGAATCGATGGCGCTAGGTCATCGTGTGTTAAGAACTTGCTCACAGTGATAGCAAGACTCGAACCCATGTTCTGCTCGTCCCAAGATGAACGGCGATCAGTCATTCGGCTACCATGTCTCCCTCGCCGTGCTATCTTCCATCCGACAGTGTATAGGCAGTGTACTCATTTTACAGCTGAGATCGCTAGAAGTGCAAGTAGGACAGAAAGTTTCAAACAATTCTGCCCTGGTGGGGATTTGAACCCCGATCTCAGGGTTAACAAGCCAGCACGCCAACCTCTAAACTCCTAAAATATCGCGCACCCCAAAAATCAGAAGCAGCAGTACGTGTATATGCAGTGGAAGACTGAATGTCTCCTTGAACACAATACATTTAGCACACGCCTAGTGCCTTGTCGGCCACTCCCTTACACCTTTAGAGAGCAGGTCGCATAGTCTTAGCTCCGTTCTCCAGGCCAACATCTGGAGCTGTACCTCCGTAAATCACTGATCCGTTTAGATAAGCTGAGCGGTGTTTGTTGGCTTTAAACACTCATCGCCAATAAAAACGAGGCTTGTAAATCACTGATGTTTACTAGGTTTGGATGCACAAGGCCTCATCTCACGTTCTATCTCGACCAGAGCAGCATCTATTGACAGAGACGGAATATTGCTCCATAAATGAAAGAATGATTGTTCGCAATCGGTGCAATTCTAGGCTTCACAAACAAACACATTGCGATGACGTGACAGGACTATTACTTCAACAACTTCAAGACTCTGAGTCTGGTTTTCCACCTAAACAACCACGTTCTTTGGGCCCATTACATATAGAGCGCATTGTGCCACTTGTGGCAAATGATGGCCACTTATGGGTTTAATGTGGGTCCAACATGTCTTGCCGAGTTTGTTTTGAATTTGAATAAGCGGATTCCCGTGACTTAGCTTTGTCGGGCACTGAAAGACGACAGCAACCAGTTGTATGATAACAAAGCCTTCCTGATGACCTACGCCAGGCATTTCTTAGTCTCTCTCCCCCTCTTTTCCGCAGGCGCTTGAAGACTTTCCTATTTCCCAGTGCTTCTGGGTTGTCGGGCCGGGAGCGCCTCTGATGAGTCTATCTGAAGTGGCGCTTTATAAATTTTCCATTACATTACATAGCCTGTGATTGTGGCTTATAACCAGACGGTTTATGTGCACTTTTAAAGTAACTACACTATGATACCTCAAGAATCTCTACCGATTCGCTGCAAACGATTATGATTTAAGAATGCGTGCAGTTTTGCTATGAAACGACCATAGATTGATCAATGATGCCTGACAAGTGCATTAGGATAACATAGCAGTGGAAGTTTTTAGATTAAATTAGATTAGAAGCCAATGAATTACAGCTATCTGCCACTTTGTTATCCTAAGTCTTTGCTCATGGCCAGTATGTTTCTAAGTTAACTTGTCTTGATTATCGTTACTAATTTGCGCTGCCATCTGTCGAAAACAGGGCAGGAGTACAACTTCAACACACTGACCCCAGCCGAGGTCAACTCGCTCACTGAAGCCTACGACTTCTACAGCATAATGCACTACGCGAGAAACACGTTCGCTCGTTCAGCCAACCTGGATACGATCGCCCCGTTGTCGAGCCACGTCGTGTCCTCCTGGCCGGAGATCGGGCAAAGGGTTAAGCTGAGTCCAGGAGATGTTACCCAGGCCAATAAGCTCTACAGGTGCCCAAGTAAGCAGTCCCCTTTTGCAAGAATTCTCCTGATTTGTATCCATGAATGTATCTGGATATGTTTATGGCGCCTCACAAAGGCAGTGTATATGTATAATAATATAATTCAAATCCTTTCCGCTTATCATTCGCAGCTTAAGATGTACCTTTTCAGACCTGTTGGAATAGCCGGTCCTGGCTATTCCAACAGGTCTGAAAAGGTACATCTTAAGCTGCGAATGATAAGCGGAAAGGATTTGAATTATATTATTATAAACATCTTTATTTTCTCCACAACAGCATGCAATTAATTATATTAGACATTATTATTATTAGTCCTTCCTGTGCAAGTCTGCACGTCGGGCAGCGTTTTTCTGATTCCCCACTCTAGTACGAGGATGTCCAGTATAAGGATGTCAATGATTAGGGTTAGTATTAGGGTTAGGGTTAAGGTTAGGGTTTGTGTTAGTGTTAGACTTAGTCTTAGGGTTAGAATAGATACAGTGGGAATGGGAAATACGCCGCTAAACCCTATTCCTAACTCTCACGTTTACCACTGACATCCTCCTACAAGCATGGGAAAAGGAAAGACGCCGCTAAACCCTATTCCTAACTCTCACGTTTACCATTGACATCCTCCTACAAGCATGGGAAAAGGAAAGACGCCGTCGGGCAACACGGCTTTCCGTTCATCTCTGTTAATGTTGATAAATGAATCCGTTGCGTTGTTTCTGTTGCTAAAGTTTTTACCTGCAGGGTGGGTTGCAAGCCCACCGCAGAACCCTCCTCCTTTATATTGGCTTGGGACCGACTTGGACTTCCTGTGAAGTATCATAATAAATAATGTTAATAATTTACTATGTCAAAAAAATGTAAGAAAGGTAAAATGGTAACATATTTGTTCACATG
The DNA here is from genome assembly GCA_964023275.1 of Norana najaformis. Classification (NCBI taxonomy): domain Eukaryota; kingdom Metazoa; phylum Annelida; class Clitellata; order Crassiclitellata; family Hormogastridae; genus Norana; species Norana najaformis. The sequence goes on from OZ029919.1 coordinate 22,569,579, forward strand.
GCTCTTTAGAAACTCACCAGAAGTGTGGTACCGAATTGAAAGGATCTTTTAAACTTGACAATTTCTATCTCATAAACCAATAGTTTCCTTTCCATAATTTCCTTCTCCCTCTCGTCCTCCTCCTCCTTCTTCTCCTCCTCCTCCTCTTCCACTTCTTCCTCCTCAACCTCCTCACTCTAAAATGCTTCAGTTCTTGCTTGGTTTCATTAGGATTTTGTTAAAATTCTGGATTTCATTTGCTATTATTTACACCGGATAGACAATATAAACGAAGTCATAGGCACTGGTGTCTCTTGGATGAAGCACAAGAAAAGACAAATGGGCGAAAAAGAGTTAAAATAATTTATTCCATAATTATTTTTATTGTATTTAGTATCTTTTGTCTTGTCTTGTTCTGCGTTGTACTTTCTGTCCTGTTCTGCCCTGTTCTGTGATACACTGTCCTCCTCCTTCTTGTCTTGTCTTTTATTGTCTGTCCTCTCCTGCCCTTTCGTGTCTTGTTATTCCTGTCCTGTCTTGTCTCTTATTGTCTGTCCTCTCCTGTCCTTTCATGTCTTGTTATTCCTGTCCTGTCTTGTCTCTTATTGTCTGTCCTGTCCTGTCGTGTCTTGTTATTCCTGTCCTGTCCTGTCTCTTATTGTCTGTCCTCTCCTGTCCTTTCATGTCTTGTTATTCCTGTCCTGTCTTGTCTCTTATTGTCTGTCCTGTCCTGTCCTGTCTTGTTATTCCTGTCCTGTCTTGTCTCTTATTGTCTGTCCTCTCCTGTCCTTTCATGTCTTGTTATTCCTGTCCTGTCTTGTCTCTTATTGTCTGTCCTCTCCTGTCCTTTCATGTCTTGTTATTCCTGTCCTGTCTTGTCTCTTATTGTCTGTCCTCTCCTGTCCTTTCATGTCTTGTTATTCCTGTCCTGTCTTGTCTCTTATTGTCTGTCCTGTCCTGTCGTGTCTTGTTATTCCCGTCCTGTCTTGTCTCTTATTGTCTGTCCTCTCCTGTCCTTTCATGTCTTGTTATTCCTGTCCTGTCTTGTCTCTTATTGTCTGTCCTCTCCTGTCCTTTCATGTCTTGTTATTCCTGTCCTGTCTTGTCTCTTATTGTCTGTCCTCTCCTGTCCTTTCATGTCTTGTTATTCCTGTCCTGTCTTGTCTCTTATTGTCTGTCCTGTCCTGTCGTGTCTTGTTATTCCTGTCCTGTCTTGTCTCTTATTGTCTGTCCTCTCCTGTCCTTTCATGTCTTGTTATTCCTGTCCTGTCTTGTCTCTTATTGTCTGTCCTCTCCTGTCCTTTCATGTCTTGTTATTCCTGTCCTGTCTTGTCTCTTATTGTCTGTCCTGTCGTGTCTTGTTATTCCTGTCCTGTCTTGTCTCTTATTGTCTGTCCTCTCCTGTCCTTTCGTGTCTTGTTATTCCTGTCCTGTCTTGTCTCTTATTGTCTGTCCTCTCCTGTCCTTTCATGTCTTGTTATTCCTGTCCTGTCTTGTCTCTTATTGTCTGTCCTGTCCTGTCGTGTCTTGTTATTCCTGTCCTGTCTTGTCTCTTATTGTCTGTCCTCTCCTGTCCTGTCGTGTCTTGTTATTCCTGTCCTGTCTTGTCTCTTATTGTCTGTCCTCTCCTGTCCTTTCATGTCTTGTTATTCCTGTCCTGTCTTGTCTCTTATTGTCTGTCCTCTCCTGTCCTTTCATGTCTTGTTATTCCTGTCCTGTCTTGTCTCTTATTGTCTGTCCTGTAACTTGTCCTGTACTGTCTGATCTTGTCTCGTCTTATCTGATGGTCTTGTGATGGATTTGCTTAGGGTGCGGCAGGACTTTGCAGGACTCGGCCGGAGTGTTCGGGTATCCGTGGCCGGTGGAAGACAACTCGGTGGATCGTGGTCCGGAGATCTGTCAGTGGCGGATATCCGGAACTCACGGAGAGAAGATCGTGATCGTTATATCGATGATCGACATACCAGACAACCCCAACTGTGCTGTCGACTATCTCGAGGTTCGCGATGGCCACTGGATCAAATCTCCGTCACTTGGTAGGTCGGCCATTTTCCAAGCCTCCCCTCATGCATCAGGCTGCAAGACTGTGTCGTGGATGGACTCTCTCTTACTGACACCATGCCATATTGCGCTTCGTTCTTCACACTGGCTTCCTGCATATGAGTGCATCCGTTCAAGCTGGCACCCTCCCATAAAATCATCTGCCATCCTAGATATCATCCATACTTACAACATGTAGCTCTGTTAAAGGCCGATTATCTCTTCGACTGGCATCTTCCGAAAAGTATATTGTTCCTGGTAGACGTCTTGTCTTTGATCAGCGTTCATTCACAGTTGCTGGTCTCTCCATCTGGAACTCTGTACCTCCATATGTTCGAAACTCTGTTGCTGGGACTGTCTTTCTCTCTACACTGAAACTCACCTCTTTCAGGCCTTTTATGGTCCATAATGTCCTCTGTCTCCAGCTCAATGTGCACCTCTGAACTTTGTAAGGAGTGCATTATCAAATTACTGTTGTATTATATTGTGTTAGCTGTTATAAGTCATTTTATTTGGGCCACGAATGATGAGATAAGATAAGATAAGATGGAATGAGATCAGACAAGATCAGATCAGATGAGAATAGATTCCCAAAAACGTAAGTCTTCTGCTCAATGGCAATGATAATAATAGTAGTAGTATTAATAATAATAATAATAATTACTATTATTATTACTCTTAGTATTACTATTAGCATTATTAATAGGACAGAATTAAATACAGATTCCTGAGTGGATTACACGTGTAAACGGGACATTACAGGTAGGTTCTGTGGAGTTCAACAGCTGCCTAAAACACTGACCTCAACTGACAGCCGGGCGTGGATTGAGTACAGACGATTGGCTGGCGGCGTCTTCAAGGGCTTCTCCGCCAAATACGAAGGTTGCTCAACTCAATTTCTTTTCCTCCAGGGAATTTTTCATAGATTTACTTAACGTATCTCATCAGACATCAGTGTACAGTCTAAGAACCAGATGTCTCGTTTAGATGTGTTGTGGGTGAATGTTTATGCGTTGTTGAGTCGTGGTTTTACATTTGACTCTGTACAGTACACATTTGCAAACTGCCCTAAAATTTGTTTCAATCATGCGTGCAGCGCCTTTGTGAGCTACTTAAAAGACGCTGTATAAAGTGTCTTGACGCAAGTGTGCATACATACTTAATGCTTACATGCATACATACATACATACATACATGCGTCCACCCATACATATCTTCCTACCTACCTATATACCTACCTTCATCTGCCTTCTTCAAGTTCTCTGTCCCCGGGCAGGTTCGATTATCTGACGTTGTTGGGCCTCCTCCCTCAGTTTACCGTATCCATCCACCATCATCCAGTCTAGTAGCATTCGTCTAGGTCTTCTCTGCTTTTTAATTTTTACAAGGATTTTGTTGGGTGACAGCCAAAAGACCTTGTTTCCTAAGAGACCTCCTTTCCTCCCCTGCCGAACGCGACTCTCTCCTTCAATGGCTGGATCAAATCGTTCACGTTGTTGTCTTGGATATTTACTTTTGCCATTAGGCTATTTACCTACCTAACTACCTGCCTACATAAGTACATACATATATACATAGATTTTTACATACATACATACATACATACATAAATATATCATTTTCATCATCGTCGTCGTCACCACCACCATCATCTGAGGCGTGCCTCTAGTTCTCTGGAGCGGTGCCGTTTCCACAACACGTTCCCTCCCGTCTCTGTTCTGAGTTCATCTCTAGGCCGTCTATAGACAGAATTTAATGGGCGTTGGTTGGACTCCGTGGCTGGTCTCAGTGTGCGGCGAGGACATCCAATGATCTCTTCCAACCCCTTGCAGGAGGGGTCGGATATCATCACGGGTTTCAGAGCTTTGGCATGGCCCTGTTAGCCGTCTGGTGTCTAGTCTAAACACTACATTTTATTTATTCGTTTATCTTTAATTTATTGCTTTGTTTGTTGATACGTTTTATCTGAGTAGCTGTCTGCGGAGGTGAGATAACGAAAGACAACGGGATGCTGTCCAGTCCAAACTATCCCGACAACTACAAGGGCAACAAGGAGTGCATCTGGAGACTCGCTGTTCCCGAAGGCTATTCTGTTGCACTCAAGTTCCAGTCCTTTGAGGTGGGACTTCAGCTAAGCAGACGTAATTTCTAGGATTAAACGACAGGACTAAAGGACTGAGCCTCGAATATTTTCAATTGCACCTTTCCAGATCTCCCTGCCAACCATGTTTAAATGACTTTAAGAGGCTTATAACGAACCCATGTCCAACAACAAAAGCATATAAATGGATAAATGTTTTGATGACAGATTACCTTACCTTACCTTCTCTTGCCTTATTTCTGTGCTTCAGGTGATCACTTCGTATTCCTTACCCCACCTTACCTTACTTTGCTTCAACTAACTTTTCTACCTTACCTTAACTACCTATTACCTTACCGAATCATATCTTACCTTAAGCTGACGCGAGTTGAACAGGCGTTTATTGACTTATCAACATCGACATCAAATCAATGCGGTTTGCAGTAAACAAATATATATATATATATATATATATATGTATAGGCTACACAGAAATTTATGCAAAGGTCAAAGAGTCAGACTTTACCATACCTTACTATACTTTACCTTACCTTATTCTCACTAACCTTCTGTTGACATTATGTGTTTTAGGTGGAATCCCATGACCACTGCGTGTACGACTACCTGGAAGTGCGAGACGGTTGCGAAGACAATTCTTCTCTGTTGGGCAAATTCTGTGGCAATAAGCCACCGCCTGACATCAAATCGACCGGAAACATGCTCTATGTTAAGTTCGTATCCGATGGCTCCGTCCAGAAGGCCGGGTTCGCTGCAACCTTTATTAAGGGTAAGTTGATTTCTAATATGCTTTCCAGGTATCTGCGCTGGACTAGACGATCGATGATGGTACCAGCGAGGTTTCACACAGTCTCACAACGCGATCTATGTCGATTTCAAAACCGGGGATTCGAACCCAAGTCGCTGAGATGAAAAAGTTGACACATTAGTCGTTCTGCCGCTGTACGATTTCCACTTTTGCAGATAGCATAGAATTAGGATATCTAAAGCGTGACTTCACTTCCTTTGAACCAGCCCCCCTGCCCAATCCCAGTGCATGATTACCCCTAGCGTTGAACAGCGGATTACGATGTTTGACTACGGTTTCACTAGTCTTGAAGTGACTATCGATTGATGCCTTGTGCATTTTGATAACGGCGCTACAGAACTCTTTGATCAGATCGGATAAAAGTGGATTAGATCAGATTAGATTGGATTATACCAGATGTTCAGAACCAGTAACGGGAGTTTCCTCTGAAATCGTAGGGTGATAAAATCTGAAACTACTTTATATGTACACAGTCGAAGATTTTCTTTAGCGCCACTACATTTGTATTCTGTTACAAGAGTTCGACGAATGTGCCACCGAGGTTCATGGATGCCACCACCTGTGCGTCAACACCCTGGGAGGGTTCAAGTGCGCCTGTAACATCGGCTACGAACTCCACTCAGACGGAAAGCGATGCGAAGGCAAGCGACACTATATACTGTGTCTTAATGGCAACATAACATGACAACATAACAACTTAACATACAACATAACATAACAGCATAACATGACAACTTAACATAACAGCATAATATAACAACATAATATAACATTGTTTTACATAACATAACATTATAATACATAACAACACATACATAACATAAAATTATATTACATGACAACGCATACATAACATGTATAGCGTGACATAACATGGCATGATGCAGGTTTAACTGTTTCAGAAGACTTTGATCTTTGTTAGAACTACCGCAAATCAGCGAAATAGCTCAACAGCCAATCCTACCTAGCTTCCGTTTGAAAGCTGTGATAGTGTCCATTGAGACAGTACCATCACCAAAACCATTCCACAAGTCTAAAGTTGTTGCACTAAAGAATTTCTACTCTAATACTCCTTACTTCTTCAGCGCCCAGTAAAACTAAGTAGAGAGGACCAGCTTTTCTATCGAGACAAATTTGTTTGAGGCAAAGACAGGGTCAGGTTCGGCTACCAGTCAGAGTTTAAAAGTCGAGGAGGTAGAGATACAGATTGATGAATGGAGGTGTGTACAGCGACGACGAAGATAATTAAGTAAGAAAGTGGATTTGTTAACAAGTCATGTCCATCGGATGAGCGAGGAATCGTAGGCGTGACTGGGTCACAGCGGTCAGACAATAGTGCGTTATCTTGCAATGTGATGTAATGGTCATTGGTGTAATGTAATCTAGCATTTGTATTTGGCTATTTAGTGAGACCTTCTAAACAGCACTAAACAGCACTAAAGCATTTCAGGGAAATCTGGTGAAATTTAGGGATCAATAAAGTGTCGAGTGTGAGAAATTAGTTACATTTTAAACATTCACGAGAAAAATCGGAAATTGGAATAAACTCAGTTAGCATAACATAACATAACGTGGTTTTAAGTGATTCGTGAGATCTTTCATTTGTGAGAGAAATTATGTTAATTACAATTGTCATTAGGCGTGACACCTTTAAGCATACACATGTGTCCATGAAGGCCCTACACATCAGGCTATGTCTACCTTTGTGTCCTAGTCATTTTGCGAATAGGATCGTTTAAATTACGAGTTTAATTGCTCGTATTTTTGTAGCAGTCAAATACTCGAAGATCATCTTTCGCTTGCATCATTAGAATGAAACCTATCATCGTTTCGATGGTAGTAGGTTTGTGGTGAACGTGCCACGCGGACAGCGCCATTCATTGCTATAGAAACGGCATTAAGAGCAGTAGATTGGAGATGAACCTGTTTCTGGATACGGTGAGTTACCCAGAATCCTATGCAAGCCCTTGAGCAAAAAACTCGACGCAATCGTTTCTGGAAAAAACTGATCTATATTCGTGAAAGCTAACCTCGCCAGCACTCAGTGTGTACTTTAGTAGGGAAGCGAAAACTTCAAGGAACTATATTGCTTTCATGGTTCAGCCGCTGGTTGTTACTCGACCTGGTGTAATACTTGACTGAAGCGAATGACTTAAAGATCAGTTTCAGTTGGATAAGAGCTTCCTTGGGAAAGGACTTTTCATAAACACACAAAGCATGTTGATATGCCTCTCTGCCAAACTACGGTAGCAGTACGATGCACTTCTAAATGTTTTACCATACTCTTTCGCCTTACTACACAGCACCGTTTGCCTGAAGCCGTTAATATGTATTATTTTACCATAGACTTTGCCTGACCGTATTCTTTCGCTGTTTGACGTCTCGCTTTACCGTATTTCTTCGTTGTTACACGTCTTGCTTTACCGTACTCTTTCGCTGTTAGATATCTTCCTGTGCCGTACCATTTGCCTGAAGCCTTCATACATATTACTTTATACTTTATTTGCGTGGTCGATCAAAGAACCTGACTTGTCGACTTGATTTGACATGGCGCCGGTTTATAAGCCGGTCTCCCTGACGCAGCTTTTGTGTGACACCGAGAAATCTCTTATATTTACATTTTGCTTTGCCGTATTCTCTTGTTGTTAGATGCCTGTGGCGGCTACATAACTGATGCAGCGAACGGCAGCATTCATAGTCCATCGTTTCCGGATCTGTATCCGCCAAACAAGAACTGCATCTGGCAGATCGTGGCGCCCTCGCAGTACCGTATAACCATCAATTTCAGCCACTTTGACCTCGAAGGGAACAACGTAAGTCTTCACGGCCTTTTTTCCATTGGAAGAAAGAGACTCTTACATGTGATGGATCCAACATTTCATCGACTAAACATCGTTTCTCAGACGATTAACTTCGCGTACTTGGAACTGTTCTAGAGCCACCAGTAGAACATAGAACAATAAGCAAGGAATCAATCGTTAATTATAATTATTAAGTACAATATGCTAGTAATTCACAAATTACTAGCGATGTACTAATGACGTTAACATATAGTTAAAATAATGGTCAATAAGCAGTGAATTAATAATTAATAAATTAATTAATTAATAGCAGTAAATTGATGAAACAATTAATGAATACTGATCAATGATTAATGATCACGCCTCACATTCAGATTAATCTAATCTAGAGTATGATTTGTATAGCGCCGTAATAAATAATGCACAAGGCGTCAATCGATGGCCTCTTTCTTAGAGTGAAACCATAATAACAATCGTATTCCAATACGCTTGACTGACATTGCGTGCGTTTTAAGTGCAATGCATAAATAAACAAATATCTGTTGAACTAATGAGTGAACTCGTTTTTCGTGCAGCAAGACTGTGAGTACGACTCGGTTGAGGTACGGAGTGGCATCGAGATGGACACGAAGCTACACGGAACTTTCTGTGGCACTGGTCTGCCTCAGTCCGTCACATCCGAAAACAACGCCCTGCGAGTGACCTTCGTCACGGACAGCACCGTCCAGAAGTCCGGATTCTCAGCCGTGTTCTTCACAGGTAAACCTACCTTAATTACTTCTTCGCAGGTAAACCTACCTTAATTACTTCTTCGCAGGTAAACCTACCTTAATTACTTCTTCACAGGTGTGTTAATTATTCTAATGTGCTGAATAAATGGGCTGCAATATTACGTTAGATTTTAACCTACTTGTCTCCACAGGTGCGCTTTGTGATTGAAAGCAGCAGAGTGGAAATGGGAAGAAACCAACATCATCAACAGCAGCAGCAGCAACAGCATCAGTTTCATGGATAATCACCCATTTAAGTACTAAACCTGCATGATGCTGCATAACTTCCCTGTGATTACTCAGTCAAGTACTAACCCAGTTTAAAGCTGCTAAACTTCACAGTTATTACCCATTATTATTTTTTTACCTGAGGTATATATGACCCCTCAGAATTAGTAAAATTCTCAGGAGAATTTTTTATTATTATTGTAACATTTCTGCATTTATTTATTTCTGCATTTATTTATTTCTACATTTATTCAGCACCACTATCTAATAACTAAGAATCAATCGATGGCACTGAGCAACTGTGAGTGAAGGTCTTGCTCTAATTTCCTATGCAGTAACCGCCTCGATTACCCATGCCAATGCTGTGCTTACCAGGGTCGTATGCACAGGGCCAAGCGGTCACTTAGTTGCTGTGTCGATGTTCTTGTAGATCGCGATGAGTGTGCGATTGAGAATGGAGGTTGTCAACATGTCTGCAAGAACACCGTCGGCAGTTACCAATGCGCATGTCACAGCGGATACAGACTGCACGATAACAAACACGACTGCAAAGAAAGTACGCGAGATGTCGCAAGCATAGAAAACAAACATACTTAAGTTTCTGTTTAACGTCTAGTTACACTCTGGTATCATTCGAAACCTAATACTACGATGATGATGATGACGGTGACGACGATGATGAATATGACAATCATCGTCGTAGTCAAGATCATGGCAATTCCGACGATAATGATGATGATGGTAATGATGATGACGACGACGATGATAATGATAGATCCTTACGAATGTGGCCAAGATGGCCGTATGTTTGTCGAGCGTGCTGATTTTGTTCAGTTAGTTGGTCATATGAGGAGTTTGCTCGATAATTTTCGCTTGCTCGGGCTTCTAGAGTTACTCAGGCATCGTTCTTGGAGTTATTTATCTTCTTTGCCGTCGTTTTCGAGTGCTTTGGACATTTGTTATCAAAACCTTGGGAACCGCCATTCGTCTGGTCGACCCAAAGAGGCTTCAGGTTACTAGCTGGACAGTGTCGAGCTCCAGCTGGAAAGGCAAAGAGAGTCCTTGCATTGGTGCTGACCGTTCTACTGTTCTACCGTTCTACTCTACGAAGAACTGGTCGGCTGCTGAAGAATTTCGTACTTCACAGACCCGGTAGCTGAGGGGTTTCCGGACGCAGTCTCCTACCATCGGCGATGGAATGCTTAGTCACGTGTTGGGAGCCTCGTCGCCCGTAGTCGCCCCTCTTCTTTGAAGCTTCGTGGTCCAGGCACTCTGAACAGGGTGTCTACTATCAGTTCTAGATGTGCTGTGCATATCTGCGGGAGCTCGCCAATGGTGACTCTTCTAGTTGCCTGAGCACTGTTCGCTTATTGAGAAATTTATGTTCTTAATGACTTTCACATCAATGAGGCTAGCGCAGGCAGGGCTTTTGTGAGGCACTTAAAAGGCACTGTTTTAATTGTCTACACACTTACGTGCATGAATGATGATGGTGATGATGGTGATCATAATAATAATGACGATGACGATGATAATAATGATTAATGTGATGAATGACAGTGGTGAATGAGTGCATGGATTGCTTGCTTCAGGTGGGTGCCAGCATGAAATCACGCGTCCTATCGGAGACATCTCAAGTCCCAGTTGGCCGGACTATTATCCGAAACAGACGGAGTGTGCATGGCACCTCACCACTACTCCGGGACACAGAATTAAACTGGTGATTTTCTCGACTCTGTGTAGTTTCTGTCTGTCTCTGTCTGCCTCTCTCTCTCTTCTCCTTCTCGTCTCTCTTTCTATTCACTATGCCTCTTCTGTTCGCTCTACTCTTCTGTTATTTTCTCTTCTCTCTTTGTCCTCTCTATCTCTCTCTCTTTCTTTCTCTCTCTCTTTCTCTCTCTCTTTCTCTCTCTGTCTCTGTCTCTGTCTCTGTCTCTCTCTCTCTCTCTCTCTCTCTCTCTTTATCTCTAGCATCTGAGCAAAGACTTTTAGCAGAAACTGATAATAAACAGAGATTTTAAAAATCTGTTTTTGTTGCTCCACGCTAATGCAAAACACAGTAGAGTAATTGACGGACAGAAACCACGAGTTTGGTCGAATTTCAGGGAGTAAGTTCAGTTGTTCAAAGAGCTACAAGAGAAGTTCATCTGCGAATTAGAAAGAGGGCGCAGGAGAGGACTGACCTTTGCCCTCACATGCCAGGACCAAGAAGAAGTCCCTAACACGTCATACCCCTGGGCCCCTCTCGGGATTGTTGGCCGAAGGAACTGGTCTTCTTCTTCTTCTTCAACCGTGACACTAAATGACTGGAATTCTCAGACAATGAGAGTTGCTGACTGCGTCGAACAAATTCCGACGAGGGTTACGTTTCCCAGATGGCCGCAGTTCGATCATTCAGCCGATCAGCTTTAGACAGCTAAACTACTCTAAATATGATAGTGATAGCTTGTTCTTTGTTTTATTATGTTGCATTCTCTTAGACGCAGGCAAATTGAAATGACAAGATACAGACCACGCCGCCAGAACTTACATATATATATATATATATATATATATATATATATATATATATATATATATATATATATATATATATATATATATATATATATATATATATATATATATATATATATATATATATATATATAGTTATAGATAATCTAATCTAATCTATTCTGAAGACTTTTATGGAGCCGTTACCGTAATGCCCAAGGCATCAGACGATGGTCGCTTTAAGTCAAAATCGTAATTTAACATCATAATCCTTTGGAGAAGCCGAGTCGAATGCTTATATGTCAGAGAAGTCAGAAGCTAGGCTATAGTATGTAAATAAGTTGAAAGAAATGCGTCTTTAGTTCAGACCTTGCTGACATCAAAGAATTGACAGAACGAACCGAGACGGGCAGTGAATTCCAAATCTTTGGACCGGCTTCTGAGAAGGCCCATGAGCCCAACTCTACTCGGGTATGGGGCAAGAGTCACAGTGTCCATTGATCGAGTGCAATGTCTGTTAGTGTGAGGGGTGAGCATGGAATGTAAATAGGTCGGCTGATTTAAATGTAACGCTTTATGAACTATAAGACAGATTTCGAAATGAATTCTTTGCTGAGTGGGCTGCCATTGCAGTGGATATAATATGCTGATATTTGGGGGTCTTTGTTATCGTTCTGCCGAGAGAGTTTTGAACGATTTGTAGTTTGTGCAGATCTCCCTTAGTGATTCCAATAAGTAGTGTGTTACAGTAGTCAATTAATATACTGTACCAGTATAATACATGAGAATTCCATTTATAGCTATAACCATATCTGTAGCTTTACGATCTGAGGTCCTTAAAGGCGCTCTTTAGCTACTCAAATACCTGCATATTTGTCGTTATTTGTCGTTATTTGTCACTTCTTTGCCGACTTTTATTTACTTTGAAATCTGGACTCATTTTATCATTTCTTGTCTGAAGATTATTGAATTTTCATTTACTCTGTTCAATTCATCGTAGACGTTTTCGAATTTTAAATCGGGTTTCATTTCATCGTTTCTGCAGGCATTCATTAAGTTTCAGATCGAGTCTCAGTTCGTCATTTTTGTTGGTATTTATCGAGTTTGAAATCGAGTCTCGCTTCCTACTGTTTAGCAAATATTTGTCGAGTTTCAATAGGAGTTTCGTTTCGTCGTAGTTTTGCAATTATCGGGTTTGAAAGCTATCATCATTTCGTCGTTTTTGAATGCATTTATCGAGTTCTAAATAGAGTCCACTTTTTTGCAGGCATTTATCGAGTTTGAAATCGAGTCACACGCAGATTGCACTTACGATCGCCTGGAGGTCTTTGACGGTCCCGACGAGGAGTCGAAACGGTTGGCGCGGTTGTGTGGTTACGTCTCCCCAGCAAACATCCTATCGACCGGAAACAAAATGCTCATGAAGTTCTACTCAGACGCCTCCGTTCAGCGAAGAGGATTCTCTGCGACGCACAGCACGGGTTCGAAATATTTCTTCTCTTTTCCGATGAAAACTGCACAGTTAAAATCTGTTGATTCTATGATGCCTCTTTCGTCTCCTGCCCGCATTCTTTCTTCCATTTTGTTCTTGGCTCTGTCGGCGACCGGTAGAGAAGTGTGGAGGAAAACGATAAAGTGGACAGCGAGGATGATGTTGATGCTGATGATGATGATGATGATGGTGATGGTGATGATGATAACGATGATACGTGTAGAATAGATAATACCCGAATGGTCAAACAGGTGGAAGCATGCGATCGACACCAACGGAGAGTGAGACAATGGACTTAAGGAAGAACTGCAAAGTTATTTTGGTGGCTAAAATTAATCAGTGTTGATTGAGTAATTCTGGGCTTCTTCAGCGGAGTAAGATTTACTGTGGAGTTTCACTTCCAAGAGGCCATAAATGTGTTGTGCATTACGTAATTAAATCTTGTATTATATTAAACTAAACTGAACTGGACGAGATTGGCTAGATTAGGTTGGAATGGATTGCAGTTTGGATCGGATTTCGGGCTGAATTAGATTGAATGGGATCAGATTAGATTAGATTAGATCAAATCAGATCAGATTAGATTAGATTGTCTTCGTTTTCCTCTCTGATGCACAATCCCAGCGCACTCAACGTTGGCCAACAGTGGCCAAAAGTGTTTCCCGGCTGAGGTGTCTTGTTGTTTAATGTTGGTCGTTTTAACTGGTTGTTGCCAAGGTGCTCTTGCATTCAACAGTGTTCTAGTATATAAGTATGGAAAGCATGTTTATGCCCTTTCCCATAGGTACAGTTGTACTTGCTGTTGCTGTGGCTAAAGCACAGCTGGATTATCTGTTCTCTCTGTGTCTATCTGTCTCTCTGTCTGTCTCTGTCTCTCTACCTCTGTCTCCATCCTATCACACACACACACACAAACACACACAGATGCAACTATCCAGCTGTCACTGGTTTTCCTCTAACCGGTGTTGCACTAGCCTAGGTGTAGTTGCACTTGCCCCTTCAACTCAAGTGCCGTTGACAGAAGTTGTTGCTCTAAATGAGTTGGTGTTACTTGTTTTGTTGTGATAGTTTGTGGGGGTAATTTGGTTGCATCGAGTAAAGCCAACCAGTTGTACTCCCACGCCAAATATGGCGACCACAACTATGACAGCAAGGAAGACTGCATGTGGCACATAAGAGCAGAGGAGAACGGATATCGGGTTCGATTCCGCTTTCTCACTTTTGAGGTTGAAGAAGAGGCCGACTGTATGTAAGTCTCTCCATTTCTCTCTCTCTCTTTCACTCGTTTTATTCTCCTTCACTGTATCTCTGTCTTTCTAAGTCTATTTCTGTCTTCGTTCTCCCTCCTCTGTCTGTCTGTCTGTCTGTCTGTCTCCTTTTTCTTTCTAACTCTCTCTCTCTCTCTCTCTCTCTCTCTCTCTCTCTCTCTCTCTCCCCCCTCTCTCTCTCTCTCTCTCTCTCTCTCATTATTTCTCTCTCCATTTATCCATATTAATGTATTAATGGAGAACAATCGCTTATGTCGTTTTATGAAGGTCTAAAATCATAATTATTATCATCAGTTTTGTCAACAGCGTCTTAATCATCTCTTCGTAATAACTCTTAATCATCAAAATCATCCGCAAGACATACTTCAAGAAAAGCATTACCATCTAATCAACAACATCAGCGACGACTTTGAATATCAGGCCACATGTGTTAATAGTCTCATTGGATGGTAGCTGCTGCTTTGTTCTTTGCTCAAGGTACGACTACGTAGAAATCCTGGACGTCAGGAGGTCCGGTCGGGAGAATGCACTCGGAAGATTCTGTGGCATAAATAAGGTCAGTCAGTCCTTTAATCATGATTATTATATTAATTATGTATTTCATTACTGTTAAACATAAGATTATTTGATGACGCAAGGAGATTCGAACTCAGAGCGCAGAAGTGAAAGGGAAGATGCTTTACCAATCGACCGCCCTACTGCATTCTTATACCTAATCTTATCTAACTACTTCTATAGCACAGTTATCAAAACGCACCAGCCATCAAGTGATGGTCGTTTCGAGTGAGACCGTTTAAGTCAAAAATTGCAATCCGTTGGAGATGCCCCGTGGAAAAAGAATTGCAAACAAAACACCATCAATCCAAACGCCATCAATCCAAACGCCATCAATCCAAACAACGCCATCAATCCAAACGCCATCATTCCTGTCGTTTGATTGTTGTGAATGTGTCTGCGTCTATATGTGTCAACAGATCCTTCAACTTTGGAAGCAAGCTTCGGATTATTATTAATATTATTATTATTATTATTATTATTATTATTATTATTAAGACGATTTATAGAGCGCTGTAGTACGATTAGTTTCTGTAAACATGCAGTGGCGATTTCTGGGGATCAGAGTAGACCCCTCCGAAACTGGCCTTTTTTATAATAGTTTTTTCTCATTATGGCCTAAGCCCAAAAGCCTGGTATCACTTCATCCTCCACTTCAAATCCGTGAGGCTTGTTAACAACTGTCTTTCCTTTAACTAACCTATTTTAAAATATTGGATTGGTCCCGACAGAGGCACACATTCCTTTAACTAACATGTTTAAAATCCTGGATCACTCGTGATAGAGATGTATAAGCAGGTGTGCTACCTTTAATCTGTTTGAAATCCTGAACTGCTCCTGGTAAAGAGGTGCAAACAAGTGTGTTACTCTTACTTTTCTATCTTTAACCAACCTATTAATTTTTCGAAAATGATTTAGATTTCGTTCTTTCTACATTTCTTTTTGCCTTTTCTTATTTATTTTGGAAAAATTTTTAAGTGCAGGAATTGTAGAACTGCGATGAAATAGTGTAGATATTGTCTGAGGGGCCCATGTCACACCTTTTAAGATGAAGCTAGGAAGTATTGACTACGGAGCATTCCCGGTAAACATACAGTGGTTCTAATACGGTTTAAATACTTCTGAGCCGCTTAAAACCTATGTTGCCATAATTTTATGTTATGCTGTGCTGTTATTTTAAACATGTTTTGCGGCAAAAAGGAATCTATGTTATGTTCTGTCGTGCTATGTTATGTTAAGCTTGTGTTAAGATTGGTTTGTGGTCGCTACAGATTCCGCAGGAGTTTGTATCGAGTGGGAGTGAGTTGGCCGTCGTTTTCCGAACGGACGACACAATCAGTAAGAAAGGCTTTTCCGCTGCCTTCGTCTTGGCCAGTCCCGACACACTTCCGGTCACCTTCACACCCAAAGGAACAGGAAACAGTTCGACCTCAGAATATAAAAACAGACAGAAATCGAACAAAAAGCTAGCCAATCACCAATTATCGAAGTCTCCCAGTACTTGATGAAACGTGTGATTTTACCACAAATGGCTACACTTAGACCACGTTTCGTGCAATCTCTTGCAAAGCCTTTGGCAGTGTGAACGATGCGTCCCGAAAACTGACGCTAAATAATGTTTTGTGATACTAAATGTGAATCGTTGTGCGATGTCCAGGAACAACAGGAAGTATATAGAAAGTATTTAGAGTGGTTGTTGTTGTTGTTGTTGTTGTGTTAACGTTGATTACTTACTTATACTTGCAAGCTATTTACTGATTGGAACAGTAACATCGTTAGATTCTGTTCTGTATCCAGCTAAAAGCCATCTTTGTGTGCCATATATCGTAAAGGGCGCCATATAAATGATAAACTTTACGCATACAATTCATGGATCGTTTGAAACACGGTGTAATGAGTTACGTACTTTGATCTTGTGATCATTTTTTTTTGCATTTAGTGGCTAGCTTAAGACAAGAGTTTTCAACTCGGTATTACGACTAACACCAGTTTGTTGGACTCTGGTAAGCTTATTTGAAAGCGGACCTAAATGTAATAAGTTTTAGTGAAGACGAACATATATTTATCAGTAGCCGTCCGGCACAGGCAGAAGAGTAGTGATGCTCAAAAGACCCGCATCTGTTAAAGAGTAACAGTTTGCATAAGTTGTTAATCTATAGTGCTTAATCATTTCTTTACTAAAAAATACCACAACAGGCACTGTCCATATTACCGGCAGCAAATGGTGCATTGAAAACTGGGCTACATAAATGAGATCAGCTAGTCCAGCTACTGTAGTTGTTGCTATGGCAATCAGAATGTATGCTGGATTTATTACACCGAGTTCAACGTACGTTTCCATGTAGGCTTATTCTTGCTATGTATATAAGCATATATGATACATAGAAACGAATGTGGTAAAGCTTGGATGATAATAGGCCTACGCTTCACTGAAATATGAAAAGGCCACTCACTGTTATGTGTGGGCCCTGAGTACGTGATTAATGCCCTGTAATGTATTCCTGAAAGTCCTATTCGTAAACACGCAGTACAGTTCACAGACTGCAACAATGAGCTTTAGCATTTTTATCTGCACTTCAGTATGTACTTACATAACGAGCTCGTTAGCCAACGCGTTGCCATGGCTACTACTTTACGTCATGCACTGCCTAGCATCGCCGGATGGGACGAGAGCCATCTGAATATGAAGTGTTAGCGAATTCATTTTTCTTAGCCTCGGCATATGAGGGCGGGTGGCCAGCCCTCCCATCGCCGCCTGATCTTTCCACAGACAGTGTACGGTCAGTATATTGATTGTAGCTGAGTTGGCTAGGAGGCGCAAGTGGAGCCGAAGTCTCGAAACAAATTTAAACTGGCGACGGTCTGAAACTCCTACCTCTCGACTGACATTCCAGCACGAAAACCACTAGGCTATAGCGCTACTACACAGCAACAAGTGTAATAATGGGTGAACATTTAAAGTAATTTCATACAGGCCTAACATAGGCTTAAATGGAAATGTGATGTAAAATGCTTAGTTATTTAACCAACGGCCATTTGTTGAAAGAAACAGCAAATAAAACTATTAATAAAACTTCACACGTTCAGAGTTAGCTGGAGAGTTACTTGAACACTGCTCCAGCAGAAATGTTTGGGTAGTACTAGCGTAGTTCTTACATATATATGAATATATGGATAGGTTTTATATAGCGACCGTATGGCCTCGACCCTGCAATGAACTGATCGGGTGAGGTCCTTCACCACCGCTGCCCGTTTGAATGGGCGCCACCGCCATGCCATTTAAAGTCCCTGTGCACGGACCGTACTAGCCCGAGATTCAAATATCTTAAATAAGTCACGATCGAGACGCGAACCGGGAATCCTCACCAACAGAGGCCCCTTGGCATACGCATCTACCGATGTAGCTAACTATGCCAGCACTTGTAACGTCTATATTTGCTGTTTTACATATGCCGTTTGTATTGTATTGGCGGTAACTCTTATCCCTAAACTTCACTTTTGTTACATTAATATCATAGTGCGCAGTACAGGATATGAGGTAGGCTAATTAGTAATGCCACTATGACGGTGTCACTGATACACTAATTATATCCTGAAGTTAGCCTATATTTAGATTCAAGCATCAGGCCTTATTGTTATGAGCAGCGTTGACTTACTTGCATTCATGTGACCTGCGGTGAATGTACGACGCCACCCAGGTTTAGTGCTGGCACTCTGCCCCAGACACGATGCAGGGCGAAGTTCCTGTCATGTTTGAGCACTCTTCTATACTCGTGACAAATAACTCAATGGCTATGCTAATTTAAGCACATATCACTATGCCAGTATAGATAATCACTATGCGTTCTGTTACAGACCAGTCTTGGCTAAAACGGCTCCTATTCAACTGGCAGACATTGACTGCCACCGAATTGTGCTTGGTGAAAAATAGAATGTTGACGAAATCTATAACCTTGTTAACACCTGTATGGTAACACAGTTGCCAGGCGCCAGTTCTAATTAATTGGACGCAAGTGACTGTGCGGTTTATCGTGTAAGGCTTTGCAGAACTAAGGCACCTTTATTAATATTTCAAAGGTGCTATTATACATTCCACTTTGTCACTGGAAGATTTGCATTAGACTCAGCACAATTGCCAAGCATTGCAAATATTCTGCCAAGATTATCAGGAAAGACTACGTTTATGCTGTATACGTGTATAGAACATTAATATAGCGCCTTTGTGGACTTCAAAAGATGCTGAAACATTGTTATCTGGCAGATCTAAAGAGTGCGTCTTAAGATAGGCTGAACAATTTTCATAGGATATTTCTGGCGGATGAGTTCCAGTTTTCAGTGGAAGACTGTTCAAGAACGACGGTCCAAAGCTCCAGAAGGCACGATATGTGTCCAAATCGCTGTATGGGAACGAGGAACCAACAGGTTCCTAATCGTAATCGTAATCGTAATTCCGAGGAGTTTGTATGATGGGTCAGATAACTGTCGCAGTTCTGGGGGAGTTTATTCCAGAGTGGTGGGGCAGCTATGGCTATGGAGCGATTACCAAATTTTAAGGTGAGGTGACTGGAGGGCGGAGAAGTGTTAGAAGCATTAGACTCAGCACAATGTGCTGCAGAGCGCAATGTTCGTCGAACCAGCTGGCTCAAGACAGGCACGACTTTCAGTTATAAAAAAACTCACGCGGAGCTTTCCTGAAACAGCAATTCAGAGATGTCGTGCAAAGTTCTAAGAAGCATGACGAATTGGATTAAATGAGGCATTAGCCTACCGGTTGCCTACGTTCTTGCTCACTGAAGCGTGACGAAACGGTATTCCTTTAGAGCAAACAGCAAGCGCCCGTTCTGGCTGTATCAACAATAGACGCTACAATGGGCGGGACACTGGGCGGTTAAGAAATAATAAAAGGGCGTCATCCTAAACACAAGAAAGTTTCAGTAAATCTCTTGGGCGTCTGAAGGGCTGAACTGTACCGGAGCCGATGTTAGTCGATCTCTGCTGCGCTGGGCTCATACTTTAGTGTAGTTCTTGGTGTATAAGTTGGGGTTGGAAATTGATTACTATTGAAAAATTGCAGCCTCATAACCATCGACTACTGGTAAGTACGACGAAACTGATAATAATTGAGGTTATCTGGAGGGAATGATGTCCTCAGCGCAGTGGACATCTGAAGATGTGGTGGTGATGATCGCAATAGGTCTGCTCGCATAGGAAACCTGTCCATCGATTCAACTATTTAGAATGCTAGATACTTTGTGACAGCTAGGTATGCGATTCAGGGAGGTAATAATTGATAGGTTCAGACCCCACTAGCAACACAGTACCACCAACTATGACGATGCCATGCCAATAGTGCATTCGATAATACTGCATTCGTCAGCATAATGTAGGGCGCATTAGGGTTGCCGCACACACCCGGCCACCTGGATAGAAAGCTGAGTCATAAGGGTCATTTCATGCAGAGAGTAACTGAAACGTAAAGTGAAAGGGCGAATAACACTCGTCTAGTGACTGAACTTGGAAGATGACTGACCTTACAAACATTAAGAAGTCACCCCCTGCCAGTTACAAAAGTCCACCCTCATACTCTATTCCTGCCCCAAGTTGTTTTTCTCTTACTAGCACAGTTACATTTCAACACAATATGATTCGATACAACGAAGTGTAGCACAACACAATGTTGCCTAATGTAATGTAATACAATAGGAAAATAATGCAATCAAAGCAATAGGCAACATTACATTACAGTAGTACAGTGCAGTAAAGGCAACAGAGCAGCATACAACTTAAAGCCACGAAATAAGCCATGATGTCATGCAGTACCATGGGAAGGGAAACCAATACAAAGCCTACGGTATATGTATGAGAGTACAATGCAGTGTAGTGCAGGCTGTTACAATGCAGTGTAGTGCAGGCTGTTACAATGCAGTGTAGTGCAGGCTGTTACAATGCAGTGTAGTGCAGGCTGTTACAATGCAGTGTAGTGCAGGCTGTTACAATGCAGTGAAGTGCAGGCTGTCCACCATAAAGCATCCAAATATGTTCACCTTAACATAACAAGAGCATATAAATGTAAATGCGCGTGCATTTCTTTAGCGACCGTATGACCTCGACCCTGCTCACTTTTGCAATGAATTTATTGGGTGAGATTTTTCATCACCGCTGCCCGTTTGAATGGGCAGCACGCCATTTATGGTCCCCGTGTACGGACCGTGCTAACCCGAGGTTCAACTCTCTGAAATAAGCCACGACCGGGACGCGAACCGGCATCCTCACGCTCAAAGGCGTCTTGAAGTACGCGTTAACCAACGCAGCTTACCTGGCCATCTTTTTGTTAGAATGTATCATATAGCATAAGATATGATACATAGGCTACATTCTTTCATTAGTTCTATCTTGGATCGGCCGTTATGTCGATCGATGAATGCAGAAAAGAGAAAGTGTTCAAATTTCTCCACCTTAATCAATCTTGCCTCCATTTAACTCAAGTTTTTAATATTGATTTCACTTTAAACTTGACCAATATGGCGTGCTAGACTACTAGTACAGTTACATTTACAAGGGGTCAAGGGTTCAGATAGCCTCCACGACAGAAAGTCGTTTCGAACTTATTGATTCACGCGCCCATAGCAAACTCAGCTATATAATTATATAGAGTATATGATAGTACACTGTCAAGTTGGAGGATCGGGCGGCGAGAGAGAGGACTGGCCAACCACCCTCATATGCCGAAGATAAGAAAAATGAAGTCGCTAACTTGTTAGTACTAGGGACTGCTCTTCTGATCCAAAAACTTTATCAGGGAGTTTCAAGTTTCTCATCCTTGTTAACAGCGGACAGGAAACAGGAAAAGCTTGACTTAGCCTGCACTTGACCTCATTTTGAATAATGTTCTCTCGAGGAAGTTGGCTAAGTGGTGAAGGAGGAAATGTGGACTTGAGGAGCTCATAAGAGCTTAAGAATTTAGCTTCGTAGTGAAAGTGAAACTGTAGACTCGTTGAACTGATAAGAGTTGCACTCACAAGTCTCAACTCATCGCTCTGACATCATACAGCCAGTGGCATTTGTCTGCCCGTAACTAACAGCCTGAAATACTTGGACACTTGTTATTTTCTTAAGTGACTGAGCTGTGAACTGCTGTGGTTGGTATCTTGATATTTTGTCTGAATAACACATACTGTAGTATAAGTAAAGCTCGCATGCCCCTAGGGAAACGTATGGTAGGCGCTTACTACACGCTCTTCAGGCTCTGAGCCAGCAATCGTCAAACCTCAAAGTACTGGACACGGGGCCAGTGCATCGCAGTACTTGACATTCATTTCCCAGCTTATGCCGGTAGCAAATTCTGCTGCTTGGTTACAGAAGTATGTATGCGCAAACAACTTGTCCAGGGTCGTTACACGGAATACGCTCATCAGGGGAGATTCGCCAACCTCTCGATTATGATACAGATACCGCTGCCCGCTAGACGAGTAGACTGAAGTCGATCAGCAGAATTCGGCCAAATTTGATCGTAAAAAGCCTAAGCGTGATCATCCTAAGTTTGAAGCCCTGCCTTTCATGTGGCATTTACGCGTGCATGCTGTCAAGTCACGCAGCTACTAAGGAAAAGACGCTACTCCTAAATTGGAAAGCTGTCTGATTTCTCGATTGCAGCTGCTCGGTTGCTCACGTGCTTAGCTTAAAGATTCTCAGCAGTTTGCTTCTGAGAACTACTGTTCTAATGAACGACTATCACCAGACAACCTGCTTCTTCATTGAGTGTGACTGGTTGCCTGGCAGTTGCTAGGCTCAGAACTTTTATTTAAAACTGAAAACACTCCTCCTTTACAAATCCTAATCCATCCTCTTCCCTATACCTCTCTCGCCGCACAAGTTCTAAACACCATCCACCTTAGCCGCCTGACGGTCTAACTGCCTGACCCTTGCATTTTGACCTGAAACCGAGCATGACCTTACGTGCCTATCGATTCTGTTTTGACTGAGCGCAACGAGCGCCTATGAATCAGGTGGTTCCTGCGAATTAGCGTTTAATGGGCGCCGTAGAAATCTCGAGATTACGATTACGAACTTTCGCAATTTATAACAGAACTCTGGACTTCCACACAGTGGCGTAGGCGACTTTTTAGCCAGAGGGTCCATTACATGGATTAAAACCGAGAGGTCTGAACTTCAGGCCACCGGCTTCTTTATGGAGTGCTTTGGTTGCTCCGAGCTGCCACCATTCTTCACAGAATTGCACAGCACAGCTCAGAAATGATGCAGTGATCGGTCCATCATTTCTAGAACAGGTGCAGCAAACTACTATGAACCCCCCAGGGAGTCCAACAAATGCAAGTGAACTCCGCCACGGCCTTGTTTGGCGGTAGTGCCAATCCCAAGCCTGGATAAAGGAGGAGAGCGACGTCAACGGCCTTAGATGCCAAAAGATGTCGTTAAACTGAGGAACTACTACAAATACACATAGCTTCGTGTGCTTTGCATTCTTTTCACGATGCCGGTTTAGTTTTCTTCAGGTGGCGCTATATCGTTGCTAGTTTACTGTTACGACTACATTTGTTGTTTAGTGAAAGACGTGACCTATCAAACGTTTCACGTTTCTGTACTCCAGGTGTAACGGATAGAACTGACCCAAATGGGAGACTATGACTACAGCTGTTATTCGCTCCAGAAAACGGGCGTGGCTCCGTTTGGCCACGCGCCTTTCTATAATTCGTCGATTCTCTGGTCGTATAAGCCTTCGATGACGTCATCTCCACCGTCATCCGTCATCATGACGTCAGCATATCCTGCTTCTAGGCGACAGGCAATGTCGGAAGTAGGAATGCCACGTGGTCTGCACAGATCAGACACATCAGTGACTACGCGAAGCATGCCACTGGAGTCCGACAAACACTCCGGTAAATTGTCATCCATCCATCCATTCATCGATCCAGCCATCTATCTATCTATCAAAATATCCATCATGTCTGCCTTCATTCCTGTTTTTGTGCCTTCTTTCTTTTCTTCCTTCCTTCCTCCCGTCTGTCCGTTTCGTCCTTCCTTTCTTCGTTCCTTCGTTCTGCCAGCACATCCACTCGTCCATTCATTCAGAGATTTATTCGTTCGTTTGTTCTTTTCTTTCTTTTGTTCATTCATTCGTTCATTCATTCATTCATTCAATCAATCATTCATTCAATCATTCAATCACTCACCTAATGCAGATCTCTGGATTTGGCTGTGAAGTGCTAGCTGAAGTGCGCTGTAACCCGTCATCTGTCATCTGTGAATAAGTGAACATTAACTAATCACATGCATGATTGCTGCAAGAATTTCTAGCGCTGACTTTTGAATTGCCCTTAATTTCATCCACAAAAGACCCAAAAGTCTTTTTCGTAAAATCACATTTCTTCAGGCCTACAACGACCTACTATTTTCAAAGAGAAAATAAGAATAAGTCAAAGTTTTATAGGCATTTAGGAACGGTCGTTTTTCTGTTAGTTACACTTGACTGTCACTTGAGGCGTGAAGCTATAGCTCTGTAGCCAAACTATAACTAGGCCTAAAATTCAAACCTCCAGAGCAATTTTCCGTCGACTGATTGCTTAAACTGCGATAGTTAAACAATGAATGTTTTCGTTCTATTGATTATTTTAATTAAAACACGATGCTGAACAATGATGTTTGCAGCTCCCTGGTATCAGAAGACTAAGCAAGCACTTGTTGTTATTCCAGTCATGTTTGAAGCTCGCGCTAACAAAGGTAGGCTATTAATCCAGAAGAATTTCTAATTAGCCTATTTCTTAATTATTACACCTGTAAATATATAACCAAGTTAATTTAAGGATGTACGCAAGTATGAAAGTATTATTAGACTCACTCAGTTTAGTATTTGTTGGAGGAAGAAGAGGGGACGGCTAGTGGAGAGATATTAACTTATATCAACCCCCGGCTGAACCAACGGAGTAGGGGTAGGACGTCTGATTAATTGTTTTGTTCAGACAACTGGGATGTGAATCACAGCCCACCCGGAGAACGATTGCACAATCAGATGCAATAGAGACGGGAAGCCAGACGGGTAGAGATACAGGGAGAGATACGCAGACAGACCACGCCGAGTAGAGTCCGCTTAGTCGCGAGAGAAGTCAGTCGAGAGTTAGGCGTCAGAGAACACAGTCGAATAGCTCTGAGAGGTTCCACTCTCGGAGATAAGACACAGTTGAAATGTAGCCTCTTACATAGAGTTTAGCGCCTTCTGGCGCTATAACAGTCGTTATGGGTAGATCTTAAAGTTTGTCGTAGGCTAGTACACTTGTCGCTCGCTCGGTAATGTAACTCCGATTGAGCTAGAATCACGCTGGCGTTGTCAGACATCGAAGACTGACAATTCGAGAATAAACGAAGAAAACTGAACTATGCGAACCGGACCTGAACCAACAACATATCTATTGGTGCCAGAAACATACTATATCATACATAGAGTGCTATACGCATAAAGCCAGTGAAGCGTAATAATTACAATTGTAGCAGAATTAGACATAGTTACATATTGAGGCTGATTTACATAGGCGTGTTGGTCAAGTAATAAATTATAGCATATACTGCGTTGAGATAAGAGATCTATAGATCTATGTATCTAAATGGCTTACAAAATCTAGTGCATAAAATAAAAGACCTATGCTATAAGTTTAAGGATGAACAACTGTCGCTCTGGTGGCCATTTTTATTAAGCCTTCATAGTTTTATTTCAAAATCAAAGACCCAGAATGAACTAGAATAAATTTTCGTCGTACAGTGCAGCAATGGCTATGTCTAGAAGCTTATATTAAACACTAATCTTGTACCGGGATATACACGAGATTGACACGAGATTGACACCAGATTGACAGTTCGCCTTCTGTTTGTGTTTTTGACAGACAGCAGTCGTGACCTTGACCGATACAACAGGTGGCAGCCGAAGGACATCCACCCGAATCCTACCGTCCAGTACCTATCGCTTCCGGCTAAACCAGTCTCCGTCTTCCAGGCGAGCGTAAGTTTCCACTCCAGTTCTGACCACGTCCTCACAAGTGGACAACGATAGTGACTGACTGACTGACTGACTGACTGACTGACTGACTGGATGGCTGGCTGGCTGGCTGACTGACTGACTGACTGACTGACTGAATACGATATGAACGATCGAATGAATAAATACTGCACTCATATGACCATCAGAAGTAAACAAAGAATTTTGAAATGCTTGCATTTGATCGAGCGTGTGTAGTAGAAGTAGTATTATCAAGTGTTTAACGACATCTTGCGGCTGCCAATACCGTTGACTTTGACCTGGCCTTATCTTGTGCACTACCTGTTGGAGCTTTTTATAAAGCTATCTCGGCAGGAGCTCTATCTGCATCTCGGTCAATCTCTTGTTTCAGCGTTCGCAGGCTGCAAATAACCCAGCACCAAGTCAGCGGGCGTTTCACAAGCACAAGAGCGCAGATGGTCTAAACCAAAGACAGAATCCCTCGGCGTCTACCTCCTCAGCGTCTGTTTTACCATCCGATGGCTTTTCAGCCGATAGCCAATCAGCGAATAGCCGAGTCTTACTGAAAGCGTCACCGATATCTAACAACACATCGGCAAAATTTGCACAGAGTTCCAGCAATCCTGCCAATCCGCGATTCGTGGCTGAACATTCGTCACCCGTCAGAAGAAACGCAGAAACCGCAAGACCTGCCGCCGAATATTCGTTCCCCCGACCAGTTGTAGACCCATCGGTTGTCCAAAAATCTGGAGTATTCCTCAAGCACACGGCTGCACCAAGTCGCCCCTCGGAGAACGCTTTGGGGCGCCGACCCTTCGTCGATTCGCCCTCTGCTGAAGATCCACGTCACAGTAGGTTTCCGTCACCGTCCCTGGAGACTGGTTCGAAGGACTATTCCGCGGAACCTCAGGGAAAGATAAAATTCAATCCTCTATTCGAAAATGATCTTAAAGACCAAGTCAAATCGAACTTGTCGTCTGCTGTCACTGCATCACCTCGCGCCGAAGTTGGACTGAATCGCCATCTGGCTGGTCCACGGATCCGGACGGATGGCGTTCGAGACGGCCGCCAACAAGGAGCCAAAGTCAACGAAAAATCAACTTCCACTTTCGATGGTAACATCTGATATTTCATTTTAGTAACTGTAGGTGGTTGAGGAGCTCTATTAATTTTTCTTTAAACTACGTTAGCCTCACCAGAGCGAAAATCTATTAACATAGTCCTACTTTAGCAACGTTTCATCATAGGGCCTATAGGTTAATCCTTAACTGTCGCTCACTCTAACTTCTCTGTTCGGTTCTCTATATATGTAAGCCTACACTTTCGGCATGTTCTCTATAGAGACCAGTAGGCTAGCTGCTTTTACTAAATTGAGTTCTTAATCTTATCTGTCTAGGATTTAATGAGTAAGTACGAACTTATACCTTGTGGGCCTACGTTCCATCTTAGCACCATCGTTTTCGTTTGTACAATATCTGCTTAACGCAGATTGACTCTCTTGGCTTGACCTTAGCGAACTTGGACTTCCCATGCGCTGTAACTGACCCAACAAGCTGGCCGATTTGATTTGATTAGTGCCGGGGCTCCCGAAAGACGTTGTTTTGGCTGAGCAACCATTACAGTGTATTGTAAATCGACGATGTAAGCTTCATAGCCTGTTGTTAGACAATATTGGTTATCCGTGACTCAACAGTCCTTTGGCTAAACGTTTCTATTGTAGAGAAAGAAATTATCAAAGATGCTTTTCGATTTCTTGATGATTTCGACGATTAAAGTTGGCACAGTTGCTGAAACTCTGCAGTACCTGAGAAGGACGGCAGTCAAGAACTTGTTCACGGAAGACTAATCCAAGCTGACTGAATTTAAATTATTCTAGGCCTATTATACTATGTAATTATAAGAGGATTTCAGATTTAAAGTAGTTAACGCTAGAACCTATAGTATTAATAGCCTATATATGTGTACGTACTTAAGATAAACTAGTTAATTTAAATGTTACGTGATGCTGAAAAAATTATTGTGATATAGGGCTAGATCACTGTCTCATAAATAGACCTATTGTATGTATTTAAGAGGCCCTAGACAGACCGTAACCAGCGCATGCTTGTGCGTATTTGTTTATTAATACAGGTCCAGTTAACTTAGTAATAAATTATTTTAATGTATGATTACGTTAACGACTTATTTACTCTGTGAATCTCTTCAACATTATTTACTGAAAATTGGAGCAGCCGACTATAGCTTTATGTTTCACATAATATTTTAGAATCGAAATTATAACTTAGGCCTATCTATGAATCCGTGATAACGAACACAACGAGGCCTACTACAAATTAGATTCTAATTTTAGGGACTATTCACTCTATACATGCCCCAAGACTGGTCCATTCTGCATTGGCCTTTCACTCAAAACTGAAAAGATTCCTCTTTCACAGATCCTATCCCGAGTCCCCTTCTTCCTCTTATCTCTCTTTCTGCTCCAATTCCAAACACCACACACCGTAGCTGCCACGCTGTCTCTCTGCCTGACGTTTGGCTCTTGACCTGGAACCAAACCCTTTTACCTATCGATTTTATTTTGACTGAGCGCCTGTGTATAAGCTGGTCCTCTTGACGTGGCTTTCGTTGGGCGCTGTAGAAATCTCTGGATTACGATTGTCCTCGTTGAATTTTAAGCGAGTCGAGTTTCAAAGCCTAAACCACAGGTACAAACTTTATCCCCGTGTGCAGTGACCTTATTATGACCTCTCTGGGGGAGCCTTACTATAGCGTAAGCATAAGGTAATGAATAGATTACATTGACATTCAGTTGCGTGATACATTTCAGTTTTAGTAATTGTGGTTCAAGTTGTTAGGCCTAAGTGTTGAGCTCTTTTAATTCTCTTTTAAGCTATATTATTAGCAAGCGGTTCGCCCCTAGCTGTTACCTGCAGCCACAGGCGTGATT
The DNA here is from genome assembly GCA_964023275.1 of Norana najaformis. Taxonomy (NCBI): domain Eukaryota; kingdom Metazoa; phylum Annelida; class Clitellata; order Crassiclitellata; family Hormogastridae; genus Norana; species Norana najaformis. The sequence continues at coordinate 22,598,066 of OZ029919.1, forward strand.
TTCAGGGTACCCGCTGCCCCACTTTTGGACTGGGTTACAGTACCCCCACTTTTTCATGCTGGGAATAAATAATGGCCATGAAGTTTACTATGAGCTTGGCATTTTCCAATGACTTCATACTATTGGTAAAAAATAATTAATTACCACGGAAAAGAGTGGAAGAAATTGGTACCCCCACTTTCCACAGCAAAGTTGCGCCTCTGCCCGCAGTAATGTGGAAATTCTACCTCTGCCACTTAATCGAATTAACAGATGCACTGTCTGTTAGGACCGACGTTGCCAGACAAATTGCCACAGCTGTGAAAAGAATCAGTGGCTTCTCGGGCTCCTTAACAAGAGTTGAAGGCAGAGCTACGTGACCTCCCCCCACCCCGGATAAATCATAAGCCATCGAGGTCTGGCGAAAACTCGGCGATGTGGAAGTGATTTGAAATATTTCGTAGCATAGGCTAATCGCTCGTCCATCCAAGACGAAGACAGCTATCCTTTTAGACTACCCGTCTAAACAGCTTTAGGCAACTCAGTTCAGTTGTACTGACGGCGTGATATTAGATGAGGCTTCAACCGCAGTATCGGGGACCGGGCTATTTTCGTCGTTATGGGCGTATCTTCTTTATGCGTGACGTCGATCAAAGGCGTGGCTTGAACACTGACTGCCCATTTCCCGTAACCTTCGACATTATTGCGCTTAGTCATTCTTTGCAAATTTTTTAGTTCACACAGATTCATTTTGGCGGCAACTACAACGAACGAATAACAGGCCAAATCCACGCCCAAAATGAGCGTCGGGCCGAAAGAAAGCCCAAAATAGTCCGGTCCCCGATATTGCAAGTTTGCCGATGATCCACTTTGTCAATCGGGACATTTCCGTAATACGGTTCCGATTAGAATCGACCACCGATTGACGCCTTGTGGATTACGATAACGACGCTATAGAAGTTTCTAGATCGGATCTCGCTGCATTTTATAGCCCTATAATTACGCAGCCCACTACAATGGGAAAGGCATCAATGCCCCATGCTCAGGCTGCAATAGTCTCAGAGGGGGTTCGAACTTGGACACTAGAACATGTACTCGACCAATAAAGCACGAAGCCAGTTTCTCATAAATCGATGTTAGTAATGCATTTTAAAAGCACCATAGAAGACGCCACTGCTTAGCAACCAAGGGCTGATCTTGAGGCCCCTCCACCTGACTTTCTAAAGCCAGTACAAAGAACAAAGTACTGGTATGCAATGCGGATCCAGAAACCACTCTGGCCTAAACTCTGATGGAAGCCACGTTGGCGCACACCCGACCTTGTCAGTAACAACTTCTACAGAAATCAACCATTTTTTTCTTTTGGTTTTTTCAACAAAATTATTTTAATTCACTACATTGCAATATCAACGAAATTTATTCATTAGCAAACAAAAGCGACTGATTAATTAAAGTATAGGTGTGATAAAAAGTACCCAGTCTGTTGCTTTTTGGCCCTGGGATGATAACAAGAAGTTGCACTGTGGTCTTACATGCAAAACACTTAAGATATCTGTAACGTAAAAATATCGGGTCCTAAGCCCCAAGGACACCAAGTTGAGGGTTGTCATAATAGCAACTCTACCACACAATCATGTGCAGTGAGGCATAGATGTCGTAACAAAAATGAACCTGCTCAAATCTCTTGGGTCACACCCTGAAATAAATTGGGGGTTGAGACCCCAAGCTCCAAGTAGACTCAACATCCAGAGGCCTAGATAGACCCTGGATGATCACCAATGCTTTCTTATCTCAATATACAAGCAGTTCAGGAATAACTTATATGCAAAGTTCCTATTAAATACAGTCAGACATAAACACACTAGACAGTGCACTGTAATTAAGAGTTTAGAGCCTAATTACTACATCCCACTTTAATGATTGGATTAGCTGTCAGCAGGCTGGCTACTAATAACCTGGTTACTACTAAGCACTGACAAAATTCAGTGCAAGATGCATTTTCTGGGCCCTGAATTCCAAAGGTATGACGGGGGTTGGAAATGACAAAAGTGGTATGACCTCTATGGTTTTGACCACTTTTTATGCAGCAACACCTAGTCTCAGTTTTTTCAAATGCTCTTAGATTCTACCAGTAGTTGGCTTGCCCCATCGGCTGCCTCCTTGTTTCAGTGGACTGAATATTGACTGGATATTGACTTGACTACAGCTTGATTTTGGTGCACCATCAGTTGGTTCCTTGTGCATTAGACATCAGCGCTATAGAAGTTCAAAATTACAATATAATTATCCCAAATGTACAAGCCTATCATACTATCTGGCCTTCCTTCCTCTGAGGCAGTTCCAAAAACTGACATTAGGTGTCGCCAGCATATGTAAAGACGTTCAATACCAGCATATAAAAACATTAAAACCATAGAGACCATACCAATCACCGAGTCCCAAAGCCTCCTAAAACAATATTTTTCCACAGAGCTGGCAACCCCTTCCAGAAACATGATTAGAAAATGTAACCAGGATAATCCTTAGCAGTCTCACTAAAGTCCAAAAAACGCACCTGATGTCACATTGGGTCAAAGGTCATCACTGCAAAACAAAGCATGCAGTAACATACGAAAAAATAATTAGGCTCATCGAGTTCCGTATCTGAAATAAGAGAATCAGCATAGACCCAAACAGACAGGCCTACGATCTCCTGAACCAGGCCTACTTAGGATCTGTATCAACTGTCATGTCAAATGCAACTTCAATACAGAATCTGACTGAATATGCAATAACTTATGCCATCTCTAGATTTCAAAAGGCTCACATAAAACAACACCGCAACAAATTGGGCCTAAATTTGAGCAACGTTACCCAGAAATCTCGAGCCCAGTAAACAATGTAAAAATATCGCTTTAATAGTAAAAAACCTTACATACAAATTCCTAAGCAAAACCTGAAATAAAGCAAAACATTAGTAACTGATTCAGTATTTCAAACTATAATGGAAAAATATATATAATAAACGATGGTTGTTAAAGACTAATTTACATTTACATATATACACCCAGTTCTCTGCATAAACCGATGCACAATACATCCATTCGTGCAACCAGTTTTGAACCTATGTATATTTATACATATGCCATGCATAAATGCATATATACATTCCTACATAAGCATTAATATGCGTATAAATATATATAGAAGGTGTGTATAAATATGAGTTAGAGTACATTTCACACAGGGAAAATGAATTGTGAAGAAGCCCGGATTTTCTGTATTTCGGGCTGACAAAATGACAATTCAGATTGATAAACCATTTCTGAGTTATAACAATCACAAGCAAATGAAACATTTAACAAAACGCAAAGAAACATACTGTAAAACTTTCAAGCGCTGGGTCCCAATTAAGTGGCGCTATCCAATAACCATCAGAGATAAAAACGATTTCTAAGAATAAATGCTGGCATCTTTTAAACAACTGTCTCCAATTGATTTCTGGGTTAATAACTATTTGTACAAATAAACGCTAGTGGACCGTTTATAAGAAGTTCTATGGTACTGCAATAAACTCGTGGTTTTCAACATACTGTTTGTCATGTAGCATAATGAAACTGAACATTGTATGGCACCTTCAAAGTATCTCTCAAAGATGCTCCTCACTGGTTAGGCTCAGCCAACATGCCCACGCACACTTGATGGCCCATGCTGGTCCCATTTGGGCATGCTCACAGTGGAAATCATGCAAATGACGCAAGCAATCCTGGAGCCACTAGTGTATTGATGTACTCATTTTATACCAGAGTTCACTAGAGGGCAACAGTGGAACAGAAATACTGGTATATCTTTCCATAATTGCAAGGATATGACCTCCAAATTTTTGGTTGACCACTGGGCTATTTATTGCATCACATATAATCTACCTGTATGTATATTAAATGTTGAAATTTATACATTAATAAATATTTTAAAATGTATAATAAATAACGCCATGAATAGTGTTTGACCTAAACATCAAATACACTGTAGTGTAAAAACACTTCAATATCATTAAACACTGGTCATAAAATCAACCTTAGTGTAAGGAATAAGTATGTCTCTCCCGAAAGTAAAAACACGTAAAGTTCAAAAACCCTTTAACTGTTCCATTGATTTCTAGGCGCTGATATTCATAAACGAAAGTCCTAAACTGAACTGTAACATAAGTGAGCATATTTTGTGTTGTCATTCTGAAATATGTTGGCTTAACCTGCAGTTTCTGTCCAATGAAACTCTAAGCATTTGTTGAACGCAACACATATCAAGTCATTTACTCTAATTTTTTACTCATTTCTCAACCCATGCAAAACCCATAAACCTGGATTTGCCTCAAGGTTACCCATTTTCCACATATTATCAACTGATTCTATGTTGGGAGTTCATTTCACAATAGCAACAACAATGCCAAAAGTGCACCCACAGACAATAAAAGGACGTTATTACAAGAACTTAAATAGGTATTTGTAAGTTACACAGGCTTTTAATGAAAAATCACGATTACAGTACAATAAAAAGGCAACAAAAAGTAGTGGTCATGCATTCACTGCTGATCTGAAGATTAAGGGAAGCCCATGCAGCCGAAAACATCTTACAACAATAGACACTTCTGCTTTGGCTTTGGTTTTGGTTTTGGACACAGAACGGCTCGAATCGCCTCATCAAAAACTGTCTTCAGGCCCTTTTGAGTCAGTGCTGAGCATTCCAAGTATTTGACTGCATTGATCTCCTTAGCCATTGCCAAACCCTGTCAGAGGCATTCAAAAAGAACTTTAGATTCTAAACGACTTGCTGTTTTATTATGTTAAACCTGGTAGTTTCTTATATCTACTGAATAGATGTACAATTTTAAACTTATCCATGGAATTAACATTAATTCTGCAGAAAAATGACTGAAAATATGAATCTACATAAAAAATGTTATATATGTCTATGCTTCAGGGATTTGGAACACACAAAAAATTCAGGTAACTGAAGACATTTCAAATTTCGAATAAATTCCTGTAGACAAGCAATTAAAAAAAACTTGAAAACTCCCTACCCATGGATATATGGCTAATGAAAGCTGAATATTTTAGAATTATTTTCCACCTGAAATGCGAAAAGGGTAAAGAAGGGCAGTCCCTTTCGCTCACCCTAAGAAGCAGTTATGGATATCAAACATTGCCGGCTTCATTTTCTTAGTATTGGCAAATGAGGCAGAGGCCAGTTCTCTCTCACCATCCAATCTTCCCACCGACAGTGTACATACGCTCAGTGTACTCACTTTTTAGGTGAAAGCTAAACAATCAAGAATAGGTTTCTACCTGGGGATAAGTGATTGGAGACAGTTTTTTCTCCCGAAGTCTTTCAATGGTATCTTTGTCTTCTCGCAAATCAAGCTTCGTCCCAACAAGGACAATTGGAGTCGTAGGACAGTGGTGACTCACCTCTGGGTACCACTAAAGATTAAATATTAAAACAATTTTTATCAAGACCCTAAGTCATGTAAGAGTAAATAAGGTTAAGTTAGTGGTAAGGTTAGGTAAGTAAGCCAAGTTCATTTACTACAAGCCTCCATCAAATATATTAGTTCATAGAAACATTGCCATGATGCTGAATGATCCTTCGACTAATATGCAACATGACAACAGCCATCCAACATCCACACAGCCTTCCTTTAAGGGTGAATCAAAACAACTGCATGCCTTTGAAAACATCCGATAATAAATATTTAACAGCTATCGCAGAGACAAAGCTTTCGATTCGTTCAAGACATCTTTCAACCTCTATCATTAACTGCTCAGAACTGAGGATTCCTTGTAAATGTGTAAATAACACATCTAACATAACTTTGCTTACAAACAACAAGTATGACTAGTAAAATTTTACTGCCTGAATCCTAATGCCAGGAAGCTGAGTTATAATTCAGACAATCTGTCACGCGAAAGTCCCCAAGTCACCAGATACCTCACAAGATGTATCATTTGAAACAGCAAACACTAATTAATGCAGCAAGAATTCTTACACACATTAACTGTCTGGAAATAAAGCTCATTTTCCCCTCCCTAAAGCAGACATTACTGAAGCCTTTTGTAGTAACTGGACAAAACTGCTGGTAGTAGGTAGCAATGTTTGACATTAGACAGTTTTATGTCCATGAGCAATCTATCCACACCAGTGTCTGCTGTTAGTAGAGATCATGTTTAGAGTGTTGGCTGCCTGATAGCAAATCTAATATTCAGTACAAGATTATTTCCCTGGATAAGGCACATTACAAATATATACAAATTAATAATCACAATCACAATAACAAAATATCAAATAACTACTAATCAGAATTTTTGGAACTTCAAATCTCTGCTGAATTTCACTGTATAACTTAAGGCTGTTTTAATTAACCATCAGTCTAGGAAAAATAATCCAAGAACAAACCTTAGCTCTGACATTCTCAAAGGAAGCTGGACTGATGAGCGAAAAACATATAAGAAACACATCCTGAGAAAACAAACAAAAATGCAATTTCTAGTCAGCTGTTGCAACGTAAATTTAAAAAAAATACAGCCAGGCTTGTCATCAAGCACCCGGAGTCTCGGGCACCAGCCTGATGGGTGTTACTCAGTCCATGAATCACATAACCTGAAACTGGCCAAAGAAGCTTAATGCTTATTTTAAGCAGATTGCATTATTAGTCAAGGACTAACAGCTTAACAGTGGCGGTTGTCAATGACCTGTGAAGCCATGGGGTGGGAGGTAATGCACTGCAATCGAGAGCTATCAGTCAGCAAAGCATGTAGAATAAGTTACTTCTTTAGTCACTAGGAGTCAGCAGAAATAGTATGCAGCAAAGCGGTGGGCTGAAAGATATTGTGCCCTTGTGGGTACGGTGACTGCTCAACTAACTTTGAATTAGGCCTAACAGTATATAGAAAAATGAAGTGATGGAGTGAAGGGCAGTTGGTACCCGCTCAGAACGGACTCGGGTACCCGGGCTGTATTTTATCAAACTATTAACACCTCTAAATACAATATTGAAAAAATACATTGCAGTAACATCATTTCCAAACTTGTCTAAAATACTGTTAGTGGACAACTTCTGAATTCAAAGTCTGAAAGCTGTATGTATGCATTGGGCTGTTTATATTATGCCTTCAGTCAAACTCACAAAAGTGCTAAGAACCTCACAAAATCGCTATATACAAGAATACCCTCTTCCACAATATAAGCATGTACAGGATTCTCTCTTGAAGCAAGGACAAGTTTTCAATTATATACTACATATAAACCAATTTTATCTGGATGTGCAGTGAGATTTTGCAGCATCGCTGCTGCAATTATACGCAGCTTTTCGAGCTAAAAAACAGTGCGTCTCTAATTGTAAATATTGAAAATAAATAAAGCAACTCTCGTTTTTAGTACACACATTATATTATATTCACAATTAATTTTATTTGTGTCATATCTACTCTTTCCCTTTAGCCTAACTGTTTCAGATTATTAGATAAAAAAATGCAGATTGAATTTCCATTTTTATACAATGGTAGAGTTTCACAATCACACTTTTCATGAAGGCTTAGGTCAAGTTTAAAGCCAAGCAACATTATATCAGGTCTGATACTGAAGAACTCATAAGAAACCAGAGTTGTCAAATTTTAGTAAAATGCGGTCCGGGTATATCCACGGTTACGGGTTATCTGCCACTCCATCACCGGATAAATGAGGTTGTCTTCCGATGCACGTATTTCGGATGGGAACACTAATCAATGATGTTAGCAAATACAATACAATAATACAATACAACTTATATTTATAACGCGCCTTAATAAAACATTGTCTTACTCAAAGGACGCGTTACAACACAGTAATCAGTTAAAGTACTGAGAGAATAAACGAGTCTTAAGTTTTAATTTAAAAGTATCTATTCAAGAGCATCTTCGAATAGATTCAGGTAGAGTTCCACTCAGCTGGACCAGCTACTTCAAACATTCTTTTACCAAACTGTAGGTTAACTCTTCTGACTTCAAAGTCCCCTTTTGAAGCCGAACGCAATCTCCTTCTGGACTCAGTGGAAGTACAAGGTTTAACTAGAGAGGACAGGTAGGATGGGGCAGAGCCTGACATAATTTTGAACATAAGTAGACAGATTTTGAAAGATATGCGGGCCTGAATGGGTAACCAATGAAGCTGTTGTAAAGAATCAGTAATGTGATCTCGAGGGCCAAGGCTTTTAACTAGGCGAGCTGCAGCATGAATAACAGAGGTAAGCGGTAAGAGGGTAGATTTAGGCAAAGCATAAAGCACTGAACTGCAATAATCAATTCTGGATAGTATAAGTGAATGAACCAAGACATGAAGGCAGTGCTCATTAAGACAGTGTTTAACCTGATGTATCCATCATAGGCAAGGACAAAATCACCTGCATAATTCTTAGATAAATTTAATTATGGTAAAATTTGGTCAAAAAGTTGACCTTTCTAAAGATTTACAACACTTGTTGTTTAATGTCTAGTTTGATGTTTTTGATGGTACCACTGTACTACAGGACTATTAATAATCCCACCCAAAGTTACCAAAGATATGTACAAAGATACTGCATATAGTTGTATATAGTGTCACAATTAAAAGAGGCAAGTTAATGAAGCTTGGCTTATAATTTATGAGTGCACAGCACCACCAATTAATGGCATAACTAAAAGCATTGCAATGTAATATTACAATCTTGTAATATCCATAATATATCAATCACCACTACAAATTATCTACTCTGAAGTGCAATGTAAATTGTAAAAATAATTAATAAAATATGCTGTCTTTGAGCCAGAATTTGGATAAAATAGTCTGAAAGTTTGCAAAACAAAATAAACAACTAAAAACATGTCACAGAACCCAGCTTCATGTTGCATTAAATTACTTAACATTAATTAAGCAATTTAATACAATATACTACAATTTAATTAAATTAATTTGAATATAACTCTAAACAAGAAGGAAAGAAACACTTGCTGTCTGTGGATAGGACAGAGGACGAAGACGATCGTAATCTTCTTGACCAGCTGTATCCCAAAGACCAAGATTTATCGGTCGACCATCGACCATGACATTTGCGGAATAATTGTCAAACCTACAGCAAACATCAATCTAATGTTTGAAAATATCACACATCTCATCAAACTAATGAAATCAATCCACTTTCCATTATTTTACATAAATAAATGTGAACTGTGTAAATAAAATGCAAGTTACTCGTTATAAAACTGTCCTTAGAAGCCCTACCATGAACTGCCTTATAATTAGGTTGTGCTAAAGTGAAATCGTTTTCTAAAACTGAACTAAACTGGAGATTCACCTAACCGAATGTGGCAAATCAGAATCCAAGTCATAATGAAGCATGTTATACAGAGGCTCTGGTGTATGAAGACAATTTGAAATTCAATATCACTGTACATTTTATGCATGCCTGTGGTGTTTTCATCACTGCACATCTATAATGTAAGGCTGTAGACTTTTACCACACATTTGAAATTGGGTTGTAAGGTCTACCCAGGTATGTTGGTCCCTAATATCACAATTTTATTCTGTACATGCTTAATTTAGAGTCTAGATGCAGAGTCAGTGGGTTGCAGAACACTTCTGGGTAGCTCTTAAGAGATCTCATACAAATATTCTGCTACAATTACATTATTAACTGAATTACAATTAAGGAAAAGCAATTACATGGCTTGATAGTAAACTACATGGTTTGACAATGGCATACCGAAAAAATAGACATTCTGCTACACTGCAACACAATTTGCCAGAATAGATTTTAAATGCAGTAGAATCTATTACTCACACTGTTGGGATATACTCGCCAGGAAAAGCATTGGTCGTGTAACTTATAAGCAGACATGTCTTACCAACTGCACTGTAAACAAAAGCAAAACATTTTACTTATCTCACAAAATAAAAATAAGATCAACACAAAATCTTATAGCACAATTCAACCAGTGTATATCTGTTTAAGCTTCTTCTTTCAGTTCTCTACCAGTGGGCAGATTTGAACATCCAACGGCACCATTCCTCATGTCGTTGGGCCTCCTCCTTCATTTACCATATACATCTTCCATCATCCAGTCTAGTACCATTTGCCTAGGACTTCCTCTTCTTTTCTTTCCTTTCATTCTTCCCTCTATGATATTTCTCAGAAGGGAATCAACTCTCAGTATGTGTCCAATCCATTTCCCCTGTCTCGTTCTGACTGTAGCCATCATAGACCTTCTTTCCCACCTGTTGAAGCACCTTTTTGTTTGTTCTGTGCTCTGTCCAGCTGACCTCCATTCTGCACCATACCCATAACTCAAAAGCCTCCAGTCTTCTTTTCTGATGGTCCACGTTTCCGATCCATATAAGAACATGCTCCATATCAGTGTTTTGACCATTCTCTTCTTTAGGTTCCTGTTCAGTCCTCCTCTCATTAATTCTTTCCTTTTCCTAAAGCCATCTATTCCCATCGCTATCCTTTTTATTTCATTATGACATTTTGCATCTGTTCTAATCATGCTTCCTAAGTAGCAGAACTGCCTGACCTTTTAACAATGCTTCATCATTTACTATTATTCTTACTGTTGTTTCTTCTTTTCCGCTTATCTTCATTACCTTTGTCTTTTTTATATTTATTTTCATAACATATTCTATCAATATTAGGTTCTGGTGGTCCATCATCCTTTGTAGACCTTCTTGACCGGCATTGCCTGGTCGTCAAACAAATCTCAGTGCCTTCACTAGTCTTCCTCCTACTTTTATACTCTCATTCAAATTTTCTTGTGCCTTTCATATAAGTTCTTCAATATAGATGTTAAACAGTAAGGGTGATAACGGGCATCCTTGACTTACTCCTCTACCAATTATTCCCAGCTCTGAATATTCACCTTCTATTCTGCCATTCGGTCTAAGCTACTTTCTAAAAAAAACTGCTATTGTTGGTCATCCCTGTTTTGTGACTATAGATTAATGCCTTCTGTGTATGATAGTGCTACAAAATTCTTCACATTTGATTCTGAAAGTTGGTTAATTATTTATGTTAATTATACTAACATGATGATCTGAAAATGACTTACATGGTTCGACAGTGTGCGTGGGAGGGCTTCATTACTAAAAGAACTGCTACTGTTGGCGTTATTGTTCCACCGTATTTTACTGAACAAACACTGTCCGGGCTAGGTTCGCTTCATTCTCATCGTTAATTTCGACACATAATACCAGTCGCAAAGGATTATGATAAATGTTACAATGAAATTAACCATTCATAATGCACCCATAAACAGCAAAGAATCAGAGCGACAGTGGTGCTTGAGAAGCGGCTCAACTTCGCGAATATTTCACCTAATTAGCAATGTCCTTATCGGATTCTTCGCGTTCCGTTAAAGTTGCCGTAATTGTTATCAAAGTCAAGATAACTTACCCGTCTCCAACAACGACACACTTGATGGCTTGCATGGTACCTAAAACTGTAACAATAAGTTCAATATTACAAAAGTATCGTAAAGTGTAAAAACTATAAACTTCCTATTTCGTTAAACCAAGTCCTTATCGAATTTCGTTTATAGACAGTTACTTCCGTTATGCATAAGTCACGCCTCCTCGTCTGTGTCACTGCCTCTTGTTTAACAAATTAGTCTGTCATTACTCCCACACACTGCCATCGGCAAAAACGCATTCCATTACCATATTATACTGACATAATACTGTAAAATGTAGATGTCCATGTTTCTCTATAGCTTCTCTATATGGCTTCAACACTGCTCATTTTTCAATTTGTCAGGTGAAATCCTTCACCACCGCTGCCAATTTGATTGGGCGCCTCGCCATTTAAGGTGCCCGAGTACGGACCATGCTAGCCAGAGATTACAATCTCTTTAATATGTAGCTACTACCGGGTATGCGAACCTGCATTTTAACTCATAGAAGCACTTTGATGTACGCTTTAACCAATGTAGTTAACTAGGCCAGCATATGAGAGATTAATTCACTTCGACACCCCGCCTCAAATTTTAGATGGCTCTATGCAATAAAATTTCCTCGACCTTCTGTCTATAGCCCTCTGGAAATATAAGATCACGCCCAATGGTTGTTCACTGTCTTCTAATCAAAGGGCTGATAGCCTGCATGCGTGAGGCGCAAGCGTGAGTTAGGTTTCGCCAAAATCTTGAGTAAACTCTTAAGATCCTTGGGCCTAAGATCGGTGTTGGTAGGCCTACTTATAGTAGGTCATTTAGGAGACCGTCACATTAGGGAATGAACGACTATTCACGTGATTTCAAATTTAGTAGGCGCCCTGTTAAGTCGAGCTTGTTAGCCATCCGGTGGATCGTAGCCCAACAATAATCTAATATCGAGCTTAAATGCCTACTTTCAGACCCACGAGGACACACAGTAATTTTTTTAGAACTTTGGGTTTTAAAACGGCGAATTTTCATCTGCAGCACTTCAAGTCATAAAATATGCTAATCCAAGAGTCCTGTGAAATACGGGCCAAATTAAATCATAATCGTAATCTCGAGAATTTCTGAAACGCTGCTTGAAAGCTAAGCGCCGGGAACCAGCCTATTCACGAGCGCCGCGTCAAGTCAGAGGGGTTGTCCAAAGATATTCTGTGAAGAAGAAGCCCGGTTGCCAGAAGACCACAAAGAGAAGGGAACAGAGGAGCTGTTACGGTGGGTTGTGTTTAGGGCGAGAGACATGTCAAGGCGCCGGATTGAATGGATCAGAGGTAAGATTTCTTGAAAAGGTGGCACTTTGGTTCTCATTAGAAAGCTTGAGGAGTAATGAATAGAAGGGCATGAGACAGATAATGGTGGATAAACGATGAGAGGGGTAAATGAACAGAGAATTTCCCAAATTCAAGCGGGAGATCGTTCCAGAGTTGAGATGGAGTGTGGTTTATGGATCAATAGAGAACTTTCCATCCAGCGCACACACGTTGGCCAATGTTGGCCGACATTGGGCCAATGTGTAGTCAAACTTAGAGTGGACAATAGAGGTAGCGATGGTAGAAGCAGCTTTAAAATCAAGCTAGATCGAATACGGCGGAAGTCACGAATATGAATAAAACATGTAGGCGAGAGGGTAGAGGCGTGATTTGAAAACGAGAGATGTGAGTCAGTGGTGATGTCAAGATTGCGTTCAGTGAATCAGATGTGAAGAGTGGAGGAATTAGTTGATAGGTGGATGGAAGGAAGGGTCGGAGATTTTCTTAATCTGGTCCGGTTTTCGCAGAATTGCATGAGGAGAAGGAGGTTTGACGACATCCATTTTGAGATTTGGTTGACATCATCAAGCAACTAAGTGATGGTTAAGGAAAAGGAACTTGGAGAGAAAGGAAATGAAGCGTTGAACGCCATCGACTAAAAAGGATTCTGTGAGATGGCTCAGCGACTTAGTGTACAAAATTATAGAGACCCACTCGAGCCCAATTAATTTTAAGTCGGCTTATCATGTAAGAAGGCCATAGAATTAAGCCAATAATTATTCCAAGCATGCCTACCTATGGTAAACAATTTTGAAGCCTGAACGAACTATGAGATCAATTGCGCCTGTTCGATTTCGATCGGTCCTTGCCCGTGTCAAAGATTGTCGAATTCCCTGAAAATTCAGGCCACGGTACGAATATGTGGGCAGGACATGTGAACAGGAGCCCAATGACTGGGGAGATGAATCCCAATGGTTATCAGTCTGAGTTAATTAGGAAAAATTAGAAATCGCATTATGTAAGGGATACAGACACCTAGGGACTACCGTTCACTTTCCAGCTCACCGCAATAAACAGGCCTAATTAGTTATGCTTTCAGGTAGGCTTATGTTTAACGCAGGCAGTCATGCATACGAAGGATTCCTGTCCGAAGACTTTGGACTAGATACCTTCATATGCGTGATTGCCTGGGTCGCGCTGAAGCTCACATAACGTCCTTTCAACAGCCTTGCCCCACAGGAACATCAAGACTTACCCTGACCTATTTTTTCTCGTAAATCTAAGCTGAAGTCTGTTAAGTGACCTGACCTTGTGAAGTGAGAGTATCTTCTGTATGGCCCACGAGGCCTTCCGCAAGACTTCGACAATGTTAGCCTACTGTATCGCACACTTTGCCAAACGAAGTATTTATACCAATGTGCTAAAATTAGCAGCATCTAAGCGCATGCGCCAAAGCACCTGTGCGAACAAGTATTGTTAGAGGATATGCTTGGCAATGCGTAGAAGGAGTGTTAAGAAATGTTATGCCTATAGGGCCTAATGGTGTACCTAAGTGTCTGCCTCTAGTATAGGCACACACCAACTTTGTTAAGTATTGCTTAAGGGGAGAGACATACATATAAGACTTACATGTAAGCTTGTTAGTCTGTAGAATTCGCGTGTGAATGTTAGGTTTAGTTGCAAACTCCAGTTCAGTCCGGTCGATATCCTATCCATCCCATCACTGCTGTTCTCAAATCACTGGCTTAAAATACTTGAACGAATAGAGTACAAAGTCTTGTTCCTTAGGTATTACCTACGACACACTTCAATCCTCCAAACCCTCCTATCTTCGTCATTTATTTAGCCTACAATCCGTTCACCCCGCTCCTCTTTTGCCCTAACACTTCTCCCCCCTCCCGTCACCACATCTTTAAAATTTGAAAATCGATCCATAGCCATAGCTGCTCCATCCCTCTGTAACAGACTCCCTCTAGACTTACGACAATTACCTGATCCATGATACAAACTCGCCATAACGTCACCCCTTGCAATCTCTCCTCATGTCTTCTACTCAACCATGAGAACACTCCTCTTCCGCAAATCCTATCCTGATTCCTGTTCTTTCCCTTATCGATCCCCCAGATCCAATTCCAAATACCACTCACCGTAGCCGTCTCACTGCCTGCCTGCCTGCCTGCCTGCCTGCCTGCCTGCCTGCCTGCCTGCCTGCCTGCCTGCCTGCCTGCCTGCCTGCCTGCCTGCCTGCCTGCCTGCCTGCCTGCCTGCCTGCCTGCCTGCCTGCCTGCCTGCCTGCCTGCCTGCCTGCCTGCCTGGCTGACTTCTGGATCTCGACCTGGAACCGAATCCTTCTTGCCTATCGATTTTACTTTGACTGAGCGCCTGTGAATAAGATGGCTCCCTCGACTTAGCTTTCGTTGTGCGCTGTAGAAATCTCGAGTTTACGATTACGATTACGATAAAAAATTATGTAAGAGAAACCAGAAGCCAGGCTATATTGGCCTAAACTTCTAAGGATACAAAGAAGCGATAACGTAGGACGATCGAGGGTCGCGCTTCCAACTCAAACACCAAAGTTTCATTTGTTGTAGACGACGGACAAATGAAAACTAGGGTCATCTATGGGGAAACTACTTCTCTCCCTTGGTACGTTCCCGTTTTCCTGACGCTCTCCCTCCGACCAATCATAATTTTCGCTCACCCTCTGCGCTCCATGTTCGGGTCTTACGTGTCTCCCGTCTGGCATCCGATAATGAGTTTCTCTTTTCCAGATCGAGATCAAATTCAGATCAAGTTCTAATTGTGTGGACTTAAAACCGCATTAATTTAAGGTAGTATTTTTGAAAGAGAAGTGATCCGAAACAGGGAAGAGACCGTGAACACCCATTTGTTTCGACATATACAAGTTTTAGCGAATTCATTTACTCATTCCCGGCTTACGAGGCGTTTTGGCACTTGTGTCCCGTTCAAGGTTCATATTTTCTGAACAGCCCTATACAGAATCTGAAGAAGATATATCTATACACTAAAATAATGCCAAAAATTCGGCATAGGTTCTATACATAGTCACAGTTGTTGACAGAGAAGAATTAACTGGTATGCAAAGTATGCAACTGTCATGCATTTGCATATTTTGAATATCGGTTAATCAGGCTCTGGACTCTCCGGCCCCCAACCTCCGCTGACAGGCATCCCATCTGGGTCAGAATATTTCTGCTGTGCGGGATAAACCGACATGGAATTCATTATCTCAGCTATTTACTCAACAGAACTGTTCAGTATTTTTTATTTTAAATAAGAACTAGCGTCATCTTGCAAAATTTAAACAGTCAGCCATTCAATCATTTGCTTTTACATACCTTCTTGTAGTCGAATGTTTTGCAATATGTATTCTAAGCTGACGTCACATTTGCGCTATCCGAGTAACTGGTTACTCGAATATCAAACCCTATAGTCGATGGCTTGTTTCACCAGACACAGTTAATAGGCACTAGGCCTATCAGTTTGGTTGGAAAACGATGAAAGAAAGAAACGATCGGCTAAGGTGACTACTGACTAAACTTTTAAGAACTAACCACAGACTCAGTGTCCACATTAATGAGCTTACATTTAGAAATTAAACAAAAATATCACGTATTTTATAATAAATATTCGAGTAGAAAAATTACTCGACTCCAATTCGATTCGAATAACTCGAGTAACTCCAGTACTGTGTAGAGTTTGCATGGGGCTCCCCCATTAATAATCTGGCCCTAGTTGTTCGCTTAATAGGCCTCACCAATGCAACCAGGAAGCGAAAGTCCAATAATTGTGTAAACTAAGATCCATATTTTTACGTACGATAGGCTATATTTAGGCCTGTGCAATAACATCGCTGTAGGCCTAAATAGGCATAGGCCTAATTACTCACACACACGCACACACACACAGCAAACTCAATTCTATAAATCACGCCCGATAAGTGCAGGCCTCACGACTAAGCGTGATTGGAGTTAACTTTTACTGCAGTATTCTACCAGAAAAACTGCTTGACCAGAAAGTCGACCAGAGATAGAGTTGCATGTTAAGAGGCCTACCGCCCAAGTCGAACATTACTCCTTTGGCCAGTTGCTCTTACAGTCTAAAACCATTGAAAGTCAACAGTTTTAACCGGGCTTTTGTAACATGTAAAGAGCCGACAAATGCGTATTACAGGCGTGACCTGCGACTATAGGTTGTATGTGTCTGTAGCTATCGTTAGAAAATCACCCGCAACATGGCTGACGCTCATACGACACAACCGGAGGTAGAGCCCAAATGGCAGAGTTGAAAGGAATATTCGGTTGCCATTCGACCACGTCCTATGTAGCTCTCTGTAATACGCGACCTGTTCCTTTGTATGCATCAACGCCATCTAACGACGTTCTCTGTCATTGTCTTAATTAAAGACGTTAATGATAATAGCAGCAGCAGCACCAGCACCAGCAGTTCTGAGAATAATCTTAGAATATTAATATAATAATAATAATAATAATAATCTAAGAACTGCTATAGCGCCAACATAATAATGCAGTCGATGGTCGCTACTAAGCAACATCGTTGTGCAAGCACATTCCAGGGTCAGTCCGGTCGAAGGCCAAGAAGGAGCCCGAGAAGACATGCAACAGCTTAGAAGAAAATGAATCCATGAAGAGATGAGCTTTCAGTCATGATCTGGGGGCCAGAACAGACTGCAGAGCGATCATTTGCAGGAAGAGAGTTCCAGAGTCTAGGGCAAGCGACGGAAAAGGCACGCTTGCCAGGAGCTGTCCCTATCCAAGGAATAGTCAGATTAAGACAGTCATGAGACCTGGTTGGTCATTGTCCACTTGTCATGGTGATGTCATTTGCGAGTACTCGAGTACAGGGAAAGATAATCGCCGAGTATTCAAGTAGAGACCAGTCTTGGGAGTCAGTAGGGGCCTACAGAAGGAAGAAAGTGAAGTTGGCTGAAGTGTAGTCTTATATACAATTAGCCAAGTCTTGAAAATTATTTGCTTTTCTATGGTCAATCAATGATTCAATGATTTTAGGATCTGTTATATAATTATGTTCATACTTGGAGGTTTTAGTGACAGCTCGTATTTTGGTCCAAGTTAACTTTTGAAATGCCGGTAAGAAGCAATATTTATGTTTATAATACATGATCTAATAGTGTCAATGCCTTACGAGTTACGACGGCAGCCATTTGGCGCTGGTGGCTGCAATAAATTTTCTCCTACTCTCTTTTCGTTCCTTTGCCAAATGTAGTGATTTTCTCTCGCGCAACTTACGTCTTTTGCAATCGAGAGTAGCCTTGGTCTTCTTTTTCTCTTTTCTTTGAATCCTTGGTATTCTTTGTTTTTTTCCCTTTGAATCCTTGGTAATCTTTGTTTCTCTTTCCTTTGAATCCTTGGTCCTCTTCAGCTGGCATTCTTGTCACCTAACCTAATTGTGACCTAACCATATGCTGCAATACAGGCCTATTTCTTACATAATACAATAGGTATTTAACTTATCGTATAAATTTTACTGCTTTATTAGTTGTGCTGTATGCGACCGTACATAAGAAAACCGTCACAAAGTCCGGAAGAATAAACTCTGGTTTGATACTGCATTGGATTGGTCTAGAATTGTTAAATAATTAGGTAAAACCGCATGTTTCTACCAAAACTAGTAAAAATGTTACAGGTTTTAAAGATGCAGGTGTCTACGCCGCTATCTGTAGGCCTAGTTTTGAGAAATCGCGAGTCAGTTTATCGTATTTATAACCCGACCTAAATCGCCGTGCTTAGGGGTCGTAAATGTTTACGAGAATAGTAAGTTGGAGCATATTCATACGCCTCTGAGGCTGCCATCAGTGAACTCTCCATAACGCACTGGTGAAAACGAGCATTTACCTAACTTGATCATTTGCATAATTAACGATGCACACGACTTCAAATTAGGACACCCAGGGGATATGTTAAATTAGGTTTTTGTTGCATGCCATTACAATAAAGTTGAAAATAAAAATACTCAGCGAAAATCCACATAAGGACTTATAAATTGATAGCTAACACAATCAGGATTATAAATATGCAAAGAACTCTTTATCACCAATTTTGTCCTACTTCCCTCTGAGCGCATTTCTCGCAAATTTAGGCCATACGGGGACCTTAAACGGAGTGACGCCAATTCAAACGGGCAGCGGTGGCGATGGATCTCGCCCGATAAATTTATTTTAAAATGAGTAGGGTTGAGGCCATACGGCCGCTATAGAAAACCGTGGAAATTTACATTGAAAATTTACTGTTCCGACTGTGGAAGTTTTCTCTTGCGCCGTCACACATACGATGTGATATACTGTAAATGTAAATGTAAATGCGCACAGTTTTCTAATAGCGATCGTACGGCCTCAACCTACTCATTTTTCAATGAATTGATCGGGTGAGATCCTTCACCCCCGCTTCCCATTTGAATTGGCGCCACGCCTTTTACGGTCCCCATGTACGTACCTTGCTAGTCCGAGATTAATATCTCTGAAACATAGCCACGATCGGTATGCGAACAGGCATCCTTAACGTAGGCCTACTTTTCAACCAATGATATTTTATGTCTGGAACGACTGGGAAAACCCGGAAACCATATTAACTGCCGTGTTGCGTTGTGGGTGACTGAAGCTGTATGTGGCGCACTCTACACAAGCGGTGCTGTGTTATTGCCAGTCTAATGCATGGTCTGACATCTGTTTAAACACCTGTTTAAAAGAATCTAATGCTTTCGCAGGTTATGGGAAGACGTTGTTCAGATCTGGGGGGGGGGGCTAAAATCTCTTGATTATTCTCCGTGGTCTGTCTTCCGCTCTTTGTAGCCTCTTGGATTTAGACAATCCAAAGAACTCTGATTGCGCTTAGAAGTGACCATCGTTTGATGTCTTGAGCACTACGATAGCGGCGCCATGAAAGTTTTTTCTAGACTAGAAACTACATAACTAGGCCGTAATGATTAGACTAGACTGGAAGCTATATAAATAATGTCAATTGCATATAATTACAGTATACATATACACGCTACCAGTGCAAACTGCTGAGAGCAAGTGGTCGAAATATTGATCGTCGCTTAAGTTGTCGGGCTACTGCGATCTTGGTCGTCTTTGCATCTGCTTTCTTTCAAATCTATCGCACACAGCCATCTTCCTTTAGTCGTCCTGTAAACACTCTACGCCTGTATAAATGTATGCACTGCAGTATTGTTGCCGAGTTTAATGCGCCCTATTATTTAGCTTTTATATAGGCTAAGTATACAGTTAAAATGCACAAATGTGGTACGCATCATGTACAGTTTATACACAAGTGTCTGATTCAAGCATTAGCACAACCGGCGAATGAGTATGTTCGGGCCTTCGGTCTTCCAAGACAGAGGAAGAGGGGTGGGGGAAAGGGAATAGCTGTGGACCTCCATGAATTAAGCGATCTTGATCGATAAACATCCATTAACGGAGGCCGCATACCAAGTGTAGAACGAGGAGCGAGGCATTGCGGGACCTGGAAAACGTAAAACTATTCCACTATGATAAACCTAAACCGCTACGATAGTCGATGGAAAGCGAAGAACATCGAAGGGAAGAATGGTGAAACGATTGTGTCGGAGCTCGCTCGCTTTCAGCTGGAATTTGCGAATCGCCGTTGTACGTTTACGCTTATAACAACTAAAACGTGGTCTAACGATGGCCGACATTCTGAAATAAACTCGAATAAAAACCCCGTACGAATTCGGATCAGTCCTTGCAGATCTCGGATCGAGCAGGCAAAAATAAACGAATCGGTTTACACGACAATTCTTTCGCAGCAACTATGCATTTGCTGTCGAGGGATTTCGCTAATCGAAAGAAGACACTGCAGAGAATAATATCTAAGGTCAGAATGCGCGACTGTGTGGCGACATATGTTTGATGTGGCTAAAAAAATTTTTAGCGCCCACTGTAGATCATTTCTGATGCAAATTCCAATGAAGTGCATTAGACCTTGTAGAGCCAGGTTAAAACATCAAGTGATTCGCTAGAAGTTTCTGAATGGTCACGCGTCAGTGAGCATAAGCTGATGAAGCCTTCTGCGCGGTTGACGGTTGACTGCATCTATGGCGTCGTTCTGTTGCTGCACGTCGTGTCTACTGAAGTTATTGTGCACTAGTTTAGCGCCAGCGCTGTACACGAGCACTGCATAACGATCTGGACCCTTTTCCTCTTCGTTGGCGTCGCCGGAACTCGTGGGCACTGAAGCAGAACTCGGACCCAGCGCACGGCTTTCGGGCGGCAGAAGGAGCAGGACTTAAAGGCCGTCTCCTCAAGACTGGAACCGTCCCGGTCGTCACGGGAGACCGTCTTGGGAATGAAGAAGGAGTTGCACTGGCCGTAGCAGAATCGGTTGACGATCAGCCGACGCATGCAGCCCCTCTCGCGGACCACCTGCTGCAGCGGCGCCGACTTGCACATCTCCTTCTTCAGGTAGTTCATCTTCGTGATCGTCACGGTCGAGTTGCTGCCGCGGATGATGTTGCGCCTGACTTCCTGCAGCTGTGTTCTGTTGAGCGAGGCGGTCGACGTCGTCGTTCCGGCTGGAGGCGTCGGTGATGGTGAGGCATCCCTCGTCCAGGAACCGGGGAGGGATCCGGGCGAGGAGGGAGCGGCGTTTGGTAGGCTGTTCTCCGAACTCGTTGTCCACAGAGTTAGGTTTCTGGCTTGCACTACTGCAACAGCCATGCAGAAAGAGAACAGCACGCAGTTGGCTTTGATGGCACCGCCTTGTCGCATTCCGAATGGGGAGGATTTGCAGGGGCACTCAGTCGGCAATATCTTCAGACCGGAAATTCGACGACAAACAGCCTATGTGCAGCCTATAACAGCCTATGTGCAGCCTATTTGCTTCCAGTTAACTTAGAGGTTAACAGCGCAAATGGTCTTCAAATTAAGTCAGCAATAAATGCGCATTGAGTAAAGGTTTGCAGGCGTAGGCTTATCACTGGGCTATGGATACACTGGACTTCTACACATGCACAACTAATTTCTTCCAGTTAACTCAGAGGTTAACAGTGCGCAAATGGTGTTGAAATAGGCCAACTAAAAATGCATCATCTCAAACCCTATGATGTTCAGTCGATACGGTATAGTCGTATAGGTGTCGCTCTAAACAGCTTATTAACGCCGTATTTACGTCAGTGACGATTGAAGAGCTAAAAACGCAAAGGCGCTGGTCACATCTGTTCCCAGTTACTCCAGTCACCTAACACACAGAACCACAGTATCGAAAATATCCGTTTAGAGTTCCGTCGCTATGTTTATGACTGCACATTTGCGGATCTGCGAGTGACTCTACGATTTCGTTCGCCACACCTTCCCAGAAGACAGTGGAATGTCAGGGCGTCAGAGGACGTAACTGAACCGGTGTCCACAGCCGCCACAGACATCGTAACAAATACAACTTATCTCGTTCATAGGTGTAAAGTAATCCAGCTCTGGACCGACAGGATGATCCAGAATATCAGCTGACGATGAATATTTTATAAAACTGACGACGCAACTCGTTGTCGTTTCGATTGAGGAAAAGAAGGTGCAGCGGATGTCATAAACTTCGGATCGCCTGCGGTTTCTCTGCAGCAGCAGCAGCAGCAGCAGCGGAGGCTGGCGGATTCACTCGTGATGTATAGTAGCAACTCCACTCGAGTCTAATTCCGTTTCAGGCACTTGATGTAGCCGTCTAAGTCTGTCTTCCTCAAAAATAAACTCTACGACAAGTACTTTCTGATATATGCATCCCTGTCTTTATATTCATGTATGCCGGAAGCCAATCTTCCAATATATATATAGGCCGCGCTCGCGTTACTGGATGCAGGTCTGTCTAGGCCTCCATTTACTCCGAAAGCGATATCGGCCTACTGCGTGGATAATAGGCCTACATGGCAGACGCGTATTTTTCAAAGTTGCCAACATTTAATAGGTTTATATAACAGTCCTTGGCGTTGTACCTGCATCCGCGAAGCACCTCAACAAACTAACGGCAGCGCCTAAAATGCCGCCCCCGGCAAGACAGTCCGTGAAGCATCGGGCCAAGTGATTATGCGCATACGCCGCGGGCGGCAGAGCATAAGAAGTTTCGCGCCTCATGGGGGCACCTGTCTATGGGAGTCCGGCGCCGCTGCGACGCAGGTTCTCGACCGCGTCGATCGGTAACAAGACGCAGCGTCCGATATGGAGGCTTATTATCTATTCTGTCTATCCTGTCTCGCGATATTGAGACGCTAAGGGGGTTTGGCTCCGGTCCGTTGTGGAGTTCGCTGAGCAGCCGTATAGTAAGGTTCCGGTAACATATATACGCACGTTCGTGGCTTGCTGCTGTATGGGTCTACAACTCTTGCGGCAGGATAGAGAAGTAGCTGCGGGGTGTAAATTTCACATACAGGATTCTTGAAATAGCTTTCTCCGTTTCTATCGGCTTCTCAAAGTTACAGAATGCAATTTCTACGCGGGTAGCCTATACAAACGACCTCGTTCAGCTTAAATGGATCGAAGGACCAGGACAGGTTTCATATCTGCGCAAGACGGAAGCACTCAGCCAAAGCCCACATATATGCTGCTTAATGAAGTGTTCCACGTATGCACTAAAAGGTACCAATATCCTGCTTAATGAAGTGCTCCACGTATACACTAACAGGTACCAATTCGGACAGCATCCTCGTAGACGCCTATCAGACGCCTGACCTTAGTAAATGGACTTAGAGGTCGACCATAGACGACATCTGCAAAATACCTGCTTTGGACCCTTCTCTTCCCCTTGTCCGAATTTGGCCACCTTTAGCAGTACTCTCCCATCCCTTTTTGCACTTCAGCGAAGTACTAAGGTCTAGATTAGGCTACCCTATCGGCCTTGCAGGGCTAACTGTGCTACGGGGATGTAGTACTTTGATACTTCCGCTTCCAGTAAAGGAACTCCAATTAGATCCAACTCAGAACAGACTGTCTGCTGTCTGACTGAAGTTTGTTATGAAGACAGAGGCTGTACTGAAACAACTATCTACCAAATTCAGATGCAGACATCGTCATTGGGCATAACCCCTTCTCTTGTCCGCAATTGGGGACCTCTTCTTTCCCCTCTTTGCGGACGTCCGGAATGGAAAACCCCCTTCGAACCGAACCTGACCATACCTGCCTCAGCGATTGTTTTTGACTAAGCGTCTGTGAATAAACTGGTTTCCACTATATACTTAGCTTTTCAAACTCTGCGGCTGACCCCTCCCCTAAGAGGGATTAGTTCCAGCCAGAAGGATAGAGATTGCCATTACTAAGAAAAATGAGGGCCAATAACAAGATTGATTTTTATCAAATGGAAAATCATCGAAAGAGGTAATTCTAATAATATATGCTAGACAATATTTATATATATTGTTGCATATGTGTGGATATATATCTGCCCGTCCGTCCATCCATCCGTCCATCCATCCGTCCATTCATCCATCCATCCATTCATTCATTCATCTATCCATTCATTCATTCATTCATCTATCCATTTATCCAACCATCCATTCATTCATTCATCTATCCATCCATTCATTCATCTATCCATTCATTCATTCATCTATCCATTTATCCATCCATCTATCCATCCGTTCATTCATCTATCCATCCATTCATTCATTCGTCCATTCATTCATCTATCCATTTATCCATCCATTCATTCATCCATCCATTCATTCATTCATCCATTCGAATATGCACCCCTCCCCTGCCAACCGCAAGTCGCATCCTGGCTTTCGCATAAACCCACACTGCATGAGGTATACGCACGACGTATTTTTTACGGCGGCGGCGGCGGCGGCGGCAGGGTTTGTCTTGGGAGCGAAAGAAGCAGCAGGAAGGGAGACTGCGGCCGGACGAGACAGACTTCGGAAGGAGGAGGAGGAGGAGGAGGAGGAGGAGAAGGCGGCGTCAGAGTTTCGATTCCCGGACGACTGGGAGCCAGTTACCACCCGCGCGCCGTAACTCCATCCGCCTTCGGAGTCCGATTTCTCCAGTTACTCTCCGTTGCTGACTGCATCGTCCGTCGCAGTTTACGGTAAATGCAGATCCATCATCGGCACTATTCGACGCCGGCCAACCGCCACAGACAATTCGCAGTCAGATGGACGTAGCAGCATCCTCCGTGTAGACCTACTCTGCTTCAGCAACAACAGTAGCTGATGCGCCGTATTGTATATATATATGTATATATATATGCATAGGCTTATATAATTATGCATATATAAATGTATGCTTCTCATGTACGCATGTATACATATATATATAGAGAGATGTAGATGTATATATGTATATGATATATATGCAAGATGATATATGGATATATGGGTGTACGTATATGCATAGACATATATATATATATATATATATATATATATATATATATATATATATATATATATGCACACGTCAATATGTATATTTATATATACATATATACGTTTAAATATGTATATACACTTATATATATATATTTAAGCATCAAATATATGCATGCATATACATTTACGGTATATTTTCATTCATTAGGCATCTATATATGTATATTTATAAACAAAACCCAGCGGGCGATTTAACGCCGTAACCTTCATCGGAAGTCGGGAAGAACTAAACAGCACCGGGAATAGTCAGGACGAAGTGGGCTGTTGCAACCCAAACATCTAACTCCGGCTGAAGTGCTACGGGGCGACAACATTTTACGAAACCAATTCGCTTTGAGCCCTTTATTCTCGCTCCCCTGGCTGGAATTAATCCCTCCAAAGGGGAGGGGTCAGCCATACGGATCCTTCTTTTCCATTTATTTCTTTCTCCAGTATCTTCTTTCTTCAGTCTCATGAGATTTAGGTCTTTCTGAATCATGTCTCCCCATCTCTTCTTTTGTCGTCCCCGACTGCGGCGCCCGTAAACCTCTGCTCTCATAATTCTTTTAATGCAGCTTTTCTCCTTTCTCCTCATCACATGACCATATCATCTCAGCCTGGCTTCTCACACCTTGTCAGATACACATGCCACTCCCAATATCTGTCTGATATGCTCATTTCTTTTCTTGTCAATTCTTTTTCTTAAATGAGAATCCAACTATCCATCACAACATTCTCGTTTCTGTTCTCTCCAGCAGATTCTCCTCCTCTTTCGTCAGAGCCCAGGCTTCTGCTTCGTATAACATCATTGGTCTTATCATTGCTTTGAGTTGAACCGGCATTTTGACATCGCATAATACACCCGATAGGTCTTTCCATTTTTGCCACGCTGCCTTGATCCTGTCTTAACATCGTGTTTGCATTCTACTTTAGCATTCATTATCGACCCAAGATATTTAAAGGTTTCTACTTGTTTCAATGCATTTTCTGCGATGTCCTTGACCACAAGTGTCTCGTCCATTTAGGAACAGGCCATGGTCTCTGTTTTAAGCCCTTTATTACATCCATCCATCCATCCATTCATCCATCCATACACACAAAGCCCTATATACATACATATATCTATAGCGTACGCCCACACACCCATACACTCACCCATACACTCACCCATCCATCCATACACTAGCCCATCCATCCACCCACCACCCACCCAGCCATCCATACACGCACCCGGTGTGATTATCCGTTGTCTCTCGACCGACGGACGGGAGATGGTGTTGTCTGTCGGGACAGACTGGCCGGCGGCGACGCGCCCCGCGGCCCTCCTAGACGCCTCTTGGCTCCGACCGCCGCCGCCGCCGCCTCTCCCACCCGTCTGTCCGTCATCTTACGATCGCATAAAGATCCGCGGCGGCGGCGGCGGCGGCGGCGGGACAAGGCAACGGTGCAGCTGCCGAAGTCGTGTTACCTGCCTGCTCGGAATTTATGTAGCGGCTGTTCCCGACAACTCTCGCTGATTCGGCGAACGGTTGCCGGCTTAAAACGAACGCCTTAGCGTCGATCACTTAAGCTGTGCCTAAGTGTTTTGAATAGCAGTCGATCTTTGGACCCCAACATAGGCTCTACGACTCAATCTGCTTCTTTAAAAATCGAACAGTAAGAAGCTTCGATGGGTGCCACGGTGGCCTGCCGACGAACTCGTAGGCTTTTCATCTCAGCGACCCGGGTTCGAGACCAGGGACTGTCATGCGAAATCGCATAGATCGATCTGCATAACTGCGTAACCGAACCCTTATTGCCTATTGGTTTTGTTTTGACCGAGCGCCTGTGAATAAACCGTTTCCCACCACTTAGCTTTCGCTGGGCGATGCACAAATCTCGAGTTTACGATTACAATTACGATAACTTCGGAGGACATATTCTTCTATAGAATATTCTTCTATGGAATATTCTTCTATAGAATATTCTTCTATAGAATATTCTTCTATGGAATATTCTTCTATGGAATATTTTTCTATGGAATATTTTTCTATGGAATATTCTTCTATGGAATATTTTTCTATGGAATATTTTTCTATGGAATATTCTTCTATGGAATATTCTTCTATGGAATATTTTTCTATGGAATATTTTTCTATGGAATATTCTTCTATGGAATATTCTTCTATGGAGTATTCTATAGAATATTCTTGTAAAGAAGTGCCTCCTGAAATCCAATACACACACTTTATATAACGTGTACAACAGCACAGTGGTTAGAGTGCCGGACTGCCAACCTGTAGGTTGAGGATTCAAATCCCCGCCAGCAGAGTTATTCCAACGTTTCTGTTACACTAGCGCACCTAGCGAACTCGGTTATAAAATGAATATGCTGACCGTATACTGTTGGTGGGAAGATCAGGCAGCGAGGCAGTGGACTGGCCACTCGCTCTCATATGCCGAGGCTAAGCAAATGATTTCGCTAATACTTCCTACCCATGGACCCTCTCAGGCTGTTATCATAGTCTCCAAGGTATCAGTCGATGGTCGCTTCAACTGTGAATCGCAATCAAAAATCATAATCCGTTGGAGAATCAATATTGAATTTCGGTATCTCATAAAAACAAGAAGCCAGAGGCCCAACTGCCTCCGAGTTCACACTGGGCCTCGACTACGCAGGTGTACTTAGGAAGTTGTAGGTGTTTTGAAGTTAAGTTTGTTAAAGGTTGCTATATTTGTCTATTCGTGTGTGTGTGTGTATGTCGGGCAGAAGGATTGGCCAATGTATGTAGGCCTACGTAGGCCTACTTTATGTACAAGTGTATGTAACCATGTATCTGTATTTCAAAAGCCTACTTTATTGCCTTCTATAGCTACACTCTCGCCTCATCGTCGTCGTCGTTCAATTCAACCTTGCCGGATCGAACTTAAAGTTGTACGTGTTCAATTTAAAATACAATTAATAAATATATAGACAAACATTTAGGTTTTAGGTATTCTTAGAGATCAATAAAACCTCTCAAGTCTGATGGCGATTCATAATAATAATAAATGTAAATGTAGGTAGGGTCTGCGTTTTCCTTTAGCGACCGTAAGGCCTTGACCCTCCTCATTATGAAAAGAACTGAACGGGTGAGATCCTTCATCACGCTGCCAGTTTGAATGGGTGCCACGCCATTTAAGGTCCCCGTGTACGGACCGTGCTAGTCCGAGATTAAAATCTCTGAAATATAGCCACTATCGGTATGCGAACCGGCATCCTTATGCACAGAGGCGCCTTGATTAGTCAAAATGCATCTTTCAGCACTCAAACAACCAACTCAAGAGTATCTGTTAATTTACCCGTGCTAGCAAAATCTAAGGGGGCGTCCATAAAGGTCGTTCGCAAAACATAACATACTCTGAAGCCCTCCCTTTGTGCATATTTTACATTACCTTACCCCTTGCCATTTGCCGACGTCCGCACTCCAACGTGTATTGAAGCTCGGGTAGTCAGTGACACACGTACATGGTACATGATCTGCCAGACCTTAGGCTACTCCCAGCGAACTTCACTGATGATGATACAACGCGGTACAGACTGCTGTCTGATCGAGGTTGATGCTTATCGTGATCGAAAATTCGAATTTATACAGCGCCCAACGAAAGCCAAGTCGCGGAAACCATCTTATTCACAGGCGCTCAGTCAAAGCAAAATCGATAGGCAAGAAGGGTTCGGTTCCAAATCGAGATCCAAGAGGAGTCAGACGGCTACTGAGGGTGGTGTTTGGAATTGGATCTACAGGAGAGATAAGGGGAAGAAGAAGAATCAGGAGAGGGCCTGCAGAAGAGGAGTTCTATCAGTTTAAGTGGAAGACCTGTGCAGATATTGCATGGGGTGAAGTGATGACGAGTTTGTATGATGGATCAGAAAATTAAGGCACTGCACTGCAATCAGTGGCCCGGGAAGTGCGTAAAAGTTGTGTGAGCCAACCTCAGCCAAGTACAGACCTAAGGTGGATAAAGTTATACATTATACCCGATATAATAATCTATATGAATATTTTTGTCATTTTTTGGCAACCACTGGAAAAGTAAATTACACATGCAAAATTTGTGATGTAATATCAAAGTATATATCACTATTATTTTTTATAGTATTAATATACGTTCAGTGGCACAGGTAGATATCTCCGTTGCCCAAAAAAGTTGTGTGAGCATGCTCCTCCCTCGGCGTCACAGAGACAAAACTTGAGTGAGCACCTGCGCCTTTGACGCCATGGCTCACGGGCCGCGTTTTCCGATTCCCACTCTAGTACGAGGATGTCCTGTATAAGGATGTCAATGGCTAGGGTTAGTCTTAGGGTTAGTCTTAGGGTTAGGACAGATACAGTAGGAATGGGAAATACGCCTCTAAACCCTATTTCTAACTCTCACGTTTACCACTGACATCCTCGTATACAAGCATGGGAAAAGGAAAGACGCTCCCGGGCCTCTGACTGCAATAACTCCATGCACCAAACTCAGATGCGTCCGCACGTGGCATAACCCCCTCTCCCCTGTCTCCCACTCTTTTTAGTGACGTCCTTTATGGATGACCCCTAATCACCAAACACTGTTCATAACTTTTAGTCTCTTGTTCTTAAACCTCTTGCACATTACATGTATGTAGTAATCACAGGCAAACCATGATAACAAGTTCAAGTGTTCAATAGTCGAGACTAGATATTCAGAAACTATGCTTCATCAAAATCAACAAACTTGGATTACAAACTGACTTATAAACTGACTTATAGTTACAAAAATTCGGTCAAAGATCATAAATCTAAAAAGATATCAACTGGGTCATGCAAATACCTGTACTCTGTAGCTAATACAATCGAAAGAAATGGACAAAAATAACTTATAGCAACAACAAAGGATACAAACCAGATATTCAAAAGGCGTGACTAGACTGATACTTTGCAAACGAGATTCTGGCAAAACAACTCAGAAAGTATTAGGTAATAATGAGAAACACTGACGACATTCCTTTCCTAGACTGGCAGATCCATGCAGGTAATGGAGAAGCGGTCAACCACTTGGCACAGCTGTTAATGAATGCCTATTTGCCCGTCCCTGTTAAAAGGGTAAACATGGAAACTGCTCATTAGTTACACCTATCCTAACTAAACAATTAAGCGAAGCCTAATTAAGTGGCCAAATTGTAGGATCAAGAGCATTTTAACAATTCCTCATATCTTTCACAAATAATTAATTTAAAATATGAAACCGCAAGGTTAAATGCATTTTTAGCTTATAAATATGCCTTCAAATCTTACTGACACAAACAACTTCTTAAAAATGCCAAACTGTAACATCAAAAGCACTTTAGGCTTTTTTCACAATACACTCGTACATAAGATGACGGGCAAATGGGCAACAGTTTCAGAACAAGATATGCTGAAACTTCAAAACTTCCACCCTTCTAAAATTCCACCCACTCCATTCACCACAACTGGATCTACCAGGGTGCCCTGCTCTGTTCCTTTTACCACTATTTCAGTCCAGCCACATTCAAATCTCCTCTTCCAGTTCATTTAAAAGAAGGAAACGTTTCAGCGATGATGGTATGGGAAGCAGCGGAACCCGATAAAAGAGGCCATCGCCGATGCTACAACGTATCACATGGCGGCAAAGAAACGCCAACGAAGGTGCAGAGGATGTGGCCATGTTTGACAAAATGTCTCTCAAGAGGTCGCCATCACAGCAGTTGACTTGCATCAGGTGATAACTGCGCTGGACGAAGTCAGGATCCTTGAAAACAAAAGTAATGATAAGTAAATTCTGTGTCAGTTAAAAATCCTCACCAGAGGCTGCATGATTAAAATTAAGTTTTACACTTTTTTTTTCGCTACTTTGGAAAATTATTGGTTTACTTGTAGCTAAATTTTTAAAGACATTTTTATCATCTCTTCACTAAAAGGTGCTGGCATGGTTATGAGAATGAGTTGCATTGGGGCAGATCCAAAAGGCAAGCCAAGTAAACAAGTTTTCACTTTTTAATTTCCATGGTTTTTAAGCAATTTTATTCTTTAATAAGTTGAATTATGTGGTGGCTGTGGTCTGTGCATAACTTCATGGGGAGGATGACTCTAGCCCAGTTCTACGCCTGAAGTCATCCACCTCACTGCCCCTATTATTCTCAATGTGAAATGGCCATTCCACACCATCTCTGCAATAGTGTCCATTCTCTCCAAAAAAGGATTAGGATTTGCTGCTTCCTTAGCCGAGTCAATATTGTAAAGCCTTGTCTCAGGATCAGACTCTGCCGGACGGACAACATCTTGAGGATGGCTTTCACTCAGAACAGGATTCCTTCTTTTACAAGCAGTTTGAGTATCATCAGCATAGAAATGATATCCTAGTGAATGGACCTAGTGGAGTGGTGTATAAAGTAAAAAGATAGGACTAAGCACAGAACACCGTGGAAAGTCACTCGTCAACAAAGCCTAGATGAATAATTGCAATTTAAATATACTGAGAGACTGCATGGACTAAGATAAGAAGCAAACGAATTTAGGGTGGGACCATAAACCCCAAACCAGTGCTGGAGACAATGTAAAAGAAGATAATGGTCATACCAATATCAAAAGCAGCTGACAATCTAAGAACAGTTGCTGTCACCCTACCCCTATCCGTAGAACACATGACAGCGTTACAAACAGCAAGAACGACAGATTCCAAAGAGTGAAACTTCTGGCATGCAGACTTCTCTGTATGTGTTCCAGGTGCATTTATAACTGCTCTTATCAGAAGTTATTATAATAATTTTATTTATTTATTGCACTTAATATTTGTGTAAAGTGATTAAATCTAAACCTGATGTGCAAGACAACTGTGCAAGAACAAATTGCCCAGGGTTGTTACACAAGAGTTCAATCAGCAGGCTCAAACCTGAAACAGTAGGATTACAGACCTAGCAAAGTACCAAACAGACCACCATGCTGGATGTTCTGGCTCTTTCTTCTTACCTGGCATTCAGCGATCGCAAACAGCTGAAGGATCTGAAGAACATCCTCCTTCTGTTGCCCAAGAAGCAAGATCGGAAGAATGGGGTCACCATCAGCCCGAAGGAGCCCCACCTGGTTGGTGGCACAGTTGGCACGAATCAGAACCCTGAGGCCAGCCAGACTGCGATTGCTGATTGCCATCAAGAGAGGTGAGATGGGAAGACCGTTAGGCGTTGCAGGAACTCCGTTTACGCAGGCCTTCGCACGGAGGAGAGATTCAGCGCACCTCCAGTGATCTCCCTTAATGGCATACAACAGTGCAGTCATCCCTGTAAAACAAAATCTGAGATAATATATATATATACATATATATGTATATGTATATATATATATATATATATATGTAAAAGACAAACAAACATAACAACCAATCAGTAAGTTGACTGATTAACCAACAAAATATGATCTGAAGAGAAAATTAAAATGACTCAAAAATAAACATTAACATGGCACAGTATGTACAGTATGTACAGGGTGACAAAATTTTAGGAAGCCAATACGCCTCAAGCCCTTTATTATAACTGTTAAATTAATAAAAGTTTTACCCACTTCATGCACCCACCGACCCCACCCACCCATGCATCCATCCATCCACCCACCCATAACCCAACGTGTTCAACTTTGTGTTAGCACAGTCATTTTTGACCTTCTGGACTCATCTGGAGCACTTTAGTTGACCATGCACAAACTGACCGTTCAAACCAAACACCAAGAGGTGCCTGTAAAGAGTATCTGCTGAAGCGGATTTATAAAAATTCATGGCTAGAAAAAATTACGATTAAAAGACTATTAAAAACACTCCATAGCATCTTTTACAACCTCTTACTCGTTTCAGATTAATAACTACAATTACTTCAAAATTAATCAGAAACTAACCGTCACTGTCTATCATGTCCACTTCTGCTTTATGACTCAGCAAAAGTTCCACAACACTGCAATATCCACCTCTGCTTGCCAAAACGAGCGGCGTAACCCCTTTACTGGCTAGGAAATCTCCACGACTGTACAGCTGCCTCGTTCCCTGGTTGACATCGAAAGACTGGCGGTCAAGAAACAGCTGAACAATTGCAGGATGGCCCCCCTCCGAGGCCCAATGAAGCGGATTCATGTTTGATCGTCTGAAGGTAGACGAAGGACCATTTGGGTGGTCCAGTAAGAGTTCCACAACTTGAAGATTTCCTTCAGACAAGGCATAGCGTTCAAAATAGATAAAAATGTCATTCCATATAGTTCCTGAAGCAGTGAATAGTTTCCCCAATGCCTAATACTAACAATTTTATGCCCTATGATGCTGGCACATATTTTTATACCCATATACACATTCATGCCGACGATTATAGTACAACTACTACATATCCACACTTAATGCTAATGCTGGGAGAATCACTACGACCAAAACAGTCCAAAATGACACCAAGACCCACAAATCTAATTCCAAAAATCTTAGTGCAAATAATTTGCTAAGTTTCTGTCTTTGAATAAAATTTTCTCAATAACATCCATGGTAGTCACTCTACCCAATGAACCTTAAAACATTTTCTGCAAATAGTCAAACATTAATGAAAGAAACCATATCCTATACTTTTCCCTGCCTTTGTTAAGCACTTCAAAGGCACTACAACAAACGCCTACATAACTTAAAAAACTGACTAACTAAATTCAAGTTAAAAACAAATTGCATGAGCCATTTTTTCTAACTTTTCAGAACTCTTTTTTAGTCTAAACAGTTTTCGAATCAACCAAAACATTTCTGACCCCTTCTGGCTGCCAGACCAAGTGCACTGTCACCACACTTTGTCAAGAGGTTGGTGTTTGCCCCAGCGCTCAACAGATGGCGCACACACTCGATGCTGTTCTCCTCAGCAGCAAAGTGTAGTGCAACTGCCCTGTCATTGTCTGTTCGATCGACTTTGGCACCTGACAATCAGACATCATTTCAACTTATGCACTCAAAAACTAAAGAAACTACTTTTTATCTTGCAGACCCAAATTCACGCTGATATTATCAAATTATAACATTCACACATTAATGCTTCCATTATCATTATTAAAGGTTTTCTGCTGTTAGACTTCCGAGGTAGTTTATGTTTCAGCCAGAATATCATTTAACTCAGAATGACACTTCCGAGAAGTTTCAGAAGAGGTGTTATGTCACCTCCTTTTATTAACATCATTTAGACATTGAATTTATAGTCACAGATGCAAATAGTCAATATGAAAATGTTTTAAAGCTAACACACTGCCAAATGCACTAACCAAACTGCTAGAAAATCTTTGGATTTCATTCACAGTTGTTCAACTTGAGTGAATTTTATTGTGTTTACCTTTGAAACAATTTCTTCATATAATATACACTTCATCCATTGCTGTTGAAAGTAAATCTGAATTCTAGAAGTTAAACATTGAAATAAAAACAGTCTGAGAACCTACATTCATTAATGCTCTGCTACACAGGCAGAGCAAGTTAGCATAACAATGTGTTAAAAAGTGTAGGCTATATCACATCAGAGTTTCAAACCAAACCTGCTTTCAGCAAAAGCAGAACAGCATGTTCATGCCCACTCCGGCATGCAAGCATGAGCGGCGTGCGTCCACTCGATGTCTTTGCCTCGATATCTGCTCCGGCCCCAACGAGCAACCGAGCGCAGTCGAGGCTCCCATTCGAGACTGCGTAGTGCAACGGCGTTGCATGTGCAAGATATGTTGCCTTGTTGACGTTGCATTTGGCCTCAATTAGCGTCTTGACGATGTGGACGTGATCCTGGCGTACAGCAACGATGAGTGGCGTGTTGCCATTGATTGCATGAACATTGGTCATGGCACCGGCCTCAAGCAGAGTATCAACACAGTCCTGGTAGCCCCAAAGGGAAGCCATGTGAAGGCATTTGGCCAACTGACTGATGCTCTGCTTATCCCTCATGGAAGACAGCAACTGCCGCAACATCTTAGAGTCATCACGCTCCACAGCACCCATAATCCTACATGATAAAAGTAGAGTTAAAGTTAGCTTCTATTAGCGAAAAATTTAGTTTGATAGTGAAAATGAATTGTTTTTCACAAGTTATTAATATTTCTGTATTTATGTAGATCCACTATTTGGCAATCATAATTCAAGGTCCCTACAGAATGACCATCTTAAGAAAGTCTTTAACTCACACTCTGCACTTTATAAAGGCCAACAGGTAAATAGGTTTAACTGAATGATGACCTGTGCAACATCCAAAGTGAAGAAAATATTGGGCTGGCTCAATTTTTACTATACTTTTACTAGCAACAGTGTTGCTAGTAAAAGTAGAGTAAATCTCCCATGTCTCTAGTGGAACATACGGGAGGTGTTCATTGTTATGCAATTCGGTCGTTGAGCCAGCAACAGGCAAATCCCAAGGTCCTGGACACGGGGCATGTGCATCGCAGAACTTGCCGTTTGCTTCCCTGCTTTTGCTGGTACCATATCATAGTTGCTTGGTGACAGAGGCATGTGTGCGCAAACACCGACAAACAGTATTGTGGACATCCTGTGTTAGTTAACAGAGATAACAGTGCACCATTGTCTTTGAACCTGGAAGCATCAGATAAAATTGCAAATCCACAGCTGAGCTAGCCATTTAGAGCTCCAATTCATCATTTGATGCTGCTGCAACTCTCGTCCACTCTTAAATTCACTAATGCACCTGGACTATTGTAACTCTATCCTTCAAGGCCGTAGAAGTTCCATATAAAAGAGCTTCAAGCCGTCCTGAAGTGCACCACCTGAATCGTTGCCCACCTGTCAAAGTTCTCACATGTTTCGAGGTACAAGCGAGAGATGCTACACTGGCCTTCCGTTGGAAACAGAACAAACTTCAAGATAATCCTCATCGGACAAGCTTCTTTAGCCACTGCTATTTCTGTTTTTTAGTAATTAATGTCAAATTTAAAATTATTAT
This sequence comes from Norana najaformis, assembly GCA_964023275.1. Lineage (NCBI taxonomy): Eukaryota > Metazoa > Annelida > Clitellata > Crassiclitellata > Hormogastridae > Norana > Norana najaformis. The sequence continues at coordinate 22,634,110 of OZ029919.1, forward strand.
GGAATCAGTATAATATATCAGACAGCTCTACGTTCCTGTCTTCTCCAGCCAGCCTGGTCGACGATCGTTGCATTTACGGCCCATGGGGACTTGTTGGACCCATGCTTCCGTACAATGATGCAGGCACACTGCACTTTTTTGTGCATTGGACCGTCTTAACTGAACAGTCTTACATTAAAAATGCATACTATATTGCCACAAACAGCTCACGAAACCAATTACAGCTATAAGCTGCACCTACTTAGAGATATGTTAGATAGCCATGTTTAGCACCTGTGTGAGGTTCATAAAAGGCACTATATAAATAGCCACACACATACAGGCACGCTGTAATGACCTACATTTTGCTTGTAGAGGAGAGTAATTTGTACAGATAAAAGTACCTACCAGCCCAAGCTTGAAGGGCTGTGAAACTAAAATGCTTAGATTATAATGGAATGCCAACTCCTAGGCATGCAAGATTAGGATAATTAAATGCCGCATCTAATTACTGTACAATTAAATGCAACATGGGAATGTCTGTTGGTAGTGATAAGCTCATGATTAGCTTAATTGGCATTGTCTGTCACATGAGGCATGAAATAGCACAGTTAGTACCCCATTCCAAAATGGGAAGGGAGGATATTGGTTTGCCTGTGTGTCTATCACAAAAGACCAGCAGACAACACCATGAAACACATTACTGTCATCAGTTACTGATACCAGAATTTACATTCCTGTGACCAAGATCTCTGGGGTAAAGACAATTAATAAAAAATCCTCTACTCTCCAAGAAGTATAATTGCATTAAAGTGGAATTTGTAATTAAAATGTCTCACAGTGTATTGTTATTCTTTTTCAAGGTAAAGACTTATTAAATTTGCTAGAGTTTCTTTTTCTTTACTGACATATTTAGCTTTAGGTAAATACCATGGAACTGGATGCATCGAATGAACTAAGAATTTCTTAATATTTCTAGCATTTATATAGGCTATAATTGGTCTGTTAGGAAAGTGTTTTTTCAAGTAGTCATAATTCATTAATTCCTTCTATAGTTTACTAAATTCTCTGTTTAAATTGTTAGTTTTTCACATTTATTTTCGAACGTTAAAACTAAAACTGGTTTTCCAGTAGGTCTATCTTTCTTTACGTCTTTATATTTTAAAAGATCTTCTCAGTGGAATTAATAGGTTTAATCCTTACTCCTTTTTGTAAGACATCATTGAAATAAGCTTTAAATTTAAATTAATTTTTTTTAGTAAGCTGTCTGTTCTTATTTCTAAATCTGTTTGTCCCTAAATAATCCTTTACCAAGGAGATGATATGGTGTCTTTAACACGACTTGGGTGATTACTACAATAATTCAAAGATAATTTTTTATCAGAAGGTTAGTGTATATAGTAGCATGAAAAGAACCATTCATGTTATATATTTTTACATCTAAAAATGCTATTTCTGCTTTTTAGTAATTAATGTCAAATTTAAAATTATTATGGAATCAGTATGGTTTATAAAACCAAAATAATCAAGCTCAATTACAATTTTCATCTTATTCACTAGGTGGCATTAGTCTTTTTAAAATCCTTGTATTCCTTTTCAATTCCTCATTATTTTTATATAATTTTAAAATTTATATGCATATTATCTGCTTTTGATCAAGACTAAGAAAAATGACCTGTTTTGTGAAACCCTTTAGATTTCACATAACACTACATCATCTACATTAAACTTGTAATGTAAAATGCAAAGAATATATATAACATTCTACAATACTGTTAAGTAATGGGGCAAAAGTAGCCAGTTGCTTCTGAAAATATCAATTTTTCATGCAATAACAGCAAACATTTAAACTAATAACCTAAATCTTTAACAAATAATTATTTAAATATCGATTTATAATGCTGTGCTGAGCGTAATTTACAACTGCCTAAATATAAAATTATTACAACAAGCCAATAAATACCTAAATAACATTGCAAACCATTAAGTTTACAAAGTTAATTTCTAATGTTCTACCAAACAGTGTTCATAATGCTAGGATGCAGATAGAAAGCAATGCAGAAATAAAAGCAGTTTGTAATGCTATAGCTATAAAACAATGCATAAACAGCAATACTAGTTCAATAAGCAATACCCACACTGTCATATGTAAACTCTGGATGGGAATATGTGTGTGTGTGTGTGTGTGTGTGTGTGTGTGTGGGAGCCAGACAATTGTGACTTTTCTCATTACCTGAGCACTTCTTGCTAACTGATGAGCTTTTTGTCCTTGCTGAACTTAGCAACACTTAGGCCAGTGCACAGAAACTGCCTCAGTTTCTTTTAAAGAGTCACCACACAAATTTCTGATTATGATTACAATGACAGTAGCAACAATGCGGAGATATCAAGTGACCATGCGAATAGCACTTACTCTGACAACCGGAACAAAGACATGAAGAACTGGTTTCATGGCAGAAACACTAAACAAAGACAACACAATGCAACCCAACTGCACTGCAAACATAATATCACACTTAGATGTATTCACGCCAAACGTCACAGTGCAATACACAACCACACACGCCATGAGAAGATAAAACAAAATACCTTCACACAAACATGCCTTATCACTAATTAAATCAGGTTCTAACTGCCAACAGGGCAGGGTAAACAAAATTAAAACCACTGCATTCTTGTTGAATTTATCACACATCACTGTCATAATAGTTGAAAAAGAATTCTAAGCAAGCACTAGGTACATGTAGCATCCACAGGAAGCTCAACTCAGGTAAGACCTCCATTAAAGAATTCCTTTTTCAGTGTAGTTTAGTCTGTGCCTTTGAAAAAGATTTTGTTTCCATAGTCTCTTAATCTCGGACTGTAATTGACCGAGGAATGTAATAAATGTGCCAATGCCTTTTCCATGCCTTATTTTCCCTACATTATTTTACTCTACCTTGGATTATTTAACTTACCTTACACCTCTTTACTTTACCATTCCTTTAATTGGGGCAGTAGATTAATTTAAAACTATTTATGTTAGCCTACTGCTACAAACACTCATCAATATTATCAAATGACAGTTTCAATTTATCATTATTTTCGTCATATTATTTACAATCACAGGGTGGGTTTAAAAGCAGTACCTCAGCAAATGATAAAGCATTGGCTGGAGCACCATCTTAAGGTGACTCAGGAAATAACGGTAAGGTCCCAGAAAAGATGCCATGATTCCCTGATGTCTCTAGTACAAAGTGATACAATAATGGTTACTGTGGCAAACCTAATATTGCTGCTAATCATGCTTGCTTTGCAAGATTAAAGTTGAACATGTGAAAATGAGATATTGAAAAGCTAATTTGTACAAAAAATCAAAGGGCCATGTTTAGCAAATGCTGTTTGGCCACATTATATAAAAAATTGAGGTTGGCAAAGAATTTTGTTGTTATGCTAGATTTACTGTATGCTATGAATCCTCAAGGTGAAAGCTGGAGGTAAGACCAGTGGGCTGAAGACACACTAAGGCTCAGACCAGGGCTGCTGGAAGTCAAAGTATAACTGCGATAGCTATCTTTTACTGCTCCGGATGAGAAGTGAAAAATTTTGCCTACATACAGAAATCTGAATAACGTAATGTTAATACTAAAAATGTTTTTATACAAAATTGGTCCTAACTTAAGACACTGTGACCTTTGATTAATATTAAAACCAAAAACTCTTTGCATTATAAATCATTTTAAAACATTTATTTCAGAGACATGCATAGCTTATGTTCATTTATTAACTCATTATCATACAAACTTAACCAAAACACGCACACTTAATTAAAATCAATTGCAAAACTAGAGACCCTACAACATTAGTATGAGATTTGATGTCCATTTGGGTGACTGTTAGAACAAGAAAGGATTTTTTCTTTAATTCTACCACACAGGATAAAACAGACATTGGAGAACAAACAGACAAGCAGGCTTCCATTAAGGATTACCCAATTGGTTCTGTCATCTTAGGCTTTCACTAAAATACCATTACAGAATTTATAACAACAATTCATTAACAGGACACATGACAGCAATCAACAAATACACCAAAAAACCTCTTCAACCAGCTCCAGTTAGATTCACATCATTACATAAGCAAATAACTACCAAATAAATAATTACTTGGCCAAAAGGGTCTACTGATTGTATATTCTTCCTAACCTGATTTTACAGAGGTTGCTTTTCTGTTTAACTAGTTTTCTCCCTGATTGCCAACTCCTTTTTTACATTTCTTATGTAATACCCGAAGACTGTTATCCATCTTAAAGTCAAGGCCATACAAGCCCTACAGGCATAAAGCTGAATTTTAAGCTAACCGTTAAACAAACATTCAGCAGCCGATTCGTACGAAATTATTTTAATTAATTCTTTTTTTAGTTCCGCTAATCACCGTATACATCTCTGAGTGCTTGCTTAAACATAGCAGATTATAAGCAGTACTTTGTGCCGATTATAAAGTCGATCATACGCTGATGGCCTTAAATCTGAGGGCAATGTACTGACGCAATTTCGTCGTAACAAATTGCCCAAGCGCTCACATACTAGCAAGGAACATGAATGTAGAGAAATCGAACTCTGTAGCAAATACATTTATGTTACTCACCAAAACACATTACTAGAGAGCGGCTAAGCTCATTTTAAACAAACGTTTGCCACTTTTAGAAAGGTCAACAACGAGAGGTTTAAAAAAATCAGCAAATGGTATATACTGGTTCCCTTCGATGCCAATGCTCTCTGGTTTTACTTGATTTTTATAGCTCATTATATTGCAGAGGAAAAATGTGAATGTACACGTTTTCTAAGATTGTTCTACGCGATAATCTGTCTCATCCACCATGTCTCAATCCTCGGTTCTCTTTTCTGTATGGTCTTCTGGCAATCGGGCTTTGTTCTTCACAACCCTTATGAGATGCGGCGTTCATAAATGACCCAGTGCCCTGTGCTTAGTTTTCAGGTAGCGCTTTTGAAATTCTAGAGATTACGATTACGATTAATCTCTAGTTTTCCCATCATATAATTCAAGATAGCGGAGGCGTGTGACGTCGTAATTTGCGTGATTCTCTGTTTTATATTTAATAAGTTTGGCAAACTGCCTGAAAAATGTGAAATCGGTGACTTAATTTCTGTAGATTAAAACTATTGTACAGAAGTTTGGAACATTTTGAAACTGGTTATTTGCCCCGTTTAGCAAAAAGGAAAGTCGATAAGAAGATGCAAATGATTCCTCAGCCAGCACACACACTCACACACACATACACACAGACACCTTGAATAATGTTGGCCCACCATTATGGTAATTATTGACGAATGTTGTACATCCGACATCGGCCTACAGCTTATTTGAAATCCGATCCAACCTTCAACCAACAACATTGGCCAAACGTGGTTTTACCCTCCATTTTACAACCGCTCGACAAACGCCCACTCCTTAAACAATAACTTATTGAGTTAGCAAGAAGAAGTAAAGGAAGAGTATGAAAAGGAGAAGGAATATAAGTAGGAGAAGGAGGAGGCCGAGGAGGAGGAGGAGGAGGAGGAGGAGGAGGAAGAGGAGGAGTGCAAATGGCAGACTTTAATCGTCTGTTAGGCCTAATTAGATGTTTTAATTAATATATGAGGTGAAACCAGGATTTGGGCGGATGTCTCTGGAAAGTAGGATTAATATACTAAAGAGAGTATGGCGGGTGGGGTGCTGCAGTGGAGTGCAAATGGCAGACTTTAATCGTCTGTTAGGCCTAATTAGATGTTTTAATTAATATATGAGGTGAAACTAGGATTTGGGTGGATGTCCTTGGAAAGTAGGATTAATATGCTAAAGAGAGTATGGCGGGTGGGGTGCTGCAGTGGAGTGCAAATGGCAGACTTTAATCGTCTGTTAGGCCTAATTAGATGTTTTAATTAATATATGAGGTGAAACTAGGATTTGGGTGGATGTCCCTGGAAAGTAGGATTAATATGCTAAAGAGAGTATGGCGGGTGGGGTGCTGCAGTGGAGTGCAAATGGCAGACTTTAATCGTCTGTTAGGCCTAATTAGATGTTTTAATTAATATATGAGGTGAAACTAGGATTTGGGTGGATGTCCTTGGAAAGTAGGATTAATATGCTAAAGAGAGTATGGCGGGTGGGGTGCTGCGGTGGTCTTCTGAGGGAAGAAGTTAATAAGAATGGTAGGCCTAAAAGAAAGAAGAATCGATGCCTATACGATTTTGCAAGGACGGCCTTAGCCTCAATGACGCTCCAGGCAAAGTATACTTTTTGCTCCCCCCCCCCCCCGACCCCAAGACAGTGTAGACCAGTACTGGCTGCAGTTACCAAATGGCAGACTTTAATCGTCTGTTAGGCCTAATTAGATGTTTTAATTAATGTATGAGGTGAAATTCGCAAATTCAGTGCGAAATTAGGCCTATTAAAAAATAAGGGGACAGCAGAACCGAAACAGAGTCATGGGTTTTGGTGAGTAACATTATGTATTTGCTACAGCGTTCGGTTTCTCTACATTCACGTCGTTGCCAGTGGGGGAGCGCTTGGGTAAATTGTTACGGCAAAATTGGGTCTGTGCAAGATTCTTTTTGTTCTTATAAAATAAATTAGGCAATAATCTTGGTGTACAGCCTACTAGTAGCCTATTGTATTGTCTGTCTTCGCAATTCAAGATTTACGTCCACACGCTATCAAAAACTCATCGGTCTAATGTGTCTAGTCTATATAATAATTAACTCGTTGATTGTTTCAGCAAGTATACATTTTTACTTTCTTCAAGAGCCTATATATTGAAAAGTTTCTTTACAACGTTAATATTAATCATTTAGTTGTATCAGAATTAATACAGTGCAACATGTCCGATTTAATTTGCTGTTGCTTTTCGATGGCAGTCTTCCAGCTCTTGCCTCCGCTTCCTGAGAGCCTTCGCCACGACATCCGTCCCTCCGTTCTCCTTCCTCGAGTCTCCCCCCCCCCCCACCGGGCACTAGCCGACAAAAACGCAACACAAAATCTACTAGGGTTTACGGGGTTTTATGCCGCGCCAGTGACCCAACAAACCCCAGGAGCTAATGGGGTTTTACGCCACGCCAGAGGCCTCTGGAATTCAACGATTAACACACAGATGCAAACATAGACAGACAGAGACGAGAGAAAGACAGGCAGCGAGGCACCACAGTATTCGCAACTCATCACATAAGATTCTTCGTCACCAAGGGTGCGTATTTGCAGTAAAAATATTAAGAATGCCCATATAATTTTTTTTTAAAATAGGGGTCACATATTAGACTTGCACATATCAGGCTCACGACTGGGCTAATCTCTAACGCCATTTGGAATTAAGGTTTCAAGTCGAATATTTCACGTTGTTGTTGATTCGAAACTAGGATAGGCCTAAATTAAAACGAGTCTTTTGTCGTCTGACTGCTGTGACACACCCCTACGATTCTTCGCTCATATGTCGATGCAAATGCATTATTTACGTTCTTACTTACTTACTTACTTGGTATTACTTTTTGGCAGATTACAAATAAAGGCTAATTAATAATTTTTCTAGAAAAAAAGGTTCCGGAACTGAACAATTATGGAAGGGCTAAACCTAATAAATAAATAAACACTGAAAACAGTGTTAAGATTTAAAATTGAAATTCAATTAAAATCAGTTACATTATATTACATAATTAAAACAACTTAGTAACACTAAATTATTTTATTAATAACTAAATTATTGTTTAATAGCCGAAAAAAGGTGCCGGAACGCCGTTCCGGAGCGTTCCGTCTGAAAAAAGCACTGGTAGGCCTAATTAGGCTTCTTGACGTCTCACGGGGTCTCTGAGATCTCAGCTGGTTCCAATGGAATGTGCTTTGGAATGTGCGGTTTTGCTTAAGTGGCAATCGACTGATGCCTTGTGCATTATAACGTACGGCACTAGAAGAGTTTCCAGATTTGAATAGATTTTTAAATCTAGCCATCAATTAGTATTTAAATTATCGATCAACTGTCATCAAGCTAAACATTTAACTTGGATTTCTGTCTGATCAAAGATTTTCTATTCGAAATGACAAATTCGTTTTCGTCATCGGATTCATAGTCAGTTTGTGTCTTCAAAAGTAACAGTTCTTACATCGAACTTTGAATTTGTGCTTTTTTCTGTTTGATGATTTTCAAATGATTTTCTGTTCGAAATGACAATTTTATGTCGATCATTCGATTTCTGGTAGATTTCTCTTCTACAGGAATAGTTCTAATATCGAACTTCAGATTTCTGCTTCTTTCTGTTCGATGATTTTCGACAATTCTCTGTTTGAAATAACTCATCTCTTCCAAGTCGATTTTCCAAAAGAACTTCGTTTCCAAGGCACAAAACAATAGGGCCAAAGATGACGTCATCTATACTGCGATGATGTCATCTATATTGCGATGATGTCATCTATATTGCGATGATGTCATCTATATTGCGATGATGTCATCTATATTGCGATGATGTCATCTATATTGCGATGATGTCATCAGAACAGCAATTGCAGTGATGTCTTTATTATTATGTGCGTCATCGCCAAGAGCTAAGTAAGTAAATAATTTACTTACCCAGACATGCGTACTCGTTATATGTAAAAAAAAACAAAAAAACCTTTAACTCTGCCACAGACATATAGTTGCTGTGTCAGTCCTGAGCCTGGTAATACTATATATATAATAGGTGGCGGGCAGGTTTAAGTGTTTAAAGTTCTTATTCTGCACATTCTTTAAATATTTCTGTTTTTCTTTATTTTGCAGTTGTGTGATTTGACCTCATTTTGAGGATATGACCCCACATAAATTGCTGCATCCCTTTAATTTTGGAGTCAGCATGTGTTCTTGGATATATGTAGCACACTACATTCTCCTGTGACCCTTGCCATGCCTGAAATTCCCATTTGTTTCTATTTTGCAGTTGTGTATTTGACTTGACACCCGAATCTACTACACTATCCAACCAGCATGCACAGGCTGGGACACTGTTAATCGTAATCGTAATCGTAATCTCGAGATTTCTACAGCACCCAACGAAAGCTAAGCCGCGGGAACCAGCTTATTCACAGGCGCTCAGTCAAAACAGAATCGATAGGCAAAAGGGTTCGGTTACAGGTCACGATCCAGGAGTCAGGCAGTGAGACAGTCGGACGGCTACGGTGGATGGTGTTTGAAATTGAAGCGAGAAGAGAGATAAGGGGAAGAGGAAGAATCAGGATAAGATTTCTGGAAAAGAAGTGTTTTCAGTCTTGAGTGAAAGACTTGTGCAGAAACTGAAAGAGGTTAAGTGTTGGTGAGTCCGTATGATGGACCAGATAATTATACCAGATAATTGTCGTAATTCTGGCCGGAGTTTATTCCAGAGGGATGGGGCAGCTATGGCTATGCAGCGATTTCCAAATTTTAAGGATGAGGTGAAGGGAGGGCGAAGAAGTGTTAGGACAGATGAGGAGCGGGTTGAGCGGAGTGGTTGGATTGTAAATAATTGACGAAGATAGGAGGGTTGGGAGGATTGAAGTGTGTTGTAGGTTAGACAACGTTGGCCCAACGACGTCATAATGTGCGTGCTGGCGGGACTAATAGGCCTACATGCAGTTGTAATTGTAATTGTAATCTGACATTTATAAAGCGCCACTTCAAGAATAGACTCATCAGAAGCGCTCCCGACCCGAACCAGTGAGACCACTGGCAAATAATACAGACTTCAGGCGCTTGCGAAACTGTGGAAGAGACAAACTGAGGAATACTAGCCGGAGCTCTCGGGAAAGGCGATTCCAGCTATTGGGTCCAACATAGGCAAAGCTTCTAGACTGCGCTGTAGCAGTGCGCATACGAGGGACAGTCAGGAGTCCAAGGGAGGCCGACCGCAGAGTGCTACGGCCTGGAACCAAGGAGACCGAAATGCAGAAGTCCCTAAGATATGATGGAGCAGAGCCAACAAGACAGTTACGCATAAGCGTTAGGATCTTGAACTGGATAAGCTGCTGAATGGGAAGCCAGTGTAGAGTTGGGCTGCTCCTTAAATAAAGCTTGGCATTCAGCCGCTTTATAAAAAAATATACACGAAAATAACGAATATACTTTCTTGGAATCAGCATATATATACACTTACATTTAATGCACCACCTTAGGCGTGATGAGGGTTTAAATGGAGTATACTGCGAGCGCAGTCAGCTGACATCAGCCTATAACATGTCTAAAGATAATGTTCTGGTAGGAATAACGCGAGGGTTGGTAGTTTGCATAATAGCCACTTACATTAGCTTAATGTTAGGAAGCCGGACACTACAGATTAAGTAGATTTGGCTAGCTAAGACTATGTTAATTAGGTAAGGTTAGGTAATGTAAGGTTAGGTTATGTACAGTCAGTTTAGGTTAGGTCAGATTAGGTTCTAAGGTCATTAGGTCAGATTAGGTTCTAAGGTCATGTTAGGTTTTGGTGAGGCTGCGTTAGAGATAACTGAACAGCAACGTCATGTGTAGGGCATACGAAACCAATATGACAAAATTCCAAAGCCAATATTGAATATGGGCTTCACATGTCTTACATAGGACCTCATATGGTAGGACATATGAAGCTCATGTGGGAATATTGTCATCTGGGCTTCATATGTCCTACGTATTACGTTGCAGTTGAGCTGAAGTCAATGTCGTATTTTAAAATGCAGTTATGAAGTTCAAAAGTAGTATTTACTGTTTTTGATTCAAATACCCTGTACTTTAAGCGAGTGCCTAAAATGTGTAATTTGGTGAAAATAGTAGGAAATCCTCACGACATGAAACTATTCCAATGCGTCGAGATTACCTGTTCTAAGCACAAAGCTATACATACACAGAAGAACCTCAACACCGGTAGAGGTTAGAAAACATTCCGCTGAAAGTTTGCTCAGCTGTCAAACTATGACACAGTTTCACATGAGCTGAAACTGTTTGCAAACCTCTGGCGCCAAAAGTGACTAACCTATACACAAGAATATGCAAACTCACGATTCAATATCGACCGAGCTATGCGTCTTATGAAACAACAGCTTCTTACATCAGCCTACAATCTTATTTCCGATTATTTACTATATGCAGATTCTGATTTCTAATTATCTGTCGGTACACGCAAATTACACGCTACATTCCGAATATGTTATAAAATAATAATTTTACTTTTATATAAGCCAAACACTTAAAAGAAGTAATGTCTGATAAAAAGAGACACTAATATTGCTATATTGTTCAAATATGTTCCTGGTCTGACAAGCAAGTGCAGCTGCTCGTGACATTCAGCCAGACAGAAGCGCAGTCTTTTTCGGCATCTTTGTTTAGTTATACTTCATTACCAGACCAATAATGTCTAGTATCTTTCTGGATATACAGAGCCCCTGTTTAGCAGATATCACTAGTTGAAGGGTGTGATTTTAGGGGCTGTGTTCAGATGCGCTTATTTTCCAAAGACTTGTGCTATGAACTCTTCGTAGTCGAGCGTGCCTGATTTGTCCTTGTCTCCCAGCTGAATGATCCGTTCGAGGTCCTTAGGCGGCATGACCTTGCCCATCTCCCGGAAGACCTGGTCGAGCTCAGCACGATCGATCTTCCCATCACCGTTCTTGTCGAAAGAACGAAAAACGGATCTCATCGACGCAGATCTATAGCACAGATCGTAATGTAAGGTAACGCAATTCGATGTCAATGTAATTTAAGAAGGTAAGGGAAGGGGAAGAGATAAAGGAGGCAGGGAAAGTAAGCTGGCAAGGTTGTATCTAACTGGGAGCTACTGCGGATTTTCCCCAGAAGGGACATTTTGCCAAACTAGCACACGAGATAGGCTGGTATGTATGTATATATATATATGTATGTAAGTGTATGTATATACTACTTGGTATAAGGCAGAAAGACATTGCAACCAAAAAACTCAAAAAGATTACAAAAAAGAAAAAGAAAGCTTAAACTATTTCTACATTGCAATGGAGACCTAGGTTTCAGTTACATGAAATTTAATAGTGTACATATTATCCCTAATATGTTCCAATGTACTCTCAATACAATAGACAATATCTAGTCTTTAGTAAGACCCAAATAAATAAATACAGTTGCGCATATAAGCTGTCCATTTCATTGTACGCTGTTATATAGCACACTAGTGTTTAGACAAGCATATTCAAAGACAAAGCAATCCTTGTTAAATCATTTAAAATGGCTTCATAAAAAAGAGGCCTTTGTCTGACAATAAAACTTCAAATGCAGAAACAAAGACATGGTCTGTGACACTCTGCTATATTTTAATACATTTATATATATACACCATGCGTACAATAATATCGGCCTATATATATCAGATACTGTATTATGATACTGATTATATATGAATATGCTAGGGATATGCAGTGCCTCAAAACAGATGTAGCCAGAGGCGGAGTTACAAAGAGTTGTCTCTTATCAGCTGTAACAGAATCAGAGAGCTTCTTTGGAGAAATAACACTGTCTTCCTCTTCCAACTGAATGCTTCTGCATGGCTTATATTAAATTTTCTACTCTCCTCCAATATTTACATAATCAAAGAAAGACAAGTCACTTCTGCAACAATTCCAGGTCCTATCGTGGAGCAGAAGCAGCAGATGGACAAGTGAACTATGCATTCAAATAAACACTGATGACAAAAAGATTGAATTATCAAAGTCCTGAAAGTTTCCAAGAATTTACATGGAACTGGGAACAAAATTGTAATCATCCCCGGGGTGATATGTCAGCAGCTGCTTCCTCAGAATCAGTTCTTCCTTTATTAGACTTAATTCAGTGCCAAATTGCTTGAAACTGAAGCCACTTTCAAATGCAGCTCTATTTATGATGCTCCATGCCTTTGCAGATCTCTGAAACAATTTCATCTGTGGGTCTCATGAGGTTCAGTCACAGTTTCAAAACTTTCGTAACTATAAGCTAGAAGAAGGAAGAACTGGTGGCTATAACTATGTGGTATCTGCAAGCCAAACCCAACAGCTGCTTGAACAGCTTGTGCTTTAGCAATACACATGCCCAGCTTTGTTTCACGTATGACTTGATGTGGTGTGAAACGATATAAACAGTGCTTTTTTCAGGCGGAACGCTCCGGAACAGTGTTCCGGCACATTTTTTCGGCTAATAAAAAATAATTTAGTTTTTAATAAAAGAATTGTGTTACTAAGTTATTTTAATTATGTAATATAATGTAACTTATTTTAATTCTATTTCAGCATTTAAAACTTTACACACTGTTTTCAGTGTGTTTATTGATTGATAAAAATAATGAAATTTTAGCACAAAAATCCATAACTGTTCAGTTCCGGAACCATTCTTTCTAGAAAAAAGCACTGCATATAAATATAACCTCACCCAAACCATTCCGTGAATAATTATTATAGGTAAACACTAGAAATAGCATTTTACACGCATTTATCTAAATTACAAATTCAGCTTAGTCACATTGTGATATAAGTATTACCTACAGTGCTTCAACAATTCACATGTTTAAACAATCATTTGTTTGAACGTAAAACTGTAAAACTGCAGACAACCAACTAAGAAGCAAGGAATAACTACAACATACTTCATTATAGTCTTGTGTTGCAAAAATGGGTGCGCCACGGAGCAGTTTCTCTTGAAGCGGCGCTATACAAATTCATGATTACCATCTATTTCGCAGATAGTGACTGACCTACGAGCTATTACTACTTGGATCAAAGACATAGGCCTACCACAAAGGGCGTCAGCACAAGGGCGACCAGGTGAGCCAAAAGCCCCACTCGAAAATCTGGAGCCAGTGGTGCTTTTGACCCCTCACGTTTGACCCGAAAAGGTTAAAATTTTTGTGTGCCTAAGGCGGTCAGGTACGTCTAAACCCAAGCCTAAGAAGTAAAATTTTTCGTTTAGGCCAAGTTGTGAATCGTTAGCTTCACAGATGGCAGAGAGCAAAGAAGTTTATAAAAGATTTTGTCGACAAAAGGGGTAGTAAAAAAGTCTTAATGACTAAAACAGGTCTATGAAAGACAGAAAAACTTGCTTGCATGCCCCATCATTTCAAAACTTCTGATTATGCCACCCCTACTCCATTCTAATAAACCTCTGCACACTTATTGGACCTCTTAATAACTTTTCACTGTATGTAGGGCCTACTCACAAGAATTTTCCATGGTGAAGTTTTTTTGCACTGAATATTCAGTTGGCTTCCGTTTCGCAACGACGCTGTTGGTTTCTTATGCGAAGCGTTAACTTTTATGACGAATAATGACAGGCGTTGAATGGTTTTCAACTGAGCCATTTTGCCCGAAGCAAGAGTCAACAAGCGTGTCTTAGCAAGCTGTACTGCCTGTCCCACATAATTTTATTCTACCCTCTATTCTACGTAGGCCGAACAACCGACCTCTAAACAACTGTTGCAAATATTCTGAAGCTCACTCATTCTGAAGCCCAATGAATCATGCAATGAAATCATGCGGTGACCAACTGGGACCAAACAGCCTTAATGTCCAGTCAAATACGCTCTACGTAATGCATACGATACATTATGCAGTATATTTTCCTCCTACTCCTCCTACTCCTCCTCTTACTCCTCAACTTACTCCTCCTCATTCTCCTCTTTCTTCTTCTTCTTCTTCAATGTTCTGCCCTCATGCAGGTCCTGCAATCCAACGACGCCATTTCCCTCTGTTCTGTCCCATTTCCTTAGCTACTTTGTAGCCCCTTCTGCTTCCTTTATCCATCATCCAATTCAGAATCTTTGTTCCTGGTCTTCCATCGGCTGACTTTCCTTCAGATCTTCCTTCAAGCACTGTCTGCATGAATGATTTCCCATAAATTAGATGACCGATCCAGTTCTTCCCCCTCTTCTCTATTGCATATAATATATGCATGCTACATAATATAATTTAGGCTACTTGTTCACTGTCGATCATAGTGGTTATAAATCTGACACCTCCAGACACCTGCCCAATTTGTATTACATTTACCTGTAGAGTTAGTTCAGTTCCCCTATCATAAGTTAAAACTGTCACTCGTGACAATCAACAACAAATCTTATGCTTATGCAACATCTTGAAAGTCACGGTTGAGTGACAAAGTGAATTTGAGTTTATCATCATTTTGATCTGAAAATACGTTTTTTTGGGATTGGGAGTCTCCAAAAATATTTAATAAGTAAATAAATAAATAAAAATACATAGATACATACATATACACTACATACGTATGCAGATACATACATAAATACCACACACACATACATGCATACATACATACATAGTACAAACATACTACATACATACCTACATGCTATCTACATATTACATACATACATTAATTAATAAATACAAACATACTACATACATATTTACATGCTATCTACATATTACATACATACATATAATAATTAATTAATTAAATAATTAGGCTAATTTTCTAGGAGCGTGTGTGTCTTACTTGTGATCCTTTTCAGGCATATGTCCCATGGCAACGAGATATTCTTCAAATGAGACTTTGTTGTCGCCTGATGTGTCGACAGCATTGAACATAGCCTGTTGAAGGGCAGCACGCAAGACATAAATAAAGGTAAAAGGTAAAGATAACAACATTTTATAAACATAGGCATCCAAATGGTTCCGGGGTTGAAGGAACTCTCAGCTGAAGTGAAAAACACGACCACAACAATCCAAAAACTGTCTTGAAATCTTCTTAAAATGTCCAAATGCATTAGGTTGGGATGATAAATACTTTGCAACTGATCATGAGCGTAACTTTGGTCTAGGAAATAGGGACAACAATTTCTTCCCGTCCTATCCCCTTTGGCATGATAAATATTATTTGACTAATAGTATGAAAAGTCATTGTAGAATGCCAAGCTCATACGAAACTTCACGGCCATTGTTTACTGACGAAATGAAAGGTAGGGGTCCAAAAATTGAGGGAGGTACAGGTATCCCCTAATAACTCGAAAATTACGCATGTGCAACAGATGAGTGTTGCACTATCGCTACATTTAACATAACCTGAAGATGGCGGATTTACTTCAGAAATGCCGCATAACCCCAATTCTTCTAAGCCCGATTGACTAAAATGCAGGTTAACCTGACCCTATAACATCACCTGTGATTGACCTCCTCAACTTAAGATCTTGGATCCGCCTCTTTTGCAGTAGCATTACATAAGTGACGTACTTATAATCATGCATCTGTGGAGCGGAAAAAGAAGTGCCAATATCTACGTAAAAACAGTTAGAACCTAGAATCTATGAATCTTGCTAAACGAGCAGGTATTGCTTGTATGATCAGAATTAAATCGATAGAAACTGCATTCTTACACCGATGATGGACCTGGGTTTCTTTGAGTCAATCTGAGTGAAGCAAATAGTCTTTAAGGAATAGTCAAGTAAATGCCAAAGTAAAGAAGACAGCAACATACTTGTTTAAGTATTTTTTATTCATTATCATATGAGGCATGGCATAAGCCCGTCTCATGTTAGTACTCATAGTCATATGGACATATATTAGAGGCCCGTTTTATTAGGATATATACATAACCACTACATAACTAGTAATTGGCGGAAGCTTAGGAAGGTTTGGTAGCCGTCTGAGTTAAACTTACCTAGAAGAGTGGTCTGACCAAAGTGTACTCGTGCTGTGCTAAATTATTAGCCAATATCCAGATCGAATAGGATTTCCGCATTAGATCTAACATCCTGTCAGACTGATTATTAGCAATTTTGTTCCCATCTGCAGGCTGGAATTCGCTGGCTAGCATAGCATGAGCACGAGTTGTGTACATGCATATAACCACAGCTTCTTCAAAAGTTAGCATATGTTTACAGCAAATAGATAGGCCTCTACTGAAATACTGGCCTAATATTTACAGTATATGTCATGTGTTGTAGCAGCAACATAGACCTGTAGACCATTTAGTCTGTCCAAACCCCTAGGCTTAAGTCATAACATCGTGTATCGGCCTACAATTATAAAGGAACTCAAACGTTACATATAGGCCTACATTATTACAGATCTTCTCCTCCTACTCCTCCTCCTCTTTCTTCTTCTGCTTATCTTTTTATTCCTCTTCATCCTCTTGTTTTTCTTCCTCGTCCTATTCCTATTCCTCCTTGTTCTCCCATTCCTGCTCCTCTTCTTCCTGTTCCTCCCCTTCTATTCCTCATATTATTTTTCCTCTAATTCTTCCTTTTATTCCTCCTCCTATTCCTTCACTGACTCCTCCTCCTATGTTTCCTCCTTTTGCTATTCCTTTTTTATTCCTCTATCTCATTCCTCTTCCTCCACCTATTCCTATTCCTCTTTATCTTTCTTCTCTGGAGCAATTCCGATTCCATAGCTTTATGAATATCATAATCACACTATGTCCAATTTATTACTTTGTA
Organism: Norana najaformis; assembly: GCA_964023275.1. NCBI lineage: Eukaryota > Metazoa > Annelida > Clitellata > Crassiclitellata > Hormogastridae > Norana > Norana najaformis. The sequence goes on from OZ029919.1 coordinate 22,651,485, forward strand.
ATAACTGAGTAATAAATGCAAATACGGAGAAATTAGTAATTACATGGCCGGATGACGGCCAATCTGAGAAATGAGATTTAATTACCATATTTTAAATAGGTTGGAGCTGGATGAGGAAGTGTGCCCATAACAGTTGCTGTGTAGATTCTGTTTAACGACGCTGTATCATAACGAAGATGATTAGCCTCGCCCTCCTCCTTTATCGAGGCTTGGGACTGGCACCACCAGAGTACGGCAGTGGCGGAGTTGTGCCCACAAGAGAAGGGGACGTCACATATATAGGAAACACCGAGGCCCTCAACGACCCGGAAGAATCCAAGAACGGTGTAACATCGTTTGGCTTTGTTAGAGGCCGATGACCTAAGGGTGGTTTATGCCACCTGGGGCATGGTTTATCTCTGCAGCCATGGAGGGGAACCATGCCATTTTTATTATGGAGCAGAAGAATCCAAGAACGGTGTAACATCGTTTGGCTTTGTTAGAGGCCGGTGACCTAAGGGTGGTTTATGCCACCTGGGGCATGGTTTATCTCTGCAGCCATGGAGGGGAACCATGCCATTTTTATTATGGAGCAGCCTGACTAACCTACATACGCTGCATACCTCCCTTGTTTTTTGCGAAGTGCGAGGGGGTGGCGACGGCTGGTTTTGAGAATCCCCCGTGAAGAGTCGGACAGGTGAGATGACTCGTACAGTCAGGGTAATTGGCGTCTAGACAAAACGGAAGTTGAATAGCATTTTACATGCATTTACCTAAATTACAAATTCAGCTTAGTCATGTTGTTATATAAGTATTACCTACAGTGCTTAATCAATTCAACTTGAACCGACAGACGGGAAGGGGGCGTGGCAAGTGACGAACTACTTTCGAAGTTCGCGGACTAAGTACCTCGTAATATTTCAGAAACGCGTGAAACGCCCACGACGAACAGCACAGATAAGAGCAGTTTGAAACCACAACGACGCCGCTTCGAAGGTGATAGCCGCCATCTTGGATGATAGGCCGTTCATACGTTAGTCGTGAGTTTCCATCACAGAGCTCCCGTTTGAAAAACTTATTCCGTAAGGGGTGAATGAGAAATATATGAGGCGGGAAGGCCTGCACAGGGAAACGGAGCGAGAGACTATAACAGTGTTATCGTGGGAAGATGCATTGCCCGATATACACTGAGTGGAAAAAATGACGCCCTAGACAAACTTCATAATAACTTACATTCAAAATTACAATAATTAAACTTCTAACCAAATTTGGAAAACAAATAATTTGACTAGTATGTTTGACGCATTAAGCTGTAAGTGGTGCTCAAAATGCCCCTTCGGTTTCGACACAAGCAGTAAGACGCTACCGCCACTGACTTATTATTGCACCTTCAGTTATGCGGTGACCCAATTCATCCCACGCTCCTCTGATACGTTGACGCAGCTCATCGACATTCCAAAGTTTTGTTCTCTAGACTTTTTCTTGCATTATTCTTCAGATTTTATAGTTTACAGGATTTACGTCTGTTTCGAGGTCAAAGTGCATGAGTTTCTTCGTCAGCAGTTCGACGGTTTCACAGATGACGTCACAATGACGTCATATATAACGGGCACGGTCAAAAATTTAAAAATCATAAGTCGTTAGTTGAGTTTAAAATCCAATTGAATATCTATCATTTATGAATATTACATAGTTATATAAACACCGGTTGCAGGGTTCGCCTTTTCCCACTCACAGTGTAAATGAGCCTAGAGCGGACAGACGCAGAGACTTGTCATAAGAGTCTCCTGTTCCAGGAACTCCAGAGAACGACAGGTGTCTCAGAGCTACGAGACGTGGAACAAGGGCGAAGAAAAAGCCTGTACATAGTAAAAAAGGTACACAAAAACGGACCCAGTGTTGCCGATAACGGAACGAACCATGATCTCGGAAAAGGCCGCCATCCTCAGGACGTTGCCCATCCGGTGACCACGGAAACGAGAGAGATGGACAGAGATGGAACTGACGGCCATTGTACGTTGATAACCGAAAGGGAAAGTGATTCGGGTGGTTCTGAACATAGAACTGGGCTGGAGTCAACTGTCAATCTGCCCCGCAAAGTTATGCGCAGATCCCAACCGCCACACTTTCGTTGTGGGACATGCCTTCGGTGCCGGGGGCACGTGCCCATCGCTGGCCATGGGCCCGGTACATAGGCCTACATACATACACACATCCATCTATCCATACACACACACACACACACACACACACACGCACGCACACACACACGATGTCTCGCGTCTATTATAGTAACGCTACAAAAGTTTCCCAACAAGAGGTTCTTGGCTTGCATATCCCTCAGCCATACAATGAGCCCATGTTAGTGAAAACTAAAAGCCTAAATAACAACTAGACCACATACTAGGCTCAACTTTATGTTACGTTAAGACCGTATACCGTTTAGACGTACTCGTATCTTGGAATCGCTGTCCTTATAGCCTTTCTTCCTGAGGATGGCTATCAACTCGTCGAGACTCAGGTAGCCACTGCCGTCCGCGTCGGCCTCAGTAAAGAACCTTTTATATCCTTCCGACGACATCGAGACTGCCTTAAAATGTTCCGCCCAAGTTTACAAGCGTTTGTTTAATATTATATGCAAAGGCGCTTCAAAGCGGATCCCACTACTGCAACATTCGCTGTGCGTCTGATCCACGAGTGCGGGACTTGTAGGCCTTATATCTGTGTATTTGCCTCACATAATATAATTTTGTAGTAATAGCCCTGCGGCCTGGATGAGTAGTTCACTGCCTGTGGGCATGCCGGCCTAAGCCTATTTATAACTAGGTTGCGAAATGCGCGCTATCTATGGAAAGCCGTTCGTTCCATATGGGCCTGATATACAGGCCTGTTGACAGCTTAGTCAATTTTTTGTATTTTTAAAGACTGATTAAAATTTATAGACTTTCTGTCTCTCGGTATAAATTTATAGCTAAAAATGTTAAAAATGCATGTCTGTTTGTTTTGTAAAGAAACGTGATTTAGGTGCGAAGTTCTTAGATCTCCACTGAATAAGTCTGCCGTGTTCAAGGAGTTATTTATAGTAATCGTAATCGTAATCTCGTAATCCCGATGTATGCGCAGTTTACAGTCTAATCTTCGCAGAGATTGTGAGGTACCTCAAGTGGCCATTTCCAGATATTGAGGCCTTCTTGACACCCTTAAGACTTTTCTTTACAGCATCCGAGCACTGGCCTCGTTTGTCTTGGCCTTGGTCTTGGCCTCGTTGGTTCTAGCCTCGTTGGTCCTGGCCTCAGACTTGGTCTTCTTAGACCTGGCGTCGTTGATCATGGTCTCATGGGTCCTACCCTTGGCTTTGGCCTCGTTGGTCCTGGCTTCGGCCTTGTTGCACCCATCGCACCTATCGCCTCTTACTTACCAACCGACATCGATACCCATTTAAGCTGATTGTATCACATCGATGTGTTTTGTGGCTTTTCACCTACGGGTCAGACTGGGGTCTAAACGGGTCCTCAGGAAGACCGGAGTTGATGCAGCCAGTCCACACTGCGGAAATGTGCGAATGTGACCTTGCGCGCCTGCTTCGGCCGTCTGTCGCTATCCCCTTCGCTCGTATGACCGGGGTGATCTGCTGGTTCTTCGCGCTAGGACTTCCACGGTGCACCTTAGGGATTTCGCGGAGGAGTGTCCGTCACTTTGAAACAGTTTTTCACTTACTATTCGAGTTCAGGTGGCTGGGGAGGCAGAACTATTTGCTTAAGACTCATCTGTTTGCTCGGGCTCTCGTGCCGGGAACGCCCTGAGTAGTTTGTTCTGAAGAGGCGCTACATAAACTGAAAATACAATACAACACTTTCTTCTTCTTCTTCTTCAGTGTTCTGCCCTTAGGCAGGTCCAAGAATGCAACGACGCCACTCTTCTCTGTTCTGTGCCGGTTCATTGAGTTCTTTGTAGCCGTCTTCTTTCTTTATCCATCATCCAGTCCAACAGCGTATTCCAACACTTCAACATCATAGTACTAAAAATACAATACAACACTAGATTGCGGCGCTACACGAATGAAAGAACTGATCGTTATGACGCAATCGAGATCATAGGATCGTAAGCACGATCGTTGATATTTTGTGTTGTTTCGTTTTCCATAGTTCTCATTAGCATTTAAAGCGTCTTTTCGCTTAAGGCCCCTGTAGCTCATCTCTATTGAGGTCTAAGCAGCCGGTGAACATATATGAAACCCATCAGTTGAAGCGGGAAACTGGGCAAAGTGACTTGATGGGAGCTGCATTTGGTACCTATTACTCCTCTGCGGGAAGAATTCAAAGGGAAGATCAGTTAGAAAGGGGATTTCTCGGCTTCGGGGTCTCACTTTATGGGGCCTTTCGTGCCCAGCTTAAGAAATTGATTTATTTCTTTAAAAAAGATTCAGAAGTACTGATCTCCTTTGTGTATACCATTTCGTCTTTGCATTACAAGACCGACTGATGGCTTGAGAGATGGCTTAATCTGCGCAGTCATTAGATATTCAACAATAACAGGATAAGAATTCGAAAGGCATTCTTTAGTACAGGCACTGGAATATTTAGCTGGGTGACTACAAAACTGGAGTAATTGTGAGTCCCAAGGCATTCCATCGCCATCGCTCCTCAGCTGAACAGGTAGACTCACGGTGTATGAAATCTGGCCCAATTTCTCCATTTCCATGCTGTGGATGAGTTATAGGATGCTAATATATATATATATATGCCTGTATACAAACACGCATATATATAGGTATTTTTACATTCATATATAATATGCATGTATACACGGATCCATATGTAAATGTATCATGAAGACAATTCGTGTAGAACTGTAAAGTAATGTAATATTTTAAAGTTGACTAATTACCGTGTTAACTAGGCCAGTGTCAGTATATCTGCAAATAGATTGAGTTATATAGTCATTTATATAGCGCCTAACTAGGCAGCATTAGAGTTCGAGTTGTGGTGTAAATGTATGCGGATTATGTATTGTAAGGTAGAGCCTCGCAATTTTCAGAGGAAACCAGCGTCTCAGAGGCGTCCAACAAACACTGTGCGCCGGTGAAAAGTTGGGCGGCTGTGACCTAGATAGGTTACTAGGTCACTACCCCAACAGTACCTCATATGTAGGATATGTTTATTTATTTATTTATTTATTTATTTATTTATTTAAAGCACTTTTAACGCGCGCAATGTCAGTATACCTGAATCTGAGGCGCCCAAATCTGTTAAGCCCAAATGATAATATTCCGTATTTAATTCAAGGAACTGTTTGAACACAACGCGTTTTGCGACGGCGAAAAGGACCTTGTCAGAGCTCTATAAGATATGATATCCGGGCTCAGACAGGTCGGAAGGGACGTCCTCGCCACACTTGGACACGAGCCGTTAAGTCCGACCCATTCCCGGACTACGAACTTACGGACTATGTAGCCTATAGCTGCCAGGAGATCAGAGAGGGAGGGAGAGAGAACTGAAAAGATGGCGGATTGGGTGAATCAGAGTTCTTGAAAAGCTGGAGCTTCAGTTATAAATGGACAGCCTGAGTAGAGGAATACGGGGTGGCCGATAAGTGAGCTGGGAACGGAGAATTTGCAAACTCAAGAGGCGAGAAGCAGTGGCCATTTACAGATCAACTAGAGAACTTCAGGTGACTGGGTAGTGACTGACACTGGGGTGGGCAAAAGTAAGGCAAGAAGGTGATTGATATAGGCCAGTGTGTTATACGTCAGTGTGTTATAAGTCAGTATGTTACAGGTCAGTGATTCAACTTTCAATTGACTACGTTGCCGGTTTTCAAGCCAAGGGAAAGGATTTAAGGACAAGAATGATGCGGTAGGTTAAGGTTATGCGTTCTAGTAACAGATCGGGTAAAATGCATGTGTCTGTCTGTCTGTCTGTCTGTCTGTCTGCCTGCCTGCCTGTCTGTCTGTCTGTCTGTCTGTCTGTCTGTCTGCCTGCCTGTCTGTCTGTCTGTCTGTCTGTCTGTCTGTCTGTCTGTCTGTCTGTCTGAGGCTTTTGCTCGAGGCGTATAGTTCGAGTCGTCAGATGGCGACCTCCAGTCGTGGACTGTGAAGATCTGTCGCCATCTAGTGAATATCACCAACAATTGTAATAGCGAATTGCAATTTACAGCGCCTTTGAAATGTTTAAAGGGCGCTTTGTATATACTCTGACGCAAACATACATTAAAATATTATCTGCCGAATGCAATCTTTTCATGATTAAATTAACGAACGAAATAAAATCTGTTGTACTGTCTTAGTGTAGACAGCAAATTTCACAGCAGCTGAATATAAATTGACTTATTTACATATCTTTACATAACTACATGGACATATCTGGGTGTTTCTGTTCTTTGAAATGCGCCTTTATCTGGATGCTTTACACTAATTTAAGCAATTCATTCGTAAGATAGCCTAAGCCAATAGTATGCTGCAGTGTAAAATATTGTAATGTAATATCGAGGGCTGTTGGCTTTCACTGAAGTGCTTTTCCATGAAATACAATGAAATTCAACATGAAATTTTATACAGAGTCTACACTGAGCTGTAAATCTCGTCTCAGATATGAAAGGGAGATAAAGTTTTATTGAAATTCCTTCACACGAGCTGCCGTGATCAGTAGAGCGAAATCTTTCTTATAAGGAACACTGCGAAAAATCCACAATCCTTATTGTCACAACAGAGCAGCCCAGTGAGGAAATGGTCCAGCCTACTAAAGCGAAGAATTCGGTGCAGTATTTGTGCCTCTGCGTCAATCGCAGAGAATTTACTGCGTCACTGATCGATTGCTTGAAATTGATTTGCTGGGCAAAAAGAATCCCGGTCGATTCTAAAGCGCATTTGACGTCCGTCTTAAATTCCGATCAGTCTTCCTGTTCAGCCGACGTCCATAGCGTCCATACCGGATGTAGATGCGAATGTAAAAGACGGGGGGTTTCGACGAGTTCCTTTACACAGTCTACGCCAATAGGCGTGGGGCGGATGTTGACGGCGTTGTATGGGCTAATTCATTGCCGTATAATCCGCTTCGTTCACGCAGTAGTTGTCGAGGACCTGACAGTTTTCCCGCCTCTTGCAAGGCGCAGGCGCGGTGCACTTGCCGGAGAGCCTATTAGAAGGAAATGCTAGCGCCTCATCAATCAGACGGAGGCCATTACTCACGCGTCGCCGGATGATCCTATGCGGCGCAGAAGAGAGGAAATACATCCCATAACACGCCTGTCAGATCAGAAGATGTCCTGGCGACGTCAGCATCCGACCACGAAACCTCGGCTGCTGCTGCTTCTGCTGCTGCTGCTTCAGCTGCTGCTGCTGCTGCTGCTTCTGCTGCTGCTGCTGCTTCTGCTGCTGCTGCTGCTGCTGCTTCTGCTGCTGCTGCTTCTGCTGCTGCTGCTGCTGCTTCTGCTGCTGCTGCTGCTTCTGCTGCTGCTGCTGCTCTCCTTCGTTCCTTCACTCGCCCATGCAGGTTTGCATACTAAAACCCGGGGATTTCACTGCCAGCCGGCCTTGACCCTATGGGGAGCGACCGCTGAATAACAAACATCGCTGAGTGACAGTTGTACAACGGTTCCAGAGCGATAACAATAACATTTTGAACTGTTAAATATTAAGAAAATTAATAGTCTCCGAAGGTAACCCTTAAAAGCAGCCATGGGTGTGAAGTGTTCGCGGCTTCTTTTTCTTAGGCTCGGCATATGATGGAGTGTGGCCAGTCCTATTCTCCGTTACCTGATCCTCCCACCAACACTGTACGGTCAGTGTATTCACTGAGCAGAAATCTCGAGACATCTCTCTATCCTGGCGGGGATTTCAACCTCGACTTCTGTGTTGACATTCTACTCACTAGACTATTGCGCCTATTGTGGTACAGGAAAGCGCGCTAGTTCTGCAAAATGTCCCTTCTGGGGAAAAACTCCGTTGTTTCCCTTTAGCTGCAACATATTTTGTTCTCATGTTATTCGCGAGATGGCGAAATATATGTCGCCTTCTTTAAATGTACTCAATAGGCTGTGGACCACGCTGCACGCACTTGTATAAGGCTTTTTTTATATTGATATTTAGATTCCGGTGTCTCGCCCCAACCAAGTTCCTTCCCTCCCAACTAGGGCATGACTTCCCCGTTTTTCCAACCGAGGGGTGACTGTAGGCATTTCTTCAGATGAATTGTTGTGAATCTAGCGATCGATTTGCAAGAAAGTAACCAAGAAGAGGAGAAAACGAAAGATAACGTTTAGGAGGGAGTCTGGCGCAAGAAGGAATCAATTAGCGCTGGATGAGGGAGGACTGGAGGATAGCAATGAGCAGGGTGGAAGGAAGGTACTGAACTGTAGTCATTATCAGAAATTTGTATAGCGCCTTTTCAAGAGTAACTGATAAGAGCCCCTCTCCTTATGCTAGTCAAAGTGAAGCAGCTACATTTGGATGGGAGAAGACAAAGAAGGCAGAAGGGAATTCGGGGGTTAAAGGGATCGATTGGTAACAAGGGAAACAAAGAAAACAGCCTGGATTGAACTGATTGGAAAACGAACAGATTATTAATATTATCGCTGTGTACAGATTTGCATAAAGGCGTCTTTCCGAATCCCTACGTGGGAATACGAGGGTTCAAGCAGAAAGACAGAAAGGCAGACAGTAAGAGAAAGAGAGACAGTGAGACAGATCGTGAATTTTACGAACTGATTGTCGCTGAATTTCACTTAAGAGCATCGGATGGGAATTGAATCGGCAACATATGACGCTGCAAAAAAAATAAAAAAAGTAACAAGGATTGAGAATGTAGGAGAAACAACGAATGAGAATGTAGGAGAAACAACGAATGAGAGTGGAGAAACAACGAATGAGAGTGTAGGAGAAACAACGAATGAGAATGTAGGAGAAGCAACGAATGAGAATGTAGGAGAAACAACGAATGAGAATGTAGGAGAAACAACGAATGAGAATGCTGGAGAAACAACGAATGAGAATGTGATGAATGTAGGAGAAGAAACAACGAATGAGAATGGAGAAACAACGAATGAGAATGGAAGAAGCAACGAATGAGAATGTAGGAGAAACAACGAATGAGAAGGAGAAACAACGAATGAGAATGTAGGAGAAGCAACGAATGAGAATGTAGAAGAAGCAACGAATGAGAATGTAGGAGAAACAACGAATGAGAATGTAGGAGAAACAACGAATGAGAATGTAGGAGAAGCAACGAATGAGAATGTAGGAGAAACAACGAATGAGAATGTAGGAGAAACAACGAATGAGAATGTAGGAGAAACAACGAATGAGAATGTAGGAGAAACAACAAATGAGAATGTGGGAGGAACAATCAATGAGAATGTAGGAGAAACAACGAATGAGAATGTAGGAGAAACAACAAATGAGAATGTAGGAGAAACAACGAATGAGAATGTAGGAGAAACAACGAATGAGAATGTAGGAGAAGCAACGAATGAGAATGTAGGAGAAACAACGAATGAGAATGCTGGAGAAACAACGAATGAGAATGTAGAAGAAGCAACGAATGAGAATGTAGGAGAAACAACGAATGAGAATGTGGGAGGAACAATCAATGAGAATGTAGGAGAAACAACGAATGAGAATGTAGGAGAAGCAACGAATGAGAATGTAGGAGAAACAACGAATGAGAATGTAGGAGAAACAACGAATGAGAATGTAGGAGAAACAACGAATGAGAATGTAGGAGAAACAACAAATGAGAATGTGGGAGGAACAACAAATGAGAATGTGGGAGGAACAATCAATGAGAATGTAGGAGAAACAACGAATGAGAATGTAGGAGAAACAACAAATGAGAATTTGGGAGGAACAATCAATGAGAATGTAGGAGAAACAACGAATGAGAATGTAGGAAACAACGAATGAGAATGTAGGAGAAACGAGTGAGAATGCGGCAAAAGCAACGAATGAGAATGTAGGAAACAACGAATGAGAATGTAGGAGAAGCAACGAATGAGAATGTAGGAGAAACAACGAATGAGAATGCTGGAGAAACAACGAATGAGAATGTAGAAGAAGCAACGAATGAGAATGTAGGAGAAACAACGAATGAGAATGTGGGAGGAACAATCAATGAGAATGTAGGAGAAACAACGAATGAGAATGTAGGAGAAGCAACGAATGAGAATGTAGGAGAAACAACGAATGAGAATGTAGGAGAAACAACGAATGAGAATGTAGGAGAAACAACGAATGAGAATGTAGGAGAAACAACAAATGAGAATGTGGGAGGAACAACAAATGAGAATGTGGGAGGAACAATCAATGAGAATGTAGGAGAAACAACGAATGAGAATGTAGGAGAAACAACAAATGAGAATGTAGGAGAAACAACGAATGAGAATGCTGAAGAAACAACGAATGAGAATGTAGGAGAAGCAACGAATGAGAATGTAGGAGAAACAAGTGAGAATGCGGCAAAAGCAACGAATGAGAATGTAGGAAACAACGAATGAGAATGTAGGAGAAGCAACGAATGAGAATGCGGCAAAAGCAACTGAGAATGTAGCGAAAAACAACATCGATTCAGCCCGTCTTGCGGCCTAAAACAACATGCAGTTTGCAATCAGAAGCAGAGGCAAAGACCTTTGTGGTTACGATCGAAATATGCAGGAATGTATCCCGGAAGAGCAATAGCCTGAACCAGCAGGGTACGATTTATGGTTGAAATTACTGAGGGAAGGAAGACCTGTGGACAGCAAACAAATGAAAGGCAGAAGTAGGCCTATCCCGGAAGAAAATACATGCATACTCTGAACAACTGTGGGGGAAATGCTACGCCCCATCCTTAACACTGTTTCCTGCCATAAAAGACGTCCGGCTTTAGCATCGAACTGCTTTGTTGTCAAAATTTCACCTATAAGCTCGTCGTTAATTGCCCTTTCATTAGGGTGAAATAATTTACTAATCACAATTCGTCATTATTCATAATTATTCCCAGTAGGGATTAGTTGTCCAGCTGTTGCACTGCTGTTGTCGAGTTAAGGCCGAAAGATTCGTAAGACACAGAGCCCCTGAAGGATTTCTGTGGCCATCACAGTCTGTGCATAACTTCGCGGGGCGGAGGTGATTCTAGCCCAGTTCTACCCTTAACGTAAAATGGCCGTTCCGTACCATCTCTGTTAATTGTGCCCGTTCTCTCCAAGAAAGGTTCAGGATTGACTGCTTCCTTAAAGGAGTCTACACTGTGAAACTCTGTCTACGGATCGGACTCACCTCCTCCGCGGTCGCCGGATGGGCAACGTCCTATGAATGGCCTTGGCTCAGAACAGGGTTAGTTCCAATAGTCGATCCCTTTTCCTGTACCTTCTCAACTATAGACTTCACCACCATTCTACATCTCGTAACTCTGGGTCTACCGCGATTAATATATGGAACCAGTCGTTCTCTTAGGGAAGTCTTATGGCACGTTTCTGCGTCTTTCCGCCCTAGACACTTAGATATCGGGCAACGCATCTCCCCACTATCATACGTCTTTAGCTCCATTTCCACGTGTTGGACCCCCCGCCCCACACATATGTGTGTAATGTACCAGAAACATAACCTCCTCTCTCCTCCTCTCTCTGGCAACCGGACTTAGTTCTTGACATGGCATCTTTGGACAACTCCACTGACTTGACGCAGCGCTCGCGAATAAGCTGGTGCCCTGCGCTTAGCTTTTAAGTAGCGCTTTAGAAATATCGAGTTTACGATTACGACCGCGATTACCATAAACTATAGAGTGCGATTTGTGACTGGATGAAGGAGGAAAGACCTTTGGACAGGAGCGAAATTAATTGAGAAAATGCAACCCAGTGAGTTGCATTTTCTCAATTAATCGGAACCAGTGAGAGTTAAATCTTGCTTTTGCTAAAAAAAATTGCACCTTAAACAGTAATCCCTTCTCTAATCAGTGCTTGTTAGCATAATCCTCTTCGTCTTGCGGCGGGTCTCCTAACACCTATCAGCAGAAATCGAGACACCGGAGAGGCTCTCCTTCAACGCGTCGTTGCTAGAAGGATCGGCCGACTTCACGCACAGCCACTCGACTGCAGCGCCAAATTCCAGCCCAATCAATATCGCCGGATAGGAAATAGAAGGAGGCCCAGAAGAAGAGGAGAAAGAGGAAGAAGAGGAAAAGAATAGGGAGCAGAGGTGACTGAGGTGGAAAATAAGTGAAGGAGGAATAAGAAAGAGGATAGGGAATGGAGGATACGGAGGTGTAGAAGGAGAAGTGGAAGAAGAAGAAGAGAAAGAGGGTGAAGGCGGAGGAGACGGATGAGGAGAAGCATAAGGAGGGGAGGAGGAGATAGGATGGAAGCGGAATAGAGGAAATTGAGGCAGAAATAGGAGAAGGAGAATAAAACAAAGAGAAGGTAAAGAACGAGATGCAGAGAACTGAGAATGAATACGAGGTAGGAGAAGAGGATAAAGATATTTAAGATGATGAGGAAGGGGAAGAGAAGGAAAAGACAAATCAGACGGAAGTAGGAAAGGAAGACGTGGGTGAAGGGTAAGATGAGCAAGAGGAGGAAGAAGAGGAAGAGGAGGAAGTGAAGAATAAGGTGCAATTTGAGGAGAAAGTGGAGGAGTACGTGTCGAAAGACTCCGTTCAAGCCGTGAGAAAGGAGCGAACGAGGACATAGTTTCCGTCGGCAATCATCGTTGCAGACGATGTCCCCAGACCAAACCGTCCATCAGCCGATAAAATGCCAGAGACCATTTCCAGTTGGAAGAGACTAGACGGACGAAGGATGGGCAGCCGGTGGGAGGGAGGCAGGCAGGGAGGGATGGACTGGGTCCATCAGGCTTCGAAGTCTAAGCGCCCGAGGTTTCAGCGGCTGGATCGTAATTGGCGATTACGTCAAAAGATACGACCGGCTGAAGGAATCTGGGCTCAGGATCGATGGAATCATTGTATATATACACACATATATATATTATAGTATATACATATTCACAGTAAAATATATATGCATAGTTTATATATTCTTTGTGTACATATATAATATAAATAGCATATATGTATATTCACAATATATATACACCACAAACATAAACAACATACATCTGATCTAACATAGTAAATATATATCGTAATCGAAGCACAGCGTAATTATTATAGGCTGTGTTATGTATAATGCACTGCCACTCCTGATGTATAATAAAACGAATTGTGTGCATGTATGTGTGTACGTCTATACGCGTGTATATTGCTCTTGTATATGTGCTGAATGGTAGAAGTCATTACCGCTGAAATAATGTCATTTCTGACGAGCTGATGACTTCCTTGATGCTGCTTTGGACGCGAGATTCAACGCCGACTGAATCGGTTTAATCAAGCGTAGAAATTAGTGGCTTCTGTTTGCCATGCGTCGGTTAGTCTGCCCCGTCAGCGGATCCCATGAACGGCTGCCCTCAGCCGTCGTATATAAAACGGTCCCAACCGACAGCTTAGAGATCGACGAAGGACAAGAGCAGGACAGACGCAGGACGTCTGAAGGAAACATCTTGTTTATTTGTGTCGAGTATTGAACTCTTTGTCTCTATCTCTCTGTCTCTGTTTCTGTCTCTCTGTCTCTGTTTCTCTGTCTGTCTCTGTCTGTCTCTGTCTGTCTCTGTCTGTCTCTGTATGTCTCTGTATGTCTCTGTCTCTCTCTCACTTTCTCTCTATATCTATCTCACTCTCTCCCTGTCTCTCTCACCTTCTCTCTTTCTCTCGCTCTGTCTGTCTGTCTGTCTGTCTCTATCTATCTATCTATCTATCTATCTCTCTACCTATCTATCTATCTATCTATCTATCTATCTATCTATCTGTTTGTCTGTCTGTCTATCTAGCTCTGTCTGTCTGTCTGTCTATTTGTCTGTCTGTCTCTCTGTTTGTCTCTCTGCCTGTCTCTGTCTTTATCTCTCTATTTCTTGCTGTCGCTGTCGCTCATTCTCTTTTGCGGCTTATACGGATTACTATCTTTCTGATCACAAAATCCATCTTCTTAGAGGTCTCCAGAAAAGTGATGTAATGAAGAACTATGCAGAACAACGGTACATCGGCAAATCTCTCCTAGAAACCTCTTCGCTGCAGAGTGGCTCTGATGAGTATGATGCATGCAAGCTGAAAACAACACACTTATTTCTGCATTATCATCAAACTGTTCAGAAGCGTCGATCCGGTCTTTTAAAATATTTCGGCTGAGGCTCTGCTACACCGCAACATCAACTCGTGTTAGTACCGACCCGAAAGAATGGAAGGCTGAGATGTTCTTGACTGCTGAAATTTAATTGAAGGTCGCATATCCATCTACGATCATGATCATGATCATGATCATCATCGTTATCGTCATCATCATCATCATCGCATCAACAACATCGTCATCATCAGTTCCTGACACTAATCATTTGGCGATCATGATGTCTACAAAGTCTGTCCTGTCTTTCCCTAATCCCTTTAATCGTAAATTTTAATTATAATCGTAATATTGTGTAGCGCCTCTTCAGTGTAGATTAATCTGAGTCGCGATCCAATCCCAATATTTGTTAAGTCTTCGTAAATGTAGCATTTCTGGTCTTCCTTTTCTCCTCGTGTCTTCAAACCTTCTGTGCTGCGTCTGGCTTAGTTAAGTTGGCCAAACTAACGGGGTCTTCGTCGGAAGTCTCCGTAATCTTGAGAGTCCGCGGCACATTCGGAGTCTCAAGCATTCTGATCAGTTTAGAAGGAGGAGTCGTGCAATCGTCTCTTCGTCTTTTCTTGCTTGTGCTTTCTTTTATCCTTGCTGGTCCTTGTGATGCTATTTATACTGCCGAATGCTTGGGTCAGTTCTTTGCGCATCTGTTTACTGTCTACCATTGGTCTAACTGCGTCTTTTGTATTCATGCCTTATAAGGGTGAAAGGCTTTTTTCGTATCAGCTCGCGACCGATTCGGTGTGGGATTTTAGTGGAACGGCTTTCCATAATGATGTACGATTTGGTGTAATAGCAGTTTCCTAAAAGATTTCACACCAGAAGGTGGCCAAGACATGACTAGAAGAAATGACAACGTGAGACACCGCATTAGCAAATTATGCAGTTCAGCTGTGGTTGCGGTTAGGTTTCAGCCTGCCTTGAGTCCCTTTAAGAACGCTGATGGTTCGTTGAGGACCTTTAGAGAATGTAAAGTTGTCAGATCCTCGACGCAGGGCCATCCATTTATTAGCAGACGGAGAGACACCTCTGTTAAGACGGGAAGGGTTTACTGCCTGTCTGTCTTCTTGTCTCTTTCTATCTGTTGGCCTGCTTCTCTCTTTCGCTCTTCATGTAAGCGTACTTATATATAGTAGCGATATGAGTTTATGCTTTCGCTTATATTGCGGTCGACGATATCCATTGATCGAAACTGTCAAACTTTCTAATAGCGTAATAATTTCCTTGCGCCAATCCAGCGCCCCCGTTAGGCAGCCCCAAGATGCAGTTATAATTGGCCCGACTTCACCCATCGTCCGTCCGTCCGTCCGTCCGTCCGTCCGTCCGTCCGTCCGTCCGTCCGTCCGTCCGTCCGTCCGTCCGCCGTCCGTCCGTCCGTCCGTCCGTCCGTCCGTCCGTCTATCTTCTGGCTCCCTGACCTTGTGCCTTTGTCTAGTGGTGTGTTCGTCTATGTTCCTCTTTCTGTCCGTCTGTCCTTTTGCTGATTTTTCGGTCCGACTATCATCTGTCCGTCCCTCTGCTTGTCCGTGTGCCCGTATGGTTTTGTCCTTTCACCTGCCTGAGCTATATGTTGGGCTGGTCGCCTATATTCCCCTGTTTGTCTGTTTGACTATCCGTCCGTCTTTCCGCTGGCGTCTCAGTCCGATCATTCATCCTCCAATCCTCCTGCTCGTTCTTGCATCGCAATTGGGGTATGGCCCTGCGACGGGTCTACCAAGGGGGGTCGACGGGCGGGTTTTCCTGAGGTCAACCAACGGGCGGGGAGGGACCTGCGCGAGGCCTGCTACATTTTCGTCATCCTCCGACGAGTCTCCGAAGACGGACGGGACAGACGGATGGACTGACATACGGACGGACGAAAGGACGGGTGGAGGGACGAAAGGACGGAAGGACGGGCGAAAGGACGAAAGGATGGGTGGAGGTACCAACGGACGGACGGATGGACGAAAGGACGAAAGGACGTGTGGAAGTATGAACGGACGAAAGGACGGACGGATGGACGGAAGGACGGACGGACGGATGGACGGATGGGCCGAAGGCTGTTGACCACGGGGTCTGGATTTATATGCCAGTCGAATGGCGAGCAGCGCTGGCCAGTCCTCGTAACGACTTGCATCGACGTGTAAATAGGGTCTGCACTGACGCCAGTTTCAGCAGCAGCAGTAGCTCCATTCTCGCAGGGATGAGCCCTGCACTGAATATCGGTCGATGGTTTTCATTGCCCTGTCAGACGGGGCTACCTACGTCCCGGCTCCGTTGTCTCCGGTGCCCAACCTACAACTGGACGAGAACTGGAGTCGATGATACATGCGACACGAAAAGACTATCAACAAAGGATATATTGAGGAATCGGTTGGGTATAAATGGGAGTTTCTAAAAGAGGAATTGCAACGGCTGGACGAACGCAACTGCCTGCACAGTAACTGCTACACTAATCCACGAAACAGACTAAGCTGGTCTGGAGGTTTTACCAAATGGTTCCAATATAGGCCTACATGTGTGTACATGTAGGCTAGCAAAGACAGTTAACGTCGGCGCATGAAAGAAGCTGCTAGTCTAGACGAGGTGCCATGACATTAGGGAACTCTAATTTCGAAGGTCTAATTCGATGGCCGTATGGACCTACCTACTGTAAATAAATATTCGTGATTGGTTAAATTATGGTAAGAGAATTACGTCGGAACTTTAGTAAACATTTCACAGGTAAGAGTTGATATCAGTTTGGAATTTGGTTTGCAACTTCAAACAGAATACGATGGCGCAATATAAATGTGCGGTTACGCTAAATTACATTATATTGCACAAGATCCCATTACCTTAAGCATACGAGCGTGATTTTATATATTCAGATGTTTCTTGTCAGTAAAAATAGGCGATGAATCGTAATCGTAATCCCGAGATTTCTACAGCGCCCAGTGATAGCCACGTCACGGGGACCAATTTATTCACAGGCGATGCAAAACTAACTGAAGTTTGTATTGCCGGGTAATGTGATGTGACTGATATGATGTTACATGATGTTGTTTTTGTGTGATGCGATGTGAAGTGATGCGATACTTCAAGTGAACCCGGAATTTTCCTTCGGTTTCACTTCAAGCGACCACTGATTGATGATGCATTGTGCATTTTGATAAAGGCGCTATCGAAGTCATTAGATTAGATTATATTAGATGTAATATGATGTATTGTTACTGTGATTCAGTTTAATGCGATGTACACAGTTCGATGTAATGAGAGATTAGGCCTAAGTGATCTACAACGACATAATGCTGTCTATCCATTGTTCTTAAAGACGCATATAAGCAGTTCACTGAATAGAAAGTTGAAGTAGGCATTACACGCACATTTTGAAATAGTTTTTATCCATTCATTCATCTTACTTTACTGGTACCAAAAATTAATACAGATGTATGTTTAACATGAAAGTGTTGAGGTAGAAACAGCAGATCCAAAAGCAATGCATCTAGTTCTATTCAGACCAGACTTCGAACCTCAGACTTCTGAGTTGATGGTTCGGCTTGGTAACCACTAGACTAGACGACAATCCCATCATACGGTGGCTTATAAGGGCTGATGGTTAATTGATAGCGCTCGGCTACAGTCCTATTAGGCCAATGGCAAGCAGTTTCCTTTATGGCGAAGTAAAAGTGGCAGTTGGCACATCGACGCATCTTCTAGCGGGCAGCGATGGTCTGTCGGAATGAAGCGGTCTTCCGTTGGCTGCCTGCGGAGACGGAAGTCGCTCTATCAGTTCCAGGATGGTTCTTAAGTCTGCTCTTAAAAGTCCTGCTTCTGCCCTTATAGAGAACAAAGAGATAGACAGAGAGACAACCAAACAGACAGATGCAGAAAGACAGATATGCAGACTATCACACAGACGAAGAAAGTATCAAACAATCAAGTAGACAGACAGACAGAGAGCCAGATGACAGAAAGTGAGTAAGCGCGATAACGAGGCAGCGAGAAAGCTGAGAAAGAGCAAAATACAGCCCGTTAGAAAGGAAAGAGAGATCAAAAGACAAGCAGAAAGACAGACAGACAGACCGACATCAGAAGAGGCAAGTTCATATGCAAAATATGCAACATAAAAAGAGCGCGAGACCATCTGAGAAAGCGCAAGATACTGTAACAAGCTAGAGACTGGGGTAGAGAGACAGAGACACAGAGAGACACAGAGTCAGACGCAGCAACGAAACACAGACAGACAGACAGACGAGACAAAGGATAATAAGATGTATGGTCTTGCAGTGAAGTCTTGTCTCCGCAGCAGCACGATCGTCTTCGCAGCATCCGTTAAGAGGCTCGTGACAAAGAGGACTGTATCAAAGCGAAGCGACAACATCATCACGCCATCAGCCGTTGTCGCTTCCTCGTCCGGCGAAGGCCTCTTCCTCAGCTGCACGCACTGTTCGACGACTATCTTATGTTAACAGACCATTAGAGGCCTTTACATACTGAGGCATTATACATAGTCACAGCAGCACCGAGGACAATGGAAGCGATCTTAGACACGAAATAGGTGCATTCCGCAAGGCCTCTGAGTAGTTTTGTGAAGCGATTCTGTGAGATGCTTTAAATGCGCTGTAACAAGTTTCTAGATAATTAACTGACTAACTAATTAACCAGCCAACTAACTAATTAGTTGTGATGGCTTCGATAGCGCAGGTAGAAGGAGAAAAGGAAGGAAGGAAGGAAGGAAGGAAGGACGGAAGGAAGAAAGAAAGGAAGGAAGGAAGGAAGGAAGGAAGGAAGGAAGGAAGGAAAGAAGGAAGGAAGGAAGGCTGGGGAAGATCGAGAAAAAGAGAGGTATAGTAGAAAAGTGAGATGGAATGAGAGGAACAGGAAGAAAAAGAGAAGTAAAGTTCTAGGAAAAAGAGAAAGAAGAAAAGAGAGGAAGACATGACTGAGGTAAAGGAATAGGATCGGAAAGGAAAGGAAAAGGGAACTTGCATTGGAGCTTTAGATGGAACGAGGGTGAGAGGAATGAGAGAGAGAGAAAGAGAGAGAGAGAGAGAGAGAGAGAGAGAGAGAGAGAGAGAGGGAGAGAGAGAGAGAGAGAGAGAGAGAGAGAGAGAGAGAGAGAGAGAGAGAGAGAGAGAGAGAGAGAATGGAGCAAAAGACCGACGCGTGCGTAAAGAAGAGACCGTTCTTTATCTTTGATCTTATATTCTAATCTATTTATTGATTGTCGGAATAGACATCAAAGACATCGCAACAAACAGAAGATGACACTGCGCTTCATTTCATAAAAGAATTTTCTTCCAGGGATCCCCTCATGCTCCCGGTTGTCTGGGGCTTCTGTTCTGTAGGTCCACACGACCTGTACAGCAATATGCATTCGCTATTCAACCGATGGTATGCAGAAGCACAAAAGCGTTTTCTGCAATAGAGCCACGTGGCTTCTATATTTAGCCTGCATAGATATTTAAACACACAAATGTCTGCGCCTATGGTTCCTTGAAATTCCGTGTGTATTTGTACAAATTCACTTATGTCACTAATGGCTTAATTATAATGAGATTTAGCGCAAAACGTTCAGCATATTCATATAAGCCAAAAAATATAGAGGCACAGACAACCCGAAGACCAGAATAATGCAAAAATTACTTGCAGCAAGGTCTCGCAAATTTCTGCCTCACCTGTACATGTGCGCTATTGTTGGGCTCCGTTAAAATAGATTCGAATGAGTGAACAAAGCCTCATTGAGACTGAGGATCATCTATAGGTCCACTGCAGCTTCTGATGCATGTGTGGTTACGCTCCAACAATTGAAATGAATCGAATGTTATCAGTCAGAGTCATGGCCTTCCCCTTCTTCTTTGATAGCGATGCTTATATCTTTCAATGGTAGTCATACCGATTTTATAATGTCAGACATACAAGCTGGAGCGAGGGCCATAGGATCATCGATAAATCAGGCTCGACATCAGCCGCTGCAACCACTTTTCTCTAAGCAGGCTCCTATACAGCCACACAAACGACTCCCGCCAGAAGCGGGTACCAATTCTACTGCTTAGTGATATAAGACATCTTATTATGGTTAGACAAATGAAGCCCCCGTTGGGGTCGGAGTCCGAGGCAAAGTGACCACTTCTCAAGCCACTCCTCTGATTGGCTCTAGATTGACCGTTTATCGTTCAGCTGTGCTGCGACTCGCAGATCCTGGTTCCTAAGGGGGTTCTGCAGAAAGACAAGCGTTTCGTCGGAGTCGGTGCCAAGAATCTGCGAAAGGGCATTCTGGAATATTCCTGGGAGTACGCGAAACATTTTAAGTTACATCGCTACCTTCTCAATTTTTCCTGTTTCATTTCTCCCTCTCATTCTTCTCTGCTTCCCATTTATTAGTTTCCTTCCCCATTCCCTTCCTTGGTGGCGGTTGTGGTGATGGTGATTGTGCCTTAATTCTCAACCCACTTGTTTCGCTCCTCATTTCCAATGATGGCTTCGGTGTTGGTGTTGGGTTGATGGTAATTCTGCCTTCACGATCTACTAGTATTTCTCCTCGTTCCCTTGGGTGGTGGCGGTGGCTGGGGTGCCTTAGTTCCCATCTCATTAGTTTCCCTCTTCTTTTCCTCCATGTTGTGTATTGTGGTGTGGTGTGATGTGATGCGATGTGGTGTGTATGCGTGTGTGTGTGTGTGCGTGCGTGTATGTGTATTTGTGTGTGTATGTGCGTGTGCGTGTGCGCGCGCGTGTGTGTGCGTGTGTGTGTGAATGCATGCGTCAACACTTAAAAAGTTTACCCCCAAACTACAGCGTCTAAGAAGAATTCGGTCGACCTTGGTTTCTTAAACGGCGTCCAAAGATTCCGAACAGTCACAATTTATTTCCATTTGTCGATTAATTCGAGTAATGCTTTCAGGGAATGTGAATCCCTATGCAGATGATTCCATTCCCTGCCGTTGTCCTGATCACAGCACGTGAAGCTTAATGTCCTTCTCGGTCAAATTAGTCCGAGATCGAGTTGCTATACTCGGTGGCATCCCCATCGAAGCCCCCTGTCATGACGAGTCCCTTATCGCCTGTTTGCACTTTCATCTACATCCATTTTCATCAATTCATCCATCTCATCTTGTAAATTCGTGTAATGTAAATTGATGTGGTATGATAATGGTCTCTTAACCAGTGGGGTTGCTAGATATTTTGGCGTCCGAGGCGAGTGATGGCCATTGCCTCCTGATAGAAATTTTGAATTTCAACGAGAAACAGCAATTTAGAAAAACGTCATGTGTTGAGCATTAATCGATGCAAATTAACTCGCCAAAATATCAAAATTAAACTTTTTTAGCCTTGATATCAGCACTATTTATAGAAAAATACATCCATGTAAGACGCACAATTTCGTTATTTTGAGGCTTCTTTTCAAACCACTTTGTAAAGCTGATTACAGTCTTTAACATAAAAGCGGTCTATGAAACAGAAAATCCGTCTGACAATGTGCTTGCATGTTTTAAAGCTTCTTGATCTATACTTCCATCATCAACCTGAGCAAGCGCTTCATCCTCCTTTTGCGTAGCATGTTCAGGAAATCGTGAGTATATATATATATATATATATATATATATATATATATATATATATATATATACATACATACATATGTAAGGCTACATTCAAGAACAAAATTCTAAAAATTCCAGTAATCATTAATCATTTTACAGGCTAATAATATGCTTTTATTACATAAGGCTCTATTCGCCTTTAAACAGAAAATGATATTGATAAACTCCATCAAATCGGCACACTCTTTCTTCGCCTCTAGTTACTGACTGACGAAACTTCTGTGACATACTGGATTCATTGCAATTATCATTCGAAATTGCTGAAGAATTATTGCCTCTGCCAACAGCTGCCACAGACTTCATGACATTTGATGCAGCTGTCGCCCTTTTCTCTCGCAATTTCCTCAACTGAGCTTCGCTTAGTTTCTGTCGCCTCATATTTGATAAAAAGCAAGCAAAGTGATGAGCAAAATTACTAGAATTGGATATTACACCTTTCAAATATTCAACTACTTTACGCATCATTGCCTATGTTATCGTTTCGCTGAACTTCCCTAAGGCCGGCCTTGATCATAGGGAAAGGTGAACGAGGCGACCTGCTTGTAGGCCTCTTGCCTTATACTAGAACCTGACACTTTGGGCCTGAAACAGTAGAGGCGTACATGGGTTGTTCAGAGATAGATTTTCTTTTTCATTAATTCAGAGAAGGATAAAGTTTTGATATGACAAGCGCAAGAGAGAGAGAGAGAGAGAGAGACAGAGAGAGACAGAGAGAGACAGAGAAAGAAAGAAAGAAAAATAAGAAAGAGAGAGAGTGAGAGTGTGACGTTACTGGGGCTGCTAAGGACCCCGAGTGTTTCCTCAAGGCAGCTGGTCCAGACTACACCAGGATGACCTAACCAGCGCCGTTCTGGGGTCGGTCCGCTGGGCAAGGCTCCCGTGGTCTGTCAGAAGGCTGAACACAGAGTCTTCAAGTTTCAGTCGTGTATTGTTCGCAACTCAAAACGACAATTATCACAACTGAAGTACAATTACGCCAACGACTTAACTTCTATTCCACTAAACTAGGTTAAAAACTCAACTTGACCGACTAACTAGCTAAACCACGACTGCGGAGTCGAACTCGACTACTGCTGACGGTCTGCTGCTGACGACTCTTCTTGCTGACTGCCAGTCCTCCATGCTGCTGCTCTTATATAGGCATCCTTATAGGCTTAGAGGCAGAGGCTTAGAGGCAGAGGCTTAGAGGCTAATTAGCATAGAGGCTAATTAACATAAACACAGAGGCTAATTAGAATAAAGGCTAAGAGGCTAATTAGAATAAAGGCTTGAGGCTAATTAACATAAAGGCAGAGGCTTAGAGGCAGAGGCTTAGAGGCTAATTAGCATAGAGGCTAATTAACATAAAGGCAGCGGCTTAGAGGCAGAGGCTTAGAGGCTAATTAGCATAGAGGCTAATTAACATAAAGGCAGAGGCTTAGAGGCTAATTAGCATGAAGGCTAGAGGCTAATTAGAATAAAGGCTTAGAGGCTAATTAGCATAGAGGCTTAGAGGCTAATTAGCATAGAGGCTAATTAGAATAGAGGCAGAGGCAGATTCTCCACAAGAGTAAGACAGACAGACAGACAGTCAGACAGACAGACAGACAAGCTGTGTAATTTCAACTGCAAAGTTAAAACTCGCAATGTGTACTGTAGGCCTATATGGAGTCTGAAATTTTTCATCGGCACAATCACATTGTCTTTGGTGTCATCACCACTGACACTTCTGGTGAAGATAAAAATGCGTCTTTTAAAAGTTTCATTTAATCTCCCTATTTGCCGCCCCTTGGATAGTGCCCCCCCCCCCCCGGTGCGGCCGCGCCACTTGGCCCCTTCCTTTGCTAGGCCACCGCTCTTAGCAGTAGAGCCTATCTGGAGGACAGAATTGTGGACATGTTCAACCGGCCTACTTTGTGACCACGCTAATTAGGTCAACAATAGGTCATATATAGGTCATGTTTAGGCCACAAATAGGTCAACAATTTGACCACGTTAATTAAGCCGACGTTGAAGAAGAGCTGCACTCCCTTAAACTACCCCACAGGCAGCCAAAGGTATGAAGCGTCAGCGAAATCATTTTTCTTGGCCTCGGTCTATGAGGGCGGGTGGCCAGTCCTTTGCCTCGCCGCCTGATCCTCCAACTGACAGTGTGCAGGCATTGTACTCAGTATAGCTGAGGTCTCTAGAGGGCGCAGGTCTAACCAAAATCTCGAAACAAATTTCTGCCCTGGCCTGGATTTGAACCCCAACTTCTGGAGTGTGGCCGCGTTAAGCACAGGCCTGTCTATTCATGTTGAATAGGCCTACGTGTGGCCATGCTGAACACAGGCCGAAGGTCTATTCATGTTGAATAGGCCTACGTGTGGCCATGCTGAACACAGGCCGAAGGTCTATTCATGTTGAATAGGCCTATGTGTGGCCATGCTGAACACAGGCCGAAGGTCTATTCATGTTGAATAGGCCTACGTGTGGCCATGCTGAACACAGGCCGAAGGTCTATTCATGTTGAATAGGCCTATGTGTGGCCATGCTGAACACAGGCCGAAGGTCTATTCATGTTGAATAGGCCTACGTGTGGCCATGCTGAACACAGGCCGAAGGTCTATTCATGTTGAATAGGCCTATGTGTGGCCATGCTGAACACAGGCCGAAGGTCTATTCATGTTGAATAGGCCTATGTGTGGCCATGCTGAACACAGGCCGAAGGTCTATTCATGTTGAATAGGCCTATGTGTGGCCATGCTGAACACAGGCCGAAGGTCTATTTATGCTGAATAGGCCTACATTACTGTCATGTTAAACACAATAATTATCGTCATGACCATTGAAAGTACAGTCGCCGTGACCTAGTGAAATACGTCTGCATTATTGCACCAACTCCACCATGCATGGTGGATTTTGCTAGCATGTGGTAAATTAATCCATAGAATCATTTTAGCCACAATTTGATCAGGAGACTGATACTAAATTTGTTTCAGACCGCGAATGATAAAATGCTCTTCCAATTGCCTTTAATTCCTCCGACAACTTCCGAGCCGCTCGTTCATTCCGAGTCTCTGCCGATCTACAAAGCCGGAGCTGACGTCTTGAACCGAACCAGCGCCATCGGAGGATCGTACAAACTCAAGGACAAGAAGCCAGTGGTGGCTGAAATAAAATCCTGGACTGGGACGCGAGCCATTGCAATCCAAGCCAACGACGAAGCACCATCGAGACCAGTTGCAGGAAGGAAAGGCAAGGGTTCGAAGCTGACATCAGGTTCGAAGCTTCGCGCAACAAAGACGTCATTTTCGGCTGAGGTCTTGTCTACTACAACTGTTGCTGAACGACGAAATCAGTTTTACGGAGATGTTGGAACTCAGCAATCGTCGCCAGATGTCACTAGTCAGCAGTTTTCTCGCGGAAATCAAAATCACAACGGATCATTAATTCAAATCGATCTCAAGCAAGAAAAGGTTTTTGTCTATGAAGGCGAAGCTCAAGCCACCGTCATTCCAACCGTCGCTAATACAAATGGCGCGACGACCATCAGATCAAAGATGCGTGACGTAGTCACTAAAAAGCATGATGTCATAAGTGACGTTGCATCACCGATCGAGGTAGTATCTGCCATTTACCTCCGCAATTACAGTAGCGAAGCGCCTGTTGACGTCATTCGAAGAAATCGACAAGAACTCGTGACGTCATCGAAACCGGTGTACAACGTATTCACCGACGTCATCCACACTGCGGTCAAAAAAACGCACCAGTTACGAACGGCTAATGCGACGTCGCCGAGTTTCACGGAGAGTTCGAACAATGATTCCGCAAGAACCGGATACGCATTTGCGTCGTTCTCAGTCGGCGACGAGGCGTCTAACTGGACCCGACCGTCGCCCGAGACGAGAGGCGAGATAAACGGTCGGTCTCCAGGGATGACCCGCGGAGACGTTGCCGCTCTAAGCGCCGGATGTGCTCTCTGTCTTTGCGTCTGTCTCGTCTTCGTCGCCGCCTTTCATTATCGGAAAAGGTCGAAAGAGAAACGGAAGAAACCGGTTTTAGACGACGTCGTCAATCCGTCCCTCTTGGAGGAGATCATACGTGTCGAACTGGCGCGGGGACGAGTCAAAATGTACCGCACGGCCATTACGGACACGCGCGAGTTGGAGCGGCTTCCATTAGGGAGACAGGCGAACGACCAGTGGGGCACGCCAACCATTCCGGCTAAACTACACAGCGAAATCCCTGGGGGTCCGACGAGGAACTCATATCGGCCCCTCTTCTCTGATTCGCCCGTCAGAATCTACGATCTGGGTCAGGCCAAATGGACCAACGCTGACCCGGATCTTGTCAATGTTCTTCGTCCTTGGAATACGTCACATGGAGACTGCGCCCGATTATCGCCCGTTCGCTCTGAAAATCTACCGTTAAAGACAATGTCGTTTTCGGGTGGGCATGCGCTGTTGGCACATCCGGTAGACGCTGTGCAGGCGTCGCAAGACAATCACGTGACTCGATCAAACGCACCAGGTTCCGATCCGGTGGCGCAGAGCTGTCGACCCTCGGATTGCAAAACCCAGTCATGTTCCGCGCCGTTCGCTGCACTGGAACCGAGTCATACAGCCGTTTCCGGCGAGACTAGATGCATGCAAGATGTCGGCACCGTCGACAGCCACCACCGGAAGCGATTTCCGAAAATGGGACAATCGTGTCTGCTAAACCGTCGGAGTCACTGTAGCACGGCAGTCGCTTCCGGCGTCAACATTCCACGAAGTTCAGCGATCTCTACGGTGACGACATCTAGCAGCGGCGCCGCAGTCGACATCCGCCGCTTAGGATGCGCTGGTGCGCAGGCTGAGACGGAATCAAAGAGCCACGCTGGTTCTCTGTTCGTTGCTAAGGACAACGCGTCGTCGCAAAGAAAGACTGTCAACGACGATTCTGCGCATAACGAGATTCTTTGGAGAAACAACTCAAAACTGTTGAGTCATCACCCCTCAAGCCCGATTTACGTAAACACCCACCTCCCAAACATCCTGTCACGTGACACAGCTGTCTAACCCAAACTTTAAACTTGACTACATGAACGAAAGGTTCTGGAAATCCTTTATATGTTCACGGAAATACATACATACATATATACATACATACATATACATACATACATATACATACATACATACATACATACATTCATACATTCATACATACATACATACATACATACATAAATAAATACATACATACATAAATAAATACATGCATACATACATACATTCATCCATACATATACATATATATATACATACATATACATACATACATACATACACACATATATACATACATACATACACAATAATACATACATACATACATACACATATATACATACACACATATATACATACATACATACATACATATATGAATACATTCATGCATACATACATACATACACATATATACATACACACACACATATATACATACATACATACATGCATACATTCATACATACATACATACACATATATACATATATACATACACACATACACATATATTCATACATACATGCATACATTCATACATTCATACATATATACATACATACATACATACATACATAAATACATACATACACACATACATTCATCCATACATATACATATATATATACATACATATACATACATACATGCACACATGCATACATACATACACACATCCGTACATATATAAATACACCGGCCCAAAATAGAAGGTTCGATGCTTCAGCTGTTAAATTTAATTTGCAACAGATTTGGTTATACATTATAGTCAGGAGTGACTGTGTAATGTCAAGTCGAGCAAGCATGGCATATCTAGTTGTAGTCATTTGAATTAATAATTTTTCATTGATTTTGTTCTTTACTTTTGATAGTCAACTATTAAATATAACTTCAATATCAACTTTAATGTCATAATAAAATGTTCTCCTCTGGCAGTTGTATTAATTCAAGAAGAAATGCAAGGGAAGAAGAGGTCCTGTTTCCTACTTAACCTAATTAGATATGTCTGAATATTAAAACTGAATTCAAAGAACAAAGGTTCCTTGTAAATAATGCCTAATTGGCCAAATAATATTTGACCAATTAGGCAATATTTCCCAATTATGCAAATTAAATTTAGCTCATTAGGACAAGCAAGCAACATGCCAAAATGTAAGTTTGTAATCAGACATATATATATATAATATATATTATAAATATATATATGCATGTATACATATGAGTGAGCGTGCACGTGTGTGTGTCACAGTGTAGATCCCATATATATATATATATATATATATATATATATATATATATATATATATATATATATATATATATATATATATATATATATATATATATATATATATATATATATATATATATAGTACATTCAAGAAGAAAATTCTAAAAATTATAGTAATCATTACTAATTTTTACAGGTTTAGTATATGCTTTCATTACATAAGGTTTTATTTGCCTTTAAACAGGAAATAATACTGATAAAATAAACGTGTACGTAGCCTGAAGGCATGAAACCAGTACTAGAGCTAAATGCATAGGAATTGTATTGAATAATTAGTCAACATATTCAGTCATCAGTCGATCATTCAGTCAGTCAGTCAGCGTGTCAAAATAGGTCGGCCAATTAACCATTGGCCAAACGCATAACAAGTAGTCCTGCATATACATGTTCTAAATTGCAAATTCAGGACAATATATTAGCCTTCTAGTTTTTAGCCTCGAGGGAAAGCCTTGGATGGCACGTCTCAACATGTTCCTTCAACGCTTCACGCAAGCCTGGAGTTGTAACTGAAAGCTCTTTTCTATTCAGTGCTTCATGCCGGGCCAGAATAATACACCGCGTGACAGTTTTCCAGCTTCTTGAGTAGGGCGAAGGAAGCTATCTTAGAAGTTTCTCCGACAGTTGTTCCGTGGTTCTTTTTTCCACATTAGTAATTTGTAATTGCTGTAATATTTACATGTTACAACTTGCAGGTCTGCTTCTTAAACCTGCATCGTCCTACAGAAGTAATAGGGCACAAGTTACGGGATTTCCTTTTTATATCTGCATTTTGAAAGGTAGGCATACACTTGCGTAACTGCGCAAATTGCTAAACTTAATCCTCTTCCCAGATTAAGCATCTTTGCAAATGATTCATACAGCACTTTTATATCAAGCATCAAGAAAGTCTATACTGTACAACTTATTTAGATGTTTAGTGCGAGATATTGGCACCGTTTGCCACTTCAGTTGGAGGTAGTGAATTGCAATTGTAACTGAATATTTGTGTAGCGCCTCTAAGAGCCCCTGGGAGGTGAATGTTAGCTTGTGGGAACAGTTCCCTTCCAGTACATCGCGCCATGTTTAAAAAGGTTCTCCTATAATTCGTGTTATCGACTGAAGACTGTTTGGGGTCTTCGTAGATCTGGATCGGATTCGAGGTAGAAGGACAAAGTGCAGCATTCAGTTCCGTATGAGGTTTACTGCTGTTTGAGTCTAGTCAATAAATTACAACCTCGTTATGCCAGCCGCGGATTTCTATAACAGTTTAGCCAGACATGTAGGCGATGGGGGTCCCGGGTGGGGGCGTTAGGGACTCAGGCGATCAGACCACCCCTGCTGTTTGGCGTTTACCATTCGCAGTTGTCGAAGCCACGGAATAAAAATCGCTTGAAAGACAAGACAAACAGATCCAGGTGAACGGAACCAATGTGTAAACTGGAGAGTCGGTTTGTTGAGGGGCCGAGGGGTAAAGGTAGGGAGGCGGCGGATGGATTGACGGAAGGATGGAGGATCGGGTAAATACAAGAGGAGGGGCTGACAGGTTGATTGATGGAATTACTGACTGCTAGATATAAGGACGGACAGACAGATAGATGGATGGACGGAAGGACGGATGGGAATCGTGAAATGGACAATGACCAGGATAGAAAGAAACAGACAATTGTACAAAAGAAGTAAAAACCAGATGGACGGTAAGGGGAAAAGACATGCGGAAGAAGAATGGACATGCATGCATTCATATACATGCATGCAAACAGACAGACAGACAGACAGACAGACATCAGACAGACAGAGGTATGGACGGACGGACTTACGGAAGTACACTGCAGCCTTATGCGCTACAGATTTTATAAGATTAGATTAAACAGACATACAGACAGACACACACAAACACAAACGCACACACACACTGACATACATACACACAACCACTGGTACAGACGCAGACGCAGACGCAAAACCAGACGCCCACACAGACAGACACACGCACCGAAAGACGGAGACAGGCAGACAATAACACAAGCGGACAGACATCTAGACACGAATCGCGGTCGGTGTATCTGTCCGTTTAATTGGTGATGGAATCGGTGAAGATTGAGTGAGTGATAGGCGGAGTGGATGAATAAACAAGTGGCAGCGGATCGGGCAGCACGTGCACCAGCCACACGATATGATACCACGCGTTGCCTTCTCCCGCTGCTTCTGCTCCTCCGGCGGAGGCGGCGTTTATGCCAGAAATCCTTCGCTAGGGCTTGACGACTCAGTTATCAGATCCGCTTCGGAGTCTCCTCTGCTGACGCACAGCTCGCCCCGCCAATGACGAATCAGAATCTGAAGCTCGCCTAACAGATCCGACGAAGTACACAGACAGACAGACAGACAGACAGACAGACAGACAGACAGACAGACAGACAGACAGACAGACAGACAGACAGACAGACAGACAGACGGACGGACGGACGGACGGACGGACGGACGGACGGACGGACGGACGGACGGACAGACAGACAGACAGACAGATCCACACACAGACAAAAACGGGTACAAACACATACAGATAGCTGTACAAACAGACAAATCATATATAACATACAGTATATATAATATACAGCAGGCAAACTGATAAAATATACTGACCGATGTGGGCGGGGACTGAGAGAAAGACAGAGAGAGACACAGACAGACAGACAGACAGACAGACAGAGTATTGTACTACGTTAGAGCATTCAGCCCCGCCATTAGCGGCTAAACGGGCTAAAGCGGGCTCGAGCACGTAAGCCGCACTCGATAAATGACTCGCTGTCTAAGGTCGGGTGTCCTATTACGAAAGTACCAACGTACGATTGTCCTCCCTTAGCCGCTTGAAGCCCGGTAGTTTTCTAGCTTACTAGCCACCGGGGACCTATTCTTTCTTGGGCATTTAGGCATGACGCACCCAGGCCCGGTGAGTAGGCTTAGAGCGTGATGACTGCTAGCCATTTTGAAACTGGGAGGAGTAAATATGAGGCCTAGAGCCGCTGATTTCGATCGGGTTTAAAGTTTAAAACTGTGCTCGCCGTTGGAGAAGTTTATCGTCGAAGAGGTGAGTAAGGGATTGGATTGAATGTTTACCAAATAATGGACTTGCTGCGCAGCTGGGCTTTCGTGTTTTCCGTTGGGGTTGACCTCACGCTGTCTGTCAGGCATTGAGGCGCTTCAGAAGTTGGTTGAAGTGTATGAGTGAGTTAGTGCACGCTTATCAGTAGAGACATTGCGAGTAGCCATATTAGAATATGAAACAGGAGGTGGGCTGAGTGGCCTATTTCAGTTTTCTTATAGCAGGTGTGCACGGCAGCTACGCATCTACTGTGTTTTTGCATGATTATGTAAAATTATGCAAAATAATTGAATGCAACTGGTGCATAGTGTATGTGGGTGTGCTGTGTGAGTAATTAGTACCAAGAGGGTGCATAGGGTGATGGTCTGTGAGTATTAGTTACAGTGCCACATAAAATCATGTTCACAAGAAGCCTATGTTCTGTAGGCCTAGATGGCAAGTTGGCGGATGGTGTTATGTGTTTCACCCAGTAATTGGTGGGTTGTCACCAGTACAGTGCAGAGCTCGAGAGGCTCTCAAAGGCGCTGTATAAATATCCAGAAGAAGTTAGGGCTGTTACGTGGCTGTCAACAGGGTTTTGCCATGTCTGTATGTGCCTGGGGTTTATTAGACTTTTGTGTGGCCCAGAGGGTCATAGTGTGTGTGTGTGTATATATGTAGCATATTCATATCCTGTATGATGCAGTTTGAACTTGTACGTGTATACATAAGCCTCTTTAAATATATGTAAATATAATATATATATACACACACACTTACACATATACCGGTGTCCATCATTATCAGTGTATGTATATATTCAGATATTTATAATGTATGTGCATTCTTTATAAAAGTACTGAACATTTTTCTTAAATTCTAAAATTATGAAACGAGTATAATTTGTACATGTATATAAGTACATATCTGTCTGTTTACCTGCTAGTCTACCTGCCTGTCTGTTTGCTCACCAGACAGTCTGTCAAACTGTCATTCTGCCTGTCTGTCTTTGTCTGTCTGTTTGCCTGTATGTATCTGTCAGTCAGCCTGCCTGTCTATCTCTGAGTGTGTCTGTGTGTATGTCTGTCTGTCCTAGAGAATGCGTTGATGAGGCTGTGCATGCCCCACATAAATTCCAGTTAACACATATATAGCTGAATGTTTTTGCTAGTTGTGGTGTACTCAAGAGATGTGAGGTGAATGGTTTAAATTATTTGTGAGCTCATTGGAGTGTTGTACACTATTATCGAAGACTCCATCAAGTCTGGACTGTACCGGTTAGAGGGACAGTTCCCAAGGGGCACCTGTTCCCATGCAGAAGCCCCCATTCCTCTCCCAACTCCACCCATAACCCATGGAGGTCTAAATATAGATTATAGTATTTAGCAGTGCTTTTTCTGACGGAACTCTCTGGAATGGCGTTCTGGGACCTTTTTTCGGTTGATAAAAAATAATTTAGTTTTTAATAAAAGAATTGTGCTACTAAGTTATTTGAATTATGTAATATAATGCAACTCATTTTAATTCAATTTCTGTGCTTATAACTTTACACTGTTGTCATTGTTTATTGATTTGTAAAAATAATGAAATTTTAGCCAAAAATTCCATAATTGTTCAGTTCCAGAACCTTTTTTCTAGAAAAAAGCACTGGTATTTAGAGATCCATGCCTATCCATCCACACAACCCAAGACATTAAATGCTTTGGCTTGGAATGGCTGCGGCAGAATCTCCAAGTTAAGCTAGAAGGAAAAGAAGAGCTAACTGTTTAAAGTGTTAGCGACTTCATTTCTCTTAGCCTCAGTATATGGGAGATGGTGGCCAGTCCTCTCTCTCATCGCCTGATCTTCCCACTGACATACATTATAGCTGAGTTGGCCAGGGGCATAAGTAGAGCTGAAATCTTGAAACAGATTTCTGCCCTGAACCCCCAACCTTTCAACAGACAGCCCAGCACACCAACACCTAGACTGCAGTGCTAAGTAAAGCTAGCATGCTTATAAAAACCCGAGCAGGGTCATATATTTCAAAGATGAGGGCAGAGGGTGGCTATGAGTAAATGCCTACAAGGAAAAGCTACATAAATAGACCTGTTGCTGTTGTGGTTGCTGCTGCTGCTGCTGCTGCTGCTGGGATGCTGAGTGATGTTGTCTGCTGCTGACAGTTCTCAGATCTTGTCAGTTTGTGTATCTCTGTTTCTATGTGTGTTTGTTATGTTTGTGTTGTGTGGCTCAGTGTAGTAAGTGTTACTTTGTTAAGTATATGTAGGTGTGTATCTGGCTATTTATATAGCACCTTTTTAGAACCTCACAAAGGTGTTAAAAGTGTGTGTGCACACATAAATTTATGCAATTTAGTTACATTAGTTTGCATACAGACTTTAAATAATGCAGCTAAAATGCCACATTAACATCAGTCTAGCAGACTGTAGGTTAGAATGCTGACAAACATTACGTGTATGGTTATTCAGCAAACAAATGTCACTTGTACAGCCATGCATCAAGTTTGTATTAATTTTCTATCTAGTTAAACATTTCCTTCTTGGGCAGTGGTCACAGTAACTGTGTAAAATGTCTTGAAACACACTCATGCACTCACAAACACATGCATGCAAACACAAAGATACATGTACATACATACATACATACATACATACATACATACAAACACATACATACATACATGTACATACATATGCACACACTCATATGTACATATATAAGTCGTCATCAGTTCGTTACGCCAGCTGTTTGGTGGCTTGCATGTGAATAAATGATCTCCACTCTTTATGATCATTTGTCATTATCAGTGCTGTCCTCGTGCTCAGCCCAAGTCCTGTTATGTCCTCGTTCCTATTGTTTGTCGAGCATAGTCGTGGCATCTCTTTGCTTCTCTTTCCTTCACAGCTTGCGTGTAATGCATTGTCTGGAATTCGGTCAGTTGCCACGTTTTCCAGTTGACCAAACCATCGGAGTCTCCACTGATCGACTTCATCTAACAGAGTGGTCTGCATATCTATGGATTGTCGTAGGGGTATATCATCATTTCTGATTATTTTATACTCTTGAAATTTCTGCGATTTTCCATAGCCAGCTCGTTTCTGCTGTAAGGATTCATTTTTTATCTTGTTTTCTCATTGCCCAGCATTCTGGTATATGTAGGAAAGTAGGTTTTATCATCATCTTGTATATTCCTGTTTTTGTTTTGCTTGTGTTTTTCCAGCTTCTCCATATCGTTTGCCATTCTTCCAGCTGCCTGTGATATGCATCCAATTCTCCTTTGCTTGTCTTTGTTGTTAAATCTATCTGCGATATTAGATCTCCGAGAAAAAACAAATTGATTTACCTGTTCAATAAATTCTCCTTGGATGCTGATGTTTACTGGCATCTCTTTGATTTTTTCAGTAACCATTGTTTTAGTTTTCTCTGCATTAGTCATAAATATGAATCTTCTACTGGTGTTGTCCATCTTTGTTGTATTGTCTTGTATGTAGTTCTGTTCTGTTTCTGGTTAAGAGGCCAGTGACGTCAGCAAATTGAAGATTGCTCACTACTCCTCTGTTTAGGTTGACTCCAACTTAGTTGTTGTTTAGGCTGAGAGCCATTACTGCTTCTAATATGGGTACTAATTTGGAAAGGTTTGGTGATGAGGTGCATCCTTGACATACCCCTGTTTTTGTCTTGAAGTATACTGTGATCTTTTCTCTACATCTATTGCACTTGAAGATTTCTGGTATATCTATTGTACAGGTTTGATAAGTTTTTCTGGTTTTCCTGTGTTTTGCATCGTTCTCAACATTCTGTTGTGCCATACAGTGTCATGTGCTTGTTTGAAGTCTACGAAGTTGATGAAGACTTTATGGTTGTGCTTGATGCTTTTTTCAAGACTCTGTCTCATTGTGAATAGCTGGTCAGTTGTGCTGCCTTCTGGTCTGAACCCAGGTTGTTCTTCTCCAGGTGATCTCTCAACAGACTGTTTCATTGTTTCATTCTAGTCTGAATGATTAAAAAACTTTCTGGAAAAGTTTTGTTTTTGAGAATTTTTCCTGGGGTGCTCTGTATATGCCGATAACTCTCTAATTAATACATGCAGTCTTGTGGATCTCCCTTTCTTCTGTATACTGAAGCAGTTATCGATTTTCTCCAGTCTGCTGGGTTTTCTTCGTCTTGTTGGATCATCATAACAAGAGTCTGCTTAGCTTTAACAACTGTTTCTCCTCCTCCTTGCAGCACTTCCGTATTGAGTGCATCCACCATGCCTGGTGCTTTAGTCTTCTTCGTTTTGTTGATAACATCACTTACTTCTTCCTGTAGAAAGTTGTGCATCTGTTCTTCGGCGTTGTTTATGGCACCTCGGCCGGGACTGTCGGGACGACGTTTATGTATGTCGACATTGAGTAGCCGTTCAAAATGTTTCTTCCTCTTGTAGGTGGTACACATGTATTGGCTTTTAACACTTTCCTATTGGTGTATTTGTCTGATACAACTTTGAGTTTTAACTGTGCACTAAGTATTGTAGTCTTATGCATTCTATTTATCTTGAAAACTTCTTCTGTTTCTGTTGTTGTTCCATCCGGTTGTTTTTGTCTCTGCGTAGTTGCTTTCTAACTTCTCTGGTGAACCAGTTGAATTCTTCCGGCTGTAGCGTCAGTCTGCTGTCTGGCTATGTTTTTTCTTTCCTCCACGAGTTCTAGCACTTGATCTGATATCCCACTCCATCAGATATTCACCGGTCTTTAGGCTTTTTACAAGCCCGTCCAATAACAATGTTGGCGGCTGTTCCTATTTCTTTTATATTTTTCCACTTCTTCTATGTTGTTTTGATCACTGGTGTGTGTGTTCCTGTCTACGCCCTCTTCGTATTTGTCATATATCTTCGTCTTGTAGTTTCCTGGTATCATACTTGATTTTCTCTGTTGATGGAATTCCTCTCCTTAGTCTCATCTTAACGCTGGTGGTTATTAACTTGTGATGAGAACCAGTTTGAGCATCGAATGAACAGTAGTTGATCACTTTTGAGCTTAACCTTTTGCTTATTTTGATACAATCAATCAAGTTATGTGTCATTCCGTCGAAGGGGGCGATATCCATGTCATTTCCTCTGTGATTTCTTTCAGTCATTAGTTTCAGGTCATTTGTAGCACAGAACTAAATGAGTTGCTTCCTGCTGTCATTCATGTTTCTCCATCCGTATTTGCCAGTGGTGTCTCGCCACGAATTGCCGTCTCTGCCGACCTTTGCGTTGAAATCTCGTGCAATGATATTGTGTCTAGGAATTGTGTGAATCACCTGTTGAAGTTGTTCATAAAAGGCATCAATTTCTTCTTCTGTGGCTGCTGAAGTTGGGCCGGGCGTAGGCTTGGACGGCTGTCATCTGGGCAAACTTGGTGCAGAATCTTGCCGACGTTAATTTTGGCAATATATATGAGATTGAATCTTGTCAATGCCTGTGCCGCTTTATTGCTAAGAACCATCACAATTCCTTATCGTAATTGGCTGTCTTCTCTTTCAGATATAAGAACTTTGTACTGGTTGTGGTAGAATTGTCCCCTCCACACCATTTTGTCTCGCGTAGTCCTATGATGTCCCACGTGTATACTTCTAGTTCTTTAACTGTTGAAGCCATAGTTCCTGCATGTGATAGAAAACTGACATTCCATGTTCGTATTCCTGTGTGGTTGAGCGTGGATTCTGTTTCTGTAGTGTTCATTGCTGCAGTGGTAGTATAGGTGGTGGTAGTATTTGTAGTTGTTTTTGCTGCTATCATCGTCGTTGTCTTCTTTGTTGCTTTCATTCTTGTTCTTGCTGTTGCTGCTATCATCGTCGTTGTCTTCTTTGTTGCTTTTATTCTTGTTCTTGCTGTTGTTGCTATCATCGTCATTGTCTTCTTTGTTGCTTTTATTCTTGTTCTTGCTGTTGCTGCTATCATCGTCGTTGTCTTCTTTGTTGCTTTTATTCTTGTTCTTGCTGTTGCTGCTATCATCGTCGTTGTCTTCTTTGTTGCTTTTATTCTTGTTCTTGCTGTTGCTGCTATCATCGTCGTTGTCTTCTTTGTTGCTTTTATTCTTGTTCTTGCTGTTGCTGCTATCATCGTTGTTGTCTTCTTTGTTGCTTTTATTCTTGTTCTTGCTGTTGCTGCTATCATCGTCGTTGTCTTCTTTGTTGCTTTTATTCTTGTACTTGCTGTTGCTGCTGTCATCGTCGTTGTCTTCTTTGTTGCTTTTATTCTTGTTCTTGCTGTTGCTGCTATCATCGTCGTTGTCTTCTTTGTTGCTTTTATTCTTATTCTTGCTGTTGCTGTTTCTGTTTTGGTTCCTGTTATTGTTCTGGTAGCCAACTTATGGCTTCTGCCCCAGCTCCCCCCTCCCCCCGGGCCGGAGGAGCGTACCTTTTTAAACCAGGTGACGGCCGAGCCGGTGTGGCATTTCGTGACCTGAACCATTTCATTTGCTTTCGTGGCCTGGTATTCATCAGGTGGTTGGCAAGTTCTCCCCTACCGAGTGGGTTGCCAGAGCACTGGTGTTGATTCTGATGTGTGTCCTTTAAGGCATTCCATCTGCCTGTCATGAGCATTTGAAACAACACAAACCTGCCCAGTCAAACGATCAACCAGGAGACTTAATGTGTATATATTGATATATATTCATGTATGATACATGCATTCATGCCCATATACACAGACATACACATTTATATCCATGTATATATATATATGTATATACTCATATACACTTGCATACTTATGCTGCAAATGAATAATTATATACACATATACACATGCACATACATATACCCATATATCTGCATATATTATTATTATTATTACTGGTGTCGTTTGTTGCTGGTGTTATGCTAATTAGTGATTTCTAGAATGTGAATGTCTATTGTGCAAGGCATCAACCGATGACGCACCAAGACCAAGCCGCAATCAGGTCAACACATACTTATACACACTTATTCATATACATGATACATACATGTATGGATGTCTATACATGCCTATGCACACATGTGCTCATGCCCATATACACAGACATACACATTTATATACATTATGCCATATATATATATATATATCTATATATTACATATATTACTGTATCACACACAGGTAAAGGTATACATACATGACCTATTTTGGTACACGGGGTAAGGAAGGAAGGATGGATGAGTGAGTGAGTGAATGCATAGATTGGTGGTGGGTGGATGGATGTTTAGATAGACAGATATATAGACAGAGAGATAGAAAAACAGACAGTTATATAGATATATAGACAGATACATACTACATATATGTAAGTACGTAAGTTCTTAGGAATGCAAGTCGACGGGCGATCTGTCGACCTGTTTCCGAGGCAGCAATGCATGGCGCCCTTCCCCAAATTGAGCGTCGGTCCCCAGGCGGGAATGACATTAATGGCAGAGACTTACCCCTATTCTCTAGCCACAAAAACAAATATGTCTACATACATACATATCTTTTATTTTCATTTCTGCATTTATTAAGCGCCATTGTGGGATGCAGTGGTGTAGTGGTGTGGTCGGTGCCTCGTAACCAGAGGGTCGCGGGTTCGAATCTGCCTCAAGCCACTGCGTAGCGACCTTGGACAAGTTGCTCACTCACAGTTGTCTGTGAGGAAGGCAACGGGAAACCACCTCACTCATCCCCGGGTGGCATAAAGCCAATGGACCTGCCTTCGGGCAAAGAACTCATCATCATCATCATCATCATCTCATGACTAGGCATCAAAAGACGCCATTGAGCAATTTTGAGAGAAGGTCCGTACTCCGTAATCGTCTCAGAGGAGGCTCGAACCCGTGTTCTGCGTTACAAGCCGAGCACGCAAACCATTCGGCTACCGTATCCCACAATTATGCAGCTTTATCCAGCTGCCTTATTTTGACATTTCAGTTTACAGTGTTTCAGTCTATTTTGCGTGGTATGTGTTTTGTGTAGACGTTTAATTCCGATGTGTCAGTCAGCGTGTCTATCACCATATGATGTACGTGTGTCTGTACTCTGTCTAATCGGATCTTTGTGTCAAAGAGGACGAAAGCTATCCTATGTTGATCTTGTAACTAAAGATGCTGTCTCTGGTCGGATGCTGATGCGACGGATCAGTCGTCGTTGATAAGAAAGATACAGACAAAGAGAGGGAGATACGTGAAAAGAGACAGAGACATAGTGGCATAAGAAAGATACAGACTGAGAGGGGGAGATACTGAGAAAGAGACAGGGACAGAGGCACATAGAATAAACGGTCAGGTAGTAGAGTTAGTGGACCGATTCGATACGACAGTTGAAAGACATTTTCCACGGTCGTCAGAAAGATACACGGAGCCAGAGGGGTTGACAGACAGATTTAGACAGATGTAGAGACAAAGACAGCGAAAGAGAGGGAGAAACAGAGAATAAACGATCGGTGAGTGGACCTAGAGCTATACTCGATACGTCAATTGAAAGACATAATCCACGGACTTAACAAAGAGCGCGAGAAAGAGCCACGGAGACATATAAAGGGGTTGACAGGGACTGACTTAGACAGACACAGAGGCGGAGTTTTATAGACATCGGTGTAGGTTAGCAAAGCACTCTGTAGTAGCAGTATGTATTGCTAGGGATGATACGAATGTGCACAAACTCAAACTATTGCAAATAGGATTTCGCAATAGTTGCCTAAGAAAATGCTTATGTATCTGGGTCAGCGAAATATGCATACGTAAAGACACGTATTGTATTCAAAGTTCTGTTGACGTGTATTCATGTGGGCACAGATAAATTGATGTTGCATATATATGCGCACGCGCGCGCACACACACACACACACACACCCACACACACCCACACATACGTACACACGCACACACACACATATATATACACATATAACCCCTATAATTTCATATAAGTCCATGTATAGGTTTATATGCGATTTTTGTGATATTTATAGGCCTGTTTTTAGACACGTGCTATATAATATTACATAAAGTCTGAGTAATCATGTATTAGCAGAGGCATGTGCATGTGACTGCAGTCGCTGTACATGTACATGTACATGTACAGCGCCCTTTTTTCGGCCTTCGTACTACAGCGCACTATGAATCGTCTTATTATTATCATAGGTGTGTTCGGTCTGTCACCAGTTACCGTGCTGTGTAGTCCTACATGCTGTCGCATTTTGTGTAAGATGCATACTTACTTATGCATACTTATGCACGGTCAAAAATTAAAGGGGTTGAAGGTCATTGGGGCCAGCA
The DNA here is from genome assembly GCA_964023275.1 of Norana najaformis. Taxonomy (NCBI): domain Eukaryota; kingdom Metazoa; phylum Annelida; class Clitellata; order Crassiclitellata; family Hormogastridae; genus Norana; species Norana najaformis. The sequence goes on from OZ029919.1 coordinate 22,691,835, forward strand.
GCACCTCAAGCTCTAAGATTTTCACCAGTTGTATAGGCTGAGGCACTCCACTATTTTACAGACTTTTTAGTAGGCCAATAACAAGGGCCCTAGTTTTGTTGATGGGACGCTGGTTGTCAGCAGTGAATGTTAAGACAAATTGAGCCAGGTTAGTACTTGGATGGATGACCCTCTGTGGAATACCATTTTACCTAGGCACTCACTCAGCCTTCCATCCTTTAATGGGGTGGTTAATGAGTACCAATACAACTGGGAGGTTAAGCTTAGCATAAGTGAATAAGTAAGTACAGAAAATAAATAAAAACACATCTAGCAATTAAGCCAGGTTTGGTTGTAGACCTGGGTTTGGAATCCTCTGATTAAAGAGAGAAGACATTTTCCAGGTTGCAAGATCAGTATTTTCCTGTGAAATCCGGATCCATACAGCCTCTGGTTGTAGTCTGTCTGTGGGAACTTGATCACTGCCTTGGTAAATAAAAATCGTTGTTTACGTAAACATTTTGTTTTTACCCCAAATGATGCCTGTTAAGAACTTGCAACGTACAATAATTGCATGCGCGGTAACATGAATAGGTAGATGGTACGATATGTAACACATATCAGCCAGTTATTTTTTGGGGCTTAGACGTGTGTGGCTGGTCGATGGCAGTACCGTCTCCAAATGAGTTCAGGTCCGTTGTTGGATACTTCATTTGCCGAGTCATTCTCAGATGGCGCCAGTGAAACGGAGACTCTGGAGTATCTATATCCGCCCAGCAGGATTACTACCCCGGACTAGAAATATTCAGCATTTCAGTTTCGGCTCTGTAAATAGCTCCACTTACTTGTGAAACATGATTATATTCATAATAATTATGTATGAATAAAATACATACAAGACACATAATAAATATATATAATAAACATATATGAATAAAATACATATAAGACATATAATAAATATATATAATAAACATATATGAATAAAATACGTATATGACATATAATAATTATATATAATAAACAATATGCAGCATCTTTTATGGTTCTTAAAATGCACTATATAAGTGTCTGGGTTCGTTAATTATGTGCATCATTATTGCAATATGTTATATATGATATATGATATGATATAAAATATGCATATTATTATTTTTTGCAAGAATGTACAGAATACAGATGTGCAGTATTAACAAATCAATACAGCATATAAACGGAATCAAAATTATGATGATTGCATATAAGCAGCACTATATCAAGATATTATGAAGTAAAGAGATACTGTAAGATATTCGCTGAATACTAACAAAACGTCAGGTTGACTATATAGTACGTAATATATATGCATATTAAGTATTGTGTATTGTATATTACAATAATATGTATGATGTTATTATACATAAAAAGGGCCCTACTGGCTTTACGATAACAAACTGTGTTTAAGTGTGATGTGCAGAAAGATTGATTAGAATGTTAGGTGACGTCCTTTGCCGTTTATGAATTGTGAATTGTTGACCATTTCGTGCCATATGATGGTTAGTGTCTTCCTACGGAAAGCTATCTATTCTGTTACGAGTGGGGCTTGAACCCATGACCCCTGACAAATCATTCGGACTTTGCCTTTTGCCTATAACGGCCATTCTGATCTGAAGGCATTCCAATCACAGATGTCTTGGTTGTGTGTGTGAAAAGAAGCTTTGAAGAGCCATAAAAGGTCAACGAATCGGAAAGCAGGAGGTCATACGCGTATGCATGATGTATGCTTATCAGCCACACACGAACCGACGTAGCTTGTCTGAATTGAATTTCTTATGAGAGAGCGGCGCCCCATACTACACGTCGCTAATGACGTCATTCCTATGTAGGCCTATAGCCTTCTGACGAGCGGTGGCTTAGACGCCTCAGGAAACGGAGTTTTACCCGTGCATACATATAAACATATACATATAAACATATACGTACACATACACGTGTAGTTATACAGATCGGTTCTATTTAATGTGATGCTTATTTGTTTGCATGCATACTGATCAGTAGGAATGTCTTTTCGAGTATTAATCTGTCCTAGTATATACACAGGTGTACATAGAGGCCGTGCATTACCACCAGTCTGTCTCTGTGTCATTGTGTGTGATCTTCTCTCTCTCTCTGTCACTGTCTCTCTCTGTCTTTCTGTCTCTCTGTCTGTCTGTATGTCTCTCTCCCTCTGTCTCTCTCTCTGCCTGTCTGTCTCTCTCTCTCTCTGTTTCTCTCTCTCTCTCTGCGTCTCTGCCCAATATGTGCTTGTTATTCGGCCTATGATGAGGAGCCATGTCCGTCCGTCCGTCCGTCCGTCCGTCCGTGTGTTGGATGCCGTTTAATGATTATTCCTCTTCAAATAATAAACTCCAAGCGAATTTACATCTCTCTCCCCAGCGCCTTATCTTCCTCTGCAGCAGCAGCTGAGCACAGACGGAATAAAACCACTCGCAGTGATAACCACATCTGCGTGGAAACGCCACCGCCTTGGCCAACCCTGACCTTCAACCCTGACCTTTATCCCTGCTCGTATTGCGCGATTATACTCCGTGCGGCGACGGCCTCTGCCCCGCACTTGACTGTCATGCCCCACCCTTGCGTCTGTTGCATCGAGGGACGTAAATAAGACTTATGTCGCCCGCCCATCGTCGTTGCGTCCACGGTTCGATTTTCGATTTTTCGATATGTCACTTGTGACAGGTTCTGCGTGGCCTGAATCGTTACTTGAAAAGGTTGTTGATCTTCCGTCAAAAGATCAAAGTTAATTGCACCGAGTCTGATGTGTCTGCTATGAATTAGAGACGAGAATAACTGAACAATACCCTGCCCTGCATTGTTTTACCGTACTCGAACCTTCCTAACCCTGTTTAACCCTACTCTGCAGTCTTCTACTCTATCCATCGTACCATATATGTTACCGCATTGTACATTAAACTATTTCAACATCTTCCCATTTCACCCCATCACACTTCATCCCACCTTAACAGACTCCATCTTACTCTATCGTACGCTGGTTTACCGTATATCGTACGCTGCCCTACCATACCATATAGGCTATCGTACTGTGCCATATCTTAAACGCGACTATGCACTAGCGTATATCGGAAATGAAAGCGAGAACGTTTGCAAAGAGCATTCGAAAGATTCTGTAGGTTTCCAGCAAATCTTGTGGGCTTGATGTACGTTGAGTCCTAACGAAATGTGATTCGACATAAAACAGATATAAACGAGATTGGATTCTTGGTTCGTCCAATCTGAATGAGAGCCGTTCAATCAAGAAGGAAAAAGCAGAAGCCGTGCTTTCTTTTCTCCAACCGACTTTCACCTATTTAAGTGAATAATTATTATCTGTTGTGTCTGGTTGAGCAGTTAGCGAATCAAGTTCTGTCCAAAGTCGTTAAAAACAGAATTAAATGTAATAGAAACGGGACACATTAGCATTTATAATATGATTTGAAGCCTGAATATAATGTTCATTATGATCGTTATCATATTCGTCATCGTCGTCGTTGTTGCAGTGATCATCATCGTCGTCATTATCATCATCAGTTTCTGGTGCCAGCCGTTTGGCTGTGACACCTAATGTTGATCTCATGTTTAGTGCAAGTCTTGTAGAGTATTTGTTTATGCTGTGTAGCCAGTGAGATATGTATTAGCATTTATAATATGACTTGATGTCTGATTGCTGCGGTCATGTTTGTGCTTAAGCCGAATAATCCCTCAATCCTGGGATCATGAGCACCTCTGTGAGGTTCTTAAAAGGCATGATATAATTAGCCACATACATACGTGTGGACTGGCAATCATTACCATCATCATAATCATCATCATCATCATTTCCTGATGCCAGCCATTTGGAGGTCACGGGTGTGAAATAAATGATCTCCATTTATTCCGTTTATTTGTCAAGTCCGGTGCTCCTGTCAATGCTTAGTCCAAGCCTCATCATTTATATTGTCTTGTGCAGTCTTCGTCTTCCTTTGTTTCTCTTTACTTCAAATCTTGCATGTAGTGCATTGTGTTGGATTCGATTAACCAGCATTCTTTCCACATGGCCAAACCATCGAAGTCTTCGATGAATGACTTTGAAATAGCCAATTTAACCTCAAACTGCTGACGCCAAACCTAACCAATAAAATATGCAGAAGTCTCATCTGTTTATACATGAAAAACACTCCATGGCCACTAGGCAACCTACTGCACAAAGCGTTGAACAGTTCAAATTCCTGTGCTTCTTTTTAAGCAAAGAAGAAAATCGTTTCCTTTAGCTAACCTGTCTGAAATAGCAAATATAGCCAGATACACATACAAACATATATAAATACATGTATGTGATCTTGCTGCAGAGGCAGGTCAATGCCCATCATCTGATAAGGTATGAGATGCTTGTCAGTGTGATAGTCGTTGTATGTTCAGCTTATAGGTTAAGTCGCTAAAACTTCAGACAGGTAAGCTTAAGGAAACAATCTTCTTTGCTTAAAAGAAGCGCAGGAATTTGAACTGTTCAACGCTTTGTGCAGTAGGTTGCATATTGGCCAAGGAATGTTTTTCATGTATAAATCGATGAGACTTCTGCATTTTTTATTGGTTAGGTTTGGCATCTGCAGTTTGAGGTTAAATTGGCTTAAGAGGCTCACAATAAGCGTCTTCAGGTGTTGCCTCGCCCATCGATTGATGCTATCGGCATTATGATAACGGCGCTATAGAAGTCATTAAATTTGATTGCCACCATATGGTCATATTATCCCCTTCAGCATCTCCGATGTGTGTATCTGTGACGCTGCTGCTGGTGCTGCTGCTGCTGGTGCTGGTGCTGGTGCTGCTGCTGCTGTGATCGGATTTAGGGGACGGTGAATCACCGACTGCGGCAGGTGCGGGGTAGCAATTTTCATGACGATTATCCGATATATAACACACGCACACACGCACACTCTCTAATCACACAAACACAAATATAATTATATATTTATATAGTATGCACATATATTGATATAATTTCATTCATATATTGTTATGTTAGTGGAATTTGACATAATTTGCCGCTGACGTGTGATGGGCTTGATGTCTTGCCCTTTAGAAATCGGGGCCCAAGCAAAGCCGTTATTATAATTATTAATGCATGATTGTAAATAGACATATCTAATGTATATAGATACATTGTGAGAGAAATATACCTAGGGCCACACAATGTTCGCAAGAATCGGGGATTATGTATGTTTGTGTGTGCCACGCAATGTGATAAGGTGCGGCTGATGATGTAGTCTTATGTGTAGCCCAGTTATACAGTGATTGTGTTGACTTGCAGACAAGGACTCAAGTGCAGGGGTGTGTCAAGAGTTTTGGGTTTCTACACAGACAGCTGGGTATAGTTGGGAACGCGTGATGGCAGTGTATTTTCGAATTTAATCAGCTCTATGCCAACATCATCCTACATATAAAGTGGGCCATTGTGGCATGGTTTAACTGCTGTGGTCCTCATTTCTAACGCGGATTTTGAAGATCAATCTTATTAGGCAACAACAGCTCTGGGCAAGCTTTAAACCCTAAAGTAGGAATTATAATCACTGAATTGAATAGGAGTGACTTGAAGTTAACGAATATGGGACGCTGAGATTCAGTAGTTTTGTATTTGAAGGTATGTGTGACAGACTTTCATAATAACAGACTTTAGAATTAATTGACTCCATGGGTCTTAAAATATTAAGACCCATGAATAGAGTCTATTCACTATAAGAATATAGATCGAATGGAGGTGATTCACAATTATAATGAACTGCATGATAAAATACGTACATGTATATTACTACTAGTGGTACTCAGCCATAATCAGGTGACCAAATCCAGAAGATCATGCCTATGAGGTGACGTGTCTGTGTGAGTACGAGACCACAAATAAGATACTACAAGTTTGCACTTCGAGTTTAATATTATTTCTATATATCACTGGTCTATATTGTAATTGTAACTAGTAACTTCTATTGTGCCAATGTATAATGCACAAGACATCAACCGATGGCACACCAAAGCCAAGCCAGTCAGGTCAGTATCCAGAAGGTCAGTCCACAAGAAAGAGAGGCAGCCTATGGTGGATAAGCAGTTTGAAAATGGTAAGTTTTAAGTTGAGAACAAAACGATACAAGGGATCGAACAGAATGAACAGACACAGGGAGGGAATTCCAAAATTTAGGTCCAGCAACCGAAAAATCCCGTTCCCAAGACCATTTCAAGTGTTAGGTATGACCAAAGAAAGACAATCGGATGGCCTTGTAGAATAATGGTAAGTCTGGGGAATAAAGGCTGATTTTAAGTATTGTGGTTGAAATGTTTTATAAACTATAAGTACCAATTTGAAATGAATACTTTGGCGAGCAGGAAGCCAATGTGAAGATTTAAGAACCGAGGTTATATGCTCATATTTTGAAGTATTTGTTATACCTCTAGCAAAACACGCGCGCAATATAATATATTGCACAAGAAATCAACCACACACATACACACACACACACACATGCATACACACACACGCATGAGTACTGTTTGTTATGGTGCAATTTGGATTTCTTTGGCAAGAAATGCTGTAGCCCACAAAGTATAGCAATGGCCTGTCTGTATAGCCAACATAGTAATGATGTTCAAAAATGTACACAGATTATCATTTCTGTATGTATTAAGCGCCTCTGTCTAATGACACAGCATCAGTCGATGCTGTTGTGCGTGAAGGACTTGCTCGAAGTCCCTGCACAGTAACTGTCACAAGGGAACTCACTAACCAACGCATTCCGCTTTGCAAAGCGAAGGCAGAAACCAGTCGGCTACTTTTCGCACAAATACACGGATGTACACTGGAGGCCTATCAATGTGCATTTGTTTGTATGTGTTTGCGCGAGTGGCTTTTAAGGCATTCATCTGCAAAGCATATCTGCTGCACAGATGACACTGCGATTCGACGCCTGGTCGAGAGGAATCAGTTCAGCGTTACTGGAGATATGCGAATATGTAATTTACTGATTTTGTTCCGATGCCGTTGGGATGCTTACCCCCCGCCCACACACCGACCCGCAGCTTCGCCCAAACCGCACCCACCCCATCCACAGCCGCAGTGGACGCACATGACGTGTTGCAGAAGCTGAAAAGAAGAAAGAACCGAGACTCGTACGCGAGACGATGGATGGGGAAGCGAGTATACAGACGCCCAGGAGATAACTGAATTTCGTGTATTCTGACGCATCACCTGAGGGAGAGTCTTATGGAAAAACACCGCCACGTTGCGTTATGACCACGTATGCAATATATTTGCATATGATTATACAAGGACGATATATATATATATATATAATATAAATTTATACATACGCCTATATATATATATACTTACACATTCACATACACGTGATATTGCAAACCTGGAGGAACAAGCTTCTGATGACTACTGTTGATACAAGAGAGCAAGAAATGACCTTATCTTTGGCGTCAAAGATATTTTATATCCTGAGATGCTGCTATCTTTTGCCACTAGAACTGCAGGCTATCGATTATGTAACGTACCAGAGAATTATTGCGCTACTTACGATATTCGAAAAGTTATTGCTTTTAAAATTACGTTTACAGTTACTATGGCTGATCACTGTGTTACGTGACTGCGTGGTTAACAGTGGTGTTTCCGTGCATGGCTATGTGCTTGAGTGCGTGTCTTGGTTTCAAAATGCTTTCCCAACAGTTTGAAAACACGATCTTTATCGCGACTTGGCCTGCTTTGGCATGGTGTGCCCCGGAATCGAACCCAGGTCGCGGTGGTGATAGGTTGATGCGTTAGCGGTCCAGTCAACATACCACTATCTTTGGGTCATATGTGACTTATCTTGGAGCCTTACATAATAAGGGACGCGATCACCAAGTACCCGGAATATGCGTCATGGTTTCAGCCAGAAGGGTTTCAGCTTTCAACCCCTTCAGTCCTAGCGGGGAATCCGGGCCTCATACCTCCCTCTCTTTCGCTAGAATCGGAGATTGGGGGTCTCATTGGGTTGCTGACCTCATTGGCGCCATCCGTAGACCACTGCATAACTTAGCATGTTTGATAAACGCAGAGTCATTGGGCCATCTATTTCCAACGAGATACATACTCACTCCGCTTTCAATAGCCGGTCCCGTCCCGCAGCACCTCACACCCGTGCGGTGGCTAATGGCGACTTCGAGTATCTGGTATCGGAATTTAATCGTGGCCTCCAATTTATTCATTCATTGCAATCGACTAATGAGCCGAAGGTCACGAATCATTTGGTATAGTCACAGAGTTAGTCAGAAGATGGTGTTTAAGAGCAATGGGTGTAGTAATACGATTAACGATTATAATCGACGTGACAATGCACGACTATTTATCGTAATCGTAAACCCGAAATTTCTAAAGCGCTACTTAAAAGCTAAGTGCAGGGCATCAGCTTATTCACGAGCGCTGCGTCAAGTCCGCGGGGTTGTCCAAAGATGCCAGTTAAGAACCAAGTCCGGTTGCCAGAAGACCAGAGAGAGGAGGGGAGAGGGTGTTAGGGTGGGTTGTGTTTAAGCTGAGAGAAATGGGAAGACTGATCAGGATGGGATTTCAACTGCTAGTCTAATAGTATTTTGTTTATAATACGTGCAGCGTAAACGCCGTGTGCAGAAGGTTGAGCATTGATGCGGACTGCGGACTCTAAGCTGCTTTTTGACGATATTACCGGCAGTTAATGAAGTTATTAATTATTATTATAGAAACAGAATCTTGCCTGGCACATTTCTGCCGGCATTATTTTTTGATAATAAGGTGCAATAGCGACTCAATCCAAAACTTGGAATTTTTTACTGGAATTTTTAATATATTTTATATGTTTATATATCGTATATTTTTACAGTTTATATATTTTATACATTTTTATATATTTTTAAAATATTACAACTATGGAATAGTGCAGACTTTAACAGTAATCAGCAGAATTGTTTGACATCTATCCACAGTAAATTTCTTTGTCCTGTTTCTACAGGCAATACATGTTGTTAAGCGTTCAGGCCGCAATAATCTTGGGACGACAGAGCCACCCGTTTATTCACCGACTGCCTTATTGCTGGCAAAGTGTTTGTCCAAGTTATTTATTTATAGACGTCCAGGGTTCTCCGACCCTGCCTACAGAGAAGATCCTAACTGCTGCAGCAGGAGCATCCCTATGTCGTGATGAGGACAATTGCGATGCCACATCCGGTACAGTCACCGAATGCTTTGGCTGTGTTTGCTGAACGCTGACAAAGCCTTGTCGTCAAAGCAAACAACGGCAAAAGGACATCATGATTCGCAAGTGATCCTCGTCAATCTCGATGACGATTCCGGACAGAAATCTTGGCCCGATATAGGCGCCCATAAATCGCTGTACATCATGATATTTATCTGTTTCAAAACAGTTGTTGTCTCTATTTTCTCGGTCTTTCTGTTTTAATGAAGAGTTAATGTTTCTGCGATGCTCGTTGTCACGTGTATAGGGATTTATCTGTCAATAACAAAGGTCACTTACTTATTTCACGCGGTATAATGGGAGACGGAGGAATAGGAGGAGGAGGAAGAAGCGGAGAGGAGGAGGAGGAGAAGGGGAGTAAGAGGAGGAGGAATTTTATAGGAGGAGGAAAAGTAGGAGGATGAATAGGAGAGGAGGAAGAAGATAAATAGTGGAAGGAGGATGAGGAGGAGAGTATATAGGGGGAAGAGAATTAGAAGAGTAGGAGTAGGAAGAAGAGGAGGAGGAAGAGGGAAGGAGGAGAGTAGGAGGAAGAGGAGGAAGAGGAGGAATAGCGGCGGGGAAGAGGAGGAAGAGAAAGACTAGGAGGAAGAGGGAAGGAGGAAGACAAGGAGGAAGACAAGGAGGAGGAGGAGAAACAAGAGGAGGAAGGCGAGGGGAGGAGGAGGAGGAGCAGGTGGAGGAGGGAGTTCAGGAGAAGGAGAGAGTAGTCATACAATGGACAGGAAACCCAGATGCGTGCACTGAATGGGAATTTGATCATGCCAAACAAAAAAAAGCTTATTTCGTCGATGTCTCTCTGGCTCGCAGCTACTCGACTCGCGAGTGAATCAGAACCATTCGCTCCGAAATTGTCGATAGCAACAAAATAGGCCAAACACAGCGTGTAACTGGTCTTATAGGTGCGAGTTCGGGTAAAGGTAAATGATCTATGCCTACATACAAGTGCGTGAATGAATCTATGTATGAATGTATATATGTATGTGAATGTATGTAAGTACAGGTAAAAGAGTAAAACACGCTTCTGTGTGCGCCTTTGCAGATGTTTTGACTGATGCACAAACCTGACCATCAGCTACACAAAACCGTCTGTCTTTCCCTGACATCAGAGACTATCCGTCTGAGTTCTCACGCCGTGGATTCATCAATTCTGCAACAGCCATCTGGAATAGTCTCCATGTTTACATTACTCTCAACAATATCTTGCTAGAGATATTTGTAAAGCAGCTTAAGACCTATTTGTATCGTCTTGCTTTTGTTGTCTGACCGCAGTGACCCACCCATGCCCACGACCCATGCCCACGACCCATGCCCACGACCCATGCCCACGACCCATGCCCACGACCCATGCCCACGATCCCTCACGCAGTCGATGAACACGTGGCATATTAATGAAATCATTACTTACTTACTTACTTACTTGACCGCATCTATCCTACTGTGGGAAACCTTTTAGCCACCCCTACCTATGTTGGTACTCACAAACCACAGAGAGATGCTTGGCTGAGTTGGCCCTGTATTCCCTGTATGGTCACCCCTTTAAGTGCTAACCATGCTCAGCGTTGCTTAACTGTATTGTGCTTGCCAGCCATGTCAAGATCGAAGTGTGTTTGTTGTACGTGTATGATGTATGGAGTTATCAATGTACATGTGCCTACACGTTTGTGCGTATATATGCATATATGTACACCTGTATCATTGTACCTGTGCACTTATGTCTGCATGCTTTTATGTTTACTTTATTGGAGAGTATGTGTACATTTATGTATAGGTGTGTTTGTGTGTATATTGTGTGTGTGTGTGAACGGTTGTGTAGGCATTCAGAAAACAGCAGTGCACGTGTGAGTTGGTTAGCTTAAGGTAGTATTTTGGAGTGTTGGCTTATGCCCTAAATACAATAGGTTGTCTGTCTATGCTTCAAGAGATTCGAGTCTCTTCAGACTCAGGTACAAAGGTTTCTTCAGTGTGGCTTTGATTAGCTGTCAAACTGGTTGTCTTTGCTCCTTGCAAAGTGACTTTGCAGTTTTTATTCAACAGTTTATTGTTTGGTCCTAGGTATATAACTTACGCCCCTGATGGAAAGGGATAGGCAGAACTATAAATATACTGACGTAGGCAGACAGATAAGCAGTCAAGGGGGCACAGATAGCTGTAAGATTTGCTCAAAGAATGCTCAAAAAACTTTGTGGCCAAGTACGTCGTGAACATCAATATATATTGACTGGTGACGAAGTTTTGTTATTATAGCGCATAGTTAGACATTTTCCTGCCTGAAAAGCTACAACATAAGTTTGTTTTTGGGTGTACACAAGCTACAGTGGAAATATAGGCTTTTATCAGTTTGCTTTTATGGGGTTCTGCATGGCTGTACATCAGTGTCTGTCTTTATCAAAAGTAGCTGTCTGCGAGCCGTACTTGGACCACGTGGGTCCTTGAATGGGTAGAAGCGTTTTTCAGTCCCCAAAGGTAACGCTTGATAGCATTCATATCGCAGACGCTGTCTAGTGTGGTGTAGACCGTATTGTGTGTCTAGCGTTGAAGCACCACGGTCACTGATACCCGCAGTCATGACATCGGTCTCTTGTTTACAGCAGAGCCGTAGAAGTGTCTGTGGGTGGACGATACGAGACTCTGTTTGAAGTGAGCGTTCATTCAGGTCGAGAGACTGGCTGCACGAACGGTCGTTTTCTTTGTAGGATTGTTGACGAGGCACAGAGACTCTGTCCGTCCTCTTAGCGGATGAGGCCGACCGACGACCGAGTTTCTCCGTGAACCGCAGGCAGCCCAACCGATCGAAACACTGACCGACGATGGGTGCATCGTGTGCCAAGGGGTCGAAGACGACTGATCCGGACAAGACGCCCTACCAGCCGGCCGACAAGAAGAAGGACAAGCATGGCAAGCATGGCAGCGGGAGGTCTGCAGAGCCCGAGAAGGCAGCGGCGGTGGAACAGCGGGGCATCAGCCCGGAAGAACGGGAGAGCGCTCAGGATGAAAGAAGGCCGCCTCAGAGAATCGAAGAACCAGAGGAAGTTCAGGTAATTGTCTCTGCCTTACCTTACAGCTGTAGCTAGTTACGATGGGTCAAAGAGGAGGAGGGGCAGCGGCAGGCAGCCAGACAGACAGCCAGCCAGACAGACAGACAGACAGACAGACAGTAATAACGATTTCCCTGTCACGACTGTATTGACAATTATGACGCTGATAATGAGGATGTTTTAATAACAATAATAATAATACAGAAATTAAATGTTCTGTCAAGGCGATGAGGCATTGCTCGCTGTCTGTGTATGCCTACGTTTCTGTCTGTCTCTGTATCTCTCTTTGTCTCTGTGTCCGTTTTTCTTTGTCTGTCTGTGAGGTCATAGTTTGCACCTGTGTCAGAGTCAGAGTAGGCCATCTTCTGTTTAGGTGGCTTCTGGTCTCTACAGTGGTCTCCGTTTTAATTGAAAATTCTTTTTGCTTGAAAACTCTTTTGGCCTCTTAAGCCCCACTGATCTTTAGATGCTTCTGTTCTGCAAGGCCTTGAGTCGCATATACAAAGCGATTGCATCCCTGGATTTTTACGTTTGAATTTAAGTTATAGCCGTGCTTTGGGCAGTCACACATTCCAGTTGAATCTGGACTGGCTGGCTGGCTGGCTGGCTGACTGTGTTTGGGTGGGTGGGATTAATGGGTGGGTTTGGGTGCTGGAAAGAAGGATGAATGAACAAGTGAATGAATGAATGAACGAATGAGCGTACGAACGAACGATGAACAAGTGAATGAATGAATGAATGAACGAACGAGTGAATGAACGAACGAATGAACGATGAACCAGTGAATGAACGAATGAATGAACGAACAAGTGAATGAACGAACGAATGAACGATGAACAAGTGAATGAATGTATGAATGAATGTATGAATGAATGAATGAATGAATGGTTCCAAATCCTTGGAGGCGGTACATAAAGTCTGTGGTTTTTGGACGGTCTGAAATCCGAGTTATGCGACCAAGCTCACCCGGTATTCAGTTGCATTGGCATATCACGTGAGGAATCTGCTTCTGTTGAATTACTAATGGCTGACGGTCATCAGAGGTCAGTGAGGGGTCAGAATTTCCGGTTTCTAGTCAAAGATTCCCAGTCTAATTAGAAGCTTAGATACTTTTATTGAGCACAGTGTAAACCGGATATACAATATATATTCTGCTATGCATATTTTGATCAGTGTTTATAAAAATTTATTAGGAGGGTAACCAGAGGAATATAAGTTATTTTGTTAATTAATAGCCAGAATAAGCAAAAGACCGTGGAAAAGACAGCCAGTGTGATTCTGCCTCATCAGATCTGACACACTGGCTGAACTTGGCAAGATGGACTACGAGTTGCAGAATGCAAAACAGATTGAAATTTGCTGTATAAGTATGCTACACTGTGATGGTTTCTGGCTTGAGTAGTAGCTGAATAAATAAGTAAACAAATTAGCAAAAATAGATACATCAGTCAATTAGAGAAAAACAGTTGTAGATACTTGGGACATTTTGTTTCTGAGTAAATGGTCCAGTGCTTTGGAATATTGAATCTGCCATATTTCATCAGGCTCAGCTCTGCAAGTTCTGTTTTGATATTATATGCTTACATTTTGACATTCATTCAGCGCTTTTTGGGAACATTTAAAAACTGTAAAAAGCATACATTTGCAGGTATTTGTATACCCGGTAGATAGATGTCCGCAAGCATGTTTTCATGCGTATAATTATCCCCCACATGTATGGAGTGAGCCGAGTTAGCCTTCAGTAAATATTTTAGAGGTTAAGTGTATAGACTGCCAATATTCAGCCATTTTCGTACATAAGCGGTTGCATGGTTGTTAATTGTTACATTATATTCGGGGAGTTATATGTGAAGAGCTATCATTGATCTCAAGTCTCTTGATAATGATCCAGACTGTGCGTATGTTTTTGTATCATAACATTTATACAGCGCATTTTAAGAGCGTCTTGAAAGCCCAGCATGAATGCATTCTCGAGTGTGATTTGCCTCGCAGTCTTATCGAAAACGAGTGATAGATCGACTGAGCTTTTGGCGCCCCAAGTGGCCAAAATGGAGATCACTAATCGCTAATAGAAGCTGGCATTGTATGCAGGGACACCATGAAGTAGATGCCCCGTGTTTAATTAGGCCTTGTGTTTAATTAAGCCTTCGCTTTAGGCCTTCATGGAGTACTGATAACAGCCATAGGCCTATATTGTTCAAGTGCACATACAGTCACTTAGTTGTTGTACTTGCATGCGCTCTCATATATCTCGTATGAACATCTGAATCTAGGAGATTCTACTTTATACACAAAAGTGTCTGAGTTCAGGCAACACATTTCTTAAAGCTTTGTTACCAGACAGCATATATGTATTTATATGAGCATTGCATGACCACATAAATGTCTTGCTTACATATGCTCTAGTATACTGGTATGTATGAGGCTGTGCATGTGTATACCCACATATCGTGTATAATAAATTATATTATGGGTCTTCATGGTTTACAAGTAAAACGGATGCGGTCGTTACGATACTGTTGACCTTTATGCCTAGCATGCGTGTATAGGCCTGTATACTTCTATACATGAATCAGGGCAAGCATAATTGTGAACGCTGTCGTCATCATCATTGTCGTCATCATCAGCATAGTGACCAAGCATGCATTTTGTATGCAAATGACTTCGTTCTTTTCTCTCTTCGATCAGGTCCATTGATTTGCTCTTGTTTAGTCCGTATCTTGTTCTGCCTTTGTTGATGGTGACGTCTTCCAGTGGGCCTCTTTCCCTCAGGGCTTCAATGCGGTTTTGCACCTTTGGTATTTGCTGAACAAGCATTCTATGTCTACATAATCTTATCTGGTCTGATCTAATCTAACCTAGCCTCGTCTAGTTTAGTTTAATCCTATCTAATCTAATCCAACATTATATTCTAGTCTATTCTAATCCGTGTGAGGCACGGTGGTCTGTCAGTAATGCGTTTGATCAATGATCATGCGATTGCGGGTTTGACTCCGTTCACACGGCCCTGGGTAAGGGAAGTAAATGGCAAGTCCTGCGGTGCACTCACTGGCTTTGTGTCCGGGACATTGGGATTCGTCCATTGCCGGCTCAAGGACCAAGAAAAGGAGATGAATGCCTCCTCTGTGTCTCACTTGTGGGATATTGGATACTTTACTTCATTCTAATCCAGTCTAATCTAATTTAATCTAGAAACTTTCCTATCACTGTTATCAAAATGTGCAAGCATATAAACATGCTGCTGTAAATACACAATCATACTTACACACATACTTACACAAGTATATGCATACATACATCTATAGGTCTAAGCATTCCCTTCCTGATGGCAGTGCATGTCTACACACAAATATCTGGTTATTTATCTAGCAGCTTTTGTGACCCATTAAAGCATGCTAAAACATGGCCATATAACAGATCTAAAAGATGCAGATTTTCAGGTATATATATATATAGTGTGCATGTATGTATGTATGTATGTATGCAAAACATGTATGCATACAAAACGTGTTTGCCCAATAGAGACAGTCTCAGTCCTAATTTTAAATAGTAGCAAAACGGAACAACTCTTACGGCAGTGTAAGTTACGTGATTCACGTTTGTGTCTGGCAATTTATATAGCGCATTTTGAATCTCTCAGAGGCGTAAGGTAATTTCGAGCTCAACGACCTTGACAGCCATAGCATGTTGTTGATCACTTGATGCTACATTACTGTAGTAACAATAGTTAGTATGTTTAACGTATGTAAATATTTTAAATACACCAACGCGTTAATATAATTATGTACTGGTTATTCGTAGTATTATGATTGTGTTAGTAATAGTATTGGTATTAAGACTGCGTGTAAGTTGTCCTCTTGTTGTGACTGGCTTTTGTTGCGTGTGACTAAATGTTTTTCTTGAGATTTCGTTGGCAAACATTGGTTATTAGTTGGACCGCTGTGACTGATGTATTAACGTCAATGGGACATCCATAAATTACGTCTTGCATGTGTATGGACCCATGGAATACTTAATCGCAGGTGAAGAGGAACGAGAATGAGGAGGACGACGGAGAAGGAGGAGGAGGAGCCGGAGGAGGACAGAGAAGCTGACGAGGATGGTGTAATTTGGTGTTCAAAAGGCTGGTTGAAACCGGTTAAGTATAGTGTTAGTCTGTGGATTGATTCCTCTGTGTGTGTATGCAGATGTATGTGTACGTAGATGTCTTTGTCTGTGCCTTTGTATGCGTGTGTAAGTGTTGTGTTTTTATTTAACGGAATATGATCCTATATTGTTGAATGGTCGTGTTGTCTGCAAAGTATAAAATGTACACAGCCTGAAGTCTCGCCGTGCCATAGTTCGCTGCGAGACTTTAGTCTCTCTCTCTCTCTCTCTCTCTCTCTCTCTCTCTCTCTCTCTCTATATATATATATATATATATATATATATATATATATATATACGTGTTGTAAATGCGCAGGCGAATGAATATTTTTATATATGCCCTACAGATTTGTGTCCTGACATGTTGATATATTTTATGAGCAGGTATTGTATTGTTGACCCGTTATAGTTGCACTTACGTGCGTAGGCCTACAAATGCCTCTCAGTCAACATCTGTCTAAATCGAGCGGGCCTGGTGCAATGATACAACTGCCTGAGGGTGACTGAATGGGAGGATGGATGGATGGATGGATGGATGCATGCATGGATGGACAGACGGACGGGCGGATATATGCATGGATGGATGGATGGATGTACGGATAGATGCATGGGCGGATAGATGGAAAGATGCATGGATGGATGGATGGATAGATGCATGGAAGGGTGGATGCATGGGTGGATGAATGGATGGATCGATTGAGTGACGGACGGACGGATTATAGACGGATGGATTGATGGGTGGTTGAATTATATACAGTAGTTTGGATGGTTGTTTGGGTCGTCGGGCTAGTGTATAGGTAATCGGGATGCTTAGTTAGTGAATGGGCTTAGGTAGAGGAAGTAGAGGAAAAAAAGATGGAGAAACGCAGAGGCAGAGAGCAGTGAAATGAAGAATGATGGAGCATAAGATGAATGAGTAGCGAGCAGGCGCAAGAGGTGGAACGGAGAGAGGGGGGCTAATGACAGACTCCGTGGTTGCGATGGGACAAGACAATGAATGGGCGGTTGCGGAGGCAGAGATGATGGAATGAATAAACAAACAGATGAAACAGAAAGAACAACTGACATTATCTGATTATTATCTGTAATTACTGAACTATTTATAAAATCCATTATGATAAGAAAATTAATTCTTACATGAATTAAATTAAACTAGGCTCTTGCAATCATACTGCTTAAGTATCCAACCATTTTCGCTCTCATATGATTCTCCAGATAGCACCAGAGTTCACCATCAAATACAAGCAGCTAGACCATGCATGCATCTAAAGGCCTTTAGAGATTAATTACATATATGAGCTTCTGCATATTATTTTCAAATCTTGAAGGTCAGTTCTATACTTTGGGTTAAAAATGCTTAATGACTTGAATTATATTTAATATTTGTTTTACTTTAATTATGTTTAACTCAGCTGAACTTGAAATGAATTTGGAATAATTTTCTAGAAAAAATCTAGAACAAAAGTGGAAGATGCTAGACCTGGTAGAATCAGCGATCAGCCTGACCAGCCTCGCCCTGCAAGGACTTCGTCGTCAGAGGCCACTCCTTCAAAAAGCCACCAGGCATCGGAGAAGCGAAGAGACTCGAAGGAAAGGCAGGAGCATCCGCATCCGGAAGCAGAGTTGATCAGCGAGAAGCCCAAACCCAAGAAACGTACCTCGAAGGAGGAAAAGCCACTCCTTGAGACAAACATCGATTTTGAAAGCAGTCTAGAGACTCCAAAGGCTGCAGGAAGAGCATCCTCTGAGTCTGAGGAAGCATTAAAACGAAAGGAAAGGACGTCTCACTCGAAGAGGCCAGAAGAGATGAAGAAACAAGTGGATATGCAATCGGCCACCGAGAGAAAACGATCCTCGCTAGACAATGAGTTCGTTGTTCCAGTCAAAGTTGAGACAAAGACGGATGTGGTGAATTCCGGGATGTCAAAGGCTCAGACGAAAGAACACGAACAAGAATCTGCCGACAAGAACCGGAAGTCCGGTAAAGAGGCTGCAATGGGTAGTCATTCTAAGATGGGAATAGAGGAAGAAAAGTGGAGCCCCCCAGGTGGGGTCAAGGAATCCGACATCAGGGTAAAGATCGAGGAAGGTCACGAGAGAACACCGCTATCTGCAGGGTTGAAGGTAAGCGAGACAAGGGTCAGTCGAACAGAGGAGGTCAGAACCGAAGAGAAGTCCCTGGTTCTGCAATCGGATGGATCAAAACCGAACAAAGAAATCCTTGTCCAGAAGAAGGAAGATCTTTCACCCTCGAAAAGGACACGACAAAGTGACTTCGACATTCCGCCATCCGGTCTGACTCCTGTCAAAGCACGAACTGGCGAACCCCCTTCCCACGTGAAGCCAACCGGAACTCCGAATGACGTCATCGTTACGTCACACCACAGCGTCACTTCCTCCCGATTGTCGCAGAAGGAAGGCGACGGAATCCGGAAACCCACTTCACCAACAAAGCTGCTTTCAACAGAGGGCAAGGGCGAACCAACCATGGCCATATTCGATGCACTAAAAGGACTGAAAAGTCAGAAGGGCGACCAGCAGAAACCTAAGACAGAAACCTCTTCGCCAGAAGCAACACAAGCAACTAGCCAGCGTATCTCGACCATTGCGCATCCAACATCCGCAGCCGTCTCCTCCGCACCACCTGCTGCATCTTCCGTGGCAATTTCTGTCCCAGCGACTGCAACTGTGTCATCCAAAACAACTGAAGGACATGGCCAAACACCAGCAGTTGACTCGCATAAACCTGTTCCAGCTGTACGCACAACATTATTACAACAGAGCCACCCAGCTACAGGTAAACATTTCACCTACTGGCCAATGTATATATACACTGTGAGCGAAAAAATCACAGCACTTTAGAATTATTACAGTAACTAACAGAAATTATTATTCAAGTTTAATCCAACATAGGAAATTTTGGTTCGATGATCACAGATTTAATTGAGCTAAATTTGAAATATAATTTAAATTCGAAACATCCTCCTTTAAACTGAGAACAGACTTGTCGCAGAAAATACATAGCTGTTTTGTTCTTTATTTAAACATCATTTTGCACTGGTATTTATACAAATGACGTCACTGTGACGTATTTTCTTATAGGGACTGTTTATAATTTTATATTTAGTAGCTGCTGTAGTCATGATTAAGACATTTTTTAGTTTGATTAAAAGTTTTAAATAAATTATTTAGATAGTTGATTTGACACTGATTTAAGGGTGCATTTTTTTCCATTACAGTGTATATATATGTATATAGTTTTCTACATATATAAATATATATGTGCATCTATATGTATGCCTATGCATGTATATATATATATTCATTTGCATATATAATTATAGGATATGTGTTTAATTAATTCTGTTTGTGGATCTGCTCAATACCAAATCCATGATAACCGTAGGATTAGGCACCACATTCCCTTTGTTGCTCTGGTTTGTTTGGCTAATGCTCTGATCTCCAGTCGTTCTGACTACTGCAACTCGCTTCTTACTGGCTTTTGAAAAACTAATTTGATGAAGCTTCAGAGTCCAAAATACATGGGCTAGAGCTGTCACTAAAACTCCAAAATATGAATATACATCACTGATCCTAAAATCATTGCATTGGTTGCCATAGAAAAGCATATAATAATTTTCATCCATTAACCCTTGGGCTAATTATATACAAGACTCTATATTTCAACAACCTCACTATCTTCACTCTGTACTGATTCCCAAGACATGTCTCTACTCAACCAGGTTTTCAGAATGTCCTAATTTGACTATTTCGTGAACAAGAACAGCTCTTGGCGGGTGTGCCTTTTCTGTCACTGACCCCAGACTCTGGAACTCTCGTCCAGCAAACTAATCACTCTGCAAAGTCTTTTTTGGCCTTCAGATCTCAACTAAAAACTTGTCTCTTCCTGGACTCGTTTCCTTCACTGGCTGTCTCTGTGTCTTCTGAAATCCCTTCGTTGTTTTCAATCAGACTCACACGGTAATTTGACTTGCACAACGATTTTGCTTAGTAGCGACCATCGACTGATGCCTTGAACATTATTACAGTGGCGCTGTAGAAGTTCTTAGGTTTTTCTTAGTATTACTGCTCTATGCAGGGGGTGAAATATGAGACATTCAGTGGCCATAAATATGTCGGGAGGTGCGAGGCTCCTTCGTTATGCGAACACCATTTCATATTTTATGTCTTCTGCCTTTTATGCACACGGCCTCTGTACGTGTGCAGTGAATTGGTAAAGAACTATTTGTCCCATCCACGTATTCACCTCGTATAACAGCTTGTCCGTTGGACCAGCAGGCAGACACGCATACCGGTTTGTAGAGATAAATGCATATACGTCAGCCAAATATATATTTATGTGTATATATATGTATACTTGTATGTATATGTGAAAATTATATAGGCTACATATGCAGATATATATGTATGTATGTACTGTGTGTAGGACTGTGTATAGTATGTGTGCATGTATATCCATATGTATATGTACAGATATGCTGTATAGGCTACATATATATTATGTATTTGCATGCATTATATGAATGTACTGTATGGCAAGGCGTTGGTACGTGTGATGTTATGGCCTGCGGGTTTCTCGACGCAGCGTGTGTCTGAATTATAACATTTTTACAGCGAGCAGTTTTTGTGGTGCATTTGCTTAATGAGCGTAGAACAGGCATCGATCTTGGATTCCATTCCAAGGAGTGCTGCCGAGTTTCAGCTGCATCTTCAAACGCCACCTCTGAGGGTGAATGATGCTTTAGAGGCTTTTTGCAACCTTTGAACAAATACAAATCTACAAACACGACTCTGATTTTGTCCTCCTTCCAAAGCTCAGAAGTGCACACATGACTATTTGACAGAATTTCAATGGTGCTGGCCAACTGCGTGTGAAGGACTTGCTCACGGTCCCTACAGTGACTTCTTCAGGGGGATCGAACACATACTCTGCGTTACAAGCCAAGCACTCTAACCAATCAGCTACCTTGCCCCTTGACTTACCACCTTACCTGTTGCCTCGTATCATATAAAAACTGTTCGCTATTCATTGCCACCTTTCCCACCGGGGCTTCTAGTAGAGCAGCTGGCCGTCGGCGTTTCTGTCATGATAACTGTTGGGTGATTATGTAACTTAGATACACTGCATCCTTAATGTGTTTTCCCATGTGGCGTTAATATTTACAGCACGTGGATGAAAGCTCGAGTCCACGAGATAGGCCTAAGGGGGGGGAGGGAGGGTATCAACTGCTGATTCACTGTCACAAGTCTGTCTAAGTTCATAATGAATGCAACAGATCAGATTTCATTACGGGCTTAAACGACTTAACAGGACACGAATTGGGCGATTTTTAAACTAGGGACTAGTTGGTTCCTAATCAAAGCCCTGCTGGAGGTTTTTATAACAACACCATTAGAAGTCGTCATTGCGGATGCGGTGTTAAATTATTGTTTTGTTATGTTAACGTTAAATGTCAATTGGCAATAAGTAGAGGAAACCGCTCTCTTAATTTACTATCTAGATCTCTACAGTTATTAATTAAGACTAAAATGACTTTTAATTATGGCTTAACTTTTAACTCAGTAAGTTAAATATATTTTGATGTTCTTCATTTTCTCTCCCTCTGATAGCCTAAGAAGGTTCCATGTTGAATGCTATATAAATTTGTTCCGATGTTGTGTTACATATTTCACGTCTCAGATATATTGCAACATTTTTCTTCCGTTTCTGATATTTGTCAATCAGTCAAACAGGTCAATCAAAACTGTTTATTGCATGAAAGGAAACACTTACAATCAAAATGTTAAGATCCTGACCGCCTTTGATTAATTCATCTTGAAATGGTGCTGCACAAATTCTAATTGCAATTATAATCCCAAATACAGGAACAGTTGGAGAAAAACTATTAGCTTATAATAGATTCTCTCTCTTTCTATGTGTCAACTTTCTCCCTGTGTCTGTTCATTCTGCTCAGTCGCTTCTGTCTTCATTCTCGACTTAAACTTACTTTTCTCAGTTGGCTTATCTCCGTAGGCTGCCTTTCTGTTTTAGTGGACTGACCTTCTGGACACTGACATAATTGCGACTTGGCTTTGGCGAGCCATCGGTTCATGCCTTGTGCATTAGACACCGGCATTATGTTATCATTGTAAAAGTTACTAATTACAGTTACAATTACAATCAGATTTGGCTCCTGTTTCCAAGAGGTATAGTTATCAACTTACACACATGATGTTTCTGTGGAGCATGCTTTTGTGTTAGAAACAGTTGTAAAAGTTACTAATTACAGTTACAATTACAGTCAGATTTGGCTCCTGTTTCCAAGAGGTATAGTTATCAACTTACACACATGATGTTTCTGTGGAGCATGCTTTTGTGTTAGAAACAGTTGTAAAAGTTACTAATTACAGTTACAATTACAGTCAGATTTGGCTCCTGTTTCCAAGAGGTATAGTTATCAACTTACACACATGATGTTTCTGTGGAGCATGCTTTTGTGTTAGAAACAGTTGTAAAAGTTACTAATTACAGTTACAATTACAGTCAGATTTGGCTCCTGTTTCCAAGAGGTATAGTTATCAACTTACACACATGATGTTTCTGTGGAGCATGCTTTTGTGTTAGAAACAGTTGTAAAAGTTACTAATTACAGTTACAATTACAGTCAGATTTGGCTCCTGTTTCCAAGAGGTATAGTTATCAACTTACACACATGATGTTTCTGTGGAGCATGCCTTTGTGTTAGAAACAGTTGTAAAAGTTACTAATTACAGTTACAATTACAGTCAGATTTGGCTCCTGTTTCCAAGAGGTATAGTTATCAACTTACACACATGATGTTTCTGTGGAGCATGCTTTTGTGTTAGAAACAGTTGTAAAAGTTACTAATTACAGTTACAATTACAGTCAGATTTGGCTCCTGTTTCCAAGAGGTATAGTTATCAACTTACACACATGATGTTTCTGTGGAGCATGCTTTTGTGTTAGAAACAGTTGTAAAAGTTACTAATTACAGTTACAATTACAGTCAGATTTGGCTCCTGTTTCCAAGAGGTATAGTTATCAACTTACACACATGATGTTTCTGTGGAGCATGCCTTTGTGTTAGAAACAGTTGTAAAAGTTACTAATTACAGTTACAATTACAGTCAGATTTGGCTCCTGTTTCCAAGAGGTATAGTTATCAACTTACACACATGATGTTTCTGTGGAGCATGCCTTTGTGTTAGAAACGGTTGTAAAAGTTACTAATTACAGTTACAATTACAATCAGATTTGGCTCCTGTTTCCAAGAGGTATAGTTATCAACTTACACACATGATGTTTCTGTGGAGCATGCTTTTGTGTTAGAAACAGTTGTAAAAGTTACTAATTACAGTTACAATTACAGTCAGATTTGGCTCCTGTTT
This sequence comes from Norana najaformis, assembly GCA_964023275.1. NCBI lineage: Eukaryota > Metazoa > Annelida > Clitellata > Crassiclitellata > Hormogastridae > Norana > Norana najaformis. The sequence continues at coordinate 22,715,683 of OZ029919.1, forward strand.
CCAAGAGGTATAGTTATCAACTTACACACATGATGTTTCTGTGGAGCATGCCTTTGTGTTAGAAACAGTTGTAAAAGTTACTAATTACAGTTACAATTACAGTCAGATTTGGCTCCTGTTTCCAAGAGGTATAGTTATCAACTTACACACATGATGTTTCTGTGGAGCATGCCTTTGTGTTAGAAACGGTTGTAAAAGTTACTAATTACAGTTACAATTACAATCAGATTTGGCTCCTGTTTCCAAGAGGTATAGTTATCAACTTACACACATGATGTTTCTGTGGAGCATGCCTTTGTGTTAGAAACGGTTGTAAAAGTTACTAATTACAGTTACAATTACAATCAGATTTGGCTCCTGTTTCCAAGAGGTATAGTTATCAACTTACACACATGATGTTTCTGTGGAGCATGCCTTTGTGTTAGAAACGGTTGTAAAAGTTACTAATTACAGTTACAATTACAATCAGATTTGGCTCCTGTTTCCAAGAGGTATAGTTATCAACTTACACACATGATGTTTCTGTGGAGCATGCCTTTGTGTTAGAAACAGTTGGCATATCGGTTGTGGAACTTACAGATGAGCAAAAGAATTAGAACAGAATGTTATACGAACTGAAGAGGAGGTGGAATTTGATCACATTTGCTTTTCTTTTCTTTTAGAGCCAAATGAGGTACATGAGGACAGAAGAATTTCAACCAATGGAAATGACCCAGCTGTAAGTCAGTCTCACGTCACTTGTACATTAAACTGACTTGGACAAACTGACGACAGACATACGGTCGGAGGGACTGACAGACACATACAAGCAGGCAGGAAGACAGACAGGCAGGCTGACAGATAGACAGACAGGCAGGATGAGAAGGACAGACAGCAAAGCAGACAGACAAGCAGACAGATGACAGACAGAAAGACATACACAGAACAGAGAAACAGACAGACAAGAAGGCAAGCGGCAGACAGACAGACACAGAGACAGATGACGGGCAAATGATGAGCAGACACAGACAGACAGAATATATATTAAACTATTACCCTGACACATCTTAGCTGAAAGTCTTAGCTGTTAACCAATGTTAACTGTTAGACTTGGCAATCGGCTGTAGTTGGACAGCTTATAGATCTGCGCTTCTGGATGATGGCACCGGCACATCGTGCTTTTTCCTGTGTAGGACCATCTCTCTGGAATAGTTTGCACCCAGAAATTCCAGCCATAGCACCTTTTGCTCCCTTAACAGTTCAGGAAACATTCTTGGCCACTCTGAACACCTACCTTGTTAGGAACTTCTAGATAGCTGCGCTATAACACCTTTGTGAGGTTCTTAAAATGTGCTGTACAAGTGCTGGGATACATACTTACATACATAAATACAACAGTATTAGAAATAATAATAGCTTGTATTGTTGCATATTTACAGAGTGCTTGGAAGGATGATGCAACGAAATCGAAGCAGGAACGTATTTCGAAGCTGCCCAAAAAAGGTGCCGGGTCATCCTCTCCAGTTACTTCTCCAGCAGTTTCCAGTCCTGCGGCCTCTGTCAACCTGTCCCCTGCATCTCCAGCCTCTCCACTGACACCACTAGAGTCGAAAACCATCGAGGCCACTGATGAAAGGCAGAAGACGGAATCATCGGCGACTGGTAAGAGCAGCAAGAGCCTTGGAGGAAAATCTGAAACAAAGAAACTGCTACTGGACCTGTCACGGGAGAACGAAGTTCTGACCAGCGCCCATCACATCTGTTCAAACACACGCACCAAGCTGCTTCAGGCGATCGACAGGTGGCTTTCGGGAAACGATAAGGATAAAGAAAATGCCTCTAGAGTTATGGCTATATCGGGTCGACCAGGAATCGGAAAAACGTGTCTGGCCGCAGAGCTTTGCAGGCGCTACAAAGACCAGCTGGCAGGCGCCCACTTCTTCCAGTTCTGCCCCAGTCGCCTTGACCAGAATTTCGCCAGTACACTGCTGCTGTCTGTTGCCTGGAAATTGACTGAGGTGCTTCCAGGTTATAGCGCACATCTTCCATTCCCAGAAGAGCTTCAGCCTCTGTTAGCTGAGGGTGAACTGGTCAGTCTTTTCGATGCTCTGATCTCAAGCCCGCTTCAGAAGCTGAACTCCGACAAGCACCTGCTGATCATTATTGACGCAGTGGATGAGTGTTACCCATCTGACCGAGATCATCTGCTCCAAGTAATTAATGGGTTCGAAGCAAAAACTCCGGACTGGCTCTACCTCTTTTGCACCGTCCGTGATGACAATCAGGTAACCGGGCAGTTGGATCACGTCCATGTGATTGAGGTTAAGGGAACCAGTGAAGCCATGACGGCCGATATCAAGCGATACCTACGCGACCCTATGGCTCGCCTGATTGACAGAATCAGTCTGGATGGGGCATTAACTCAGCTAACGAATCATTCTCAGGGCAGTTTCCTCGCTGCATACCTGCTTAAGAAGAAGTTGGAGAACTTTCCAGAAGGCACGGCGCTTGCGCTAAGAGACGTTACGCTTTTCCCAACAGGACTTGTAGACATCTGCAAAGAATTCTTTCAGCGCTTTCACGACCAGCTATCCAAGAAATTCTCACCAAAGGAAGTGCCTGGAATTTACGGTGGAGTCCTGGGAATTCTGGTCACTGCCAAGGAAAAGCTGAACACCGCATTTGTGAAACAGGTTCACGCAAGTTTGAATCCCGACGAGGACCTTGTCCCACTGCAAGGACTGCTGGACACAGACGAGAACAGATCAGTTGGATTTCATCACAAGAGCATCTCGGAATGGCTGCATTCGGACCAGGCTGCTGCTCCCCTTGCAGTCAACATCACCAATGCCAGGCAAAAGATGGCTGATGTCATGTTGATCTGGCTGGCACCGATATTAGAGGATTCATCGACTGCAATTGTCCCAGCTCAGCTTCAACAGTATGCTCTGAAACACGCAATGGAACATCTCACAGATGTTCCTAAACAACAAGACAACATCGCTGGACTCCTCTGCAGTCTGAGCTTTGTAGAGAAAAAGCTGAAAGTTCCGGGTGTTACTCTGACCCATCTTCTTCGTGACTACCGTCACTCTCATTATCAGATGACGGGAACTGCAAGTAAGCTAATTACACTTGATGGCTACATCAAAAGGTTCTCAAACCTGACCGAACAGATTGAGGCATATCACGGATTCGTCCAACGTGATGGCAATCAGATATCTTGCTATCCAGAATTCCTCTTGCAGTTTGCTGCCAACTACCCAACAGTCACAAGAATCCAGCAGAACGCTCGAATTGACCTGTCCAACAAGCCATGGCTGGAAGACATAACTGCGAATGCTGAGACTCCGAGCATCGTAAGACCAGTCGTGGGTCATATCTGCCAGAGTGATATCTCTAACGACAACCGAACCGTTGCTGTTCTTACGCAAAACGAACAGAACGTGTACTTATGTGTGCTGAACGTTGTATCTGGGGAACTACAAGGAGATCCCTTCGATCTCAGCAACATCCCAGATCGTAAGGGTCTGTGTGTGAAATTTCTTCAAGACAACAATCTCCTTTTCGTCGGATCTTTGTCAACTTTCGTTTTCATTAAGAACGGAAAGCCAACGCCAAGTGGTCTTGACGTTCAATCCGTTCAGGTGAAGGAACGATATACAGTGGAGTGTTGTGACATTGCTAACGGTTATCTGGCGTGTGGTATCAACACTCTTCCATGGGGAGGAAGATCTCTGCATATGATCATCTTTGATCTGAAGTCAAAGAGCGCCAAAACTCTGGAGGTGCTTAAGTTTCGTTTCGGCGGAAGTGCCCAGTTTGGCATTAAAGCATGCGCTCTGTCATCAGACGGAAGTCTCCTTAGCGCATGCTCTAAGCAGACGAATAAGAACGAAATGAAGGTAATAGTGTATAACACCGGAAACTTGAATTCTCTGTATTCCATTGACATTGAAAATGATATGATATTGCGATGTTTCTTCATTGGAAATCTGTCTCTGATCATGTGCGGAGGCACGGGTACCCCTGAGATTCACCAGCAGACTTACCTGTGGTCATTTCAGGAGAAACAGGCAAAGTGTCTAGCTACTGGTAACCCTGAAAACTGCTCTACTGCGCATTTTAAGAATTCGCAGCTGACACTAGCGCATCACTGTCGTTCGTCCCCGCGTGTTATGGTAAGCCGATGGAAAAAAGAAGCTATGAAACAGGAGAGTCCTGACGACCGACATGTTCTACATGGTCTCAGTGAGCTTTCCAATATGTTTGCAACAGAGAAGAGCTTGGTTTTCCTGTCCAGGAATGTGATTCGAATATTCAGAATGGCAGATTTTACGACTGTGGAAGTTCACCCAACATCCGGAGCATTTGCGCTGCATGACTCAATCGTTGAAAGTCTCAGCTTCATGCCACGGTCTGATGAGCCCATCGTTGTTCACCGATCAGCCACAGCTTTCATTCGTGAGGTTAGCTGCTCTGATGTAATTTCTGCAAGCAAAGTGAGTGTGAAGAATGACGGTACTCTGCTGGGGGTTGAACTGTTCACGAATGAGCAGGTGCAACATGATGTAAATGGAAAAGAATTGGAAAAGTTTCGATGTTTTCAAGGGGCTGGGTCTGCCATGGAGATTTGCTCTTCTAATCCAGATGGTGGGATCGTCGTCATCAATACCGGAAGTGACGTCAAGGTATTGGAATTAGCATCTGGGACCCAACGGTCACTCCCAAAGTTTACTGAAATTAGTGCAGGACCAAGTGCTGTCAAGGATTCGTCTCGCTTTTCTACCTTGATCTGTGTATTGTCCAGCAAAGAGTCCTTGGCTGGAATCTCATATCCAGAAAAGCCAGAGTCTCTGTTCCTTTTCGATCTTAAATCGAAAGCTGCTGAGCCGACCTTAGAGCTATTTTTGGACGCCTCGCCCACAGAGCAGATTACCGATTTCGCGTTCATTCCGAACAATGGCTACGTGATATCTTACCACAAGACGTCCAACCAGTCGCTTGTTGTCTGGAACCAGCGCAATGGCACCCAGATCAGCAGGCAGACAGGTATCGATGTCGTGTATGTTCGATCTTCCCCGTCCTCTGATCGACTCGTGTTGAGCCTTCGCCATGATGGAAGATCAGGTTCGTTGATCCTACGCAACAGCGACAACCGTTTCAACATATCACTGGAGCTGGTGCCTTCCGCTTCGGTACCAGAAGTCGGGTGCGGTGACGTTGAGTTTTCCGCCGATGGTACCGTACTGATGGGGATGTTTGTGGACGCCAGGGCTATCAGGATATGGAATGGTGGCAATGGTGAACCGCTGAAGGACCTCAACTTCGGTTTCGTTGCTTCCACAACAGAAATCGTTGGCATGCTCACCAACACGCATGCGTTGCTGAACGATGGATCAATGCTGTACGTGTGTGATGTCGATGCCGGTGACGTCATTTGCATCATTCATTCCGCTCAACGACTGGCGAGTAAACTCAGCAGTCGGGGTCTGAGGATCTCCCCAAAAGGAGGTCTAATCGCCGGATCAACAGATAAAGGAGCAGAGCTGAGACTGTTCCAGTGTCACAATCTCTCCTCTGTGAAAAGAAAAACGTCTTTGCAGCTCATTCGCAGCAAATGAAGAGATAAGATCGGGACTTTTTCATATGAAACATTAAAATGGTCTCTTGAAATGTCAATTTGTTTCTTAGATTGGACACCTCAAACAATACCATGCAGAAATGTGATAAGACTTCATGCTTCTCTGTTGCCTATACACTGAGCAGGTCGGCTCAATGGTCGGCTGTTGACAGGAGTTCTTAGTGTTCTGCAGTCTAAACCCAGTAACCTCTCAGTCGAACGTCGCCTGACAAAATGTAGAGAAAAAACCATTTGCCCAACTGGTTCAAGATTATGCTTTGAAGCGGGGACCATTTTTTCAAGTGTACACTTTGAAGCTGGGACCATTTTTTTCTAATTTTGAAGCGAGCAATTATTAATTGAAAATGTGATGGATATAGGCGCCGATTAACGGAACACTGCCTTCGTAAACTCAGACCGTGAGTCTGCTTGCAACAGTATGCAGATAGCCCAGAAGGCAGTCGGTATGACGCAGTAATTCGTCACATGTGACTGATGGGAAACGAACCGTGCAATTGTCTATAAAATATGGCTTTATCGTCCGATATTTTCCCCGTCTTATCGTCTTCCGTTGCAATCGCCCGTGAACACAAACGTTCTTTAGTGATCGGCGGTGCGTTGTTTTATGGCTTCTGTTTTTCATTTTGACGGCGGCTCAGGGAAATGGGAGCGCAAATATAAGCGCACAAGCCCTTTCTGCCTCGAAGAAATTTTGTCATTAAATGAATATTTGACTAGAAATTCTCTTACGTTACAGGTATTTACATATGTAGTCTACTTTCACATAACAGAATGCCAGTGTAGGAATTTATGCAAATAACTATGATACTGGGCCTATACGGTCCTCCAACTTGTTCTAAACACAGCGCAAAATGTTGCGCAGATTTCGTACATTCTGAATGGTAGCCTCATTTAGAGATGTGAACTGTCTGAAAATCAGCCAGTCGATCAGTTGTAGTCTGCATGCAGCCGGAAACTGTTGGCTGATTATCCAAAAATGTGCAGGGATGTCTGGCTGTAAAATCTATCATTTTTCGCCAGACAGTTTGTGCCTTATAAACTTCAGTTATTAGCAGCCGATAGTCTATAAAAAGAATGCATGACGTGCAAAATAGCATCGATATGTAGACGTGTAATATAGGACTGTAGTTGAGCTGAGGGGGGATGCGACTTGAATCAGAGCTTCAATTTCCCTTTCGGGACTTGTCCCGTATGAGCAATATCCGTCGTCAACGCTGATCGCTATGTACTGTTTTGTTTAATTTGGTACTTGGCTATAAATCATGTGTGTCTGCGTTATCGTCTGATTTAACTGCTCTGCATGACAGGCTTGTAGCAAATGTTCGATTGGGATTAGATAGGATTATTAACAGATTGTCGATCATAGTAATCGCTCACCAGTAGTTATCAAGGCATGCTGATTAACGAAAATTATCTGACAACCTTGCATGTTAACGGAGTCGCATACTCTGCGTTCTTCAGTAAACCAACTATTAAATGCGTTTTGTTATGGGCTTCTTCTTCACGCGAGAAATATACACATTGAGAAAAAACAATGTTTGTTATTTTTTATTAATCAGTATTATCGTAAGCTTAACGAGCAGTGAAACCAATGATAATTATTGCTAAGATTATTATTATTTGATGATTACACTTTGGTGCGTAGGCCTATATTTATACCTAAAACATGGATTAGGCATAATCATGACGACGATTATAAATTGTTCCCTATTTTTGCTGTAATCCGGGGCTCAAAGTTTGAAGTCTGTTCAGTCAGAACCGCGTGCTATACAGGCCTATATTCTCCAGCTCTAACGTTTAGCTTAATCATGCATAGGCCTATACCATGCAACATATATTTGTACAATCATACAAGTATGCACTAGTAATTTGGGAAGCTCGTTAAATTACGACTGGCTCAAGCCGGTTTTTCTTCTGCGGCGACGTCTACTGAATACTTCGCACGTTTTGGTGACGTCTACCGAATAAATTTTGATCTAGCATTAGCAACAAAGAGGTTCCAATCCGGATATAGATGTATATGTATAATTATGTAGCTACACGCTTGTATATGATGTAGGCCTCCGCTATAGATATGGGCTCTAATAGACATTCACAATGTATAATTTATGTAAATACATGGTGGGCAAATATTGCTGCTTTTTGTAAGAATCACGCGCCGTGAAGCACCGAAGAAGCCATTTCCGCCTCCTTAATTATATTGCGCCATCGAGGACACACACGCGTACACACACACACAAACACACACAAGTTGACGTCGAAACGCAGTGACAAATTGCGTGGCTGAAGAATCCATGTAGGCCTACTGACGTCGAATTTTGAGCAGCGAGATCGGAATCTAAATGAACTTAATAATATGATATTACACTTTTATGGCCTCCTTGCTCTGGAAAGGAGTTTGACTAGTTTTAAATACACAGTAGGCGTTGTATAGGCATAATTGTAGGCCCATAGGCTTACTTTGTATTGAATAGCGCTAGTAAGTTTGTGACGATTTCACGACTTACAGTTGACACCATATATAATTCATGTTGATTCCGTTACAAAACGTCACAATACAGATTAAAGAGACATTTCCAAGATGCTTCAGGAATCAATAATGCTGCCTTATATAAATGTAAATGTAGGCCTACACTTTATCTGCAGCGACTGTATGGCCTCGATCTCGCTCATTTTTCAAGGAATTTATCGGGTGAGATCCTTCACCACCGCTGTCCATTTGAATCGGCGCCACGCCATTTAACCAATGGTCATCGTGTACGGACCGTGCTAACCCGAGATTCAAATCTAGAATATATGCCATATCTTGTGTTAACTCTAATTTGTTCCGAGACAAATGGAAAACCGAACTGCCTGGTTCAAAGCGGACCACTGGCAACCCTTGTTATACTCTGCGATAGACTAGTCACTACATGATTAAGCGACTACGCCATTACGATTTCGATGTGTTAGGCGTGTGCAGTAGTGAAAGCCCATCTTTTCGACCATGCACTACTTTTCGTCTGGACCGGTCTAGCACGAGTTTTGTGTTGTTATCATAATACTATAATAATAATTATGTTAAAAACGCTTCGTAAAGCGCTAGTCGGTAGTTCTCTTACTTACTGAAGTGAATTTTGCCTTTCTAGAGCGATCCGAAAATTTTAAGAAGGAATTCACTGTAAGAGGGAATTCAATCTTTAAAATCGTTGGCGAGATTTTAGGTTCTCGAAAGTTCGGTCATAGAAAATAAGTATCAATATCTATGCTCCACCAAGTGATGACGTCATATGATACTAACCTGCACGTAACAATTAGTATAAGAAAGTAATTATGAAACATCAAATTGTACATTACTGCATTATTTTGTAAAGAAGTCTATAAAACTATCTATGTACAATTTCAAGCTTTAGCCTTCATAAAATTTTACTCAGCAAGTTCACGAAGTCACTAAATGAGAAACCTTGACAATATATACTCTGTAAATTTGTATTATGTATCTATGCTCCATCGGTCAAAATAACAAACATGGCGGCTTACATGAGGTTGACGTGTGTGGGACGGTGTAAACTGAAGCCAGTTTTCACGAAAATTTCGACAATTTCATCTTATGCGAATACACAGAATGTTGCTGGATGGCGAGTTGGTACGACTTGTGGAAAGTCGAGTTTTGATAGGCAGGCAGTGCGTGCAAGTGGGGTTCGGAATGCAGGACAAGGGGTCACTGCCGCCGGGCACGGGCGATCCACGATTGTTGAAGCACATTTTCCCCTCAAAGGCAGTTGTTCACACCCTTCTTTGATACCGAGGCGGCTAGCTGCTTTATCGGTTTTGACTTCCTTAGAAGGTAATACAGTTTTCGAAACTGCTTCACATCGTGCAGGGCTTTGGGGGCGGTTGCTCGAGAACAGAATTGTATTGCGTCATTTTTGTCAGGTACGGAGTTTTTCTTCAGCGTCGCGGGATGGAGGGGAGAACGGAAATGGGTCTGGAGCTTCTGGGATCGATGAGTCAGGGAGCGGAGACGATGTGTCTGCATCATCATCAAATGTTGAATTCGTGCAGCCACTGACTGCCTTGTCGCCTATGACTGTTCCAGAAGTCTGGCCAAGGGTTCCAGTAATTGCTGTCAGAAGAAATCCCCTCTTTCCACGTTTTGTTAAAATGATTGAGGCAAGTAGCATATCCAGTTGAAAACATTATTTTAAGAAATATGCATAGAGGTTTTAAGCCTTTTAAAGTATGATGGCTAAACAGTTTGCTGTACAGAAAAGTCTCTCATAGTTATTGAAAATTGATATTAAGGCCAACATTTTTTGTCATACATTGTAAAAAGTTTAAAGTAATCCTCAAGAAATGGCTGCTTGTGGTCACCCTACTTAAAACCATCGTGGCCGTCCCAAACTGCGAGAGAAATTATAGTGCTGCAAGCTGTTGAAAGGACTTCCAGTGAATAAGTAGGTGAGTAATCTGTAAGTGGTTGTGCGTCAACGCAGCTTTGTAGATCTAAACGACGTTGAAGTACATACACAAAAATTATAATGGAGAACATGTGAATGCATGCCAAATGCTAATTGAAAAGACAATTTGGCACAAATTGTGATTGTTTCCTAAATATCTGCAGGAGTTCTTTTGGAAAAACCGATTTTGTAAAAACTTTCTCAAACATTTTTGTATGCATCACAGAAACTTACCAGAATTTTTTATTTTTTAATACCAATAGCAGTTTTTTCCAAAAAATTTGTTATTCTGCAATTTTTCATTTATTAGCACCAATAAAAATATTATAATAACTTTGTAATAGTCTGTTACTTATGGATTACTCACTTATTTATTGGGAGTCCTTCTGGCAGCTTGCAGTACTCGAATTTTTTAGCATGGCATAACCACATGCTAAGCTGATTTGCACGTAAATGGGTCGCATGTAGATGGGTCTCTACTGTTATTCGTTTCAGTATTAAGATATCCTGAGAAATAACCATATTCCTCTTAAACTCTAACGTTATGAAGTGAGCATTGGAAGCATTCATTTAACCTAGTGCTTCCACATTCAGATAGGCTGGAGCTGTTTTCTGTAGAATTTTTTCACTGGTTCTCTTTGTATCAATGCTGAGGGTGCTTCAGTGTGGTGGTCTCTTTGGTAGCTTGCTGTTTATGTAATCCAAGGTTGGAGACTGCTGGGAAGACTCCATGCAATGACCCTGGACAAGTTGGCACACTTTTTTCCCACCTCAGATTAAATTTTACAGACCTTATACGCATGATAATTGTAATAAAATAAAAATGTCAGTAAATTTGAACCTCGAGGGTCGAACCCGTATCGTCCGCATTAGAAATTAGCCAAGCACTCGATCCACTTGGTGACTGTGCCCCACTAATAAATTAATGGAGTAGATATCTTGAAGGGGTGGTATCTAAATTCCATGCATTATGGATTGAATGAATTAACTGTTCTGTTTACTATAATTAAACATTCCTGAAGTTCCAAAGGCTGATGGTTAATTGATTTTGTTTTAATAGGTCAGTGACAAGAGTCTGATTGAGTTGATTGAGCTGCATTATGGATTGAATGAATTAACTGTGCTATTTACTATAATTAAACATTCCTGAAGTTCCAAAGGCTGATGGTTAATTGATTTTGTTTTAATAGGTCAGTGACAGGAGTCTGATTGAGTTGATCCGAAGGAAAGTCCGGTTAAATCAGCCTTACGCTGGGGTTTTCTTGAAAAAGGATGATGAGTGAGTAATTCCTTCTAAAGCTGTAAGAAGGAACAGGTTTTGGGGTGATGGTAATTGGTTTTCAACACACAAAACTAACAGAAAAGATGTTATGAGTTCATTTTTGCATGTTAACATTCCTGACCAGCTCAGAATTTTGGAGTTTGCTGATCTGCAGGAAAGTCTCAGTCCTAGAAGTTTACTATTTGCTTTTATAGTAAAAAAAACAAATTATGGCATTAATAACATGGATGCTTTGAGATAAGGCCAGGTCAGTGGAAATGCTTTTAAGAGGTACTTAAGACACGCCATATTAACTCTGCCTGCCACAATTGCAGTTTTGCGACATTATGGGTGTCCTTACTTAAGTTGTTGATGACAGATGTACATAACTCCACACATAATTCAATCAATGTGCTATGATTTTCCCATTGGTTGCTTGTTTCTACCTGCGGCAGTTGCCTTTTACTCCAAAACACAACCGCACATGAAGTTTGGCCGCTCCTCACTAGTATCAATGACTGTTGGAGATGTACATACCACCCAGATTGTTAAGTATTGTAAGCAGTGTTGTACAAAGTACTTGGCCAAACTATGTAAGTAAAAGTAAGCGTAATGTTGAGTACTCAAGTAAAGGTAAAAGTACTCAGTGATTTACTTGAGGAAAAGTTCACAAGTATTCTTCCACATAATACTTTTAAAGTAAAAGTAAAAAGTACCAAGTTTATATATGTATGTATGTGTGTATCTACATATGTTTTTATGTAGGTGTGTAGGTATGTATGCCACACCATGCTTTTTTTATGCCCCACCACGCTTTTTTATTTGCCATATCTAAAAAAATACAAGCACTTACAAACAATTAAATGACATAGGCTTATTGAAAATTCATTTCTACACAAATTTCAAGATTACATTTTAACTATATCTTCAATAGTTGCTGAGGTATTACATTTACACCCTTAAAAGGTGAAATTGGATTAGAACCCCAAAAGTATCTAGCAGGGGCCAGATTATTGGCTAAAAATATCAGTCGAGCTAATTGTCTTGATGCATACATACTTACATACAACAGCTTGCGATGCTGTACAATGTTACTTGCTAATTATCGAATACATTTGCCCTCATACCAAATGTCGAGAAATTTCCAACAGATTTTGAAACTAGGACGAGATTCATTCTTGCGTTTGTACGATGGATGCACTGCATAAATTATCTCATTAGTCTTTTGTACGATGCAGCTTGTTTCATTCTATGTTTTTTTTTACAGAAATGAGTTGGATGTTGTGGACAGATTGGAGGACATCTATTCTGTTGGAACTTTTGTTCAGATTCATGAGATGCAAGATCTCGGGGATAAACTTCGAATGATTGTGATGGGCCATCGACGGTAAGTGAAGCCAGTTGCATTCAAGCAGTCGTTAAGTCGGAAATTTCAGATTCTGAAGATCAGTGAATTGTTTAGATAACTGCAGAACAACCAACTTTCTGTCTCTTGTAGAGTGCCAACACTTCTAGCCATGCTGAATAAAGATTGAAATACATGGTTTCTTTACCACCAGTTTCTCTGTTTTGCAGAATAAAAATAACGGAACTTCTTCCTGAAGACGCTGATTACATTCCTGTTCTGGATTCAGCCAAGGCAGAAGATAAAGGTGATTAAATCGGTTTTTCTCAGTTGTGTAATTCCTTAATTTACCCTAGTAAACTGAATTCCTAACAACAAGTTATTAGTCGCACTTCATACATTTTGGCAAAAGGCTGATAAAACATGTGGCAGAAAGTTGTAGTCTATGTAATGTAATGCAGCAGTTATGTAGAACTCTGAGCACTAAAAATTACTTGCTAAAGATTATGTATGTATCTGGACATTTATATAGCACCTTTAAAAATCTCAGAAATTCTGAATTATGGCTATCTAACAGATAGATGTGCAGCTTGGGAGAGAGGATGCAAAGATGTATGACTCATTATTATTATTAATTAGCAACTTCTGTGTCACCAGTTTCTAATGCACACAGATAAGGAGATGCCTTCATTGTCCAAATGCATGACTGCATAATCGCAAGACTGATTTAGAAAATGTTTCTGTGCCACAGATGCAAATGGGACGGCTCTTCCTAAAAAGGGCCGCAAGTCACGCAAGAGAGGGTCAGTTGTGGGACCAGCGGACAATTCAGTCACCAGAACTCAGCCGGCCACAGAGCCAGAGGTTGTGACTACAACCCCATCTGGAGAACTGGGCAAAGTTCTGATGGTGGAGGTTGATAATGTTGTTCATGAACCGTACAAAACCACTGAAGAAATTAAGGTAGAGTCAGACAAGACTAAAGTTTTGTAATGATTTAGTCGGCATATTATGTGAATGACACAATGTCTTGAAGATAAAATGGTTTCAGTTGGATTTTCTTTTTGAATTTTCTGTTTTATGCATTATGAACCTTTGAAGTTATGAGCTCAAGGCTGGAAGGTTTTAAAAAAGTTGATCTCCAGTTGCACACCAATTAAATATTTGATATAAGGTGATGCTGTCTGTCTTACTGGGAGGAACTGGCGTCTTTGTATGTTATGCGAATTTTTGACAGATGAGTACTAATTTGAAGAATGGTTTAGACAAACATGATATGGCAGAGCTTGGCCACCTTATTTGTTGTTATTGCAGGCCATGGAAAATTGTTCAGAAAGTCTAGAATTTTCTTGAGATAGAGACAAAAGCTGGGAAGGTTTGATATATACTGCTCTGGTATTCCTGTACAAGTTCCTTTTATATTTTTAACTAGGCGTTGACTGCAGAAGTTGTTAAAACAATCCGTGATATCATCTCAATGAATCCACTCTACAGGTAAGAAGTTTATTTTCAGCAGAAGCAAAGTGTGGTAAGTATGTATCATATACTTCTTATAACACATTCCTTTATAACACATATTCGGACATAATTATTATTTTATTATTTCTGCATCTATTAGGCAGCACTATCCAGTGACTAAGCATCAGTCAGTAGCACTGAGCAAGGGTGAGTGAAGGACTTACTCGAGGCCCCTATGCAGTAACCATCACTGGAATCCATACTCTGCATCGCAAGCCAAGCACTGTCCAATTGGTTGGGAACATGGATCCCAAATTTGGCTCAGCTTTAGAAAGTGACTTCATTACGAATGGTGTAGTTATGTACATCATTTATACTTATGTACTTCTGTAGTGACAATTGAAAATAGGCCTCCCAAGACTCATTAATAGAGTTGTTGACAATCTTTCAAAGTTGTCAGCGATCGGGCTTCAAACCATCGATTTGCTAAATTCGTAGTGTAGCATTAACTTGAGTAAAGACGCACAGCATTTGATTTTCGTAATTATAATTAAATGAACAGTTTAATTACAACAGTACTTGAATTGTTACAGTGTCTAAATGCACGAATCTAACAAGGATATTTGTACCTCAAACATTCAGCTTTGCCCATGACAGACCACTGCTACAAAATCTTTGTGCTATGTCAACAATATGCCCATAATTGCTTTATGTAGGCTGTTTTCCTCCTAGTCAGCAGGCGAGCTTAGATATGCCTTCCACTATTGTGCAATTCTGGAATATTCCAAAAAACCTATTAACTCATCAGAATGTAGCCTTGACATTTTCTTGCAAAAGCGTTGGTTTGATGAAACGTGTGTCAGCATGAATTACTGCTGACATCAGCCACCTGCATGAAGGAAGCCACCAGCCAATCAGACCATCCCACCATGTGTTCTGTGTGCCATCTAGATGCATCCACTAGCCATAAGAACGTGATTGGTGCGTGCACAAACAAATCAATAGTCCGAGGACTCATGAACATTTTCTATACGAACGCATGCTTAAAACTTGCTGATTAAGCAGCATAACATTACGTTCACAAGAGTGATGCCACAACTGTGCCTTACAATTTAAAATTGCATTCATGTTTCAATTGTTGATCATATTTTATTGAAAAACAACAATTTATAGTGATTTCTTTGCCTTATAAAATATTTGTTTAAGGAAGAAGATTTTATGCATTTCAGGGAAACAGTAGCTCAGATGATTCAGGCTGGCCAACGTGTCATTGATAATCCTGTTTATCTCAGCGATCTTGGTTAGTTTGTCCAGATTTTGAGATAACAGAATGAATAAAAACCATCCTGTTTTGTCAGCTAACTATATGTTAGGGCTAAATTCATTATTTGACACGATTGAATGTCTGTTGTTGCATGTAAAATATTAAATGTATTGTTATTGCCACCATGATGCAATCAGAGTGTCCCAGGCCCTTTTGCGTTGATCTTTGAACGTCCTCATCAATCACTGTAAATATAAATTTTTCCTGATTGCTGTTGTTTTGTATTATTATAGCGTTGATGTTCTGTCTATAGCTGGCTTCAAATAAATTAAATTAATTTAGTAGGTTGTTGTCTCTTCTGAATAATTCTGTCTATAGCTGGCTTCAAATAAATTAAATTAATTTAGTAGGTTGTTGTCTCTTCTGAATAATTGAAATTTTTTACAGGTGCTGCCATCACTGGTGCAGAGTCGGCTGAACTTCAGGAAGTTCTTGAAGAGACGAATGTATGTCATGATTGAAATAATTTTAATTCTAGATATTTACATATCCTTTTGGTAACTAAAGAGTTAGCCATATTCACCATACTTCTAGTGATTTGGACACACTTAATTTTTTTCATAGAACTGGATGAAGATATGAATGATAATTATTTTATAGCCTAAAATGTTTTATGTTTTGTTAGATTTCAAAGCGACTGATGCTAGCTCTGTCTGTTCTAAAGAAGGAGTTTGAGTTGAGTAAGCTGCAACAGAAAATTGGAAAAGAGGTGAGCAGATTTTCCTTTTGTCTTCTTTTAAAATGTTTTATTATTCATTAACATAAAGAAACCAAGTCCACTTGCATTTCATTCTGTCAAGATCTATGAAGGTACATCTCAAGCTATTATTATTATTCTCTCAAGGCGATTACTAGTATCAATATTATTCTTTCAAGGTGATTACTATTATTATTATTCTCTCAAGGTGATTGCTATTATTATTATTCTCTCAAACTGATTACTAGTATCATTATTATTCTTTCAAGGTGATTACTATTATTATTATTCTCTCAAGGTGATTGCTATTATTATCATTCTCTCAAGGTGATTACTAGGAATACAGGAAGTATACATGGTCTTTGGTGATTGCAATATGTGTGTCTGCCTGACTAACTTCTGAACTGTCTCTTCTTCTGTAAAGTTTGTTTTTTTGGTCGTTTTTTGCAACATTTGCAAAGCCTTCAAAAGCTGCTCTATGATGTCCACTTTTTATGTTGCATTAAATTGCATTACATTATATTACAGTGAGTTGTCAAATTATGTAGCCAAATACAGCTTTGATTGGTTTAAATTTATTCGTACTTTTTTGATTAGACTGTAGATCATCAACTAAAATATATTTTGGATCAGAATTTACATTCAGGTTGTTTTTATGAATAAATCAACTGCCATTTCAACAGAAGATGTGCCTTCTGTGATCTGGTTCTCTGCTAAGTTTCTTAGCAGCGATTATAACAACTCTTAAGATTTTTGTTTCATCGATCATCCGACCCTCTAGCTATTGCGTCATTGCCTACGATAATAAGTTAGCCCACAGCTGTCAATCTTCTTTAAAGTCTGTTCTGCTGTCCTTAAGTCTTGGACTTGTACGCCCATAGATGGCTTGGTTACCTGCTGATGAGTGCGCTCGGCTTGTAACGTGGAGAGTATGGGTTTGAGCCTCCTCTGAGGCAGTTACTGTGTAGGGACTTTGAGCAAGTCTTTTACTTACAGTTGCTCAGTGCCATCGACTGATGCTTAGTCATTAGTTATTGATGCTTAATAGGTGCACAAATAATAATAGTTGATGGCATAAATGAGCATCTAATTTGTTATTAATAGAACTAGTGTTGCGTATACGAGAAATACTGTTCCGTCAGTGTCCTGGTATCAACTGCAGATATCTATCAGCACATCGAGAGATCATGAAAAATGTTGGTAAAGGCATCTGCATATGTCACCAGTCACTCTTCAATAGTGTGTTAATATAGCGAGAACCATTGGATGCTGGCACATGCTGTGGTAGAAGTTAATGTTTTTCATAGAAAAATTTGCAAACCAGAGCATTGACTGCACTATAACTCAATTCGCGTTATACCAGAGCATGCTATAACGGCTCAGTGGTGTATTGTATTCATCAGTTTATACAGTGCAGTATGTCTGACTGTAGTCTTAAAAATATTTGGGAAATTTGGGGTAAAATTAGTTGCAGTAGTGTTGAGCTTACTTTACCTTTCTTTGCCTAATATGTGCAGGTTGAGGAGAAGGTTAAGCAGCAGCATCGAAAGTACATGCTACACGAACAACTGAAGGTGATCAAGAAAGAACTTGGGATGGAAAAAGAAGACAAAGATGCAATTGGTGACAAATTTCGAGAGAAACTTAAGGTAACAAACTCATTGCACCTGAAACCAATCAACAGTAACTAAATCCTTAAAGTACATTTTATAGTTAAATTTAAATTTATTGTTAAATTTTATTTCATAAGGTAATCAGCTTTTAGTATTTTGCATTTTTACGTCTTTTAAAATTTGATCATAAATTACTTGTAAAATATTTTAATTTTCTTAATGATAGATAGATCTACTGCACTAATTATGGTATTAGTTAAAGAAATGTTAGGGTATTAGAGAATATTTTAAGTTTAAAGTATTATCTCATTTCATTTGGCTAGTTTACACGCTGTTTCAATGGCTTGAACGACAGTTTCATATTAACGGTTTCACACTGTACGTTATGGGGAGATTCCAGTGTACCTAAAGGAGTATGTGTGTGTGTGTGTGTGCGTGTGCGTGTGTGTGTGTGTGCGTGCGTGCGTGCGTGCGTGCGTGCGTGCGTGCGTGCGTGCGTGCGTGCGTGCGTGCGTGCGTGCGTGCGTGCGTGCGTGCGTGCGTGCGTGCGTGCGTGCGTGCGTGCGTGCGTGCGTGCGTGCGTGTGTGTGGGTATCTGAACACTTGTATAGAGCCATTTAAGCATGTCACAAGGGTGCTAAAACATGGGTATCTTACAGATGTAAAAAGGTACATCTTATGCTGTTATTATTATTGTTGTTATTGTTATTGTTATTATTATTATTGTTTATTGTTATTATTATTCTTTTGCATTTATTATGTGTGCAAGGTTAGTAAATTTGAATCTGAGATGCAAAGCATTTGTAAATGAAGGACTTGCTTACGGTCCTTATACAGTAATCGTCTCAGGGGAGTTTCGAACTCATACTCTCGGTGTTACCAGCCAAGTGCTCTAATCAGTCGGCTGCCATGTCCCACAAAATGAATATGAAACTGAAAAGTTTTCTTGAGCTATTTCTGGTGGTTCAGGTTGAGCTTCAGTGGAAGACTGTTTTCCATGGTACTGTTTAAAGTTATTGCAAAATACTCATCTTATTCAGGTGGTTCGGTTTTGTTTATAAGTATTTGATCTGAATTTATTTCTGTTTGATCAGGATTTGGTAGTTCCAAAGCATGTAATGGAAGTAATTGAAGAAGAACTCGGCAAGCTGTCGTTTTTGGATGCCCATTCTTCAGAATTTAAGTAAGATGCACTGATGGACCAGTTTTTCTGTTTTGAGGTTTGAACATTGAATGCTTTCTTGTGTATTGTTTTACCTTTCCTATGACAGTGAACCACTGAATGTCCCCTAATATCAGTGATGACAGATATTAAAGATTACAATTATGGATACCAGCATTATCTGGATAAAAATTAATCTTGTCTTTTACTTATAAGTTTACGGTTATTGCTTTATTTTTATAATAGAGTACTTTGACTTATAAATGATCATTTAGGGTATTTTGACTGATAACTGATATATTTCCTTGGAAAATTGTTTATCAACTTAATGTTTTTACAGTGTGACACGAAACTATCTGGATTGGTTGACGACCTTGCCTTGGGGTAAGTACAGTGAAGAGAATCTGGATCTGGCTCGTGCACGTGAAGTTCTTGAAGAGGATCACTATGGCATGGAAGATGTAAAGAGCAGGATTCTGGTAAGTTGTATATATTCTGAGTATGCATCAAGCTTACTTTTGTAACCTGTACAGTTAAGTAAGACTTATTTTGTGAGCTGTCTGCACTTTTGCAGGGAATTCATAAATTAGCATGATATAAAAATCTGGTTAATAATCACAGTAATGTACCTGGGTATGCCTTGCCACACAGGTAATTAATCCATGTTTAAAGAATTTTGTGTAATGTGTAACAGAACTCGTATTTATTGACTGATGTGTTTTCTCGGATGAGACACATAGAAATGTCTGTCTGTGCAGCTTTGTGTTGGATTTGAATCCTAATTTGTTACATGAAATTTGCATTTTACGTTAACCCTTTTGCCTGCTGCTGGTGCGACACTATAAAACTTGGCGCACATGGCACAGTTGCAAAACTGTGACACTGTACGTGTGTTTAATGAAGCAGTTGAAAGTTAGGATACCAGCAGTCATCCTGTGTACCGGTAAATAGTGAACTGTTAATTAGACGATAAATAGGGTACAATCTTCCAATTGGTCATTCGTATATACGGGTACGGTTGCAAAGATATAAGAGCTGGAAGTTGGCAATTTTCTCACAGTTGCTTGCTAGTTATTGATTGCCATGGCCAGTGATAGTGGCATCTCACATGTGAATTTCGGAAAATCAGACTTGGATAAAGACTTCAGTGATATTGATGCAGCTCTGATAGGGACAGTGAAAGTTTTAATACTAGTATTAGCATTCATTCTAGCGATTTATTGGACTTTTCCAGCAAATCTGAGGACAGAATTTTGGATGGTAGTGCTGCATTGGCTAGGTTGGGCTTTAATACTGTGTCAGCCTATGTGACAAAATTATTTATTATTATGTCCTTCTACTGACTGCTCTTTGGCCATTAACCCAGAAATGGATGAATTGAATGGTTGTGGACATGGGAAAAGTGCATCCCAGGTTTACCGTTTACTTTCCAGCATGTGCCGGAACCACATACATGTAATACTGCTTGGTGATGTACACAAATGTGCATGAGGAACTTGTCCAGGTTTCTTACATAGAATTCGCTCAGCAGACTCAAAATCACAGTTGTTGGATTACAGACCAAGCAGCTGCCGAATAAACTGCTGCGCTGCGCTGTTACTGTGTGAAAGTGAGACATACGAATGTTATATATCACATTGGATTTATTTGCAGTAACTGTGTGAAAGTGAGATATGTGAATGTTAGATATCTCATTGGTCTTTGTTATTTGCAGGAATTTATTGCCGTTAGTCAACTGAAAGGTTCAACACAGGGCAAGATTCTTTGCTTCTATGGTCCACCTGGTGTTGGCAAGACGAGCATTGCCAGATCGATTGCCAGGGCTCTTAACAGAGAGGTAATTGTGGAAATTGGGCCAGGGCTGTCAGTCATCTCTCATTGCTAGTGTATATAATAATGGAGTTCATTACAAATAGCTGAAAAATTGTGATTTTGAATTTCATTTACTATTGTTCTTATGTTTGTTGTTATGGATTGAATTAAAATTTTGCTGATGCTTTTGAATATCACTAGAACACTGTTTACTGATGATTTTCTTTAATTAAATCTGACTTGTGTTACATTTTCAGTACTATCGATTTAGCGTTGGAGGAATGACCGATGTAGCAGAAATCAAGGGTCATAGGTTGGTCATTGGTCTAAAATATTCAGCTGTGTCTGTTAGCTAATGGGCAGATCACGGTATCAGTATTTATGTTGGCTATTGTAGCAGTTAATACACATCCAGACTTAATTTGTTAAGCATTTGTTAGGGTTTGATTTTTAATTTATGATTAATTAATCAACGTGGAAAATTATGAGTGACATGTAGTTCAAAGCATTGCTCTGTTGTGGTTGTTGGCTGCAGACGCACGTATGTGGGTGCTATGCCTGGAAAAGTGATCCAGTGTCTGAAGAAAACGAAAACTGAAAATCCTCTCATCCTGATTGATGAGGTATTATTGCACATTATGCATATTTTAATTTGTAAACATTCCTTGTAAACCCAGCATAAGTCATTTTTTGAGTGCCTTTAATGAGTTTCTTTTTTTTAAAGAGTCAAAAGAAAGTTTTCTATTACTGTTATGGTACACTTTTTGCTTCTCCTTATCTTCAGTCCCTTTCTAAAGTGCAGATATTTTATAGTTTTTAAAGTTAGACTGGTAGCTTCAGAGGCTGTGAAGTTGTTTTCTGGCAACATGGCATGTTCTTTTCTTATGCATTGATGAATTACTGTAAAAATTAGTTTTTGAAATACGTTTGTCCTGATGAATTGGACTGAAGTAATGATTCTTTGAGATATACGTATAATTTGTCCTTCAACTTCACCCAATGGTTGGCCAAAAGTGTTGATTGATTTTTAGGTCGACAAGATGGGTCGTGGTTACCAGGGTGATCCTGCTTCTGCTCTTCTTGAGCTCCTTGACCCTGAGCAAAATTCCAATTTTCTCGACCACTACCTTGACGTCACTGTCGACCTTTCTAAGGTAAGGATCAACCTTTGGAACGATACTTAAGTTTTGAATGGTATGACCGCTTTTCATTAAAAGCAACCCAATGTGGCATTTTAAATTGTCTTTATAAGAGTATATAGACTAGGATTATTTGTGCTTAAAATGTCTAGCGCTAACAGACAGAGGTCTTCAAACCATTTGCTTTTACCATATTCCTTTTCCTTGTCCCTTGCACAGCTTATTTGGTGATTCCAGAAATAATGTAAACAGAAAACAGCAGTTTTAGTTAAGTGAGCAAGTTTAGCTGGTAAGCAATTTTATTTGGGTATGCAATTTTGGATATTTTTGCAGTACATCTGTTTCACAAATATATTTGATTAAAACTTCAGATTTAAAATTTCTGTTGGATCCTTGATGTTTACATCTTTGTGGATGCATATGACAGCTGACTGTTGTTTTCAGTTGTTTGCATTTGTGTACAATTTAAGAATTTATGTAATGTCAGTTTTCAATTCGCAAAACAGAAAATTTTCCTGTGATTGTAGGTTTTATTTATCTGTACGGCCAACATTGTTGACACAATTCCAGAGCCTTTAAGGGACAGAATGGAAATGATTGACTTATCTGGATACGTGGCAGAGGAAAAGATAGCCATTGCTGAGGTAAAAGATGCCATGTTGCTTGATAGTTGAGTGAATCAAGCAATAACTATAAATTACTTTGTGTTTTACTGATATTTTTCAGAAGCAGTATTTGTCTTTTTTAATCTTGAAAGTTCCAACTGAACATACTGTTTCTAAGTTTCTTGAATTGAGAATGATTTAAGAAAGGTTTTGTGAAATTGCTTGATTGACAGAATTGAGGTGGAAAAGGTTTAATAACATTTTCCTTTTGCATTTTCAGTTTTTCTATTTAATGTGTTTACTTTGCATTTCTCAATGATCCCTGGTAACAATTAAATTTCACATTAACTTCTTTTTTCATTTGCTTTCCAGGATTTTCAGTAAATTTATGATGCTGTTGGTATTTCTGTCAACAGCGCTATCTCGTTCCACAAGCGGAGAAGAACACCGGAGTAAAAACTGAACAAGTGCAGTTGACTCCAGAGGCATTGCACATGCTCATCAAGTCATACTGCCGGGAAAGTGGAGTTCGAAATCTTCAGAAACATATTGAGAAGGTAGGCTGGCATGAAAAGATATGGTATGGTCCTGGATAGGTTTGCCTCTCTGCACTGCATCTAATCTGATCTAATCTAATGAATTTGTTACAGTGGGTAAGCAAGTTGAGTATTAAGTCTAGGTTAGAAGTATGTGATTGTACCTATTGTGACTTCCAAGGTTAGGTTTGATGTTTTAGATTTTAATTCAAATTTTGTGAATATTACGTTAAATTAATTCAAATTAATTTTGGTACTTGGTGGCTTAGGTTTTCCGGAAGGCAGCTTTTAAGTTGGTCCAGAAGGAAGTGGAAAGCATCAAGGTCACTACCGATAACCTCCAGACCTTTGTTGGAAAGCCAATATTCACCAGCGACCGTCTGTACCAGGAAACTCCACCAGGGGTGGTCATGGGACTGGCTTGGACTGCTATGGGTAAGCTGAACTTTGGTAAACCAGTAGTTCATATTACAGGGTGTGGATACAGCTGCAAATTTACAGTATGATTAAATTTGTGATACTGCAAAACCTAGTGGGTCCCCTGTTCATGATAATCCTCTGCAGTATGTGAAGGTTTAATGAGTCTGCAGAAACATTAACTGAAATACCTTCTGAGCTAGTAGGGTATCGAATCCGTGTGCATGTATGTATGAATGTGGTTGTTTCCAGGTGGCTCCACTCTGTACATTGAGTCGCGAGTGAAGCAGCTGCTCGATTTGAAGAAGGAGGATGCACAAGGGTCGCTGCAGTTGACGGGTCATCTTGGAGACGTCATGAAAGAAAGCGCCCAAATTGCCTACACGGTTGCCAAGTCATTCCTTAGTGAGACTGATCCAAGCAACCGCTTCTTACAGGGCGCCCACATCCATGTTCATGTGCCAGAGGTTTGTAATTTCGTCTTGTTCTAATCAATTTGATGAAGAGTTGCACGTTTTTTGTGAAAGTTAAGGTCAAGCCAGTTTAGGTAACTGATCATCTATTATGTGCATATGTTAAAAATAGTCCGTAGAGATGGTTCTGGGGTTGACGTGGACAGTAGTAGGTAAGAAGTTACAGGGAAGTTAAATTCTGGCATCTTTAATACATATTTCTTTACAACTGAAAGCTGTAACTTGATAGATTGTCACCCCAAAAAATTTGCTGCATGTTCGGGAATGTGGAAATTACCATGACCTGAAGAGGGATGCGTTTGGAGGGAATGAGAACCCCAGTATTTTTATTTTAAAAAACTGGATGGAAAGTTTGAAACTAGAAAAAAATGCTGAAATACGTTTTACAAGTTGCATTTATTTTAAACTTTGATGGAGATATTGAGACTTGACAGTACAGCATTTGTTTCTTTACACATGTTGACAACAATGCTACCAGTTGTCGCATGATTTATTCTTTTTTTTTTTGACAGTTAAAAGGTTAAATCCTTTCTTAAGCTGACTGAGAGATAATGGTTAGGTATGCCGAGTGGTAGGCTTTCCATGCAACTAGCCCAGCACCTGTGAAACTCAGTGAACCACACTGTGTGGTTGTTGTGTGGTTGTCACCGTAAGTTGCTGAGCACAAGCGATGCAGGTTCTGAATTCATACAAGCCAAATGTTGAAGGCAACTGTAAATGAATAACCCCATTCTGTAGCTGATTAATCATTAAATTTATGTGGGCTTTACATCTCGGCAGCTTTGTAAGGTTTTAAAAGTGCTATGTAAATGATAGATACACACACACTTGTATCACATCTGCTACTTTTTTCTTTTGTTAGGGTGCGACGCCAAAGGATGGTCCAAGCGCTGGCTGCACAATGGTTACAGCTCTCCTGTCGCTGGCTACGGGAATTCCTGTACGCCAGAACATTGCCATGACTGGAGAAGTTTCACTTACTGGAAAGGTCCTTCCAGTTGGTGGAATCAAGGAAAAGACAATTGCGGTAAGAAGTCGAGTCGTCTAATTCAGCTCATTTGATGTTAGCAATTGTTAGATTGTGTAATTCAAAATACCATAATACAAATGAAAATTTCAAGCTTGCTTGTCTGTCTTGATTAAAATAGACTAGACTGCTGCTATAATGTGGGACGCAGGATCCATGTCAAGTATTGTGTTATGGCAAGGGGGCTGTCTTAAATGCCGGAAAGCTCAAATGCTCTTAATGATAAAAAATTTCCACATTGGCCCTCACCAAATCAATTAATAGATACTGTAGGAGGTGTGCTGAGGCAGGTAAGTTTAAGTTTTCTAAAAGTCGGCGAGTTGCAGTTGTTTTATGCTGCTTTGCTTATCAAAATGCAACAGCATTCATAGCTGCAAAGCATTTTATAGGCTTGAGCCATCTCAAAACATTCTCTAAGCAAGCTATGGCAGCAGTGGATGTTGAAAAGTCATCTGCTTTGTCTCCTTCCTTTTGTATAGCAGTTTGGGTTTAGCAATCGCCTTATAGACGTAAATACATTTTTTGGTGATGTAACTATGCAGCACATTTAAATGGGCAGTGGTGGTGAAAGATCTCACCCAATAAATTTATTGCAAAATGAGCAGGGTTGAGGCCATGCGGTCACTATATGAAACCATGTACATTTTACATTTATAGTGATGGATGTAGGATGAAAATCTTGTACATGCCTTTCGCAAGCTATGTACCTGTGAAATTTTGTAGAAATGCAACATTGACACTTTATATTAGCTAACTGAGTATGCTGCACAACCGACGAACTCTTACCTTGGCAAATGAGAATAAAAAGATAAGCACTGCAAGGATGGATCACATATGTTTTCTTACAAAGTTCAAACATTTGCACAAATAAATATGGGATCCATGGCTACCGTGTTATATGCAAATTCGCATTACATGTATATCAATGCTTGTTTTAGCGAGGTTCTGATGTAAATGTCAAAAAGCTTGTGAATGATGTTGTTAACAACATCAGAGGCAGGAAGTTGTTAACCACATGTATTACCACACATCTTATAATTGAGCTGTTGTGAGCAGAATAAGAGAATTATAACTAAGTCATGTATTTTCCAGGGTTTGAATTAATTAAATTTATTGATTTGCAAGAAGTAGCTAAAAATACAAATAAACTACTGAATTTTGTTTCAGGCCAAGCGCGTTGGTGTTAATTGCATCATTTTGCCAGCGGAAAACCAGAAGGACTATTCCGATCTGCCAAGTTTCATAACTGATGGACTGGAGGTACATTTTGTTCACCACTACTCGGACGTTTATAAAATCGCATTTGGAGGAGCAGACATGCCTCAGGCACAGCAGCAGAGCAAAATACCTTGAGAAATATCAAATAGGAATGTCATAATAATGTCTAATAATAGTTAAAGCAAACACAAGATGTTTGAATGGTTTACATATTAATTATGATTCATGGTCTGAAGTGCAAGAAAAAACCGTGGCAACAAAGTAAATTCAGAAATGTGTTATTTTCAGGCTTATAAATCACTGTCTTGTTAACTGGCAAGAATGCATGGTGGATTTTCTGAATTGCATTAAATGAGCACCGTTTTATTCCACTGTGTGCTGGCGTAAGAGATGCATAACGCACAACTCAAACACGAAGAAGTAGGTGTTCGGATGTTATATCATAGTGCGTTTTAGAGCACCCCTGTTGAGTTTATTCTCCAAGAGGCGCTTTATAAATCTTAAACTACAATTTTAAGAACCCATCAAATGCACTGGTCAGGCATGGGGTGTGTGGCTAAAACGCCTCTGTGTACAGGGTCTGCCACTGCTACAGCAGTTTTTGAGGCTTCCTTGGTGTAATAAAATGTCTTGTCAACAAGATTCACATTATTTTCTAATGCACCACTTACATGTATAGGAGTCCTTACGTTAAGGGCATCCGCAGAGGAGGGAGGGGTCACCCAGATGCAAACAAGGGGAGGACTTTTATGTCCAGTGTGGATATACACATCTAAATTTTGGTAGATACCTCGATTTCAGCACAGCCTGTGCCTTAAAAGTCAACAGTCAGTCGGACAGTCTGCATTGCACTGGATCTAACTAGAGTTATTTTGCTGGATGTGGCAGTATCAAAGTACCCCAACCTGTTGGACAGCTAGTCCTGCAAGATCAGTAGGTAGCCTAATCTAGGTCTTACTGCTCTGCTGGAGTGTAGACTCTGCAAAGGAGGATGGAGGAGTGTAATTCTATATGCGGACAAAGGGAAGGCGAGTCAAAAGTTGGTGATTTTTTGTGGACGTCCTTTACGGCTGACCCTATAGTGGTCAACAGCATGTAATATCAATTGGTAATGGTAAAAGGGTTATCAAATGAACTTTGTCCACATATGGCACATTGCCTTCCCTCCCTTTTGCAGATGTCTGCACTCCAACGGAGTAACCAGGCCCAGATCTGTTTGCCGACTGACACAAGTTCGTGATTCAGACACAGGCTGTACTGAGAACTGTACCAGATTTAGCTGTGGACGTCCACATTGGGCATAATGCCCTCCCCTTGTCTGCATCTGTCAGCATTAGATGACCCCTCCCTCTACGGACGTCCTCAATGGACGACCGCAGAGCCAGTGCATACAAGTGGGTCTTGGTAGCTGTGTGAGCAATCCAGTGTTGGTGATAGGCTGGGCTGCGAGTAGAAACGCCAGATGGCCCACACACGTGAAGCTGCATTTGCCAAATTTCATCCTCGACAGCATTGGCTCACAACAGTTGCATCCCCTAAAATGCAGTCGGCTGTGAGAGGAAAGGCTTACTGTTGATAAACTAATGCAAGTGGAAAACTGTATATGATTACCAGTTTCCTGAATAGCTGGCGCCTATGACTAATACCGTGCGTTTCAGAAAACGGCATTTACTAAAACTCCTAAACCAAGACTGTTGAGTGCGGCTACGAACCTGAACAATACAGGCTACCGACCACTAAAGCCATATTTTTGCATATTAGTGGTAGTGGTCAAATGCCCATTGCTTGTCAACTTTTCGCTGGTAGGCAGCAACACATTTTGACTTGCAAATACCAGTATGTAATACATGTACAGTACATCCTCTTTTTACCTACAAGTTTCAAAACAGGTTGATTATAAAAATGAAAATGACTGGTAATTGCACATTTTATTCTGAAATTCACATTTCTTCACAAAAATTCACTGTACAAACTAACTAATACACGAATGCAGTATTTGTAACAGTCAGCTGATTAGTATTCATCGGGACTACCTTCGTTTTAAACAATACTTAATGAGTTTGCAAGTATGAAAGTAGTTACTCTAACTAGTTATGTTCCTAATAATGCTTACCCTACATCGAGCTGTTAACTAGCCTGTCATACAATATTGTGCTCAACAACAGTAAAAACGAACCTAATGACAAGTTCTGCGATCATCAGCTGTGTTTATCACTGGTCTCGGTATAAAAATTACAATTACCTTTTGTTATTATCCAAGGTAATTTCATTATTACTCTTTCGTCCATCTATGTTTCTATTAACAGTAGTTATCAGGTGTGGTTTTATGGCTGCAAGATCACTCTGCTGCAGAACAAACCCACGAGCAATCCAACAACCTTTCCATGGGTCAAGAAAAACCGTCAGCTGAAAATGAAGCACTGGCCAACAAACTCAACAAAAGCACTGAAGAATTTTAACAGAAAGAGTATATAGTACTGGGTAACAGTTAAGTCCTGAATGTAAAAATGTCTAGCAATATCAGGCGATAGCAACAAAATTACACCATGCCAGAATCAGCATCGAGCACATGATGTAAATTGCCTGGATAGTTTCAAAACTAAAAATGGAATCTTTCAGACTTGATATCTAACACGATCTCACAACATATAGTTTATTGGCATTTAGTATTTTTTTCGAACTTCTTTGCAGTCTTACACAAACAAAATAACAAATTTAAATAAATCTTGGTTTTGAAGTTCTTCAGAACATGTTGGCAACCAGAAGCAGTTAGAAACCTGTTTGAACTCTTTTAACTCAGAATGAATCGTAGTTGCTAGGTCGTGTTTAGCCACAGGGAAGTCAGCTTTGAAAAGCTCCACATTCAGAATTATCCCTGATCTACAAAACCCAAAGTAAAAGCACTACATAATGCATAAAATCTGCAATTCAAGCTGAATATTGAAAATTTTTATAACGTGACTTACAAATGACCATTGATGCCTTGTGTATAAAGATAATGGTGCTCAGATTAGAGATTATCTACTGGTATCTACCATAATCTAATTTTTCAGCGCCACTATTGCAGTGTCAATTAGAGGTTCCTGCACAGGTACACTTTTCTGTGCAGACTAGTCAAAAGCCGAGAGGTTCTTATAATGTGCTGTCTAAATATCCACCAACATACACAAAGCATACAAAATTCATATCATTTTCAGTGACCAAACCAACCGTGCAAATGATGCATTACTTGTATTTTACCAAAACATTGTGCATTATGCTTTATTACATCTGTAATATAAACTGTAATAAAAATGTATAGGTTAGAAATTAAACAATTTTCGGCAACCAGAGCAATTTACCTTAAATGCATGCTGCCTTCAGTATGGCTACCTTATAAAATTTGCATTGTGTGTTTGCATCTTGTCAAATAATACCAAAGTAAGTAGATCTGCAATCTTCCAAAAGATTAAATTAATTGCAACATACAGTGCAATAAAAAATGTGTAGGTTCTCCAAAAGTTGAAGTACTTACCTGGAGAATTTAACTTGAGAGAATGCAGCGTCTTATAGCCATCATTAACACTACAAATGTTAATTAAATATTCTCACGCACTAAAGACAAAATAAAGCTGTATTAAGTGAAAAAGGTAAATTATATCAACAGCTGTCTTATCAAATAAATTTACTTAATTAGTGTCAGTGTTAGAACTATGTTAAAAGTAAAACAGCAACTTGTTAATATATCAGACTTCTAAGTTACTTTTAAAAATCAGCTTATATTAATTAACTTTTATGGCCAAAACTAATACTACGTGGTTCAGCGCAAAAATATTTTTTTTTTCAAGTGGCAAAAGAGAGAATTAAACAATTTTTAAACTTAGTTAAAAAGCAGAGCTACTTAGGATCTGAGATAAAACCTTCAGTGTTGTAATAAACAATTACCAATTAGCCAGTACTGTGACATTGCTACTTACATCTTCTGACATTTCTGATTTGATTTTCTCAAAGCATTCATACATATATACACTCTGCAAAATATAATTGTAAAAATTAGCAACATATCATACAACAGGCAAAACTCAAACTTCCACAGAATCACCAAGTACCATGTATTTGTAATGTTGTAAACAATGAACATCTTTAAAACCATACCACAACAGAAAAGCACACAAACAATCTCAGATTTCCATGCCTCAGATTCACCTGTATCGACACAGCACGCATTATAAGTGCTTTAATAAATAAATAAACATAACATATCACGTTTCTTTTGAATTGGCACTATATAAACTTGTGATTACAATTACACCAACCGCGTTCGAAGGAAAATCAAGAAAATCATTCAAAGTGCCTTGCAAAAGTCATTACCCAACTGACTAACACCCTTATGCTGAGTAAAAAATAAAATACTAAAGGCATAGCAAATACAGCAATCCTAAACTATTTCAACAATAACTAACTAAATGATTTACAGGTAATGCATAGATGTTTTTAGTGTAAGGCAAGTGGTTATTTCTTCCCTTCTGAATCATACATGCAACTGGAATTCAATAAAAACAACTCTCCTTAAATTAATTTTGATAACTCGCACAGCTCAATAAAAAATTATCTTAGTGTTTCATTTAAAACGCAATGCCAGAGGTTAGCAGTCACGTACCATGCCAGCAACAGAGACATAACAGCCACAATCCTAATTGTCACTTAGCATGTATTCTGCACTTCTTAGCTTAAAAACCATCGCATTAGTATAAAGGAAATGTGACCAACGCATTCAATAGATTTTAAGTTACGTTGCAACATGAAGAGCTGAATGAATTCTTCACAGATGTTGCTATAATGATCGTACAGCAAGACAGAGAGAACACACAAAATGGCTGAGCACAACGTACATAGTTTGTGAATATTCTGATCCATCGTGGCTTTCGTCCGTCACGATGATATTGAAAATTGAAAGACAATCCATCGCTATCAACTTCATACTGCTGTATGTCGGTCCACTGGAATTCAATGACCTGTGACTGAAATGCAAGCAGACCAGATCAAGGGTCATTCCTAGACGGACAGTTTCTTCAAACAAGTCAAGCTTAATAATAATAATGACAATTTATATAGCGCCGTAGCACAGTCGAGGCCGAAGAAAAGGGTGCTGTACATGGGTTAAAAAACAAAAATCAACTACAGTCATAAGATATCCAAAACAGATGTGTCTTGAGTCGTGACTAGAATGTATCCAGGGATGGGGCATTCGTCACATTGTCAGGAAGCTTGTAATAAACTCATTCTTACCAGGCAAATAATACTGGTTCAGCAAGTTTTACAGATACAGATATGGTTGTTTTGGCCCCAAAAGACACCAGGGAGCTCTGGGTGCCTTTCTCCACCCAGCCAGGTTGAAGAACATTGCACTCTGCAGCATGTGATTATCTGTTGGTTTTGCACTCTCTTAAGTGATCTGGACAGGGGAGCTCTGGGTGCCTTTCTCCACTCAGCTAGGTTGAAGAACACTGCACTCTGCACCACATGATAATCTGTTGGTTTTGCACTCTCTTAAGTGACCTGGACACATCATGCTTTTCATGCATTAGACTATCTTTCTGGAACAGTTTTACACTCAAAATTAAATTTACTGGCAGACACACCTCAAGAAGCAGTTTCCACCTATTTTAAGATGCTCCTTTTTAAAGTTGTAAGACAGCCATGCTTCAGCACCTTTGGGAGGTCTTACAAAACAGTATAGAAGTGTTCATATACAAACATGACATGCATTCGTAAATAGATACAGGCACGACACTATACTTCCACTTACCTCCGATGTTCCATCTTCTTTGCAGGCCTGAAGTTTAAAAGCATTGATTCCAACTATTGCTATGACATGGCCTTCTTTTCGGGCATCACATGCACAATGTGGGAAGAATATGTCACCATAGCCATCCAACTGTGACAATGCCTCCACATACTGAAAAGCATTAAAAGGAAAAGATTTCAGTTAAATTAAGACAATTTAATATTGAAAACTATTAATCTCAAAAGTGTTCTATGTGAAAATGTTACAACAAATGAATTTAAAACTTGGAAATGATCAAAATGAAACATAGTATAACCAGAAAATTATTTTAAAAAAACAGAGTTACAATGTAAAAAGTTAAATATTCAAAAGACTACTGCTTCCTACCATTAAAACTGAATATGTTAAAAACTGAAAAGCATCAGAACCACAAGTAGTGAAAGCTTAAATACAAATTAGCTGAAAAACATTCAAGAAAGGCAAACCTCGCGTTTTCTGCCCGTATCTTTCAGCGATTGGAGGTCTGGAAGTGCATCTGATAAGTCGATATGATCTCGACTTACTTCCTCTAAAGCCTGTTCACAAAATAATCAGTCGGCTTTTTAATTACAATGAGCTAATCGTTCTGATCTTCCAGATGTGCAACAAATCTCTGCTTTACCAATAAACATGCAGTGATACTTTGCATGCTGATGTGCCAACCAGCCATACAGATGTTGAAGACACTTAATATAGCACCTTTCAAAACAATGCACACATGGCTTCTTAATAGATATATCATACATAACTGACAGTTTCATTCTGAAATTATATTAGTTCTAGTTCTTCCTCTGTTCTCTTACAGATATATATAAAAACGCATACATTTTATTCCTCGTTGCTGGTAATCTGAGCAGAGCTGTAACTGCAACCTGGTTCTTATTCTGATCTTGTATAACTAACTACATTATATACAACAAGATAATAGATTGAATCCCAATCATGGCTGTAAAAATGTTTCCATTTCAAGTTAATATGGTCCTTACATGGGACTTAAAATGCAGTGGTACCAATTCGAACAGGCAACAGCGGAGAAGAATCTCACCTGACAAAATCATTAAAAACCAGTTGATTGAGGTTACATGTTTCTATAAAACATGTATCTTAAAATACTATATCGAAAAGCCGCAATTTTATGATCTTCATGAATATATATATAAAGGCATGAATTTTGGGTCCAAAGTGAGGCAAGTTATACTGTTGCTTGGCTGGATTGGGGTTTGAGGTTACTAGTGAGTCAGCTTATTCACAAAGGATAACAACTTCCTCAGTCTGGGGCCCGCAAATAGGAGTTGACTTATGCGTGGACTGGCTCACAGTAACCTTCAGTTCCAACTGACAACCAACCTGATAATATATGAGGTTAAGCGCTCTTTCATCACAGCAGGCGGCCCGTTCCCGCGTGAGAGAAAATACCCACTTCTTCAGCACAAAACATGAACTGGTCTCATTAGGAGGTATGGAGGTTTCCATAAGAATGTTACATGGCTGTTCTTGTGATTGCAGCTTACGTTCTGCAAAGCAAAACAGTAACATAGAGAACAATCTATATTTACATAAGAAAGCTATCTATATGGGTTATGCTGCAGAGTTACATCCTTGTATTTTTCAAATATGCTACTTTTAATTAACCAACATTCTGAAAAATTCAGTATTCAGTCTTTCAACTATGTATCATAATTTTAAAACCAATCAGTGCAGAATCTAAAATGGTATAGAAAAGTTTTAAAATATAATTTTGATCATAAAACGCAAGGTTCATGACTCATTGTTTCAGCTTGCTTAACCACCATAGGTTGCCTTCCAGTCTCCCTGAGCTACAGCATTTCGACTGGACTTTTTAAGGTAAACTATCAAAGTGAAGATTCATGCATTATGACAGCAGAGCTACAGAAGTCACTAGATCAGATCAGAGATAAAACCCAATATATTGGTCATTTCATAAGTCACATTTAAAATAGTTTTTGTTTAAAATAAAATTTTTGGGATGCCAGCAGAGACAAATAAATTTATTTTTAGACCCCTACATATCAGCACACATCATCATCATCATCAAATCAATAGCTTGCTCCTCTTTGCAGCACTACCATTTCCAAGACTCTACCAACCGTACCAGTCTTTGGTTTCTCTCCAGGCTGTGCGGAGCCCAAAGTTCTGTGGGTTAACGTCCACCTCCACTGGCTGGGTCGATGCCCAACCACATAAGAGCTAATTATTGGGCAATCAATACATTATGTGGCTTGAACAGTGCACACTCAAGTTACCCCTAACTGTTTTAGTATCCATAAATAGATTAAAATTTCTAAATTTATTACCTTTTTTTATTTACTCACCACAACCAAGATTGTCTAACTCAAACAAAGCAAACACCGAGCTGGAAGCTGGACTGAGACCAATTTTATTTACAACAGTCTGCAAATAACGTAAACATGACTATTTAAATGCAATAAAATTACAAATTATACAGCACATGCTGTTGTATCAGTTCTAAGTATAGGAATGACATCAGCTTAGAAACATTTTCAGTGCACAGCTAACCATAAATTTGTTATGCAAAACATTCTAATCTACTTTTAAGCAGCTGTGACACAAGAATTTAATGCCATAGTAATTCATTTTAACATGTTACCTAAATGACTCTTAAACTAAATACATGTAAAACATGATACTTAGATTATAAGCAGTAAGGATTATTGTCACATTTCTCTTAATATGCCTGATGATTGATAGTTAGTTTTAATACCAGCAATTACCTTACCTTTTAAATACCAATTACAAGAAATCAATCAATCTTTTACTCGTCTTGACCTTCATAGGCAACGGAGAGCCCAGGCTACCCACCCTCACACGCCGAGACAAGAAAAAACCAAGTTGCTAACACTTCACACCCATGGCTGCCTCTTGGGGCCAGCTTAAGAGACTGTTCCGACAACGACCACAACCCCCACCATGACCCCTACCCACCACAACCCCCCACGACCACCACCACATCACAATCTTCATTCTTTTCCTCCTCCTTATCATAACTACACCTCCCCAACTGCCCATCAAATCATTTTACCTGAAAAACTTCATCTGCAGTAGTGTGTTTATATATTTTCACGCTGACTGAACTGTGATCAGGGAGGAGTATTTTTATTTCCACACGGCCTTGTGATGACTGAACCTGGAAAAAGCGGAAACTTCAAAGCCGAACATTGCCAGGAAACAGAAACAAGGTATCAAACAAAAGCAGGAAGCAATTGAAACTATTACACCAAAGCAGCAATGGATGCAGGGAGTCTGTATAGGAGGTCCACAACCAAAATTTAGGGAAACTGATATACAGGCTAACTTTTGCACCATTATGTAACTTCAAATCACATACGTGCAAAAGCTAGATAAGAAGCCATTTCAGACAATATAAGCAATTTCAAGCCATCAAAAGCAGCAGATTGGTGTGAAGGATAGTCAGTGGAAGCTCAGAGAAATTATCAGAACAGCATATAAACAAAGCACACACAGTCTAATGGGAATAGTGGTGCCCAGCAAATTGTAATAATTAGAAGCAACCTGAAACAGATCCAGCGATAAACAACCGTTAGTTTACCAATCAACCACTGAAACCAAAGAAACAAGTAACTGTATTCGACAACAACTCCTATATTGGCCAGAAAATGATAAATAATTTTTCAGCCAGAAGATGTCAGCAAACACTCTTACAACAAAATATCTCTACAGATTTATATATTTTCATGAAAACAGGTGAATCTTTAGACAGTGAACTGTGACTTCTACATCTAACATCGCTGCATTTACTCAGCACAATGGCTGTAAGAGTTTCATATAAACCACAATCTTTTATGAACCTATAGCAGTCACATATCACCAAGGCAGTGTGCTACAGAGTGTTCATGTCTGGACACAGATATTAACATAGCCGGAAACAAGTTGTCTGGTTTTAACTAACAATCAGTTGGCCATTAACTACATTGCAACGTGGACTTTTAAAGTAATAGGACACTCACATCTGGTAGCTGCTACAGTACAAGTAATTTCACATTACAGTTGATGCCTTTGAGCTTTCTAGGCATACTATCACTTACATAAACCTTACACTACTTTCAGCTGCATTTTGAGCCATATTTAAGCCGACGATATTCAAATCAGTCATCCTCAGAGACGATATTACATATTAATTTCTTTCCTTTTGTTCATCTTTTAAGCAATGCAGACTATATGTTGGAACAGTCAAAAACATTTTGAAACGTTTGTATACATAAGTCGTCTCTTTCAATAAGACGCATCCCTAGAACTTCAAGTAAAAAACTGCGACTTATAGTCTGGAAGATTCAGTATTCATATATGCCACAGTTCGTTTAACCAAAACAAAGACACTCACCGTGTTACTGGTTCCTGTTGACAGGAATTCACGCATGATATCACATTCTGCTATCACACGTGTCGTACAAACTACAATGAACCAAATGACTGCTGATCATCTTTAAACCTTCTCTTCCATCTCTCTCTCAAAACATGCAAAACAACCTTATTTTTCTCTGTCCTCGGATTATCACAGTCTTCAGTATTCTGAAGATTATCACAGTCTTCAGTATTCTGAAGATTATCACAGTCTTCAGTATTCTGAAGATTATCACAGTCTTCAGTATTCTGAAGATTATCACAGTATTCAGTATTCTGAAGATTATCACAGTCTTCAGTATTCTGTTGTTCAATTCCAGTCATCAGTTACCAACCCATGACCAGAACAACAGCCCACCAACAGTGGAGACCAAGACCGCGGGCTCGAGACCAACAAATGCGGTCTTGGTATTGGTCTCGAATGTGCCGATCTTGGTCTTGATCTTGGTCTTGAACCCTCTGGTCTTGGTCTTGAACCCTCCAGTGTGTTAACTTCCGATCTTGGTCTTGATCTTGAACCCTCTGGTCTTGGTCTCAAGCGTGTGGTCTTGATGGCGACTCACGGGATTATTCATTTTTAATTATTTACTGGTTATTTCCGATCATTAGATCGACCTGAAGCCTTTTGATTTTAATCGAGTTCCGGTGTGTTAACTTCCGTCTTTTTTCGCCACTCTTCAGTTCCGTTGTAGATTACCAAGGAATGAGTGACTCTACAGTTTCTTTAAGAATTGTTAAGAAAAAGCAGCCCTTATCTGTAAGTCTGAATATTAAGTAAATGTATTCAGAATTTTTATTCGTGTTTCATTATAGAAATGTGATTAAATTCTGTTGTATTGATAATGTTATTTTAAATGAAATTTTAATTAGAAAGTTAAAAGTATAGTTTGTTAAAATTAAAATTCTTAACATTTTCCTTGTTTTGCACTTCAGTTCAACTTTCTGTTAACTTTGTATTGATCTGAATGATTTTATATAGCCATAACTTTAGAATAACATATTGCTGTGAATTCCAAAACATTATGGTCTTGATCTTGCTTGGTCTTGGTTTTGAACCCTCTGGTTTTGGTCTTGAACTCTCTGGTCTTGGTATTGGTCTTGAACCCTGTGGTCTTGGTATTGGTCTTGAACCCTGTGGTCTTGGTATTGGTCTTGGAATTTTGGTCTTGCTTGCATCACTGCACCAACCACAGCACTTTATGCTAACGCGCAAGCCTTTGACCCAAGCTTCAGTAGTTTAATTTTTATTGTATTACATAATTTTTTATGCACCTGTTCTCTTCTTGTCATGTTTTTAATTCCATAAAAGATCTTTCAACCAAAAGACCATACCACAGATAACATGACAACAGCAACCATCTTAGCTGCCTTACCTCAACAGCAGCTTAAGTTAAATTCAAATAAGCAGCAGCCTACCATATTCCAGATATGTCTCGAGACCTCGTCTGCGTGTGTCAAGCTGCTGCTCAGAAAGTTGGAAAAGCTTCTTTCCGGGAAATTTTGGAAATGAAAAATCTGAGAATTCATTCTTTAGTAACGAATGCAGCTTTGCAAACTCCCGATAACGACGAGAGCAGATGTGCCGACCAGCCATGTAGATGTTGAAAACCTTAAAATATCCACTGAATTTCATATTCAGCATAGTTTTTCCACAACTATAGGACATATCCTTTTGTTTTAAAAATGACAATAATGATGCACAGCAATAATTTGTTAGTAAGAACAACCATCACACATTTAAAAGTATAGGATCTTACAGCTAAAGTATTGGCATGAAGTGACAATCAAGCAATTCGATTAACTGTTCCTCACAGGTTTTAACCTTGACAACAAACTTCTAACTTCATGTGAAACATCAGGATTTATTTGGGTAAGTGGGACGTGGTGGTGTAGTGGTATGTTCTGTGCCTTGCAACCGGAGGGTCGCGGGTTCGGACCTGCCTGAAGTCACTGTGTAGTGACCTTGGACAAGCTGGTCACCCACAATTGTCTGTGAGGAAGGAAACGGGAAACCACCTCACTCATCTCATCCCCAGGTGGCATAAAGCCAATGGACCTGCCTTTGGGCAGAGAACTCATCATCATCAAATTAAACCAATTTTTATGGACATGCTTCTCACCACAAAACGCTCCGAACCATTCTCGACTGTCTGGTAGTCAGGGATAGAAATTGGTAGTGACCGCTTCTCTGAGTAATCGATGACCGAACCGCCAGACGAGTCGTCACTGGGGTCCAGCCGCTCACAAAGGTGCCGAGGCATAGATATCACTAAAACAAATGAACAAAAACGTAACCAGTAACCATTAGCCCAATTGTCATCCATGGATGAACGAGAGCTACAGTTTGATGCATCAAGTATGAAAACTCTACAGCTATTCTGGACTATATAGTTAAGTAGAGTCACCAGATGTACCTGCATACATGTCAACCCCACATTAAAAACTGCTTAATTTCGACCTTGGAAAGAAGAAAAGTCTATAACCATGTACAAGTTGATGACCTATGCTGGACTCTTCATCCAAGATGTCAGCATTTACTCACATCTTGCACTACCCTCCCCCTCTTGGTGGCAGAGTTTTAAGACCTACTGATATTGCAGGGCTGTGTGGGGTGGGGTTCTTTCATACTGCCATATGAAGCAAAGGGACTAAAATTACCAGTACGTCATTTTAGGTGTTTTACAAGGAGGGGTACTTTGACACAGCTGAGAAGAGCAAAGGAACTCTATAATAACCAGAACATTATCATAATGTATATAGATCCCTCTTGCCATCTGACTTAAGCTGATATTTAAGGCACAAAGTCTGTGCTCAAATGACTACCCGGTGGGTGTGTTATGTCCTCCCATGGATGCTTTGTGCGATCTCCAATGTATATCTTCAATGTGGATATATACTGCAATCTTGGCTAGACCCTTGTACAAGGTGACAACCCCAATTTGGACTTCCAAAATTCTCCAGAATTTCTCAACTTACATGCAAGTATATATATTATCAGCATCTTCTGTGCTTAACTGACAATTTTGGTTCATTCTACTGGAATTTCAAGATTCTGTTCTACATGCGTCCCTCAAATGAATTCAGCTATATAACTACACCATACAGTCAGTAGGAAAATTAAGCAGTGAGGGAAAGGACATCTGCCCTCATATGCCAAGGCCAAGAAAATGAAGGCACTATTCACACCCATGGTTGCCTCTCAGACTTCAGCTTTCTCTACTGTTGCTAGAATTTTGGCAACTAATCAACATTCTTCATAAACAAATGCCATTATAATTATTTCCTCAGGATATAATTTACCAGGTAGCAAAGAACAACACAGGCATTTAAACAGAAGCATGATCCCCAGTTTAATTAAAATGCTCTCTTAGGGAATGCAAAATATATACATTAAAAATACTGATGCCAGCACTGACCTGTAAGTGTCAAAGTGTCTCCCCCAGAACGAATGAGATCAACAACCTGCTTATGTGATGCACCTTCAACATTCACCCCATTTCTAAATTTACAAATATTAACGATACAAAGAATAGTAGTTTATCCAAAAAATGCCATACACAGATTTGTGTTTTCAACCTTATAATTTCTGCAAATGCCAGATAGCTAGTCACTGCAAATGACAATAATTTACTGTCTTATTATTTTCATCACAGATAAGCAAAGCTCTTTCACTTCCCTAACAGTCAATAATACAAACATTTGTATTGTTGATTGCAAGTGCAAATAACCAAAATAAGATGTGCCATAGCGACCTGAAACTGGCAACATTGGGAGGCTGAGACTAAATGGCTCAAAGGACCATTAAGCTTCTCATGCATACTAAACAAATCGAACAGCTTTGCCTCAAGCATAGTGTTGGGTAAATAATCCTTTACTAAATTTTAAACTGCTTCATGCATTTTTAATTTCTTCCTAGAAATGAAAGACCACTGCTACATGAAAATGCTTGCAACATCAGGTAACACACTCTGAACTTGATTGCAAATTTAAAAGCTCCTAATTCTCTCAGTCAAGCCAGGAAGACAACATGGTGCTACAGCAGAAATCGTTGGTGACTGTGGTTATAGGGTGGTGCAGGAGTGGAAGCAAGATAGCATAGCTTGAGAAGTTCATTTTTCAGTCTTGAGTGAAAAGCTGTATAACACAGGGCAAGCAGATAAGTGCTCGTATTAATCGTAATCATAAACTCAAGCTTTCTACAGCATCCAGTGAAAGTCAGGTCGTGGGAACCAGCTTATTTACTGGTGCTCAGTCAAAACAAAATCGATAGGCAGGAAGGGTTCGGTTCCAAGTCAAGATCCAAGAGTCTGGCCGGCAGACAGTCTTACCGCTACGATAGATGGCAGTTGAAACTGGAGCGGAAAGATATTGGGAAAAGGAACATTTGTATTAATAGGCGAAAAGGGATGAGAGAACTGGCGCCGGTCTTTCCGGAGTTTACTGTGTTCCATATTAGGTCACCCCTAACGA
This sequence comes from Norana najaformis, assembly GCA_964023275.1. Taxonomy (NCBI): domain Eukaryota; kingdom Metazoa; phylum Annelida; class Clitellata; order Crassiclitellata; family Hormogastridae; genus Norana; species Norana najaformis. Next base: position 22,756,509 of record OZ029919.1, read on the forward strand.
CCAGTAAGTGAACTATTGGCTTCTTACACTTCAAATATTCGGTCGCCCTTCCTGATTCCGCACCGTTCAGCCGAACCCCCGGGTAAGACTGCGCTTACGTGCTGCATCGGGGCGTACAGTTCCCCATTGATGGAGCGCAGCTGGCCACCCTCGCTCACTTGGCCACGAACATTGAACCCGAATCCAGTCTCGGATTTTGTGATGACCACTCTTCGTGGTCCAGCAAGGATTTCGTAATTACTATCAGGTGATCGCGAACCGCGTAAACTATCATCATCGCTGTCGGCCATTTTATGGTCAACCAACCTTTCCCTTGCATATACAGATTACATAGTATCACGGATACCATCCTCCAAATGACGTAATTCTCCTACTTTGAGTGCAGTTGAGCAGTTCACAGAATGAAACATTTACAAATAAATGTTAACACGTAGTTATACAGCTTCACAATGACGTATAAAAACATGGCACAAGCCCAGTTATCTGAAATAACCCAGTTAATGCCTACAATTGTACAGAATTTGCGCAGGTCGCGTATGTTGCCGATTCGCATACTGACCTGTGAATAAGCTGGTTCCCGCTAGTAAGCTTCTGTTGGGCTCTGTAGAAATCTCGAGCACTGCGCTTCTTTTACTATCCCCCGAAAGTACTTTCATATCCCTTCATTTACCATCCCACAAAAGTACTTTCATATCCCTGATACTGCCATGCAGAGATATACTCCCTAACACAGGTTTTTTGTTAACCCTAATCTTCCGTTTGTCTGTGCATATTCAACATCCGTCATTAATGAAAAGCATTTGTCGGTGTATGAATGTGTTTTGAATATTTCGGCCTATACAGCACTTTTAGCACTTTTCACAGGAACTTTCCAACTCTCCGATTGTCAAATAGTGCCCCGCCACAGTTGCGGGACACTAAGTATTTTGACACCCAGGGCAAGTGATGGCAATTGCTGAGCCACTGAACACTTGTACCTGACTCCTCAGTTGTTCTTGCCCTCTTAACAGAATAAATTGGATTTACAGATATGAATTACAGCACTTTCAAGAGGTAGGCCTACTTAAAGGCCCTGTATGATGTGTATTGATACATGCATACCTACAAGAACTCAATACCAGGCGTCCTGTTAACAGAAGAATCTGATCATTGGTTATAATTTTGTATCCTTTGGGATGCATTTTGGACAATGATATAGTACCACTTTTGAACTTGTATAAAAAATTTCAGTATGTTTTAAAATGTTTTCTTTCTGCAGCCTCAGTGAATAACCAAAGTTGCAGAGATCTGATGAAAGAATCTGCAAGAAGCTAACCCGTTTATTAGGAAAATCATACTTATGAAACTTCTCGTAAGTACAGATCAGATTGGCCTCCATCACACGGGAACACCCAAATGCTGCTGATTAACTGGTCCAAGCTTCAGACGAGCTATACTGCTTGTTAAAGTGGAAGCAAGCAGAGTGAGCCAACTGTGCACGTGGAGGTTAATCTGTTTATTCCGGGAGTTTGAGACAGATCACCTCTGCTGAGACAGATCACCTCTGTGGCTCCCTCCCACATAAGGTTTGCATATCACCAAGTGAAAATTTGGTTTCATTGGCAAGTGTTATATGTTTCACATTCTCCATGCTTTCTTAATCTGTCATGGTCTTGCAAGTTGATCTGTGACATATCATTTTAAATATTGATGTGGACTGTTTCAAGGAGCATGTATTTATGCTAATTTACTTTCCTGGGTAAAACACTGAGCCAAATTTTAGTTTTATTAAGTTCTTGTTTTAGTTGTTGCTGGATTTGACCATATTTCTGGCTTTCATTTCCTAAAAATATCATCTCACATTACTCAATTGTTCTAGATCAATTTCATTCTCAAACATTTGATCATATTCAGAACTCTAATAGAAATCTTGCCATGGTTTTAGTTGCAGTACTTTTATGAACCTGAGCCTCAGGTTTTGCACAAATTTCAGTTAAAACTAATTTTCTGATGAGGTTCAAGCAGATCATAAAACTTGTGGTGTTGCTGGGCTTCTCAGTTTACTGCAGGCCAGTGCAATCTCCTTCACCAGATGTGCCTTCATTGTTCTGTTTTCTTGTATGACGACGTAGCTGAACCTAAGGTGCCAAGCAAAGAAAAGAATGACAACCAATCGGGTAAGTAGAGCAGCGTACATACTCTTTTAGCCAGGGCTCTGGTACTGGCATGGAGAAAAATTGAGAGGTCTGGGACAGCAAGCACCCCAACAACTAGGGAATCTGGGGGAGTGTTGTAGGATCCCCTGGGCGTAACTATGGAAGCCAATGCATTTTGAAGTATTCATATGAGATTGAGCCCAGTTGAGCTAACTGTGCACCTTTTTCCCGCCATGTGACCAGTACCTGGATGAAAATTGAGGAGATTGAGCCCTTAGCAAAGCCCTTAACAAATGTGACTACTTCTGTAATTTGCAGAGTTTGCTTCCACAAACAAGCAAAAAATATGATATCCTACTTCACTTCCTCTGCTCATCCATCATGATATGCTATAAGGTAAATTACAGAACTACAGAAACAAATCCGTATCTAGTTGAACTTTTAGATTTTGATCATAGTATGACTTCCAATGATGGTTTTCTTTGTTTGCTAATCATTGCTTCCACTACTTCTTTAATTGTTCCACTACCAATTGCCTGAAACTCTGCCTCTTGAAGTTCCTATTTTCTCAGTGTTTCAACATATTCAATCTTACATTGCAGAGATGGCTAGTATAGCTGGTAACAATTCATCTACAGAATTTAGCAATACAATGAGCCAAAGCCCAACTCATCAAGGCAACTTGTTCTAGTATCTGCACGTATGCACCATTACAAGTACTTTTTTTCATGGTATATTTGTAACTGATGTTGAAATATGATCAGGTTTTCCATGCCTAACGAGCTCAATAAATTAAGCAATTCCATAGTTAATTGACTTTCTCTAAAGAAACAAACAAAATATTACTGCAAATATGATTGCAACATCGATTGTGTATTAGTGGGTTTGGCCTAAAGCTTTGAAACAAGAGATATCAATTAAAAGCATTTTCGTCACTAGCATTTGTGTCTTAACGCTTCTTAAGTTTTCCATTGCAAATATAGTAAGGAACCATATACCTGCAGCTGAAGTTTACTTGTGAAGAACAGTTGCTTCCATCCAATTTCTTCTGCCAGTGACCACAGGTCTTTCATTTTGGTTTCCCCATTGTAATCAAAGTACAGTTTCTGCCACAAATCGTTACTCTGGCATAGCTGCACAAGGAACAACTTTGAAGTTACAAACAAAAAATAATTTATGAAAAAATGGTGCAACCTGGTGCTTTAACTGATATTGCTGACCTCAGGCAAATATCGATAGAACTGACAATACCATGTAATATACGTATAAATCTAGATACATTTAGGTAGCGCCTCTCCAGAACCTCTCAGAGGCAATTATTACATGTACAAATAATGGGAATAGTCTCCATTAGCAAGCTGATAAATGGTTGGGAGTCCCATGTGTGGCTGATGCTGACACCAAAATATCGACAGAATTTATACACTATTTTTCAGAATGTAATTCATGCCCTGATTCATTCAGATTGCAAATGCCCTGACATCAATATTTAAAAGGTTTAATTAATTTAATTGTGCCATAATTTGCACACCTTACTATCATGAACATACTTTGCTAGTTTGAATGACTACAATCATGACTAATTTGTATTTCAGTCTGCTTCTTACCAGCAGTAGCTCACATGTATGTGCAAACTTTGTGAGAATTTAATTCTTGCTGCATCTAATTGAGCTGTTGCTAGATTTAACTTCCACTGATCGAACAAAGCAACTGCTCATTGGCATTACCTGCAAGAATTGCTTGGAGACAAGGGCCATTCTTGAAATGTCTTGCAGATCAATGAGCCTAAGTATTTGAATGAGAAGGTGCCGAGGAAGACGAGGCAGGTAATCAATATGACCCGAGGCCAGTCCTCGTACGTAATCAACCATGTTCTTTCCAAACACTCGATATATCTCACCTAAAAAATAAAGTCACATCTGAAGCCAGGCTTGCCAGATTAATCTGAAACTAAGCATGCTTTAGTATCATAATTACAGGCTGTTGTAGTGCCAAAATTGTTATAATGAGCCTTACTGTGGGGTGCCTCATTTGTTATAGCTAGTAGGTGTGTGCGTGCGTGCTCATGTGGGTGAGTCTGTACAAAATCAAGGTTTATACAAACCATAAAAACTTTTAAAAACTTAGACTGAAAAAGATTGGTATCCACGTTGATTCCAGATAGTAGGCCAGATGCAATAATTGATGAAACATAAACTGTAGTAACGACAGCTCCAAAGTAACTGGAGAGGGGACTCATGCCTAGTTATGTTTTAGAAGCACCCATACGCATGGTTGTCTAAAATTTCTTGGAATTTTTTGCACAGTTCAATAAAACTTATTTAAGATGATCAAATAGGCCTATTAGTTTCCATTAATCACTTTGTATTCTTTCATCATGCAGGAAGTCTTCGTGGGTTTCTTTGACTTCTCCTGGTGCCAGTCGAGTTTCGTGTCGCAAAGATACTTTCCACCATCGAAATATTACCTGAATATTATTACATCAAAAACAAATTCATGGAGTTGTGCTTCATGACAATAATTAGTACTGGCCAAAACAGGCAGTTGTTAGGCAGGAATACAATCAAAAAAGTGAGAGGAGAGCAGCAGGGAGGGGGGATCTGTGCATGGAGAAACTGAAATAGTAACCAAATGCTTGTAGGGTTCATGCAAGGTTCTATAACTTGGAATGTCGTAATTTCCTTATCAACTCCGCTTCTACATATTTTGTGATAATTTCATAATAATGTCGCTCTCATTTTTATTTGCTTATTCACATTTTTTGTAAAATCGTATTGAATACTGTACTTCGCAATTCTATATTATCCATTGTTGCTGTACAGTACAGTAGTAAATTACGCCAAAATGCGATAACTTCTCCTGGTGTACTCTATATTAGAAATAATACTTTGCAACGATAATACGATCTTTAACTAAACGGCGTATCATAATCTCAAAGGAATAAATGATCATACCTTATCTTTAGTAACAATTATTTGGTGATAATCTTTGCAGGGACTTGGAGCAACGTTCGCATAGCTGAACAGAACGTCGTCTGCTTCTTTTAAAACGTTGGTGTCCGCCATTCGTGCTTCGAATCATTCAGTGTTGCTGTCTTAAAAGTTCATGCAGCTAACCAAGGATAAAGTATAGCGCAAGAGATGGTCTCGAGACTGTTATTACTAATTAATTAATTAATTAATTAGCAACTTTTATAGCGCCGGCACTTCTATAAACGCACGGAACTGTGGTATTTTCGTACTATTGGCTAGAATTGAGCCGTAAAATCTCGAAACTGGAAAGAATGAACCAGCGAGTTGGGAGCCGGAAATTTTGGAATAGCCGCCTAGTTGCGTTTTCTCTGACGTGGAGACAAGGGCCATTCTTGGGCCATTTTTTTCTTCATTCACTAATGAAGGCTAAGAAATTAACATGACATAACAAAGGTCTTAAGTGGTTCAGAAGAATCTGTGTTAGAACCAGCGCAAATTAACCGGAAATGCTTGATACCCAATCCTACCTAATTTCATAAAAGCTGTGATAGTGTTCACTGAGACAGTACTATCATCCAAACTATTCCACAAGTCTACAATTTCTGCCCTAAATTATATTATAAATTTAACCTAGAGATAAACAGTTTCACAACAGAATAGATAAATAATTTGATGAATAAACTGAAAAACAATTTCGCGGAAAAACTTTGTTCATATTCAAACAGATATGCAGCTCCGTATCGCCTGCTTAATGTGCCACATAACCTGTATAACGACCAACAGCGTCAATGGGGAAATACCTATGCGAACAAGCGTGCTTTACTTTTTACACATTGTGACGGACTCCCTGTTTTTACTGGAACTGCCAGGTTCCAACTCCCATTGATTGGAGTACAGAACAGGGCCCACATAGGGCCAGAACGATGCCGAAGACCTCCGCGCCCCAGTAAAATGTGGCGACCCATGGCCAATGGGTCGGGGTCCAGCTTGGTAGAGTTCGGCCCTATCCTCATGAAGTCCATCTCACGACCTCTTAGGGAAATTATCCTAGTTAAAAGTCCTAAAATGAATAAAAATTTAATATCTGCTAAAAGAATCTGTTTCCTCACAATATTAAAATTCTAACGCGTTTTCGAAGATGCGCTATATAAATGTGCCTACGATTATACAAACGCGAGACTAAATTTACACTTAATTCCACTGACACGTCATCGCCGAACTCGACATGCCTATTAAGTTCATTTGATCGATGCAAATACTCGCTGCAGGGCGAAACAGAAGACGACGTGGATATCTATACGACCGGTGAAACAGTTGGCAGAAAATCGTTAATTTCCTTCGCCGTCTGCATAATAAGCAGAATTGGATTTAGGAACTGGGGATCTTCAAGGACGTACGCCTACGATTCCTCGCTCAGTCGATGGACATATGGCGTGTTAACAAATGCATTACTTACTTACTTACTTACGTCCCCTACAAGTCCGACGTACAGGCTAACAATAACTTGGTCCTAGCATTATTTTATCATTTCACTTCTTAATCGTAATCGTAATTCCGAGATTTCTACAGCGCCCAACGAAAACCGCGCCGCGGGGACCAGCTTATTCACAGGTGCTCAGTCAAAATAAAATCGATAGGCAAAAGGGTTCGGTTCCAGGTCAAGATCCAAAAGTTAAGTTTTACTCGTAAAACATATGTAAGTAGCCTATTATATCCATGCATAAGCCTACACATTATATACAAATGTACATTTATTTATCCACACAAATGTATATATAGACTTATGTGTATAATGTATATGAACATGTCTATGTGCATGTGTATATGTATATGAAAATGTATGTTTTCATGCATCTGCATCTCTTCGTTGACAGATGCAAATGAACCGACGCTGTAACCAATCTAAATCTGGCTCTCGCTCAAAGCATGGCAGGATCGGCAGCAGCAGCAGCAGCAGCAGCAGCAGTACTTAAGATGATGCTGTTATTTCATCACATCCTGCTGGGTGCTGCGTTATAGCAAAGGCTCTGAAATAAAGCCACCTGCCGTCTATCAAAAGAACTATATGGACGGAGGCTGCCTTAATGCTGTCGACACGATGACAATTTTCCACGAGAAGACCAGAGGCGACACATTCAGAGCTTCTGCCATTTAAACAAAAATTTTCGATTTCTTGCTGATTCTAAAGAGTGGCATTATCTCAAGCTGAGGCTAACTGCCATTTTTCTTGCATTATTTTTAGATGTTTACATAGTAGGCCTATTCTAGCTGATATTTTGCAGTTTGATACACAATGTGTTGTACGACTTAAAAAGCTTAAATACGTTTATATATATTCAACTACAATAGTGACACTATTTAAAAGATCTGTTGAGAGAAATCCCTTCATTCGTTCGTTTGATCGTTTGTTCCTTCAGTCGTTCGTTTGATCACTTGTTCCTTCAGTCGTTTGTTCTTCGTTCCTCAGTTCATTCGTTCTTTCATTTACTCTTCTATTCATTTATTCTTTCATTGCATGCGCTCGTTCATTCTATCCTTCCTTCATTTGTTCGTTTCCTCCTTCCTCCATTCATACTTACACGTGAATGCATGCATTTATTTATTTATTCATTCATTCATTCGTTCGTTCGTTCATTCATTCATCTTAGTGTAGATACAGCTGAACCTGCGACTCTGTGATCTATCCCGTCGCCCTCTGGTAACACCAGGTGGTGTTCTGACGGTCAGTTGTTGTCGATCCACATGAGTCCTGTTTTTACAACGCAGGGTTTTATTGCTTCGGGGGTCGAGGCCACTAATGAGCCAAGACGAGCCTCGTTTACAAATTCCTCGTTGCATTCGTTAGATGCCGCTAGAGTCTCAGACTATTTATAGCTCGGAGCCCCTGCAAAGTACATAACATAAAAGTCCGCAGCTCTCTCTGTATAAATGCACACGTATGTACATACATGCATGCATGCATGCATGCATACATACATGCATACATACATACATACATACATACATACATACATACATACATACATACATACATATATATATACATACATACATGGATATGTATATATTTGTGAGTTTTATATACTCATATGTAGGCCTCTATATAATTGTATAATTCCTATATGGACAGCTGTATTTGTGTGTATATATATATGTGAACTTACATACGTATATATACACACACACTCACATGTATATATAAGTATTATATTATAGCCGATAATAATACTGTAGGCCTATATTATAATACATATGTGCGCATTTACACATATGCGTGCATGCATAATGTATGTACATATGACTCTCTGGTGGCGAACTCAGCTGGGCGTAGCCATGTCCACGATGCGACGCCGCGCTGTTCTGTCCAAGGGCCTTCCCCATGTGGTTCAAGGTCAAAGTTCAGGTCTTTCTCCACGACTTTACTCCAATCCCTCGGGGGGCTTGTTCACTGAGGCCTACGGGGCTCTCCGGTGGTCCCCGTCTTCTGGAGAGCAAGCGACATGCCCGAAGAAGAACTGATCTCCAGACAAAAACCGTTGGCCCCACCTTTCCATAAATTCCCGTGACAGGAGTAAGATCTCTCCCATTTTCCCCACCAGTGAAACATCGTCTCCATAAAATAGGTCTGTGAAGACTTTTTTCCCGACGGTGGCGCCTACCATGTCACAGTGGACTGTGAGCTCCATAATTTCGTCCGCTGGTGCCGCTCAGGTGTATTGAGCCATATATTGAGCCATGTATTGAGCCATATACTGAGCCATGTATTGAGCCATATACTGAGCCATGTATTGAGCCATGTATTGAGCCATCGAATGTATTGAGCCATCGAATCACACTTTCGTCCCCACTGTGAGCTGTACATCAGTCAGATGTTTCCTCTTCCATTGGAACACAGCTCAGGGTGTCAGAAAACAAGACGCGCATGAGTTCGACAATCTTATTAGTCTTCAGCCTGGTCGAAAGAGTAGCAACAACTGCTCGCTGATCTGTGTCGCACTCGTCTGCGCGAGACCCTACAGTTGGTAACTCCCTCCCCCCCAATCTACTGTTAAGGAGGATGTGATTAATCTCATTTTTTGTGCTGCCACCTTTGGAGAACCACGTAACCTTTCCGTGTTGTCACTGGGAAGTCCACTGTCGTAGGGACCGACCATATTGCGTGGATTCGAGACATACCCGAGACTGCATTGAAGTCTCCGAAACAGACAATGAGGTCACGTTTAAGAGTTAGGCTCAGTGCATCATCTAGCGAATTGTAGAAGGCACCATTCACATCCTGAAAGGCCTCGTCGGTCGTTATGACTGCCATCGAGTCAAAGCGATGTCATAAGACACCGAACAACAATCTGTCATTAATAGAGCGCCAGCCAGTGCACACGAGGCTTTTCTGCTAATGGCGAGAGCCATTCACTCTTGCCCAATGTTACCGACCTGGGGTCAGTCTGGAGTATTCTGTATGTCCCGATGCATTACATAAATACTTGTATCTGTGATATTTATGCATATACAAAAATACGAGTGCATTATGAGCAAAAAAACTTTCCGATATTAGCAGAACAAAAATTTAGAAATGTGTGCTTGCAGGTTTTACTAGAGCGCCATCTGTCATACATACATAGGCTACATATATGCATACATACATAAAACAAACATAAATAGTATACAATGGGTCACTTTAAAATCACTGCTGGCAGATTACGCTGACAGATCACCACTTTTATATATCTAAATAATAATAATAATAATAATAATAATAATAATAATAATAATAATAATAATTAGAATAGCCAGACATCGGCGAAGACTAGCCATCCCAGAAAAACCTTTTCCTGGTTAATTTTTTTACTTCCTGAGGGATCAAATGTACCTCGGGGGAAAATTAATAAGAAAAGGAGGAGAGAGGGGAAGAGGAAGGGAAATCGAAGCAGCATTCTGCACAGTTATGCAGAGCCTCCGAATAATGATGACAATTACAGTATATGTCAGTGATCGTTCACCTGCTATTGCCCAGTATAAAATTAAGGTTAACGCATGTCTGTCTGTCTGTGTCTGTCTGTGTGTGTGTCTGTCTGTTTGATTGCGTCTTTTTCTTCTTCTATAGATGTCTAACTCTGGTTCGTTCTGGTTCTTCGTCTCACTGCTTAGTTTGACTTCAAGATAACAGGACTCGCTGCATAAGGTTTTGCTGTACCAATAGACCCTTACTATAATTTTAAATCGGCGCTATATAAATTCGTGAATGTACCGCGTGCAGTTTTATGCACCGCGTCCTTCAATAGGCACCGCAGAGGTAGACCTCATACGATCCGATGGTAGAATTTCGTTAAGGGTGTCACTTTAGGGTGTCACAAAGTTTTGTAGCGTTCCTCATAAAATCTCCGGCTCGACTGGGGACTTTGAGTCACATAGTGTAACCGGACTATTTGTGCAAGGCCCGACACGTGATATGTTTACCAGATGGCACGAAATGAAACGGGTTCGAAATAAAACAGTGAAGCAGCCAATTATTTCTCGTTTGCCGCCGATATCTCTGCGCCCAAGACGCCGTTTACAACTGGCAATAGCTGCGCAAATGGTTGGCCGCACTCTCAGAGAATCATGGCTGTTATGAACAGACACTCGTGTGGCTAGACTCCTATACAGACAGAAATTGTCGGATAGTCAGGAACAACTAGTATGACCGAGAACCGTACAAGGTACGGTAAGGTACAGTAGGTCAGGTGGGGAGAGAAAGCTTGGTAGATGAAGTAGGGTAGGTTAGGTAGAGAAAGCAAGAAATATGGCAGCCAAAGTAGGGTATGTAAATATCCCGGAGAGGGTAGGTAAGATATGGTAAGTAAGATAGGCGAGAAAAGATAAGGTAGTTAAAGTAAGGTAGGTAAGAAAGGATAGGTAGGTAAATTAGAGTAGGTAAGATTCAGAGGTATATGCACCGATGCCTAAAGATTCCATTTAGAATTGCAAAAATGTCACGGGTCACTCATAAGGTTAAAAAGGTAAACCATTATCAAGCCCTTGTCACTGTAGCTGTCTCTCCAGAAGACACTCACACAGATACGCATATAAAGACAGGACACAGATGCAACCACAGATGCATCCACAAAGATAGATACGGAGACATGTATAGCAATATGTTAAATAGAGACAGGCAGTCAGACAGACAGACAGGCAGACAGAAAGACAGACAGACAGACGGACATACATACATACATACATATGCACATACAACAGACAGGCAGACAGACGGATAAATATACATACATACATACATACACGTATGTACATACATATACACATACAACAGACAGACAGACAGACAGACATACATACATATATACATAAATACATGCATACATACGTATATACATACATATATACATACATATACACATACAACAGACAGACCACAGACAGACACACAGACAGACAGACGTTCACAAATCGATGGAGTGCCTCAGTGACTTTCTTGGCAAGTGCGGAAAGAGAGAGAGACAGAGACAGACAGACAGACAGACAGACAGACAGACAGACAGAGAGAGAGAGAGAGCTATTGATGCGGACGACGGTTGGTTAGTGCGTGCGTACGTGCTTGCGTGTGTTTCGCCTGGTTTTCCTCTTTTCCTTGTGCGCATTTGCAATTCCTGTCGCGTGCTCAGCTGTCGTATATATTATCTCTCGTCGCTCGATATCGATGCCCGTGTTTATTCCAAAAACTCAATCGGCTTCACCGGGTGATTGACGCAAGAAATGAAGAAGGATGAAGGGAGGGAGACAGCGTGGCTCCATCATGCAAGACTGAAACCGAGATCCAGGTGCTGCAACTACCACTCCTGTGTCCCCAGCACATACTCCACATGCCCCTAAATTCTACAACATTGTATTATATATATATATATATATATATATATATATATATATATATATATATATATATATATATATATATATATATATATATATATATATATATATATATATATATATATATATATATATATATAGACTATTAGCATACATACATAGAATACGAATGTTGCAATCTCCACCACATATATTATGCATACATATATACACTGGTTTATAAACACAATATTATATGCATATTGTCAATGTATATAATCTGCATGTATATGAATATTTGAATAGCAAGACCTCTTTGAGTCACGGCTATTCCAGATCCAAGCTGAAAAGTCTCCTGCGCTATTTGTGACGACAAAGTTCTAATTCATAGTGGAAGATTGTTCCATGAGGATGATGGTCCACTGCAACAGAAGGAACAATGTGTACGATTCGCTGTGCGGGAGTGGGGAACCAACAAATCACCACGTGCTGAAGAGCGCAGCGTTCGTCTACCCAACTGGCTCCAAATAGGAACACAAAGATCCCAGATGTATTTCGGGGTCGAATCAACCGTCGATGATCGGCTGAATAAGAAGCTCGGAAGAGGAAAATTGAAGCTGACGACTTTGAAACTCTGGCAGGCCTGCCAGAACAGCGTCGCAGTAGTCTAGGCGCGTTACTATGAAGAAATGAACGAAGGTCAGAACAGCATCGTGCCATAAATTCCGCCGAAAGACCTTTATCCAGCGCAGTCGGTAAAACAGGAACTACAGAGAGAGAGAGAGAGAGAGAGAGAGAGAGAGAGAGAGAGAGAGAGAGAGAGAGAGAGAGAGAGAGAGAGAGAGAGAGAGAGAGAGAGAGAGAGAGAGGGAGACAGACAGACAGACAGACAGACAGACAGAGAGAGGAAAGAGAAAGCTAGGCATATTGCATAGGCCTCATGTGCACCTCATGTACTTCCTTATTAATAGTTACAAATAGGGCTAAGCATATTTTGCAAAAAAATACACATGTAATTGACGAAATTCCTCTACTCTGTTACCGTGAACTCACAAACAATGGTAAAAAGCACTCATTCAAGGAAACAGCAGCAGAGAAGTTACAGTTTAAAGAACAAGACTGAGAAACTTCCCGGTTACAGGCCTACGTGTTCGGTCCAATGTTTGCTTGTTTGCTTGGGAACTCAATACTGCATTCGACCGATCAAGTGGCCTGAACTTGTTGGCTGTCAAAAAAACATCGCCTTTTCTTTGCCACAGAAAAAATCTTGTGATTCGATTCTGCGTTTGTTTGTCAGTGCAGTATTTTTATTTGGCACAGCCTGTCTTTTGTTTGCGCACTTTAGACCTTAGTAGAAATAGCAAAAATGGACAATGGTAATACCTGATGAACAGCAAAAGAAATGGTAAACGTAGAATTAAGACATTCAAACAGTTTAACTAAATAGCCAAGCATGCGTTTAAGTTTGTACAGTTGCTGCCAAATTCAATTTGAAGTGGAGAATATGGCTTGTACAGTATAGTCCTGTCAAATATACAAGTCAACACAACATGGTGCCAAAAGCAATTCCTTGCAAGTACCGACATATATCTCACATAAAAGTCGACCAGCATATTACCAGGAAGTAATTGAAATACAGAAGGATATCGAAAGAAGCCAAGCACGGCAGCTAAAGAAACTTATCTGCGAGTTTTTCAAATAAGTATATAAGTACCACTATAAATATTCGTGTGCGGATGAACTTGGGGATCTCAGCGAGCTCCGACATCTTTAGGTTACCAAGGAGTGCCTTTAAGAGATCAAGCTGCTATATAAGCACTTACATAATACATACACACGTATATACATACATGCATACATATTTACATACATGCATGCATACATACATACATATTTATACATATATGATGCATACATACATACATATTTATACATATATAATGCATACATACATACATATTTATACATATATATTGCATACATACATACATATTTATACATATATAATGCATACATACATACATACGTACGTACATGTGTAGTGTGGATAGTACTGGTACTATAACCAACTATGACAGAGTGCATGTGGGCGTAATAGAAGTTTAAATAGGTACAGAGTGCATGTGGGCGCAATAGAAGTTATATAGGTACGAGGTTAGGTAAGGCATTAAAGTAGAGGCAGTGGTATATTGGCAGAGACCAGACATTGGCCACCAGAACTAGTCATTAATATCTGACACGAGCAAGATAAAGACCCACCCGAAGGCAGCGGGGGTAGAACAGGGAAGTCCGATGGCCAGCCAAAAGATGAAGGGCGATTTCAAAGGACACCGGCATCTTCAACTAATGAGGGTTGGACGAAGCATGACGAGGGGGTGGAATCAGGCCCAGACGCAAACAGCTAGAGAAATATACCAACAGACGTAGGAACAAAGGCAGTTGGCAGGACAGCGTCGATGATAACGGCAGTGCAACAACCTTAGTCGTAGTGAGTAGAAGTTGTTGCTGGTATTACTAATAAGGGTAACTAGTAGTGCAAATGAATTTAGACAGAGATGAACAGAGACAGCCTTATGGGAGGATGGAGTGCAGATAGACGTTATAGCTAGGTGCTAGCAGGGATTAGCTACACAACGGGCCGGGAAGATCAGCCCAAGTAAACGGTTATTGCCAAAAAAGGGAATTTTAGGAATAAGGGGCAGAAATGAGTAAGTCTAAGCTCAGCCAAAATAGCAGACGGCTGAGGACAGGAAACTTATATAAGATCCTGGAAAAGTAATTTGGGCAGTCTATTCCAGACTGAACTCCCAGAGTAGAGGTTGGACAAGATACGACGGACAGACGCTGACTACAGCCGACGTACTTTGCTACTGTCTATTGTGAGTATATTATTTTCTTCTATTAAATCTTGCTGCAAGCGAGTGCTCTTACATCTTATTAGGCCCCACAACTTGGTCATAGTACTGTGGAGAAAGAGATTGTAGACGGAGACAGAGAGAAAGAGACAGAGAGAGCGAGAGACAGAGCGAATAAGAGAAGATGGCCGTTCGTTTGATAACGTTTGTAGTACAATGACAGATTTATTGTAAATTAAACTGTGGGATCCAGAACAAGTAAGCTGACGGTCGGCTACCCAACCAGAAAACCCCAGTGGGGAGACTGGAGGTAGGGTTTTTCCAATGCTAGTGCAATGGAGTTGGGTTTCCTCCCCTCCTCTATCTTGGTTACATATAATTGGGTCAAGTGTCCTATAGTGTTTTTTGGTATAGTCTTTAAAGAAAATAAATGTCCATTTGTGTTGTTATTAAAATTTTTACGCTAGGAATGTTCGTTGATACTGTTGATCTTTGTGTGCCTTTCGTCTTTGTCTTCTTCTTTGTCTTCTTCTTTGTTTTCTTCTTTGTCTTCTTCTTTGTCTTCTTCTTTGTCTTCTTCTTTGTCTTCGTCTTTGTCTTCTTCTTTGTCTTCTTTCGTCAGGTCTCGCGGCGACCAGACTTATCTGATGGCGTCCTGTATTCGCCATATTGCATCTCCGTCGTTGAGTTTCTGCAGCATTTGATTGGGTGGCGACGCCATTCGCCATCCTTCTGCACCCTGGTAGAGACGCCGCGAGAAAAGACGGCAGGTGGTGTGTGGTGCATATAGGCGATTGTCATGGACTCCAGGGCCTGAGTGACGAATCTCCATCTCCTCCACGTTATTCTCACTCTGGACACATTCATGCTTGAAGCTCAGCGGTAGATTCAGCCGCTGGATTTTCTGAGACTCAGAGACACGAGTATGTTATTCGCTTACTTGGACAGAATTTTAAAAATAAACTAAACTGTAACAATTTAACATTATGCACGCCCAATTATTTTCCTTTTAACGACACTTATTCGTCGGAAAATTAGTTTCGTTTATTAATTAGATTTGTTGTCTGCAGTGATATTTGACTATTATGTTTCATTGCTTCTGTTTCACTTATGGTATTCATGCGTATTAGCTAATTTTCAGTTTTTATATCCTCGTTTTGCATTTTCTTGCATTTCATGCATACATGCACACGTACATACACATATACATACACACATACATGCATACATACATATATACATACATGCAACACATACATACATATATATGCATACATGCATGCACACATACAATAATACTTAGATACATACATATATACATACATACATACTGTAATAAATTCATACATACATACACACATGCATACATTACAGATATTGGTTTTAAATGATGGATATACGTTTTCGTGCCAGTCTGCAGTGTTCTGAAGTGTGCCTATAGCTCTGTACTTTTTTGTGTGCAAATATACTTCATTCTTAATGCCCTCTGCGTCGCCAGTCGTGCGTATCTTTGAAGTGCCAGACGCGTTTCTCTCCCACAACTGTGTATCCACACAAAGAGATGCCGGTCGCCAAGGTTCTTGCGCATATTTACCTTCTGCAATCTTCCACGTGTTATGGCTATTTGCGCAATCCATGGGCCACGATTCTCCCCTACGTCCGAGAACGATGCTTATTGCTTTGCTTTTGTTCGGCCTAATACAGAGACCCATTCGGAGGTGTTGAATATGCGCCGTAGAAATCCATAGCACTGCACCAAAGCGACGTCGTTATGAAGCACTTCGGGTTTCACGCACAGCATTCCCCGACCAGGTTCTCTTCTGAGCATGCTTGCTTCCATCTTCTCTAAAAGGTTATTCACAGTAGGCATGTATCCACATATGTATGTATGTATGTATGTATGTTTGTATGTATCTATGTATCTATGTATGTATATATGTATATATGTATATATGTATGTATGTATCTATGTATGTATGTATCTATGTATGTATGTTTGCACGTATATATATGTATGTATGTATGTATGTATGTATCTATGTATGTATCTATGTATCTATGCATCTATGTATGTATGTATATATGTATCTATGTATGTATCTATGTATGTATGCATGCATGTATGTATCTATGTATGTATGCATGTATCTAAGTATCTATCTATGTATCTATGTATGTATTTATTTGAACAGTTATATAGCGCACTTCAAAACGCTGTCTTCTTAGGATATGAATGTGCTAAGCATCTGCTACATATAGAACCCTGTTGGCCGTGTGCTCGCCTCGTAAGGCGAATTGTGCATGTTCCTGCATACTCACGATCAAGCACACGGTATAGCACAATCGGTTGATGCCTTGCCATTATTTAGGGCGCTACATAAAGGCAGGAAATAAAATGAGCAAAGTAATAAGTATTGGAATGCTTGCATGCAGAATTTTCACAAAGGTTGAAAGGAACTTTTCCAGCGAGGCTTATTGATATTTCGACCCTGAAACAAAAATTCCTTCTTTCGCGAAACACAACCATTACCCCAGACGTCATAATTCTTTCTTATACCTTTCTCTTTCTCGGCCTTCAGTCGCCTCCTCTGTCAAATTTTACAACAGAACCTTATTCTGGGTAACAATAATTTTTTGGAAGAAAGTCCCGAAAGACCTTTCTTCCAAAATGCTCAACCCCTTTTCTCGCCTGTCAATCTGGACAGCACTCCTTCGCTTGACCTTTATCCTGCACCTTTTCACTCAAGACTGAACACCAAACTATATTCAAGCTGCCCTATCCTGCTTTCACTTCTACACCATCCCATGACCACCATACTACTGGCCTAGTTAGCTACATCGGTAAGGGTGTACGCCAAGGAGCCTCTGTGCGTGAGGATCCCAGGTTCGCGTCCCGGTCGTGGCTTATTTCAGAGATTTGAATCTGGGGCTAGCACGGTCGTGCACGGGGACCTTAAATGGCGTGGCGCCCATTCAAACGGGCAGCGGTGGTGAAGGATCTCACCCGATAAATTCATTGCAAAATGAGCAGTGTCGCGGCTATACGGTCGCTATATAAAGCCGATACATTTACATTTTACACAATCACCAACGATTTCCACCGTAGCACCATGCTGTCTCCCCTGCTCGACCCCCTCCCCGGATTCTGACTTTTCACTGAAGCTGACCTAGTAACCTGGCTCTTGAGGACTTGATTGGATTTAGCGCCGGTGAATAAGCTGCTATCGCTTACGTGGCTTTTGTGTGGCGATGAGAAATTCCGGATATTAACATATAAAGTTACAAATGTCCTTTTTATACTTCAACAGCCACAGGATCCGAACTAAACTGTGAAAAATGTGTGCATGACTGTGTAAGAATAACCATATACACATATATTATAATATATATATATATATAATGTCTGTTTTGTATATACAGCAGCATACATTTATTTTTTTAAATATAGGAACAAATGCCTGTCAGGCACAGCAAGATAAGAGATAGGCTTAATTACTTTCTGAAAGGCACGCCTATAGCGTGCAAACATGTATAGCCTAGGTCTTAGATGCGGTAATTATAGCCTCGCTAAGATGCTGTGACGAAGCCGGCTGTAAACAAAGGGTTATAGGATTCAAGTAGATGCGAATGAGGCCTAGAATCAGCATGAAAGCGAACTGTATCCCTGGAGCTTGCATGCTTCAGCGGTACACCTGAATGAAGTCCAATTTGTTGGTCCTGAAGGAGAAAAAGATGTAGTTTATGTCATTCGTTCATTTCTTCATTCACTCACTCATTCGTTCATTCGTTCTTCCATTCGTTCGTTCATTCATTTGTTCACTCGCTCACTTACATTTTTATACGGATTAAATACATATATGACTCAACACGATTCGAACCCCGAATTGCAGTTATTTTGTCGCTACACTCCACGATAAGCCTCCCCGCTGGATATAAGTTTCATATAGCGGCTTTTATGCACTCCAGGCCTAGTTGTTCAATTTATGAGGAACGTATTGATGATCAGAATGTTTGTAATTGGTGACACGTCCGAGACCCATGGCCACCTCTAGCCAATAGCTCTGTGGCAATCCATGCTAGATCCGTGGAAAACGGAATCCCTGTAGTTAATCACGAGGGAACATCATCCGTGTGTCTGCAATCTATCGAAGGAATTGTTTAATGGTGATCAGTGGCCTGGGTGTTCTCTAGATTACCATGGAAACAACACCTCCTTCTGAAATCTGCCTTGTTTACCCAAGGAACCGCCATAAGGCATCGAGTGGGCCACTACGGCTGATGTCG
Organism: Norana najaformis; assembly: GCA_964023275.1. Lineage (NCBI taxonomy): Eukaryota > Metazoa > Annelida > Clitellata > Crassiclitellata > Hormogastridae > Norana > Norana najaformis. The sequence goes on from OZ029919.1 coordinate 22,775,595, forward strand.
GGTCATCGGTCATATTGCGTGTCTGCGTGTTAATGTAATTGCAAATCTAAGAAATTTTTCAGCGTCTTGCAAGATGCCTTAGAGAGATCAGTTTATTCACCGGCGCTATATCAAGTCCGCAAGAGCCAGGTTGTTTGATCAATTTCCCTCCCTCCTATATTAGGATCTGAGGGGGTTGAGCCGGCTTGACAAAAACCTAACAATGCAATGCAATTGGGTTGTGACAGTATACCCTTAAAGTAACTTACAGTCTTTTGGACAAAACCAGTCGAAATCTGTGAGGCCTCGGTATGGGGATAAGCAATTCCAAACAGACGAGGTTTTAGCTCAGACAGCAGACTTAATTGTAACTTTATAATGTCTCATAAAGATTCATCATCATCATCATCAACAACCGTGGGCTCAATGCCCGTAGGTGTCCGATGCCCGTTCATAAAGATTAAGTGCGCTATATGAAACTTCCCTGATGACTAGTTACAAGTATGTAGGGCCTATGTAAATATAAGCTGATCAGACCTATTTACATTTTGAAAGTCATTTATTGAAGTTTCAGTCGTACGCTATGCCTTTCTTTAGCGCCAGAGGGTTAAGTGAAGATAAACAATCTGTTCACAGGTGACCAATCAAGACGAACCCGTGAAGGTAGAGCTTGGATCAGTTTTTGTAATACAAGTCACAGTCCACATTATATAATTATGGGATGCCAGAGGAACACGAACCTCCACGGTGGATGTTGTTCGCATTAGCGCATCCCGAATGACGATTTGATGCGCTGCTGTTCACTGTCGGTGTAGAAATGCGATTTCGTATCTTCTTCTGTACTTCTTCAGTGTTCAGGAATTCAACGACGCCATTTTTATCTGTTCTGTACAACTTGCCTTTTACTTCCCTGAAATCGAGGGCGTCTTCTTTGCTCATCATCCAGCCCAGCAGCAAAACAGTATACCTTGCTAATAACAATATCTCGAAATGTCTACGGCAACGAGGAATGTGGGAATAGAAACGAAATCACTCAGGGAGAAGACAGCTTGAGAAAAAATGCCTTCCTGTCGGCGGGTCGCCCTCCGTGAGCAACATGTTCCAGAATGGACTTCATTTCGCACAGCTGACGTGGTGTTCTCAATTTTTTCAGCCAACGTTTGCCATTAATTTGTGAATTTATCGAACCAGCGACGCTTGCAAATTTATAATTCCCCGCGGAGTTGGCAGTGGTTTTTTCTGAGAGATAAATCTAGAACTCGGTCGTTGGTGTGTATAGGTTAACAGCCGTGATTAGTTGTCCGATGGACCCTGCTAAGATTCGTGAGAGATTACCGTTTCTCGGAAGTCAAGCCATTTGAATTTCATTTCAGCCAGACCTTGAATAATTAGGGTGCAGCAGCAGCAGCAGCACCAGCACCAGCACCAGCACCAGCAGCACCAGCAATAGCAGCAGCAGCAATTCTTGATAAGTTCCAAATAATTTTTTTATTATTTATAATGCAGACATTAATGTTTTCCCTATGACAGAAACACTGGTCGAAAAGTTCTTTTGTGCTGAGAATTTATGCAGCGCCCATTCAAAAGTGCTGGCGCAAAAGCAGCGGCTCTAACACAGATTATATGTCTTCTTACCTACTAAACACCATAGTGACGCTATGTTATTCAGACTGAACCAATCTAATCGGAGAAATTTTATAGCGCCACTGTATTGACAGATAAGTGCTATAAATCAGCCACTACATTACCTTACCATACTTTGCCTTACCTTACTTTAGCATACCTCGACTTACTCTGCCTTGCCTTGTTTTGCCTGGCCTTGCTCTGTCTTGCCTTCTCTTGCCTTACCTTACCTCACCGTTCCTTGCCGTATCTTATCTCATTTCATCCCATCTCATCAACCTCATCTCATCTCATCTCATCTTATCTTACCTTACCTTACATCTTACTCTCTTAGTGTCTCATCTTATCTTATCTTACCTTACACCATACTCTCTTAGTGCTTTATCTTCATCAGGCAAAGCTCATCGTCTTGATATTTAGCACATACTACCATGCGCATTTAATAAGCTTTCATCTTTAATCAACTGAGGCTAAACGTAAATGTGCAGTTGTCAGTTGTACACATTTTTCTATAGCGACCGTATGGCCTCGACCCTCCTCATTTGTCAATGAATTGATCGGGTGATATCCTTGACCACCGCTGCCAGTCTGAATGGGCGCCACGCCATTTAAGGCCTCCGTGTACGGACCGTGCTAGCCGGAGATTCAGATCTCTGAAATAAGTCATGATCGGCAGGCGAACAAGCTTCACGCCCAGAGACGCCTCGACGTACGAGGTGGGCCACCGCCGGGATTGCTGGATCCAGGGTGCGATTTTTGGTTGGAAAAAGTGGAGAGGGATGAAGTGAGAAGACCTCAAGGGAATGAACAAATTAAATGAATAAACTGCAGTACATTGGGCGATTATACCCTCCTCGAAAGTCGCACCTGTTTGAGTACTTTATTTAAACACAGACGACCAAGGATCAGGTTCTGTCGCCTGCCTTCTATGTAAGTATATTCTTTTTTAACGCGAAGAAACTGGCTACTTGTATTTAGTTCAATCCGATTCGCTCAGATTTGAAAATAAATAACTTGATTCTTTATTTAATTTTTGAATAAGTACATAGTTTAATTTTAGGCCACAGCGGCGATTACTGCAATCCTATTAGAGCAATCCTTTCCGGTTTGAGGTTACATGGCTTGCTGTTTAAAACTTTTCTCTGTGTGCTTTTGCCAATGTGATCCACGACACGGACTTCGCTCCATCGCAAACTACAACATACGTAACAGTATTTGAGATGTTAACAAAAGGCGCTATATAACTGCACAGCTACAATAGAACCATCTACCTGCACATTAATGATCGAGCTAATGAAATCCGAGAAAAGTAATCACGAAGCATGTTTATCAGTATACGATCTGTGCACGATCATTTATTTATGGCGTGTATGTAGCATTAATTGATTCCATAAATTTAATTGCGGTGTGTGTGGTAGTCATTCGGGGGCCTGTTGTCAAACTAAAGCTCAGAGAATCGATTCGCTGCAGCGGAGACTCCCAGAATTTTGCACGCATGCGCACGTGCGTCCAACCGCAATTCTTACAGTCGTGGATGTTGGCATGTATCTGTGGAAATATGTGTGCACAGTCCGTGTGTATGCGTGCGGTATACAGGTCAATTTTTATGTAAGTATACACAATTTTCTATGCATGCATGTGTGCGTCCAACTTCTCCTGAAGCGGCGCTATACAAATTTCTAATTACAATTACAAATTACAATTGCGCTGAATATATGTCGAAACAGTTGTTTGCGCTGTACATGTGTGTAAATATGTATGCATAGTTCTTCTGTATGTTGTGTGTATAACACTGGCCAACACATAATTTGTTGCCTCAAATGTTAGAACTGTTTCTGGGTATATTTGACCTGCTGATTCCAGAAAAGGCACCAGTTTTCTCCCAGCAGGTCTAGTTTTCGAGATATAGAACATTATGCCATATACCAGTCCTTGCCTCTGCTCGCCCATAAAACATAAGGCTATAGCTATAATTATGTAGTGCTCAATTTATTATGTGATACACTAAATAAACATAATAATACAAATACTTAAAAGAAAATGGTAGTACCTGAAACTGTACTTATATGATACCAAACAGAACAAGTTTGTTATAAAAATTTCAAGTCATTCGACACCGAAGAAGCTCCTTTTGTACGATTTCCGAGTGTGGCATCTGCCGGAACAATCGCGCATAATATTCCAGCAATAGTCTGCCATCATGTGTGCATCCCATCTTCCTTGATATCGATTTTCCATTGTTTTGATGTCTTGGTGAAATCTTTCACCTTGCTCTTCGCTGAAGTCACCAAGATTCTCTGGAAAGCGATCTAAGTGACTGTGGAGATAATGGACTTTAATGCTCATGTTGCAGCCAAGCTTGTTGAAATGAAGAAGCATATCCTCTACTAGTTGTGCATAATTGTCTGCCTTCTTGTTGCCAAGAAAATTTTTAGTTACAAGAACAAAGGAAGACCAGGCACAAGATTCGATTTCATTCATTGATGGTATGAAAAGTGGGTCATTCATAAGTTGCCTGATCTGTGGACCATCGAAGATTCCAGCATTCAATTTTTCCATTGTAATTCCTGGTAACTTGTGTACTATGTATTCGAAGCATGAACCTTCTTTATTCAAAGCCCTGACAAATTGTTTCATCAGGCCTAGCTTTATATGTAGTGGTGGCAGTATGATCCTATCTCGTGCCACCAAAGATTCCTTGATTACATTTTCAGCTCCAACCACCATGTCTTTCCTCGAAGGCCAATCTTTTCTTGTCCAATGTTCATGCTTGGCTCTACTGTCCCAAAGACACAAAAAGCAGGGATACTTTGTGTAGCCACTTTGTTGACCAAGGAGGAAATTTACCATCTTCAAGTCTACACAAATTACCCATTGATGTTCTTTGTATTTTATCTTTTCCAGTACTAAAGAGATGGCATTGTACTCTTCTTTCATCCTGGTGGAGTGACCGATTGGAATAGAACCAAATTTGTTGCCGTTATTTAAAAGCACACATTTCAGACTACGTTTTGAACTGTCGATAAAAAGACGCCACTCATCTGGGCTGTAATCCGACAGACCAATTTTCTTCAATAAGTTGCTGATGTCATTACAGAATACTAGGTTGTTGTCTTCGGTAAAGAATGGCAGCAAATCCTTTTCTCTGTTTCTATAAATTGTAATTTTCGTTCCAGGCTGAAGTGCATTCTTTTCCTTTAGTCTGGACGCAAGCAATTCAGAGGACTCTTTGGAAAGATTTAAGTCCCTGATCAGATCACTCAACTCTTTTTGGTCAAAACGTTCACTGTGTGAAGTTGATTGGAAATCACTGTCACTGCCCCCACTTTCTTCACTTTCGTCATCTTGTCCGATATTGGACATGCAAGTCTCATCGTCTGAGAGCTGAGGTAGTTCGCGAAAAGGTGGAACTGGTACAATATCCGAATGCGGAACAGGTCTCCTGGCTGAAGGTATATCAGGGTAAGACAACTTGTGACGATTATTTCGATTGATGCCTATGATATTAACCATACAAAAGTAACAGTCGTCGAAGTGGTTTATCTGTTCCCTCCAAACCATCGGTACACCAAATTTCAGGCAGCTTCTCTTTCCAATTGTCCAGTGGCGCAATTGTTCAATACAAGTTTTGCATACTGTATGAGGAGCCCATTGCTTATCTTGATCTCCAAGTTTGACACCAAAATAACCTACATATGCTCTTTTTACAAACTCAGAAATCGGTTTCCTGTTTGCTTTTAGTGTGTATTCCCCACAAATGTAGCAGAATATGTCTGGATGGTTAATGCAGCTCCGTCTGGAAGTACCCATAACCTTAAGGATGTTCGCATCTGAGGAATTAAATGACTAACCTAAAAAATAGTAAGAACATGTAGTTATTTAATGCTCACATTCACAGATTGTTCTTGCGACCAACTCTTAATATGCCCTAAGACGACTGCGGCTGCTCTAGCTTTCAGGAGGCGGTTTATATAGGCTATAAATGCTGACTTCAGCATAATCTATTTACATAGTTCGAAACCATGAAACGCTGTATAAGCACAAATAAATTCTAAATGAGGCCATGAATTTAGTGCTGAGTAAGCTGTAGGCTACGGAATAGTTATTTCGTTTAATCAGCAATATCTCAGCACGCGGCAAGATATGCTGATTTTACATTATAAGGATGTAGGCATTATATGAATCAGCAAGAATTATAATTAGCCATAAATAAAGCTTATTATGACATTTTAGTTTTGCCAAAGACATCGTTTAAAGAGTGGACTGGGTTTTCTTTACAAAATCGACGATATCTGAGAAACTAGACCTGATGCACTCAAACCAATGACATTTTCTGAATCAGCGCCCAAAATTACCCCAAGAACAGGTCTAAAACCGAAGGCAACAAGAAAAAAAAATTTTTCTGTTGGCCAGTGTAATTATTCTAATTGGGTTTGTGAGGATACTTGCGTGTAAATATATAAGTAAACGCGTGTGTGAGTGTGTAGACTGTCTGTGTGTATGTGTGTGTATGTTTGTGTATGTAAGCCTGTGCGTACGTGTGCTATGTGTGCTTATTTGCGGGTGTTTGTATGTTCTGTGGTGCACCTGGGCGTGTGCGTATAATATCTGGAGGAACTTCCGTCTTCGGATAAAGAGCAGAATTGCCCTCTTCCTATTCCAGGAATGAAACCTAATCCCTCCCACTATACTAATACGACCATTAAGCGCTTAGACTGCACTGTGGCTTTCGTTGCCGCGATACCTGGCCTTAAGTCGAGCAAAAGCTCCTCTATCATTTATATAGCGGCTTTCGAGCCCATATATTAGATATTAATCGATTTATAGTAATTGACTCAAGGCATGTGATTTCCATCGAGAAGCGATAACGGCTGATAATGTACATAGCTTTAGCAGAGGGCGACTTGACTCGAATGCTAAGCAGCAGGTGAGGCTCTGCTTATAGCATCTTGACGAACCGAGTAGTCTAAGGCTTCGTCACGGAAGTATCTATGGATCATGGGGCCCAGATTGCGTTGGGGAATTATGTAAAGGAGAAATAGTTTGGCGTGAAGGTCAATAGGGACATTTGAAAATTTCTCCTCGGACAAAATGTCTAAAGCTAATCCTGGTAACGTATGAAGTATTACATTTCCTAGGGAGTTTTAGAAACATTTCGACTTACATTGAATCGCACTTTTAAAGATCTGTTTGGTATACATGTTTCAGCGCCTATGTGACGTTCTTAAAAGACGCTAACATATATATATGACTGTTTCTTACATTTTCATGCATAAAGACTTCGAACAAGTTGTTCACGGACGTTTATCGCTATCGCCAAGTATAGTATAATTGCCTTTGCCTAAGTTCGTCCAACTTCATGGAATCATCTCCCTCGTGAATTGCGACTTGAGCTCCTTTCTCTTCCCCTCTTAATGTTCCGCAGTCGCCTGAAGACTGTACTGTTTAACAGTGATTTTACTTTTTCGGGTCGTAAACACCTCTGTTGAGTTCACCCTCTAAGAGGCGCTTTATAAATCTCATATTACAATTACAATTATTGTACAGCGGCGTAAGCTGGGAAATAAGCGGCGCTGGTCCCATTTCCACGCAAGACCTTGGGTTTTGTCCAATGGGGGATCAAGGGTCGAAGAGCAGGAAATGCACGAACTACACATGGTTCAAAACTCTCTGGCCTGGGTCATAGCAAAGACCCATAAATATTAGCATATTACGCCAGTATTGCATTAATTACACTGGCTGTCCATTGAGCAGAGAATCCAGTTTAAAATCTATCTTGTAGTTTACAAAGTACTACGTGAACTTTTAAATCAGCCGATCTGTCTGTCTCATGCTCACCCCTGATACCAATAAATGTTGCACTAGATCAGTGGACACTGTGACTCTTACGGTGCCTCGCATCAAAACAGTGTTTGGTTCTCGGACATTCTCGGTAGCTGGTCCAAAGTGTTACAAATTCGCTGCCCAGTTCAGTTCGTTCTGTCATTTCTTCGATATCCTTCAGGTCTAAACATAATACTAATTTGTTTCAACTTGCTTACCCACTGTAGTCTAGCTTCTAGTTTCGCTGACCTTCTGGAATTTGACCTAGCTTTTCCAACGGATTATGAACTTCGATTATAAATTCACTCGATGCGACCATCGATTGATGCCTTGTTTTAGCAAAACAAAGCTTGCAAGGTATATCGTGACTTCTTGTTTTCATGACCTATCGAATATATATCGACCGAACCTCTACAACGGATTACGTTTTTGACTACCGTTTCGCCTGAAAAGACTCTTGGTTGATGAATGCCTTGGGCATAATGATAACGGCGCTACAGATGTCAATAGATTAGATTAAGTTATAGGTCAAGTTAGGTTAGATTCGGTTAGTTTAGGTCAGGTTATATCAGATTAGATCAGACTAGACTAGATTAGATTAGAATAAAGATTAAATGAATAAGATTAGAATAGACATAAGACAAATTGATGCAATTTGAGTCAATCTGCTATTTCTTTGCAACATCTGTCGATCAGTTTCATAGATAGCCTAGTTAGCTACATCGGTAAGGGCGTACGCCAAGGAGCCTATGTGCGTGAGGATCCCAGGTTCGCGTCCCGGTCGTGGCTTATTTCAAAGATTTGAATCTGGGGCTAGTACGGTCCGTGCACGGGGACCTTAAATAGCGTGGCGCCCACTCAAACGGGCAGCGGTGGTGAAGGATCTCACCCGATCAATTCATTGTAAAAAATGAGCAAGGTCGAAGCCACACGGTCGCTATATAAAACCTTGTACATTTACACAGCTGTCAGGCCGACTAATGACAATGCTAAACAGATGATACAACATTGCTAACTGGGAGATTTCGGCTGTAAACTAACGGTATGCACCATCGACAGACCGCTCATGGATGCCAACTGTTTGGCCACAGTGCACAACTGGTGAAGCTTCATCTGATGACTCTTACTGCAAACATACAGCTCAATGACTGGCTACCTTACAAAGCGCTTGTTTAGATCAATTAGCCACGAGTGCAACGTTTTTGTGAAGAACTCAACCGGCACCATATTGAGCGCCTTGATACATACGTACATACAATACAAATTCTGGAATAAGTTGCCTAGCAACCAACAACATGAGCTTTATCCTTTGGCTGTATTATGTAATCGCTTGAAAACCTTTTAGTTTGATCGTTGTTTAGTGTTGTCAGGTCGGGTCGCCTCTGATGAGTTTCCCCTGAAAAGATGCTACATGAATCTGTGATTACCATTACAATTACAATGGGCTGCAGATTGTTCTCGGCAAGCAGACAGCTTGTGTATTAGCTCACGGGTGACCCGACAATTCGGCGCCGACAATTTGGCGCAGTAACACTTCGTCGCAGGGACAAATAAGCGTCTGTACCGACTGATTTGAAATAACAAAGTAGAGCATAATTGCAAAGAATCTTTGAAGTTGCTTTAAATTGAATTAGATGCTCCGTCATAATGCTTGTGAGAATGCCGTGTGACGGTGACTTTTATACTAATGATCGCTACATCTCCAGATTTCTATCTGTGCGGTTTTCCTTTCACACTGATACACGTGTCCAGTATGTATATAGTAATAATCTTTGCTTTCTCTGACTGCATGGATTCTAGAGGCATTTTACACGATAGATAGATAAAATAGTAAAAGACAGCTGCGATAGTTTGAGTACCTTCCAATGTCTTAGTGTCACTCAGTGAAGAAACTGAACTGAATTGTTCACTACGAGAAAGGTTATAGATAGGTCGAAAACGCTGTGCACAAAGATCGTAAATCTATAGAAATATATGCCATCTTCAGCGCTGTAATAGTTATAGTATTGACAACATATACAAAATTTCTTGTAATATTCATGGAACACCGCCATCAGTAAGTAAGTAAGTAAGTAAGTAAGCAAGTAAGTAAGTAAGACATCTGCTAACACGCCATATGTCCATATGCTGAGCGAGAAATCGTAGGCGTAAAAGCTGTTTAGCCTCCTTATACGATTTGTTCCTACGTCGATTTGTCTTGAGCCGAATTGTCCTGGAACCTAGCAGCTCATATACCTGCTGACATCTCTGAAGATGCAAGCAAAGGTATTTGCTTGGCTTTTCATTGATACGAACAGTCTTGATGTCGATTTTATATTGGATCCAATTCCAGCTGCTGGGATCTCATGTCGCAATTACATTTTCGGCATGAACCTGCTATTTTGCTAGACAGACTATGTCATTCACAAGCGTAGGAAATCTATCATCGCCAAAACAGCTTCGATTACAGGGCAAGACAACGAAAACCTTTTTACTGACAGCATTTCCCCGTATGTGTGTTTGCGCAACGACAGTTCCACTTGCATATGGAATTGTCGTTGTACCAAATGCTTGTGTTATTCGTGTGACTAAATCGCGCAATAATCACTGAGAGTAGAAAAGCGTTCTTGACCTGTAATCTAATACTGCGGGGTTCGAAACTGCACCGCGAACTCCTTGTAACGACCCTGTTCTCACCCGTCTGTCTCTGTCACCAGGCATTATAATTTGGTACCGGCCTAATCTGGGAAGTAAACAGCAAATCCTGCGATGCACTGACCCCGTGTCCAGGACCTTTGGATTCGTCAGTTGCTGGTTAAAGAGCGGGAAATGAGATCCTCCGCAATGTTCCAGGTGAGACTACTTCATAGAAAACCATGTCCTTAGCAAATGGCTTGAATGGAATTGTTATTATAGGCAGTTATGTCTATGCTGTTATGCACCACATAATCGCGCAATAACCATTGTATAGTTCTGGTGAAAACAACTGCTTTAATACAGGTAAACGGAATGTAATAACAATTTTGCACTTCAGCGCCCAACAAAACACGATTCATGCACAGAGGGCAACGAGGTCATTCCGGAAGTTACTCAATATTCAGAACACGCACACAAAATAATTGCTACAATAATTTTTTTGAGATCTTGTAATCCGGTCTCTTCAGCATTATAAAGGGACTCTGAGTAGTTGCGTAAATTCAGATTATAATCATCAGCTTCGTGTTCATACATGTCAAAATGTATAGACCATGGGTTTGTTCATACACGTTGTCCTTGCATATGAGATACTTTGTGCTTGACTATTATTTCTGTGTGACGCTTCATGAAGCATTAATGCCAGTCCCACCCAGCTTTCATTTTATCATCAGTGAAAAAACTTCACTTGGTGTCATTATTTCGGACGAAGTCATAAGCCAATCAACGAACATAGTAATTGTTAGTCCAAATCCCATTCTTTGTAAGCAAAACAATGCGATCAACGACAGCTATTTCATTTCCAGCACCCAGCACACATGGTTTAGCACGATGTTTCTTTCCACTGTCTCCATGAAATCGATCTCAGAAAGTGTTTCGAAGTACTCCATACTGGATACTTACTTGATGTAAATTCAAACAGCTTTGGAGTTGAAACCATTGACTCAGTGGACCACCTTCCTCACGTAAACTTCCTTTTACAAAGTCTAGGTAAATACAATAAGGAAACGTTAAAGTACGAATCAACACACTCACATACACCCACATACACCAACTATACAAACAGATCATGTCAACTCACACTGTCGAATTGCCCGGACCCTAGTTGTCGAACTTCACCTGACGCTAAGTGGAAGTTCGACAGGTCACTTACACGGCTGACCACTGGGGAATGTGTCTAGCCACTGCTTAAGAGCCTCCTTTTCACTGGCATTAGTTGTCGGTCACAATGAAATAAAAATAAAATCTCTCTCGAGATGCGCGATATATGAACAGACTCTATGCTGCATCATCGGATGTGTTGGTCATTTTCCCGGTGTACTGATTTAACTCATCGCTTGCGGATTTAGTCAGATAAAATTTTAATCCGAGCGTTTCAAGTAACGACACACGTCCGCTTTAACCAAGAGCACATCCGGAAATGACATAATCTAAGCGTTCGTGAGTAAGAAACTACAGTTAAAACTGTCAGACCTCTCTCTTCAATGTCCAACTTCTCCACAAGCATTCTACATATCTTACATTACTTACCTCACCTTACCTTACTTTACTTGCCTTGCCTTACCCTACCCTATCTCATCTTACTTACCTTACCTTGCTATACTTTACCTTACCTTGGCGTATACCTTGGCTTAAATCACCTTTACTATCAAAGGTATACCATGGCTGAGTATCGCTTACCTTACCTTACTCTATATTACCTTACCTTTCGTACCTTGGCTTAAGTGTATCAGTTTCGCATGCCGAGTTTACTACTAAGAATCTCAGTTGCGTGCTTTATCACATGTACCTACTGACCTATGCACAATATGCGTATCCTTTAGGCTAGGAAACAATGCTGAGGAGCCGAAATACAATACAATCCACAACACTACAATGCCGTATAATACACCATAGTACAGTACATTACGTAACAATGCAGTAGGCAATATGCAATGCAATATACAATACAATGCAGTCTTTCGTTCAGCGACTGCTATCAGTAATTTCGTGTCTGTGTCAATTTAGCCAATTCTGATGCGTCATACGTTGTCTTGCGGCAAAGAATGACATTTTAAAGAGAGTCGTTGATACGGACAATTACTGTGTCATGTCAGGCAACGAAATGGAACGTTCGTCCATGTCGGCTCCTTGACGACGATCAATTTGTTGAACTGGGATACGAGAATACATCTCGGTGAGGGAAATTGCATGCACTGTATACATTTATAATAAGTTATATGTATGTGGGTATCGTCGCTCGTTAAACCAACACATTTGCTCTTTCTGCAGCATATGGTCATCCCACCGGTCAATACAGAAAGCGCCTTTGTGAGGCACTTAAAAGGCGCTATATCAAGTTTTTATATACATACATACATACATACAGACAACAGCAATTGCGCATGAAGAATTAGGAAGAAACTGAGTCCCACACAAAGCACACACATGAAGGAATACGATTCAAACAAACGGACGTGAGCTAACAGGCACACTTGCACGAATACAAACAGCAGACAGACTCATAATACATGCACACAGCGCAGCGCTTTTATGAGGCGCCATATTGGATGTCATCATACATACACACTAGCATACATACATACAGCCATAAGTAAGTAAAGCATTGGTTAATGCGCCATATTTCCATCGACTGAGCTAGGAATCGTAGGCGGCGTAAATATGCATATATGCGTATATATGTATACATGTGTACATACACATATACATACCCATATACATACATACTTTTAAGGCTCAGAACACCGGCTTTCCATCATATCTTATTACTTTGCTGACTCCATATCGCCTTCCTAGATTCTTGCGTTCTTCTGATACGGGTTTGTTGCAAGAACCTGGGTTCAGGACTGCTTGTAGGATGACGTGCTTTTAGCTTCTGTGCTCCTCGTATTTGGAATCGTCTACCACAAAAGTGACTTGCAAACTCGCTAGCATCTTTTAAATCACTTGTTAAGACTCACTATTTCACCCTGGCTTTTGCATGATTCCATCTTGGCCTCTAGCGAACAAACATCCGCGCCTCAGATTCAGGTGTACTGACATTGCACGCAATTATAAGTGCTTTAATAAATAAATAAAAATGCAGACATACATACATAGGCCTACATACATACATACTTGCATACATACATACATATATGCATACATACACGCAGACTACCGTGCACAGACACAAATTCGCATTAGAGACAGAAATATGCTGTATGCGAATACGTTTATTCAAATACAAGCCTATAAATGGAGACGGGCGCAGGCAACGTCCCATACGTGGAAACGGCGTGAATGATCGCGAAGCATAAACATCGCAGGCGTATGTACACGGACGAACGGAGCGGCTAGGGAGTGCTCACCATATAGCGTCGCCCAGCATCGGATCGCCCGTAAATGACAAGGTGTGTGAGAGCAGTCGTCGCATCAAACCCAGTGGCCGAGTTGGGCGTTTGTCTTCACGCGAGACAAATTCGCGATAATTGGAATACGTCCGTTACTGTTACTACGAGACCAGTCGAACGCCAGACCGTCGACCGAACCCTGCCCTCGCGGACTGCGCCGATGGTTAGCGCATAAAATCTAGCGTGTATTTGCCTTGAGTATTAGCCAGACATAAGGACGGAAGGAAGGAAGAAAAAGGAAGGAGAGAAAGAAGGAAGGAAGGGAGGAAGGAAAAACATTTGTATTTAATAAGACCCAGTCGCGTGAGCAGATACACCCAGTGAGTGACGGTCATACTGTGCCAGGTTCTTTGATCGGTTAGTTGAAAGTTGAGTTTGAAATACGATTCTGATTTCTTCGCTGACTTCAACACTGGTCGTAGTTAGGTCGTCAGATGATTTTGACAGAACATGTGAGAATCGCAGACTAGACTCGTTCGCTGCGCCGATATTTAACAGTTGAGTCTGCAAGGTACTTCTATTTCAGCGATCAGCGATCAAGAGAGGCCAGGTAAGTAAACATTTTACGCAACTTTTTCTCTAAACGTATCAGTACCTTGCCCAGGGTTTTTTATCGACTACCTTACTTCTTTGAAAACCTATAAAACTGACCGATTGCTGCAATCGTGTTAGCGCTTCAGCTGGGAGATCCTTCGACCTAGGGACTACGCTTCTCATGAGGTTATACAAAGGGGTGTAAACAATGGTGCTATAGTTATAGTTTCTGTCAATTCAGTATAAGTACTTTACCAATAACACCGCCATTAACAGTACAGTAGTAACAAGAGTAGTAATAACGCTAACAGTAAAATACCACTAACAGTAGTAATTGCAATAACATTAGCAAAACTTTCGTGCCTTAACCTTTGAACATGCTACCCTGACAGTATAGGCTTAATTGTCCCAAATTGCCTTTCTGTGGCATGTATAGTCTAACTAACGTCTTTCGTGTTTCTCAAGCTCCCTGCAGGTTCTGCTTGCGATCAATCGGTTTATCTAATTATCCAAATCTGGTCGTCCTGGTTGACCACGCAAACAAATTTCGTTTTGGGCATAAATCTACGAAGCAAGGAAGACATGTGATGTACTTTGTATCGGTCGAAATTAAGGGACGGGATTGTCGGCGACCAGATCCCTCGAAGATGCGCCATCTGTGGACCTAATTCTCAACCAGATTCGTACACTTAGATACGCGGAGATTCGCTGAAATATTGCCTCTCACGTCAAGTCGTGCACATGTGTCTCTAGCATTCGGTCAAAACAAGTCTTTTATGGGTCTGCGTTGCAATTTTTGGGGCAACTCATGTGTGTTAATCGTCATCACTTTTTAAGTTATGAAGTATAAAATTAGAAGTTGTTTTGTCGTCGCACGTAACTTTCATAGCTGGGAATTTTAATCGCTGATTTGGCGCTCATACGGTATACATTGAAACAGGCGGCACTTTATTAATATAAAACACAACTTTTAAAACTATATTCGGTCTAACTCTGAAGGAGTAGCAATTATACTGAAAGAAGACTCAAGATTGAATATGACACCTCATACAGTGTCATTCCTTATTCATACGATTGGGCCTCTTGAGTGGTTAAGCCATCTACATGGAATAGCCATCCTCTGGATTTGCTTGTACAACTGACCAGGGACACTTCTTTTCACCTGGGATGGATTAGGAGCGCATTAAGCAGACTTCTTGAAAGAGCGTTATACTAATGCTCGGAGTGAACGAATGAACGAAAGAATGAATGAACGAATAAACGAACAAATGAATGAACATGATGACCAGCTACTCGCAACAGATTACTGCTTCGTCAGCGATAACTCTTTTAGCCCAACGCGCGAGCGTTCTGCGTCGATAACCACTCATCTTCTCGGTCAAATTTAATTTTCAGGAGAATGTGTTGAGCCCTGCACGGATTCAAGGCCAACACTCATGGATGCAACACTGTTTTCAATGTAAACGTAGAAGATGTACGAAGTTACTAGCTGGGCAAATACTCTGACAAGTTTGGTATGCAGATAAGAAGCATTCTTCAAGGCCAAAGTCGTGAGTCCTTGTCGTGCATTAGCAACAAGTATATTAAAAAGTAAGGATCTCGTTTTTGTTATAGTATATAATGGCTTTCGGAGCTGTTGCTGCATATAAAATATGCGATGGCTTGGATATTGAAGTGCGATACATTAATCTGTGCCTCGATCCTGTATTCATGCCCTTCCCTCATGTGTAGTTAGCATCGTCCTCTAGATGCATGGCTCCACGGAGCCTTACGCTGTCTGGTCCTCTCATCCCTACTGGTGTGGATGTCGCGTTCGACCAGAGTGTTATATGCGTGAACACTTGAGACACTCAATCATAGGAATAATCCCGAGGCGTTCCAAACAAGTGGAGCTTTAATCTGATCAACGACTTTCGCATTTGTATCGGCTGTCCAAATCAACGCTCTGCTGGCTAAAGCAACACCCTGAAATATCAGCAGCAGCAGCAGCAGCAGCATTTACAGCAGCTAAATCAATAGCAATGTAGCATCAGTCTCGCACTACTTTGATCATCAACATCCCAGTCACCGCAGCTCACTCCTGTCCAGGAACAGTAATCCATCATCAACCTGAACGTTTCCAGCAATTCGGCCCAATCCGACGAGTGCTCTCCAAATTAAGTGCAAATATGCTGGAGCTATAAAAATAAAAGTTTCATATTTGGACCTGTTTATTTCCGTTGCGCATATGATTGCTTCGAAAACTGATTTCCTGCGCACCAACTGATCTCGATTTGCAGAAAATCGATTGGCGACACCGAATGATACTGTATTTCGAGATTTCGGCTGCAAAAGAGTCCTCTAGCAAGCTCGCTATAAAACGAGTTCTTATGCTCTATGGAGATCGGCTGGCTATGGAGCCACTCGCATCCAAGATAAGGTACCCTCGAGTTCAGGTGTCCTCATGTTTAGTACCTTCTTGTTCAAGTACCCTTGTAATAAGGTACCCTAATATTTAGGTACCTTCGTGTTCAGTTACCTTCGTGTTCAGTTACCTTCGTGTTCAGTTATCTTCGTGTTCAGTTACCTTCGTGCTCAAGTATCCTCAAGTTCAGATACTTTCACATTCAGGCGCCCTGATGCTTAAGTACGGTTATGTTCACGTAACCCTACTCCCATGTTCGAGGAAAACAAGTCCCTAACGCCTCACACCAATGTCCGCCTGTCATATTGGCTTAAGGGGGTTGAAGGCACATATGAACTCCTAAATACGCCTTGTCCTATAAAATATTGATTGGCTTCTGAAATGTGTAGCATGCCGATCATACGCTCTCCATTCTAAGTGCCACCGGAAGGAAAGAGTACGCCCTAGTCAGAATTTGAGGAAAGGGTGCATGTAGCTTACATCGTCCATAGTCCCAAGAGAATGATGCAGATTAAATTAAGAGAATGATGCAGATTAAATTACAAGAAATGTGTATAAAACGCACAGATGTTCTGTACGACAGGTGTATGTTATGAAATTTCCGAATCATAAGGATAATATTACTTACGGTGCTCGTTAATTTACAATACGAGAAGGCTTCTAATAGTCCTCAGTCCTCATGCACAGACATTATATTGTATTTGTCAATTTATATAGCGCCTCTTCAAGCAAACTACGCAGGGGCGCACACAGGGGCACCATGGAAAGTTACATGTACTTATGTCTATTTATGTATTGCATTTTAAGAATTTCATCATTATTGTTGTTGTTGTTGTTGCTATACGAAACCTGATGACGCGCACAAAGTCACACAGCAGTGTGCATATGAGGCGCGGGCTAGTTAACCCCCCTCCTCCGGGGGGTAGGTTGGTACAGTTCGACACCCAAATTAGACTAAGTTACTATCGATCGCTGTTATCTTAGCTGGAATCTCACAAAGCACCAAAGTCACATATTACATGAGATATCTATCAATCCATGGTCGCTTCTAAAGGCCAATTTTGTTGCGCAGGTGGGAAACTTGTAATTGCTTGTGAAATTGCTTCGGCGCCAATTGTGCCTAAGTTCAACAAAGCACATAAATTAAAGGAGATAAATTAAAGTATAATGTAAATACAAAGCAATCGCCCATTCGCTCTTTTATATCTTCGGACATACTGCACTTTAGCTAAGCCCGAGTTAACACGCACATAGCCTGTAAGTTCGTGTGTATAAATGACCAACGCATATATCAACAATTTATCCAAGGCATATATCAACAGATACCGTTGTATCTCGGCACCTAACGCATGTATGATGTATGGCTCCCAGAAAGCCCCTACTATATAGCTATTGATCCTTATCGTTCGCTGATGTAGTCTGATTTCAATTTACTAGAGTGGTCTTTTTCAGGTAGAGATGATTGTTCTCGCTTTCATTTGCACTTTGTAGAATTGGCGGACCTTTCCCGCAACAAGTCACTGATGGTGCACTACCCGTCAGTCGGGTAGTGTACCGGTCTCCATGGTATGGTGTGGCGGGCGGATAAAAATTCTGAATGAATTCCCAGACAACGGCAGATAAAAATCAATTGCCTTTATTCCGCGCAGAACGTCCACCGACATGTGCCTGTAGAGGCTTATTGCGTATTAATTGCTTTTCTCATCAATAATTGTCTACGTGTGGCATTGCCCAGCGAAATGGTTTTTGCGTAATGCCCTGCTTCTTTATGTCTGAATTTCTGCCTGCATGACCCTCTTTAGGTTATGAGCATGCATCCTATTGTGTAAACATCTGTTTGATAACGAATGCGTTTATTTTGCCGCTATAGTGTCTCGTCCTTTTCCCATTTCGTAAACATCTTCGGTCAATTTGCGTTCCCTCCGAGTTCCGGATGCCTCTCCTCTACTATCAGTGCTTCCCTTCAACAACGTGTCGAGCTTGTTGAGTCCTGTTTGTTCCTGCGTAGCAATGTGTTTATGGGACTAGATTTGTATCTCTGTTGGTCCAATTGCAGCAACTTAACAAGACATCCACATGCCTTTACACTGTCCACGAGGTGTATACACCCGTTTGTGAATTAAGGCATGGTAAGATAAGGTAAGGTATGGAAACCTAAGGTAATGCAGAGTTAGGCAAGGTAAGGATAAAGGTTAGGCGAGGAAGAAAGGTAAGGTAGAACAAGAAAAAATGGCAAAGATAGGTTAGGTAACGTAAGTTCGGCTTGGTCAGGTAAGACAATCGCTAATTACTTACACACCTCTATCTACATTAGTCATCGGGTGTCCTGGTATGTGGGTTGTGGCTTCTAAAGGAGACACTCACATCAAAAGATCACGGGCACCGAGGCTACGCATTGTAATCTGTGATGATTACACATGAAGGGCCCGGAATTCGAACCCGGGATGAAAAGCCGATGCGTGTACAGCATTTTTGGGCTCCAACAATCCAGTATCAATCTATTGCTTGCGGTTTGCATCAGCCAAGAACAAATTTGAAGCCCATACAGTACAATACCCAAGGGCACCTCAAACTCGGAACGCGAGATCAACCGCCATAAAACTTGGCCGTATATTTATCATGCGTATTTTATAAACATGCTTTATGATATCCATTAACCACGGATATTGCCACATATGTATTATCTACCCATCACACTGAGATATTGTTCGGTACGCAGGCCTATATATGATATACCTTCACGTGGGTATGTGGAGCATTTTACTAATGACCGTGGATAGTTTATATGGCGTTTCGCATCAATATGTCACATATTTCTAATTTGGTGAGTTTGCCGGGTGATTGCTTTGCGTTCTTGAATGACTCCTCGCTTTTATCAGCGTCGTCTAAGTATACTTTGCCTGATAAACGGCTTCTACACCGTATCTGTGCTCTTGTGTATATCAAGCACAGGTCAACATAATAAAGACAATATTATAGTGTCGTAACTTTTATAAATTAGAGATGCGCCTATATAGGTCGTGTATCAACGTCGCATATAGTTGGCAGGGAAAACGGAGTTCAAATCCAGGTGAGTAAAGGCAGTCTCTCATAAAGTGTCTGCTCAAGCGATTACCTGCAGGCTAAATGACAGGCAACTAGGAGAAAAAGAATTGCAGGTTTTTAAGCTAACCCTGATAGGAAGCCACGGATATGAAGTGTTAGCGGTTTTATTTTGTTAATCTTGTTAGGTGATATGAAGGCCGGTCCTCCAATCTGTGTACTCCTCTTATAGGTAAGTTCGCTATGGACGCTAGTGCAACAGAAATCTTGAAATATCGCTCTGTTCTGGCGAGGATTTTAACCCACTGCCGCTGGGTTGACAATCCATCACGCTATCCACTAGGCTATCGTGATAGGCCTAGTATCCGGAAGCCCTTCATGTCTTTAGCCAAATAAAAGAAAGCTAAGCACAGAGAATCAGCCTATGCTTAATAAAGACGAAACCGTAAAGGATTGCGTCAGGTTCGGTTCCGCGTATATTCATAATTATTACTCAGAGCTTCTGAGAGATACAGATACATATATACACCTATACAAACGTAATAGACGCTATTTTAAGTTTCTTTATACATACATACATACCTACATACATACATTCATACATAGGTACATGCATACATACATACATAGATACATGCATACATACATACATACATACATACATACATTCATACATAGATACATGCATACATACATACATACATGCATACATAGATACATGCATGCATGCATACATACAATAAAGTAGGCTCGAAGACAGGTTATTAAGCCACCGTATTAAGCTACGCCACCGTAGCTTAATACGGTGGCGTAGCTGGGGGGCGTGTGGTGCGGCCCTCCCGAGTGGCACTGTTCAAATGGCAGTAAAGAGGACAACAAATTGAAATGGTTAGAGATATTTTTACCATCTGCACCAAAATTTCAATGGTGATCACATAAAAGACAACGAGAGCCGATATTTACCAAAGATCCGAATATTGTCTAAGTGAGAACCTTCAGACTCGATAGGCTCAATGTACACGAGGTTTACTGAGTTTCAACTCTGGAAATGAACTGACCCAGTCTCCCAAATTCTTTCTAAAAGCCCTCGCGCCCAGTATCATATACTTAAGCTTGTCGGTCACCGGTGTCAAAGTAGCACTCTCTCCTTTCTACCCGATTGCTCTCCTCTCCCCTCTCTAGATTCCTTTCTTGCACGATGAAACCTTCATCTCCCTCTGGATTAATAAAGAAGAAAATCTAACGGATGCTACTACTACTACTACTGCCACTACTACTACCACCACCACCACCACCACCACCACCACCACCACCACCACCACCACCACCACCACTACTAATAATAATATTATTATTATATTATTATTATTATTATCATCATCATCATCATCATCATTATTATTATTACTCTGACCATTTCAAACATTCGCATGACTGTATCCACGCAAAAGGAAATACTCGCTATTCTTTGACAACACAACGGTACTTCCTTCCAACCCGTTTCACTTCACTTACCCAAAGATCCCATCAAAGCACCGCATTTGTAATTAGCGCAATAAAAACAATTCCAAAGGCGCCGGGCGTAATATAGCCGAAAGTAACAATCGCACTGGGTGGCATAAGAATTACTGTTTCAGTCGTCTTTGTGTGAGAAGACCGGATTCGAACCACATCGTAAAACTCGATATTTATACAGCGCCCAAAAAGAGCTAAGCCGCAGGAACCAGCTCATTCACAGGCATGACCGGCTTGCGCTTCGCTGCTGGTGCCGTGATCATAATTCTTATTTCACCCGGTGTCATTTAGTCGATAACGCACTTATGCGCATGTGTTCACGCAACTTTTGCAAAGGAACGACCTCTAGCGACGATAGCAATCGTCGCTGCATTGTATCTGGCGCCACCAAGCCTAAGGCACTGTTGACTCAACATTCCACTTGTCATCCATGTACCGCTGGCTCTTGTAATATATACTATCCGTTGTTCGTCAGTACGTATGATCGGTTGCATCATGCACTGGCGACATATGCTCTGCATTCTGCGATGTAATGTGATGTACTGTGATCTAATGTTATGTAATTTGATGAAATGTGATGCATCGAGATGTACTGTGATAGCTCATGTTATGCCATGTCATGTTTCGTGTGAAGCAACGTAACGCCTGACTTGAAAGCGCACCTCACAGCTAATATAGTTAAGGCATTTGCAACTTTCCATTCTACTGTATTACATTCTACTGTACTGCGTTGTATTACAACTTAATTTCTTCTATTTATGTTGAAGATAATAAAACGAACTGATTGTAACAGTTTCTATGCCTCCCTCGATCTCTGTCTGGTCTGCAGGCAAACATATCCCAAGTTACAATTAATATATGGCGCCTCAACACTGACTGAGAGCTCATGATAATCGGTTAGTGCTCTGTGCTAAGCGTTTACTTGTAGTTAGCCACTTAGAAATTTAGTGTTTGCGATTGCGATTAAACTGCTTCACGCCTCTGATAACGACTGTTGTCGTAGGCGTATAATTGACGAACGATGACCAAACTTCAGAGTACGGCTACCTTCGTTTTTTGCCTCTTTAGTTTAACTCAACATTCATTTTCTGTTTACTTTAAGACGCACGTGTTTAGATCGTTTGGATAGCCATGTGACCAGCGCTTTTGAGAGACGCTTTAAAGGCGCTATATAAATGCTTGTTACAATACATTACATTACGCTTTACCTTCATTTACTTAACTCTACATTGCCTTACCTTAACTTTCCTTTTCTTACCATTCCCTTCCTTTCCTTTCCTTAACTTACCTTATCTTTACCTTTCTTTTCCTTTTCTTGCCTTTCCTTTCCTTTCCTTACCTTTCCTTTCCTTACCTTACCTTACCTTATCTTACTTTGCCTTTCTTTTCTTTTCCTAGCCTTATCTTTCCTTTCCTTTCCTTACCTTTCCTTTCCTTACCTTACCTTACCTTATCTTACTTTACCTTTCTTTTCTTTTCCTTGCCTTACCTTACCTTACCTTTTCTTTCCTTTCCTTATCTTTCCTTTCCTTTCCTTTCATTTCCTTACCTTGCCGTGCTGACATAGAATCGAATTGAGTTTTATTTCTGTTTACGTCGACGTCGATTGGTGGATCAATGATTTAATTAGTCAGAGGGAAAATCCTTCAGTTCAATCCCAGGATGACCATCACCTCACGTGATTGAAATGTTTTTCTGCTATCACTCACTCAACATCCGCTGCCACAAGGATCAGCCACGTACCAGACGAAGGAAGGCACCGACGACTGTGAATAAGGCATTGAACTGCTTGGATTTAAACTGTCCTGTGCAATATATTCCCAAAGTCAATCAGACTGTATCCATCACAGGCGTCGTTAACTTCTTGATCATCACAGTCACCGTCCGTCGTTATTGTTTCTATCATCATCAGCAGCAGCAGCATCAGAAGTAACAACATCAGCAGCAGCAACAACAACATTATCATCATCATCATGAACAGCAGCAGCAGCAGCAGCAGCATCAACAACATAAAAAACTACAGCAGCATTAACAACAACATTACCATGATCATAATAATCATCATTTTTCATTATTGCCGTCGTCGTTATCATTATCATCAGCAAATGCAACAACATTATCATCAGCAAAATCAACATCATCATCATTGTCATCATTGTTATCATTATCAGCAGCAGCAACAACAACAGCAACATCATCATGATAATCGTAATTTTTTTCATTATCTTTGTCATCATCATCATCATCATCATCAGCTGCAGCAACATCATTATTATCAGCATCATTATCGCCATCTAACGTCTTATTTTTGTCATTCCTTCTTTTTCGTTGATCCTTTTCTAAGTTATTATAGCCGATATCCACTGCTGGACCACACCATGACAAGAGAGAATTCATTCTAATTCGGTTGAATCTTTTTCGAATGACTGAACGCCTACTCCTTCTGAATGGCGGGCATCTAGCTTCAAATGCTATCTGTGGGCGTGGCCCTGTCGTGCAATAAATTAAAAAAACACAAACTTTCAATCAGTTGATCAAGCTAATATTATATGTGTACATTTATATGCATAATTACTTATGTACATATACATTGATCCATAGCTACGTACGTACGTACGTACGTACGTACGTAACGTACATACATACATACATACACTCATACATACATACATACATACATACATACATTGGCTTGCATATAGTTGCCCCCTATGTTTTAGGGCGAAAGCTGCATATTAAAAAGTGAGAAACTGAAGTCAGAAAAATTATGTTAATCATAAAAATCTTACCTGCCCCCTCTTTGTGAACTTTGCCTCCCTGTTTATTAGCCTCTGCTCCGCCAGAGAATTCAATGACGTCATTCTAACAGTGAGGCGGCCTCCATCACAGTCGTAATTTGAACGGTACGTCGTCGTTTGTTCGGTGTCACCCAAAGCACCAGGATTCTAACTGCAGCCACTGCGTCAACTGTCGCGTACACTTTGCCTAAATCTTTGGTTGCTGCAATCATCCGTAACAGCAGCAACACGCCTGTACACGCCCCTCGGGAAAGCTAACTACGCGCCCCGCATAAAACCCCACCTTTCCTGCAGTCCTGCTGCTACTCAGTCCATTGACTTGGACATAAAACCCTTGACGACTCCGCTGTGTCCTGACCACAGGTTCATTTAGCGCCAGCTGAGCGCCATGATCTGAACGAGTCGGAGTCATCCGTTGAGTTACCCGTCTTATGTCCCTCTAACGGTACTCGCCTTGTCCTCGAAATTCAATTTACAACTGAACGTGATAGGTCGATCGAGAGGAGAAGCTGGAATACGTTGTTCTCTGTACGTCCCAATCCTGTACTCGCAGTCGTTCCCTGTACCGGAGTGTGTTGTTCGAACTGCCGCCGAATTTCGGTCGAATGGTGGATGTCAGCCTCCGTTTGGTGTACGTGTCCGAGTGCAGGAAACCAACGACGTTAATCTGTTCGACTCCATGGATAAGAAAAATGGGGCGAGAAACTCGCTTACCTACCACCGCATAATAGTATTATTTTAAATATACTATGAAACTCTTCAGTTACGAGGTGGCAGGTTGGCCGAACGGCTAACGATTTGGCTTTTCACTTCTACTACGTGGGTTCGCTTTCCCGGTCCGTCCTGTGAAATCGACATGAATCGCACTGTGTACCGTGCGCAACCATGGAGCAATCATCTCCGTTATGAATGGCCCCCTAAATATACCTACCATCGTAATCGCAGTAACTTTTCATCTTCGCTGGACCTTTCTAACGAGTTACATGGTGGTCGGCGGTTTTGCTTTGCTTCTCTGCGACCGACTGGGGTTCGAAACTCGGTGTTTTGTGTGAATTGTACAGTTTAATATTGATCTATGCAACCCGTAGGGTAAGGTTATTCGGATTTCGCTTCAGACGAAAGATTCTCCCACATGGGCCACAGCCATACTTACATGTAGAGTTGATAGAGGCGTTTGTCAAGTAATCGATGGCCTTACTTTATCTGAAGAGGATCATATCGTCTACGACAGACGAAAGGGATTCAAACTCCTACTCTAATCTTATATGGTAATGTTTAGGCATATTCGTGTCCAGTTACCTCCGTGTTCAGGTGTCCTCATGCTTAGGTACCTTCGTGTTCAAGTACCCTTGTGATAAGGTACCCTAATAAAATAAATAGCGCATATTTAAATAGCGCCTGAGCTTATCTGTCTAATCTAATCTACGCTAGCAACTTTTGTAGGTCCCTGCATTAATGGGCAAAGCATTAGTCGAAGGCCGCATCTGAGTGAAATTGATGTGGGTGCCGGAATTCAGGGTCATTTGGGGCCGTACCCCACAAGGGTAATCGGCAAAGACACAGAAACAGCCGTCGGAGGAAGTGCATTTATGAAGAGATTAGTTTCCAGTCGTCACCTAGAAGCCCAACAAAACCACGAAGGTGCTAGACTGTGGCCAGCGACGGGGAAGGTGTCACCCTCTCCAGAGAACCGTCCTTTCCAAGGATGGAATCAGATGAGACAGACATGGTGCAGGGCATAAGATATGATAGGAGCCAATATAGAGCCATGTTCCCCATATCTGTGCTGACGGCAATGTTGTAAGACCCAAGACCATTGCCGATGTTCAGGGTTAAGGGTTAACGTTGGTCCCAATTGCTGGAATCGTCTCCCTCGAGAATTGCGACTTGAGCTCCTTTCTCTCCCCCTCTCAGTGTTCCGCAGGCGCCTGAAGACTGTACTGTTTAACAGTGACTTTAATTTTTCGGGTCGGAAGCACCTCTATTGAGTTTATCCTCTAAGAGGCGCTTTATAAATCTCAAACTACAATTACAATTACAAATTACAATTAATGGAATTAACGTTCCAATTGGACACTGTTGATCTCGTCCCGTGGACTTCAGTGTATTGGCCTAGTTTATAGTAACGCGTTTAAAAATGTTAATGTAAATGCACTTGTTTTTCTATAGCAACTAAGCCTATCTTATAATTAGATACAGTCTAGCTAACTGTCGTTAGGGAACCGACTGCTGCTTCCGGTATTAACTGCCAAAGTGGAGACTTAACAATAATGTCTACCTGTGTGTGTCATTACGCGATCATAGGTATTTGGCCTATGAAACGACTCCAGCAGATAGGTTTCATTGAATGCGGTTCTGTAACATATTGGCGGGCCTTTGTAGCTATGCTTTTAACAACCCAATAATGACAGATAGATCGGATTCTGGTGCCGGAATTGTGACATGGCTCGGCTCAACGGTCCAATGAATTCGTGTGGCGACACAAGCCGCTGAATTCGTCACTGTCACGGGCTTTTGTCTTGTCATTCAGACGGTTATGTATCCAAGTTCTCGAATGGGAATTGAAATGTAAACGGTAAATGTTGATTGGATACAGTCTCGCTAACTGTCATTAGGGATTGATTGGAAACCGCCAGAGGAATCAATAGGCACAATATTGCATTGCTACAATGTTACAATGTTACAGTCTTACATGGTTATCATCTTCTACGGAATTGCTGGTCAACTGATGGACTGGTTTCGGTCTTTTCTGGATGAACGTATAACGATGGTAACAATGGACTCAGACCTTAAGGGCCTTGGACACCCGTTCCATTCGGTGTCCCTCATGGATCGGTCGGTACTCGGGCTGCTTCTTCATACACTGTATACAACCGACCTTATTAAGATGATTACGGTTCTGAAAGCGCGGGTACACAAGTACGCTGACGAGATTCAACTTTACCCTACAAGCTGCCCGACTGACGCACTTGCCTTTTGTTGTCTTCGTGAGGTGTTGTGACAGAAGGTCAAGCCTGGATTTCTTCCAGTCGGCTCCGGTTGAATCCGACGAATACGCAGTACATGTTGCTAAGCGCAATCCAGGAGCATTCAGAAATCGATGAAGAATTGATCAAGTCGCGATTCCCTGACTGGAATCAACAATTCGTCGTACGTGGCCTGGGTGTGCTTTTGGATGGACAGATGGACAGTTATCCATGGCGGAACACGTTAACTCTTTTTGTAGGTCTTGCTACTATCAGCGTGTCTCTCTCTTTCTCTGTCTCTCTGTCTCTGTCTCTCTCTGTCTCTGTCTCACTGTCTATCTGTCTGTCTATCTGTCTGTCTGTCTGTCTATCTGTCTGTCTGTCTGTCTGTCTGTCAGTCAGTCAGTCAGTCAGTCAGTCAGTCAGTAATGTCAGTCTGTCTGTATGTCTGTCTGGCTGTCTGCCTCTCTCTTTCTTCTCTCTCTCTCTTCTCTCTCTCTCTCTCTCTCTCTCTCTCTCTCTCTCTCTCTATCTCTCGCTCTCTCTCTCTCTGGTTACGAACTGATCTGAGCATAGCCGCGATAAGCCGCTCTGTCCAGAGCCGTCTTTCATGATATACCAAGGCCGAAATTCAGGGCTGTCGGATCCTTTGCCATGACTCTAGACCACGTGGTCCTAGATCGACCACGTGGTCTTCTCCGATATTTGTGAGGTCTTTCCCTTATTAACTCCAGATCTCTTTGTTCGCCATGTGCCTTCCCTATCCCTAAACCTTTGGATCCAGCGATGCAACTGTGTGCCTGTGTGTGAAACGTGACCATCACCCGGCATCGTCTAAACAAAACCGATCCATGCATGCGGCTCATCACGCTAACTTGACAACAGGAGCAAAGGTACGAGTGCTGCGAGCGCAGGTGTCTGGCGCCATAAATATGGAGGAAATGACACCTGTAGGACATGTCACACTGAGTGACATTGCAACGAAAGCGAATTCTACATCAAGACACGACATTTACCAGGAAAGGTGGAGACGTTCGAAGAAAACAAACGACATCTACCGGTAGTATATATAACGCCCGCTTATTCATATGAACACCGCATATTAACAGAAGAAAAATGTTGATGTCATACATAATACGCAAAATAAATATCGCGTTTTTACTTTTGCTTTTGAACTTCATTTAAACTAACGAAAACATATAACTCATAAGATCTTTATATATATATATATATATATATATATATATATATATATATATATATATATATATATATATATATATATATATATATATATATATATATATATTGAATTCGTGTGTACATAGCAGCATTATCATTATGCTCAGTGTGATTTCGCATGTCCACATATTTGATGGCTATATATATGTAACTATGTATGTTTGCATGCTTGTATGCATGTATGTATGTATGTATGCATCTATGTACATACCGTACACTATATATACCGTGTATATACTATATATACGCTATATAATATTAAACGCTATATATACTATATATATATATATTTAGCTGTGTAGTTAGCTATAGTTTTTAAATAGCGCCCTTCAAAGCTCGCAAAAGCTTTTAGAAAATTCACGAATGTTACATTTCTTATTTTAGAACATATATTTTTTGCGCTTCAGTCTCTGTCCATTTCGTGTCTCATCATTCAGTTGATTGAAGATTCGTGTTCATTTGAAGGTTTCTATAACTCATCAGCGCTTTTGTCAGGCACACGAGAGGGGCTATAATAAGTTTCCTGATACCTACAGATATCTCCGTTTTTTTACCTCGAAGCGACTTGTGACTTGGGCATCAACATTTCCACGGGAGTGTAAAGGACGTGCATCTAATCTAATTTAACGGAACCAACCTAACCTAATATGGTGGCTTATGTAGCGCCTTTATCATAATGCACAAGGCATCAGTCGATGGTCTCTTCAAGTGGATTCGCAGTGAAAATTGTAATCTGTTGGAGAAGTCCAGTCGAAATCCTATGACCATGGAAACCAGAAGTCAGGCTGCGGTAGGTAATAAAGTCTTATGATAATATTATTGGCTGAACCGCGCAGTCCATCGTAAAAGCTTTTTCATTTGTGAGATCAAATGTTATGCGTCGGTCGAATATTTTTATTTTCTATAAAATTTATTAAGTATTACGTATTTATTAAATGCCAATATCTATTGATAAAGCAACAAGCGTTGATGCCGAGATTGTGTGCGTGAAAGACAAGCTCTTGCTCCGTAAACAGGAATCGCTTCAGGAGAGGCTCAGACCGGCAAACTCCGCGTTACTAGGCGAGCGATTAAATCATTCGGCTACCGTACAGCACACAATCGGATACTAGATTACTTACTATCTAGCAATCAAGGAGAGATCCTGATAAGATGAAATTGATGATGACATCTCGTTGTCGTTCCTCGTCCTCGACGAAACGCGATCCAGAAACTCTGCACATGGTGTCAGATATCAAATCTAGACGAGAATCCATTGATTGGGCTTTGCGTGTGTGTCAGAACCGCCAGTGGTGACTCTTCTAGTAATTATCTAAACTCTGTTTGCTTACTTATGAACTTTTCTGTTCTTAATGACTCAATATCATATAGGCCAGCGTAGGCAGCGCTTTTGTGAGATACTATAAAGTGTCTAGATTACTAACCAACTAACTAACTAAGTAGATGTGAAATGGGGGCTTTGACTCATTCTTGCCAAACCTTACATAAGGCTGTTGTTGTTTCCAGCCTCCCGCGCGCCTTCCACCCCATACTCGTACCCCACCCCCTAATAACAGACCCACGCCCCGACCCCCTGCTGTGATCTGTGATCTTATCTTGCCATCCACATTAGTATGACGTTTCTTAGCTACAGTTGCTGCTGTAAGCTCCATTGTCTCTACGTATCTATATACAGTACATCTACATACAGTACGAAATACCGCCTGTGAAAACGGCCGTTTTTATACGCAGCTCAGTCGAACTTTCTAGAATCAAAAACTGTCAGCTTCCATTCGACCTGCCATTTCTCCTGATGACAGATTCGCTACACGGTAACAGAACAGGCCAGGGTTGACACATCTACATTTGCGGAAACAAAACAACGTTCAAACAGGATGTGCACAGCATATTCGCACTTTGACCTTTGCAGCTTTGCACTTTGACCTTTGCAGTCAAGCCGGTCAGCTTACTGTTTTTCATAAATACGCATACAGATATAGCACGGCAGTTTATGGCACGCTGGTGGAGCCAAAATAATTACTCGTACAGGGAGAAGCGGCGTTGATCACGTCATCCCAACAGTACTTGCATTTCAGGACGATGAGATTCTGCAGCCGGATGCTGAGGATTCGTCAGAGATGATAAGGCGCGAGCCTTCTCTTGGCAGAGTCTAACAAACTCTGCGTCGAGGATGTTCCCGATCGTGTGAGCCTTTTGACGGATGTCGTCTTTCATGACCTGATACTTCTCCACAAGCTTGTATTTCTCATCGCAATCGCGGTGTCCTCAAGGGCCTTCGAGATGTGGATATGGATAGTGTTGAGTTTCCTGCTGGCCAGCTTGCGGATGCTTTCATGTTTCGCCGCATTGGCTGAGCACTTATGAGAGCAAGTGACGACTACAATGTCGAGCAGCCCGGCTAACGCAGTTGAGCCCTCGAAGACGAGGCCGGGTATACGATCCAACACCATTGGTCAGCAAGGCTTCACCTTCCGCATCTATTCCTAGGGTGGCGCCCGTAAAGCTGGTACATGCGCCATCCAACGTGTTCACAGCCCTACTTCTTGGGTGGGCAGCTGCGAGCTTCAACTTCAGACCAAAAGAAGGTCTCGATCGAGTTCCCCGATTTGTTTAGGTGGAAAGTCTGCGGGGAGAGCTGTTTTGTGAACAATGATAAATATAAAGCCATACGTCTTTAAACAAGCGCAATAATAACTTCCGCTTCAAGGTGCAGATTTTCCGGCGACCCAGATCCACCTTGGATATATATGTCGAACTTTATCTCACACACGATAGGAAAACACGTAATAATTGTGGAATCAAATTCGTACATAGTGGCGGCTACCACAACAAAACGAATCGTGGCGTTTTCAAAAGTGAGATGGACTGTACGCCTTGATTGCTGATTACCAGCAGCGACTAGTTTATACAGCCCCGGGTCAAGCAATACAGTACCATCGCGAAGCTTTGAGATACCAGCGCCCGTATTGAGAACTGTAAAGCCGCGGCTCGGTCTAGCGACTACCCTATAAACGTCTCGAGTATGGATGATTATGACTCAAAGTCGCGGTATTGCTTCGGGACCCCAGCAGGCTGTGCAGCATTCGGTGCCGGGAGGTCCTTGTACTGCCCGACCCCCATCACCGTTTCTCTGTTCTGCCAGTCCAGGCGGTACTTGCTTATGTTTATTTTTTCATGCTGCCGCTGCAGATACCTCTGGATTTTAAAGTGCAAGTCGTCCCGCCCCCTGCTGTTCTTTATCACGAGGAACTCAGTTCTGATTGCTTGTAAAGATCCGGAATTTGAAGTAGAATGCAAATATCTAAAACTGTGAGAGTCCGGTTTTTGTTGGCTCTGAGGTGTCGGCCGTGAACCTGTAGATGTTGTAATTGTCAACCGAAAATATACTAAAACTTTTGAGCTGCCGAACCCAATGCGATGTCGAATATGTGAAGATCTAAGAAATCGCATCCAGTACTCCCACCGATTTTCCAGAAATTGATGCATTCAGCGTGGTTGGCTCTCCCTGCCGATCTAACCTTCCAGAAACGCATGGGTGCTGGACACTTGAATTGTATCCAGGCCCCAATCTCTGGTGAGATGTTGCTCATTCGCCGCTGATGACAGAAACCAGCGCGGACTTGGAAGCCATGTAAGGTTGGTAGTTGGAACTGTAGAAGGTACTAGCTGACACAGTAAACCAAGTTTTGTCGCGTTGCTAGATAGGGGTGAAATGTGGCCGTTACTGCGTGGCCGTTACTGCTCCTAACCTCGTGACTATGAACATAACTCTTCTTATCCTCGTCTTGGCCTGCCAGTCAGCCTCAAGTTGCCTATATTGGCGCAAACCGCAGAGGCGCATTGAATGCATCGCGTCCATGAAATCAGTGGGGGCACAAGTGGCGATAGAAGCCTCATGGGCGACTGGGAACAAATACAGCTCTTGGTTTACACCGTGGTTGTGGCTATGTTGAGGCAAACCCTTATAATACATCCACTAACTAACTCGCGGTAAATGGGCTGCTTCCTATTTATGGCGAATTCGATTAGAAAAAATCGGTAGAAGGATATTTGTCCAATAGCACACTAAGTCCCACAAATTGAGAATTATTTTAAAGTCTCAATCATTGTACCTTAAAGAAACATCTCTTGATTTTCTGGTTATTTGTCTCCATCTTTTCCCTTTCCTTTAAGCCACACTATACCTTCCTTCAGTAAACATTATTAAGCCGTTCAAATTCCACGCAGACCATAATGAGCTGCTAATTAACTTTTTTTAAATTTATAGCTTCAAGGCTGAAAATTGCAGATCATATCAACGTGGTAGGAGATCCATCCACAGGGCAAAGGTTATCAATAGTAATAATAATAGCATGCTGCCATTTTTCAACTCTAGTTGGGAATCTGTTGGTACGACTCTGTGTGCGCGCGAGATTGCCAATGGCGACTCCTCTAGTTAGCTGGGCAATGTTTACTGACGGATGAACTTTTCTGTTCTTAATTACATGTAACATCGTTATCGCTAACGCAAAGAACACCTCTGACTGATTTCTCTTGAAAATACGCTATACAGATTTCTTACTACAATTACAACAACAACAATAATATTAATATCATAATTATTATAAATGTTATTATTGTTATTATCATTATTGCTATTATTGTTATTATTATTGCTGTTATTATTATTATTATTATTATTATTATTATTATTATTATTATTATTATTATTATTATTATTAAGCGTTTTTAATCCGGATTAGAGTATAT
Organism: Norana najaformis; assembly: GCA_964023275.1. Taxonomy (NCBI): domain Eukaryota; kingdom Metazoa; phylum Annelida; class Clitellata; order Crassiclitellata; family Hormogastridae; genus Norana; species Norana najaformis. The sequence goes on from OZ029919.1 coordinate 22,808,335, forward strand.
CTCTTAGTATTGACTTAAAATATCTATAATGAGTAGAGTGGAAATGTCTGGAAGAACTGCCCCTGTCCTTATTTACATCAGTGCAAAGAGCAATTTGAGCTTAAGAAATAATTCAGTTTCTTTGTAATTCTTTGTCTCCTGTACTCAATCTTCGCCTTCCAATTTTGGCTTCTATCCGACTTCTACCCAACATCCGATTTTTGTCGGATACTGTATGTAATATCAACTTGTATGTAATATCACTACTCTCCGTGTGTTTGAGTCTCGTCAGCAATTCTCCCGAAAATCCCCCCGTCCTTCACCGTCTCCTCGAACTGCAAACAGTTCCTTATTCGTCATCTATTTTTTCATCTCTATATCTTCGTTCTCGTTCATCTCATCGCCGTCGCGTCCCAGGTCTTCGCGTCAGCAGCCCACCAGTACCTGATTGCATCTGGGAGTCCCTGCACAGCTGATCGGGGAATTCGAAGGGATGAGATTCAACCCCGAAGAATCTTGTACATCACAAGTAATCCATTCAGGATTCGAATTACGCATCCTTTTTGATCTTGTTTCTGCTTCATCAGCTCCTTTCTCCAATCACCTAACGTGTCGCTAATAAAACTCCGGCGATTCTCTAAGTCCAATAACGATTTAACTCTGTCCAATTTCTTCGTATCTGCATTTATTTTGAGGTTAATAAAATGTATGTTACACGTGTATGCATGTATATATGTATGTATGTATGTAAGCATATATGAATGCATGCATGCATGCATGTACGTATGTATGAACGTACGTACGTACGTATGTATGTATGTATGTATGAATGTATGCATGCATGCATGAATGTATGTACGAATGTATGTATTTACGTGTATGAACACTTTGGGTCTATGGCGCCATTCATCCGTTATGTACTTCACAAAACTATTTGTTATCCTTTCTATTTTGCGCTCATCTGTTATCAAATAAAAGTTACTAATTAATTTCATAGTTCATGTGATCATCAAGAACAAGCAATTGGTACAGGAGCAAAGAAAATTGTCTGAAAGAAATTGTCCTTTTAGTTCATTTGATTTATTCCTTTATTCAATCGTTCATAGACTGATTTAAAATTCGTTTATCGCGACTTCTAATTTCTGCCTATTTTCATTTTAAGTTGATCTTATATCTTACCACTCAGCTGATTGCACTTGTGAAATATCGCAAGCAACTGTGCAACAGTTGTCAGTCAAAACTCGACAAGATTACATAAGACTTGGCTCTTAGCTGTAGTTAACAGTAACTCAATAGGTAAGCTTCTTAATTAACTTAGTTCTAGTTAACAGTAACTCAATAGGTAAGCTTCTCAATGAACTTAGTTGTAGTTAACAGTAACTCAATAGGTAAGCTTCTCAATTAACTTAGTTGTAGTTAACAGTAACTCAATAGGTAAGCTTCTCAATGAACTTAGTTGTAGTTAACAGTAACTCAATAGGTAAGCTTCTCAATTAACTTAGTTCTAGTTAACAGTAACTCAATAGGTAAGCTTCTCAATGAACTTAGTTGTAGTTAACAGTAACTCAATAGGTAAGCTTCTTAATTAACTTAGTTCTAGTTAACAGTAACTCAATAGGTAAGCTTCTCAATGAACTTAGTTGTAGTTAACAGTAACTCAATAGGTAAGCTTCTCAATTAACTTAGTTCTAGTTAACAGTAACTCAATAGGTAAGCTTCTCAATGAACTTAGTTGTAGTTAACAGTAACTCAATAGGTAAGCTTCTTAATTAACTTAGTTCTAGTTAACAGTAACTCAATAGGTAAGCTTCTCAATGAACTTAGTTGTAGTTAACAGTAACTCAATAGGTAAGCTTCTTAATTAAATTAGTTCTAGTTAACAGTAACTCAATAGGTAAGCTTCTCAATGAACTTAGTTGTAGTTAACAGTAACTCAATAGGTAAGCTTCTTAATTAACTTAGTTCTAGTTAACAGTAACTCAATAGGTAAGCTTCTCAATGAACTTAGTTGTAGTTAACAGTAACTCAATAGGTAAGCTTCTTAATTAACTTAGTTCTAGTTAACAGTAACTCAATAGGTAAGCTTCTCAATGAACTTAGTTGTAGTTAACAGTAACTCAATAGGTAAGCTTCTCAATTAACTTAGTTCTAGTTAACAGTAACTCAATAGGTAAGCTTCTCAATGAACTTAGTTGTAGTTAACAGTAACTCAATAGGTAAGCTTCTTAATTAACTTAGTTCTAGTTAACAGTAACTCAATAGGTAAGCTTCTCAATGAACTTAGTTGTAGTTAACAGTAACTCAATAGGTAAGCTTCTTAATTAAATTAGTTCTAGTTAACAGTAACTCAATAGGTAAGCTTCTCAATGAACTTAGTTGTAGTTAACAGTAACTCAATAGGTAAGCTTCTTAATTAACTTAGTTCTAGTTAACAGTAACTCAATAGGTAAGTTCTAGTTAACAGTAACTCAATAGGTAAGCTTCTCAATGAACTTAGTTGTAGTTAACAGTAACTCAATAGGTAAGCTTCTCAATGAACTTAGTTGTAGTTAACAGTAACTCAATAGGTAAGCTTCTCAATTAACTTAGTTCTAGTTAACAGTAACTCAATAGGTAAGCTTCTCAATGAACTTAGTTGTAGTTAACAGTAACTCAATAGGTAAGCTTCTTAATTAACTTAGTTCTAGTTAACAGTAACTCAATAGGTAAGCTTCTCAATGAACTTAGTTGTAGTTAACAGTAACTCAATAGGTAAGCTTCTTAATTAAATTAGTTGTAGTTAACAGTAACTCAATAGGTAAGCTTCTTAATTAACTTAGTTGTAGTTAACAGTAACTCAATAGGTAAGCTTCTCAATTAACTTAGTTCTAGTTAACAGTAACTCAATAGGTAAGCTTCTTAATTAACTTAGTTGTAGTTAACAGTAACTCAATAGGTAAGCTTCTTAATTAAATTAGTTGTAGTTAACAGTAACTCAATAGGTAAGCTTCTCAATTAACTTAGTTCTAGTTAACAGTAACTCAATAGGTAAGCTTCTCAATTAACTTAGTTGTAGTTAACAGTAACTCAATAGGTAAGCTTCTTAATTAACTTAGTTCTAGTTAACAGTAACTCAATAGGTAAGCTTCTCAATGAACTTAGTTGTAGTTAACAGTAACTCAATAGGTAAGCTTCTCAATGAACTTAGTTGTAGTTAACAGTAACTCAATAGGTAAGCTTCTCAATTAACTTAGTTCTAGTTAACAGTAACTCAATAGGTAAGCTTCTCAATGAACTTAGTTGTAGTTAACAGTAACTCAATAGGTAAGCTTCTTAATTAACTTAGTTCTAGTTAACAGTAACTCAATAGGTAAGCTTCTCAATGAACTTAGTTGTAGTTAACAGTAACTCAATAGGTAAGCTTCTCAATTAACTTAGTTCTAGTTAACAGTAACTCAATAGGTAAGCTTCTTAATTAAATTAGTTGTAGTTAACAGTAACTCAATAGGTAAGCTTCTTAATTAACTTAGTTGTAGTTAACAGTAACTCAATAGGTAAGCTTCTCAATTAACTTAGTTCTAGTTAACAGTAACTCAATAGGTAAGCTTCTCAATTAACACAATGGTTGTAACGGGAGTGGATGGATGTCGTGTTGTGACAGAAGGAGAGGTTCCTGTATGCTGAAGTTGCGGCTCGAGCGAATGGCCGGCCGGTGCCGGTAGAGGGCAGCCCGCTAGACTGAAGACGATCAGAAGTTGAGACATTCATTGGAGCAGTAGGGGCCTACATCAAGTCAAGATCTACTCAGGAATATCTTACAAGCTTAAAGTCACTGTTTATATAATACAGAAAAGGTATGTATGATGATTAGGTATGTACATCAGGTTGGCAAAATAATCATGACCTTGACTGGTAAGGTTTAAGAGGTCGCAACCTATCATGTATACCCGCTTTTCTATTTGTGGTAAGGCATAACTTTAGCGTCTCTTCACTTTCACTTGTTTGGACTCACAGACCAGAACCCGCCTCTCTGCATTAAATGGCATCTCAGGTTACTGCCTCTCTTCTTCTTTCTGTCTCTTTCCATATCTATTTCTGTCTCTCCGACTGCCTCAGCCTCCGTCTCCGTCTCTGTCTTTCTCTGTCTCTCTGTCATCCCTATCATCGTGGAGCACGGTAGACAATTCGTTAGAGTGATCGCCTTGCAACATGGAGTGTATGGGTTCGAGCTTCCCCTTAGAGGGTTACTGTGTAGAGACCTTGACCAAGTGCTTCACTCACAATTGCTCAGCGCCATCGACTGATGCATAGCCATTAGATAGTGGCGCTTAATAAATGTATAAATACAGAAATAATCTTAATAATAACAATATTGATATAACTATTCTAATCTACAATCTGATTATATCCATAATTCATGTGATCATTTGTTGTTTTACCGATTCGTTCTCCCTTTTTATTCCTGTCGCTTGCTAATGTGGTCCTTCTTTAATTCATCACTTGTCTTGTCCACTCCACTGGTTTATAATTGGAAATGACCGCCTGATATTGACCGGTCGTTGGTCGTTTGATTGCGAAAAGCCCATCCATCCACGCCTAAGGCGCCGCGCTATTCGAGCTGTAGAAGCTATTGCTTTCCATTCTGCGATCTTTCATTATCTTCTTCTCCGATCTAGATCACGAATATGCATCAAACCTATACATAAAATTCATGTTCATTGCGGAACTTACCACCACCACCACCACCACCACCACCACCACCACCACCACCACCACCACCACCACCACCACCACCACCACCACCACCACCACCACCACCACCACCACCACCACCACCACCACCACCACCACCACCACCACCACCACCACCACCACCACCACCACAACCACCACCACCACCACCACCACCACCACCACCATCATCATCATCGTCATCAGTGGCGTGCCTCTCTATGGAGCGTTGCCGTTTCCACAAGACGCTGCTAGCCTTTCCATGGAAGACTGCTTGCTAGACATAATTATTATTCATGAAAACTCTTCGGGAAAAGTTTCCCCATCCACCCGTCAGGAAAACGTGGGGTAGTTGACTGAACGATTTTATATAATCTAATTGGTCCTTGCGGCGTGTCGCCCTGTCGGATTTATCTGTCTGGGTTGTCTCCCTGAGCCTTATCCCTCTCCCAGGTCACCCACAAGGCTGTGGGAAACAGACCTTTCGGATGGCTGCCTGAACTCGCCATGTCACACCTCCATCACTGAATGCCTGCAGTAGTTTTAACAGGGTAACGACGCCACTTGCCTCCCTACAGCACCCTGGGTAGAGATGCCGCTGTTGGCCGGCGATTGCTTATTCGTCGGGGGAATGCCCGCTTATTTCGCAGCTAACCTCCACACTGGAGGCTATTTCACCATCCGCTGCCCGTGGATGCGCTGGGTTGCAGTTACTGCTCTGCATAGATAAATCCCAGATTACTGCACTTAATATATGCTAGATATATATATAATATATATATAGACCTATATAGATTATAAGGAATATTATGATTAGTTTGTACTTTGTATTACTAGCACAAATATATTACCGGCACTGAACATATATATATATTATGCTGGTAAGTAAGTAAGTAGTGCACATTTGTTAACACTCCATATGTCCATCGACCGAGCGAGGAATCGTAGTAATATGAAGCAGAAACTAATCATTGCATTCATTATACATAGGCCTATATGCGTACATTTGCATGTTAATAGCAGGCTTCCTGTAATCCTGTTGCAATATCTAATTTGATTATGAAAATGAAGTTCTGGAGTAGCGACATAGATGTTTGATCATTTAAGAAATGTCGAATTCCTATGATAGGCTTGCCATTTGTAGCTTATCCTGGATATCGTGTTATGGTTTGCATTTGAACTAATAAAATGATTGATTTTTAGACCATCATCGCCAATTCAATTCACTAGAATTCGTTTATCAGAACAAATACCTAAACTCTAATAACTGAAATATTTGCATAGCTGTTTACATAAGTGCTAACATACTATTCTGCTATAATAGTAGAAAAATAAATGAACTTTTTTCTTGATGAGAAATTCGAATGAGCTTTTCTTCGGGAAAACCTGGTTACGAATTCTATTGCATAGACGCAACGCCTAGAAAAGACAAGTTTCTTCGATTTAACTGCAATCGTTTGAGGCGAAATAGTAAATAAAGACTGCTACAATATTCTACAGACAGTAGTAGTAAGTCCATCGGTAGTCGGACCATTCTAAAGGTGCGTTTCATCACATCGATTGCGTTTCCAACCACGTCGCATGTGATTAAACAGACTTTCGCCACATTAATCGACGACAAACACCTACCGAGAAAGCGCTCGAAGAAAACTCACACGGTGAATAGGCAACAGCTCGGCATACAAAACGGCACGAACGTAGAAAAGGTTTCGAATGCGACAATGAAATGGAATGCAGGAATGAATGGCAATTGCTTCCTATGCATTGATCAAATGCCACTTGTTGCGATTGATTAGGCAAAGGATGGAAGTGGATACAAAAGAAATGAAACAGGCGGTCGCTACTTGGGCGGCCCGAAGACTCTAAGCAGATGAAAGAATTGCTAACGGAAGTTCATTAGTTAAATGGGGTCAGATATCTAGGTCAGGTCTTGTATCGGAAGCTTTTCAAAAGCATGCGCCTACGTATGTTCGCAGATCAAGGTAAACATGTTCGTGGACATATTCCTAACATTGTTTCATACTACAATATTTATTTTTTATATTTGTGTATATTTATTTATTGTTCATTTAAAGCACTCATTACGCGCTCGAAGTAAATCTTAAATCTGAGGCGCGGATGAATGTTTCCTTGGTTACTTCGTGTAGATAGCCAATATGTAATATGCACTTATTGGTAACAATTTCTGTTTATCTTACCGATGTCATGTAAAAAGCTGAGTAGACAAGGGTGACACACTTGTTTACACGCCTCTCAGAGTCGTGTTCCCGCGCTTAGCCGCGGTTCCTATGGCGAGGAGAAATCGTAGGCGGCCACTGTTGACGAAAGACTGTACCAGACCGATGAACATCGATACGAAGACGGGCGCCCAGAAGTCCTTCCGTTTGCAGAAGATCCGAATGGATGATTTTATCAGTAGAAATTCCAAGCAATGCATTACACAAGGCAAATGAAGTGCATGGAATGGCTGTGTCGTGTATCGAAGGTAACCCAATGTGGTTTGATGTACTGTAATATTTGATTGAGCCATTTATTGTATCGTAAACAACAGTTGATTATAAGCAATTGGAAATTTTACAAAGGAAAATTTAACGTTGTCGTTGAGATGTTAAATTGAGAAATTAAAACTTAAGACTCATTTATTCTCTCAGTACTATAACTAATTATTATGTTGTAACGCGTCCTTTGAGTAAGACATTGTTTTATTAAGGCGCGTTATAAATATAAGTTGTATTGTATTATTGTATTGTATGTCAATAGAACGAACCTAAATGGTTGTTAGGGTTGTCCCTGTACCGTTGATTGTTGTGACGTCTGATGGTGTCTTCTGTCGTTCAAACACGTCGCCCTATGAATACGTTGGTGATACCGTAGAAATAGAGTATAATTGTTAGTAATTGGATTTGCAGTAATCTAGTTCTTTCAGTTGCATTGCGATATTTAATGTCCTCAACACAATCAAATCACCTTTAACAACTAGTCAAATCACCAGTTAATCTCTATTCTAGTCGTCAGTCAGGCTTAATCTTAACTAGCGCTACCTAATCCAGCACCAGATTAAATATGAATATTCTATTTTTATGTGGATATTTTAGTTTTAATTTTCAGACAAAATATATAGAACCTGCCTCGTTGGCATGCTCGATTCAATTGTATCTTTGGCTTGAATAGTCTTTGGCTGTAGACCCTTCGAAGATGGGTATTCTCTTCTGCTTGTCCTCCCTAAGATCTGAGGTTTTTGTCTGTCAAACGATCGGCTCCTCCCGTCCGTCGTCTCTCCACAGCTTCTTCTCAATCAAATTCAGTGCTTCATGAATTTACTCGACTATAATATCTGGCCAACTGCAATACTTAAATTCAGTCCTCATTTCCCGGGCTTCCCGTTATTCAACCAGGTCATCTGATTGTCTTTCTCTGATGATACCTAAAACTAGAACTGTTCTTGGTGAACAGTTGCTGAACCGTGATTTGGGAGTCTATCTCTGTATCTGTTCGTTCTGTCAGTCGCTGAAGTTGCTGAACCGTGATTTGGGAGTCTATCTCTGTATCTGTTCGTTCTGTCAGTCGCTGAAGTAAGTTCTCAGCCTAAGACTCTCTTTCTCTCTCTCTCCATCCCCCTCTCTCTCTTTCTTTCTCTCTTTCTCTCTCTCTGAGTGGACTGACCTTCTGGATATTGACCTGACTGCGGCTTGATTTTGGTACGCCATCACCTCTTGCATTAGACGCCTGCACGAGAAAATTTATTAATTAGGCCTAATAATAATAACTAAAATCCGGACGAAATACATTACTGGGCGGAGTTCAAGCTTCAAACGCAGCTTCGAGCGTCAGCCGTCCATCACTCAGAGGGAAAATTCACGCATCGATATGCGGGTCCGCAATGACAAGATGTCGGTAAGGGTCGACTGTGCGACAGAGGGGCAAGACTCAAGGAATCAAAGACGGTTGATTGATTCTGGTCATCCCCGCTTTCTGATATGCCCCATCAAACACAATTCCCTCCTCCCCTCCTCCGTCCGCCTTCCACCTCCATCAATGTAGTCATCGTTTTCGATGGGTCGGGTATTTCCGCTGTCAATCTTGCCACGACGGGGCCAGTATTATCAGAGTCGGTGCATGCGTCGTAGGATCTGTCCAAACAGTCTCTTGGTATTAATATGTCGGTACGATTGCGATGAGTGACGACAGCAATTAAAACAGTCGGAGAATCTCAGTGACTGATGCGTTCAGTGCGCTTAAAAGACTCGATAAACGACGATCTACTTCTTGTCTGTCATACCCTGACCCTTTCCGCGGAAAGGTTCTTAAGCAAGCACAGCAGAGACATTCGAGTGTACAAGGACAAGGACAAAAACACACAGACAAAATCAAAGACAGATAGCCAGACACCGAGGCAGACAGAAACGAAGACAGAAACACATAACGCGTGACACGTGGTAGCCGATTAGTTAGAGCGCTCGCCCCGTAACGCAGAATGTGCGAGTTCGAACCTCCTCTGGGATGGTAACTGCCTAGGAACCTTACGCTCAATTGATCAGCGCCATCGATTGATGGTTTGTCATTATATAGTCGCGCTTAATAAATGCAGAAATAATAATAACATATTACTCAGACAAGAAGAAACACAGAATGGCACACATACAATGCGACAGACGCGCATAGACAAAATGTACAGAGACAAGCAGAAACACAGACAGATAAGCAGACTGAAAGACAAACATACACGCAGACAGACACACAGTCACGCAGACGCACACAAACACACTTAGACTTAGACAGAAACACAGAGACACAAAGAAAAGCGTAGTTCCAGCTGCTGCAGACGATGCAAAACTAAACGGCGGGACAGAAAATGCGATGCATCAGGCTTATTCAGTCCGTCGGTCGGCATAGATAGAAAGCGGATATGAGCTGCGCTATAAAATCCAGGAAAGTAAAAGTAATGGCTCTTCCTGTGAATGGAAAACGACACCTTGTGACAAAAGCCCGCTGACCTTCGACCCTTCCATTAGTTTTTGGCTGACAATTAACTTAAGGTAATGTATGTAGGCTCATGTATATACTATTACAAGCAACTTCTACTTTCGTGTTAATGACGAACGGAGGCCTACGTCGCCATTAATTTTATTTCATTTGAACTTTCGTCGAATGTTGCATAAGCCTACAGGCATTGCCTTAAGTTAACATTATAATCTGCTGTGAATCAATTTAATTCATAATTATAATCATGATAATTGTGTTATAATGATATTTGTGACAAAACACGAAGCCGGCACTCAACCGTGAACATCATTACAATCACTGGAGCAAGAAGAGTGAGCATTTATTGGTTTTGGCAATGTCGAACTGGTCACTGCAGAACTGGTGTTGAGATGTTACAATTAGTTTGTTCGACACGCTTCAAGCTCTTCGATAGGCAATTCCGTCGATTTCCTCCTGGATTTTCTTCCACTGACGCTCCAGATGATGACGATCTCACTTGACTTGATTTGTTCCAGCAGAAAGCCTTTTGCAAGTGCCTCAGCAGGTCTTCTAAAGCAGCGGTAGATTGGCGCAACTTTATCCAGCTCCCTCAGAACAACAGTAGGAAATTGATTGCTTTGCAAAACCACCTGCTGCCCGGGTTGGTTCAGAAAAAATTAGTTATGTGTTGATCAGCACCCGCTCAAACTCGACTGTGTTGATAAGATTGATTGGGCGATATGAAAATGCAACTGTAGTAGTGATAAGACTGTGGTCAGAGATACAGCCGGCATAAATGACCCGGACATTTTCCAACCGTTGCAGAATTATCAGTGATCAGTAAATCCAACAGATTTCCGTTGCGAGTTGGAGTCCAAACATGCTGATTGAGATCGAATGATGTTAATGATGGCCTAACATCAGCAGGATTTTCATCACTGCCCGGACAGTTAAAATTATCACAAACAAGCAGACGATCGATAATACTGGCAGTAATTGTGAAAATCATATCCGAAAATTCCCTGCAGAAGGCGTGAATGGAGCTTGATGGTGGAAGCCATATGTTGGCAATGATGGCAAGAGGAAGCAGCCTTGCCTATTTGGACCAACTGAAGTTCGCATGACGATGAGTGAAAGGAGTTAGAAAGAAGATACACAGTGCTCAGACTGTGGAACGGTAGTTGACTGCAAGAGCATCTCCTTGGCCAGGATCGCCGTCGACAGGCTGCCGGTGAAGATGCAGAAAAGAGAAGCCTTCGGGTGCTACACCTTGATACAGTTCAATGCCTCAGGTGTAATCCACGTCTCAATACAGCAAAAATGTCCAGACGTTCATCAGCCACTGTATCGTGGATATTCGCAGCCCGATGCATAGCAGAACATCTATTGCTCAGGACATCATGGCTCCAAACTTCAAATACGATGATTGATGCGTCGCTTTGTTTTCGTATCTACACATTGGTCCATGGCTCTGTTCGATGTCTCCAGACATTATTAGCAGTAGGGCCACAAGAAAAGCTTTTACCGATCGTCTCTTCCGGGGAAGACAAGGACAGCCAGAAATACCCAAGTCAAAATCATCGGAAAACTATATAGAGAGATGGCCTGGAGCCATCGAGCGTTTTTAGATTGTCAGCCGTTACTTGGAAAGATAAACGGAGGTATGTGTACCCGGCGCATTTAACGATTAAACGCTGCCTATCATTCTATTTAGAACAAATAACAGTATGCCAGAAAGCTTCGTCTCTAATCTACGCTTATAGTCGTAAAACTCTTAGCGTAAAACAATGATAAACTTGTAAATTTGACTTTGAGATAAAATAAATAGCCAGAAATAGCTTTGAGGGGGCCACCTTGGTGACGCCTAGCGAATGTAATAGACTTGTAATGGTTGCCGACGTGGCCTATAGCTAGACTTAATTACCAAGACCGTTTTAATACTTAAGACAACAGTGACTGTATTCGTTAGCAGGCATTCTAAGTCTAATACCATTTTCACCAACTAAGTATCCTTATAAGAATATGTCTACCCACGCATGTAAGGTAAGCCTGCTAATACTGTACTTTATTTTCATAAGCTATATCGTATATATCAATTTATTTCATACATGAATTTCTTTTCCTAGCCTATATACGGTATTGTACTCTCTTCTGCCTTTTATTGAGACTTCTGTTCTTTTGCCAACCTATAGGCCTATGCTTTCTCAAAGTCCAAGCTAATTATAGCTCTAGACGACCATGCTCTGCCTGAGCAAATATGAAACTGGGGCGTCCTATACACATTCAGCTTGGTAAAATATCGCGGTTGATAAAACATCTTGCTTGCCGAAGGAAGCCAAGCTCTGATTAGCGCTGGTGAGGCGCCAATAAAATGAAGTGATTTTACAGGAGTCTGTCACTAGCTCTGTTGGTGATGGGGTTCGGATTTAACCCAACTTAGATAATAACCGCCCTACCTGTAGGTTGCTAACACAGACTAAGCCTGACTAACATCTGAGCTCTTTCTTGGGATATCACAACATTGGTTGATTTTTAGAAAATTTTTGCAAAATGAAGACCTAAGAAAGAGTAACTCCTGGCCCACAATTACGACTCCTCACAAACGTAAGGCGCTGTGTTTACAAGTAGTTTTCTATTGGCAGTGTTCCATTGAACATTTATGTGACTTAACATAGATTAAACTGGAAATAATTCTCTAATAGTTGCTGCACGTAATACGTCTGCGAATATTTCTCCAGTTACTTGTACAGCTCTGTGATCCACTCGCAATCATAAAAATAAATTTGTATTTGTAGTTTTATTAGTAGCTTTATCTGTAACCGTGTCTTGGTCCGGATGGAAGTGATAACAAAGAAGCTACGCTATAGTCCAAGTACCCTATGTCCCCTGTTGCGTGATGCTCAGCCACGCGTAAGAAACGGGAGACGGTAATTCGCACCTGTTCCTTTGTGACCGAGTCCATATTCGAGGAATTACAGATTGCGGTAACCGCCATTTGTTTGTTAGAGATCTTGCGGTCCGTTGGCCATTCAGAACGAACACTCGCAGGAACGCCTTCTTCACACGGTAACTGCAGGTGGTGCTTCTACTTTGAAAGCTGTCCGGTTTTGGCTTCGTTGATCTTGGATCTAGACTTAAGGAGGACATTTTGGAATATATTTATTTATTTATTCATTCATTCATTTATTGTTGCACTTATTTTGCTCAAATGGTCAGTAAACTTGAATATGAGGCGCGAGACAAGTTTGTGCGAATTTTTCCAAAGTCATTACACGGAGTCCACTCAGCAGATGCGAACCCGTGATCGTTGGATTACAGACGAGAGCGCTACCAAATAGACACCCTGCTGCACCACATATGAAAAGACCATTCGAATAGTAATTTCTGAACGACTTCAATTAAGGAACTTGCACCTCTTTTCCAGCGCAGCTCAATGGCACCTCAGCTCTCGGGAATTCATAATTTGCAAAAGTACAAAGTATTTATTGAAAGTAGCAGTTCGTAATCATTTTACGTCCTATCTTTTGCCTCCAGAATCATTGTTCGTCCAATCACATGCACTTCTTGACCTTTCTTTTCAGTTCTTTCCTTCCTTGTCTGTCACGTGATTCCTTACCGTTCCTTAACTTGGGCACTTTTGTCATTCCTCATTCTTTTCTATAATTTCTCACCATTCTTGTTCATTTTGTCATTCCTCATAGTTCCTTATCATTCCCTTTCGTTCCTGGTAAGTTGTGTCATCCCTCATTCTTCTGTATCACTCCACGCGGTTGCTCGTCAGTTCTTGTCATTACTTGTCCAACAGTCTCATCTGTCATCTTTCATCTTCATGCCTGTCTGTTTATCATCCTAATCAGCAGTAGTCGGCGGACAGAAATACATGTCTGTCATCGAGTTGATTGTCTCACCATCTGACGCCACCCACCCTTCACAATTTGTTGTTTAGGGCGAGTTTTAACTGCATTACGACTGCTCCTCTGACTTGTATGAACTCGTGGTAAGCACATAGGAAACCCAACCTTCGCCAGTTACCGTCGCTTTCTTTAATCTGTAAAAGAATCAATCTGCAGTGGGTTTCTCAGGGATATTTTGCCGTATAGGCGCTGACACGTGTGTCGAATGTGCTGCCGACTGGCGAACGTTACTTGACATCGTTCGACAGCCAATCGACAGATAACGCGATATCGAAATGAGTGATTGATAGGCTGGTTAAATCGGCAGGTGCGTGAACTAAATAATAAGTTAGTTATTAGTTGGCTAAAGAGTACCTTGGTACCTAACTTGCAGAGTACCCGGTTTGAACTTAAAGGGTACCTAGCACGGACCCAATCAGGCATGAAAGTAACTCACAGAGTATTCAGATCTAACTTAAATTAGGTCTACCATGTCACGGATCCAACTGCGTGAGCACCCGGTTTGAACCACTTAAATGAAGTGAGCGAATTAACAATAGTACAAAATCACGCTACGGAAAATGACAAGCGAAATATGGCAAGCAAGATTCTGGATATTTATATGGCGCATTTATGTATCTTGTAAAGGCGCCATGTAGAATTCGTAAGCAAGCAGTTCATGTGGAAGTTGTTAGTTTTTCAGTCTAAATTCAAGATGTAAGCTAAATCTCTTTCTTCTCCCTGCTTCCCCCAAACTCTCTGCGTCTCGCTACTGGGCAAAAGTGCCCCACATATTGGATTTTGTGGCTAGACACGAGACACTAATTTCGATACAAAGCGAAGCGACGTTCAATAATTTCGAAGGAAAGCAAATCAGTGAATGTATTCGGGTTATTCTGTCGCTTCCTTTTGATTGCGTGCTTGCTGCCTTGTTTAATCTGGATGCTGCGCAATGTCAGTAGGATGTAGCCGAGGGGTGAGGAGCAGGGTGGGATGGAGGTGGTTGGGTTCTGTTGCTGCTGATGCAGATCATGATGGCGTTGGTGTTTCGTTGATGATTTCGCAGTTCGTCGAATCGCATCGCTGCCACTGCATCTGTCTAAGTAAGATTTCGTTCAGCGAATGTCGGTGGCCGTAGGCGATGTGATGTGGGGTGAAGGGAGTATGGTGCTTGTGGTTGGCTGAGATAGAGAAACATCTTGATGCAGAGGCAGAGAGGAATGCAATGACAAAAGAAGACGCGTGAGAAGAAAACTTTGTTATCAAACGCAGATTGGAGCAACTTTTGTTGCATCAGTCCCTACTGTACGCTCTAGCAATAGACCAGCAATTGCTACTCATAGCTATAGATTTTTATACTGCTGTTGCCACACTGTGAAGCAGACAGTATTTATTTTGCCCAGCACACTATAACGTATATATGTGTGTCTAGCTATTTATAAAGCGCCTTTAACAACTTTAGAAAGGCGTTAATAAGAGCAAAGCATTAATAATAGTCTTTTAAACATTAAGGAAACACTGCTTATTTCCATCTATTGATACTTTGTCCTTGAATACTGTGCGAAAAATAAATAAAATAAATAAACTTATTAAATAAAAATTTGTGGTAGTAAGCCTGGTAATAATAGCTGTAGTTGTAATAGTAGAAGTGGGAGTGGTAGAAGTAGAATTAATAGAAATGATGACGGTGGTTATGATGATGATGATGACGATGATGATGATGATAAGGATCATAATAGTAATTATTGTCTCCGGACTAACTTTTTCACCACCTGAGGGATTATACCAACCTCGGTTAAAAATAGTAATAATAATAATAATAATAATAACAATAATATTGTCTTTTTATAATAACAATAACAATAACAATGATGATGATGATGATGATGATGATAATGATGATTTCCAGACATTATTCTTTTTTGCCCTACTTTACTTTTTAAACCTGGGGAGATATTGTTATCTTAGTTAGCAATAATAGGTTCCGAACATTAATAATTTTAGCTGCCGCACTGTGAGTAAATTCTAAAACTAAATTTAAAAAAAACAACTAGGAATACTTAGCACTGAAATAAAACTTCTGTCTAGAATATTTTATACGTCTTCCTCGACAGGCACTTTGATGTTTGAACTTCAAAGACTGTGACCTTCGTCATCTGCTACGAGTTTATGTTAGAGACGCCATCGACTGCGACTCTTGAGCTTATGGTAAACTCGATTTTATTATAACTGCGCTATAGAAGCAGTGCTCTACTCAAGGCGTATATCTGTTGCACAATCGCATAAAGTGGTCAACCGGTACATCAGTTTAGTTCTGTGACAACGGGTGAATTTAGCTTTCATCTCAGTTGGCTGTAGATCCTCGCAGGCAGAGAAATCACTCGCTATAAAATCAGAGGAACAGGAGCGAACAGGGATCTTTACAAGGTGGATCACGAAGGAAGAATTAATCTTGAGGTGATCTTTGTTGCTCGCATGGAACTGCGATTCCCAGCATGCAGACAACACGAACGGCTTCTTCTCAGGAAGCGGCAGTGACTGAATAGACAACAGACGCTGTGAACGTTTAAATTCACACCCCGGAACTATCGTCTCCTAGTCAACGAAGTCTTCGATCAAAGATACATCAGCGCAGGAACCGCGATGGCTGATCCGATGCACATTGTAACCGTGTTCGATGACATCCAGGAAGATGCATACACCTCTTCGTCACATTCGCTGTCCTCTTCCGTTGCCAACGGGTCCGTTGCCAATCCCTTCGACAACAATCGGCGTCCAGTATTCGACGCCATCGATCTGTTCGTTACCCCCGTCTGGTACCTGCTCGGGATTCCAGGGAACATTATTGCTTACGTCGTCTGGATTCAGCGACGGATGAGACCCTCGTCCGGATGCTACCTGGCGGCACTAGCCCTAGATGAATGCGTCTTTCTTATCCTCCAGGTATATTTATATACACAAAATGATCATTAGTTACACTCATCTTCATCTTGTACTATTATGATTGCCATTATTACCATTACTAGTGCACTATTACTGTTATGAGTTACTATTGCTATTATTATTACTGTTACTATTACTATTATTATTACTATTACTATTTCTGTTACTATTACTCTTACTGTTGCGGTTACTACATTTATTGCTTTTACTATTACCATTACTATTACTATCACTCTTAGGGCTACTGGAATTATTACTCTTGTTGCTATATTATTGTTAATATTATTAATTAGTCCTATTGTTATTCGTTTGAATCTATAAATTCACATTGGTATTGCAAAATATACATAGAAAAATAGCTTTGCGTTTACAATTAATAATTCGGAACCTAGCAAAAAAATTTTCAACGGGCAACGGACTGATTCCACAGCAATTCATCATGATCTTTGCAAATGAATGGAGATGGAGAAGTAGAAAGGCGAGGGCTCTGGACGTCGTTCCTAAATCTATCACAGGACTCATCACGTCAACCATTGTTGCTGAGCAACTCTCTCATTGCAAAGTGAATTTTGGACAAAGATGCGACGAAGCATTTGCACCCCGACTCACAGAAAACTCTTCTGAAAATCCGACCTATCGATCAATCTATCTTTCTACCCATTTATTCATCCCTCCTTCTTCTTCCATCCCTCCCTCCCTCCCTCCATCCACACATCCCTCCGCTCATCGATTCATCTTTCCAAAACCTAGAGTTATGTCACCAAGGTCGTCCATCGGAATATGTTGACTCTAGCAACCGTTGCCCTTAGCAACTTCGAAGACAAAACGACTCTTAGCGCTCTCAAGTCGTGTTGCTGACGCTGTTGCCAGATGCGTCGTCGTCGTCTCTGTCATGAAAAATGGCGACAAGAATTATGGATGATTTTAGAACTTGAGAAGTCTCAGAAACGTTTCTCTGCGAAATGTCACTAAAAACGCGAGTAATATATTATCATAGTTTGTCATACTTCTTCCCAAGAACACTTACTACTCTCACAGAATTGGCAAAAACTGATTTCTCTTGAACGCGCAGCAGTTTTTTTTAGGAAAAAACATTTTCATGTCTACTTAAAAAACGGTCGATTTTACCCTTTTCTTCGCATGTGGCGTATCTGAACCGTTTATGATTAACTAATGATGTTTGGTGATATGTTAGTTTGTTATTAGGCGATGTTGTAGTCTGTTAACAGTTGTTTAGTATTGTTAACTAGTGATGCTTTAATTTTGCCAACGGTTATCATGTTAAATTCGAAGAAGTAATGTTTCTATTTTTATCGTCTAGGTTATTTTGTAATAAATTTGAAATGTAATTAATTAAGTAAGAAGTAACTTATGTAGCGCGGTGTTTATTGCACATCAACAAGGCATCACCCGATGACGCACCAAAACCAAACCGCAATCAAGTCAGAATCCGGAAAGTCAATCTTGAGAGACAGAAGTGGCGACCTGCTGTAAAACAATAAAAAAAGAAAAAAGTAAATTCTTGAGTTGAAACGAAATGACATGAAAGACTGAGCAGAACAAACAAATACATGGAGAATGTTCCAAAATTTAGGTGCAGAAGCCGAAAAAGCTCATTCACCAAGAACAGTTATAGTGTTAGGTATAACCAGAGAAAGGCAATCAGATGACCTAGTTGAATAGTGATAAGACTGCGTAATAAGGAATGCCTTTAAATATAGTGATTGGCCAAGTGTAGCGTTTTGAAACCAAAAGCCTCAATTTGAAACAGATTCCTTGCTGAATAGGAAGCCAATGAAATGATTTAAGTACAGGGGTCATATGCTCATATTTTGTTAAGCCTATATTAGTTATGACTCAAGCTAAACAGTTCTAAACTCTCAAGAATTTCTGCAAAAAGCTTTCGGCGACTAGAGGCCTATACATTCGCCAGACATATACAAGAAGATGTAGGGAATTAGTGCCTAATTCTCTGTATGTCACGAATATCCATATTTAATAATTTACAAATACCATTCACATACAGTGTAGTCGGTGAGGAACAAAATGAAGTTAAAGACAACGCTGAAGTTACGAACAGTATCAGGCAGCTCGACAAATTAGTCACCCAGTTTCAGGGATTTAAGCCATTGAAACTTATTGAGCTGCTGTGGAGTGCCCAGCAGCAGAAATTTAGTTTCTGACGGGTTAGGGAGAAGTTTACTAACCGCCATTCATGACTGCACCTCCTCAAGGACAGAGGACAAAGCTGAACCGACGAATGACAAGATGAAATGTCAAACGAAATATTACTTTGAATGTAATCCGCATAGAAATGATATCCTAGTGAATGATTGTCAAGTAATATATCTAATGATGTGGTGTACATCGTGAACAAAAGAGGGCCAAACACCGAAACTTGTGGGACACCATATGTTAGCAAAGCACTGGACGAGTAATTGCCTTTCAAGTATTCTGACTGAGTCTGCGACGGTCATACAGAGTTTAGCCTTTGTTACGTGTAGGAAAGACAATGAGTTGTTAAAAGTTAAACCCTTACAATACATCACGAAATGCTCAGGATAAATGACTGGATGCATCAACATGAATATTAAAGTCACCCATGATAACTATTTCAAACGGATAGGAAATCAAATATTCAAGTACTGACTGAAATTCACCCAAAATGTCAGTCAAAGATGGTGGGTGATAAATGTTCAAAAGCAAATACCTGTAAATCTCAAGGGGAGGTTAGATTACATGACAATGTGCTAAGAACTGTTGAAATCCAAAAAAAAGAAAAAAAGAAAAAACGGAAGCAAAATTAAAATAGGTGATAGATAGGTAGATATACAGGCAGAGAGGCAGAGAAACAGACATGCAGATAAAGAGATAGACAGATAACCTCATAAAAAGAAAACAAACAGAAAGGCAGAAAGATACAAACAGATAGATAGATAGAACTAATTAACAAACGAACGAACTAATGAACGCATGACGCGTAACCTGTTTGTATTTCAGGTGTTTTTCGAACTCCAGATGAGGTGGAACATAACACTGATTCAGCTTCCGGGACTCTGCGAACTATTTCCGGTCGTTTTCCTGTCTTGTCAGCATCTCAGTCCCCTCCTCGTACTCGGCTTCACGACTGAGCGCTACATATCCGTCTGCCACCCATTCCAGAGAGAACGCTTCTGCACCACTCGACGGGCTTTACTGTCAATCGCCGGCCTCGTCTCCTTCGCTCTCGTCCTCAACTCCGTCCAGGCCTACTTCTGGCACTACATCCCGGACGACGGCGGAGTCTGCGACCTACGACCAGAGGTGAGCAGCAACGGGTCGGCGTCCTTCTGGTCTGTTTACTCGTGGATCACTGAAATGCTCGTCTTCGGATTGGTTCCGGCGATCATCCTCGTTCTCAATTTGTTCGTCATCCGCGAAACACGCCGCCTGGCGGCCAGCGAGATGGTCCTGATTCAGCAGCAGGTGACGCGGGATAAGGCATCGAGGGCTGCGAGCAACATCCCCTCGGCCACGACCGTCATGCTGCTGGCCGTATCGTTCTACCTGATCGTGACGACGCTGCCTGTCACGATCCTCTACGTCCTCTACCTCAGCTTTCCTAAGGGTGACCCGGCTTTGACCGGGCTTAGAAAGACGGCTGACCCGACCTGGAAACGTCACTTCGCCTACAACGAGATACGAACGGTCGTTGAAGAGATCGGATTGTCGCACTATGCCTGTAATTTCTACATCTATCTGTTGACCGGACGCATCTTCAGGCGTGAGTTGCAGCGCCTGTTTACGACTCTATTCTGCCGCAGCTTTCATCACCGTGACCTCAGCGGCACTGAGACGGAACGCACCGTCATCAGGATTCAATCTGGAAACACCAAGAGCTCTGTCACACGGGGATTTAATAATGGCACTGTGGCGATGCTTTGATGCGGCCTTAACGACAGAACGAATGAACGATACCGAGTTGGAAATGATTCAGTATTGGCCAGAACAGTGATCCTAACCATACAATACAATACATGCCTCACCGATTTTTTACTTTACCTTCTTCACAGATAGTTTACCATACCTGCTTCATAGAATTTGTTTTTGACACAGCGACTGCGAATAGGCTGTTTCTGACGACTTAGCTTCTTTGACACTGAAGAAATCGGGAGATAGCGATTACTATGGAACTCAGCACATTAGCAGCGATATTCCTCTGAGCAATTATCTGGAAACTGAAGGAATTGGACGGTTTCCGCTGCAGATTTTGACGCCTGGCTAATGCAGAGTTAACAATAAAGACTTCTTAAAGACACGAACTAATGCGTGTTTAGCGAAGTTAGAGTTATTCACCTCATATCTCGTTGAAAATGAAGTGCGAGCCTATCTACTGAGTCCAAACATAATTTGAATCAGATCGAATACCGTTTGACATGATTTTAGAGGAACTCTGAAAGGTTTTCCTGGAGGCGTCACAAGATTCTGTTGCATTGCAGTCTTCGTTGTGTATGCAAGGATGATGAATATCCATGTTAAGTTAAAGATTGTTTTCGAGCGACTGAGTAACATTGGAGTTTTCAACTCAATTCACCGGCGTTCTAGATAAAAGGAATGTTTGTTCATTCGATGATTTATGATTATTTAATCAATGGTAAATCATTCAAAGATCCATTTTTCATAGGTGACAGATCATTCGCTCAAAGATCCGTCAAATATAGGTATCCAATTACTTATATTGCTCATTTTAAGAACCCACTGAGATCTGCAAAATGACTATCTAACATTTCTAAACAGGGACGTCTTACGGTAAACCTAGAATGTTTCGTGAGCTGTTTGTGGTGAAAGAGTTCGAATTTATTATTTAAATTTTATTATCTATTGTTCAAAGATGACAGATCATCCACTCAAATATCATTGCTTCGAAGGCCATTCATTCAAAGATAATTCATTTGAAGAGTTTATCATCCAGAGATCAAATATCAAAATTATTCGATCAGAGAATATCGTTCGAAGATCAATCATTCATTCATATATCCTTTATGCACAAATTCTTCAATCAAACTTATATTCTGTTGAGAATCCTGATTCAACACTGATTCTCTTGAGCTTCCATTGTGGTCAGGATATTCAGCAGTTACGCGAACAGTCACTCTAGACGGCTCAGTTACTTTTTTCACGACTAGAACTGAGAAAATGAATTTAAACATTGGGTCGGGATATACAGGTCAAAGGTTGCCCTTGGAAGTCGCTGTCTCTCCATTACAGTACAATAAAAAATGAAATATGATAAAGCCCCCCCCCCCCCCCCATTACAAAGTCTAGAAGTGCACTTTGGGGCGGGCACCAGAAAACATTAAGAACCGTAAACAGACTGGTAGAGGTAAGTTTTCAGTTTAGAGCGAAAGATAGTCTTGGAAAGTTAATTGCGAACATCAGGAGGTAGAGAGTCCCAGACGGTAGGACTAGCAACTGTGAATGAACATCGGCCAAAGACAAGACCTGTACCATGAACAGCATCGATCCAGAAGATGCGGATCGAAAAGAGGATCACCCTTTTAATAGAGCGACACGGTGTAACCATGGATGAGTACTAGGATGGCAGATTTATTGGACTAAGTACAAATTTTCTGTCGTAAACTAATGATTGAACTAATTACAAGCTGATCAAGAAACATTTTATTCTTAACACTTTTCTAGAATCCTCATAGTTTGCATAAGCAAGGCAGGCCCACTTTAGATTACTAAATTGCCTGTGCAAAAATACGGGCAAATTTAGCTACCCTGTTCTATTGGCTACAAATTATGGTTATGCGCAATATCTTTGGAATAACCTTGTTTTATTCTTGAAATTCAAAATGTTCGTGTTTTATAACTTAATGGCGAGAATTTAAAACATAGAGCCATTATTAGTTAGTGTTCCGCTTAGGAGACGCCGCTGGCGATGTAGACTGCGTTTCAGACGAAATTGTAAATATTCTGCATTTGCATCAACCCTTTGAAAAGAAATAAAATTGCTTTAAAACGGATTTAGCAACAGAATATACACCACAGTCTAAGGCAGAGAAGGTAAGATAAGACAAGAGAAGATGAGATGAGATGAGACAAGACACGGTAAGATAGGATTTATAAGACAAGATAAGATACGAGAAGATATAATAGGATATGATGGTATAGGGTAAGATAAGAAAATACAAGATAAGATAAGATAAGACCAGACAAGATATGTGACGGCTTCCAAGCCTTATTCTCACCAGACTTATTCTCATAGACTTATTCTATAGACTTATTCTCACCAGTTTTACATGGACGCTCATTCTGTGTCGCGATGTCAGTCGGCGTAGCAGGAACAGCGTTCACAGTGGCATTGGAATATCTCTCGACGGCAGAAGAAACAGCTTTTTATGCATTGGTACTCCTCAGCACAGCAGCATTCGTAACGTGGTGTCGAGATTACATGGTAGAGGTTTACTGCACCACCTTCCTGCGCCCAGCCAAGAAGCGTCAACCCCACAACGATCATAGCAAGAAAAGCTGAGCGATTCATGACATAAGCCTGGGAATAAAATACGCAAAAAAATTGAATTTTAATATTCATATGTTCAATTCATTTGTTCAATTCGTTGGTTCAGTTCATTTGTTCAATTCGTTTGTCCCATCTGTAATAGGGCATGCTCATGGCCCTACCGGCGACCAGCTTAAATGCGTCAAACCCCGAAACGATCACGGCAAGAAAGGCCTAGCTATTCTTAGTCTGAAAAAATTATAATCACGCCCAAAGGTTTTTGTGGTAGGATTTGTCTTTTTGAATAAATCACAGCTCTGGTATGGACATAGCTGCAACATATGAGATAGCATCACAGCCACATATCGGTAGAGATGCTAAGTAATAAACGGGAGAAAACAAGTAGTCAGATGAACGGAAAGACGAACAGGGAAAAGGAAATAAATCAATAAAAATGCGGAAAGGAGAAAAGAAGCAAAATAAAAAAGAGGAAAAGACATAACATGAAAAGGAAAAAGAAAAGGAAGAAAGAAATAAAAAACGACATGCATGAAAGACATAGCTACGAAATGGAAGAAATAAAAAGGAACTCAAAAAAGAAGGGAGAAATAATACTGACAAGAATAAAGAAACTGACCAAAACGGTTAAAAAGAATATTAAAGAAAAGAATACGGAAAGAAAGAAAGAATAGAATAGAACAGAATAAGAAGGTGCGATAGCAAAGAAGAATGAGAAGATGGAGCCGAGGAAAGAAACGTGAATGTAACGAAAGAAGCAAGAAAGTCAGGAAGCTAGAAGGAAAGAAAGACTGAAATTCAGAAGCAAGAAAGAAAGAAATGATGAAAGAAAAGTGACAAACAAGCCAGCCATGGTGGCTCACAGCAAGAAAGACAATAGTAAAGGATGAAAAAGTAAAGATATTGAGGAAATGAAACAAGAAATGAAGAAATAGTATAAGAAAACAGAAAGGATAAATATAGAAGCGAGGAGCAAAGAAAGAAAATAAGAAGAAATGAATAAACGCAGGAAGGAACAAAAGACGGACGAAACGAATAAAAGAATGAAGGAATAAAGATGAAGAAGACAAAAATAAACTTCGTTGATGGGAGAAGATAGAAAAAAGATGATGAAAAGGCGATGTTGCTATTGGGTATTTTAATGCCAATTGAGGACAAAGCAAGGTTGGTTCGAATGGTGGAAAAACGGCTGCAACGTTAGCAAATAAGCAACGTAGAGCAAAACATTCACCGATTTTATGAATGTATCTAAACTGAAGTATCATCAGTTAGTCATACAGCAACAATTGCCACGATGCAATTTTCATCAATTTTCGCATTAAATTTGACAATTAGGACGGTTATTTAAAATGTTAGTCGTATGAAATGCAAACAAGTTCACGGCATTCTTCTGATTTTATTTCTGCAGAGTTGGGCCTATCTTCTTCTAGAAGGGTATAGACTAGTAAAACTTCCAAAATCTGAAGGTGTCTCTTCTGCAAACGTTAGAGTTCGTAATCATTTTATTTGGCTTTGTTTGACTTGTTGTCACTCATCGGGATGGCAGCAGACAGAAAAATGAAAAATATAGCAAATGTGTCGAAATATGAATTTTTTCTTTTTCGGCCGACTTAAAATCAGTGGCCTAGACTTTATCACGGCGTCTTACTCTTGAACCCGGCAATGCGTGAGAAATTATCTTTTTCAGCAATCATCTTGTTCAGCAATGTTTATCCATGCAGGTTTAAACAAGTTCTAACCTTTCCATACCCTTTTCTTTTACCTCATACGGTAACAGATATAATAGTAATGAAATCAATAGATGTAAGAAAACGTTAAAGAAAGTTAAGAAACATTAAAAATGTGCTACAAAAATGAAAACAATATAAAAGCATAAAAAGAAGTGTTAGCAGCTGAATGAATATTGAATAGAAGCCATATAGGCCTGCTTTGATGGCGTGAAACTTCTAGTAATCTCTGTTACCCATAGAAAGGAGGAAATCACATAATGAAATGCATAATGTAGGCCTACTATTTAGTTAGTCATGTATCCTGCACATTTTCCTGAAAATACTGTAAAATCTGAAAAACCAATAATAAAAAACGTTCACTGAAAATAAAAACAAGCGTTAAAGATAGCAAAAGACGTTTTTCATCTATGGTTAAATCTGCTTGCGCTCACGTTTTCACTCTTGGACTAGACCTAGGTCTACTTACGGACAGCGTAGACTGAGCTAGAAGAGTTCAAAGAAACGTCAGTCGAAATCGTGTCGTCTGAGATCTTGTTGTCTTTCCTACAGTTCTTCTTCGCTTTTAACGGAAAAACTTCAATAAATCATTTACTCACACCAGCTGTGCCATCTCCATTTAGAAATAAAAGAACATACAGACAGCTTAGTAAACTAATAAAGCAACTGATAAAAATTCCTTTCAAAACAAACGACTAAAACCCACACGCAATGCTGCAAAGTAAAAGGTGATCACGGTATAAAGTAATCAATCACTCCTCAATAACAAACTATTAATTATCACAATCTTTCTCATTATCACAATCTTTCACGAGTAGGCTATAGATTTCAGTGAGAACCTGTAGGATGTATCATGTATCCTCGTGTTTGCAGAAAGAAACTTAGTTGATCAGCGAATACAAAATAAAACCAGTATTTATCAAACTACCACCAACGCTTAGTTTTCAAAATTGCGTATGACAATCATGCGGTCTTTACGTAACGTAATATGTAATTCGAATATATGATTCTTATGGATGAAGCTAGATGAGCCAAAAAACAATGAGCTGGATCCCTGAAGGCAAAAGGAGAAAAGGAAGACTAAGAAATATCTGGCCCTAGACCATCGAAACGATCCGTGATGTTTGTAGGTCGTGGGACGAGGCAGGAAGACTGGCGATGGATAGAGAGATGAATGGAGAAGCTGTGATACCCGATGTTCAGATGGGCAAAGGAAAGACTAAGTACGAAATAAGTACCATGACGTAGCTTGGAGTTTTAGAGCTCGGGACGAGTGATAGCAATCGCCCTCTACCCAACAGAAATTTGGAATTTTAACGAAAAACAGCCATATAAAGAAATGTCATGTGTTGAACATTAATCGATGACGCAATATTGCGACAGTATTATCAAACTTAAAACAAAACTTTTCTAGCCCTGATAGCTGCAAAATCTTTGAGAACTTCACAGAAATTTATGGAAGAGTCTACTTCACTTTCAGTGCAAAGAGCTGTAAGGTTTGTTAGTCTCTCCTGTGACACTGTAGATCGTAAATAGGATTTTGGCGCAAGAACGTTCGCAAGACGCTAACGAGACTTGCAGAGTCAACGGAACCTGAATAGATGTAGTCAAAGTTTTATGTCCCTCTAATCCCATTGATGAAATATGTTTGAGCAGTCCAGTTGGAGAATATTTCTAACTTTTCCCATTTCGCTCTGCTCTTTCGATGGAAGCGATTTTATGTGCGTGGGAACTTAATACGGTTCCAATCCAATAAAATCTTTTGAGTAATGCTGTGCCATATTGATACATTGAGTTAGGAGCTCGATGCGCTGTCCAAGGTTTGAGGATACAGCTGACTCATCATTCATTAATTCAGCATTACAAAGTAAACAAAAGCGTCCCTCCAGTTATTTGTAATTGTGATAAGCGAACGAAACTTCATATCCAATTTGGTCAAGAACTTCTTTAAGAGAACAACGCATTTCTTTCAGCGTAGTCGATCCAGCAACCCCGACGCATTTTCACAAGGCTTGGAACGTTTCCTTCTAATCAGCTGCCCACTGTCACACCCCACTCACTGCAAAAGTTCTCAGCATCACTGATGGTACTTGCACAGAGGTCGTTTTTTCAGTTTCCAGTTACACCTATCAAAGTTCACAAAAGTTGTTTCCCTAGTCTCGAGACACTTCTGAATTCGATCACTTGAAAAAGAACTTCTGACCAGAAGAACAGCAAACTACAAATTCAATGGGCCCCAATCACCATCAGGCTCTAGGAGAGCTTACACCGAGATATTAAAAACTGTAAAAGCGCCGCTGTCTTCTAATATGATCTAGTTTGGTTTGGTTTGATTGGATCTGATCTCTTATGATCTGATCTGGTCTGGATGCATCTAATCGGCTCTGGTTTATTTTAATCTGATCTGGTCCATCCAGCCCAATCTGATCTAATATAGTCTAGTGTACTGTTTTCTACAGTCCATTGCAAATTAGAGCTGCATCATGAGGGACGTCCAGCGCCTCACGCGGAATAGCATGCAGTGGTTTAAGTGCAGCAATCAGGTTTGAAACTGACTTGGAACGGCGTTTATTGTATTTGGCTTTATGGAGAAGTCAGCTAGGCGATAGCCTATAAGCCTCATCTAGCCTTTCACTAGAACATGACACTTTGTACCTGTCTTTGTCGTTGAAGGGTAGATTTTCTTCATTATTAGAACAGAGAGGGATAAAATTTGATCTTAGGCCCATCGAGGCTGACGTATTTTATCGGCACAATCTTTGGATCTTTGAGACATAGGCTCTCATTGCCTTTTACGTATTAACCTTTAAAAGTTTTAGATGCAGATGATAAAATATGTCTTAAAATTTCATATTTAGGTGCAGATGATGAAATATGTCTTAAAAATTTAATGTTTTGGTGCAGATGATAAAATATGTCTTAGAAATCTCACTTTGCAGCTGTCTTTGCAGCCTTTTGGACAATGTCGGCCGGAGTGGCCGCATCACTCCCCCCCAGCCACGCACTGCTAAATACGTATAGGACTTAAGGCACCATTTCGGTTAAGATTGTAAGAAAACGGGGTTAGGAGAGGATGTAAAGAAGGACAAAAGCAAATTAGATTGTAGACAGTGCGCGCTAGTTCGGGTCTCAGCAAAAATCAGCATACAGTAGTTCTGGCCACGTCTTTGCAAGGATCAGCTGAAATCCTTTGATAAACCTACTTAAAAGGAAAGCTCTCGTAATGTTTAGATGTGTGGAAATGTATTCATTTCTCCTTCCAAAATGGTCATAGTAAAAAGTTGCTTATTTTTAAAATGTCCCTACTGATTTGAACTTATAATTATTTATTTTAGTTTAACGTGGAGTCCGGTCAAGTAGGATGAGCCTGTTGGAAGCCACCATGGTGAAAAGACTACTTAAATCTTTTAATTCTAACGCAAAAAGCATCCAGGCCCGCATGCATGATCAGTGCTTAAGTTAGTCGCCAACTAGAGCCTAATCCTGGATTAGATAGTTTGTGACCAACAGCCTTCGACAAACGCTATGACACAGGGCTCTTATGCATGGCGACTGCATAACTGCAAAACAAGATATTTGGTCTTTGTGCGTTACGCCCAGACTAATGATAATCCACTTCCCAGCCAGGTGTAAGTGGGCTTGTCCTAGCTTAGTAAAGATAAACAAAAATAGGGGCTGTCATAATTCGTCGAAGTTTCTGACGTCAATGAGTGTTTAAGACAGTTGGATTCCACTCAGTTCGTTCTCAACAATCATATTAACAATACTTAAAATGTAAATTCTTCTTAATTTATCTAAACATACTATAAATAAATATCATTCGTGTTTGAAAAGACCGTTTTATAGACATGAAGAACATTGATATATAAAGCACATGAATATATTATCGTTTCAACAAATAGCTTTTGCGCATGCGCGATCAACAATCCACGTTAATATTGGATAGCCATGCGTCAAAAGTTACCTCGGAAAATTTAATCCACGTCCCCTAAGACAGTCAGTTGTCAAATCCCCACATAATTTGGTTAATTCCAGGAGGCAGGTCAGGTGAAACAGAGACAGCATAGTCAATAACAAGAGGTCAATGACAACAGCTACATTCTCAATGGGTATCGTCGATAATACAGCTTACAGAGATTTCAGAGAAGACAGACGAAGAACGCCGTACAAGATACGCCGGACTGTCGGGCAATTCCAAGAGAAGCGTGAGCTGTTTAATGACCAGACTTCGACGCTTCAAGCCGTCCACAGTACGAGATCATCTATTGTTTCTCCGTCGTGGCTACTTGGACGTTGTTTATCGCCAGAATCATACAGAATAAATACAAAATAATGGTCTTCATGAATTTTTAAGGCTGAATGTTTGCAGGTTGCAATTTGCGGTTGGGCAGCGGCGAATAAGACCGTTGGCAGAAGAGAAATGTATGTAAGAGATGTACTTTTAAAGGCAGAAGTCTCAACATGTGTGGGTAAACAAAATGCATGGGAGCGTATCTTCAATGGGGCATGTGGGCGATGTCTGACCAATGGGAAAATTTTCCCTCTCTCCCTTTCCTCATATATAAATCGCACACTGAGTGTTTTTCTTTCATTGTCTTTCGACGGCAGCTTTGAAGGTATTAGTTGAAGTTCTTGTCACAAAAGGACTGCTGTAAGTAGCATTACTTCGAAGACTGTGTTCTCGTATTTCATGTCGATCACGTACGAGTCTTAAACGAGACCGGCATTGGGCATCCGCTGTGTCTTTTCCCCGGCAGATAAGACTGGCCGCCTCGAACTCATTGTCCTTCGGCTGCACAGACGGCAGACGCTGAATGGGTCAAGCACCGGCTTAAGACCCACCTGTTCGCACCGGTCTCGTCCAATCAATGTTTAATGTCTTGTTTGTCGTGTGTCGTATAAGCGGTGCATACACCAACTGGCAATAATGCACTCAGTTGTATGGGTCCCCTCCAAGCACACCTTTCTAATGCAACCATCGCATATTATATATGTATATATGGATGTATGTGTGTATGGTGTAACGTATGCATATATATGTATGTATGTAAGTATGCAGGTATGTGTGTATGTATACATTTATACATGCCGCCTGTGCACGTATGTTGTTACATGCGGCTTATTGAGTAGATTTGAGTTGTATGTGGCACGTCGTCTGAAAATGTTGCCGGGAAAAAGCTGACCTTATAAAAAGGTGTGATGTTAACTTTGCTCAGACTACATTTTGTTGTTGGTCTTGTGGCTCTGTTTTGTTACTAGTCCCTCCGTAGTCGTGTATGTCTCCCTGCGTGGATAAAATGTTTTAATTCTTGGTGAGCTGCTTTGGTTCTGCTTGAGCTGTTTTTCGTCACAGTCTGTTGGTGGAACTCTCATTTTCTTGAGAGGTTTTCGTTTGTTTTTTGCCGCATGAAGACGACGTCTTGTACTGTAGTTCGTATACATGAGCCATGTTCCGCTATAAATAGACTAGGTATTCAATTACATACCTCTACACAACCTGCAGCAATATATGCATGTGTACATGCATGCCTGTATGCATGAATATGAAATACGTAGGTAGGTATAAATGTATGAAGACGTAAGCCTGTGAATATGTACATACTTAAATGCGCCACACTGTGCAATTATATATTCAACAATGTACCTGAGTATTTATATAGCACCTTTCATTTGACCTATGTCTGAAGCGCAGCTCTACATCAGGCAACACGACTTCAGTGCCAGCTAGTGTTTTTTACAATTTCATTTCATTTTCTGATAGAGTCGCTACATCATTCGGGTCTTTGACCGACAGAATGAGAGACCTGATTCGAATGAGAGAGAAGTACAGACGAACGCACAGAGACAGACAAGCAGCCTGACTAGACTAATGGCTAACAAACAGATGTACACAGACTAACAAAGAGAAAGAGGCAGACTTCTGTTACATTAAAAGGATTTCCGTTACAATCAACCTCAGATTGATACAGCGACAAGATAGAGGACGCCACCTTCTTCAGGCTGACAAGGGCGCAGCATCAATGCTGTCAGGCTTTCGCCTTATCTGCTCGCCCTCTGTCTTGTAGGTCGGAAAGAAGCCCCTGATGGGGTTAATCCTTCACGGGAATAATAACCTACCGAGAATTCAAGAAACTCTGGGAAATTCCACACGGGGTGTCACAAAATTAATTCCTCCCGACAATCTTATTACTAATTCTTATGCCCACATACTAGAGTGAATAACAGACAGCTATAAAGCCAAACATCAAACGGTTTATCGGAGACTAGAAGTTTATCACGAGATTTGTTTTGGCTGAGCAGCATGGGCTATGCAGCAGCCAGGCCCTATCAGAGGTATATAGTGGGCAGCAGGGCCATTTTGCCTGGGCCTCACATGGTAAGGGATCTCATCTGGTTCTGTTTTTCGTTTACTTTAAAATAAGGAAGAAATGTTCTTAATCGAACCAAATATTTTCTATTTATCATTCGGTAGCTAGCAACAAGTCATTCGAATTCTTTTATTTCAAAATTGATTATCATTAGTACTTATTTTTCCTGTTTTGTATCAGGCTTACAACTGACAACTGCGATTTAGTAGGCTTACGATGTGCATGCTTTGAGATTTGGGCCTCGTCTTCGCAGTGGCCCTGGAGGCCTACCTGAATCTCTCATATGCTGCAATCAACGTACGGTCCTGTACTTAATTGTCTTGCTGTTTCCAACCTTCAGAGCACTAAAAGCAACCTTAACTGGACACCAAGATCAAGAAGCAACGCATTTAAGAGGTTCTTAACAGCTGCTTATAAAAATCAAAACATACACACATATCGTGATACCAACACAATCACATACAGTAAAAATTATCAGAACACAATACAGGGTTATGAATTACAACATAACCGAACTTTTGCAGTTTAAGCCAAATACGATTATTATAAATATACATGGGCCTATATATAATATATAATTATATGCCGTATCGCTTTCATCTAAGGAATGATAATGTAATGAAGTGTACTGTAATGTAAGTTGGCCATTGTATATAATCATGAACGCCTGTATATATGCATATCTGTTGTATATACATGTATACGTATCAAGACACTTAAAATAGCGCATTTTAATAACCTCTCAATAGTGTTATGTAGTGTAAACAGCGACGACTTAGTGTTTTGTTTATAAGCTGCCAATTTGCAACATTCATAAGCAGGTAGAGATTTGTGATTGGAAGCGGTGGAGGGAGACTGCAGAGAAAGACTGGAGAAAATGCATCACAACCGGAGATGGTCTAGACCAGGGAGAGAAAAGTTCCCCTCCCATACTATCTTTGGGCCAAGAGTAAAGTCCCCCATTCAAAGCCCGTAGGTCTAAATACTCATCGGTCAAAATCACGAGTGAATGGCAACATAAGCCATTATAATGACTTTGCACAATAGGCCTGTTACTGGTATTCGCTAAGAGAAGTTTGCGAAGAATACATTCAATCGGATTGTTAGCCCGGAGTGAGCTTTAATCGTGGGCCTATCGTAATCGTAACCTCTGGATTTCTTCAACGCCCCGAAAGGTAAGTCGTTGAAATCAGCTTATTCACAGGCATTCATTAAAAACAAAATCGGTGAGGCAGGTATGGTCAAGTTCGGTCCCAAGTCCATATCCAAAGGTCAAGCAGTTATACAAGCAGACGGCTGACTATCTGCTTGACCTTTGAATCTTGACTTGGAACTGAACCCACCCGCGTACGAGGGGAAGAATTTTATTGCGCGGTTATTTTCGAGTAGGACACCACGGATGCATAATAGGATGATCCGACTCCGGATGCCCTTAGGCGATGACGCACTCGTGCTGGACGTCAAAAGTGACCGACTCAGCGACGATCGAATCACAACGCGATCTGCTCCGTCCGTCCGCCGTCCGCAGCTCTTATTTCCGAACTGCTGACTGCCAGTCTGGTGCCTCCTGTGGCTGCAATCTTCTTGAACGACTTCCTCCGTAGTTCCACTTCACGTGAGTAAAGTTACTCTACAGCTAAGATAAACTCCAAATGCAAACAACATTACTTGAGTAAGCTATATTATTCTACTGTTAAGACCAGTTCTACTTCCGAATGCAGTCAGTTTGAAGACATGGGATTTAAAGACATGATTGTTCATGTTTTGTGATGATCTTTCCAGTGCACTATGACTTACTTTGGGTTTTATAAAGCTGAAGAAGAAACAGATTTTTAACTATGTATGTATCTGAACACTTTTGTAACGCCTTTTTATTACTTCACAAAGGCGCTGAGGTAAGAGTGGGCGTAACCATTTTAATCGAGGTCTTATATAAGATGATACAGATATGATTTTAAAGTTCAAAACTAGCTAAGCTCCTATAATCCGTTGCAGGTTGCATCGTAAATATCTAGTTTGTCTTTTTAAATTCTGAATTGGTTCACTGCAGTTGTAGCCGATAATTGGAAACGGCAAGCCATAAAGGATCAATATTAAGTGGAAATTTCATAGGGCGAGTGTTCTTAATGTGACATTTTAGCAAAGGTCCTTTTCGGCTGCCACTATTCACTTAAAGTAGCGAGTTAGTGAGACTTTGTAGAAGCGTGTACTCGTTCTTACCATTTCTGTAAGTCAACGATTAACGGTTCCATCTGGAAAGCTTTTTAGTTGAGTTATACAAATGTTAAGAGCAGTTTTTAGTTTAAACCAGAGATCGCTACTTCAATCATAGACTGCTACATGGATTTCGACATAGCTACGCCGTACCATAACTTAGGCTTACAGACTTATGATATAGCAAACAAGGCTAGATTTGTATGGTAAAGGGAACCCTGCCCGCTTGGAGGGGTGCGATTTGTAGGGATAAAGAGCAATCGCCCAACTAGGTCAGACCCTCTCCCAACGAGGTGCTTTGTTTCCATACATTTCGCTCCTACATATTGGTCTACTCCCCTCCCCAACTCCCAACCCCAGATCGCACCTTGCCCCGTCAATAGGCTACTACTACTTAAGACACATTTCACCCATACATAGTTACTCTGCGTTGCCGCCAACCTCAAGTCGTTTCCTGAAAGTAGACGAAATGCAACGTGACTGGCACACACAAATACATTACACCAGGCACAGTTGCCAAATCTATATCATAATTAATTGTAATAATTAGAAAAAGCTCCTCGTTGGGGCTGTCGGTCTGAGTATCTGTCGGTCTGAGTATCACGGGGACAAAGACAATGTAAGACAATGTCTTTGTAAGACAATGAGGTGCGACAATCCTATCTCCTACAGACCGACACAAAAGCCTTTCTAACGGCTACGCTATAGCTTTTCAGGTGATCGGTCATATTTTCAGGCTTTACCAGGTCAACATACCATACACGCTGCAAGTCACTTCTCTCGTTTTTCCTAAGTGAAAATGGACATAAAGCCTCCGTATTGTATTCTGGTCGGCGACATGTTGTCACCTGTCTAATCTCATCTAATCCGGAAACTTGTGTAGCGCCGTTATCATAATGCACAAGGTAACAATCGAAGGCCGCTTATGAGCAAATCGCATTCCATGCTCGCAATCCATTGGCCTGAGCCGTGCAGTTAGGACGACATAAATCTCGTAGTATTTGAGCTGCCGTAGCCTCCTTAGTCAAAGCACATGAATGGAACGCAAAGAGCGACAATATTATATTATAAATAAGCAAAGTTTATGCTTAGATCGTTAAGGTTTGTAGCAGTCCGTATATCTGTCTGTCCTTTTACCTGCTTGCCTATCTGGTTGTTCCCGTGTCTTGTATGTATGTATGTATGTATGCATGCATGCATGCATGTATGTATGTATGTAGGTATGCATGTATGTATGTATGCATGCATGTATATATGTATGTATGCATGCATGCATGCATGCATGTATGTATGTATGCATGCATGTATATATGTATGTATGCATGTATGCATGCATGTATGTATGTAAGTATGTACGTATGCATGTGTGTATGTATGTATGTGTGCATGCATATATGTATGTATGTGTGTATGTATGTATGTATGTATATCTGTATGCATGTATGTATATGTGTGTATGTATGTATGTGTGTATGTATGTATGTGTGTATGTATGCATATGTGTGTATGTATGTGTGTATGTATGTATGTATGTATGTACGTGTGTATGCATTTATTATGTTTGAAAAGACTTAGTATAGGGCCTTTTGAAATCTCTCATAAACGCTGCTGCATATCTGTCTGTAGAAGCCTACATTTAGTAGAGGCAGAGTATGGCAGACTGATTCCATAGAAAGATTTACTATCGTTTTATTCGTTCATTTTCTCGTTCGTTCGTTCTTTGTGGAACAATTTTTATGCGGAAAATATGTAAACAGCGATGAAACTGTATCAAGCTGTTTTGAAAGCACGATGCCGGTATAGCCACAAGCACAAATGATGCACGAGACTGATCCACGTGAAATGAATATGCGTGACGCAGAAATGACGTAAAGCTATCCTAAAACGGAAATAAACATGCTCATAAAGTGAAGCAAATTTAAATTAATTTGTAATGTGATATTGGAAGGCGGCTTTGCTTAGAAGCGTTCATCAATTGCTAACGGCTCTGCATAAATTTATAGCTTTCATCAGATCGGATTAGATCAGATCATGATAGCTCATATCAGTTCAGATTTAGACGCGTAAACATTTGAACTGCACTTTTTAAAGAACCTCTTAAAATACTAAGTCGCGGGGCTTGCATAATGTAGCAACATGTGATCACTAGCTGGTTTGTTTAGCTAATACCTTGGCTTCAGCCATCTTGACTACTGCAACTCACTTCTTTCTGGCATTTCAAAAGGTAACTTGATGAAGCTTTAAAGAGTTCAAAACACCTTGGCAAGATATATCGCTAACACTCCACAATACGAACATTTATCACCGATCCTAAAACCATTGCACTTGGCTGCCCATAGAAGAGCGAAATATTTTCAAGAATGGGCTAATTGATACATATCAGCCAGCCTCATTATCTTCATTCTGTACTGACTCCCAATACTTTTTTCTACTTTACGAGGTCTTCTGAATGTCTAACTCTGACTATTCCGTGGATAAGAACAGCTGTCGGCAGGCGTGCCTATTCTATCGCTGGTCTAGACACTGGAACTCTTCCGGCAAATGTTCGCTTTGAAATGTCAGATCTTGGCCAAAAACTCGTCTCTTCCTGGACTCATTTCCTCCATAGACTGTTTCCGTGTCTTCGCAGATTCCCATCTTGGCTTTTCGATATGATTGACCCTGGAATTTGGCTGGCAGCCTAAAAACGATTTTGCTGAGTATCGACCATGGACTGATACCTTGAACATTATTACAGTGGCTCAAAAGAAGTTCTCATATTGTTGTTGTTGTTGTTGTTGTTGTTATGCTTCCTATAACGATAATAACTCTGTACTCTGCAGAATGCTATTGATAGATGAATGATCAATAAATGAGGGCATAACTTACACTTTCATCTCCGCTAAGATGGATTGACTATAAGCCGAGTTTATATCTGGACTAACTGTTGCTTATATGCTCCTTACATATAGCATGGCACATGTGTACTTCCGAAAAATTGAATCAGTGTCTGTTTCCATAAATCAAATGAAATCTCAGAATTGCTCATTTCAAAAACTCGCCTAGATAACAGAACTGTTTTTCTCTAGGTTTCAAAACTAACATATCAGAGATAAAATTCATAATCAAGCTGTGGTGGAGATCAGACGCTATATTAGGACAAAGCCGGATATGACGCACGACATTAGAACATCGAACATATTATGTAATTTATGTATAGACCAATTACGCAAATTACATCCGACATAGGGACCGATGCTATCCAACGAAAAAAGAGACAGGTTATTGCAAAACGAAATGGATATATGGAAATGCGAAGCAATATCAAATACACATACAATCACTTGCTATAATTCTGTCGGTTGTAGCCAGATCAACTATCGTGTTATGACTGTTATGTAGCGATGTTGTGTTAGCATGAGATTAACCAGTCATTTTGAAATAAATATGGGTTTCATAGCTATGTATGTATGTATGCATGCATGCATGCATGTGTGTATGTATGCATATATGTTTGTGTGTATGTATTTATGTATGTATCACTGCATGGATGTATGTATATATGTTGTATGTATGGATGTGTGTATGTATGTATGTATGTATGGATGTATGTATCTATGTATGTATGTATGCATATATGTTTGTGTGTATGTATTTATGTATGTATCAATGCATGGATGTATGTATGTATATATGTATGTATGGATGTGTGTATGTATGTATGTATGTATGTATGTATGTATGAATGAATGTATGAATGTATGCATTTATGCATGTATGTAGTATATGTATGTATTGATGTATGCATGTATGTATGCATATATGTTTGTGTGTGTGTATTTATTTATGTATCTCTGCATGGATGTATGTATGTATGTATGTATGTATGTAGGTATGAATGTTGTCATCGATTGCCTAGGGCTATGGAAGTATACATCAGCTGTAGGTTAAACGCTTTATTTCCTAAGCTATTTACAAGCGTAACATGACTCACATAGAAACAATACACCGGCCACCGGCGGCGACATCATAACCAGCGAACAGACTCTCAAGAAGAAAACGCAACGTCCACCAACAGACTGTGAAGAAAAACGGCTTAAAGAGAACCAAAACGGCTCAAATAGAACCAAAACGGCTCAAAGAGAACCAAAACGGCTCAAAGAGAACCAAAACGGCTCAAAGAGAACCAAAACGGCTCAAATAGAACCAAAACGGCTCAAATAGAACCAAAACGGCTCAAAGAGAACCAAAACGGCTCAAAGAGAACCAAAACGGCAAAAAGGCTCAGAAGAACCAAACAAGTCATCCACTTAGGGAGACTTAAACACGACTAGCCGAAAGAAAGACGCAATCCGGTCAGGCAGGGCCAAAACCAAAATCCAGCCTGAGCCAAACTTAAACATCTTTTATAAGGTCGGCTTTCCCGCCAAACTATACAAGAGGTGTACAACGTACAACAACTCAACACATCCTATACTCCTTATGTAACAATGCATACATTCCTTATTACATATACATTCATTCTATTTCTGTATATCTATGTATTTATTTATTTATTTATGTGTATGTATGTATGCTTGTACTCTGTCTGTATAAATGTATCAACACATTTAATATAGCGGCTTCGTACCGGTCGGTGCCCACCTGGGTCGTCAGTCGCTTCGTTCTTCATCCCGAGGAGATCTTCAGGTTCCTCGCTGCAGTACATGAGCAGGACAACACCGTGTGTTGTCCTGCATGGGTCCTTCTCTGTGCAACAGTTTTGTTATAAACATTCCTTCTTTTTCTGTTAATTGGCCCAAGAAACATTCTCTTCATTAGTTAAGACTCACTTGTTCAAATTAACTGGAAAGCCATGTTCACAGCGCTTTTGAGAGGTTCTTAAAATGCGCCATATAAAATACTAGATACATATACATACATACATACTTAACATTTTAAGAAAACTCGCGTTATAAATAAGCCTGCTATAAGGAGATTCCGGTATATAAGATGACATTCAAACAATTTATTTTAAATAATGTTTTCATCTACCTGCGAGAAGAAGGGGGGGCTTCTACGTGGGGTTTGGCTAGTGGGGGCAAGAATCGAAAGAGGTTATGAAAGCAGAATGATTTGACTGGTCACAGGATCTCAAATGCTGACGTGTAAATTAATAATTCAGACACAACTCGCGACCAAAGGGCATCCTCTTAAATGGAGCTGATGCAGATGGATGCTGAAGACCATGGGATTGCAGGGGCGAGGAATCGACTTGTCCTTCAAACAGTCGTATCAGTTGGGTTTCAGGATGCTGCAGTTGGTTCCTTTCGCGACATTTAATCAATCCACATTGATTGATGCCTATTAACAAGTTCCTGGGTACAGTCGCTGTAATTGTAACAAATCTGCTCTTCCTAGAAGAATAGAGGAGCCCAAACCCCAGCCAACACTAGAATATATAAAGATATACACACATATTTATATATACATTAGAATCGTCTCTGATTTCTATATTGTCATTTATTCTTCTATTCTTCTCTATTTCTGAATTATTCCTTAATGAATGAAGCTACTGTATGTTTTTGTCTGGCTGACCATTTCTCTTTCTGCGAGTCTCTATTTAAACCTCTCTGCATGCGCCTGTCAGTCAGTCAGTCAGCCAGTCAGTCAGTCAGTCAGTCAGTCAGTCAGTCAGTCAGTCAGTCAGTCAGTCAGTCAGTCTCTGTCTGTCAGTCAGTCAGTCAGTCAGTCTGTCTGTCTGTCTGTCTGTCAGTCAGTCAGTCAGTCAGTCAGTCAGTCTGTCTGTCCATCCGTCTGTCTGTCTGTCTGTCTGTCTGACTGTCTGATGATATGCAGAGTTTTTTTTCGCATTTCTGTAGTAATTTCCCTGTCATTTCCTTCAGTTCTTTCGTACTCTGCTGTCAGAAGATTGTTCTGTTTCGTAGTTCCTTTCGAGATGGATCGTTGCGCGATTCTGATGCTGTCTGTTCTCGGCCTGATGCTGCTGCTGACTTGGTCGCCTGTGGTCATCGGATGGTCTCCGCTGTACGAGTGCTGCTGTCCGGAAAATCCGAGGTGTGGAGGATGCTTCATGTGCCGCAACGACTACTACAGCTGCTACTGCGACCTTTGCTCCTGCTACCCCGATACAGTGGGACCCAACGGTCGAGTAGCCTCCGAAAACGGTCAGTACAACTCAATCGTTCGTTCCTTCTTCTTTCATTCATTCATTCATTCATTCATTCAAAGCATTTATTTAGCGCCCCTTCAGATATCTACTCAGAGGCGTTCTCGGCCCAGCTCTTGTGAAAGAGAACAGTTTGTTTCAAATGCTGATGTAAGGCCGACCCTGTCAGAAGGACACAGATTCAGAGGGAGATCATTCCAAATAGACGGTCCAACCATTGAAAAGGCGCACCTGGCGAGACTGAACAATATTCTGCACGATTTCGCTGATTAATTATAGCTTGATGCAGTTCTAATACGATAGCTTATGTGGGCTAACTGTAGATCACAAACACATTTGGACTCTAACTTATAAATGTACATTTGTGAATGGGAGTTATAGAGCAAGTTCTGAATTTATATAGTTATTATATATGTATATATGTATATATATATATATATATATATATATATATATATATATATATATATATATATATATATATATATATATATATATATATATATATATATATATATATATATATATATATATATATATATATATAATGACTTCATAACATATAGGCCTATAGTATGAAGTCATTAGCTTTATTCTGATTCTGCATTTCATTGACTCACACGTACATTGAAATAAGAAAGTGAAATTTAATGTATTGCCTTAAGCGTTGTCATAATGCTATGATACTCGGCATCTCTCGTTTCTCGTCTACCGTTTTGCTAATATGTTTTAAATTTTTATGTCTACATATTAAGCTGTTGACTGAATTTGTTGATTAGGCTAACGGTAAATCTTCCATGCCATACAACAAAGAACTCTAAGGTTAGGGGTTCGAGGCGCGTGTGTCATCGCTGGAACTGAACTGGGGCAGTGTTCCTATCACGTGATATGTTTGCAACGACGTAGTTGACTCAGATTTCTTGATGTCACGGAGATCCAGGCGAAGACGAGAGACCGAGGTTTTGTTTCGTGACCGACGGTTTTTGTTACTGGGTCTCATGCCAGTTACAATAAGCCATGACGTGAACGAGTATAACGAACATCGACACACACACACGCACATACACACGCCCACACACACACACGCGCGCACACACACAAAGAAAAGCACCAGCACACTTTCACACGTACAGTAACGTATCCGGGGAAACAATGACACAAAGATTGTAACAGATGCACGGCGTTGCACGCATAAGAGTTCATGCACACAAGCGAACATTGTCACACAAGATTAGACTGCCTAAACGCACTATTGTTTGCGCCACATGGACACTGCGCACTGTAGGGTGCAGAGCAGTTCCCGAGACGTTGCTTCGCGATGTCTGTCTTAATAATTAACTGTCAACAACGTTCAGTTAGCGCTGGTTTTCCAGGCACTGCCCTAATTTAAACAAATTGCAGCCAACGTAGAATTAATCGGAAGCTCCAGACAAATCAGATCACATTCGGTCCACAGTCAGGTGTTGTTGGCTCAACAGTCTAGAAAGTAGCAAACAGTCAGTGTAGCTTTGTTCTGCGAACAACGCTGCGTTCGGCTGTCACGAACCAGTAACTCTGAACTCGCGGTCAACTGTTGACCTGACCGGGATTCCGTTGGTTGGGTTCAGGGCCTATCAGAAAGAAAGAAAGAGAGAGAGAGAGACAGAGAGACAGACAGAGACAGACAGACAGCAAAGACAGAGAGAGACAGAGACAGAGAGAGAGCCTTGTTCTTTAGTCAGTACTTAGTGACTCGTAAGTCACTGTTCTTCGTCATTCTGATTGTTCTGGGTGGCAAGACAAACTGTCAGACGAAATGTAGATTTGAATATCATCAGCATAGAAATGATATCCCGGTGAATGAATGGATATCACTGATGGTGGTGATAGCGACGATGACGATGATGAATGAAGATAATGATGACGATAATGATGATAATGGCACGACGATGAGTCAGTGATACGCTTGCGCTAATTAGTAGGCCGAGAGTGACTGATGATTTGCCGACGATGCAGCTAGTGTGCTGTTATTGCTGCTGATGTTACTGATTGTAACGACTGTTATGATGACTTATGAGCCCTAAATAAGAGGAATGACTGATCAACTGATTAGTGCTTATGCGATGAGTAACGATGCTTCGACCAAGCCCAACATCAGACAGGCAGGCAGATAAACAGTAACAGCAGCAAGAGGTGGTGGTGGTGGTGGAGTAGGAGGAGAAGGAGGAGAAGGAGGAAGAAGAAGAAGACATACAGACAGACAGACGGACAACAAGAAGAGAACGACGAGAAAGAGAAGGAAAGGAGGAGAATGAGAAAAGGAGGAGGGATGTTGGCCTTAATAAGGAAATTAACCCCGATCAAAGTAATTGTGTTTGGGGGTGAAACGGTCTACTGTCGCTGCCGAGTGCTGCCATAGAGGCTCACTCAAATCGCCCTCTGGCGACGTTTATGCCCGGATGCGAATGTCATCTCATTCGGGCGTCCTGCATGAAGCAGCAGTAATTGTCATCTATCCTCCCTCCCACGTACTGCTCCTCTTCGTGCTTTCCACTTCCTCTTCCTCCTCTTCCTCCTCCTCCGCGACCGTCCTCACTCTTTTCTCTCTCCATTTCCTAATTCTAATTCTGCTCTTCAGATCTCCTCCACTTCTCTCTTACCTCACTCAGTCTTACTGTCCGCTTGTCTGTCTGTTTGTCTGTGTATGTATGTATATATATATTTTATGTATATGTATCTATGCATATATATATCTGTCTGTTTTTCCTCTACTTCCATGTTATGCTGCTTCTCCTATCTTCTGCTGCTTCTCATTTTACCCGTTACTCTTCTTCCTCTGTTTCCTAGTTATCGTGTTCTTCCTTTATCCACTGTTTTTTCTTCTCTTCTTCCTCCATCTTGTCCTTTTCATTCTTCCTCCTACTACCCTCTTCCACCTCTTCTTTTCCTATTCATCTTCCTCCTCCTATTTGTCCTCCTCCTCCTCCTCCTCTTCTTCTTCCTCCTTCTCCTTGTTCTATTTCTCCTCACTCTGCTCCTCTTCTGGCAGTCGATGAATGCACGCACGACGAGGTGTCAGAGGGGCAGAGGGGCCACGGACCGACCGCCTCACTTAAATGACAGAATCAGACGACTTATCACGAACGAATTAGGAATAACCTGTTGAAAGCCACGACCCATTCCGATTGAACAGAAGGAAACGCACGGCGTCTTTCTGTCTGTGTCTTTGTCCGTCTCTCTCTCGTCTTGGTCCTTGCTCTGTCCCTTTAAGTGGACTGACTTAACCGAGTGACTGACTGACTGACTGAACGAACGAACGAATGAATGAATGAAATGTCTGTCACACACACATGCACGCACGCACACTTCAACCACGGTTTCTCTTACAGCTGATTGAATGACGGAGCTTTTGGGCTCAGGCCATCGTCTATTCCGAACTAGAAGTTGTCAAGAAACGCTCAGATGAACTCGACAAGCGTAATCCAGTGCATCTAAACGAAATATTTGTTGCAATTTCCATCCTCGGATTCTTCCTCTGAAACAACTACCCAGATTACTTCATACATGTCGTTCAACAATTTACGTTTATGGCAATCACGTATGGCGAGACTACTGTACATATATTTAAACCTTAGTGAGCCATTGATGTTTATTACGATTCCTCACTCAGCCAACGGACACACGGCGTGTCAACAAATGTCTTTCTTATTATTATTATTATTATTATTATTATTATTATTATTATTATTATTACTGCATTTATTAAGCGCCACCATGTAATGACAATCGAAGACGCTGATCAATTGTAGGCCTATACAGTAAACGTTGCAGAGGTTCGAACTAACTAATCGGCTATCGTGCCCCACAGTTGGCTACTTTGCCCGTGTATTAGATCGAAGCAAACTGGATAATAATTTATGTTGGGATCTTTCTTTGTCTGCGCAGAACTGATCGGTATGCTGATGCGAAGTGGGAAAAAGTAAGAAAGACGAGGATACGTTCGCCAATCGCATTGGATGCAGTCAGTCACCCGTCGTTGTTCGATCTTTTTCGGTTTCTGAAATTCCAAACACGATCCTCGGAACATTTATAGTTTGAGTTTTCACCATGGGCCTACTCACTTCTTAACTTCTCGTCTATTTAGTGTAAACCGCTTTTGGTTATGGAGGCCGAAGGCAGGCTGCCTGTTTTGAAAGTTGTATGTAAATGCATTGAGTTTTCATGTTTACTTTTAAAAAACAATTATATTTCCAATTTATTTTTGTGTGTATAAACTTCTGGATGATGCCGATAAATATTGTGATGCTACAAATTTTTATTTTGATCCGATTTAGGCTGTAAGTCCTATAGTTTGGCGTCTGTTCACTGAAGGAAGATTGAACGCCGTTTATCCGCAAGACAGATTTTTGGCGATTTGTAATTACTACACTCTGGTGAACTAATTAATCCGACGCTGAAGAAGTTGAACAGAATGGCCAACAATCTTTTCGTACCTATCCGGGTCGTCCATTAAACAACTCCTGAAAGAGGAGCATGGGGTCACCCCAACGAGGTAATATAAGAACGGGTCACCCAGACGCGGACAAGGGGAGGGGATTATGCTCAATGCGGACGTCATTTGGCGTATTTGAATTTAGTAGTTATTTCAGTGCAGCCATGACCTTAACCACCAACTTTAGTAAGACAGCAGATAGTCTGTATTGCATTTGATGCGACAACATCAAAGTAACCTCGT
Organism: Norana najaformis; assembly: GCA_964023275.1. Classification (NCBI taxonomy): domain Eukaryota; kingdom Metazoa; phylum Annelida; class Clitellata; order Crassiclitellata; family Hormogastridae; genus Norana; species Norana najaformis. The sequence continues at coordinate 22,852,495 of OZ029919.1, forward strand.
GTTGCACAGTTAGCCCTGCATCATCAACATGATAGCACAATCTAGGCCTTAGTACTGTGCTGGAGTGCAGACGCGCATGGGAGTTGGGGCATTGCCAAATTCAGACAAGGAGAGAGACGTCCAACATAATTCCTTTTTGCAGATGTCTTTTAAAGATGACCCCTTACCAAAGTTCTACACAATTAACTTTTCGAACAGGATGCCATCTCCCAGACATTGACCTTCTAATTCTAATCCACAACTCCTTAAACATACTGTATTCTGATTGATAAATAAATTGTAGAGGATTGTGGTACAACACATATGGAGCGTATATGCTAGTTGACATACATGTAACTTCGATAGCAACGCAGTGATAACATCAGCATACCGTAAACACAAAAATCAATTATTCCGTTTCAGGCCTACCTTATAATTTTCCGGCTTTTTGAAACCACTGACCCAGTTATTACTAGATGTTTTACAGGCAATCAATTATCTCAAAATTTGACCTGGAAGACGATAAATTAATTTGAGGCAACTGATAAAAGTTGCATCTGTAGGTACTATGGATTGTCCAATTGTAACAAGACTCCACAGAAGTTTCAGCTAGTGGCTCAACAAAAATGTGTTTATATTACAGCTCCCATGCAGTTAAATTTTTCAGGAATCATGCTGAAGAGGTTTCCAGATTTAAAAATTCTTTGTTTAAAAAAGCACTTCAATTTTTATTACAAATGCGAACAAGAACTGGAACAAAAATAAACATCAAAGAATTATTCAACCAACTGAGAATTATTCAACCAACATAATTTGATTCTACACACAGGAACGCATGAACACAAATTAACATATTTATACTGCTTTAAAAATACCCCTGGAATTTCACTTGCCCAAATATGCAGTCCTTAAAAAAAATTATAATCAGACTTTACTTCCAGTGTGCTTAAATGTAATATGCAAATAACAAAGTAACCTTGCTTAAGTTGAAGATCAGGAGTCCCCATGACAGTCACTTAAATAGGAATACACAAAGGTACACTGGTTTGATTCGATCACCATAAATCTTGATAGTTTTGGACAGCTTGTTTTCCAGTGTTGCTCAAGACAACTCAAGTACATTACAGTGGAAGGTAATAAATGGTGATTTGCAGTTGGATGCATTGGGAAATCGATAGACAGGAGCAATGTGTGAGACAAATCAAATGTATACCCGTGTACGAGAGGAGTCATATTGCGATCTGGCCATGCCACCGGTGTGTTGTGGTTAGCACCCAAACTGAGGATTGTCTACTAAATTTAGAGAGTAATAAAGAGTCATCAAAAACTGGGGAAAACTAAAAACGAGCAAAACAATCTCAGAAACTTAAAGGTTATCGAGAAATGTGGCCTTGTCCCATTTGCCCCTCCTTATTGTGAGAACTTCAGGATCTGCTGCTCCACCATTGTAGGGATGACCTGAACCAGCAGGGAAAGTGCCCACTTACAAATCGCACCCTGGCAATCAGATGGCCAGATTTTGCCAACAAAATCGAGGACAGTATCACAAAGTATCCAATCAATGCAGTCATTTATACAAACTTCTGAATCCAGCTTTGGCATTCCTTGTTTCTGTCAATCCTTATCAAAAGAACGTTTGTCAACGATGTTCTGTATTTAAATAATGTTCCTTTTCTTCTTCACCATGATTCCTGAAAAATTTATATGCACCAGGAAATGCATTATTTTCTATTAAAGACCTAAAATCCACTGCACGTATCAATAAATTCAAAATATAATAAGGGATATCTAAAATTAACATTTCAAACTTAATTCTGGAAATTTTACGAATTTTCATTAGCACAACATTGTCATTAGTATTTCACAAAAAAGTTCTCAAGTTCATTCCGACCATTACATCACAAAACAGAACACATTCTGAAGTAGCCTACTAAATCATAGCCAAACATGCTGCCGTTCTTATACAATATAGGCCTTCCATTAATCCAAAATGAAAGTATGTGCTCATTTATCTGCATGATTTGTTTTCCTGGACAAGATTTCTGCATTACATCCACCAGGGACAATTTACCGAAAATTAAAAACTTCTATCAACTTACGACCTTCCAAAAGCTGCAAAATTCTTCACAATAATTTGGAAAATGTTAACAGTGGAATGCAAACTGGAGCTTAATGAAGGGTTACAATCGTGCTGCCAAAACACAAGAAAAGATTAGGTCTTGACCTCTGAAGCTAGGATTTTCAAATGAAACCAAATTTAAATAAATAAAATTGAACTTCGCAAATAAAGTTTTACAGTTTCATAGACAATCAGAGTTAATACCAGCCACTTAATTATAACATTAATCAAGTCAATTAAAGTTTTAAAGACACTGCAGCCAGTTAATATACCATTCAAACTACAGTATCTGTCATATTATATATCTTTCTCAGTAAACCAGCATCTTTACAAGCACCAGAGGAATCGCAAACAAAGTTTAAATCAATCTTCAAACATCGACACATCAAAACCCAAGCTGGTTCTACACTGTCTACTAAGTCACAAAAGCATCATATTTACAGCAAAGCAAAAAACAAAACATACCTAAGATGCAAAATATAAAAAACTAATCTTTGTTCTGTTGTAGGAAAAATTAATCTTACACTTTAGCCAAAAAAACCATGCCTCAGAGTATTTTTCTTGATACAGGCATTCAATAAATGCATTTACCTAACCTTGCCAACTGCCCTTCAACTTTTTGCCAAACCAGTAATGGGACATCAAGAGTAGCAGTGGACAGAAATTAAAAAACAATTAAAAACATGTTAACTTTTGCAGCATCAAACTCCAGTTTTCAACTCAAAATTCAAACTGTATCAGTAAAATGAATAAATGGAAATAATTCTTTGTTGAATGTAATGCTGGTAGATGGCAATTTAGACAGCACTGCAGGATGGTGGCCCACATCGGCTACAACAGTGCAGGATGGAAATTAAGGAAAATATCAGGTTATATCAAACTTCTCAGAGTTCTCTTAAAACAGGAATTTGTTCCAGCTACTGAAATCATTCAGGAAAACGCCCGATACACCCCATACCATTATTTGTCTTCAAACCCCAAATTTTGTCTTGCAAATTGGCAGGACACCCGTATATCAACACTCCCTTAGCGAGTGTATACATCTGCTAATTGACCCTAGCACTTGACATCAGCTGAGAACATTATTATGAAAGACAACATGACATCGCAGTTGTAAAATCAGACGTATTACATTAGCTCTGCACGATTCTAGATTTAATGAGATTTCAAAGGTGTATTGCCTTACAAAAACCAACTTGTGTTATGTATATTTGAACAAACAATCTAATCACGTGTCATGCAGTTGGCTCTCTTCCTTCCACTTAGCAGATTGGCTGGTACTCATCTGAAGATGCTCCATACAAAAGGTTTCACACAAATTGCAGGCCATACAAACCATTACAAGACCATGCATGTGGATAAAGAAAGTTCTTAATATTCGTTCATTGCATCATTACACCCCTTTGGACAGTCAACTATCCCAAAACATACTTCACTCTGTGCAACTCCAGTAAATAAGGCTGTTAGCAGGCATTTAAAACTCATAAGTATCTCATGTTTTCAGGATATGCAGTGTATATTAAAACCAATGACACCAATTGTCCAAAATGATTTTACAAATTTTAATTATGGCAAACATCTCAACATTACTAAAATCAGTCAGGTTACACTCTTCTATGAACATGAACTTGTTTTCATACCTACTGTCAGAGTTGATAGTCGACTATTAACTACAAAGCAACGTTGCCAATGTCACTGCCGAAATTATTAAGCAGATATGATTACACTAATTAACTGTCATTCCCATCTTGCAATGTGCTGATATATTGTTGAAGATAATCCACCCAAAAGCGAACTGTCAGTTACACAAGACGTTTGTAAATGTTCTACTCTATAGTAACACAAAACTAAAGTTCAACATGTTTATGCCATAACCAGATAGATTATCTGTTAAGTTTCTAAAATGAAGTTTATGTTAAAATAAGTGCATGAATCACTGATTTCTTGGTCTTCTCCATAAGATCCTGGAAAGGAAACCACAGAACAGTCTAATAAATGTCATTTACAAAATCAAATTGAAGAAATATACTATGTATAAACATATATGTTTGTGTGTATGTATAAATTTCTATATTATATAAATATATATGGAAACATACAGTACAATGTAGTAGTAAGAATGACAAAAGAGTGCCAATTTTAATAGCAAATAAGACAACTCAGCTCGTACCTAGACTATCGTGTCTACTTAAGGAGGGCACTGAAAAGTGACCAGGATTTCCATCGTGAGGCTGCACCTTTGGAAGCAGACGCTGGCTGCTGGTCATCCTGAAATGGCATGATCAATTTCATTCAGTGAACAACACACAACAGTAAGACTGACACCCTCTATGGTGTATCAACAGCTATGTCAACAATCCAGCCCTAAGAAATTATTCCAGTAATTTCAAAATGAAAAGTTTGTAGTCTTTTGCAGTGAATTTTTAAAAAGAACTTTGGTTTACAGCCAAAATTCTTGGGAGGAATTGGGCCTGCAAGTGAAGAGTAGCATAGACAAGCTGTCCCAGGGCAAATTCATTCAGAGGTTTACTTCATAATTTACAAGTAATTTTAACCACAAGATGATTAAAGATACTCACATCGTCATCAGCTTGATCAGCACCTGAGCGAGTGTAAGTAGTGCTTGTACGAACTGTGTCACGCTTCATCTCCAGTGTTGCCATTTCCTGTTTTCATAAGCAATACAACATGTACAAATTTTAAAAAAATTCCCTAAAGGTGGTTTTTTAAAGCAATTTAAGAATAAAGGAGTATTTCTGTTCTAGTTGAAATGGCTAAATGCTACAAAAATATCAAATACTGAAGCTGAGATAGAAAGGAAGAGGAAGCTCACAAGGCAAGACACCTATTGCATACAGGCAAAACCAAATAACCTGGCTGGCTCTGAGAATATGATCTGATCTTGAATTCACACGGCTTAAATTTGCCAGGCGCATCAAACTAACAAGCCTTAGGCATTCACAGTTTATGATTAGTTACCTCGCCCCTCTGATCAAGAAGTGTGGTCTTCATTTCGTCACCAGTGAACCATGCCTGGCCCTTCATGACAAGGTTTTCTGGTGGAGAATGCTGCTGGTTGGTGTCCGAGCTCCACACCTAAATAGAAAAGAGGGCAACACAGTTTACAGTACAGGATCTCAGAAATTAACCTTTACTTGTAAAGATCTGTTATAACATTGCACAAGGCAACAGCATTAGCACACCCAAGGGTCAGTACCCACAACTGGGGTGCTGATGTCAAATCTTAAAAAGATGGGGAATGATAAGAGCCTGATAAAGCAAGAACTAGCCCCAGAGGGCCCACATGCATAACATGCAGGAGGTCCGACCAAAAGTTGAAGTTATGTCGCTGGGCATCAACCAATATATTTAACACCCATTCACAATTCCAAGCAAGCCCAGTAAGACTACCTGAAGCAGATAAACTCACTGAAAGAGTATAATTAAGACTAGGCCACAGACACAACACTCTGAGGAAAAACAGAGAAGGTTCATTCAATAAAATCTACCCAACCACCAAAATGGCAGTCAAATTATTCTGAGCTACACTCCATCTCAGTGTTTTCGTTTACATGATGGATGAGTCACAGCGGCATATTGTCACCCATAGTCAAACAGCTAGTAAAGAAATTTGCTGGAGGCTCTGCCCCTGTTTTCACTTGACAATAATCATCTGCAGACATCATTTACAGTTATTCTGTAACCAATATTAATTTATGAAAACACTGCCCAGTTGTCAAACAAATGAAGCACAATGCCTAAAAGGCTCTACTTACTGTGACATACTGCTGTGGCTTCAGATGAAGGGTTCGATGGAATTTGTATGTTGTCTCGTTGTCACCACACACATGTCGCACCTGCCAACCTCCAAGAGCAACTTCCTACAAAACAAACACTTTCACCTCAACATTTCCACATTATCTTCAATCTAAGGTGGGATGTGGTGGTGTAGTGGTATGGTCGTTGCTTCGTAACCGGAGGGTCGCGGGTTCAAATCTGCCTTAAGCCACTGCGTAACGACCTTGGACAAGTTGCTCACCCGCAAATGTCTGTGAGGAAGGCAACGGGAAACCACCTCACTCAGCTCATCCCCGGGTGGCATAAAGCCAATGGACCTGCCTTCGGGCAGAAAAGTCATCATCATCTCCAATCTAAAGACAGATGCCACACAACATGGCACATTTTATTATACGGTTTAATCCAACATTTTACAAACTATATACAATACTTCAGTCCTACTTTATTTCTACATTCTCGGAAGCAATTTATAAGTTAGAACATAATTCATTCACAAATTCATCTAATTCACTTTTTAACTGTAAATATTTTTTATTATTTTTTAATTGTCACACTAACTGCTTTTTAGCAGCTTCAAGCATGATTCTGATAAACTTTTAAAATTACTTGCCTTGTCAACTGATGAGTTGAATATCTTTATGTATTTGGCCTCTGGGTTGATCTCTGATATTTCTATAACATCCTTGGCAGATGTTGATTTTATGAAATCTGCACTGGAAGCAGCCTCCTTGACTAAGCTCAAACCAGACTGAGATGCTCCAAAAGATGTCTCCTCAACACGCCGACGCTTTCGGCTGGAATCTCCACCTGCACCACGGAATGGAGTACGGCCAGGTGTACCTGTCTCTGTTATGTTTAGTCTAAAATACAGCAAGGTGAGCTAAGAAAACTATTTTTAAGCATAACTTACCTAAACACACATTCCAGTAATGCACAATTATAGGACAAAATTCTGAAGTAACACAACTGAAAACACCAATACCAAATTCAGTTCAGCTTTACAGCACAACATTAAATGGCACTTGATGTAGCCAACAAAGTTAGCTATCTACAGCGCTTTAAAAGTTTCTACAAAAGTGTCTCCCATGCTAGCCTAAAAGATGACAGTCATTAAGAACAAAAAGTACAATGCCCAGACAACTAGAAGAGTAATCACTAGTGGTAGAATTACAAGGATGCACAGAGTTCTTCCCCAAGGTATTCCAGATACAGGAAATTTCAAGAAGCTGTATATCACTGGATTAACAATGCTGTATCTTGTGGAAGTACAGACAAGATTTATTAACAAAACGTTGATTATTAAGGAGTTACGAGTTCAACTGATGCCGACTATTAACAACCACGAGAATCAAAATGTTGTATTACCTACAATGGCAAAAGACATAAAAGTCTGACAGAACACATTCACAGATGCAGACAGATGCCAAAAAACACTTCCCCTCCATATTTCCACAATATCTTTCATCTAATGAATTGCAAAAACTGCACAAATATTCTTCCTGCCTTGTTTCTTCGGACTCCAGAAGTTTTCGATAGGCTGCAATCTCTGTGTCCAGCTGGATCTTGACATCCATAAGATCCCTGTACTCCTGGAGCTGGTCTTCAAGGGATGCTCGAAGGCTACGCACCTGAGCATTCAGAGCATCAACCTCTATCTGGTGTGCCTCTTGTTCACGCTTCAGATGGTTTTCAAGGTCACGGATGCGAGCTTCATACACAAGGTTCTAGAAATAGAAACAGATTTCAGAGAACAACTCACAGCAGCTGCTCTAACATTGGTAGTAATGGCTTTACTTAAGTCTCCCAGACACGAATGTCTAGAACAGAAAAAGCATTACTGAACAAATTCACAGCTGAAATTTCAGTAATGCAACTGAATCATCAAGGGCTTTGTACATTCACCTATATCATGTCATGTAATCATCTCTGGACTGGATCCAGTCGTTGATTTCTCTATGACATCCCTCCACAAATCTCGTTTCCCGGCCATCTCCTCAAGGGTCATTCTCCGTCTGCCCTCCGTTTTCCCATAGATAGTAACTCCGGCACCTTTCAGATCCTCTTCAAGGCAGTCTATCCATCTTCTTTTCGGTCTCCCCACTGCCCTCTTTCCGTCCGGTTTGTATTTAAAGATTTTCTTTGGGTTACGGTTCTCACCTATATACATGCTTCAAATGACTGAAACCATTACCAAAGCTTCACATACCTATTTCAGGTTGTCCAGCCTTTCCACCACATTCTGCTTATCAGTGGAGTTTCTACTAAACTCTGCCAGTCCTGTGCCATCTTACTTGGAAGCAACCAGCAACTGACATAAGCCAGTACATTACGATTTTGTGCTATACATGTACTAAGGTTTCATTCTACAGGAATCTGAGACATGAAACATCAAAACTGTGCCAGAACACAAGTAATTATATGCACTTAGGCTTAATTCATGGTTTGTTAAGCAGTCACTCTACCCACAAGTCCAAGGATATCTTGCAGCCCACCACTGCACATGACACCACACTAAATTCTACCAACTCCTAGAGACTATATAAATCTTGTATTCCATGTGCTGCATTACGTGGTAACTGTCAACTGCAACTCGATATCTCCAACCCCAAGGCCTCACAGGCGACAGTACATTATTAAGATGAGCCTGTGACTAATACAGTTGTCTCTTTAAAATATGTTATGCTTCTCTGGTCAGGTTTTGGGTATCTGCATTCATGGCCCAGGTGACAGCCCTCAGGCAGGTACCCGGCATCTAGGCGTCCACTAACAGGCCCATTTATCAGATAAGATTACAGCAGTAGCTACAAGGAGTTATATATCATTCAAAATACCTGGTTATTCAGTCTGGCCAATTCAGTGGACAGTTCATCAACACGCTTCCTGTAGTTTCTCAGCTCACTCTGAGCTCTCTCTGATGCTCCTTCATTCTTGGCAACAAGGTCACGAAGTTCACCAATCTGAAGATGGGGTTCATATGGAGCAAATAAATATATCAATCATATCTATCACAGATAAACCTGAAAATTTAAAAGTTTGATGGTTAGATATCAATCCTGATATCAGTGTTAAAACTTCTTCAAGCACTTCCTGCATAAGATTGAAAAAGCAAAGGCACTAGCATTTCATACAGTCACGTTTCATTAACTAATCTAATAAAGACTTCTAGAGCACCTTCACCATAATGTACAAGGCAGCAAGCAATTTACATAACAAAGTGAAAGGAATAACCATTACCACTTTACTGAATATATGAATTTATATACTCATATTGTTGGATATTTCTAAGCAGCTTTTAGACAGCTGTCACATACACCAACACAGCCACAGGTTTACTACACATAATGAACAATATACTGACCTTATTTTCAAAGACAAGCTCAGTCTCCTCACGCATCATTCGAATCTGCTCATCATTTTCTTCACGCATGTGCTGCAATGCTTCCCTCAGCTTACTGTCATACTCCTGCTGTAGTTTGCCATCAGCTTCCTCCACAACAATCCGTGTGCGATGAACAGATTCATTCAGCTCCTGTTTAACCAGCAGAGTTAAACACATTAGCCCCACCACAAGTGCATCCACCTTCTTGCTAATAAAACTCTCTACACAAAGATTACAAAATCATTTTAACTGACTTTAACTTTTAAGATATAGAATCAACCTAAAATCAATTTCAACTGGCAAATGTTTCACAAATGGTCCATTTGTGGTTCTTTGGTATCCATCAGCTTTGAAATGAAACACCAGAACAGCACTACCACTCAGATTCACACTGCAGAGCAAATTTTCATAATAAAAAATTCATAACAATTACTGAAACAACCATCACCTGTTCATGCACTTGGTTCTTGAAAGCCAATTCTTCTCGTAAGCTCTGTAATCGATTCTCAAGATCAACACGTGCAATTGTCTCCTCCTCCAGCTGCTTCTTGGCCGCTGCCAGGCTTTTGGACAGTAAGTCAAACTCTTTCTTTAGTTTCTAAAACAAAAACCAACATTGCACAAAAACAAAAACCATCTGTGCACATTAAGCTCATCTATAACAAACTAAATTAAAATATGGAAGAAAAAGTACTCTGTTAAATGGAATCATCTGAGAAGATCCTGGAATTTAAGAACTGCAACCAAGCAGACAAACAGGAGAGCCTTTTGCAACAATTTACATGGCTCAGCAATGAATTGTCAGTTTTACATAAAGCAACAATTAAGCCAATCTTATCCGATCATTACACAGATAAACTTACTTTGAAAGAAACTCGCATTTAGGTAGCTTATTTTAATTACAAATGTGTACAAAAATGATCTATTTAATTTATGTACAACTTCTACCCTCACAGCTCATACAGAATCAGAGTGACTAAAATGGCAATATTGGTCCTGAGTTTGAAAGTCATCAATAACTTGAAATTAAATAAATAAAATGTGAATTTTAACAGATGCAACTAAAAAAAGGTAAAAACTCCACAAATATCAGCTATATCTTTTTAGAGTGCTGCACATAAGTATAAAGCACCAAGAGTGCTGACACTAAACACTTACAGTGTATTCATCCTCCCAGTGACGACGCTGATTAACAGCATCATTCAGTCGCGCCTGGAGATCATGTACTTGAGACTCTGCTGACAGTAATCGACTTTCAGCTGTTGTCAGGTCCTTCTCTTTGATTCTCAACCTGGCAAAACATTTCTATTAGCACTAGCATAGCAACTCACTGGCACATGACTGACACTCCAAGAATGAACTAACATAATCTCATATAATCTAAAAATTTCTTTAGTTCCTCAGTAATAATGTGGGAGACATGTACTGATTGTTAATGCTAGATAAAATTGCCTGGCAAGCCAAAATCTGGTAAAGCCTGATTAAAATACTACAAGGCAATCCAAAACACACGGAAACAGCTTAGAGTTTAGAACGTATCTCAACCCTTTTGAAATCAGATGATCACACAGCTTGTAGAACATTTACATTGTTTAGTATATCCACAACGCTTGTGCCATCGTTTAATGCCTTGTGCATTAGAACATCAGCTCAATAGAAGCTGTTAATTGCAGAAGTTACTAACTACAAAACACGTTAAGTCATGATGTACTTACAACTATATTCCATAAGGAAAATGAATTAGTTTAACCATATAAACTTAATAAAGGTCAACAAGTTGCCTTCATTGCAAAACTAATCTGTAGCACTGAAGTCTTGTAAGCCTTGATACCTCCTACTTATGTTCTTATAATATGACGATTGTAAGACAACTAAAAATCCTGACACTAGTGCATGTCTTACCTGTTACTTTGAAATGTTTTATAATTGTAATTCAAGATTTGTCACTCAGTTCAAAAGATGTTTACAAAGAAAACTGTTACAAGACCAGAACATCAAAAATCTTTACTCAACTAGTTTTTAAACTACTTTGTAATTCAAGTGAGTTATCGTACACAGACGTGTATTAAATCAAAGCTTTTTATTATCGGGATTTATGCTTACTTCTCCCGTAAATCTTCCAGCTCTTTGCGCAGGTTTCCCACTTCGAACTGTAGTTTTGCCTTTTCTTTAGCAGTATCATCGAGCAGCCGTCTCGCACTAGCCAGTTCACCCTCATACAAACCTTTGATACCGGTCACTTCTCTGGTAACCGTGTCCTCTTGGGTCTGGACCATACGCGTCAAACGGCTGTTTTCCGATTCCAGCTGCCTAACGCGCTCGATGTAGGTAGCCAAGCGGTCGTTGAGGGACGCCAACTCATTTTTCTCTTGAACGCGGGAGATCATTGTTGGCGACGGCGGCCTCACGTTACGACCGGGAGATGACTGCGATGCCGATAAGGGAGAAGCTGTCGCTGAGCCACTGGATTTGCTCACAAATGTGGTAGTTGTAGTAGTAGTTTTCTTCGCTCTCGACGACATTTTGCCGCTACACTTTTAAAACAATTTTAAAAATTGCAACTTGCAAAACCTCACGACTTCAACGGTAAAAAAAATGGCCGACGCGTGCAAAGACTAAAAACTGAGCTGTGATAAAGAAAGTAGTTTAAGAGCAACTATAAGGCATTCTGGGAAATACGGGTCATTAAGCTAGTGGCGAACGAATTTCCCTTTCTACGAATGCATCTGATTTTCATCCTTTTTACAAATGTGTCGTAATCAGCTTAGATCTGACTACATTTAATGGTTAATTTATTCTGTTTCAAAGTGTCAAGATCTATAAATGCATGTGGCAGCATTATACGCATCGCTGTCGCGTCTGACAGAAAGGGCGTCACAGTGAATCCATGCAACACAGTCAATCCCGGATCAAACAATCGTAATCGTAATTCCAAGATTTCTACAGCGCCCAACGAAAGCCCCGCCGCGGGGACCAACTTATTCACAGCCGCTCAGTCAAAACAAAATCGATAGGCAAAAGGGTTCGGTTCCAGGTCATGATCCAAGAGTCAGGCAGAGAGACAGCATGAGAATGTCGGGCGCGTTTCAACCTCTCGATCGGTCAACGAGATTTGGCAATGAGTACAATTTATTTAACGACGCCTTCGTATCAAAGACGATGGACATCAACGAGCTAGAACAGTATTTTCACGAAATGATCTACATTAAATAGGCAAATGATGATACCTTTACAATACAATACAACTATAATTTAATAATGCTCTCCTTACAAAGTTCAGAAGTGTACATTGAAGCCGGGAAATAGGAAACATTAAGAGCCATAAACAGACTGAAAGGGGTAAGTTTTCAGGTTGGAGTGGAAGATGTGTCTATTTAACGGCGTTTTCATATCTAATACGATGGAGGTAATCACAGACAAATAGGGTGATATCCTTCTTATAAACGGTAAAACTTATATTGGGCTGCGTTGTAAGCTCTTTTAAATTTGGAAGAAATTTAATCTATGTTCAGAATAGGCCAAATACGCAGTCATGGACGCAATCTTAAAAGAACGCGCTATTTTAACTTTGGCTTTGTTGAAATATTTACTGTAGCCTTCAGTAGAAAAGTTTGATGCGCTTTTTCTTCGAACTGAACAATTTTCTAATGCTTGCCAAGTAATAAACTCGTAAATACTGATAAGAGAATTAGTGTAGGCCTATATCTTCGGAATGCAGAATAATCCAATCAAACGCGCAAGAGGTTTATGGGAATTATGGGACATATACCGGTTTATTTTTAGCAATGCTTATTTAAATTTTAAATTTTTTCTTAGAATCAGGCGTCGGGTGTAGTTGAAACTGGGGCATTTTGTACAGTAGCCTAATAGGCCTATCCGAGTCTAAAGAAGTAAAGAATTGCTTTACATCCTATTTTTAGAGCTTAATGATGTAGGCCCTAATCGGAGAGCTATCGTGGACTAGTGCCGCGATCATATATAAATCGTAAATGCTTTGCCTATAATTATAACGTGTTGCAGTGTGTTGTAAGGCTATGTAGGGGCCTAATGCTATGCGATATGATAGAGATGTGTTTACTGTATAATGTATGCATGCATCACCACTGAGGCTTATTATTTCGTTAAACTCCCACCAGAATTACGACAATTATCATACTAACTCACCAACACTTCGCATCTTGCAATTTCTATTCACAGTTTAGTTGAATTTAAACATTTGTTTATTTTTTGCCTGACTTTGTTTCGTGTTAACATATTGTCGGCCTATGTTCGTCACATCGCTGTATTAACAGCCATCTCGCTGCTTCTGTGTTAATAGACGACCCAAATTAAGTGGGACTTTTTGTTTCTTCTGGTTCTGCCCTTTGTATTCTGTTCAATCGTACCGCACTTGTAGCACGTATCATTCTTGTGATCAACAAAGAGATGACGATGAGAGCATTTATATAGCGCATTTTTTAAATCTCAAAGGCAGCCTGATAAGGTTAGCAGGCCCCAATAAAATTGCAATTTAACATTTTGCAGAGGAAGGTGGGTTACACTCCCTCCAAACTGTTTGGAGACTCACATTCGTTCGATGCTACATTTTCTCATACATTTTCCAAGTCTTCATTGTAATGGTGCCAGCCACAAGTGAACGCCACACCGGCCAGAAGAAGATAATGTGTTTATATGTTAGAGTCTGAATAATAAATTGAAAATAATAAATAGTTTAAAACAAATATATTGAAAATAAATTAATTTAAAAATAAACGACTTGAAAATAAATAGGCCTAAATAGAAATAATGGACCGTTATGCTAGAAAGCCTACAGTTCTCCGGCTTCGATTATATTCGTTGTCTATGCACTAAAGGCTTATACGGGCGCAGTTTCTGGTTGGTACAGGAACAAAATGTAAACCACCCCACCGGAAAATGAGTCATTATTGGGAGATAGTCTCGGAACTATACAATTAGCACCCCGCAGGGCGTGAACGTAGGCCTATAGGCAGCGCGTGCCTCTGCCTTTAGGCTTAAGGCCCTAGGCCTGTCTACAAGCGCAATATTAAAATTAATAGAGTGAAGCGCTCTACGTCTGCTAAATGTTCTGAGCCAGACTGCAAGGCTTTGTTAATACATATGCTTCAATTCATGTCCACTCATCCACGAGTGACGAATGCCTGATAAAAATGTACGCAGCCACACAACTACCTTTAATTACTATATAGGGGCCTACTCTACAGTATAGGCCTATGGTTTTAATGATATATATATATATATATGCATATTGTTGCTTGCTGGAGAGGGTGACTCGTAGTAGTTTTTTCTTCGATTTGACGAAACTGTCCCAAGCACCAGTTCAAGCAAACCGCCTCGAACTTTCCTCAAACCAAATTAACTCAGCGACAACATCAGACGATAGTAAAACTCTCTCGATCTGTCTATCCTCTCCTTCCGATATGGTCCTAACTCTCTCGATCTGTCTATCCTCTCCTTCCGATATGGTCCTAACTCTCTCGATCTGTCTATCCTCTCCTTCCGATATGGTCCTACCCTTCCATTTCTCCTCTCCTTTTATATCCTCGCTCAAACATGCGCGGCAACAATCCCGCCAACTCTTTCTACCGCCTTTCAAGAGACAGATGCACGAGCACGTGGTATAGCGAAAGACACAAGTAACCTTCCCTCTGACCCTTTCTCCTTCAGTAGATAGGTGCATGAACACGTGCTATCAAAACACAAATAACCCATCCTCTCGCACGTGTTCATGCAACAATATGTATGTATGCATGTAGGCCTACGTATGTACGTACGTATGTATGTATGTATGCATGTATGTATATAATGTATGTATAATTATGTATGTATATATGTATGTATAATTATGTATGTATATATGTATGTATGTATGTATGTATGATGTTTCACAGGGTCAGTTTGTTCTGTGAGAAAGTAAAACTGGTTAATGGTCAGATGTATTTTTTCTTTGAACAGGTATGTATGTATGTAAGTATGTAAATACTATGTGCCTATGTGTATGTATGTTTTCTTAGAGGTTTAAATTATGTACCCTGAATTTCGTCAGCATTCAAAAGCTGCATAGTACATCTTATTCATCTGTGCATAAACAAAATTTAAAATATGACATGTACGATATTTTGCAGTATTATTATGAATGGCTAATTAGGAGCATGCGTTAATATTTTGTGAACAGCCAGGAGTTACAAGGGCTGAAATTATAGTGAAAACTACGATATAATGAATGGTAAGCAGGATTTTGAGGTGTAAAACTTTGAATTTGGGGGCGTACGTCCATAATGCCTCTCAAGGAATTCGTTACTGAGTTCATACCTAATATCATTGACTTGGGCTACGACACTCTAGGCCTTCATAGGCCTATATAACCAGTGTTGTAGTAGTATCTGCACGATCTTACTAAGCTACTTCTTAACACAAAAAGCACAGAAAAGCATGATCAATAAATAGTTAAAGTGATTATAACGACTAGAAGGAATGCCAACTGATCACGATAATGATTACGACGATGATGATTACGACGACAATAACGATAACACGACGATCATGTTATTGTTGAGGTCGATGATGATGATGATATTGCGAAAGCGGGAAAACAGTGCCCTCTTTCGAATCAATGTGGTGTTATTGCTATTCGTAAGCGCTTTTGGTGACAAACAGCCCCGTCACTAGAAGAAAATGTCTTGCCGTATTCAATACAATAAAATGCAACACAATAATACAATACAGTAATATAGCCTAAAAGACAACAGAATCTGAATTTGATAATTGTCTAACCATAGATCAGATCAGTAGCGTAACTTCAAATTTCGGCCCCCTCCCCCGCAGATGACTCAATTGGCTCGCACTCCCTCATGCTCTGAGCCCTCCCCCTATCTCTTTCAGATTCGGACCCGGATTCCACCCCCGCAGTTGCAAACCCTGCGGGTAAATAGTTGCGCTACTGGTTGAGGTGTTGTTTGAGGGGTGTGTTTCGCTAAGGTTGGGCTAACTGATCCTTTTCCGGTTTAACAGATTAGCGACTAGACTAACCTTACAAACAAGGTCTCCACAATATATGCCTCATATTATGAACCTCAGCTCGCACATATCATTCTCTGTTTGGTGGCAAAAGAGCTAAAGGCAGAAGTCACAGCTAATTCCTAATAATCTCTACGCCGCATGATCGTCTTTCCTGCCTTAGTCGCCAGGTGGCGCTAGGTCACTTAGCCAGAAAGTAATTCGCCATCGAAGGTTGTTTTGTACAGCGACGTGGTGTCAAGTGGACAGAGAGTTCGGTAGGCGGGGTTATTCAGCGATAGGGGTCATGCACTTCTGCGGTGGGTTGGGCAGCTTTCCGTAGTTGAAGTCGACCTTTTTCTTTACCGATTCGAAGGCAATTTTGTCGTTTGAGGGCAGCGAATTGTTGCTTTCACCGGACACAGAATTCGACTCCTGAAAGGAAAAAAATAATGCGGAAATCAGTCCATGTTGTTTTTTAATGAAAAATTAATTAGCTTTGTAAATGAACACGTGCAAGGAAGTGGTGAAGTGGAGTGAAGCGCTCTACGCCTGCTAAATGTTCTGAGCCAGACTGCAAGGCTTTGTTAATACATATGCTTCAATTCATGTCCACTCATCCACGAGTGACGAATGCCTGATAAAAATATACGCAGCCACACAACTACCTTTAATTACTATATAGGGGCCTACTCTACAGTATAGGCCTATGGTTTATATGGTTTTAATGATTATATATATATATATATATATATATATATATATATATATATATATATATATATATATATATATATATATATATATATATGCATATAGTTGCATGCTGGAGAGGGCTGACTCGTAGTCGTTCTTTCTTCGATTTGACGAAACTGTCCCAAGCACCAGTTCAAGCAAACCGCCTCGAACTTTCCTCAAACCAAATTAACTCAGCGACAACATCAGACGATAGTAAAACTCTCTCGATCTGTCTATCCTCTCCTTCCGATATGGTCATACCCTTCCATTTCTCCTCCTTTTATATCCTCGCTCAAACATGCGCGGCAACAATCCCGCCAAATCTTTTTCCACCGCCTTTCAACAGACAGGTGCATGAGCACGTGGTATATGCATATTTCCACTCTAAGTTGAAGTGGTCGTTTCAACTGGTTGAATGAACAGCAGCCTCTGGCCATTTGGGGCCCAGCCGGTGTACCAGAAAGCTAGTTATCCAAGCATCTGATTTGGCGCCATTTGAGCCATTTGGCAAAAATGTATCATAACGAGCGTCGCCCCCTCCTTTATCCAGGCTTGGGTCTGGCACCACCGGAGTACGGCAGTACGTTAATAATACGATTGAACACAATTGTGGTGGAATTTATCGCGTTCGGGGAATGCTTTATAAAGGCGCCTAAGCATAGGCCTATATTCGTATCTGACGGTAATAATAATAATAATGATGATGATGATGATGATGATGATAATAATAATAATAATAATAAGAAGAAGAAGAAGAAGAACAACAACAACAACAACAACAACAACAACAACTAGCCATTACAGAACAACGCTCCCTACAAAATAATGATGAATCCAACCTCTGGTCTTACCATCTTACCATCTTACCATCCAGTAAGCCGGGGGAATATTATGATCGTGAAGCCAAATTAATGTCTGCTTATATTGTAGACCTGCAGACTTCACTTTGTCGGTGCTCCATCTGAGTTCACATCTCTTACTATATGTCTTTCTTATCTTATGATACAGAAGTGCTGAATAATTAGCCGTTTCTCTATCTTATGATACAGAGATCAATGCATCTTGACAGCGGGTCTCTTGTCTAGATGTCCATTGTCCCAGGTTAATTACTCAATTCGAATTCCGATTTCACAGAGCCTCATGCGTTTTATTGAGAAGGCATAATGTATGGTATGTATGTATGTATGTATGTATCACTAAATTTGTAAAGCGCCTTTTAAGTAAGCGCTGCAGCACGGCTACCTAACGGCCTCTAAATAGGAACGTCTTGAGACGGGCAGAAAATGTTTCTTGAACTGTTGAACAGGCAAGGGATCGGATGTCTGGTGGAAGAGTGTTCCAGAGAGACGGCCCCACAGTAGAGAAGGCCGGCCTACCCGAGCAGAAGTACGAGAACGAGGTACAATGAGTTGATAATGGTAAGGTAGCACAGCTTTCAGTTGTCATCGTTCCAAGACAACGTCATAAGGTCTTCGAGGTTAATATCAGTCCATGCGTCTCACTTGTATAAAAATCTCATATATAATTTATAACGATTGTTTTATTGTGTTGTGGTAGTTGGAATTCCACTTGAACAGTTGACCTTGGCTGGACAACTGGACAACCTACCCGCTGTTTGTATGCATAGATTAGAGACATTCATAAAATCTGTGTGAAACATTGTTAATTTTGTACATACTCCGTCTGTGTCGTTAGTTGAATCTTCGTTGTCATTTGATTTTGTCTAAAAATTAAACATGTCAACCATGAAAGGAACGTTGTGGTTTGGCAGAATGCTCAGCATACAGATAGGCCTAAAACGCCATCATTTTTAATGACCCACTTACACCTAAAGAGGAATAGAAAATTTACATCTTCTGCCACTCCTGTATGTGACTTGCAGATAGCCATAAAACACGTAACAATAACAGATATTCGAAAGAATAGCAGTCACAGATACTGAAGGAGCATTCAAGATACGCAAAGAGCAATCACAGATACTGACAACGCAGTCAAATATTCTAACTGTAAGCAGAAATACGTATATCGCCGCTTCAAGAGAAACTAATCGGAGGTGGTCTTCACGCTGTCTAAATGATCTTAAAGTTCATTAGCAACAAACAGTTCCCCAGTGAGCAAACAGTGCTCAGATAACTACATGTAGAAAAGTCACCGGTGGCGGGTTCCCGCAAGTCAAGCCCAACCAACGGATTCCTATCCAGAAATAGCAAAGGGATAATATAGATATAAAGCATTCAGAACTTAACTGCAGTTGAGGGATACTCACAGAGAATGCAATGAGGACGAGAAAGACGACATGGAAGCCAACGTAGATGGCAGCGAACACTCCAAATGCCACGTAGTCGATCGTCCTTGCCAGGGAACTCGAGGCTATCTTAATCAGGCTCAGTGACGAACAAGGTTTCTGCGGGTCTGTTGTAATTGATGGCGTAGTCGTCATCAGCGTCACGTTGCTGAGTAATGGGTCAACGGTAGGGGGAGCTGCTGCTGGAGTAGCCGCAGTCGTTGTTGCATTCATGGTGAGTGTGTGCAGAACCGAACCCGCGACCGCATGCCAGACGCAAACGCAGCAGAGAATGATCATGGATCCGAGGATGTACTTGTCCTTTCAAACAATTATTTAGTTATCAGTTCATCTATTCAACTTTATTTATTCAAAGTCTAAATAATCGTCTGGATAAAAAATAAACTAGCAGCAGCGAAAAGAAAATGTCTTTTAAATTAGGTATCATCTTCAGGATTTTCATTTATTTACATAAATAAATTAATTAATCTATTCGTTCGTTATTAACTTACTGATTAACCAATTAGTTCTTTCCTCCTTCCTTCCTTCCTTCCTTCCTTCCTTCCTTCCTTCCTTCCTTCCTTCCTTCCTTCCCTCCCTCCCTCCTTCCTTCCTTCCTTCCTTCCTTCCTTCCTTCCTTCCTTCCTTCCTTCCTTCCTTCCTTCCTTCCTTCCTTCCTTCCTTCCTTCCTTCCTTCCTTCTTTCTTTCCTTCCTTCCTTTCTTTCTTCCTTCCTTCCTTCCTTCCTGCCTGCCTGCCTGTCTCATTCGTTCATTCATTCGCTAATCAATCAATCAATTAATTAAATCATTCATTTACTGGTTTGATTATAGGTTGCCAAGTAAATTCCGTACAATCACTGGCTCAATTTCAATTTCTAGCACCTTGTAATTAGCCATTTTGCTTGTGAGACGGCCTCTGAATACGTCGTTTTCCATTATCTAAAGTGGTCCAAGTCCAAGTCTTAATTAGAAAAATGTCCTTGTTCTATAACGAAAAAAGTCTTTGTATCTCCCAAATCTACTTCTATAGCGCTGCTTCAAACATCCCATAACTACTGTTACAAGCGCCCAACTCCATTTCACGCGTCATCAGACCACGCCACTTTCTTACTTTAATCATGCTCTGATCAGGGCCCCGGTTTTTCTAATTTTTCTGTTGCAGGCGTTTAGTTGCGCATCTATGCATATCTAATCTAACATAATCTAATCTAATCTAATGTGAAAACTTTTATAGCGCCGTTATGCACAAGGCATCAATCACTGGTCGCTGCTAAGCAACACCACATTCTGAAATCACAATCTTTCGGCCATTGTCAGTTGAGATCAATGACTTCCATAACATACAATATCATATGCATAATTGCATACTTACATGTTGACATATGTATAATTGTATACTGGTATGTGTATGATATACCAAGTATGTGAGATAGGAGATCCGTGGCAGGCTTTTGTTAACGACGAACTTGAATGTGACGGTTGTCAATACGAGAATGAAGGTCAGCGGAAGCCTCGACTCTGGCGCTTCCAGCTTTACAGTAAACGTGGAAAACGCCAGACTGCAGATGGAAAACTGCACAAGAAAAGTCCAGTCTAGATATTTAGACATGCACTGGAAAACTGCATTCGAAACAAAGAAAGCAAACCCAGTTCAGTTATCAGTCATGTGCGCATTGCCTTTTTGGAGAATATCAGGGGCTCTGCTAAAGCAAATGTTTCAGAATTCAACCAACTTGTTATTCATTAATCAGTTGCTTTCTAATGTAAATGTAAATGCACACGTGTTTCTGTAGCGACCGTATGGCCTCGACCCTGCTCATTTATCAATTTTGTGAGAGGGTGATCCTAACTGTAGCGGGACATTTGTCCCTTCTGGATTGCCCTTTGACACCAGCACTTGTAATATTTTAGGTGAAACTGCTGTAACTGTCTGGAATGCTGGTTGTTTGTGATTCAATAAAGAACTTCAGTGTAAAAAATGTAATTTATCGAGTGAGATCCTTCACCATAGCTGCCCGTTTGAATCGGCGCCACGCCATTTAAGGTCCTCGTGAACGGACCCTGCTATCCCGAGATTCATCATGTGCACATACGCAATCTCTCCTTCATTTAAATCGGGTATATCTGGAAGACGTATAGGGATAGTGGTGCGCAAAGTCGATTCGAATCTTTATCACTTGTGTTATTTCGGGTTAAATTTCTTATCTAGCCATTCATCGCGCAATGAAAGGTGCTATCTTACTTTTAGATAGTAATTGTAATAAGAAATTTGTATAGCGCCGCTTCAAGGGAAACTAACGTTAGCCTCTATGATGTTCACTGGATGCATTACAAACAACCTTTATTAGACATGAGAACTGATGCGAATGATGTTAGTTTTTGCTTGATATTTTAAAAACTTCATTTAAAACAGAACTTACGCATGATGGAGATAATGATAGTCGTGATGCTTTTGATGATAATGATGATGATGGTGATGGCTATGACTGTGATGATGATGTTCTTTGAGTAATAGTCCTACGCACCATGATGACTATGATGTTGTAGATGAAGAACTGGGGTCTACGCCAGGCTTTTGCGGCAACGGAGATGGTCGGATATTTGAAAGCGACCTTGTTCGACTTCTTGATGGTGAACTTGGTCCACGTGTGAATCACTGGCTCCAAACGCCACTCCTGTTCGCAACTGAACGCATCGGCGTTCACTCCACTCGGTTCAAAGACGTCGTCAACGAGCTCAAGCTCCTTGGCCAAGCGATCGCTAGTAACTGTGATCGTCAGATCCTGCAACGTCACGCTTAGGTGATTGGTTCAGGTCACGCACGAGTGAGCAGAGCTGGGAGACAACTGCTCCGAGTACAGATGCCAATATTAATATGATATCAACAACGACGACGACTATTTTTATTATGTTAGGTCTATTTTAGTACTATTATTAATTATTAGGTCTATCACTATTATTATTACAAAGAGTTTAAACGGTCAAAAGGTTAGACAGAAGTTTGACTCAGAGGCGAGGATACCGATGCTCTTAGGCTACAGACAGTTTTTAAATTGTAATGCTGATACTAATAGGTTCAACAAATACCGATATGACGATCACTGACTTAGTTTCAGTGATGCCTTGTGTATTGTGATAACGACGATGTAGAAGACATTAGATTACATTAGAATCCTTTACAATTATCTCTGTAGGTAATCGAGTAAATTCGTTCAAGTGGAACCTGTCCGTCGAAAGGGAACTTGTTGAGTTCCATAAATTCGAAGAATGTTCCACTGCATCTCTTTGTTTCGCAGACAGTGGCCTTTCCGTCCTTGTCGTAGATGATGTGATAATCGCTGCTATACTTGAGATCATTGACGCTGTTCGTTATCGACAGCTTGGGATTCCAGTAGGTCTCCCAGTCGATGTCTTCCGCTTCCTAAGCCATTGACAACACATGCATTTCGCGCCTTCACCGTCTTAGAGGTGACTGTTGTATGACAAATACTGACAACTCTAACACTCATAGCACATTCTAACACTCAAAGTAATGAACAAATTCCACAAGAAGGATGTCTACTTAATCACTCACATAGGTCTACTAACTGATCAGACTGCTGTAAAATCCAAACATTGCTAGGAGCTAAATATATCGATATTTTTAACAAAACGTTTAATAATTAGCAAAAATCTTTCACGAATTCACCTATAACTGCTGCACTGAAATATCAGAATCGTGATTCTTACATGCTGCTAAAGGATATTTCAATATGAAGGTACACATCATATGTTTCAAAATCGGCGGTGCCCGGAGTTTCGATCCCCAGACTCCAAGACTGGAGAGTTTGGGAAGCGAAGCCCAAGGAGAGCTAGGGCACTTCGTGCCTCGACGAACCTCTGGCGCCTAGCTCTTGACCATCCACGGTTCATTAGCCTCCACCGTCTGGCATTCAGAAAGCCTTACGACTACAACTAAATAGTAACGATGTGACCTGACCTGCTTCTTGCCGTCTAGCGCCGGTTCTCTCCACTTGGACTTGAGCATGACCTCAGCTGAGTATCGGTCATGAATCGTATCGATGACACCAATCTTCATGAATATCACTTGAAGGCACACTGTCACCTACGAATATATGTTGTGCGATGTAAAAGACATACAGCAGTGCACGAATATTTCCAATATGAGTTTCTAAAAAATAACCGGAAATCCGTGCACAGATAGACTAGAAATACAAGGTGAGCAGACCTTTAAGCTAACCCTGAGGGTTATTCATGGACATGAAATGCTTGCGATGTCATTTTCTTAGCCGCGGCATATTGGCTAAAACCTATCTGTTTCAGATTGCGTGCACTCAGGTCTCTGAGGCCTCGATTCTGTACCTAAGGACTGCTCAGAACTGACCATCGATGGACTGTAATTGTAATTTATATCGACCTCGTTTAGATCTCATGTAGTTGTTTAGGTATAGGCTAAAATGACCATCGAAACTTTGCGTGCTACTCAAACGGCGTTCTATAAGTCTCTCCAGAGTATAGATAATATTTTGTCATTCTCGTCGTTGCAGTATGTAGGCTAACGATGTATGCATCAAAGCATTTATATAACAAGAACAGTTTGTTGCTAACATTGTCATCTTGATTGGTTTGCAGCAATACAGAGCAGTGGCTTTTCTCAGGCTGACAGTTTTAGTTTGACCATCTCACACTCTCGTCCATGTTCATTTTGCTGCACTGGCAGAAATTCAAAGCCAAGCAGAATGATATCTCGCATAACCTCTCACACCAAAGCAGTGATTGATATCTCACAGCAGAAAGTCATCTCGCTCTTGGGCATTGTGATATCTAATGTGGTATGTCACACCAAAAACATCCACCACCAGAAGAGGATGATTTCTTGTGTGATAGCTCACACCAGGCTCCAGCTCGCACCAGAGCATTGTGATATGCAATGTAATATCACACACACACACACACACCATAATAAAATTAACATAACAGCCGGGTGACATCTAGTGCGACATCTCATACTGACATGAAACCTATGTCAAGCCATCTATCTGGAATAGCCTCTCTATCAGAGTGTGTGTGTGTGTCTTTCTGGCTAAGCAAGCTGCATACGCACCTTTCACCAACTCTTGAAAACTGTTCTTTTTCGCCGAGGGAGGGTTGGAAGTGCCTTCGGATTTATATCTTGAAGTGGTGCTCAATAACTACTTTGAATGAATGCATAAATGAATGAATGAATGAACGAAGGAATGAATGAAGGAATGAATGAATATGTCTTGAACTGTATCAACTCAAGAGAGGCCAGTGGAATGTCTGCGCTCTAATGTTCGTTCTCACGCCACAATATACCTTACTCAAGGGCAATGTGATGTCTCGTCTGATATAGCACACAGATACAAAAATCTTAGTCATGCCTATGTCTTGAGCGGCGCGATATTGATATGCCTGTATATCAACTCAGGACAGGTCAGTGGAATGTCTTCACTGCCTGAGGCATTGGGAAAATTGCACCAAGATGCGCCGAATAATCTCTTGAATCAATTTGAAGATATCTCGAGTGATATCTAACACGGACATGAAAATCTCAATCATTCCTATGTCTTGAGTTTCATATTGGCCTGTAGCAACTTAAGACAAGTCAATGGAATATCAGCGCCCTGCATGTGTTGCAGACATTGTGAAAAATTTACCAAGACGCGGTATACTCCTTCCCCTTGGATCGATGGGGAAAGGCTGGGGAAACCACACAAGAAGCGCCGAAATCCCATCACCCATCGATGGATTTGCATTTACAGATGCCAAATCGATTGCTCGTCACGCTTGTCTGCCAACCCTATATCCAATCAAGCGGTAGCGACATCCCACGGCCATTAAAATACTCGTTATGGCGACGAGCGTTGCTACGGGCAACGCGGGGACAGGTATTGTTGCATTCGACAAAGCGTATCCGTTGCCAGTGTGGTGCCATTGTTTCACGTTGTTTTATTTATAGCAACGGCGGTCCAGGTTCTAAAACATATGACGGGCACCTGCAACGCTTCTCGCGCCATTGTGTAATTGCCCACGCGTTTCAGTGCGCGCTCGAAACGGTAATGGCTAAAATCAGCAGACACCAATTTGGTTGACGTTCTGCAAATGTATAGCAAGGCAGAATTGACTGTGTGGCCTATAACCGTACACTTATGTTCTATGACCACGCAGAAAGCATACTACCTTGATATATAGGTATAGATATACCTTGACATAGGCATGACGAAGATTTTCATCTCTGTGTGTGATATCACACGGGACATCACCTTACCTTAGGCCTTTGTCAAAGGCCTATAACATTATATATGCACTGTTTTACAAGACCAGTAATATTTGAGGCCACGCTATAGTCGCATTAGTGTTTGCTTTAGCAAGCATTACTATCTACTACAGGCCTACGCAATATGCGCAAATATACATATGAAGGACGCTGTTGACGAGTGTAATACAGTTTCTTGTACACGATATAGCCTACACCGTATCAGATGATATATGGATTTAGATATACTGTGTACGACATATATGGATATACATGTGGGCATATACGTAATTTATTTCTTAGGCGGTAATATTATGTAGCATATTTTATGTACAATACAGCTATACCACATAGTATAAAGAATACACATATATATGTATATAGAGGCATATGTGTTTTTATGTGCGATAATTTTATGTTGCAAGATCATAATTATAAAATGCAACAATATTGGGCAATATGAATATGGATCGGCTGCGTGAGGCAGCCTAAAGCAAATAGCCTCGACGATCGTTTTGTGTGGGCCTAAAGGCCTATTCGTCCGCTTTCGAAGCCGCTTTAGGCTTAAGTGTAGGCCTACGTCGGTTTCGGTGGACTTCATTGTTAGTCCTTCGATTGAACGAAGCACTGTTATCAATAGGAAAAGAGAGAAAGCATAGTGCATGACAACGTTAATGCTTGCTATCGAATGCGCTACATAAAGTATTATATATGCATGTACCTGGCATCAATGTACCAACTTTATACATGCACGTACTGTATATTTGCTATAAATTATTAGCGTGCATTACTTCATGGTGGTAATTTAAATTTCAACGCCATCTTTACCTTTTATTCACCCAACGAAGTCCCACAATGCTGCAGCGTTCTAGGAATCTATAATTGTTCTTAGGCATATATATATATATACACAGTGTATATATATATGTAATATATACGGTATATATCAATTGCAAGACTAGTTTTGCATAGGCCTGTGTTGTATCGCCATCGCATACACAACAATCGATACCTGTGTACATCATATAATACAACTATCTGTAATTCTGTATATGCTTCGACAACTTTGCTGTACATTGCAACTAAAAGTCTGGCAGTTTGGAGTTTTACTGTTGCCGAGTCTGCGTGTGGGAATTATTTTTCGTTTTCAAGACGGATTCACTCCGTTTTGGACGGTTTTACCATGTAATCGTGACCTTCTGTTACTGAAATGGTCCATTTGCAGAGGGGGAACAAGATTCCAGCTGGGCAGTCAAGCCCCAGACCTACTATGACCTCATAGTAATCGTAATCGTAATTCCGAGATTTCTACAGCGCCCAACAAAAGCCACGTCGCGGGGACCAGCTAATTCACAGGCGCTCAGTCAAAACAAAATCGAGAGGCAAAAGAGTTCGGTTCCAGGTCAAGATCCAAAAATCAGACGGAGGGACAGCGTGGCAGCTACGTAGGGTCTACACCGTCTACGCCAGGAAACCTTAGCTTCGGAGGACGAAAGGCGAAGAGAGTTTTTGAAACGGCGCCGACTGTCAACCACGGAACGCCTTCACAACCTACCGGCCGTCGGGCGTTGAATGCCTATCCTTGCCATATCCGGCGCTTCAAAGGTTTCTCGGACGCCTCTTCGTCTTCCATCTTCAAAGAGGGGCTGTTGGACGGTGAGACAACCGTGAGCCATCGGCGGCGGATCACATCGCCCTTCGTCGTTCCTCATCCTCGATGCTACGCGCTTCAGCAACTCCGAACATGCTGGCATCATTCAACTCTAGCTGGGAATCTGCTGGTAGGGTTTTGCGCATGCGCGCGAGATTGCCAATGGTTACTCTTCTAGTTACCCGAGCAATGCTTACTAATGGATGAATGTTCTGTTCTTAATGACATATGTACAACATCGTTAACGCTAGATTAGTTTCTCTTGCAGAGGCGCTATACAAATTTCTGATTAGTTACAATTACTACTCAAAGTACACTCCTGCCAAGTAACAGATACAAATAAGAACTTATTATATAGACCTATAAACTACGTATATATGTATATATATATATATATATATAATAGCGCAAATGTCTTGCCACTGATATCGATTATTGAGTATGGGATGGCATGAAATTATAAACCTACTGGAGTTTGTCAGAACGATAAAACAAGAAGACTTGTTGTGTCGTTGTTGTTTTTGCGCTTGCTGTCGTTGTTTTTGTTATTTTCGTTGGTTCTGTTGTTGTTGTTTTTGTCACTGTTGTTGTTTATGCGTTGTTGTTGTTACATTACTCTTTGTAGTAATTTTTGTTTTTCTGGCAATTGTTACTCTTTTCTTTTTGTTGCTGTGAATCCTGTTACTGCTATTGATTTATTTTTTGTATTGTTTTCTTATTGTCTTTACTATTATCTATTGTTATAGTTGTTTCTGTTGCAGCCCAAGCCTGTTCTTGAGCACGAAACATCTATATAATAATAACCTTAGACGATTGCGTGCGTGTTCTAGCTGTTTGTATGTGACGATGAACGCCCGTGCTATCTTGCGAACAATATGGGAAGAAATTTCTTTTAAAGGAGGTTTGCTGGGGTGAAGACCTCAATATCGAGAGAAATTTGGTAATTGCTTCCATCACCCGCAGCTAACTGGAAGCAACATGAGATTTCCCCCAGAAAGGAAACTGTGTCGAACTAGTGCGCTTATGATATCTGCGGGAGAGGAAAGAGTTTACGCGTAAGTCACGAGCAAACGAAATAGATGATACTGTCTGTTCAGCTCAGATGGGTTCACGACACGATGATTAATTATGATATACCAGGCTTCGGCTGATATTTTTAATGTAATGTAATTTCAGTGTAATGTAACTGGATATATTATGTAGCGCCCTCTAAGAAACTCTCGAAGGCGCTGCTTCCTAACGTAAATGCTGTTAGAGTTCATTAAGAAGAGCAAGACTTTCTCATCTCACATTCTTGCTCTTTTTGAGTTTCATAACAGGCGCTATATATATATATATATATAATATATATATATATATGTGTGTGTGTGTGTTCAGATACACATACAAAATCCACCCACCCATTCAACAAACCATCCATGCATCCATGCATCCATCCGTCCATACATACATGCCTACATACATACATATATGTATACAGACAGACAGACAGACAGACAGACAGACAGACAGACAGACAGACAGACAGACAGACAGACAGACAGACAGACAGACAGACAGACAGACAGACAGACAGACAGACAGACAGACAGACAGACAGACAGACAGACGTCATCGTATAGACAGGGTAGCGCCTGCTACTTACCTTATCTTCTCGTGTTATCTCCTTGGGAGCATCAGCTGCGTTCAGCTTGCTTGCTCGTCTCTTGAGGCTGCCGTGTTTCCAGTCGTTCGGTTTGTCGTCCGTCACTGACTCCATGCTGGCGATGTGGTCCCGCAAGAGGCGCTCCAACGTCCCGACGGCTGCGTTAAGGGAACCTATTCCCATCATCTCACCCATTTTCTTCAGATATTGCAACTAGAATGCACGACGCAGAACCTATCGAAATATTCAGGCACCGTTCTGTATTAGGCATCTTTTTTCTTAAAAATAATAATAATAATAACAATAATAATAATAACAACAACAACAACAATAATAATAATAATAATAATAAGACGGCTTATATAGCACCGTAGCACGGCCGAGGTCGAAAAAAAGAGCGCTGTACATGAGTTAGAATATTAACGACAGTTATATGATATCTTAAATTGATATGTCTTGAGTCGTGGCTTAAATATGTCCAGGTTTTGGGCATTCGTCACATGGTCAGGAAGATTGTTCCATGCAAGGGGGTCCGGCAGAGAAAAAACATTAGCCAAACCTTGTGGAAAACCGCGGGACATGCAGCTGATTCTTCTTGAGCTTATCTTAAAAGCGAGTTCACGCATTTTTAATCAAGGTAGAAATGGTCTACCAGGAATGAAAAAATGTGTTAGAGGTTGAAATTGTTTATTCTGTGAAAGGTCCGATTTTGACTTAGTCTTCGCAGCCGTCTGAAAATGTGCTGCCTCTGAATACAGCGAAATTATGGCGCTGGAGAGAGATGGAAAGACGTTCGAAAAGAAAGTGATTAGCTACAGAAGAACTGGAATGGCCGTTCTAGTTGTTGTTGATATCTATGTATCAGGATCTAAACATTTGTTTAGCCCCTTTTAAGGAGCTCTTAAAGATACTGAACGTGATTGTTAAGAGATTTAAAATTGTGCGATTTAAGGAAGGATGAAGATGTTTTTTGAGCAGCCTCTTTGAAGTTGTTATAAAAAGCAGTTGTACTGAAATGTTAAACAGTCGTATACATATATAGATTTTATTGCACTTATATGGCGCATATGTAGAATGACAAGGCATCAATCGTTGACGTTAGCGGATGAGCAACTGTTCGTTAAGGACTTTCTCAAGGTATCTGTACGTTGACCATCGCAGATAGTTTCAAACCCTCACACTCTGAGGCACAAGGCGAGCCTTCAGCTAATGAGCCACTGCTTCAACGATTATCAAGATATCAAGGCACTTCTTAATAAGTCATTATAAGTGGTGCTATATAAGTTTGTGCGTAATTATTGGATAATGCCTAGGTTAGATTAGATAACGATATTAAACACCGATACACATACGCTCACCTTAAGTTGCACGTATACAAGTATTCTATTTATAAACATTTCGCTATGCAAATGCGCTATATAAGTGTTCAGTATACGTTACCAGATTACTTGCGTATAGCCTATCAAAAGAAGAATGTTGGCCTAACTAAATGAACCTAATGTAGATGGTCGGAAGGGTTGAGACTCTACTCCGTTGATCACTTTCTCACCATGATGAGATGCGAGTAAGACTCTGAACGGATATCAACTGCTATAAGCTTATATAAATATATATCAATATCTGTGTATTTTTGTTTCCAGTAAGATATTAGCACAAGTGGATAATATTCAGTTGTGAATAGATAATCATAGATAATGATCGCCTTCCGAACATAAAGCATATTGCATTTCTTAGATCTAATAATAATTTCACGACTTCAAGAATAAAATAGACATTCTAAGCTTACCAGTGAAAGCATACCTCAGATAGTCGACGATACTTTCAGCGCCGTTTCAGTAGAAAGACTAATATTAGTTCAGTAAAAGCAATTTACTAGTACTTTTCGATAGAGAAGTACTAGCAATTTTCCGTGTTAGTTATTTTCGATAGAAAGTTACTGGTATTTTAGGTTCCGCTGAAGTAGAACTTAACGGAATTTAGCCTGAGATGTGTGTCATTGCACTCTATGCATGGCCGAACATAGATCCGCATAGATTGGAGCAATGGTTCGTCGTCGAGCGTCGCTTTTCCACCGTCACGGACCAGCGAAAAAAGTCAATTATTTGTGTAGCATTGTCATGGTTGCGTGACTGCCGCCGCCGGCGCTGCTGCTGCTGCTGCTGCGTCAGGTGATGGGAGCACAAGCGCATTGGCCGCTGTGACATTGGCAAACTAATCTATAAGAGCCGATACACATAGGCTGATAGAAAAGCAGATCGGCCAACAAACAAACCGATGGATGGATCACAATAAGCATACAGCGAAGCGAACTCACACAGACACACATGAGCAGACAGAGAGGCTGCAGAACGATATGCAGATAAGCAGACAAATCGACAGAAGCACGACAAACAGAAATTGAATAAATAGACATACAAGTATACCTTAATGCAGACAGACATGCAGACAGACAGACGGGCAGACGCCTGCTTGGACAATCCGCAAATCCGTAAGTTCCCTAAGGTCAGATCCGGTAAGAAGGACAGGGAGCATAGCGAGTATAAAAAAGAAAATCTATAAACGATGTGGAAGTTATCAGTCAGGTGAGCTTAAAGTTCCAGAAAGCACAGCTGCGACTTCAAACTCCCATGTTTAACCTATGAATGCTTCGACATTTTCTTTCTGCTCTAGATTCACTTTTACTAAAAACATTGTCTTATTATGACCAGTCTTGATTACTGCAATCCTAAGCAAGCAGTAATACAAATTTTGAAATTTATTCTGTGCGGCATGACGGTGTGGAAGATAACGTTTACTTTTCAACTTGACATTTTTGTTAAAGGCTTTTAAAAGGGACATTAAGTTTAAATTCAACATTCATAAGACGAATCTTGGAGTGGTATTCCGGTCATGGTCCCATTTGATTTCTTTAAGGGTTACGCATTTGAGTTGGCCCCCAACCGGTTGCCCACAGAAATTGTAAAGAAAAAAAAACAAAATCGGAAACAAAATTTAAAATATAGATACGTTAAAGCGAATAAGTCGAACAAAATGTGGCGGAGTGAAAAAATGAACAGAAGAGGTTGAAAAATCAAAGCAAGAGAACGAAAAAAATGGGAAGAAAAACGAGAAGACGAATGACTGACTAATCAAACGTCGCCAAAATTTGTCAACCCTACAGTTGCTCCTCCCTAAAACTCAACTTCTGGATCAAGCAGTTTAACATTGGGTTTTGATTTTTGTCTTTTGCATAAACCCCGAGTTAATTAGCTTATAATTAAAAACATTTGTTACAGGTTCGGATATGATTTAATCTTTTTTTAGTTAACTACGAGATAACGATACATACAATGAAACTTAGAATCTCTGGAAATCGAAGCAATGAAGCGTGAAGTAATGGTAGGTTAAGGGATTACTTCCGGTCCCTCTCAGACGACTGTTTCGGTGAGGTCTAACCCAGCATCCTCTGCGATACATACAGACCACACCTCCTGTCATCGTTCTCCAGAGGTCCTGAGGTCATCTCTCAGCTCTGGATAGGAAAATATCTCTCACTTGTGACTTTTCTAATTAGCTGAGCATTGTTTGATTATTGAACTTTCTGTAAGT
This sequence comes from Norana najaformis, assembly GCA_964023275.1. Lineage (NCBI taxonomy): Eukaryota > Metazoa > Annelida > Clitellata > Crassiclitellata > Hormogastridae > Norana > Norana najaformis. The sequence continues at coordinate 22,884,968 of OZ029919.1, forward strand.
GTGAAGTTGACATCATTTAGGCTAGCGTAGAGAGCGCCTCGGATTTGTTTATTTCAAAACCTCGCTATATAAATTTCTGATTACATCTAGATTGGCAATTACATCAAGCTGTGTCAAACAAAAACTCTTGTTGTGCGAAAGATTTTCGCGTTTTACTATATATATAGAAGTGAGTTTGTTTATGGCCGTGGTTGAGTATTTACTGAGGAGTAGCTTATCTCAGAGAGGTATGCTACTTAGAAATTGAATAACGACACTTGTGAGCTACCACGCGAAAGTATGTAAACCCGTGTCTGAATTGCATATTAATAGTCGCTAGAGGCCAAGACGGAGTACTGCAAGGGCCAGAGTAAAATAGTGGACCTTGAGAGGTCATTTAAAGGATTATATCGAGTTTGCGGGACGGGCATTTGCCGGCAACTGATTCAAACTTTATGCATGCATGAGCGACATTAGATGCGGGTTTAGTTTATTGGAAGTATTCTGTATTTTAACAGAACGTTCCTATTATTTGTATAGTTATAATTAGTATTACCTTTGATCAGGAGTTTTACATGACCTGCGATTATCTCTGCTACTTTCCAAATTCTCTTCTAATTCTTTGTAGCAACGAGTGTAATGTAAATGTATAACTCCTAAATTTTTCAGCGCCACACAAAAGCTACGCAGTGATGACAAACATCTCCCCATGCGCTACATAAAATAAACGTCCGCAAGGGGCATATTGTTGGATTAGTTTCGGTGCCAGAATATGAAGGTCAGGGCAGCGCAGAAAGTACAGTCGATGTTTACACCAAGCACTCTCCCTAAACTTTCTGTGCTACAGGATGCAATTTTCTTTTTTCGCTGGCATCCCTTATTTTTGACTGGTTACTACTATTAATATCATTGGAGAAATTGCCTTATTGACTCAAAAGAACTCAAAAGTCACGAGCGTAGGTGGTGGAAATACTACAGGATGGTTACTCAGATATTACTACAATTTACATAGCAAAGTTACTACATGATGGATTCTCAAAAATTACTACAATTTACATAACAAAGTTACAAAAGGATGTATACTAAAAAATTACTACAATTGACATAGCAAAGTTAAGGTAACAGTTCGAAGTTGATAGGAATCTTTCGAAGTTAAGGTAATATTTCGATGATGGTAGAAATTCTCCGAAGTTGAGGAAACACTTCGAAGTTGAAAGAACGCTTCAAAGTTGAGGGAATCTTTGAAGTGCCAGTTTAATATCAATTACAACTTTTATCAACTCATGTTCTTTTTCGCTGAGACCACACAAAGTTAGAGCTGTTTGAGTAAATATTTTTTGTAGGAGCGCTGTATAAATTCTGTGAATAAACCAGTGACGTCACAGGTGTTACTTGCGCTTAAGAAATGCAGCGATGTGTTACTGTTTTAGTCAAATTCTTTAGTTTGTTCCGCGGTGCCATATAACAGATTTACCTACGTTCAGTTTTTAATCAGATAATCCAGTTTGACAGACGCAAGATTACTCATTACAAATGCTATATTTTAAGTATAATCATTGTGAATTAAACACTCTCAAGCGTTCGTGTAATATTGTCCATCGTATTGCTTTTAATTAAGTTTTTAAACTATAAAAATCTGAAATTAATATGAAAATTATTCAAATAGATTTTCTTGCCGTCTTAGCTGACGACTGGTCCACTAGTAAACACTTGCTGACGTGATGGTATATGCCTCTACTGCGACCAGTTTAGGCGCCCACTGTAGTCTTCAGCCAATGCAATCTGCTAGTTTTTTCTGTACGGGCTTCTCCCAACGGTTCTTTGAACTATAACACGAGAATCTCATCCGGAGATTGTAACGGAGGCAGATGTGAATGCTCAGAAGAATCCTTTACCTATTTCTAGGCAGATATAATTATTTACAAGAACCTTTTTCTTACGCGAAGACCGATATGAATATCCACCAGAGCCTGTTGCCTGTGAGTAGGCCGAAATGAATATTTATAAGAGCCAGTTGACTGTGGATCTTTGAATGTGAGACAACACACCCCGCTTTCGTTGAATGTTCGCGTTGATCCCATGGAAAGCTACGAGTTTCCGTTGATTAGCCTTAGTTATCATCTCCCTTGTCATCGTCGTTTTCTTCGACGTTCGGTGCGTCGTTGGATTTTGCCTACAACAAAACTGTCTTAAAAGAAAACTGTTGAAAACTAAACTCCAATTCTCAACAACCAATGCATGCATGCGTGCAGGGCGCGATTGGTATGAGGCAGCTTCTTTCCAACTGGTTCAAACACTCGTCCATTGTAAAACCTAAGAAAAGGTTGTCTGGTTTTTAGATTGCTGTTGATGACATTTCCATGGTGATGGATTTTCTAGTGGTAATAATGGTGTCTTGCTGCTGTACTGTCATTTTATTGTTTTCAAATCTAAGGCTAACGCGCGCATACTACCTGGAAATCTTGTCCCTTTTATTCAATGCCTCTAAGATAGATAATTATTTGAAATTAGTAATGATCGATTTATTGTAACCGAGTGCAATAATCAATTTTTATTAGATTGCTTTTGCAAAGTTCTTTTTTAAAGTAATAAAATCATAATACTAATTGAATAATCTGATGCTCGATTATTCTTGATTCAGGCTGTGGCTAAACAAACTAGTCAATATGAAGAAAATTTTAGAAGAATAAAGTTCGTGTGAAGTTCAATTTAGTTGAAAGGAATAAGGTGCATTTAAAGTTTCTACATTTATTAGGGGCCACTATCTGACCTGAATCTCATTGTAGCTGCTTCCTCTTAAGACTTCCGTTTTAACACTCTCTGTCTGAAGGACAGTCAATCTTGGCTTCTTTCTAGATTCTGCTTTAAAAGGCCTTAATGAAATTTTGCTTTCGTCTCTGAGTAACGTTGACTCAAAGGCAAACTAAGGAGACTGTGTAGACATTTCTACTTCTCTGCCTGTCTCTGTTCCTAGCCAGTGTGTCTAATTGTCTGTCTGAGTGTATCCCTATGTCTCCGTGTTTCTGTCTCTTTCATCGTCTCTGTGCAATTTGTCAATCAAGTCATGTGCGTTGCATTTAAGAAACGTAGGGCAAGGTAAGGAAACGTTAAGTAAGTTAAGGTAAGGTCATTATTAAGATAAGGTAAGGTAAGGCAAAGTAAGACAGTTAATGTAAGGTAAAGCAAGGTAAGGTAATCACTCACTTATACATGTTTACACTAGAACCTACGTATAACACGTCTCGTTGTAACGCGGATTCTAATGTAACACGGTTGAAGACATGGGGTCCAAAATTAACTCAGCTATAACTGCTGGGATAGTTACAACAAGACAACAAGAAGCGCCTCTCATTTTGGCGCTATATCAATTGTTGTGCTGTACTATAAGAAGTTGCACGATTGACTTACTGCGTAGATGATCAAGAAGAGGAACGTGAGATGGAAGAGTACGTATATGGAACAGAATATGATTAAAGCAATCCTATCAACGAGTAGACATTCAGGTCCTGGCTTGGCGGATGAGGTGGAAGAGGGAATACAGAGAGTCTTGTTACTGGCCGCGGGATCAACGATGGTCGAGATCTGCATAAGGTCATCGAACGGGGTAGACTGGGCAGCGTTGACCGCTGGTGAGATCGAGGAGGGCGGAGGTTGAGTCGTGGATGAGGAGGTGGATAAGGAAGGGGCCTTTGGAAGACTGGAAAAGATGATCGAGCCGACGATGGCATGCCACACACATATGCTGATCAGAATGATCATTGAACCGAGAATGTACTTGTCCTAGAAATGCAAATTCATGCAACCAGTATATTCAGATATTAGATAAGACTCTAAAATGTTTGTTAATGATATAAAATTTCTGATATCGCTGTAAGGAAAACAACGGATTTACTTCTTGATAACAGAGAAGTAATTGCTTTCTAAACGCATATATTAGAAAACAAGTTCAGGTAGAATTGTCGAAAGCTCATCATACACCATATCCGGCATATACTTCTAATGGCTTATAAGCTGTATAACATAATCTAATAACTTCTGTGGCGCAGTAATCATAATTCCGTAGTGCATATCTCATGCATAATGCATATTCCATGAAACGTTGTTGCATTTCATGCGCGAAACCGGTAACAATGTAATTATCGAAGATATAGCAATTGAGTGGAATGTGCTATTTGCTGCTATAATAATACATACTTTAGTGAGATAGTAAGATGGAAGTTTGCTTTCCACGATACTTTCATTTAAACGGAACTTAAATGTATTAATATTGGACGATATTAAAAGAAACACTAAAATAAAACATGTCTTACCATGTACGTGAGATAGGAGATCTTAGGCAGACTTTTGTTGACGACGAATTTGAAGGTAACCGTAGTTAAGACGAGAATGAAAGTCAGTTGAAGTCTCGACTGAGGAACATTTAGACCAACGGAAAACGACACGAAAGCCATACTACAGATGGCCATCTGTAAAGTAAAATAATAAGCTCATTATTCCTTGCCTCTTCTATCAAACAGTACTCCTCTGTGGCTATAGGTAATAGGAAGTAGACAACGATGATGAGATCGGTCAAGCAGTAAGAGTTACAAACTATTACATAGTGTGGCATTAAATACACCACGAAAAAATGAATCAAAGGAACAAATTAGAAATCAGACAATAGTAGAATCAAGCATCTAATCAAATATAAGAAAGCAAGGAATAAAATAAAATCATATAAAGAAATGAACTAAATATGTAAGTAAAATTAAATTGAAAACCAAATCAGAAATAAAATCAGACCCAGTAAACAGACAGACAATTAGTTTGGTAACATAACGTAGGCTAATAGTACCTACAACTCAGCTTCTGCAACGGTTTTCATTTCCAAACTTTGCATTTCTAAGAATGCTCAGGCCAGGCGTTCATAGAAGAGCCACTAATAGGAAATTTTATTAATAGAATTTGTATATCGACCCATTAAGATATTTATTATTAGAAGAGGAAGCACGCCGCTGGTTCTTGAAAATATTGCCATTATTATCACAATTTGTAAGCCTATGTTGCCGCAAACTATCGTCGTGCTCTGCAGGGTATTAGAATCGGAACTATGCAGGTAGCAACACTACAGGTGCGATAGCTGGTTGGGGATTTTTGTTATAAATAAAATTAGCTTTAGTTCGCATATTATAAATGAAAGTATAATTAGCATTTTAGATGAACTAAGCCTAATTTATTACAAGAATTACATGTCAAATAGTATTATAATTATCATTTTAGATGAAGTAATTAAATACAAATACTAGCCTTATTGTCAGTTACAATCAGAATTAGGCAAGAAACAAATTAATAGGGTAATTTCCAAAGAAAGACCCGTGGACAGCAGCGAGTGAATATATTGGCAAAAATGCCTGCATTGGAAGATCACCTGAACTAGTAGAGGGGGAATTCTCTTCTTTCCTTCCACAAATCACCAGGCTAGGTTCTACACCTACCTGCGCTGTCACACCTGGATCATAGCAAACAGCTTAGAATGTCTTTCGGTGCGTTTAGTTGTCCAGAATCGAGTGATGGAAAGATTACTTACAGGTTTTCTCTTTTTCAATGAATCCGACGGATGGAAACAAAGGTAAACAGGTCATCAAGAAATTCGCCTAGGGATGAGATCAGCTGGAGTAAATGGATATCTGCCATCGATCGTCTTCCTCTCGATTCCCAGGTATCCTTCTTGCCCTTCTCTTCCGATTTCTCTCATCCTCCTCTTCGTTTAGTCTTTCCTCTTCTCTAGACCTCCTATTCCTCCTCAGCATCTTCTTCCTACCTTTTTCTCCTCATCCTTCTTCTTTTCCTCTTCCCATTGTTCAATATTTTCCTCCTTTTCCTCTTAGTCCTCTTCCTACTCCTCCTTTTCTTCCTTTTATTCCCTCTTATTCGGAACCGCGACACGTCTCTAAGTATTTTTATTGATCTCATCAATGCTGCTCTCTGATTCATAGAAGGCGTTTCGTCTAATTTACGCTAATGCCCCAGACAATATACGATCAATAAAATGGGATATCTCAAACTGCACAGGAATACCTATATAAATGTATATACATCAACATCCCTTTATACGAAATGTATGTTATACACTACACTGTATGGCCATGTCGTTGGAAATCATTTGTTGTTATGCGAAAGTGTATAATCAAGATAGATTGCAACATCCCATCTCACAGTAATTGGCGGACAACTGTATGTTTATTTGTGTATGTGTGGGCCTAAGCGTATGTGCATTGTATGTGTAGGTAAAAATATGACTGCTAGTCTGCTTCGCCAGGGGTCGCGGGGGTCAGGGTGGCTGCTGATGGCACGTCTTCTTCATTTTTGCCAACCTAATTTATGAGCACGCTGTATTAAATGACGCGGGAAATTTGAACGCGCGTACAACATAGACATGCATTCGTGGACATGCGCAGTGTAGCATATTTTGCCTCAGATGAGTCTAGACATGTTCAGACAAGCAGAACGTATAGGCTTGATCGTGTGGGATATGTGTATATAATTACGTACTGTGGGGCACGGTGGCATATTGGACAGAGCGTTCGGCTTGTAAAGCGGAGAGTACGGGTTCGAGCCTCCTCCGAGACGGTTACTGTGTAGGGACCTTGAGTAAGTCCTTCACTCACAATTGCTCGGCGTCATCGATTGATGCCAAGCCATTAGACAGTGGCGCTTAATAAATGCAGAAATAATAATTCTGTCTGTATATTAGAGTTGATACTAGGCCCTCGATATCATGATAGGCAACATGTAGTTGAAACTGTTAATTGGGAGAAACTGTACGAATTTATGTGATGAAGGAAATTTGTGAAAAGAAGAAACTCAATAAAAATCAAAAGAAACGTACGCTTTGTTTTTTTTGAGAAAAGGCAAAGTTACTTTGTACAAGTTGAGCTTATGGCAGTGCAGTACAGTCTAGGAAACAGGGAAGACTGACAGAGTTGTTCCTTAATTTCAGGACATAATGCAACTCATTAGCCAACATTGCAAGCAGTCAGAGAATTTGTTCAGAAGCACCGTTGAGTACTACACATTGTAGCGTCGTAAAACTTCATTCGAAATTTTGCTGGCTCCTCGCGATGCATATAATACCCTCCTTTCAAATGCAAAACGCACAAAACAACATTTGGAAATATTATTTGTAATCACATAGCGCCCCTTCAAGACAGACATCGAATCAAAGGCGCTCCTGACCTAACAGCGCAAAATCACGATTGAACAGAATTGTTTGAAGCACTTACGGAACAAAGGCAGAGAAAGACCAAGGAGGTCATGTCGTTGATTGCTATGCAACTTAATCCTGATAGTGGGACCGATCAGAAGACATTCGAACTCAAAGACGGGTTTCATGCGTGCATTTGCTCATTTGATCTACATTTGGAGTGCAAAATTCTCAATTATTATGCTGGTTGAGGTTTAGAAGTTAGAATCACGATACACTAAAAATCGTGCGCATTCGAAACATCAACTGTACTGGAAACTCGGTAAAACACTATTTTTAGGAGCTGCTTAACAACTGTAGGCCTAAAGCTGCCGGTAATAACTGCAGTGTTAGACTCGCGGAAGACTTAACGTTCACGTGAATGCAGTGCTGAATGCAGAGGTGAATGCAGAGGTGGCATAATGGGCGTAAAATGGACGCTTCCGATTAGACCACCGTTCTGCACGGTGGTCAATTCGGTAGCGCGTTGGGTCTGTAATCCAACGATTGCGAGTTAGAGCCTGCTGTGCGGACTCCGTGTAACTATCCTTGACAAGTTGTTATCGCACACTTCTCTCGCGCTTCAGATTCGGATTCACTGACCTTGCGCACGAAATAAGTGGAATAAATAAATAAATAAACGAATAAATAAATAAATAAAAAGTAAGCCGATCCAAGAAACGATCAAATTGTCTTTCTATTTTGTAGGCCTAATTTTACTGTTAAGTATACCGTCTATTTTGTACGTAGCAATGTAACGTAAGAAGACATTTATATAGCGCCTTTAAAGGACCTCCCAAAAGCACAGCTTATCCGGTTATGTAACTGATCTCAGCAAGTAGATGCGACTTTATTGTGTTTACGGAGAAAGTTGTTGAGCTGATTCAGTGAAGCAATACACATATATTTTTATATTTTTCTAATAGGGGGCCTATGAACAAGTAGGCCTACTGTACAGGTGGGAATTCACCTACATTTTTTTGCACTGAATAATACGACCACAGTTCAGTATTAGACGTGCGCGTATTGGCCTATAGGCTACGTGAATGTAGTTTGACAAGGTCATTTATATAGCGCTTTTAAGAATCTCTCAAAGACGTTGCTAGCTAGCCTGAAATGATATGAACGATCTAGGGGTTCGTATCTTATCGAGAGATGCTGGAGAATTTCTCCACAAAGAGCCTCGCGTAGACCAACCAACGAAATCCAATCCATGCCTATGAAGTGCAGTTGTCACAAATTGAGAGCTTCTCCTTGATGCGTATCGTTTACGGTAATAGTGAGCTTCATGCTTGCACTGCGCAATGGATTTGCGGTCCTGGGATCCGGTAAGGTTTGGATAAAAGCAACAAGTTCAGATGAAAGACAGGCTGCATAAAATGTAACATTCCAGAAAAGTGCGGCATAATCTAGATAAAGGACAGCATAGTCTGAATAAAGTGAAGAATAAATAGTCTGAGTAAGGTACAACATTGTCTCGAAGTGCAGTATAGTCTGGATGAAGTGCAGCATAGACAGCATAGTCTGGATAAAGTGCAGATCTTCCTAGAGGTCATGTGAAAAACAGACTGCCAGTTTCTCATCAACAGCCAGTGATGACGTCGCAAAGCAACAAGCAATACGCCGCCCAGATAATGAATTTATTAATTATTCATCGCAACCATAAGCTCGTTTCACATAATCAATTCAGCGGTTGCATGCTTAACAATAAATGTGCTCGGAAAAGCTTTAATAAGCCTATATTGAACGTGTACGCCTGACTGAGACTGCCTTACTGTAATATCTTGTAATGTAATAACAGGTCGACATTAGGGAACAGCTCAATGCACAAGACGATACCTTTTCGAACTCGTCGCAAAGGGTCAAGACTGTAAATTTTCACTTTACGTGTGGGTGGCGCATTAGAAACGCGTTTTTGGAATATTTTGGATTAGCATATTGCATGCTGTAAAGGGCTTAGTGTTTGCAAGTAGATCAACTGCTATCTGTACCAGGCTAAGGCCACACAGACTGCATGTGGATCTGCGATAATGGATATCCAACGAAGATTGCATTGAACTGTCGCAAAACGTGATTGTGAATGACTGTGACTATTTTTATTCTATAACTTATGGCACGCAGTTGGGTTATTATCTTTAGACAGCGTCCCATTATTTTCCAACGTCAGCAACGTGTTCAAGTACAAATGTGGCTTTCGTGCCACGAAGAGTTTGTCATGCCAGATGCATCAAGAGCGTTCCTGCGTCAGATGTATTAATGATGGCCAGTTTAATCAGCAGCAGCCCCCCATTATATTCTTCTCAGAACAGAGGAGAAAAATATGGAATAAACTGGAACATCGATAAAATAGTCATTCAATACCCGAACCGGTAAAGCAGTTGCTATGGTGACACGGATGACACATGCGTGCTATCGATCGGTGTCAGTGGCCCGGTGACCTACGTGCATAAATATCAGGCATAATTCCAAAGAAATTCTCCTAGCAGATTCCTGAGGTAACACCAGATATATTTTTAACAAATCAAAGTAAAATACATTTAAATGTGTAAGATATAACCGCGCACGTGTTTTTCTTGTTACAGGTAATGTGACGTAATGTTATTACGCATTTATATAGCGAAGGTATCTCTCGACACCCTAGAGTATGAGATTCATTAAGAGCGACACGTGTATCTGTAGGCAAATGATGCTCGAACAGCTGCAAAAGTCGTCAATGGGAGACTCCAGCACACACGTAGAACCCAACCAAAGGATTCACCTGCAGCTTGAAACGCATATGAGCAACTAATATAGCTTTGCGATGATTGTATCTTAAATAACTGCTCTACTAAAAGAGTACGATTTAATTCAGAATCAGAGGAGCTGTTTTCATCATGACTCATGCATATTTTATAGCAAGCCGATATGGTCCAATTGAAACTGAAGCTCGATTACTCATTGGGCCATTTGCGTACTTACAGGAAAAGGTAATTTACATAATGTATGCATCTGAATATTTCTATAGCGTCTTCCAAATGCGACTCTTAAGAAGAAGCTAATAGGCGTCGCTTCCGGCACAATAGTCACGCAAAAATGAGTCATACATAAGGTAGAGAGCTTTATATGTGTCTATGCAGCTGAGCGTTTATGCAGCGCCTTTTAGAATATCTTAAAGTTACAGAAAGATGATGATGATTTTCTCATGAAGAACTGATGGATTTAAAGACATTACTTATCCCTGTAAGCGTGATTTTGCCGAGCATGATTCAGCATATTTTAAGCGCGCTTTTTCAAAGGAAGTTTCTGTGATGTCATGTCAATGAGTCATCGGGTTGTTGACTTGTTTGTGATTGGCTGGCGAGCACCCCGTGAAATTTCCACTACATTGGCGGCAGCACAATTTATTACATGGGCGCTTGGGCGGGAAATAAGGCGCTGACATTATGCCATTACTGCGATGAGTCATAAGACTGGTCTAAACCAGTCTGAACTGAACTGCTGTAGCGGCGGAATAGAACCCATAGAAACACTCGCAAATGCATTGTTAGGGTGGCCGCGAAGAAGATTTGGAAGCAGTAGACTGTCGTGTACCCAATTGGGATTTCTAGTTACAAATGTCGTTGATAGAATTGTGTGTTTAAGACTGTAAATTTGACGTTTAAAGTACTGTCGAGACTGAACTGTTTGTTTTCCTAATTATATAAACGAAAATCAAAGACTGTGTGTCTCTTGTGAGCTAACGCTACGCTACAAATTGGCCGAGTCGACAGTTCGAAACCAGAACGAGTGACATTTCGAAAGATAGTTGACAATCTTTTAAGATGATGACAGTTGTTATTTCTCTGGAAGAACTTAGGGTATTTACAAGGATTAGGACTAGGCCCTGATATGTCTTACCATAACGACGATGATATTCTGGTGTTCGGGGATTTGTTATCGAATTCATGTGCGCCGCGTTTCGATTCGTTCCCCCTTAGGGGTTTAGGTTGGTAGCTGGACAGTGTCGAGATAGCAGCTGGAAAGGCCTAGACAGTCCTCGCATTGGTGCTGGCCATTCTACTGCGCTACCACTGCGATTGGTGCTAACTGTTTTACCGTTAGACTCTACGACCAACTGGGTGGCTGCTGAAGAATGTTGTCCCTCCCAAAACTGGTGGCTGATGGATGTCCGGACACAGCGTCTTCTACTATCTGCGAGGGCCTGCTTGGCATTGGTGTTCGTCTGTTTCGAGCCTCGTCGCCTGTAGTCGCTCCTCCTTTTCGACGCTACGTGGTCCAGGAACTCTGAACAAGGTGTCGACTATCAGCTCTTGATGGGAATCCATCGGTTGGGTTCTGCGTGTCTGCGGGAACCCGCTGGTGGTGGCTCTTCTAATTATCTGACCACTGTTCGGTTACTGATAGCTCTTTGTCCTTAATGTTAGACTGGCGCAGGCAACGCTTTGTGAGGTACTTAAAGGGCGCTATAGTAATTGTCTACATGCATACATACATACGTACATAAATTCATACACACACATATATGCACACACACATATATGCATACATACATACATACATCAATACATACATATATATACATACATACATACATACATAAATACATACAGACAAACATATATGCATACACATACATACATCAATACATACATACATACTGTACATGCATACATACATACATACATACATAAATACATAGACACAAACATTTATGCATACATCAATACATACATACATACATGTATACATACATATACATACATACAAGAAATGAGTGCATATAAGGGAGTACGTGTGCCTTACCATGATGACAATGATGTTCCACATGAAGAACTGAGGTCTTCTCGAAGCCTTGGCCGCAACGCAGAAGCAGGGGAACTTGACGGTCTTCTTGTTGATGACCTTGGTGTTCGTCGTCTTCCAAAGGTTGAGCTTCGGCTTCAGCAGCCACTCCTGTTCAGCACTGAAGGCCCTCGAATTGATACCACTGCACTCCTCGGCATCCTCGACCAATTCCAAAGCACTAGTGTCTAGCTCACTGACCACCGTCACTGTCAGATCCTATTTAATTCATTCATTTAATATGTATGTATTAAATATTACCGTACTTATTTAATATTTTGTAAGTTATTTATATTTTATTCTTTTATTATTTATTTATTTAATATTCGTTAATTTATTTATTTCATTGAAATGGAATTCACTTCTGGTCAATGAAAGTGTAGAGGTAGACGCACCAAAAATGGGATTTATATTAGCACCGATTGGTTGGCACTCGCACCGACTCAAGTAAATTTTGTATCGCTATAATATTATTTATTTATCATCTTGTTAGATTGGTGTTTGTATAAACTTCAACCTCGGCCATTCCTCTGAGAATTAATATTGATATAAAGGCGAAAAATGACTAATTGATTACCTTACCTTACCCTACCTTACCTTACAGAAACCTTACCTTACAGAAACTTTACCTTACCTCACCTAACTTACAGGAGGGCTGAAGACTGAACCTTTCGACTGAATTATGAACAAGCTAAGCCGAAGAAGTACAGAGCACGCCAGAGAACAGAGAAGATCAGTGTGGTTGGATTACTGGACTTGGTTGAGGGCAGAGCACCGAAGACGAGGTGTTATAATTTTATAATTTCTTATAATGTTATAATTTAATTTCATAATACAAAAATGTTTTATAAGTGTAAATGAGGTAAACAGCATATGAGGTATTATAATGCGGGACAGAGTGGACAGACCCTCGGCTTGTAACACGGATGGCACGAGTCGAACCTCTGCCCTCAGGCATTTTCTCCGTATGGACCTTGAACAGATCTTTCACTCACAACTGCTCAGCGCCATCGATTGATGCTAAGTCATTAGATAGTGGCGCTTAATAAATGCAAATTTATTAACAATCATGATGTTATTATAATCTGTACCTAACGTTGCTCCTCTTCACGGATGCAATGCCGTCCAAGAACTATGAACATAGTATCTGCTATCAACTGTGGATGGGAATCTGTTGACCGGGCACCGTGTGTGTTTTATGTATAGGTGTGTGTGTAGGTGTGTGTGTAAGTGTGTGTGTAGGTGTGTGTTTGTGTGTGTGTGTGTTTGTGTGTGTGTGTGTGTGTGTGTGTGTGTGTGTGCAGGAACCCAACGCTGGTCGCTTTTCTTGTTATTTCAGCATCGATTGCTATCCGATAAACTCTCCGTCGTTAATGGCATTTAACATCGTTCAGGGTAGCGTAAAGAGAGCCTCTTATTAGTTTCTCTAGAAGCAGCGCTATATAAATATTTCTAATTACATTTCCAATTACAATTACCTGGCTATCAAACGGAAACCGATTGAGTTCCATGTATTCGAAGAACTGTCCGTTGACCTTCCGTGTTTGGCAAACCATCGCCCGTCCGTTCTTATCGTAGAAGAGGCTGTTGGCAACGGTTGTCTTTGCTTCTCCAATCACGTTTTCCACGGACAGCTTTGGATCCCAGAATTGAGACCAATTCACCGCTTCGGACGTCTAGCCATATAACATTAAGAACTTTCTTCTAAACACTCCGTTGTGTAGCCAGCGTTTATCTGAGGTATCTAGAGTGCGTCTAGATATATACATCCATGCATACATATATACATACATATATACATACATATATACATACATATATACATATGCATCTATACATATATACATATATATACATATATACATATATACATATATACATATGTATACATATATACATACATATACACAAATATGCACACATACATACACTCTGAATCAAGTGAAACTCTTTAAGATGGTGCTTGATCATTCGCAGAGAACCATTCTTGTCAGTGGCATCTCCCAACCGAGTTTATGGAAGGGGACAAGGCCTGAGTGCCCCGCATCGACCGTTGCAGTCAGTTTCCGCTTGTTCTTTGAACTGGCTTCCTAGACTCAGGTAAAGGGAGGCTTGACCGTAGTGGCAACTCCATGGAACTGCCCTTGCACAGAAAATGGGTGTGACCGGGGATTGGCCTGGTTGGTCTGCCTTCTGTTTCTTCAGCCTGACCAATGCAATGGACCGGATTGAGAATTTCGATTGCCATCGTCGCATTAATAGTGCATTAATATTATGGGGCTTGAGATGTTTCAAAGATTAGATTAGACTAGACTATACTATTGATTGTATAGGAAACGTGAGAAGAGACTGACTGAGAGTTCTAAAACCTACCTTCTTCTTCCCATCTAGAGCTGGTTCCCTCCATTTCGACTGAATCAGGACCTCAGCCGAATATCGATCGTGTATCGTATCAATGACTCCAATTTTCATAAACATTACACGGATCGTTACCTTTGTCTGTAAACAATTGTTCTTTCTTCGTTAAGCTGATGCGAATTGATTCTGGGCATAATTTTATACTCAGTTTTGGTCCAGGGGATGCTTTCAGTTTCATGCGCTTCCGAAACATTGAAATTTATTATTAAAAATTAAAATGATACCAAATGAGGCACAAAATGATAAGCTTTATTCATTCTGCGAACATATCTTACGTCTCCTTACCTTACCTCACCTTACCTCGCCTTTCTATGTTTCGTCTTACCTTATCTAAGCTGATCTCAACTACCTTACCTCCCCTTACCACCTTATCTTACCTCTCTTTACCTCGCCTTACCTTACCTAAGCTGATCTCAACTACCTTATCTCCCCTTACCTCACCTCGCCTTAAACGCATCCCCTGGTGTTTTGAGCGACCGCTCTGTCCAGCTGAACTGATAATTAGGTGATTTCTAGTTTCCACGCACAGCTATTGTATGAAACTTATGAAGCAAAACGTTAATCATTGATTTAAAAAGCAGACTTGGTCGTAACTAGACGCGTGTAGTAAATGCCCCATTCTGATAGAAAGAAATGACGGCGTTAAAAGTTTCTCTTTGTAGTTATTGACGAAAAGCAGAAGCTTCATTTCTGAAGCAGTCTGTAGTGTAATATAATGGAACCGAAAACCATTATAGAGTCTTTTAAGCAGCTTTTGAAGGCGCCCCAACAAGTAGGCGTATTGTAATGTAACATTCGACAATTTTTAGAACAATGTTCATAACAGCTGGCCACCAGTAGTAAGCTTCGCATTATGCAACCTAGAAAAATGTTCAAAAATTTTTCATTTATGCCAAAATGTATAGTATTCTCATGACTTTTGACAATCTAACAGAGATTGACACATGGTGGTCTATTAGATAGCGCGTTGGGTCTGTAATCCAACGACTGTGGGTTCAAGCCTGCTGAGCGGACTCCGTGTAATGGCTCTGGACAAGTTTTAGCGCACATTTGTCTCGCGCCTCAGATCCAGACTTATTGACCTTGTGCGCGTAATAAATGTAATAAATAAATAAATAAATGTAATAAATAAATAAATGTAATAAATAAATAAATAAATGTAATAAATAAATAAATGTATTAAATAAATAAATAATAAACGTTAGCACTTACCTTACCACTCCGTGTTGGCTGAGTCACAACCTCAGTGGTCGATTTTGTCACTCCGTTGCCCATCTTTTCTGAGGCTGGGTCCTTAGTCTCGGAGAGAGCATTCAGGTCAACTTTCCTTTCTTCCACCAAGTCATCAAGGGTCATCAAGTGCGTCTTCAGTGCACTGTCAAGGGAACGGATCGCTGACGTCAGTGACGTCATAGAGAGCGGGTCCATCATCATCGTTGCTATGGTAAAGCGTTTTGGCTAAGTTTTGATTGTTGTCTTGTTTTGTTGTTAGAAATCTTTAAAGGTCAGACCGTTTTTGGAAGTCTGTTAAAATAAAAATGGAATTATATAATACAAAATTAAAGTGTAGAATTTGTAGCGGTGTTTAAGCATCATTTAGAAGTCTGTCGGGATGCGCGATAGTTTAGTGGTCAGCGTGCAGGAATGTCAACCAAGAGATCGGGGTTCGAATCCTCGCCAGGGTAGAAAAATGTTTCAAAAATTTGGTCCACTTGCCCCCTCTCTGGCGAACTGAGTACATTAGCCAAATACTGGCCAGTGACACCCATCTAAAAAGAGAAGAAGAAGAGTTGTCCCTAAAGTTATAACTCCGAAAGGCAGTCATGGGTATGAAGATTTAGCGACACTTTTCTTAGCTTCATCGGTGGGAAGACCAGGCGAAGCTAAGAAAAACTTCGCTAAATCTTCATACCCATGACTGCCTTTCGGGATTATCACTTAAGGGACTGCTCTCCTTCTTCTGTTCTTAGAAGGGGTTTCACAGCCCTAAAACTTCACCACTAAACAAAGTGTCGTAATCTAGTTCGCTATTTCAAAAGCCTGTTCTACTCCTCGGTGATCAGTGCACGTCTCAACAAGGCAGAAGTGTTAAAAGTCTTCGTTCGAGGATTAAGCTTCTTCATTACAATTGGCCTACAAACACCTCAACAATAGGCTTAAATACACTATTTCAATCCAGTTCATTACTGCGCCCATTCAAACAGGAAGCGGTGGACAGGTGAAGATTTCACCCGATAAGTTCATAGAAAGATGAGCAGGGTCGAGGCCATACGCTCGCTATAGAAAAATCTGTACAATTACATTTCTGCACAATCCGATTCTTCCCGTAAGAGATAAGTTCACTACGAAACAATGCAGTTGTGTTAGGAGTCTTAGTTCAAAACGAGGTTAACCTTTGCACTGAAATTAGTTCAAATGATGTACTTGCCAGTCAGAAGCTTCATTATTCATTACCTTTAAACCTTTTTGCACTAAGACGCACCTAATCAGCGATCATCGCAATGAAAGCAGAAGCGAATGTCGGTCGATGGCCAAAACAATGAAAATATCACCGACAGACATCCATAACGTTCAGCTTCATTTATCATTAACCATGTGCATTCAGTCAGTCTGCCTCTGTAAGCAAAGTCGGCAGACCATGCGTGACATCAGCTCGAGACTATGACAAGAAGAACTTAGTGTGCAATATTTACCATTTCAGTCACTCACCTGAAGTGTGGAGCCGGCTGCTATAACATACAGACATAGATGTCGGACATGTAGGAGTCGTCCTCTTTATAGTAATAGGTACTCTCTCCCTCTCCTATTTTTCTCGGCATATTCGTCTTTGGGCGCCTGCCTGTCGGTGTGCGTGTGCGCCTGCGTCTGTGCGCATCTCTGTGTGGATATATTGATCCGAATATAAGATGCAGGTTGCTAGGCAACCATGTAAACTACCTCTAGACAGCCGACATCGATGTCGATGAAGCGAAAATGCATATGTATCCGTTTCATATTTATCCGATGGTGATGATGGTGATAATGATGATATCATGATGATGATAACGACGACGACAATGATGATGATAATAATGACGACGATAACAATGGTGATGATGATATTGATATCATGATGATGATGATGACAACGACTACGACGCCAATTACGATGATGATAACGATGACGGTGGTAATGAGGTGATGATGATGCTGATGATGATGATGATGATCATCATCATCATCATCATGACGATGATATGATGATGATTGATGATGAAGTTTCTTCAGGCACGTGCTGTCTTCGCAGTGGATAAAAGAACGAGAGCAGCTCGTGCTCTTGACGTGTGCTAAGCTCTTCAAGGTGAATCCATTAATAACGAGGCCTAGGCCTACATGCAATCCAGCTAATCAATCAAACGCGTCAATAGGGAGTGCGCCATAATTATTTGCCTTCTCAGGTTTCATCGTTAATCTCTGGAGATGACATTTAGTCTTTGCTGCAGCTGAGGAATGATGCTGAAGATGAAGCGCCGCATCTTGCACGTGATTATCAATGTGGAGTGTCATCAGTTGAGCCTTGGGCATAGCAACATAGCCGAAGTTAGGCTGGTGACGTCTCTTAGTAGACATCGTGAAGGGGCGATAAATAAAATTCTGTTGTAAATTACATTGCATTAATGACGACAGCAGTTAAAAAGAGATCACTATCTGGGGTACTTTAAGTGCACTATATTGAGTGTCTTGATTGAGTGATGATTGATTGATTCATTCATTCATACATGCATACATGCATTCATACATACATACATATATACATACACACATACATACATATATACATTTCATACATGCATGCATATATAAATGCATGCATAGGCTAGATGCAAATCGCACCATAATTTGACGGTTATGGACTGCGTTGCGTTGTGCTAAAGGTGTCGCTGGGACACAGGTGACAGCAGAAGAGAAGTCACATAAGCTGCGTACGGTCATTTGTAAATTGCACGCCATGCCCAAAAGCAACGTCATATTAGGTAGGATATATGAAGGCATAAGACAATATTCCCTTCTGGGCTTCGTACGTGCTACATATGAAGCTGGTTTTGCGGATTGGTTTGGCCAACAATAAAAGCGGCTAATATTGTGGTCGCTGGCCCCTTGTCCCTATAGTTGGTGCCGCCACTGATTGCCAAAGAGTAACGCATGCATTATCAAATCGCTTTCAGACATCTTTAAAAGGGCTTTGTCCGACGCTATGTAGGCCTAGGCCCTATTTACCGGTGACATCAACAGGAAGCTGCAGTATAGTGCAATCCGCTAGGTGAGGTAAGGTCGACGTCATCGGCCCTGGCAGCCATGAAATGTCGTTAAACAATGCGAACTAAAACTAGCAAGCTGCGCATGCTTACAATGGTAGCTACAAGATGTCGTTAAATTCTAGATACTAGCAGGCCTACTGCTAAAACATCACTAAGACATCTTTAAAAAGGCTTTGTCCGACGCTTTGTAGGCCCTATTTACCAGTGGCATCAATAGGAAGCTGCAGTATAGTGCAATCCGCTAGATGAGGTACTTTCAGGTCGACGTTAATGGCCCTGGCCGCCATGCGCTGTCGTTGAACAAGCTGCTCGTGCTTACAATATTACTGTTGGATGACGTCAGCGGTTCTGGTAGCTACAAGATATCGTTAAATTCTAGATACTAGCAGGCCTACTGCTAAAACATCACTGTTAAGACATCTTAAACATTTTGATGGGCCAAGGACAGGTCCTGGCCTTCAATTTCGTCTAATCTTCTAGTTAACTTGATCTTGAGTCTAGGCGAATCTGTTGCACTAACCGGGGGTAAGTGCGATAACTAATTAATATTAAATTAACTAAGTTATTAAAACCTTCACACAGGAATGCAGCCGAATGCTGCATCTTTAATCGTCGTTCATTATACTCATCTACGAATCATTATTACTTCCAAATAAAACAAAAATATGGCACTTAATAATTTTTAAAGTTTCGTATAATTCACTTAGGGCCTATAAATAAATGGTGCCAATACGGCGGCAATGTTTAAAATATTTCCGTATGTAGCGTTTCTGCCGCCCCTCAGAAATATGCCGCCCTATGCGGCCGCCTAGTTCGCCTAGTGGTTAAACAGGTCGTGTTTACATCGTATAAATGTCACATATTGTTTTCGATCTGTTAATGACTACAAAAGTAGGCCTACTGAAACACAATAATTATAATGTAAAAATGTTCTACTTTTTCTTCTTCCTCTTCCTTCTTCTACTACTTCTCTTCGTCCTCCTCCTTCTCCTTCTTTTTCTTCTTCCTTCTTCTACTCCTACTTTTCTTTGTCCTCCACCTCCTCCTTTTTCTTCTTCCTTCTTCTACTTGTACTTCTCTTCGTCCTCCTCATTCTCCTTCTTCTGCTATAGTTGAGAAAAGGGCGAATCCACGACCTTTCCGCCCATGGCTTCACCGAGTTTAGAAACCCAATGCAAAAACAGAGCATGTGTGCAGAAGCGGATCCAAGGTGGCCACTCCGGTCATTAGGCTACACACCATAAACTCAGATGAGGTCTTGACAAGCGTGGCCCCTGGATACGCCCTGGAGTTGCGACAGGTCAATGCGTTCCGGTATTCGTCTATGTTTCCAAGGAAACACTGATGCGGCTAAATGCGGTTTGCTATCACGTTGCAAGAACAGATGCGCAGAGAGGCGCGAATGACTCTCAGCGACTATTTTGCACGCGCCAACAGAAGTGCAACTAAGAAAAAGAAAGGAGTGAGACCTACATATGTATTTGAATATTATGTCATATAAAATTTTATTTCGAAATTAGAAAACTTCAATGTTAAATCGCACTTTTTGTTATTGACAGATCTAGAAACTATTCATCTTTTAACAATTCATTAACTAAAAAAGCAACAATCGTCATATATAAAGATGTAATAATTAACTGAAACTGAATACAAGTGGTTATACCTACATTAGTCTAGTCTTTCCCAAAATACGTACTTGTTACCGGCATTAATTCTGCCAAGGTATATGGTTCTACCTGCATTAGTTTCTTCAAGGTATGTATTCATTTAAATCGTCGGCATCACCGGTTGTTGTCTAAGGCCAATGCAACTCTGCTGATGCAAATCGAAAATGTCAATCAGTGCTAGCTGATTCACAGCCCAGAGTCACGCGCTTGGTAACTGGATTAAATTACAGTTCTATTCGTTCTTTCTTTTACTCGCTTATTCGTCTGTTAATTCATCTATTCGTTCTCTAATTCATTTATTCGTCCATTAATTTCATTTGTTCCTTCGGTCATTCATTCATTCGTCAAGGTGTCAGCGCTGGGGTGCAGTTAAAGCCCGCATGGGCAACATACTGAGTGTGTCAAGATGCTCCTCTGTAACAACGAGGTTGGTTGAAGCAACGTGTAGCCCCTTCAGGCACTGTAGTCAAGAAATCACGTGGTCATTTGTTATTAATCACTATATTATACTTTCTTTTGTTTGGAAAGGGACGCGGTGTCTGAAGCAATGATATATACTAGTATAACCTCTTTGGTCTGAAGGGAAAATAAGTTTTCGTTCATTTTGAACATTTGTATGCGGTTGTTTGACAGACTGCTTTACGCTGTAAATTAATGCAAAAGTTCGGGGTAATCTGTTTTGTGTTTTTCAACTGTTGTATCAGCTATAACTATGGCAAAGTATATTTCAGCTGCTTCGAAAGTGATCCAGGATAAACTAACGTTAGTGTGTGGACCCGTTGGTGCCCAAAATGCACCCTCTGCAGTGAGTGCACCCAGTGCATTTAGGGCATATGACTGTGCAATGTCTGCAATTAGGAAGAAAGTCACGTTCAAAGGAAATAAAATGAATAGTTATAAATAGTATGAACCACATGAATACAAACATCGCCGAAAAAGCATAAAATCTTGTATCTCAAAGAATAAGCAAACTGTAAGAAAAGATAAGCCAACATAGCACCATGTTGTCACCCGGATTCACACTCCGGATTCTGACTTTTCACTGAAACTGACCAAACAACCTGCCTCTTGTGAACTTGATTTGATATAGCGCCGGTGAATAAGCTGGTATCGCTTACGTGGTTTTTGTGTGGCGCTGAGAAATTTTGGAGATTTACATTTGCATATAAATAGATTATAGGCTCAAGACTAAAACAATGGGAGCCGATGCACTGAAAGTGACCCATGCAATACCAAAAAGTGGTAAGCATAAGGTCATACCAAAATCCTCAGAAGTTGATGCCCTTACAGTGTTGTGCAGGACGTGGAGAACAATTCATTGAGTCAACATGTGATTGGCTGGAGTTCTGAAATTGTGGACTGTGGTTTGAAATGACTTGAACAGACATGCCTGGATCAAAAGCTGTTCAAGACAAGTTTGTTTGTGACAGGAGCTATTAGTTTGACCTTGATGGCCTGTGGTTTCTTGACAAGCCATTTCAGATAGTTTTGTTTAAGATACAGCCTGATTATCGTATACAAGTGTAAATGTGAAAACTAGGGGTATTCCAAGAGTCCACAGAGGGGAATCCCCAAAATGTGGAGAGAGAGAGAGAGAGAGAGAGAGAAAGAGAGAGAGAGACACACACACACACACACACACACACACACACAAGCCCGACTTCCACATCTAATTAGACCCACTTATTTCAGTAAAACCTGTGCCATAAAACACCAACGTCAGGCAGGATTTAAGTCCCATGCAAGATCAACAGGGTACCCTAACCTGGATAAGAAGGCGTAGTTAAACATCAGCTAGTGTGTGTGGTCTATGCTGATAACACAGGCTTGAAAGCCTACATGTCCAAACCATCATTTCATTGCTCACAAAGTGCAACGGTTTAACCAGATATAACCGTGGCACTCCATACTGACATTTCCAATAATATCATAGTGGAATATTTCTCTGTCTTGACAAGGATTTGAAACCTAGATCTCTGCCAAGGGGTCATCCATAAAGCACGTTTGCAGAGTGGGGAGGGAGCAGAATAATCCAAATGCAAACAAGGGGAAGTGGGTATGTCAATGCGGATATCTGCATCTACATTTAGTACATTCAGTTAACCAGTTATTTTCAGTTAACCATTCAGTTTTTGTTGTACAGCTTTTGCCATAAGCACCAACTTTAGTCAGACAACAGAAGTTTGTACTGCACTATATCTTGTTTAAGTCCGTTTGCAGGATGCGGCAGTGTAAAAGTACCCTATCCCTGGCACATTTAGCCCTGCAAGATCAACAGGATAGCCTATTCAGATATCCTACGCCTCAGTATTCTGCTGGAAGTGCGGACGTCTGCACAGGGTTATGGAGCGGGTCATGCCAAATGCGGACAAGGGAAGAGAGGGTTAAAAAGTGGGTCAATCTTTGCGGACGTCCTTTATAGACGACCCCAACAGGATGTCAACTAGATTATTGCATCACTGCTGAGCAGCGATAATAAACACGCAGAATATAGTTGCCATACTTTTCAAATTGGTATTCTCAGTACATATTCAGGTAACATATATAAGTACCTGTATAGGCATTGCAATTATATACATCAAAACAATTATTTTCCATTGCATCAATACAACAAATAACTTTGGTGACATAAAAAGAATGTTTCTAAATGTGCGTCAGTTATCGTGTTCTGATGCTTTGCAAGCTGCAACATGGGACAAGACCTTCAAGTAATGTATCCGTACCAATCACAGGTCTCGAAAGGCACTACAGAAATATCCCACGGTAATTTGAAACGTAAAGTAAGATCAGGGCTAGAGTAATAATAAAATGTAGGGTTCAGCATTCTAATCTGTGCTGGAAACTTCTATAGCGCCATTATCATAATGAACAAGGTATCAGTCGTCACTTCTAAGTAAAACTGCATTCCAAAGTAAACTACAGTCTTTTGGACACAATCAGTTAAGATTGACAAGGATAGTTCTATAAATCCACATGTTCAAGCAGGTAACTTATGTCCATCAGCCTCTGGGCTATGCTAATCTGAAAAGTAAAGGCAAGATCAGACTACATGTACGTATAAGGAAGTCATGAAAGGTATGCCGTTCAGCATCGTTAAATCTGTTGGCTGAAGCACAAAGAAAATACTCCCTTTCTTTTCGCGTCGTCCATTTACCACATCTGCAAATTGGGAGGAGGTTATGCCAAATGCGGATGTCTGCATCTAAACTTCATACATAGTTATTTTAGTACTTTGCTGGACAAAACAATATCAAAGTACCCTGAATGATAGCACAGTTAATTCAGCAAGACAGGATAGGCTTTAGTACAGTGCAGATTTGCTTAGGTGAGGTAGTGGTGGGGGTCATGCACCACGACCACGTTAACAAACCATGGGTTGAGGGTCATGCTGAAATCCAGCAGTGTATGATTTAGGAAAAAGTCTTAGTGTGGCTAGAAACCTCAGGTTTTCTTATATGAAGGCACTTCCACTGTAGATGAGTTTCTCCAACATTGTTTTCTTGCTAAGGGCAAAAGTGATGGTGATTTAATACCAGACCATTTGTTGCTGCTTACATTAACATCTACATTTTCCAGACACTATTTTAAAGCATGAGGTTCCTGCATTGTACTGCCAAGCAGATCAGTACACAGCTGATGTAACCTTGGCAACTGAGACAGCAGCTGAGCTCCAGCTGGTGTTTGCTAGGTGGCTGTGCTAGGCAAGGGCACAAGTACCATAATTTATCTCAGCTACAGCTGCTACTAGGTGTGGTCCCTTAATCTGGTTGGGGAGTGGAGACATGTGCAGCTATATCAAATTTGCCTGCTTTGGAACTGTACTGCCACCTACAGGGCTTAAAGCCAGCTGAAGTCAGGGCCGCCACCCGTAGGACTTAAAGCCAGCTGCAACTGTTGCTGTGCATTCAGGCCACTGTTACGGCTGATACACGCTGTATGATATAACAACCACAAGACTGAATACTAGCAGGCAAAGCATGTTGAAAAAATTATGCCATCTAGTGCTACACAGCAAGTTCCTGTATCACATGTTAATACATCTCGCATGTTAAATAGGTAGCATTGGGAGGCATGCCGCAACAACGTGTTAAGTGGATTTGTGTGTAAACGGATTGCACTGTACTCCACTGGAGTGCGGACCTCTGCAATGGGGTGGGGAGAGTAATGCCAAATGCATACAAGGGGATGGGACATATCCAAAGCAGGTCATTTTTGCCAACATCCTTTGTGGATGAGCTCTTTCAGGTTAGACAACTTGAAAACTCCCAGTCCAAACACAAAACAAGATTCTAACCCTGGACCTATTGGCTAACTGTAACTCTCTACCCATTATTCAATCCCAGATGCTTAAAAACACCAACAAAGCCAAGCCTTATTCTTAATTGACCACAAACCCACATGCACATAACAGTTTTGTAGCTTGTAAACATGCAGCCAGCAAAGCTTGCCATCCCAGTTGCAAAATAGGATTTACACATCATAGCAAGTAACTGCAATTCTATTTACAAATTTCCACAGCATTGTAATGTAACCAAATATGAATACAACATACATCTCTTTGAGCAACCTGAAGCTGAAATAATTAAACAGGACTGATTAACAACTCATGAATGGCTAATTTTCAAACTGAAGAATAAGGTAAGATATGGCAAGTAATCATGTCTTACATGACTTCATCAACAGCAGTCCCCAGAGTGTTGGATAAGTGTTGAATATGCTCTTGGCTGCTGCCCTTCATGCACATTCATAAAATAACTGCACTCATTTTACGTCCATTAAGTATTAGCTTTCCTTTAAGCATTTTATTACTTACTCGACTAATTGCATTAATCAAGTAATATCAATCAATCTACACAGTGTAACATTCTACTCTCGGCTTTACAGTTTAAAGCTTTTCAATTTTGCTTGATTGCATTCTGTCAGTTAACCTGATTAAAAACTTATGAAGCCCTAGCTATATAACAATTGCGATAACACATATTAGCAAACAGATGCTTGTAGTTTAGTACAAAATAAAACCACTTTTGCCAGTATTTGCAGCTCCAGAAGCAGGCTGGCAATAATAACATTTACGAGATTAGTGCACATTACAAAGAAACTATTTTTGCATGGGTCAACTGGAATTTGAATTTCTTACAAAAACTCGTCAAACAATGAGGCGAGCCTCAGGCAAGAAAGCTTCCCAGTGTGTTATAATCTACAAAATAAAACAGGGTTTCATTGAGATAATGTTTCCAGTTTAAAACAGGTAAACTATAAAAACAGCATCAGTAGTTTAAATTCTTCAAAATTTCCTTTGCTCTCGGTGATTTAGTTTTCTCATTTCTTGTTTGTTATTTTGTAAAAACAGCTCTTGTGCACATTTAATTATTTTATAACTTTGTATTATCCTCTATAAGCTAAGATTTGTCATCAGCTGTTCCGCTTTTGAAACGTAATGGGAATAGAGTGATTTAACTGTTGAAAAACTGCCAATACCACAGTTTTACATTTAAAACATTCTTCTGGAATGGTAGTGAAAAACAATGTTTGTAATGTAATGTGTACTGTATGCGCATGTGGTGCAAATGACTTCATTGAGGAACAATTTGAAAGTGTTAATTTAATTTGACTTTCATAATTTACAAAGCATTTCAAATGTGCAAGTTTTAGTGGTTGATGACAATATTATGCAAATTACCTGCTGCTCATGATTGAGTAGAGATTCCAAGTAGGCTATGACTATTCGCCTGAAGTCTTTGCACCTTTGTTGTTCAAATCTTTTCATCTCTTTATGAATGTTTTTCGATATCCTTTCAAAATCTTGCTGGCTCTTGTCAACGTTTTGTTCCCACTACAACACAAGGGCCACGCAGGTCTATCTTCTTTGCATTTCCCAGAAACCGTTTTTTAGTGACTGATTTATGCAGTTATGCACAACAAATGAAGCACATTTGCTGCTTGAAGGTTTGCATAACACAGGTTAACCTAGTAGGCATTTACGTTGCACAGTCTGAAAGATGCTCTAACATACATGGCTGCACGACAGACTGTAAAATGTGCTAATTTTTAAAATGTGCCTAGATCTTGAACTAGACAAAATTTCAATTCCAGTGTACAACTTGCCTACTACTCCACAAAATCCTTGCTATACTTTTATTTAATTACCCACTGCAATAAATTTATTAAAACACTTATTACAAAAACAGTTGGAGAATTTGAATCTGAGCACGAATCAATGCGAATCTGATGCTCCTTGAAACTGCTTCAACAACAAAGATCAACAAGACTCAATTCATATTTGTTTTTGCTACAAAAAAGGAAGAAATCCATGAAAAGATGCACTAAGGATGAAAACAAACAAGCAACGTGACTTAGGACTCGACAAAGAAAATGAATGACCAACCTCTGATCAGGCAAACTATTTCTGATTATAACTTGGCTAGAACAAAGTTCCTCAGAGTTGACTCAGAATGGATACACAGCAGACAGCATGTCGAAACAGAAATGAGACAGGCATACTCAGGATCAAAAGAAAACATACTAGGTCAACAAAACTCAGTCTGAGGTATGATACAAATCAAAACATTCTGTCTTACCTCACTGATCTCACGATTTGCATCTTGGATCTTATCCAACTTGTGGGCCAACTCCATTCTCACCTTCACCTCTCGTTTCTTTGCCAGTGCCACTTCATTGTCTTTCCAAACCTTATACATTTTGATTCGCTCATGAAAAACATCCTACAAATAGAGGTGTCAAAATTTTAGCCTTTTTTGATATACTTTGAATCATTTTTTGATATATTGTGATGTTTTGATATCACAGTGTAGTTGTACTACAGTACTATTAATAAACCCAGTTAGACACACTAAGTACACAAAACAGACTAAATACACAAAGATACTGTATACAGCACCTCAATTAAAACAAGTTAATGAAGCATAGTTCATAATTTATGCGTTTAATGGAGATGGGAATGTCTCATATAAATAATTTAATAATATTCATTAACAGTCATCAGTGGAGAAAAACTGCATAAACTGTTTAATCCCAGCATCAACTGCACACAGCTGCCTGAGTATACAACAATGGTGATTGGTTCCAGCTGGACTGAAGTCTTGAATCAGAAATAACAATAGCTGAAAAAATGTGATGAACGGATCAGACCTACATTCACTTGTATCACCAAGATAACTTAAGATAATTGTGTCCCCCTGCCTGCCACAGCCACTGCTAGCCTAACCAGGTACTGCATGGTTAGCCTGTGGTGAGTCCTGCCTAAGCTCAGCTATTGTATGGGCAGAGGCGATAACAGCTGCATGTTGGTACCCCAGGCCAAATTTATAGAAATGGTCAGGTACTGGGTATTAGATTCATGGCCAGGGTATCCACCCAAACATGGGTACCCGGGCCTCCGTCGATGGGTCTACCTATAAACACAGAGAAAGGGCTTCTATGCATGATATCAGTTTCTCGTTTGTAAGCTACACAATTAAACGAGGCACTGTAAACACCAATTCTCAAGTTTTTGGCTGTATCGCAAGTCCAAAGTTGCTTGGAGAATACATATCACAAGATAGAAAGTTTTAAAGTACCTCATAACAACTGTAGTAATAACATATAAAATTATTCTTAATTATCATTAATATAGCTCTACTGCAGGTCAGAGAAGTTAATACACCAATGGGTAAAACATAGTTATTGAAATCACCACCAACACCCCCTCTTTACTCAGAATAGAAGCACCCTGCCCCAAAGTTGCTAAATCTTATCTCTTTCGATTGCTTATCCTATGTAGCCTATCCTTTGGTCTCTTTCAATTTTAGATAATGATTGGTTCAATCCAAAGAACTGTGATCATGAAATTAAATTTTGCTTAGAAGCATTTATTGACTGATGCCACAAGCCATCGATGACACTTACTTTGACCGATTGCAAAAGTCCAACATAATCCTTGACGAATTCAGCGAATATGAAGAAGTCGTCATCTGCCTGAACCTCCTGAACCTTGTCCAGCTTCTCCTCCACTTCTGCCAGCTGTGACAGAGCGCGTGACAGGGATGAATGCTCCTCTGAGCTGCCAAGCATTGCGACACTCTTCGCCAATATACCCGTGTTCTGTGCCAGCTCTTTTAAGACAAATAACATTTTAAATAAAGAAATGCCACTATCGATAAACCTTTTAACACAAACAATATTTTAAATAAAAACTCCATAATCAATAAAACCGGAAGCTAATGGCAAGGTATTTTATATCAACTGCAGTCCTAACTGTTTTGTAATGTAGATGAGCATCCAGGTGACTTTCAGATCCTTGAAAGATGATGTGTCAATGTCCATGTGCATACGTATGAAGGTAAATATATACAAAATAGATCTATTAGAAATTCTGAGTTTTCACAATTCTTCTGGCAAAGCCAACAGAAACAAAAAACTGAATAAACATCTCATTCTGGCAAGTCAACATTTCCAATCCCCTCTCTACTTACAGGAAAATGACATAAAGCCCAAAAATTGTTACCCTACAAAATTTTTACCAGTAATGGTTGAAATCATGAGGAAGACATTGTTTCAATTAAGCATAACTTCTAATTAAACAAAGTCATCATGAGAAACTTAATAGGAGACAAACAAGATGAAATTCAAAAGTAAATTAAAAACAGGTCAGATTTACAGAGGGAAGGGATAAACTTCCTCCTCTCTGGTTCGATATACTGAAAGATTTTTCCCATGTATGATGCTTCTGCCCACAGGTCTTCTCCTCCATTGCATCCAGCTAAAGATCTCACACTGGTTAGAAGGTTGCAAGTGTACCTCTTCGGCTGGTCACAAGTGACTCCAGATTCCCATGAAGCTTCCTCAGCTGTGCATCAAGTGTTTCAATCTGAAGCGTCTTCTCTTCAAACCACTGCACACAAATTTCACACTTTGCAACACACGCCAGTAGCTACTATAACCAAGAATCATGCCTTCTACAAACCATCTAAACATAACCCATTAGCCCCATCACTCCAAAAAAATAAAATCATATCCCTGGCTCCCCGGGAAAACAGGGTTTTATGTTTTGGGAAAATAGCCACCAACCACTAAGCATATAAGACAAAAGACTTTATTTACATGCAGAGAAACTTTTTCCATAAATTACTAAAGCCAAAACCTATACAATGTAATGGTAGTTCATCCCATGGCTGCTATCTTTATGGATGTACAGGTAAGCATCATAGACTACAGGATGCATGTTGAGGACAGGAATATAACACCATTGATGAAGCTGGTAAACTGTTTCTTGGCATACATTTGACTATGTCTACATCTATGGAAACTTGTTGCATTTTGCTTAACTATTAAGATTACTACCAACATATAAGATGTTTCCCCAAATTCACAAGGTTTCTACCAACCTGATCAGTTTCATCCATTTTGTACGTGATTTTTCCAATGCTATCCCCAACCCGGTTGAAGAGTCGAAGGACGCCAGCACCGGAGAGAGCGGAAGTGCTTGTTGCTTTCGGCAGATCTCCTTCCAATTCGAGGAAGTCGACAAAGTTTGGATCAGTCTGAAGAACAGGATGCTGAGCAATTCGGCTGAGAAACCTGAAGAATGTAAAACAAGAAAGGTTAGTTCCAGAGGTGCATGAACAGAAATAACTTTGTAATTTTGAAATAGCTTTGTAATTTTGCAAATAAGAATATAAATTACTTTAAAAGATAACAAAAAATTTAAAACTAAAATAGGTAATGATGTCATTTCCAATACTTTCAACCTCTGACACTCCGTCTTGATACAGCAATGGGATTTTTACAGCTGTAATCTAACTGCAATCATAACTGCACATTTATATAGCACCTCTTCAGAAACTACTTCGAAGCGCTCCTGATCAAAGCACCAATCTTAACTGGCCTTTGCAATTTAATCCAACAAGTCTTCATTGGGGCTAGAATATAATGCACAATGCATCAGTCAATGACAAACTAAAGCTTTGTTGTATCATGACCAATTTATGTACCTGAGTGCCTTTTATGAACCTCTCAATGCTGTTGGTCCAGAAGACCAATAGTGTACAAACGTCCAGCACATGGAGGTCAGACATTACATTGGATAGGTCATGAAAAGAACAAGTAAGCCATCCAGTGGAGAAAGGGATTCTGCTATTTATAACCCATTGCCAAACAACGTTATTATAAATTTTTCACATAAAAGGCAGGATCACAGGATGTGACATTATGGAGGCAAGAACGAAAGTGTGTAGAAAGCAAGTAAGTAAATAAGTAATCTTTATTAGGGCAGGACTAACATCCACCACACAAAAATAAGCAATCTTTAATTACAGCAAAACAAACATTCATCACATCTGACAACCAAAAATGCATATTAGTTCAGTAACTAGGACTGAGAAGAAAATACATACTCTTAGAAAATACTCTTCCATACATGAAGAGAAATGAGTTAAAATTAAATAACTGTGTCTTTACAAATTAGCTCAATACATAAAAACAATGGCATATATTACTGGCCTTTCAAGGGCAGCTCGTCGCTGTTCAACAAATTCCAAGGAACCAGATTCTTCTTTGGACACTTTTATTTTAGCCATACCTGTTGAAATGATAAATGCATTATGCAACATGATACACTCCGTTGTTTGATTGCGGTGCTTCAGCAAGAAGGTGTTAAACCCTGGTACCACACTTTTGAGAAGTTTCTTCATAAAAAGTCTCTACCTTTACTGTATCATTTTGATGATGATAATAATAATATTAATAATTCAACGCTGAAATCATATATAACCGGCGACACAAGAGAAACCAGTTATCTTTTCCAGTACATTGCTATTACAATTCAACGTTTCAATTCTATTGCCTTCTATGGTACTTTTGCTCCGCCAGATCTTGACGATTTCTAGGCGTCCCAGAATTTTTTATTCTCCTTAGAATTTTTTAAGTCCTGAGATCTCATATATACCTCGGGTAAAAAACAAATAATAATAATAATAATAATAAATTATATAGTGCTGTAGCATGGCCGAGGCCGTAAAATGGGTGCAATACGATTTCAAAAATCAATGACAGTCATATAATATTTTTAAATGGTATTTCTTGAGTCATATCTTGAACATGTCCAATATTTAATCTTGGGTCAGTCAAAGCATTGCAGAGGACTCCAAGATGCCTACATCAACCATTTAAAAGCTTGAAATTCCACACTCTCTGTTACAAGGTGAGCACTCAACTTGCGTGTTTGTTCACTTTAAGCTTTTCTCAGTTGTTGCCGCTATAACTACCTTCAGCAAATTGTCTTAATAATAATATATCAGGCTTTCATCACAGAGCTGAGACAAATCCTCGATATGTCTCTGAAACAAAGCCTCAATAACTTCTCCATTGATGCATGTCTTTTCCAATTCCTGGCACTGACAATTCAGCACTTCAATGCACTTGCTCTCCAAAGTGCATTCCCTATGCCAGCATTTGATAAGTACCTGCCATTCCAGATGTATTTTCTCATTTCCTGAGAGGGATATGCTTGCTGTAAAACATGTACAACAGCCTATGAATCTGACATAAAGCCTGTAGCTATGTTGGCTTTCATTAGATTTTCATTAAATTTGTGAAATTCCAGGACTTCTGCATAAACATAATCGAAGAAACCATCGTCATGGCAGAATGAACTGTGGTTCCATCTTGCGTGGCCATTGTGAATAGGTAGGGAAACTTTATAAATAATGAAGGATTATATCATCTTGGAAAGTAATATAATTCTGTAACTCACCAATTATGCTCTTTTCTGGAGGAGGTGGAATAATAACTCCCTGATGCAGATGTTTTTCAACCAATTTGTCTCTTAACCCAAGAAAATCACTAAACCGACGAAAGACCTCCATTTCTGTATGTCTAAAATCTGGAATGGTTGTCTGCAAAAGAACCCAGATTTCAAATAACAGTCATAAGAAACTAAAATGATTCTAATTTGCAGGAAACTTTCAGAGTTTGAACGGTTCAGTAACAAAGGTGGATAGAAAGCTAGCAAGGTACAATGATCATGAATCCTCATAAGGAAAACAAAATCATGACCACTACAAATATAGAAGACTGAAAAAAGAATCTAAGAAAATCATCTGCAATTTTAATCAAAATAATTCATAAAGCAAGAGATAAATTAACTTTTATAATTTAAACATTCTAAATAAAAAATAATTCATGAAGCAAGAGATAAATTAACTTTTATAATTTAAACCTTTTATAAAGTACAGCCTGATTACATCATTCAAGTTTTTGTCAGTGTGTGCATTATCCCTGTGCTGAGAAAAAAGTTAACTACTTACTTTTGTACACACTTTGTACACCACATAAGCATTCATTCCATCGCCAACCTTCTTTGTACTAGTAATTGTTATATCAATGTTGTACTTTGCCTCTTCCTCTTGTGGCTACAATACACACAGTTCAACAGATCAGTTCAAAATTTTAAAATGCATGTATTTAAGTATCTAGCACCTTTAAAGTACCTCACAAAAGCACTGCCTATGCTAGACTACATGGTGTTAAAGTTCATTACGAACAAAAAGTTAACCTGCAAGGAAATAATTTTCAGATGACTAGAAGTCATCACTGATGGGCTCTTGCTCAAATGTAGAGTCCACTTCAGTCCCATCCTGAGTTGACAGCTGATACCACAACAAGGAATATCAACATGCAAAAACTCATTTTGACCCATTTGATGCCTACTCGCCTTCTGAATGCGTTCTCACAAATTCACTTTTCGGACTTTGTGCAGATTATTCTCATGCACAGACACATGAAACGCTCGATTTCAATTAAAATAAAACACACAAATTAAAAACTAAGCTCTATTTACTTACTTGTTTTAATTTCAGTGGTATTTATAATACCTTTATACATACATACATATATATATATATATATATATATATATATATATATATATATATATATATATATATATATATATATATATATATATATAAGTATCTTTGGTTACTTTGTTTGGGATTATTAATACTACAATGGTCCCATCAAAACACGAGACAACAAGGCAATAAACAAAGTGTTGCAAATCTAAATTTAGATAGTGCAACATTTTTTGCTTCAACCGATTACCACACAAAAATGTATCTAATAATTACATAGGTGATATAACCTATGTAACTGTTAGATACATCTTCGCTAATAAATACATATATTAATGTTATATCACCTATGTAATTATTAGATAAATCTTGGCTAATAAATACATATATTAATGTTCATAACTGAAATCCATGCATCTGAAGTGCAACATTGAAGTATTTCACCAATGGCAAAGTGATGGGTAGTCAAGTACCCGATCAACATGGACTAAAGTATTTGAGCTGCATTTTTCTCAAATATGATAGCCCTTCCAAGAAATGGAAATGAGCATCCTGTATAACCCACAAGAATGTATAAGACATTCCACTTACTTATTTATATGCAAATATATTGAAACAAATTTAACTACATATATAAACGCCTTAATACATATCTAAACACCATATTATCTAAAAGCCTAGACAACTGAAAGATATTCAAGTACATCGTCTAGGAACCCAACTACGGCTCATATCATCATGTAGGCAAAGAACTACTTTCATCTTCATTCTGACCTCATTATTTGGTTCCTTCTTGTTCATCGCATGGAATCCAAATGGTGGTTTGCTGACAGCAGCGTACATTGTGCTAGACTCTGTAACGTTCACTTGTGGTGCATCATCAAGTGACTTTGCAATGGGAGTTTTCGTCTCCTTGGCAACTTCTTTTGGTGTGTCATTAACCAACCAGGAAGAGGTCGACTCTGGAGGACTGTCCGAGTCAACGTCCTTGGTTGAGCCATTCTGGCTCTGTGGAGAAAGAGAGGATTTAGACGGAAGATACTCAGGTTCATGAGCGTCTAAGTCCTTTTCACTCGGTAAATCAGGCTCCCTTTCACGATCAGGGCTTTCAAGTAACACGTCATTGGTTACATCTAAGTGCAGAGGAAAGACAGATTTATAAAGAAATGCGGAACAACTTAAATTCCTACACCGGAATCTCCTTTTATGCTGTCTTTGAGGCTATGTCATAGACTTCCTTTAAAAAAGGTTGTGTTACGATGAAGTCGTTTTCTAAAGCTGACCTAACTTTGGGAAGCACATACCCGACAATGTCGTATCAGAATTCAAGTTAAAATGAAGCATGCTATAATAAGGCTAGGGTGTATGTAATTAAAAAATAGAATGACTAAAGTTTAATGATTAATAGACTGCCTTCCCATTTCTCTTGGCATAAACACAACCCACCCTAACAGTTACTTTCCCCCTTCTCTCTCGTCTTCTGGCAACCGGACTTGATTCTTGACACAGCGTCTTTGGACAACCCCACTGACTTGACGCAGCACTCGTGAATAAGCTGGTATCCTGCGCTTAGATTCTATGTAGCGCTTTAGAAATTTCGAGTTCATGATTATGATTATGAGGCTTATCAAAAACATGAAATCCTTTAACCTTGAGCAACTTAATAAATGTTGAGGTTTTATATTCAATGATTACTTATTTCTTAAATGAATAATATGACCTTACCTTCGAACTGGTCCTCATGTTGCTTCTCATCCTGAAGTATCTCAAGTGGTCTGTCCGTCTGTGAATTCAAATGACAGAAGCCATGATCACAAAACAAAAGTTCACAATACATAGAAAGCATATGAGATAAGCAACTGCATAACACATAAAAAATTTGAGACTTAAATTGGATAAATAATTTTAAATTAAGCCTTGCGCAAAGCACTTTCCTACCCCTGAAGTTGTATTATACATGGATAACAATGGTTCAGTCACTTCAACAAGTTATTAACAGAACTATAAAAAAAATAGCAATCTTGTTTCCTGGTTGCATAGACCCAACGGAGCTTGGCAAAATTAAAAAAAATCATATTACATTATTGTACTTATCTAGGATGACTGTAACTATTTAAAACAAAGTATTCTACTATGATGGTGGTCAAAATTTGGGCAACCACAGGTGTGTTGTAAGCCTCATACCTCATAATACAAGGTATTACGATATGAAATACAAGATATGCAGACCTTCATGATATATATATATCCACTTACTGGCTAAAAATTATCAAAATTTGAGACGGTGAGGTAGGGCGTTTCCAAAACCTCAATATATTTATGTAGCACGGTTATAAAATGGTCATACAACCCAGTCTCTGCGGAGACGCAACAACTTCGACCATTTCACAGAAAATGAGCAGGTTAGAGGCCATATGGTCGCTATAGAAAAATACGTACATTTACAATTTCATTTATCACATAATGGATTGCTTAGTTCGTAATCTTAAGGAAGGCAGAGGAAGCGAACCTTTACAGCAGACGACGCACAGCAGTAAAAAGTAAAGCCTTAAAGAAACTTATTGCACAATAAAATATTCGATTAAACTTATTTTTGAATATATAATTTAACCTTCTTATCAGCCTGAAATATGTCCTCATCGTCTTCGTGTTCTTTAGAATCTAAATCGTCTTCGAAGAGAGGAGGTGGCTCTCTAACGTCGGCCATCTTTTCAAGTTCACGTGATGCAAACACCGGACACCAAAGACTACATGTTTTGGGATTTACTATTTGCAGTAGCAAATTTCCATTATACAGGGTCAACCATTTCCAGAAGATGAAAACTTCTGCAAAACAATTTACAAACGACTTCAAAAGAAGTGGCTTGAATTTTTCAAAATTCTATGTAAGCTGTATTTTGAATAACAGTCATAAATCTCAGATAACTGGCGAAAATTAATTTTTATTGTGGCGTTATTGAGGTGAGTTACACACAGAGGATGGATGAGAAAGCTTATAGTCGTAATTGTAATCGTAAGCTCGAGATTTCTACAGCGCCCAACGAAAGCCAAGTCGCGGGAATTCACAGGCGCTCAGTCAAAAGAAAATCGATAGTCAAGATGAGTTCTGTTCCAGGTCAAAATCCAGGAATCAAGCAGGCAGTCAGACGGTTACAGCAGATGGTGTGTCGGATTGGAGCGGGGAGAGAGATAAGGAAAAGAGGAAGAAACAGAATGAGATATTTTGAATAGTAAAGTTTTCAGGTTTGAGTTAAAGACCAGCGTAGAAATTGCAAGAGGTGAGATTCCCGCTCTCGAACCATACCAAGTTCTTAATTAGCTTACCGCCCGTACACGGGGACCTTAAATGGCGTGACGCCCATTCAAACGGGCAGCAGTGGCGAAGGATCTCACCCGATAAATTCATTGCAAACTGAGTAGGGTCGAGGCCATTCGGTCGCCATATAAAACATTTACATTTATAATTATTGGCCGAAACTGGTTTTTAACTCTCATGATCGTTTTAATTGAAAACAACTATTCTTAGTTTAGAAGACACCCCTTTTGATGTTGGAAGTGGCCAAAAAACTGGTCAGTATGCTCCCTGGAATGTCATAACCGTAACGTTCGCCGTCCTATTTAGAAACAGATCTCGATACAACGGTTCAGATTTCATATTTTGGCCCACACTGTTGTGAGAATGCGAGATGGACTGATTAGATTTAGGCGTTATGTCATCATGCTTTAAAGGATAGGCTTATATCTGGCAAACGCATTGGTCTCCAGTGGCCTTGATTACTAAAGCTCGCTTCTCATGGCATCACAAAGTCAAACATGCAGAAACTCCAGAGTGCATAACTCTGAGGCCAGAGCACTGGCATGTAAATATAAGCCCGCATAACCTCTGCACTTAAATCTTTGCATTGGCTTCCTTTTCAGCAAAGGATTAGTTTCAAGCTAGGGCAAGCTTAGAGTTTCTAAAACATGGAACTATGGCCAACCACAATAGGTTACTTAAAATTAGTCCTCAATCCTCGGACATATCGTTATTCTACCAGTTCATGCTTGCCTTTCTCTAGTGATACACTAGAACTGTTCTTGGTGAAGGGGCTTTTTCTATTGCTGGTCCTAGATGTTGGATTTCTCTTCCCGTATCTGTTCGTTCTGCTCAGTCGCTTGCGTCATTTCGTTCTCATCTTAAAACTTGCCTTTTCCAAATTACTTATCCACCATAGGCTGCCTCACTGTGGACTGATTTTCTGGATATTGATCTTTTTGATGTTTGGTTTTGGTGCCCATAGGCTGAAGTATTGTGCATTAGACTCCTGCCCGATAGAAGTATTAATTAAGTACTTGACGATGAAGGAAAGCCTACCGTAGACGAAGACCTTAAGTGGGGTGGCACCCATTCAAACGGGCTGCGGTGATTAAGAGTCTTAGCCAATCAATTCTTTGACAAACGAGCAGGGTCAAGGCCATACGGTCGCTATACAAATCTGTGTACGTTTTCATTTTACCGCCGAAATCAAGGGGAGGATCAAACTCAACCTCATAAACGAGTTCGTGGCTGTACGAGAAAAATGGGTCATTCGCCGCTCAGTTAAATTAACCTATCACTTATGTATATTAAGTTGGTTGGTTAATTTTCCTAGTGAACGTCAAGGAAGACGATATATCTGATGTAGCTCTCTGAGCACTTATATAGCGTCTTTAAAACAGCCTAACAAAGGTGCTACAGAAATGCTGAAATCTCTAGTGCATTTTATGTCATTTAATCGAATTGAGTAAGTGGGATGTTATGATTGGACTACTAACCCGACTTGATATCCTTGCTGGGTGGAAGATTCTTAAATCAGGTCAGATCATATCAGATTAGATTAGGTTAGGCAGACTAGGTGAAAAGCAAAGGATTAGTTTCCAGCAGCGGTCAGCTCAGTATGGTCAAGCTGCTTAGATTTCTACATGAAATGGATTAAACTTACACACGAGAGATCCTGCGCTGTGCTTCTTTTGAACCAGTCGGGTAGAAGATCGTATGCACTATGCAATCCGTGGGGATCTGTTAGTGCCTCGCTGCGGTGCAGATAGTGGGGCACTTTGTTTCCTTTCTTTCTCGCGTACTGGACCGTTCTTCAAAACGCTAAAAAGAGTAACATTTGATTCGACCCAACATCGGAGGACTCGTGATAATCCAACTGGGCTTTCAAAATTCATCCGATGTTGGAGCCAAAATAGGCGATTGCCAAAGACGAAGGATAAATTAGGGTCGGTTTGTAGAAAGCCCAAAAGCAGAGACACCCTATAGAGGCTAACTTTGGAGCGTTTCCTATCGCGGTTTTCATAATAATTTGTCATAGGTCATACGTCTTTTATCTAGCTATGCATATGTATTTGGCCAAAAATAAGCGCGTAATTAAGGACAATGCGTATTCGGGCTATTTGGGTCAGCAAAATACTGCGCCATATAACATCGGGCTTGTACAATATATGTAGAATCGGTTTCCAGAACACAGAGAACAGATATTATCGACGTTGTTACGACTGTTCACGGTTGAATGAGCAGAACCGGTGTATTGCAAGCTTTCCTATTGCACGACGGATGCAATGTCCCTATAGAATGCTCTGGATATATTTGATCATGAAAATTAAGAGAATTGTTGCTATGAAGCCCACTATGTCATCAGTATCGTCGTCGTCATCAAAGTCATAATGATCGTCATTGTCATCGTCGTCGTTATCATCATGTGTGCAATTTGACCTTAGCGGTAGCCAAATCACCTACCAGTGGGGTCTTCCCTTAACGATGCTTTTATTGTGGGAATAGAATCCCAGCGTTGCACTAGATCATGTTTATTGGGAACTTTTGAATGTTAATTCAGCCTTATATACATGGACTTTATAATATTTTGACAAGTTTATGGAATAGAGCTATACACAAATACTAAAAAATTATGCATGGCTCTGTGAATATATCTATAAAAGCCAGACGTTTGTTACGAACAGATAATACAGCTTCAGCGGTGCTCATATACAAAAGACCTTTTAACTAAAATACGGGTATTTTGTTGTACTTGATCTTCTCCAGATATTAACTGAGATGTTTGTACAGGGAGTATTTACCTATTAAACAGAGAGTGACACGGTAACGGTTACCTTCGTAACCCGGCGGTAAGAGCGGTATCCCGCGTCAACTGGCAATAATTTTTGAAAAAATGGCGGTAAGGGTGCGGTAATAGGTGAGCACATGGCGGTAATACAGTCATAGTTGGGGAGAAGTTGCGGTAATACTGCGGTTATGGAAACACGATTCATAAATTTATATATTTAAATTATTGTTATTTAAATAATTTATTTCAGCATTTTGGATGCGTGAACAGTTCGGGGATAAAAACCCGTCATGAGGGATGGCGTGTGGGTGGGGTACAGTTGACTGAAGGGATCAAGGGGATAGGGTTAAAACTGAAAATTTACAATGGAAATGGGGTAAATTTATGTCCCGATGTCACTCTGTACTACATTGACAGCTTACTATAATGATTATTCTCATGGTTTGTATAGGCGCGAGGTCACGCGTCCTCTGTGCTGACGCCTTTCATGATCTGTAAGGCTAAACACGATGTAACTGATCTATAACTGTAAAATAGTGAATTAAAGCTTCCATGTTTCACACTGGAACGTAGGGGAGGCTTTTATTTCCTTCTCTTCGGCCTTTGAGCCTGCAATCAACGAATCCCAAAGGGTCTTAACTCGGGACCGGTGTACCGTCGTTTAATTCCCATTTAGTGCCGATGTCAAATTCTACTGCTTGGTGACCGAATACAGTCTGCGCAGACAATTTGTCGCAGGGTCGTTACACGGAGTCCGATCATCAAGCTCGAATCTGCAGTTGTTGGATTAATTAAAGATCAATCGCGTTCATAATACATTTCTATGCTGCATTATATTCAGGCCTGTGTAGAGCCTGTAAGGCATGCATACACGTAAAGGCTCAGATCTACGCATGCCGTCTGCAACCGGGAAATCTTGGATTTAGCAAAGGGATGACGAGGGGAGTTTGGAGTGGCGTCGTCAGGTTCTACGATCAATCAGTTCAACCGACTGGCGATTAATACCTGTCCTGTTCAGACCTGTTGTCTCGATGGATTTCCGGACGCTGCATCTTCTACCATCTACGAGAGACTTTGGAGGTTGGAGTCATCGTGTTCCGCCTGTCGTCGTTTCTCCTTCTCGATACAACTTGGCTCAGGAACTCTGAGCATGGCGTTTACTGTCAAGTCTGGATGGGATTCCGTCGGTTGGGTTCTTCGTATGTGAGGGAGCCTGCCAATGGTGACTCTTTCATTTGCCAAAGTTTGCCTACTGTTGAACGTTTTGTTCTTAATGACTTTAACATCGTTTAGGCTAGCGCAGACAAAGTGTTTGCGAGGTACTTAAGTTGCAGTAAGTATCTGATTAGGAAACTAATTAACTAATGTAAGAAAATTAAACTCATGGGAATTATAGGCGCCATTATTGTAATACTGTTGCGTTCGGCGCATGTATTCTCTAAAAACACAACATATGTAAGAGGACGGCTCTCAAAACGATAGGACCAATTAACAGAATGACCTGCCCAGGAGACACAGCAGCCGCAGCATCAGCAGTCAACAGTAGCAGTCAACAACATCAGCAGGCGCGACTTCGGAGAGCAGTCGATCGGCATCCGGCGGGAATTGGAAAAAATTGCATATGTGACAATGCCTGGACAGGTACACCCATCCTCATCCTATCCCCCGTTCCCTGTCGCGAACATTATGGTGTGAGTTATGTGTTAGCAGCTGAACATAAAAGAACCGGTTATTATATATATACACACAATCATATAATTATATAGGAGCGTATATATATATATATATTCTTATACATATTGGTTTGGGATATGCACTCATCGAGTTTGGATAAAATGAGACGCTCGCAGACCATAGCACGCACACGGATAAGGCTTTCAAAGTACTCCATAGCTGCAGGTACATAAAGCAATTCGTCCAGCTTTAAGGTTGGTACCGTTTTCTTACAGTAGTATTGCACTTACAGTAAACATGCTTTTGTTGACAAATCTAGCAATAATTATGCGTAATATAAGCAAGAAGATACTATTTAAAGGTAACTGTGTAGGAGTTCAGCTATACTTATAATAATATTGTGCGAATGTCATGAGTACTTCAAAGGCGTTTAATCAAACTGTCTAGGCATATGCATACATACATGCATACATACATACATATATAGATCCATACATACATACACACACATACATACATACATATATGGCACATTGGCCTGGATTCGAAAAACTGCTTAACTTCTACATTAAGACGAATAATTAGCTTAAGATCAATGATTCACCATAGTTAAGCGAGGTCTTTGTCGAGTCACTTGCATGCAGGGAAATTCATTAAACCATTGAAAAGCACTTAAAAGTCGTTGTATTAAGTGTCTTGATAAATACATGCATAAATACACCCATTAACAATGATTTCATGTTGATGTTGTTGATGATGATGATGATGATGATGATGTTTAAACTGACGACGACAATTAGAATGGTGGTGACAAGATAGGAATTGACACGAGATGTTCATACTTAAGCACAAACCCCAAAGTGTACTGTTAGCTAACATTTTCTTGCAATTTCTTTCTAAGGCCGTTGGTTACTTTGTGGCAATCGCCATCTTCTTCAAAGACAAACATGAATGAAATCTGTGCTCAAGTTAATCAGACAATGTTGACGGAAAACTCTCGATCTAGGAGATCTTTGGACATCAACCGAGACCCTAATGAAGACTACAGCGTAATAAAATACGTCATGGACCCAGGCAAAATCCCAAAGACAAACCAAGTCTCAGTGCCACAGCACTCCGAATACAACACCGAATTTGTGGGCCAACTTAAGAACACGACTGCGTGGATTACAGCTTACATGAATAAAAACTACGAGGATTTCCGCCACTCGTCCGAAGTCTACGCGATGACGACGTTGGCTTCGTTGGGACTGTTCCTGAACTTCCTGTCGCTGCTAGCAATCGTTCTTGACCGCAGAACCGCTCTGACGTCACGCATAGTGCACGGCGCCTACGTCACGGCCCAGCAGGCCTTCCTTGTGTTTGTTATATGTTTCCTTCATCTCAAGAAAGCCCATTATTTTGCAAGATATGAAGATCTTGAAGCGATCAACTACTTCACCATCTTTCTAGGACTCGTACAGTTCCTTCAGCCGTGGATGCTGTGCGCAGTGGCCGGGTATGTAAGAGGCTGCCTGAAAAACACGTTCGACACTGGAAAGGCTCCGAGGTTTCCAGTGACTCTCGTCGTAATAAGCCTCATCTTTGCTGTATCGTTCTTCTCCATCTACATGCCACCTGTCAGGGTTCAGCTGCATCGAGTCATTGCCAACTATGTCTTGTGCGAGACTCCTCCAATCGAAAAGCTTTGGAACCTGGATAGAATTTACGACAACTCGACTGATCCTGTAAATGCCTGGATATACAACTTTTTGTATATACTCGCCATCTACCTATTTCCATCGATCTTGATCGCCTACCGGAGCAAAGGCATCGTAGACTTACTACACGCTTTACAGAAACAGCCCAAGGTCTTGGCAAAGTACCATGAGCTAGCCTGCACGTCAATGGTCGTCTCGCTCACTTGTCACCTCCACCTTGTTTTCGTTACGATCAAAGTTGTAGTTTTCCTGTTCTACCTTGCCGAATTGTTTTTCATGTTTGTCGGAGATGCATTCGTATTCTTCCAATACCTGAGCGTTTTCGCCAACCTTCTGATCATCACCGGTACCGGAAGTCACGTGTTCGTGCTGATGCATTACAACCCGACTGTGAGGTATTTCTTGCTACGCGTAGCTTACCTAACGAAAATGAATATTTACTGGCTGAGCGATAGTCTGCCAAAATGGAAGAGAAGCAACCTCAAAGAATCTGATCCAGTCGTGGCTGATGCATCAAGTCATGCGTAAATTTGTCAAGTCTTGCGTGAATTTACAAATTTGAAAACCAGACAAAGTGTTAAGACATTTTACCAGTGGATGTTTTTCTGCTTTTACATTCTAGACTTAAGAAAAAACCAAAGACAAAGGCATGTATTGCATATAGACTACAGTCTCAGTTGCTTGGTTCTTGGTCACCGTTGGCATTATCTTACAGTTTCTTCTTATCGTTGTACAGACTCTCGAGTAGGCTGTGCTTTTGTATGTCTTCAAAAATCACATGGCACTTAATCTTTCTGTAAAATGCAGCTGGAAAGTTTAAGAATAAGGCTGTACAATATTCCATCTGAATCGTATGCCTTAAATATTCATTACGGCCTTCTTCACAACTTTTTTTGTCTGTGAGGCTGTTGCAAGGGAAGCCGGAGGCATGACGCCCAATAGGCAACTTCTATACATTATAGTGTGTCCTAATGAAATATGTCATGGTCCTCGTGTTAAATTCTATGGCCCTTTACAAAAGCTGCAAACTCCTTTGCCCTATGCGGGAAAGCCCAGCCAGAGCCATCTCTACTGTATAGATGGTTCTGAGCCTAGCTAGTGCCAGAAAATGGTGTAAATTGCAAGCCTAAATAACAGAATTTTCAAGAAGTTAATTCCGTTCATAACTGATCTGATGTAACCTATTATTACGGACAATAACCTCCCTTTATAAAAAGTGATTATCTTCACACATGATTATACTGTTACAATTTATACAGCGCCTCTTTCTGGGAAACCTTTCGCCGTAAGAACCACGTGAGTCGTAAAGAAACGAAGCTGAAACACTTCTGCTTCCTGCAATCACTTGAAAACGCATTTTAGCTGAAAAGCGATTTCACTAAGTAGGTCTGACAACTGTTAAAGCCCTTTATTACACCATGGAAGTCCATCCCTACATGTCAAAGGAGCGGAAGATCAAGAAAAGAGAACCGAAACAAGTTTATTTTAAAAAAGGATAACTAGAAGCCTGGCACCGACATGTGATAAAAAGGGCAGTATGCCTGTGTGTCTGCCTATATGCCGGGCTCAGTACACGTATGTGCTATTTGCATATATGTATGTATATTTATATATGTATGTCAATCTGTGCAAGTTGATTGTCTCTCCGTATATCTATCTGTCTGAAGATTGACAGACAGATTTACGTGTATCTGCTGTCTGTTTGCCTACTGGCCTACTTGCCTGCTGCCTTGTCTGTGTGAGTTTATAATCAATGCTTTATTATGGAAATACAAAATGGCGACATAAAGCGCGGAGACTGTATTATCTGCACAATATTTTGTTGTAAGAAATTTTGCTTTGAAGCT
Organism: Norana najaformis; assembly: GCA_964023275.1. NCBI lineage: Eukaryota > Metazoa > Annelida > Clitellata > Crassiclitellata > Hormogastridae > Norana > Norana najaformis. The sequence goes on from OZ029919.1 coordinate 22,929,528, forward strand.
CGACGCACCTCAATGAAATCGACTTTCGGAGACTAGTCCGGTCGAAACCTGAAAATTAAGCTAGTAGCAGATCCATCGTTCCGTGCAGTTTTGTCTTGGCTTGATTTGTTTGGCCTGCAGTGAAGTGCAAGATCTGTGTTCGATGTTCTTTGTGTGTTTGGTAGTATTGATTGAGCCCGCATGGTGAAGGATTGTTTATGCGGTAGCCACTTGGAGGCAGAGGGTCTTGTCTTTGAGCTGCAGTATTGAGTACTTATTGTGTGTGACACGGTGGTCCATTGGTTGAACGATAGCCTACTAATGTGAGGGTTTGAGCCTTCCCTGAGACGCGGAATATCTGACTATCAATGGACAATAAGCAAGAAATTTCTTAACGTCATCGATCGATTCGTGTCGGTATATACACGTAAGCTATTAGCTCTACATAAATGTAAGAAACAAATCAATATCTTAAATAGTGCCACGAGGAAGCACTGCGCAATTACATCAGAGTCTGCATCACAAATATGATCATATTTCAGCCATAGAGGGACGGATACACGCCCGGGGTCACAGGAGCGCTGGTGCTGGAATCGCATTTGTCATGTTAGAGGGGTTATCTAGTTGCCGAATTGCTGCTCTCGTCTCTGCGCTTCAGTCAAAAATCCTTTATTAGAGTTACGCTTCTAAATAGTCCATGTTGATCAATATTTTGTCTTTTAAACGACCCTTGATTAGTTGTTTCTGCACACTTGTCACTGTTATCATGCATAAGACTTTGGTACCTGCGTAACCTGGAAGTGAACGGTAAGACCTGTGACGCATTTGCCCCGTGCCCAGGATCTTGGGAGTAGTCCTCTGCCGGCTAAAAGACCTAAAAGTGGGTTTGAGCGCCTCCTCAATGTTCCACTCTGTGGCGGGGTGCTTATATTTACCCACTTAAAAACTGAGTGTGACAGCGAGACGTTTTTAACTTCATAATAATGCTATGGATTTGGAGCCAACGAGACGAGTGAGCTGCAGCGTTCCTTTGTTCCATCGTGTTCATTGTTTGAGCTTTGCTGTTGTCAATTCTCGTCGACTTTGCAGAATAGAGTGAGGATGAAACGAATGCGTCTCTTGCACCTGCAAGAGGCAAAACAGTCTCAGCGAAATAGGCATAGGCAAGAAAGCGTAACCGAAACGAAAGTTGTTGAATTGCTCTCAGCCTAAATAATATCCTTCAATCGCCAGGATCAAGCATACGAGAACTATGAGATCACGGAACCAACTTGACCTGGAATCGAACCCTACCTAACTGCTTTTCGATGTGCTTATCGATTTTATTTTTTTGAATGAGATGCTTATCGATTTTATTTTTCCTGAAAGGTTGTAAATAAGTTGGTTCCCGCGACTTGGCTTTCTTTAGGCGCTGCCGAAATCTCGAGATTAAGATTACAATTATACGAACCTTAACAGCCAAGTTTGTTAAGCCAAAATTGCGCCCATAGCTGATTACCATGCAGTTGTCAGAAGGGGCAGACCAGGGTCTGCTGTGGGTCCAATGCCGTTCATAATGACATCATGTGTTCCATGGATAAGGGTAGGGTGAGAGCACTTATTCTTCTTGACTTGTCTGCTGCTTCTGATACTGTAGACCATTCTCTTCTTTTGCATCGTCTTCAGCACTGGTTTAGGGTTTCCGGCCCCGCCCTGAGTTGGTTTGCTACTTATCTTAGTCCACGCACTCAAATTTAGATGGTAATTATTCGTATAGTGCTTTTTGGCATGTGGGGTCCTGCAGGGTTCTGTGCTTGGTCCTCTTTTGTTTACTTTATGCACGTCACCACAAGGTATGTTTGCTTGCCAATCATTCACTGGGATAACATTTCTATGCGGATGATACGCAAATTTACATTTCATTAGAAAATATGTCCAGTCACTTATCGGAGCAGCTGTTGGTCTCTGCCTATAAGGAGGAACAGTCTTGGAGGGCGTCTAATAAAGTCCTCCTTAATCAATCGAAAACTGGATTTCTACTACTGATCACTCCACAACAAGTTAAAAAGTTTGAATGGCCTAAATCTTTAAATCTGAGCAACATCACTTGTTGAGTTGGCTGATGCTGCTCGTAACTTAGGCGTTGATTTTGATTCTTCTATGTCTCTCACCGACTATGCAAATAGTATTTTAAAGTCACACATGTATATTCATGACCTACACAGAATTAGGCGTTATGCTCCCTTGTCTTCAAGAATATCTCTGGCAAACGCAATGGTCTCCAGTTGCCTTGATGACTGCAACTCGCTTCTTAATGGCATCACGAGGTCAAACATGCAGAAACTCCGAAGAGTGCAGAACTATGTGGCTAGAGCAATAATACGTCAAAATATGGGCGCCTAACTTCTGTGTTTAAATTTTTCCATTATCTTCCTTTTCAGCGAAAGATTAGTTTCAAATTGGGGCATAGAGTTTATAAACCGTTGAACTATGGCCAACCACGATACTTAAAATTAGTCCTCATTCCTCATTTTTCTACCATGTCATTTGACTGCCTTTCTCCGGAGATACTTAAGACTAGAACTGTTCTGGTGAAAGGGCTTTTTCGGTTGCTGGAAATAGATTCTAGAATTATCTTCCTGTATCTGTTCGTTCAGCTCAGTCGCTTGCGTCATTTCGTTCTCATCTTAAAACTTGCCTTTTCCAAATTACATTACTTATCCACCAAAGGCTGCCTCCCTATAGACTGATTTTCTGGATATTGACTTTTTGATGTTTGGTTTTGGTGCGCCATCGGTTGATGTCTTGTAGTTTAAAGATAGAAGTTATTAAGTGCCTGACAATGAACGTCAGGAAAGCGTACCATCCACAGGTACCTTAAATGGCGTGAACCCAATACTGAAACGGGCATAGGTGTTGAAGGATCTTAGCCGATCAATTCTTTGACAAACGAGCAGGGTCAAGGCCATACGGTCGCTATACAAAACTGTGTGTATTTACATTTTACCGCCGTAATCAAGGGGAGGCTCGAACTCAACCTTATATAGGAGTTTGTGGTTGTAGATCCTACGAGAAAAATGGGTTATTCGCCGCTCAATCAAATTAACCCATCACTGATATTAAGTTGGTTGGTTCAGTTTCCTAGTCAGCGCCAAGAACGTCAGGCTGACGATTATCGGATGTTGCAATCTGAAGATTTATATAACTTCTTTAAAACAACCTCCCAAATGTGCTATAGAAATGCTGAAATAAATGCCTGGCGCATTTTATATAATTTAGTCGAGTTAGGTAAGTGGGCTGTTATAATTGGGATGCAAACCACACTCGATATTTTTGGATGGTATAAATTCTTTCCTGAATGATTAGAACACATCACATCAGATCAGACTGGATTAGCTTAGGTTATTTTAGGATAGATTAGATGAAATGAGATTGCATTCAGTGTCCAGAAGCGATCAGTCCAGTGTGGCCACATTGCGTAAATTTCTACATGAAATGGATTAACCTTATATGGGGGAGATCCTGAACTGTGTTTATTTTTGAACCAGTCGGTTGAAGGATCGTTACACCCGCTATGAAAACCAGTGAGAATCTCTCTCCCGTGCAGATATATACTGGAGCACATCGTTTTCTTTTTTTCTTGCATACTGGACCGTTCTTCAAGCCGTTAAAATAGACTAACATTTTAGTTGGCCAAATATATAAGATGAATCGTGATAACTCAATTGGGTTATCACGATTTATATGATGTTAGGGCCAAATTAGGCGTTTGCCATAGATGAAAGAAACGCAAAGGGTCGGTTTGTAGAAAGCACAAAAGCAGAGGCACCTTCAAGAGACTAGCTTTGATGCATTTCCTTTCACAGTAGGCCTCCTTATAATAATTTTGCCATAGGTCACACAGGAATGACACAGAAGTCTTTTATCTAGCTATGCATCTGTGTTTGACCAAAGTAACCGCAAAGTTTCGGGATGAGCGCATTCGCGTTATTTGGGTCACCAAAATACTGCGCCATATACTGCGCCATATAACATCAGGCTTATACAACCCAAGCAGAATCGCTTTCCAAAATATAAACACTATAAATTTTCGACGTTGTTACGACTGTTCACGGTTGAAAGTGCACAACCGTTCTTGAACCTGTGTGTTGCAAGCTTTTATAATGCACGAAGAAATCCGTGGCCGTATACAGTAGAATGCATTTGATCATGAAAGTTTGGCGTAAGAGAATTGTTGCCATCTGCAACCGGGAAATCTTGGATTCAGCAAAGGGATGTCGAGGGGAGTCGATAGTGTCGTCGTCTGGTACTATGATCACTTCAACCAGCTGCCGATGATTACCTGTCCTGTTCAGACCTGGTGTCGCGATGGATGTCCGGAAGCTGCATCTTCTACCATCTACGAGAGACTGCCGGACGTAGGAGTCATCGTGTTCCGCGGACCTCATCGCCAGTCGTCGTTCCTCATTCTCGATACAATTCGGCTCAGGAACTCTGAACATGGTGTTCAGTGTCAAGTCTGGATGGGAGTCTGTCGATTGGGCTCTCTGCGTGTGTGAGTTAGCCTGCCATTGGTGACTCTTATTTATTTAAGCACAGTTTGTCTACTGATGAACATTTTGTTCTTAATGTCTTTAACATCGTTTAGATTAGCCCAGGGAACGCTTTTGCGAGGCGTATTAATAAGCATCTAGATAGCAGACTAATTAGCTAATGTAAAACAATTCAACTTACCGGACCTATAGGCTCATTTCTTGTAATACTGATTGCCGACTGTTGCGGTGCATGTTTTTTCTCAAAACACAACATATGTAAGAGGTCGGCTTTCAAAACGATAGGACCAATTAACAGAATTACCCGCTTAGAAGGCATTGCAGCATCAGCAGTCAACAGTAGCAGTCAACAACATCAGAAGGCGCGACGTCAATGGGCGACGGATCAGCATCCGGCGGGAATTGGCAAAATTGCATATGTGACAATGCTTGGGCAGGTAGACCCACCCTCATCCCATTACCCGTTCCATGTCGGGGACATCATGGTGTGAGTTATGTGTTAGCGGTTCGACATGAAATAAACGGTCATTATATATATATATATACACATTGATATCAGCGTGTAGGCCAAAATGGTTTGGTATAATGCTATCGTCGGATTTGTATAAAATGAGAAGCTCACAGACCATCGTGCACCCACAGATAAAGGCTTTCAAAGCATCTGATAGCTGCAGGTACACAAAGCATATTCGTATAGCTTTAAGGTAGGTACCGTTTTCCTACTACAGTATAGCATTTAAACGAGTTTATATTGGTAACTTAAGAAATAATTATGCGAAATATAAACAAGGAGATACTACTTAAAGGTAACTCTATAGAAGTTTAGCTATACTTCTAACAGTATTATTCGTATGTCATGGGTATTTCAAAGGCGTTTCTATTAGATAGTCTAGATACACCAATGCATGCATGCATACATATATACATACAAACATATACACATGCACACATTCACACACGTACATACATGGTACGTTGGTCTAGGTTCGAAAATAGAAGATCCCCAGTCGCTCTAGGAATTGTTCAAGGTCACACACAATGTTACTAAATTGGATGACAATGATCACGAAAGACAATGATCGACTGAGGCGATTGTTATTACGACAGCGATGATAGAAACGCTGACAATGTTAATGATGATACTCAAGAAGACGATGGTGATGACAGCAATGATAATATAACGATGATAATGACTTAGGCGATAGAAGACGACCACGACGATAATGAAGGTGATCATCACTGGGAGGAATATGATGAGATGGAGGAGGAGGCGGAAGAGGAAGGTGATGATGAAGATAGCGAAAACGATGATCAGAACACTGGCTACGAAAATGACAATGACGACAACGACGATGATGATTTGATGTTGTTGTTGTTCATGTTAATGATGATGTTTAAACTGACGACGACGATGAGAATGGTGGTGATGATATATGATATGAGGTGCCACGCGATGTTCATACTTAAGAACAAACCCGAAAATGCACTGTGAGCAAACATTTCCTTGCAATTTCTTTCTAAGGCCGACGCACTTCTGTTGGTTACTTTGTTGTAAACGACATCTTCTTCAAAGACAAACATGAATGAAATCTGTGCTCAAGTTAATATCATTGTCAACATGACAATGATCGTGAAATATCGATTGTTCAACCTATTACGCGGGAACAACTCGCGGTATAGAAGATCCTTGGACATCAACGAAGACCTTGATGGAAACTACAGCATATGGAACGAGGACAGGGGCCTCGACGAAAACCCAAAGACAAACCCAGCCTCAGTGCCGCAGGACCCTGAATACAGCACCGAATTTTTGGATCAACTCAAGAACACGACTTATTTGATTACAGCTTACATGAATAAAAACTACGAGGATTTCCGCCACTCGTCCGAAGTCTACGCCATGACGACGTTGGCTTCGTTGGGACTGTTCCTGAACTTCCTGTCGCTGCTAGCAATGTTTCTTGACCGAAGAACCGCTCTGACGTCACGCATAGTGCACGGCGCCTACGTCACGGCCCAGCAGGTCTTCCTTGTGTTTGTTATATGTTTCCTTCATCTCAAGAAAGCCCATTATTATGCAAGATATGAAGATCTTGAAGCGATCAACTACTTCACCATCTTTCTAGGACTCGTGCAGTTCCTCCAGCCGTGGATGCTGTTCGCAGTGGCCGGGTACGTAAGAAGCTGCCTGGAAAACATGTTCGACATTGGAAAGGCTCCGAGGTTTCCAGTGACTCTCGTCGTAATAAGCCTCATCTTTGCTGTATCGTTCTTCTCCATCTACATGCCACCTGTCAGGGTTCAGCTGCATCGAGTCATTGCCAACTATGTCTTGTGCGAGGCTCCTCCAATCGAAAAGCTTTGGAACCTGGATAGAATTTACGACAACTCAACGGATCCTGTAAATGCCTGGATATACAACTTTTCGTATATACTCGCCATCTACCTATTTCCATCGATCTTGATCGCCTACCGGAGCAAAGGCATCGTAGACTTACTACACGCTTTACAGGAACAGCCCAAGGTCTTGGCAAAGTACCAGGAGCTAGCCTGTACGTCAATGGTCGTCTCGCTCACGTGTCACCTCCACCTTGTTTTCGTTACGATCAAAGTCGTAGTTTTCCTGTTCTACCTCGCCGAATTGTTTTTTATGTTTGTCGGAGATGCATTCGTTTTCTTCCAATACCTGAGCGTTTTCGCCAACCTTCTGATCATCACCGGTACCGGAAGTCACGTATTCGTGCTGATGCATTACAACCCGACTGTGAGGTATTTCTTGCTACGCGTAGCTTACCGAACGAAAATGAATATTTACTGGCTGAGCGATAGTCTGCCAAAATGGAAGAGAAGCAACCCCAAAGAATCAGATCCGGTCGTGGCTGATGCATCAAGTTACGCGTAAATTTGTCAAGTCTTGCGTGAATTTACAAAGTTGAAAAACCAGACAAAGTGTTAAGACATTTTACATTCTAGACTTAAGAAAAATCGAAGATAATATCTAGTATTGCATATAGACTGCAGTCTCAGTTGCTTAGTTCTTAGTCACCGTTGGCATTATCTTACAGTTTCTTCTTATCGTTGTACAAACTCTCGAGTAGGCTGTGCTTTTGTATGTCTTCAAAAATCACGTGGGACTTAATCTTTCTGTAAAATGAAGCTGGAAAGTTTAAGAATAAGGCTGTACTATACTCCATCTGAATCTTATGCCTTAAATATTCATTACGGCCTTCTTTACAACTTTTTTGTCTGTAAGGCTGTTGCAAGGGAAGCCGAAGGCATGACTCCCAATAGGCAACTTCTATACATTATAGTGTGTTCTAATGAAATATGTCATGGTCCTCGTCTTGAATTCTATGGCCCTTTACAAAAGCTGCAAACCCCTTTGCCCTATGTGGGAAAGCCCAGCCAGAGCCATCTATACTGTATAGATGGTTCTGAGCCTAGCTAGTGCCAGCAAATGGTGTAAATTGCAAGCCTAAATAACAGAATGTCAAGAATTTTATTCCGTTTATAACTGAGCTGATGTAACCTATGGGCCATGACCTCCCTTTACAAAAAGTGATTATCTTCACACATGATTATACTGTTGCGCCTCCACTAATCTTCTAGGGGACTCCCCAAAGTTGGATGAACTCTGTGGCATAGCCGATGCTCGTCTCTTTAAAGTAATCTTGAACAACCTAAACCATGTCTTACACCAGCTACTCCCGCCAGTTAAAACCATGTTATTCCCTTCGGCCCCCACCCACGATCGTATTATTCCTCCTGCTGATAATTTGACGCGTAATGTTTTATTATTAGGATGCTGTATGCACATTAAGTTTTTCTTCTGTTCTTAATATTTGTAAACCGATGTGCGATTAGCTACTGGTTAATAAAGAATATAGTTAGTTATTTAGATACTTACTTACTTACTTACGGTAACGGAAGCTGAAACATTTCTGCCTCCTGCAGTCACCACCGTACGGTTTGTAGCTGAAAAATGTTTTCACAGTGTAGGTCTGACAACTGGTGAAGCCCTTTATTACGCCATGGAAGTCCATCCCTACATGTCAAAGGAGCGGACAGTCAAGTAAAGAGAACCGAAACAGTTGTTGTAACAAGGATAACTGGAAGCCTCGAAGCGATTAGATGTGATAAGAAAGGGCAGCAGATCCGTGTGCTGTCTATATGTCGGGGTCACTATATGTATGTACTGTATGCATGCATGTCTGTAGGTCAGTCTGTCTGTCTGCTTTCTGTCCCTCGTTTATCTGTCTTGCTGCCTGGACACACAGATCTAGGTTCAAGTTGTCTGTCTTTCCGTCCACCTAGCTGTCTGCAGATTGACATATAGATTTACTGTTTGCCTACTTGCCTGCTGCCTTGCCTGCGTGAGTTTATAATCGTTGCTTTATTGTGAAATTACAGAATGGCGCCATAACGCGCGGAGACGGTTTTATCTGCACAACATTTAGTTGAAAGAAATTTTTCTTTGAAGCTCGACGCACCTCAGTGAAATTGACGTTCGGGGACTAGTCCATCGAAACCTGAAAACTAATCTACTAGCAGATCCACAATTTTGTCCATTTTGTCTTGTCTCGACTTGTTTGGCCTGCAGTGAAGTGCAAGATCTGTGTTTGATGTTCATTGTGTGTTTGGTAGTATTTTTTGAGCCTGCATGGTGAAGGAATGTTTTTGCGGTTGCCATTTGGAGGCAGAGGTACTATACTTAGAGCTGCAGTATTGAATACTTAATGTGTGTGACACGAAGGTCCACTGGTTGAGCGATAACCTTCTACAGCGAAATGTGTGCTTTTGAGCCTTTCCTGAGACGGTTGAATATCTGGCTATCAATGGACAATAAACAAGAAATTTCTTGACATTATCGATTGATTGGTGTCAATATTTATAACCTTTTGATTTTGTAAGTCTACATAAGAAACAAATCAATATCACTTATAATGTAATGAAGAAACACTTATCTTGGTTGAAACATGTTTTTGAACAATTTTCTAAGCATCTGCAAACTGAACGTGATCACATTTCAGCCACAGAGGGACGGGTAAACGCCTCGTGTCCCTAGGGCGCTGATGCTGGTTTGAATCCTAGTTTATCGTGTTACAGGAGCAATCTCCAAATTACTCTAGCACGTAAGGAAGGATTATCCAGGTGCTGAATTGCTGTTGTCGTCTTTGCGCTTCAGTCATACAATACTTAAACTGTTGGTTTGCCAGTCTTCTAAATAGTCCACCTTGGTCAATATGGTGTCTTTTAACGACCCTTGACTTCTACACTTTCTGCACACTTGTCTTTGTTATCACGCAGAAGACTTTGGTCCCGGTGAAACCTTGAAAGTAAAAGGTAAGTCCTGCAACGCAATAGCCATTTTCTTCAGCCGTCTTGACTACTATAACTCGCTTTTACTGGCGTTTGAGCAGCTAAATTGACGAAGCTTTAAAGTGTCCATAGCACCTTGGCAAAGCTATCTCTGAAATTCCAAAGTATTTACATATATTACTGATACATATATTACCGATCCTAAAATCAGTGCATTTTCTGCCCATAGAAAAGCAAATAGTTGTCAAGACTAGCTAATCGTATATAGGCCTACATTTCAGCCAACCTCTTTCTCTTCATTCTGAACCGACTCCCAAGACTTGTCTCTACTTGGCCAGATCTTTTTCTGACTATTCTGTGGACAAGGACAGCTCTCGGCAGCCTTTAATTTTCACTCGGTGGCCCTACACTCTGGAACTCTCTTCTGGCAAACATTGGCTCTGCAAAGTTTGTTTTGGCCTTCAGAACTCGACTAAAAACTCGTCTTTTCCTGAACTCATGTCCTCCGTAGGCTGTTTCCGTGTCTTCTTGGTTTCCCTTCTTGGCTTTCGACCGGACTAAGCTTGCATAAAATATGGCTTTTACAACGAGTTGTCTATTAGCAACCATCGGCTGACACCTTTAAAATTATTTCAGTGGCATTATAGAAGTTCTCAGATTGGATTAGATTAAATTTGATTGAAGTGTGCAGTAGACAAGTGACTATCTCACCTTACCTTAAAGAATGAAGATGAGGCAGTGTAATACAATTTAATCTAATCTAACTAAATCCATTAAGCGGGGTTTTCCGAAGCCCAGAACCGTCTAGCTGCAAGTTGGAGAGAGGTGTTGGTATGCTTCCCTGGACGTAATACCTAGATTTACCTTTGCGAAGAAAATCAATGCACCTGTAAGCTTTGATAGACTGACTCATCGCAATATCGCGCTGCATTAACAACTTACCTACGACCAGCCAATCGTATCCCCTGAGCTCTAGACTCTGTCTGTCGTACAGAATCAATAAGTTGACGTCAGGTAGTCTTCGACAGACATTGCATGGGCCAGTCGGACCTATACTTTCAAACAATATTTACACGACAGGTGAGGCTTGACTTTACTATGCAGCTTAATAATCCTATTGAAATTATGATTTTACACACGTACCTAACTCAACATTAAGCGTCTTCGTATAGAGGTTTCGAGCAAAATGTAGAATGGCAACGTAAAGCAGTGTAAAAGGAAACATGTAAAATGTCAGATTAACTTGTATTCAAGGTTTTCCGAGTCCATCAGTTCAACCATAAAAATTGTGAAGCGACAGACTAGATTTTAAGTCTATGCTAAAAGCTTGAGAAGAAGTTGCTATTTCTATTCAGAATAGGGCCTAACAGACGAAAAGGTTTCTTTTTCAGGCTTAAGGTTTCAGACCACTGGAACTATATGCCGAATTACAATAAACCTGTATGATCAGATATGCCTTAGTCATGTTTCTTAAATTTCACGATTTGTTTAAAATCAGAACTTGTTAAACAGCCGAATATTTCGCCAAGAATGCTGTGCACGTAGTACACGCCAAAATATACTGAAAAAATAATTGTGGCCGTGCCTGAAAAATCCCTCATAAGTTCGAAAATTTCGAAAATGATTCTAGTATTGCACTGGATTTAAGAGGACGTGTTGAATATTTTCGTGAAAACTCGTGTTTTTATCTTAAATAGTAGAAAAGTTGCAACTAATAATGTGTAGGCCTACATCACTGGGTGAAAAGTTTAGGAAAATCGTAAATTAAATCTTAACTAAAATTAAGATTTCTGGTGTATTTTAAATAGTACTTTCACGTGCAAAATTAGTCAAATAGTCTAAAGTTTAACTCGAGACGCCTAAAGTGATATATTGCGTATCTCTGTGAAAATTATGCACATAACCATTTCGGATCTATTTTATGCGTAACGGCCAACTGAATCGATTTCTCGCCTATTGAATTAACTACTTTTTGATGATTTTCTCAGGCACGGTCGTATATATATTATATATATGTGTGTGTTGTTCTAGGCCAGTTGAGGGCCAAACTACCACACCAGACACAGCCTGCAGCCTGATTCCGAGCGCATGCGTAATAATAGGGTCCATATAATTTAGTGGTAAGTAAAGTAAAGCTCCCATGCCTTAGTGGACTCAGAAGGGAACCATGTAACTAGATACCAGTCAGTTTAATAATCAGTATTGTGTGCAAGGTAATGGGGAGAATTATTAAGGATGCTGTAGAGGAACATTTGGGTGAGTTCGATATAATAAAGGACAGTCTGCATGGAATAAATGAGGTCGTTCTTGTTTGATAAATCTGTTCTTCGAGGAAGGTTATGAACCGGATGAATGAGGAAAACCTGTAGACATAGTTTATTTAGATTTTGCCAAGGCATTTGACAAAGTATCTCATGTAAGACTGGCCTAAAAGTTGGAAGCATGTGGGATTAGTGAGAAGGTGCTAAGTAAGTAAATAAGTAAGTAATGAACTTGTTAACACGCCATGTGTCCATCGGTCTAGCGAGGAATCATAGGCGTGGAGAAACACACAAACAATTAACTACATAGAACAGCAAACAAATAAAGGAAGATGCACAGCCACAAAGGCAGGCAGACAGAATGACACTCACCTTGGTGTCCATTGATTTTATTGTATGTGCGAGTCTGGCTGCTTGCCTGCCTGTCTGTTCTTCTAGACTAATTGTGTCAGTCTGTCTCCTATTGTCTCTTGATCAGTGTGTATCAGTCTGGATGGGCGTAGATCGTTGCTCCGGCAAATAATTGTCGTTGTCATGGATACTGTTGCTTATTTCGTTGCTCGGCAGTCTAATGCACCAATACTCTGCAGCAACAACAGCACCAGCATCAGCAGCCTATTGAGCCGTAAAGTTGTCAGCTGGTGATGCTCCATCCCTCCCCATCATGTGGCTGAAGGGTTTTCCGTCTTCTAGGAAGCGTTGGTTGGTCCAGATTGTCTGGAAATGACTCAGTTTTCCATCTTCTTCCACAATGTAAATCCATTTGGAATTCCAGTAGAAGAACTTAAACCCACTGATGTTGGCTACTCGAGCTTATCACGTTATAATTCAAGAAGTTAAGGTGTAACTAATTTTTATACATATATACATGCTTTTACATGTGCATATGTGTATGTACCGCAAAATATACACGTACATAGGCCTGCATATAGACTTGTATATATAATATTAAACATAGCCCTATATACAATTATACATGTATATATGTGTATGTGTATGATATAAGTTACCGGGTACATGTTATTATATTTACGTGTAGACGTATACATAGGCATATAGGAATATATATCCCTATAGTTGCTACATCTTACATCTTAGTGAGCACGGTTGCCGACTGGTTAGAGCGCTCGGCTTTTTCCGCGAAGAGTATGGATTTGAATCTTCCCTGATGAGATTACTGTGTAGGGACCTTGAGCAAGTCCTACGCACAAATGCTCACAACCAACGATGTTCTGCCGTAGGGTCGAGTGTGCACTTTTGAACTTTGGAAGGTGGGCCTCATCAAAATACAGTTGTAAGTATTTTATCCTACAATGTTTCAAGGTCTCTTAAGCAGGAACAGAGCTGAACAACTAAAACCACCCTCAGGCATAGAAGATTTTACAGATGGCTCTACACACTGTCGTTTATAACACTTTGTATAACGAATATCTTCTTACTATGGTATTATTATTTACAGGTGCTCCTGCTGAGTGGGTTATCCTATATATATATATATATATATATATATATATATATATATATATATATATATATATATATATATATATATATATATATATATATATATATATATATATATATATATATATATATATATATATATATATATATATATATATATATATATATATATATATATATATATATATATATATATATATATATATATATATATATATATATATATATATATATATATATATATATATATATATATATATATATATATATATATATATATATATATATATATATATATATATATATATATATATATATATGCCTTTGTGTTATGCATGTTTGATTTAGGCATTTAGGCCCTTTTACAGTCTCCAATGACAGCATTTGAATTTATAATAGCTAATATTACATTTATTTGCTACAGGTAGTAGGCCTACACCAGGTGTGCTTTGAACAAACATTGAGAAAAATTGTCACACTGTTCTGCTAAAACGACACTCTTTCATTCTACTAAAACTGCTCTCTTAAGCCAAGGCTGGGCTTGGAGTAGGGGCCTAGAGTGTATTTATTCAAGAGACGTTCTTTGGGCCCACGTTGGGCCCACAGTTGGCAACATTTCCCACAAATGGCAAGAAGCGGTCTTACTGTCGTCCCAATGATCATGGCTGGGATGAATGAATGAATGAATGAATGAATGAAGAAGGCTAGACTAGATTAGTTTGAATCAGACAATTCGTGTCGATGAGATTAGAAGAAAACTGAAATTTCAGTTACATACTTTCTGGACGGGTTTATCTTCTTGCTCTGGCTGTAGTATGCAGTACTCATGTGGTTGTCAAACAAATCAACAGTATTAACAACGCAATGAGTACATGACTGGATGCGGTAATGAGGTGTAACCCGGGAACAGATGGAGTGAGTCGTTGCTTTTTTTGTAGCCGGCGTTGATTCATACAAAAGCTGAAAAGCAGGGTACGATAATCGTAATCGTAATCTCGAGATTTCTACAGCGCCCAACGAAAGCCAAGTCGTGGGAACCAGCTTATTCACAGACGTTCAGTCAAGACAAGATCGATAGGCAAAAGGGTTCGGTTCTAGGTCAAGATCCAAGAGTCAGATCCAAGACAGTCGGGCGGCTACGGTGGATGGCGCTTGAAATTGAAGTGAGAAGATAGATAAGGAGAAGAGGAAGAATTAGGATAAGATTTTAGAAAATGTTGTGTTTTCGGTTTTGAGTGAACGACCAGCGCAGAAATTGCAAGAGGTGAAGTGTTGGTGAGTTCGCATGATGGACAAGATAGAAAGCAACACACAGGAGGCTATTCGGAGAATATCTTTGTAGACTTAGTGCATGATCCAAAGTATACAATCACAAAACGCAGGGACAACATAAATGAGGTCAGACGTCAACACGAGAACACAGCCTATAGCTGCGAAATAAATCATTATGTATGCAGATGCAAACTGGCAGGCCGACGTAGCCTAGACTGGTTTATGAAGAGAATTACTAAACAAAGGGGAGATCTGTGCTTATTATGTGCATTATTCGATGCAATATTTAGGCTAAATGTGAGAATTAAGCAAATCATTTAGGCTCAGAAGAATTACTAAACCATGCAACGCCTTTATAGACTCGTTATGAAAATTGGTAAACCACGCAAAGCCTTTTCTTTCATTGGTAGAATACACATATAAAAGCCCTTGTAGGATCCTTTTGAGACTGACTAAGCCATGAGCAGCCATAATATGTCAATGCTCAGGGGAAACACTGAATTAAGCCATACAAAGGCACAGGTTTATGATATAACAAACAATGCAAAGTCTACAGGTTTATGAGAAGCCTTGCTATAGCAAGAAAGCCTCTTTCGTCAAAGCCATTGAGTAGATTCTTTACCCAAAGACGCAATACACGAAACGGCAAATGTGCCAACTAACCAGACAGTTATGCAACCAGTTGATACTCGCATGCAGAAGGAGAGACTAATAGGCATTTCCATAAAGTTGAACCTGATTCTGCATGTCTAATTACCTAGGCACATTCAGACGCGAAGAAATAACCCTAGGTGCATGCAATGCGAAAGATGGCCTACAAAGTTACTGTAAGCTACACAAGTTGCATAGGGCTGATGTACTACAATGTGTTAATTTAGCGCTGTACAATTTTTCTGACATATTTAGTTAAGTACGGTGTGGACTCATATATATATATATATATATGCGCGAATGTATGCAGAAGCTGCCCATGCTACATATAATCAGGCAGCAGCTATGCTGTCAACCGAGGTACACTGCAGGAGCGGAGCATTTACATTCCATCACCACCAGTAAGATCATCATCATCATCATCATCATCATCATCATCATCATCATCATCATCATCATAACCATCGTCATCAAATTGGGTTCGGGACGAAGTTCGGGTTTGAAGAACAAATCTCAGATGAAGCCATAAGCGGATTGCCTCTAGTCCCTTCCCCCTTGAGTGGCCCTACAGTCAGATGATGTGATTTGCAAATGATATAACGGGTGCCATTAGCATATCCCTCCTCCAAAAGTAATTTCCAGACGAATTTCTCCGAATTTCACTGGTCAGTGGTCGCCCTAACGAAACTTGCAGGGGGTCGTTCATACATCCGCTAAAACGACCATACAGGGTCTGGCCTTGCTGCCCCGGGAAGTAGAGCTTTCAAGTAATCGCTGTGGACGCTGAAAATACCAAGTTTTATCCCACTTCTGCATTAGTTTCAAGCGCTTCCCCATCCATAGGCAATTGATTCTTTAGACCCGCAGTGTAAATTACGGTTACAAGAAATTCCTGTAGTAACTGGCCTTACTGTTGATAGTCTTCTGATTCGACTGCGTCGATATGCTTTCATAATAGTGCTTCCTACAAAAGCTTAGATACATACATGTACATACATACATAAAGACATACATACATGCATGCATATAAAAGTACATACATATATACATACTTACATACATAAACATGCATTTATTATAGGGGTGCTTTTAGTTGTTACCAACAGTGGAGTAGAAAGACAGGAGCAAATTGCATGGGAAATATGTATCTTCAATGGGTCTTAGCCTATATATGAAAAAGCGGAGGAAGACTTCTCCTCTTCGCTGACAAAGGAAGCTCTGATCGTTACTCACCTTTGTCTAAGCATTAAATTATCGTGATGCAATGTAAAGAATTATTTATATAGCGCTCTTTAGAGCTTGTCGGAATCGATTTTGTCGCAAATGTCTATTGCATAGCAACGTATAAAGCGAAACATCAACACAACTTACTCTTCGTCTATGCTGTTGGTCCATTTGCATATATATATGTACATAATATGTGTATGTAAATTTATACATATACATGCACCTATGCATATATCTATATGAGTGTAAATACAAACGTGTTATATGAAATACAAGACATGTAATTCATATATATATATATATGAATTACATGTCTAGTATTTCATATATATATATATATATATATATATATGAATTACACGTCAAGTTCATCTTGCAATACATTCAAGAACGTAGTTACAAATCTTAGGTTGTTGTGCATATCTAAACTGTTAAATGATTAGGCCTATACTATATTACCTGATACGAAAAAAAGTTAATAAAGAACAACGGAAAAGATTTATAGTGGGTTTTGAAATAATGCCATAGAGTACATGATCTTAATATTTGTGGGTAATGAGTTTCAAAGCTTCGGTTCCTGAACAGAAGAAGAAAATAGACGAGTATTGGTCCTACAAACGAGATCAGTAATAATTTTCCTTACGAGATTTATTTCGGTGTATTTGTAAATTAGTGGCAAAAAATAGCCATCAAAACAACTAGGAAGCAGTCCGTGGTAGTGACAGAACATAAAACTAGCCAATTGCAACTAATAAATATCGAAAACTTTCAAAAACCCGTCTTGTTTAAATGGAGTAGACCCTACTAGAATGATACAATCTGTGAATGCCAATAATGCCACTTACAGCTCACTTTTGAGGACTAGTTGAAATTGTTTAGAACAATCAGACAAGACATTGATATGTCTGAGTGTTCTCAAATGTATCATTAAATATTATTAATATATCTAAGTATCTAGGAAAAATATTAGAACTAATCTTGATTGCTGATGGCACATCAGCTTATATTTCCGGTGATGATTATGAAACTTTTGTCAAATCTATGTCTGAAGAGTTATCAATTTTATAAAAATGGTTTAGGCAAATAAATTATCCACAAATTTAAGAAAAACTAATTGTATTTTGTTCTCTGGTATAAGAAAGGAGGTTTCTCACAAAATTCAGTGGTTTCTATAGAAGGCTTAGATATACTGCATGTTTCATCCAATAAATTTTATATTATAATTGCTAACAATTTATGATGGACAGAACACATAATATATACCGTTGAGAATAAAATCGTTATAACCGTTTTGGCGAAAAAGGGTTATAGACAAGTCAGCACGGTAACAAGTGTTGAGAGTGGCAAATTGGTTACTGTAGTCTGTGCCATGAGTGCTGCAGTGAAGATCTTCCAGAGAAAGAGAATGACAAATGACCTCATGAAAGGAAGTCCTCCTCGGAACATTTTTTGTCAGTCCAACTGGGTGGACAGACAAAAGCCTTTTCATTAAATGGCTTCATAAAGGTTGTAACAACTTCAGAGGATCATTCCTGTATTTTGGTTAAAGATGGTATAAAAACATAAAAATTTGGAAACAGGTAAGCTCTCTCGATTAAGTGATCACACTTTCACATGATCACCTCATATATCGCTTGCAACTTTTGGAGAGGACACTCTTCAAGTATTTGACAGCGCATTATAATTCAGCTTGTGATTATTTAATGCGCTGTCTATTAAGGCCCAAGAGTATATTGTATCGACTTGGTAGAGCTGCTCAACAGAGCCTATACAATACAAAATCAGCCACTCGTGGAAAACTGTTCACGGCTTTGACGTCGCTGGCTTGTGGCCTAACACCAATGTCATATCTTCACAGGTATAGACTTTCAGGATTCTATAGCTTCATCGCTTCTTTATTCGACACTGGAGAGCTGCTTAACAGAGCCTAAACAAAATCAGCCACTCGTGGTAAAGCTTTTCATGGTTCTGACATCACTGGCCTGTGGCTCTGTAACAGTATTTTCAGAAGAATAATTTTGAAGAATCGAAGTTACATAGGAAATAACGCAGAAACAAAGTCGCCAATTTAAAGAAGCTAATATCAATTAGCTAGATAATTAACAGTCCAGGTAAGAGCAGTGGTAATGGTTTAGTTTGAACTACAAGATATGATAAATTGTATCGAAGGCTTTGGACAAGTCCCAGCAGGTATACCTATGGCATATCTTCCTTTACAAATTGATTTACTTATCTGTTGGAAAACTTTGAATGGCGTTGGGTGGCTTTGGGCTCAGAACGAACAACTGATGATAGAATAAAGCGTAAGCTACTAACGTACTATAGGAAAGTTCAAAGGCACAATTCAGTCATATCCTCGTCAGAATCAATAAATGTTCGACATTAGGACTCGTCTATATCGTTATCACGCAGTTTCGAAAGTGTTTAATACGGAAATGCTTAATACGCCATTGTTGCAACTTAGCTAGACTCGCGTTACTTGACTTTGTCGGAGTGCCAGACCACTTAAGGCAATTCTTTTTACAATTCAATTGCAGTCATTCTCTTCACATTCATCCAGTGACCTTACAGGAATCAAAATTCCATTATCAGGTAAAATTAAAATTCTAGATGCAGCCATTGATAGCTCGGTTACAATGAATTGACATGACTTGTATCTTCGATCTGCAGGTCTTGTTTCTACCACATCAGAACATTTCGTCCTATTACATTCTCTGACTGATGACCTAGCCAAAAAATGGCTTGTGCACATGCTGGTTCTCTCAACTCGACTCTTTAAAACTAAAAGAGCACCAGGTGCTTCAAAAATACTCTTTGTATGGTTGCTATATGCTCTTCTTCTTCTTCTTCTTCTTCTTCTTCTTCTTCTTCTTCTTCTTCTACTTCTTCTTCTACTTCTTCTTCTTCAGCATCATCATCAAATGCATTTGGTCGTCTTCGTGAGCTTCACTAGCTTCCCGCTGAATGGTGTATTAAGTTTAAGACTGTATGCTTGACCAAATATGCCAGCTGTCCGTCATATCTTTATGCATTGCTAACATCATACTACCCTCCTAGATTGCTGTATTCTTTTGATACTGGCTTGTTGCTAGAACCTAGGTTCAGGATAAATGTAGGGCCACGTCCTTTCAGCTGCTATGCTCCTCGTATTTAGAATCGTCTACCAAAAAAGGCTCGACTTACCAAACTCGCTATCATTATTTATATCATTTGCTAAGACTAACTATTTTCAACTGCCAGTTGCATAACTCCATCTTTGACCTCTAGCCAACATGCATCATTTTCACATACGGGATATTCGGGATATTCGTAGAATCAGATCTCTTTTGCCCTATACTGTGTTAGTCCCACTAGCTAATGCATTGGTTTACAGGAGGCTTGACTACTCTAGCTCAATTCTTAATGGCATGGCAAAGAGGGATCTGTACAAACTGCAAATGGTTCAAAACTCTTTGACCAGCACCATAACAAAACACTAAGTATCAACATATCACTCCAATACTTCATTCCTTGCATTGGTTGCCCATCGAAAAAATAACCCAGTTTAAAATTTGTGTTATAGTTCACAAGGTACTACATCTGAATCAGCTAACCTATCTCTGATCCATGCTCAACCGTCATACCAACAAATATTGCTCTCGATTCATGGACACTACAACCCTTGTTGTCCCTCGTACCAGGACAGTGTTGGGTTCAAGAGCGTTCTCGGCTGCTGGACTTACCAAGCTGGATTCACTAAACACAATTGCACTGAATCTAAGCTTGTCTCTCTGTACAATGAACAAGTCTGCGCAAGTAGTCAGCAGCAAGTGTCCGGCTTCTGAATTCGGGACAGTTCTATTGCTTTGACAACATCGTTCATGACTTACTCTTTCAATAAAAAATATGTTGCTGGGTTTCGATGTGGAAGAGGCTGAGCCTAATGCAATTTCTTGAAAAGTAAAACTGTCAGCAGAAGTGTATGTTCCACAGCTCATGTATGCCTCGATTCCGCAAATCATTGGATCGCGTTTAGTTTCGCACGTGCAATTATAAATAAATGCAAGCTTCAATGATTGTTTCAGAAATAGCTATTGAAACTTTTTCAGCACCAGATTAGATTAAATTATATTAGATTAGATTTAGGCGTTAAACGTACGCATATTCTCGTAAAAGGTTATCAGTATAATACGGTACGGAAGTATTCAGTCTTGAAGCAAGAACAACGCCCTCTTGAAATCAATAGGCGACTACACATTCACTTGTCGTCTTTGATCGATAGCGCTCTTCATTCACGCTCGAGCACTCACATTATAATAAGGACCGTGCGTGCTTGAGCCTCGCCTGAGGCGGTTACTGTCTAGGAACCCTGAACAAAAGGGCTTATTGACTCACAGTTGCTTAGCGCCATCGTTTGCCATTTCTACTGTCGCTATGACATTATAACTGATAAGAAATGATTACATAAAAATATATCCCCATAGTAATTGCGTTATTTAGACATTTTTAAAAGGCTTTCAACAGATCCTTCAAAACGTCTATACCATTTGCAGTATGGCGTTCACCTTGCCTTTCCTTACCTTACAAAATGTAATAATCCCTTGCCTTACCTGATCTTAATCTACTTTTATCTTCTTTATTTTACATTTTCTTACTTTCGTTATTTTATCTTTGTTTACCATGCTCTGTTCTACCTCACCTACCCATAGTTTTCCACAATAATCTCAAGAGCGATCCTAATTCTTTGGAATTTCATTTTTCAGGAATTGCTGAGAAAGAAACGCCACTAACGTCTCAGAATGAATTTGAATTTTTCGAAGCTGAACATTTTCATAATGGTAGCGTGTTCGTTGCTCGTTCTTCTCTACTTCAGCAGAAGCTGGGGTTCAGACACAACGACGATGACATCGGCGATAAAGACCGTTTCTAAACATGAAAACTCACCGAATTCCGCTGCTCCACTGGCCGTTCCTGTAGCGGAACTTCGAGCGATGCTCGACTTCATTCCGAAGACGCCGGGATTCAGCTGTGAAGACCTGTTCAAGGGAACTCCCGGTGACAGATACAACATGACGCCGATGTACCATAAGTTGCAGAACGACTACTGGGACAAAGCGACAAGGAATGGCCGACTACCGACGGAGGAATACCGAGCCCTGCACTACATCGTGGGTCAGAAATTCGTCAAAAACGTCTGCGAGACGGGCTTCAACGCAGGCTGCAGTAGCTTCTACCATCTCACAGCCAGTGATCAAACCGAAGTTCATTCTTTCGAACTCGGTGGAGAGCTGTACAGGAAACACGTCGCCAACTGGTTATCCAGCGTCTTTGGGAGTAGATTTTCGATCCACCTGGGCGACTCCACAAAGACCGTTCCAGAGTTTGCGCGTCAGAATCCGGACTTCCGTTGCGATTTTATGTACGTCGACGGTGGCCATGTATATTCAGTGGCCAGAGAGGACATGATCAATTTCTCGAACATGGCCAACCTGAAACACAACTTCATCGCCTTCGACGACTACCCACCCGGCTGGGATAACTTTGGTAAGGCCTGGGAAGACAGCCTGGCTGACGGAACGGTCCAAGAGGTCATGCGTTGTGCTTACAAGAGCTTCGGCGGACCAAGAGGGTTCGTTGTCGGAGTGGTTGTCAAACATCCGAACGGTTCCGTTAGATAATTCTGGAATGTCATCTACTTTTTCAAACTGTATAAAGGATATTTAGAGGGGATGCTACAGCATGGAATTTAGAATTTTATTATGATTGATTCACAGGCTCTCTCATGATGTCGTCACAACAACACTATCGACTAATAGTATTTATGTATGCATGTATCTAAGTGTCATGACTCGTGTATGTGTGTATGTATGATTACATATATGCATGTATTTTTGTGTTTATGTAAGTATGTATGCATATATGCAAGGCCAACACCATATTCACCAAGCTCAAGATTGGACTTCTCGATACATTGGTAAAACAAGGACCCTGGATTGAGCAAGGATAAGGCACTTCATTATAAGTTCAATCTGCACTCGATCCTTTACGATCAAAAGCAAAATATATGTAAGGAATTCTAACGTGATATTCTGAAATTATTCTGCGCTTGGCTCAGACAAATTGCTACATGCGTATTCGATACTTGAACTTCGCCGACATTGTTAAGCTTAAGCCAGGTATACGCGTGCAAGGAAGTACTTGCGCTTATTATTGATTTGCAGGCCGTGTCTATTATGTCGTCGTAGCAACAGCATCGAGCTATTGTACTATTGTATTGAGAATGAATTCAAGAGCTCTCTTTGAAATACGAATATGAGAACAACTGAGAAAATATTTAAACTGGTAAGCGTTTGGAGGCTTCTGTGTTTCTTATTAGAAACAATGTTCATAAATTTTGAAGAAAAATGTTTTCACTGTATGCAGAGTGTTAAAAATAGTATGTTTGTGAATATTAAGTATGTGAAATAGTAAGTATGTGAATAGTTAGTATAAGAAATAGTATGGGAATTAGTAGAGTAAAAGTCACAGGTTGCTTCTTAAATAAATCCGCCATTATCCATAAACTATATAGAAATAAAATTTGTTGAGTAGGCCAGTGGCGGTGGCTGCTGAACTATGAATGCTGTAAGTTTCATGGGTCTGTGTCTTAAAGACTGACTCTTAAGCTGTAAAATTAAACTTGCTAGACTTAGATTATACTTTTTTCTTTTAGTGTCATTGTTTCTTTTAGTGTCATTGTTTCTTTTAGTGTCATTGTTTCTTTTAGTCTCATTGTTTCTTTTAGTCTCATTGTGCTTCTCTTTTGTTTTGCATGCATTATTGTTTGTTGTTGCAGAGTTCAGGTTGAGAATTAAACACAGGTTGTTTGTTTAGTTTATTCGGCTGTTTGTTTTGAATGATAGACCCACCCAGTCTTAGACATGTATAATGTATTCTGAGGACGTTTGAACTAGCAACAGATAAATATACAGGACATATGAATTATTAAGTCAGTTTAGCTTAATTAGTTTCATCTATTTAGTTCTTTCGGTTGTTCTGGCATTGATGGATAGATATAAATGGTCAAGTGTTCCATAGACATTGGGTATTTCAATTATATATATTTGAGTACATTTATTCAGAATTATTTTGCATGTATTGAGTTTATGTTGCATGTGTATCGAAGACTAGGTATGTAGTGTAGCAGAAGTAATGATGCCTTTTTGTAACCCCAATCATTAAGGCGGAATGAGTATTCCTCTCCCTCTTAGCGACACACGGAACGACGCGCCGATGAATTCTAGTGAACGCACATTGGAGCTGAGTGTTTTTGAGCCCTGTGGTCTTAAATTATCAAGTCTTGGGACGCGATCGCTATATAGTTTAATACATGTTTTGATAACTTTCACTTTGGTGTGTACGCTACTCTCCCTGCTCCTCAAGATGTTCTTGAAACCCGCCAATGCTCTCCTTGCTTTTGCAATTCTTCTCTTTTATCTCTTTCGTACAGTCACTGTCCCATGTCAGCACGATACCCAAATTATCAAAACATGTATATCGAGTGTGTTGCTGTATGCACAGAAAAGACAGAGATATATTCCTGGCATTTTAGAAGAGGTGTTACAGATGGATATTACACATCAGATGGCAACAGAAGATCACAAACACTGATGTGCGAAGACGAGTGGGTTGCACTAGAAACATCATGCAGCAAGTAACGGAAAGGAAAATAAATATCTTTGGACACATCTCCATAATGGATAACTGGAATGATGGATGGCGGAGGGATCATAAGTAGATGGAAAATAGAATGGCTGGATGACGTCAGAGACTGGTGAGGGACGGACATGCAAAGATTGAGTCTGTTGGTACTGGACAGAGAGAACAGTGGAAATCTACAGTGAAGCATGCGATCGACCCTAGCGGGCGATGAGCCCATGGATTTAATATCTCGAAATGTTTAAAGTAACCTGATCAAATACACAGCAGCCCGTACTGGTTCAAACACTTCTAAGTTTTTTCTACCATTCCAACAAGATTTATTGAAAATCATTAGGCACTTATAGTATGATGTCCGACGTTTCGACTCTTTCGTCCATGGTATAATTTAGCTGAACAAAATCAACGAATGCTCAACCAAAGGGTTAGGGTTAGAGAGTTAGGGTTAGGGTTAGGGTTGGTGACTTTTAAGAAACTTTTCTTGAAATATGCTAGTAATATTCTGAAAGCAACTGAGAAATTTGTAAACTGACCAATATTTGGAGACATCTGTTGTTTTCCTTTAGAAAAATTTTCATAAAAGAGGTTTTCGCTGTATTGCAGAATATTGAAATAATGATAAGTATGTGAATAGTAAGTATGCGAAATAGTAATTATATGAATTAGTGTATGATGAAAGTCACAGGCTGCTTCTTAAAAACCCGTCATTGTCCATTAACTATATAAATGCAGAATTTGTTGTGTAAGCAAGTAGCTGTTGTTGCTCAACTATGAATATTGAGTAGACAAACAATTGTGGCTGAAAATCATCAGGAACTTATAATATGATGCCCAACGTCACGACTCTTTCGTTCGTGGTATAATTTAGCTGAATCAATGGGTTAAGTTTAGAAGGTTATGGTTAGAGGGTTAAGATGTATCGTTAGAGTTAGGGCTAGACGGTTAGGGGTTAGGGCTAGAGGGTTAGGGTTAGAATTGGTGCATTTTAGAAATCTTTCAAAGGTGCTACTATACATTTCACTTTGAAGAAGTCACTGGAAGATTTGCATTAGACTCAGCACAGTTGCCAAGCATTGCAAATATTCTGCTAAGATTATCAGGAAAGACTACATTTATGCTTAATACGTGTATAGAACATTAATATAGCGCCTTTGTGGACTTCAAAAGATGCTGAAACATTGTTATCTGGCAGATCTAAAATGTGCGTCTTAAGATAGGCTGAACAATTTTCATAGGATATTTCTGGCGGATAAGTTCCAGTTTTCAGTGGAAGACTGTTCAAGAATGACGGTCCAAAGCTCCAGAAGACACGATATATATCCAAATCGCTGTATGGGAACGAGGAACCAACAGGTTCCTATGTGCAGTAGGGTTGAATTGTATTGAAGCTTAAGTCGATCTCTGATGCACTGGGTTCATACTTTAGTGTAGGTCTTGATGTATATGTTGGGGTAAAAAATTGGTTACTATTGAAAAATTGCAGCCTCACAACCAATGAATACTGGTAAGTATAAAGAACTGGATAAAAATGTTCGTCGACCCGGCTGGCTCAAGTTTTCAGTTAAAAAAATAAACCTACGTGGCGCTTTCCTGAACAATAATTCAGAAGTGTTTTGCAAAGTTCTACGAGGCCTGACGACTTAGATGAAAATGCTACCAGTTGTTTGCGTTCTTGCTCACTGAAGTGTGACGAAGTGATGTCCCTCTTGAGCAACAGCAAGGTCTCATTGTGGCCGTATCAACAATAGACGCTAAAATGGGTGAAGCACTGGACGGGTTAAGAAATAATACGAGAGCGTGATCCTAAACACAAGAACGTTTCAGTGCAATCTCGTGGGAATCTGTAGGGTTGAATTGTATTGAAGCTTCTTATGTTAGTCGATCTCTGATGCACTGGGTTCATACTTTAGTGTGGGTCTTGATGTATATGTTGGGGTTGAAAATTGGTTACTATTGAAAAATTGCAGCCTCATAAATAACCAGTGAATACTGGTAAGTATAAAGAACTGGATAAAAATTGAGGTTTTCTGGAGGGAATGATATCCTCAGCGCAATGGACATCTAAAGATGTGATCATTGCCATAGGTCTGCTCGGATGGGAAGCATTTCCATTGATTCAACAATTTAGGATGCTGGAAATTTTATGGCAGGTAGTCCTATGATTCAGCGAGGTATAAATTGGTGATGTTCAAACCCTGCTAGAAGCCTGGTACTACCAACTAACGATGCCATGCTAACAGTGCATGCATGAGTATAATGTAACGTGTAGGGTGCATTGGAGTTGCCACACACTCCTGGTAACATGGATAGAACAGCTGAGTCATTAAGGGTCACTTCAAGCAGACAGTAACTGTAATGTAAAGTGAAATGGCGAATAACACCCGTCTAGTGACTGAATTTGGAAGATCTCCAAACTTACAGACATTAAGAAGTCACCCCTTGCCAATCAGAAAATCCACCCTCACACTCTATTCGTGTCTTAAGTTGCTTTTATTAGTACAATACTGTTACGTTTCAGTATTATATGAGACAATTTAACTAGTGTCGCACAACACAACGTTGCCTAATGTAATGCAATATAACTGGAAAACAATACAATCATTACAATAGTCTACATACATTACAATAGTGCAATGCAATTCAGTGTACTGCAATAAAGACAATACAGCTTATGCATAGAGCAGCATACAACATCCTCGCATAATGTCATGCAGTACAATGGGCAGGGAAACCAATACAAAGCTTACGGTGTATGTATGATATTACAGTGCAGGGTAGAGCAGGCTTGTACATCATACGGCCCCCCGACTGTGTTATGTCAGCCCCCGAGCCATTCTAAATTAATAGTTTTAAATTATGCACTAACAATCTTAGTGGTTACATGGTTAATATCTAGCTGACTTGAATATCAAACTCAAAGGAAATGATTAGTTTGTTAAAAAAGTATAGGGAAAATGAGTAAATACAAATAGTGGCATTCTCTCAGAAGTTTCAAGTTATTAACAGACATACGAGTCTAATGAGAGTTGTGCATTTTCCAACACTTTCGACCAGGCCTGCTGAAACGGTGAACCATCGCGCGTACTCTCAGTTACTTGCAAACCGGTTGGTTTCATATAGGGCCTGTTAAGGACCTGCCAAAGCCTGGCGAGCCTGGCTGTCTATTAAAGCATCTAACCGGATTTCGTCTTAATATAAGAAGAGAATGTATCATGTAACATAAGACAAGATTCAATATTTTCTTTCATTAGTTCTATTTTGAATCTGCCGTTATGCCGGTCGATGAATGCACAAAAGAGGAAGCGTTCAAATTTCTCCACCTTAATCAATCTTGCCTCCATTTAACTCGATTTTTAGTATTGATTTCATTTTAAACTTGATCAGTATGATGTGCTGAACTGTGAACCAAGGGGTCAAGGGTTCAGATAGCCTCAGCGGCAGAAAGTCGTTTCGAACTTATTGATTCACTTGCGCCCATAGCAAACTCAGCTATAAATAGGGTATACGACCGTACACTGTCAAGTTGGAGGATCGGGCAACCACCCTCATATGCCGAAGATAAGAAAAATGAAGTCGCTAACTTGTTAGTACTAGGGACTGCTCTTCTGATCCTAAACTTGATCAAGGAGTTTCTCATCCTTATTAGGAGCGAACAGAAAAAGGGAAATGTTAATTATGTTAATAATGTATAATTACACTCATTTTGAAAAATGATCTTTCGAGGGATTTATAGTGAAAGTGAAAATGTGGATTCGATGAACTCATAAGAGCTTGCACTCACAAGTCTCAACTCATCGCTCTGACATCATACAGCCAGTGGCATTTGTCTGTACGTATCTAACAGCTTGAAATACTTAGACCACTCGTTGTTTTCTTAAGTGACTGCTGTGAACATACATTGACTGGTATGTTGATATTTTGTCTGAATAACACATAGTAAAAAGTAAAGCTCGCATGCCCCTATGGAAACCTATGGTAGGCGCTTACTACACGCTTTTCAGGCTCTGAGCAGGCAACCGTCAAACCTCAAAGTACTGGACACGGCCCAGTGCATCGCAGTACTTGACATTCATTTCCCAGCTTATGCCGGTAGAAAATTCTACTGCCTGGTTACAGAAGTATGTACAGTATGCGCAAACTTGCCCCGAGTCAGCAGGGGAGATTCTCCAACCTCTCGATTACAGACCCAGAGCGCTAACTGAGTAAACCACAGTTTCGCACAGTAACCCAGTGATACCTCAACTACATAGGCCTATAGATGCCCGTAGATATTTCTTCTGTAGTCATAATATTTCTATTTGGAACTAACTTCCTCAACGTGTGACTTAAACTCCATCACTAGTCGCTTTACAGACAGGAAATAATGAGCTCTGTTTTGATACTAATGTTAAAGCACTGGCAGTTTACAAGCATCACTTTACATTTGTATTTTTGCTTTTTTAAATTTTGTCTTATAATGTATAAACTTTGTAAGACTTTATGCATGGACTAAGAGTCTGAAGGATGGACGATTGGAGACATCGAAGCAGGAGATGGTGTCTCAGTAAAAACACCGAGAGGAAGGCAACGGGAAACCACCTCTCTAAAACCTCCCGAGAATACTCACAATGGCAATAGTAAAGAAACAAGAAAACAACTTGAACGACTCGATCCAGCCACTGATGTAGAGAGTCGCGTTCGGCATGGGAGGAAACAAGGCCTGTTTGACCGTCATCCAGCGAAATCCTTGTAAAAATAAAACAAAGCTCAGAATAGGGACGTAGAATGTGAGAACAATGCTGAATCCAGGAAAGCTAGTCAATGCCATCAGAGAGATGAGAAGAGCAGGTTTGGATATACTGTGACTGTCGGAGATGAGATGAAAGGAGGGTGGTGACTTTATGAGAGAACGAATTAGAATGATACACCGAGGGACAGGGAGGCCAAAATGGAGTGGCCATCCTACTAGAGGAAAGGGTTGCCAAGTGTGTCACCAGAATAGAAAAGTATAAAGATAGACTGTTGATGGTGGTGGTACTAAAAGCCTACCCAGTTGAAATTGCTATGATACAAATCTATATGCCCACCACGGCCCATGAAGAGGAAGAAGTAGATAATATATATGAGGTGATGGAAGAAAAATTAGAGGACATAAAAAGAAGAGAATATACACTAGTTATGGGAGACTGGAATGCGACGGTTGGAGAAGGGGGCCGAAGAAAGCTGTGTCGGAAAGTATGGAATAGGAAAAGGAAATGACAGAGGACAAAATACTTGTGGATTTTTGTAGAAGAATATTTAATCAGGTGAGTCTTTGCGATTGTGTTCTCCGAAACTCCAAGAAATACATTAACTGCTCAGTTTCTTCTTCAGTTTTCTTGTACAGCTGCCAAGCATTGTGTACACTGATCGAAATGCTACACAAAAACTGGCCACAATTTCTTCGATCGCACAACCACTTTATAGTTGCCACTATTCTGATCCGTATGATCGACCCCTACCATGAATATTGGACACATTATATTCCTTGACAACACCTGGGATCTGAAGAGATATCTTCTTTCCCTCCGCTGTATTAACTGTTGTAAAGTACGCCATGTTACACTTAGGAAAAAACATAGATCTAATAACTAAAAACCATGTTAACAAAGTAAGTGTCTTCTTTGTTAACCAATAACTAATTTCACATCGGTTTACAAGCATTTAAGAACACAAGAAAAACTTAATATGCATACAACATCCTAATAATAAAACATTTAAGCTTTAAATTATCAGCAGAAGGAATAATACGGTCGTGGGTGTGGGGCCGAAGGGAATAACTAAGGGTTTTAACTGGCGGTAGTAGCTGACGTAAGCTATGGTTTGGGTTGTTCAAGATTACTTTAAAGAGACGAGCCTTGGCTATGCTACAGAGGTAGTCGAACGTTGGGGAGTTCCCAGGAAGATAGTGGAGACGCCCAGGTCTCCGCATCAAAGCCTGTACCGAGCTCTGGCCTGTTCCCCAGCATAGCCCCACCACGCGGAAGAGGAGTACAGCATCCTGTGTTGTAGCTCGGACAATGTCGTAGAGACGAGGGCCAGTGAGGCCATGTGCTACAAGAGTTCGTATGGCGTACAAAGACGGGCGCGCCTGACTATGTATCCGATCAATATGAGAATCAAAACTTAACATACTTGATAGGGTAACACCCAATATTGTCATCTCTGGTACCATGGTTAAACCGGGAATCACATTAGGTAAAATTATTTGCTGATTTCTCAGTTTTGCTTGGTGAATTATCATTTCACTTGTCTTTTTATGATTAAGTTTTAAGTTACACGTAGCCGCCTTAAGGATACATGGTCCAGTTCAGCATGGACCGTCAAGCTATTGCAGAATGGTATAAGAAGGTAACAGTCATCATCGTATTTCATTAACCTATTGTTGGGTGCTAAAGGCTTAAACTTCGATATGGCAATTAGGAAGTTCACTGGTCCCAAACCCGAACCCGTGAAACTTGGTACAATGTTGTCGGTTGGTTAGGAAGGAAATTATCCAATTACAAATGTAATCGGGAATGGCAAGATCAGCAAGTTTATCAGTGAGATAAGCATGTCTTATTGTATCAAAGGCCTTTGAGAAGTCAAAAGATATGAGATGAACATATTGGTAAGAAGCGAGCAGTTCAGACAGATGGTGAGGAATAGAAATAAGAGCTGCAGACGTGGAACCAGTATAATGGTCAACGAAGTCATGAATGAGAAAATGTTGAGTAAGAATAAGATAGAGGAATCTTCGAACAATAAGTTTTGCAAGTAATCGAGAGAGAATTGATGTTATAGATATTAGGCGGAAATCGTTACATGAGGTTGGGTTCGGAACCTTGGGAACAGAGGTGAAAACGCAATTTTTCCACTGGGGTGGAACATAGGATCTAAAGATGGATTGGTTAAGAAGAATAAAATTCATCACACAAATTCTTCCAAGTTCATCAAATCCATAACACCTCTGTAAATCCGTCAACTTCTCCGGGCTTTTAAATATTTTTTGTCACTTCTCTTCTGAAAAAAAGAAATCTCTGCAACGAAAACCTTTCAAATTTACGCCCTATCCCCAACCTTTCTTTGGTATCGAAACTAACTAAACTGATTGTCCTCGCTCGCTGAATGAATACATAATCTTCTAAGTCACTTCTCAAGCCCTACTAACCTGGATTCACTAAACATCATTGCACTGAAGCTAAGCTTGTCTCTCTGCGCAATGAACCAGTCTCCGCAATTAGCAGCAAGTATCCAGCTTCTGCTTTGACATCATCGATCATGACTTAGGCCTCTTTCCATTAAAATATGTAACGCGGACTGTGCGTGTTTGAGCCTCGCCTGAGACGGTTTCTGTCTAGACTGTCTAGAAACCCTCAACGAATAGACCGAATTTACACAGTTGCTTAGCACCATCGTTTGCCGTTATGTACTGGGGCTATATAATTATAAATGATAAGAAGTAAAAAAATAGATAACTCCAGAACAATTGCATTATTTAGATATTTTAAAAAGGCTTTCAACAGATCTGTCGAATTCTACATTTGCTTAGGCCATTTAATAATTTCGCGTTTCGTTTGATGCTCATAAACCAAGCCCCATTTAGAAACTAATATAAATGATATTAATTTTTTTTGCTGAACTTTGCATAACTTTACTGTACTCTACATTGCCTTATCTTATCATACTAGTCCAAGCACTTAACTTAAAAAATTATTATTATTATTATGTAAACAGGTGCTACAAGCATAATTTTTGCAGTAATTTGTAGAGAGACTAACACAGAATATAATCTGATATTGTGCCATTTGAGTATTATTTTTAGAAAATATTTAAAAAAACACTTCTGAAATTTTCATAATTGGGCTAAGTTTTGGCTTGTTTTGGCAAGATACGTTAACAACGGGCGAGAGGCGGTTAATGTAATACTTTATGATTGTAAATATGAGTATAAATGCTTATTTCTGTTAAATAAATAAAAAATATTGTTTGTTAATGTTACAGAGTCTCTAAGAAAATGTTTTAATGGTTGACTGCGGGTTTCGAAATCAGCAATATTGAAAATTTGACTTTTATACTTTGTAAATGGTTTTCTCTGTTATCACTCATAACTTATGTTGTACCAGTTTTCAATTTTTGCATTAATATCTGTGACAGATTGATTTGAACTAACTTTAGATATACTGCGTGGTAATGGCTGAGGTTTTGTCTAAGTGTTTTTGCTAATTCGAAGAGAATGGATGTTGATGTTGGTTACGAAACACTGATGACTTGCATGGCTTCAAAGAAATTGGCCAGCTGCCCAGTCATTTGTCTGAATTAAATTCAGATTATGGCATGGCTGCAACTTTAATAATGTCAATTAATTATATTAATTAATCACATGCCTTTAGCTGATGTGCGTCTCGCATTTGGAATCTTCTACCACAAAAGGTCCTACTTGCAAACTCGCTACCATCTTTTAAATCACTTCTTAAGACTAACTACTTCACCCTGGCTTTTGCCTGATTCCATCTTTGCCCCAGCGAACATACATCTGCACCTCAGATTCGGGTGTACTAACACTGTGAGTGCTATAAGTCTGTAAAGCTTTAAATAAATAAATAAGAAATAAAGCTTGCCGGCATAAAACTTACAGAGATAGATTCAATGCTACTAAACTGGAAAGGGCCAGAAAGCGCTTATATAAGGAAACTGAAGTTAAAGTGGCACAAAGTAATATCACAGATGACATTTCTTTTCATTCAAGCCCCATAACATTGCAGTGCTTGACATGCTTATCAGGTGTAAACTTGGACAGGTCTAGGGTTTCTGATTCTACTTGTTTTTCCTGTGACACGTTTACAAATTCACGATCATTTGCTGACGGCTAAGATGAGTAGTGGTGACATGGTTGCAGTTGAAGCAAAATATCACCCCACTTGTTTGTTATCGCAAATGTGTGGAAACATCACATGGGGTTGCTGAAATGAAAACTCAGTGTAGTATGCAAGTGGAATCTATTGTTTTTGCAGAAGTAATTTCTTATATTGAAGATGTTAGAGCTAGCAATGCAAGTACTCCAGTGTTTAAGCTTAGTGAAGTAATTGACATTTGTATTTCTTGATTCAACTGCATATCTCCTGATCCTGATAGACAAAGACCACATGCAACACCTTTCAAAGCAAGATTACAGTGCAGATTAGCAGGTCTGACCACTTTTAATCGTGGTAAAGAAGTTTTACTGACTTATAAGTAGAATGTCATGTTAGCACTGGAGCGAACCAAAAGTGCTGATGCAGATGCTATTCATTTAATGCGCACATCTAAACTAATTCATGGTGACTTGAAGTCAACAAATAGAAATCACTACTGGTGTTTCATGCATTCCTGGGTTGTGACATGGTTTCATCATTTGGAAGCAGAGGTAAAAAAGCTGCTTGGGATGTCTGGACTTCTTATCCTGTTGTGACACAAGCATTTCTAAAACTGTGCTGCTTAAGTAATAATAGAATAGATGATTAAATGTTTGCCATTCTTGAACAGTGAAACATTTTTATTCTTTACAGTAGGACCTGTGATGCAGTTGATGTGAATTCTGCTTGTAAACAATTGTTTACTAAGAAATCTCGAGCATTTGACTCTCTTCCTCCTACTGGAGATGCCCTTGATAAGCATATCAAAAGAGCTGTCCATCACAGTTCATTTTTGGGGACAGTGTTTTAACAAACGACCACTTATACCCGATTCATGTCAGTGGGGTTGGATTCATGACACTGACAAGTGGGTTCCTATGTGGATGACAATTCCTGAAGTTTCAAAGATCTGTACTTGTAATGCAAAAAAGTTGTCTAGTTACCAGATGCAATTGTGTAAAAGCAAAATTGCTCTGCACAGGATTTTGCCAATGTGATGGAGAGTTTGAGCGAAACTAACTTGTGTCTGCAGTTTTATCATAAGTTTTTGATAGTTGTGAGTGAATATCTGTTTGTTGCCTTTTGCCAGTTTTGGAATGCTCATAGTTCTAAGTTATAGTTATTCTTTGTTTGTCATGAGAATAAGATAAGTGTAATGTTAACTGTCATGATTTTATAGTTTTCCTTCATTTGCTCTTGTTGATTTTACTGACTTTGTTCATTTCCTCTGTATGCTCCAGTCTGTTGATACATTATATTGTTTATAAAATGTGAAATGCAAATAAAAAATATAAATATATTGTTAAATACAGGTTATGTTAACTTTTGGAATTACTGAGGTGGCCAGATAGGGACGTTGCTCAGCATTAGTTGAGTTCAGCTGGAATGACCAAATGACATACAAAAGTGGAAAAAACTCGAAAAGAATTTTCATTTTTCCAACTGGAACAATATCAGATTTTGTTCAGAATTTCATTCTGAGCACAAAACATCTTTTTTGCTTGTAGCACCAAAATATACAATGTTACACTAACATCTCTGACTACCTTATCATGCCTAACCGTGCCTTACCTTATCTGAAGCTGTCTTACAATACCTTGTCTTATAATTTGCTTATCTTACCTAACAAATTGTTGTAATACCTTGCTTTACCAGATCTTAATTTACCTGATATTATATTACCTTACGTTCGTTATTTTATCTTTGCTTACCTTGCTCTCTCCCATCTCACCTTACCATAGTTTGCCACAATAATCTCAAGAGCGATCCTAATTTTTTCGATTTTCATTTTTCAGGAATTGCTGAGAAAGAAGCGTCGTTAATGTCTCAGAATGAATTTGAATTTTTCGAAGCTGAACATTTTCATAATGGTAGCGTGTTCGTTGCTCGTTCTTCTCTACCTCAAGAGAAGCTGGGGTCCAGACACAACGACGATGACATCGGCGATAAAGACCGTTTCTAAACATGAAAACTCACCGAATTCCGCTGCTCCACTATCTGTTCCTATAGCGGAACTTCGAGCGATGCTCGACTTCATTCCAAAGACGCCAGGATTCAGCTGTGAAGACCTGTTCAAGGGAACTCCCGGTGACAGATACAACATGACGCCGATGTACTATAAGTTGCAGAACGACTACTGGGACAAAGCGACAAGGAATGGCCGACTACCGACGGAGGAATACCGAGCCCTGCACTACATCGTGGGTCAGAAATTCGTCAAAAACGTCTGCGAGACGGGCTTCAACGCAGGCTGCAGTAGCTTCTACCATCTCACAGCCAGTGATCAAACCGAAGTTCACTCTTTCGAACTCGGTGGAGAGCTGTACAGGAAACACGTCGCCAACTGGTTATCCAGCGTCTTTGGGAGTAGATTTTCGATCCACCTGGGCGACTCCACAAAGACCGTTCCAGAGTTCACGCGTCAGAATCCGGACTTCCGTTGCGATTTTATGTACGTCGACGGTGGCCATGTATATTCGGTGGCTAGAGAGGACATGATCAACTTCTCGAACATGGCCAACCTGAAGCACAACTTCATCGCCTTCGACGACTACCCACCCGGCTGGAA
Source organism: Norana najaformis (assembly GCA_964023275.1). Classification (NCBI taxonomy): domain Eukaryota; kingdom Metazoa; phylum Annelida; class Clitellata; order Crassiclitellata; family Hormogastridae; genus Norana; species Norana najaformis. The sequence goes on from OZ029919.1 coordinate 22,965,370, forward strand.
TAACTTTGGTAAGGCCTGGGAAGACAGCCTGGCTGACGGAACGGTCCAAGAGGTCATGCGTTGTGCTTACAAGAGCTTCGGCGGACCAAGAGGGTTCGTTGTCGGAGTGGTTGTCAAGCATCCAAACGGTTCCGTTAGATAATTCTGGAATGTCAACAACTTTTTCAAACTGTACGAAAGAATTTCACATGGGAAGCGACAGCATAGTATTTAGAATTGTATTATGACTGATTTACAAACTCCCTCATTATGTCGTCTTACTAACAGTACTGATATCGGCATCTGAAGTTTAAGGGAACTCTGTTCATCTTCGCGGGGCAAAGGTTGTCCTGCGAATTTCTCTTCCGAGTAGACTTCTCCGACTATTCGCCTTCGGGTGGCAAAAGTTACCAGGCAAAAAATTATCTGAGAAGCTGTCATCGTCAACTCTTCGTAGCCTCAGAACAAGAGTTGTCTTTCAAATGCTACTTTTGAGAATAATCCCCGTCTTCAAAGCACTACGATCGAACTCTCCTAATTCTTGTCACCGCCCTGTTATATCTAAGTGTCCCATTCACCGCGTCTCTCCACCCATCAGCTTATGGGGTCATCTTATGGTATTGTGTTTAAGTTTGTTAGTCGCACTTTTATGTACCTGTTTAGTGGATCTTGTGTTGTATGTAACTGTTTAGTTGATGTTGAACTTCGTGACATTTTTCTAGTGAATAGATATGTAGCAATCGTAGATTTCTTGTACGAAAAATGTAAATGATTATTAACTTTGTTTAATTTTGTTCCTATCATTCGGGCTTGAAAGCTCCATTGTTATAGGCCCAGGAAGAGACAACAAAGTCACTGAAATTTATTTCCATAGAATCTAAAGCAGTAATATCGAAACAATGAAAGAGGCTGCTTTTCAGAAACTAGTTTCACACTCGCACTATTTATCAGTGGACATACTGTACGATACCGTTGATCACTCCATCCTATTGGAGCGTTTGGAGATTTCCTTTGGCATCACTGGTTCTGCCCTCACCTGGTTTCAGTCATTACTGTCAGACCGCCTTCAGTCTGTTGTTTTTGGGCCCTCACGGTCTCTCTGGTCCCCCATCTTCTTTGGTTTCCCCAGGGTTCCGTCCTAGCTCCTATCCTCTATATTTTATAAACCTCTGATCTAGCTCGGACCCTCCTCCCACTGAGTGTTGCCGTCCTTCAGTATGCAGACGAAACCCAGGCCATGGTTCGGCGGAGGCGGCCCCTGCCCTTGTCCAGAGGATTCTCGATGCCACCTCTGTATTTGACCTATGGATGTCCTCCAATCGCCTCCGTTTGAATTGTAATAAGACCCAGTTCATCTGGCTTGGTGGCCGCTTGCAGCTCGCCAAGATTGATCTTTCCTCCTTACGCCAGAGATTTCCGGGTATCTCTTTCTCTACTACAGTCCGGGATCTTGGGGTTGTGTTGGATCAGGAGCTAACCCTGTCTGCTCATGTTAACACCGTCTCTCGCTCTTGGTTTTACCACCTTCGTCAGCTCCGCACCATTCGCGGTACTCTTTCCTTCCACCGTATCTCCACTCTGGTTCATACCCTCATTTGCACTAGGGTTGACTTTGGTAACTCCATCTTTACCGGCCTATCGCTAGCCAACACTGCTAAGCTGCAGTCTGTGCTTAACTCTGCTGCTCATCTCATTGGGGTCATTCCAAAATATGGCCACATCTCGTCTTATATTTGTGACACTCTTCACTGGCTCCCCGTCCAGCAGCGTGTCCTCTCCCTCATGCGCAATTGTGTTCTTGGCTCTGCTCCCCTTTACCTCATTACTTCTGCACTTTGGTCTCCTCGTTGCCGGGGCGTAGCACCCTTCGCTCGGCCACTCAGGATCTCCTGTTTGTCCCTCGAATGCGCACCGCTACTGCCCAGTCCAGAAGCTTCGCCTACGTTGGTCTCACTTGCTGGAATCGTCTTCCTCGAGAATTGCGACTTAAGCTCCTTTCTCCCCCCCTCGGTGTTCCACAGGCGCCTGAAGACTGTACTGTTTAACAGTGATTTTACTCCTTCGGGTCGGAAGCACCTCTGTTGAGTTTATCCTCTAAGAGGCGCTTTATAAATCTCAAATTACAATTACAATCCCTGTGCATCATGATAACCGCAATATAGCATTGTGCATATAATGCAGTATTATTTTCTGCATTTTCTTAGCATCAATCAATGGTGCCGAGCAATTGTGAGTGAAGGGCTTGCTCAAGGTCGCTACATAGATGTCATCAGAATATAATCGATTCGATTAGATTGGATTGGATATCGTGGCGCACACCTATGGATGCAGCCTATCATTTTACCAAATTCTTTTCTCATTGTGATGCTTGATTATTTATTCAACCCATCGTGGGCACTATTTCTTGCCGAACCTTTTCAATAATCAAGACATCTGTCCGATTACCCCAGCCACAGGTGGATAAACCTTTGAAAGTTCTGAAATTGCGCTGTATAAGTGTTCAGCTACAAATGTTGAGATGCATATGGAAGGTAGGGAGTAACCAGTACACGCCTACTCCTCTAAGTCATAGACCTAATCATTTAACCTGTTTAGCTTACTAATCGGTCTGGTTACGTGTCTCATCAGTGATGGATACAGAGGCTGACTCATAAAGAGATGTCTAGAGATATTAAGATGGCTGACGCTCATAAACATACTGACTGATGGTGTCAAAGCATATTCGCCCATTGTTAGTCAATTCATTCTGTCTAATTACTATTTTGAATGGAACTAAAGTTACTTTACTAATCACCCGCCGCTTATGAAATATACCAACAATCGGGTCTACATTAATAGGTGTCAAAGGAGAAACTTTAAAAGAAACTACATGGCTAGTTTCCAACATAGGCTGCCTCTCTATCTTAATAGACTTCTGGCTATTGACCTGATTACGGTTTGGTTTTGATGAGCTATCGGATGATGCCTTTGAAATAGACACCGGCACGTTAGAAGTCCCTAATTAATAGTAGTAGTAGTAGTAGTAGTAGTAGTAGTAGTGGTAGTGGTAGTAGTAGTAGTGGTAGTAGTAGTAGTAGTAGTAATAATAAGTTTTTAAACCCCGAGAGATCATGTGTAACTCGGGGCGCTTAAAAATAATAATAATGATCCCGCAATGACAGCAAACGGTTGTACTGGTAGTAGCATCAATGATCAGTTTCTTAAATAGAAATTATTATTTCAATAGATAGTTTCTATTAAAGTTCATTTTACGGTTACGATCATTATTGAATACTGGTTTAAATCGTTGAATTTGTGTAAAACGAATAGTCTATATTGGCCACATCATTATCTGTTTGTAGGCAAGCATGGCTGTGCTCATCATTAGACAGTAAGATATATAAAATGTTCTGCTACATTAGTGTCTGCCTTAGAAATGCGGGGTGCAGATATTGCATAGAGCACAACCATGTCCCGTGGTGAACTCACAGGCAACAACGGCTGCGGACGAGCAAGCTGTTACAGTTGCTGGGCAAACCCTAAAGTTTTGTTCCACACCTTATTCATTCAGCTGACTCAGATTCATCATCACCTACAGTATACTAAAAAGGATCCGAAATTTGATATGATTCTACAAACTATGTAGAGTTGATCATGCAGATACATCCTACCCATATACCTTTCTGTCTTTATCTTTCTCTCTATCTCCGTCTGTCTGTCTGTCTGTCTGTCTGTCTGTCTGTGGTTACTCCTTTCTTCTCTTGTTCCTACTGTGTGTGTTTGTTCGGTGTAGGCAGACAGCGTTCAAGTACGCGTAACTGAATAACCTTAGCTTCACTGAATTCTTGCTAACATCGACACGTAATATGGAGACTCGCGACACCTGTCAAATGAAACTTTCTGAAAACTCCGTTGTCTGCTCCCTACTGTGGATCTAAAAATATTTGGCAAGAAATCCATTTATTCTTTTAGTTCGGCGCAACAGCGTGTGATTTGTCTAAATAGTTTAATTAAATCCAGCGTTTTGATGCTATAATATATAGCCTATTTTAGAAATATTAAAGTAGTTTCTTTTGTATGTTCTGCTTTACAATAAATACTATTCCTGAAGGTGCCTTCGGTCCGATGTTTGTTTCTGTGCCAAAGTTAAGCATCAATTTCAGCTTCTCTTGAGCTGCACCGTACCATGTTGAACGCTTTTGAAACGTTCCCTGAAAGGCGCTATATAAATCTCCATGTTTTCCGACTGATATTCGCCTAAATTAAGTAGGTTTATATATTTATGGGTAGAAGGAATTTTTGCGGTTGAGTGACAAACGCCGTACTGAAAAGGAGTATAATCATTTTGGAGTGCAGAATTATTAAATTGTTTCAATGCATCGTCCACTCTTCGTAGCCGTGCGCCTTCTCTTTAAACAGGTATAAATCCGGTCCTGCTTCTCGAACGTACTAGGCCGTATGTATACAGTTAAAAAAAGAAAGTTGGAAGCGTACGCTACCAGAAACGGAGTGATACGGAGTGACGTCCTTTCAATATGGCCGCCACACATCTTCGCCAGCTTGTTCCTGGCGTTTGCTGATCACTTTTTGTTTATGCATATTTTGTTCTCCGAAGTGTAGGATCGAAGACAAGATACCCAAGCGATTGTCCGCAAATCTAGGATCTGTGTCTGATTGCCTACTCCAGCTGATTGATGGCGCCGTCGCTTTTGTTCCAGTTCTTGCGTCGTCGTAACCAGGCGACAGACTGTCGTACTCGGTGATATTCCGCGGTTTGATTTGCGAACTCCAGTCGCGAGATTCGGTGTACGATGACCTTGTGAAGATTTCGCTCGACGGAGATTCGCAGTTCAGACGGAGGTCTTCAGAGTAGGACCCCAGGATGAGATGGCCAGCCGTACGGGACAAGCACGGGTACCTATCCCTCTGGCAGACCAGATGGAAGCTGTCGTTCAGCAAATATCGCTGGTCGGGTAGCGAGCCGGGCATGTCCGTCAGATGCGGCGATTCAGCACCGCAGATTGAGCTCAAAGTTTTCGGAAAATCAGGGCAAGGACTTGTATAAATATCGACGCTCCCCTTTCGCCCCGGAGGGACCCTCTTTATCCTGTGACGCATCAGACCTTGAGCTTTGGACCGCTCGAGTTCGAGAGAGTCTGTACCAAAATCCTCTAATGGATTGCGATTCTGACAGTCTCTTCCCATCCTGAACTCTTCCCAGCCACAATTCAAAGTCATGTCCAGAGGGTAATTCATCCACTCCTCATTGGTCCGCGTTCTTTCGTCTTTTTCAGCAAAGTCCCCGTTTTTTGAAGCAGGTCTAATTGATAGATTCTGTCGAGATTGTAACGATCTAGATCGATCAGGTTCCGAGTTTCTAAGGCAAGAAATTCCTTCCATGGACAGTGATTGACTTAATCTTTTAGATCCAGGTGGCAGAAAACTAGATGTTTGTAGGCCTGTAGGAACAAATAAAACACAATAAAAATTTTCATCTTGTAGTGTTTTTATTTGAAAATCGCAAAGGTCTGATGTTGCAACGTAAGTATGATGGTCAAACCTAGATATGTGAATCTCGGGCTACCACGGTCCCTTACCTGGCGTGGCCCCCATTCAAATGGGCATCAGTACTGAAGGATCTCACCCAATAAATCCATTGAAAAATGAGCAGGAACGGGCACATACAGCCGCTATACAAAACGGTGTACATTTACATGTTAGTGACACTAGTTTATTAAGTCAGTGAGTTAGAGAGGGTTGCAAGGGTTTAGCGTTTCTGCATATTATTTACCAGATCGTAATCGTGATCTCTAGATTTCTACAGCACTCAAAGAAAGCTAAGTCGCGCAAACCAGCTTATTCATAGCGCTCAGTCAAAACAAAAACGGTAGGCAGGTAAAGTCATGTTTGGTTCCAGGTCAGCATCGAAGGGTTAGAACATTTTAGGTAGACAGTCAGGCGGCTGCGATGGGTGATGTTTAGAGTTGGATTGGCGATGAAAATAAGGAGACCAGGATAAGATAAGATCATATTATATCTTACTGCTTTACATTCTCGAAAAAGTCAGTCAGTAGAAGTCTGGGATTGGCAGTTCACATTTCAGGGTCAATGTTTATCGTAAACAATCTGATTAGGTTTGGATACAAATTTGGCAGACAGACAGACAGACAGACCAGAAGAAACTACGCTACGCTATACAAGATGATACAGTATCCTTCAGGTTAAATGCATGCCATTTGACGCCCGGACTACGCGTAGGTCTAACATATCTCTCTGGGTGGGCCTTTCTCGCAGTATATCAGTTACTACTAACACGACTTGCAAATATATTTAGAGGCATCCATGAACGTTGGCCAATTACACACCCCGAGTTGAGGTTTTTGGCCTGAACGAGTTTGTTTTGAAAATGATAAGATTGCGGGCAAACGACAAAGATTGCGATGAGATTACAAGGAAGACGTACTCGATCTGGACTCATCCATCTGTTTTCAGTCCACTGGCGCACGAGTGACAACAGGCCTTTATTGATTAGCAGACTAGAAGGTTTCGAAAGGCAATGAAAGACAGCGAGATAGACAGCGAGATAGACTGACAAATAGATAAAATTTGTAAACAAAGCTCTTCAAATCCTATATAAGAGTGACAACGACCTAGCTGCAAACCGGGCCACGCAGCTACTGCTACGCTTGGTATGTGCTTAGTGTAGACAAAGAAACACATAAAACTTTATGTGAATTATCTCAATTTCTCAATGTTGCACAGACACCAGCTTATCACTGGCGATTATTCAAAGCAAGTCCCAAAAGGCTTTGCTATAAAAGCAGATTCATTGCCATGTAGCATGTAGCTACATACTTCACCAACACTTGCAAACCATTCTCTTTCGCCGAGGCTTGGCTTGAAGCGCTTCTGATTTGAGATCTTAAAGAGGCCATATATTATTTTATTACAAATGATTACACTGGCCAACACATAATTTGTTGCCTCAAATGTTAGAACTGTTTCTGGGTATATTTGACCTGCTGATTCCAGAAAAGGCACCAGTTTTCTCCCAGCAGGTCTAGTTTTCGAGATATAGAACATTATGCCATATACCAGTCCTTGCCTCTGCTCGCCCATAAAACATAAGGCTATAGCTATAATTATGTAGTGCTCAATTTATTATGTGATACACTAAATAAACATAATAATACAAATACTTAAAAGAAAATGGTAGTACCTGAAACTGTACTTATATGATACCAAACAGAACAAGTTTGTTATAAAAATTTCAAGTCATTCGACACCGAAGAAGCTCCTTTTGTACGATTTCCGAGTGTGGCATCTGCCGGAACAATCGCGCATAATATTCCAGCAATAGTCTGCCATCATGTGTGCATCCCATCTTCCTTGATATCGATTTTCCATTGTTTTGATGTCTTGGTGAAATCTTTCACCTTGCTCTTCGCTGAAGTCACCAAGATTCTCTGGAAAGCGATCTAAGTGACTGTGGAGATAATGGACTTTAATGCTCATGTTGCAGCCAAGCTTGTTGAAATGAAGAAGCATATCCTCTACTAGTTGTGCATAATTGTCTGCCTTCTTGTTGCCAAGAAAATTTTTAGTTACAAGAACAAAGGAAGACCAGGCACAAGATTCGATTTCATTCATTGATGGTATGAAAAGTGGGTCATTCATAAGTTGCCTGATCTGTGGACCATCGAAGATTCCAGCCTTCAATTTTTCCATTGTAATTCCTGGTAACTTGTGTACTATGTATTCGAAGCATGAACCTTCTTTATTCAAAGCCCTGACAAATTGTTTCATCAGGCCTAGCTTTATATGTAGTGGTGGCAGTATGATCCTATCTCGTGCCACCAAAGATTCCTTGATTACATTTTCAGCTCCAACCACCATGTCTTTCCTCGAAGGCCAATCTTTTCTTGTCCAATGTTCATGCTTGGCTCTACTGTCCCAAAGACACAAAAAGCAGGGATACTTTGTGTAGCCACTTTGTTGACCAAGGAGGAAATTTACCATCTTCAAGTCTACACAAATTACCCATTGATGTTCTTTGTATTTTATCTTTTCCAGTACTAAAGAGATGGCATTGTACTCTTCTTTCATCCTGGTGGAGTGACCGATTGGAATAGAACCAAATTTGTTGCCGTTATTTAAAAGCACACATTTCAGACTACGTTTTGAACTGTCGATAAAAAGACGCCACTCATCTGGGCTGTAATCCGACAGACCAATTTTCTTCAATAAGTTGCTGATGTCATTACAGAATACTAGGTTGTTGTCTTCGGTAAAGAATGGCAGCAAATCCTTTTCTCTGTTTCTATAAATTGTAATTTTCGTTCCAGGCTGAAGTGCATTCTTTTCCTTTAGTCTGGACGCAAGCAATTCAGAGGACTCTTTGGAAAGATTTAAGTCCCTGATCAGATCACTCAACTCTTTTTGGTCAAAACGTTCACTGTGTGAAGTTGATTGGAAATCACTGTCACTGCCCCCACTTTCTTCACTTTCGTCATCTTGTCCGATATTGGACATGCAAGTCTCATCGTCTGAGAGCTGAGGTAGTTCGCGAAAAGGTGGAACTGGTACAATATCCGAATGCGGAACAGGTCTCCTGGCTGAAGGTATATCAGGGTAAGACAACTTGTGACGATTATTTCGATTGATGCCTATGATATTAACCATACAAAAGTAACAGTCGTCGAAGTGGTTTATCTGTTCCCTCCAAACCATCGGTACACCAAATTTCAGGCAGCTTCTCTTTCCAATTGTCCAGTGGCGCAATTGTTCAATACAAGTTTTGCATACTGTATGAGGAGCCCATTGCTTATCTTGATCTCCAAGTTTGACACCAAAATAACCTACATATGCTCTTTTTACAAACTCAGAAATCGGTTTCCTGTTTGCTTTTAGTGTGTATTCCCCACAAATGTAGCAGAATATGTCTGGATGGTTAATGCAGCTCCGTCTGGAAGTACCCATAACCTTAAGGATGTTCGCATCTGAGGAATTAAATGACTAACCTAAAAAATAGTAAGAACATGTAGTTATTTAATGCTCACATTCACAGATTGTTCTTGCGACCAACTCTTAATATGCCCTAAGACGACTGCGGCTGCTCTAGCTTTCAGGAGGCGGTTTATATAGGCTATAAATGCTGACTTCAGCATAATCTATTTACATAGTTCGAAACCATGAAACGCTGTATAAGCACAAATAAATTCTAAATGAGGCCATGAATTTAGTGCTGAGTAAGCTGTAGGCTACGGAATAGTTATTTCGTTTAATCAGCAATATCTCAGCACGCGGCAAGATATGCTGATTTTACATTATAAGGATGTAGGCATTATATGAATCAGCAAGAATTATAATTAGCCATAAATAAAGCTTATTATGACATTTTAGTTTTGCCAAAGACATCGTTTAAAGAGTGGACTGGGTTTTCTTTACAAAATCGACGATATCTGAGAAACTAGACCTATATTATTTTATTACAAATGATTACATAATTATAAAATTATTATTATAACGAACGAATGAACGACGGGACAGACAAACAAATGAACTAACGAACGAATTAATAAATTAGCAAATGGACGATTGAATGGAATAAATGAAATGAATGAAAGAACGAAACCACTCAACAGATGTCAGAAAGGTAAAACAAAAACAACTAGTGCGATTCTAAGGTGGAAAGTGCGAATGGTGTCATGGTGTCATGGTGTTTGCAGACTAGTTAACGAAACTAACTAGGTTGTGGTAGTTTTTGAAAGTACAGCGCGGAGTCGAGAAGGAAACACAGCCCTAGGCAATCAAACAGGACCTCGCACAAGACCCAAATGACTAGACCACACTAGACTAGACTCTACTAGACTAGACTCTACTAGACTAGACTCTACTAGACTATACTCTACTAGACTATACTCTACTAGACTAGACTCTACTGGACTATACTCTACTAGACTAGACTCTACTAGACTATACTCTACTAGACTAGACTCTACTAGACTATACTCTATTAGACTAGACTCTACTAGACTATACTCTACTAGACTAGACTCTACTAGACTAGACTCTACTAGACTATACTCTATTAGACTAGACTCTACTAGACTATACTCTATTAGACTAGACTCTACTAGACTATACTCTATTAGACTAGACTCTACTAGACTATACTCTATTAGACTAGACTCTACTAGACTATACTCTATTAGACTAGACTCTACTAGACTATACTCTACTAGACTAGACTCTACTAGACTAGACTCTACTAGACTATACTCTACTAGACTATACTCCACTAGACTAGATTAGATTAGAGTAAATTAGATACCTTGGACGGCGGCAGCAGAGCGGACAGGAAGTTCCTCGTCGGCATCGTATCCATTCGTGTCCATTGACGTCGAAGACTCCCTTGGCCGGGGTTCTTGGATAACAGATGACGCCGGACCGCGGTCATGTTCCAGCTGCCGCAGTTCAACTGGGATCGACGAACAGCGCAGAAGTGACAGCGCCGAAGTATCATCCATGTGTATCTCTGAATGTACAAAAATAGCGGTACATAAATTGGCAGATGACGACAATAGACTACGCTGTTGCAGGTGACAGAAACTACCCGGCCGTGTCAACTCGCACAGCAATAACAATAGAGTGCTTTTGAGCGGTCCCTAAATGGCGCTATATAAATTTTACATACATGCATATATACAGACATACATAGATACATACATACAAATAACATCCCTGATATATACTTAGATACATACATATAAATAATGTCCCTGACATATACGTAGATACATACATACAAATAACATCCTTGATACTTTGAAATACAATAGACCTACAGGTCAACATTATCTGTACCGCATCTTCCGGTATTACAGCAATAACAGATGTTTCAGCAGAAAATATTATATCATTTGACAGACAACATGCCTTTTCAGCTGACAGTTTCAACAATAGGAGATTGGACTTTTAGCAGACAACATTACATTAACTGACATTGTTACATCAACTCAAATTGGTAAATCAACTGATATTGTTGTTACATCAGTGACATCGAGCACTACATCAACTTTGGTATACATGAACTAGCTAACCTACTGACATAAATAATGCCAAATGTCAACTAAAATTATCTGCCACTATCTGGGTAGTGCCAGTCCCAAGCCTGGATAAAGGAGGAGGGCGACGTCAACGGCCTTTGATGCCATAAGATGTCGTTAAACATTGGAACTACTACTAAAATTATCACAGTAACTGACTATATTTTCTGCGCGGCATCAACCGAAACTGGAAGCCGGAAGCTGATGACCGCCAGCACCACCATATACCATCCGTACACTGCACTGCATCTCGACTCTGGAACGATCACCCTCCTGAATTTCGCAAATTCTTTGTTCCTCTACCCTTTCCGTCGTTCACCAATCATCATCCGTCTCAAGCCCCCTGTCTGTAAATTCTAAGGTATCTCATTCAAAACTGGTCTCACCTTTTCAAGAAATCTCACCCTCATCCATCGAATCCGCTTCATTCCCATTTCTCTCAGCTTATACGCAAACCACCCTAACTGCTCCTCTCCCTTTTCTTTCTCTGGTCTTCTAGCAACCGGACATGGTTCTTGACATGGCATCTTTGGACAACCCCACTGATTTGACGCAGCGCTCGTGAATAAGCTAAGGTGCCCTTCGCTTAGCTTTTAAGTAGCGCTTGAGAAATTTCGAGTTTACGATTATGATCTCTATACCACCTCCGTAGCACCTTCGCACCACTATGCAGGATCTGCAGTGATCAGAACCAGAACAGCTGCAGGTACTATGTCATTTTTCGTCGTATGAGCAATTCTCAGAAGCAACGACTGTTCACATAAATGTAATTCCTGATTTAGAAACATCGAACAGGATGTTCTGCTCTGTAGGCGGATGGTAAGTTAATGATGCCCTGAGATTAAGTTGCTTTTGTGGATGGTTAGTCAAAAGGGTGGTTACAAATGACGTCCTCATTCACTACGTGTGCGCTCAGCAGAGTACGTTTCTCAGTATCATTTCTTAGTAGTTTGCTACTCTATGATTTAAAGTCTATCGATAGAGTCCAGATCCTAGCTATCACGATAACGTGTAAATTGCACCTGATAGCATGCCTCATAAATGGCCACGATACGTACACCAACTTAGGTAATCGCGTCATAAAATTTCCTGATTTACAATAGTTACTTTAATAAAAAAACCAACACAACCAAGTGAGTGCCGTTTACTTTACATGATACCTACGGTTTAACTTGAACGCTTTCACAGTTTAAAGAGCTCATACGTTAGATAAAAAGCATTGATTCGAAGGTTCAGTGATAGATTTGGACGTTCTGTCCGCTTATTTCAAACATGTCCCACTCAGGTAACTTTAAATTTAGAACCCCCTAGAATTGCTTAAATAGGTCTCTAGCTTCTGAGCTCCGATTCAAAATTAGCGGGGTTTCGACCAGTAGTGACGCCTCTAAAGTGTAGAATTATTGAACTGGGACCTCTTCATAATGAATCAATCACAGACCGGGTTTTGGATCCATTAATAATAATAATCTATTATAAATTGTCTTATTGACAATTTATAGCGTGCTCTATAAATCGTATTATTGACGATTTATAGAGCGTAGTAGTACGACCGACGCCAAAATGGGGGCTGTACACGTAGGGGCCAACATGTTAGTTACGCCTCTTCTTTTAAGGCTTGATTAAGAACGGATATAAATCAATCTGCCTTAGAATCGGGTAGGCGATCAAAGCGCTCTAATCAGGTGCCAGCTAGGTGCATCAAAACACGCACTGTCAAAACACACACTGGCGTCACATCCATTCTGTTGCAGACCTATTGTGCTAAATAAACTCATTTTGCTGAACATCTACGGCCGGCGTAACACGTGCCCGTCGCTAGCGTACCTAAGTCAACCGCCAAAACCAACAAGAGGATGGTCACGCGTCCAGACGTGTCTTCCCAACGAACTTCTATTGTAAGCCTCTTGGTCTATCAGGGCTGTTATATTCATTTCACACGTGACATCTATGTACATTCCCATAAAATTTAAAATGTACGAACAACAAAGGACTGAAAAAATCTTATAAAGAAGCAGTGGCGAAGCACAAAGCCAGGTTTTTTCTTTTCTGTTGCTTATATTTCGGCTAATTATTAAAGGTGGTTGTTTTTTGTCCTTTGGCGGTTTGTTTCTCCAACCAATCTGCACGGATTGGTCGAGCTACCGAACGGTTTCAATCACTCATTATAGCAATTTGTTTCTACTCAAGTGGTTAACTGTGGGTTGAAATTCCCATTTCTGTGGCGCATATAGGCCGAAAAGCTAATTTGCAAGCCACGGGTTTATCGAAGCACTACGTAAGCTTATTCGCAAGCAAACTGAATATTTATGAATAGTTCTTACAAAATTTATGGCTTCTATCCCGTGCAATCCAACTCGGAATCAGATCCGTTTAGCAGTTAATTTGTTTGTCTACAGCAGGTTTGCTTGCTACACACACACGCACACACGCGCACACAAACACACACAAACACACATACTAACACACACATGAACTTATAATCATTCTAACATCTTCCAGACTTCAGGATTAGACATAGTGTAATAGCTTTGTCAACAACCGCCAGCTTTATGCCTGAAATTGATCGGAATGCGTATCTATAGGAGTGCCTTCGTTTGATGCCTAGGGCATTATTAAAGGGGCGCTATAGAAGTTCACAGATTAAAGATTAGATCATATTAGTTGTTACTATGTTTACTCTGATGCTATATACTGAACGGCTAATTGTCAGTGGTTGGAAATTTTACTCGTTAGTCTTGGATTTTAATGGTCATTTTCGGCATAAACCACTTTCACTATCGAATTCGATCATGTTTGAACACTATTCACGTTGGAAACTTTGGCGTACCTTGCAGTGAATGTTTTACCCGGTAATATAACATTCACCTGCAGTCCTAACATCTTTATGGACCTCAACTGAAGCAGATCAGACATTTTACATTTATTAAATTCAAATCCGGTGTAATGCGGTCTAGTTGTTTGGAGGACCGTACTAGTTAGCGACAGGTGCTTTGAAAATATAATTCAGCTGCTCGACGTGCTTTCATTGAATCCTGTCAAGGTGACATTCATTCAAACCGACTGTTAGACATCTCACTTAGCGGAGCACGACAGTGGGGATGATATCAGCCCAAACAGCGGAGTTACGACAATGATTCGGTTTTTCGGCTATAAATCCGTCAGTTGATGCAAATAGGTTTGAAGGTTTCAGATGGAACGCCCACGCTGTTTCTGACAAGGCGTTTGCCGAAATTCCTCCGCAGTTGTCATGGAAGAAACCCAGTTGTGATCGCTGAACATTTGGCATAACTCATATGTCTGTTTGTGAGGATAATGGAGATCCTCACGCACGCATTCAGTGTGTGCACTGATGAAAAGTGATTCCATGTGAGGTCCTAGCTCTTAGAAACTGCAACTCTGTTCCTATAAAGTGCGCAACTGCACCCATCAACTATTGCAATGGAACATGTTGAATTTCAAAATGCATTGTTTTGCATTAGCGTGTCATATTGTGTCGTAAGGTGTTTTATTGCTTTCTACGATATTGTATTTTATTTTTGTGTATTGCATGTTACTGTAAGTGTAGTGTATTGCATGTTAATGTATTGCATTGTATTGTATCGTATCCTATTATATTGTATTGTATGCAATCACAACATACAACCAAAAACTTGCGAGAGTAGCATTAAATTCCACATAAACTGGCTGACCATTGGCCACAGTAGATACTTCTTTATTGCCAGACAGTTAGCTTTCAAGCCACAATGGTGTCTGCTGTATCATCAGACATTACGTATTTGCACATGTTTAAACACAAAGAGATTAAGGCATAAGCGGGGGCGCATGCCACGAGGCATTCTTCGTCAGAGCCCACAAACAAATGAGTAATATGGTTAAACGCAGTCTGCAGTTTGCAGCCTAACGGTGGTTTTATTCAACGGTCGGCCAAGAGAGAGAGAGAGAGACAGAGACAGGGAGACAGAGAGAGAGAGAGAGAGAGACAGAGAGAGAGAGAGAGAGAGAGAGAGAGAGAGATGCTGTTGCGCAGATTATACCAGATTACTCGGTCTATGCGGTGGATTATTGAGATCCTACATAAGTCCCATTGTTGTTTGTATGTACATGTATGTACGTTTGAACGCGTATGTATGAATGTATGTATGTATATATGTATGTATATATGTATGTATGTATGTTCGTATGTATATATGTATGTATGTATGTATGTATGTATGTATGTATGTATGTACGTATGTATATATGTATGTATGTATGTATTTATTTATGTATGTATGTGTGTATGTATGTATGTATGTAACTAGACATTTAGTATAGCGGATTTTAGGACCTCACAGATGACCTGCCTACGCTAGCTTAATTTGTGTTAAGGTTCACTAAGAACAAAATGTTCATCTGTAAGGAAGTAATATTCAGATACGGAAGTCACCAGTGTCCGACTATAGCACACCAGAGCCCAGTCAACGGAACTGTGTAGGAACAGGATTATGTTTCTTCGCGAGTTCTTTTGGAACATACATGTACATGGTATGAATTGGATTTACGCATTAGATGCTGGCGCTGTGGCCTTTAACGTTGGCTAATTTGGATGGAGCTTTAAGTCGTGATATTTGACGGTGTGAAGTATTGAAAATAGCAGTTTCTGTTTCAGGGTCACTGCTTTGCACCGTAGTTTCCCAGGGCCATTCTAACATTGCCAACCAATTCGATTTGTATTAAACTACAGTATATGGAGGAACATAGGCCTACGTGTTTGCAGAGACGTGACTAAGAGGGCAATCCCCTGATCTTCATCCGCATATGAATCAAATATTACAAAGCACTTGCTTCCAGTAAGAACGTCGATGTTCTACAGACATAATTACTACTTTGAATGAGAGCGTTTCTAAGCCTAATAGCTGCTTCAAGAGAGAAAGGAGGCCTGCAACTCTACTCGCTGCTTCAAACAATATAGGCCGACCCCGTGCTTTCAACAGAAAGTAGCCTATCTTATGGGCCTACTATAAGATAGTTCAAAGGCAGATGTACAGTATGCACTACTAACTACTTCAGATACAAGAGCACTTTTAAGGCCTATTAAGTGCTTGAAACTGGGAGTGTACATTAGATCTTGTTGCTTCATAAGTGAACGCACATTATTGACCTCCTAACTGCTTCATATGAAAGCGTATGCAGTCCCGTAACTGCTTCGAAACAGACAACGCAATTCATAGGCCTGCTAACTGCTTCATATGGGACTGGATTATTATAGTCCAACTAACTGTATCATGGTGTGAATATATTCCACTTAGCTGCATCACGTGAGGAGGTATGTTCTGGGCCTGCTACACATTAGAATGTATAATAGAGGCCTACTTACTTGCTTTGCTGCGCGATTCTCGTGGTCCGTCTACTGTAACTTTGATGGCTTTCTGGTAGACTGCCACTTGGGGAGGGTGGGTTTGAACTGTAATCGTCAACGTAAATCTTTTACCTGTAAACACATAAACCAGTTCGACTGAAATGAGACGGGCACTGAGACTAAACTACTTCAGCCGTGCGCTTCTAAAACAAGTGCCGCCAGATAGTAAGAGCAAATTCGTTGCGCTACATATCCAGTCACTTGCTTTTGTTATTACTCGATCACTACTAGCTCATGCTACGTTTGAAAAAGCCCAAAAGCTACAGTTGTTTTCAGTATAACTTTTGCAACATCATCGTTGCACGTTGAATGTTTCAAGCTATAGGTTAAATTATAGCTAGATAGTTTCTTGAGGCGTATAATAAATAAATGTCTTACGCTACGTTGCCCTAACTTTTTCGAGATCTTTTTATTCTATGATCCATGCTGTGGGTGTGCGTATAGTAACACCCTGCCTTAGTCCTGCCATACCTTCTCATTTCTTTTCATATTATGTCTTTTCTGTCCACGACTTACCTAATCATCTTGTTCCATAGTGTTTTCATGTTACATTAAAACCTTATTTTATAAAGTTACAAAATAAAAAGAGAACAGTACCACAATTGAAATCGAATACATTACATCATCCTACCTTACTCTATCCTATCCTACCATGAATTTTTACGATTGACAAAATGATGCACCATTGAACAATTTATGTGTAAGTGGAGCTTTTGACATGCGTTGTTTTACCTTTGCATGTGGCTTTACCTTTGGACATGCGTTGTTTTACCTTTGCATCTGGCCTTACCTTTGGACATGCGTTGTTTTACCTTTGCATCTGGCCTTACCTTTGGACGTGCGTTGTTTTACCCTTGCATCTGGCCTTACCTTACCTGACCTTACATCATATGACCATAAAGCTGATGTGACCTTGCCTTACCTCGCCAGATTCTGTTGTAATATCTCACCTCTTCCACTTCTTCCAACAAACCGGAAATCGTTGAAGTAGGCAACGTTGTTCATCATGAAGGCAACCGAATTGCGTAGTTCGGCGCAAAGGTTGTCTTCGTTGCCTGCAGACAACGTCACCAGCGTGCCGTCCTTGACCTCTCCGAGGGCAACGACCTTGAACGTGACCGGAAGGGTTTTGTTCGATCGCCAATGGCTTGGCAGGGCCGTGCAGACGAAGTTGGGGCAACCGGTTCGAACCAGATCACAAGGATGCTCTTTCAGCACAGTGTTCAGCGTTCGTTCCCCAGCCAATATGTCGGACATAGCGTGACATAAGTCGACAGTTCATCCAAATTTCTCCATGCATGAATTGGTCCTAATAAAATCAGCAATGCGTGGTTCTATTTAGTTATGATGATGATGATGATGATGATGATGACGACGACGACGACGACGACGATGATGATGATGATGATGATGATGATGATAATGATGGTGGTGATGATAATGATGATGGTGATGACGATGATGGTGATGATGGTGATGACGATGATGATGGTGATGACGATGATGATGGTGATGATGATGATGATGATGGTGGTGATGATAATGATGATGGTGATGACGATGATGGTGATGACGATGATGATGGTGATGATGATGATGATGGTGATGATGATGACGGTGATGACGATGATGATGATGATGTGCAAGTAAAACGCTGTGCTTATACAACTTATAGTAACTAAATGTGCCTAGGACAACTTATAAGGAAAGGTACGGCGGACATCGAAGGCACGCGTTGTGCCCCTAGAGGTGTTAGAACTAGCATTCTATATCTCATAGTCTTTTCTGTTTACAACCCATGGTACAGAGGCAAGCTGTGTAGGTTTGCTCAATGCTAGGGTTATGTAGGCTAGTGTAAATTGCCGAAATTTTCATGTCAGTACAGTAAGGTGCAGTGCAGAATAGTAAATGCAGTGAAGTGCAATTTAATACGATGCAATACAAAAGCAATACATACCTATACAGTATCTGGCACTTTCACTTGCACTGTTATTGACCAGTAAGGTATTAAACTGTGTATATTTTTTGACCCAATGAAGAATTAAGATGCTAATTAAACCTAACATTAATCAACCCACTTCAAGGCGGCTGCTGCAAAGAAGACCAAAGGACCGATTACTTAGCCTACCGGTTTAAAATATATTCGCCCACGCAATAAACTCTGGCTTCATTACGATTTACGCAATAAACATACTAACAACAGAAGTAGTAATTTGGACGATTGTTCTACAGAACGAGCGATTCGGTTACTTTTCGCATCTATAGACTCGTCAACGAACGAATAAACGCAGGAAGTAGAACTGACGTCGTTTCTCACCAATTAGTTTCGCCCATATTCGAATTCACGTGCGGCAATCGACATCGCATGCTCGTCGGCTCATGCCTACGCAATGCGTAACGCGTTGAAGGCCTAAACTGCGCATGTGCGCCGTACTAAATGAAGGCTCCCGCGCTTTGCCCACGTTTCCCCCTCCAGTACGGCGCGAAGCCGAAGGAGTAACGCGGCCAGCGCCGGTGGGTGATAGATATGTTAGCCCCACCGGCGGACGGCGGCGGAGCTGTAGGAACGATGAGTTGTTGCGATGATATGACGTAACCTTGGTCATACAAAACAGCCTGCGCAATTGTTTGACCCGGGCCTGATCTATGATTGGGCCGTTGGTCTATATTACACATAGATCTGCACACGTAGGCATATATGTATATATATGTATATATATATGTATATATATATATAAAACAACAGTCTCTTAAGCCTAGTCCTGAGGTGCAGCTATGGGTCTGAAGTGCAAGGAACTTCATTTCTCTTAGCCCCGGCATATGGGGGCGCGGGGCCAGTCCTATTCTTCGCCGCCTGATCTTCCCACTGACAGTGTACGGTTATTGTGCTCATTATAGATGAGTTGGGTAGGGGAAGCAAGTGGATCCGAAATCTTGAAAAATTTCGGCCCTTTTAACTTAATCCATTTAGATAATGTTTTATATATATATTACTTTATCCATGTATATCGATAAAGTTGTATGATTTGTAGCATAATGTATTATGCAGTCATTACATCAGAATGACCTTCGTATGTTTTTCGTGTGACGTATAACGAGTAAACAACCGACGCCCACCCACAGAGAAGCATGTACACACGTGCCCAAACAAACTCAATTGAAAAAACTGGACCATCTTCATTATCATTAACTAAGCAGATAATTATTTTGCGCCATTGTATGAATTTATGTCAAAAAAGCAGGTTGCTTGTGAAAGTTGAATCTTTATTTATTTATTGGCCAAATTAAGCATGAAAAAATGACGGGTCCGCAAAGCTGATGGTAGTGATGCAGAGTGCATGATGCGTGTAAAAGGCACAGCAACACTAGTGTTCCTTTGGTAAGTTGGAGCTAAACAACTAGCCAGAGAAAGCTGATCTGGTTGCTTAAGCGTGGTTGGAATGAACCAGTCATTAAGGCTGCACCGTGCTAGACCATAAAGCTTTGGTGCATCAATGAGTTTTATCTTTTACTCACACGTAAATGCTATGAATGAATCTTTCGCATCGTACAGTTGTACAGTAATATTGAATATTTAAATGAGGCTCTCTTGTCTAAAATGTCTATAACCAAGCCGAGACTGGAACCTGTGTAAGTAAATAAGTAAGTGAGTGAGTGAGTGAGTGAGTAAGTAAGTAAGCATGATAGTGTTTCACTGGAAAATAAAGTTTGCATACTGAAGCAGAGAAGTCCACACTCGAAAAAGAAACACCAAATAAAAAGGACACAAAACTATACAGTTATAAATACATACGTGAGATCAGCTTAGAGCAAGCTGTTATTTGTTTAACTCCTCACTGACCATTAGTCACCAGACGCATAAATCACCGCAGTTTGCCATATGCTATACATTCGCATCGCAGGGTCCAAAACTTTCATATCAAAACACTTATGCATCGAAATACTTAAACTAGAATATCAAGTACTTAAGTATCAATACACTTATACCAGCGTATTTTAATGCTTAACTATCGAAGTACTTAGCATTACGTATTTAGAGACGGCAAAAATCTGGTGAGAAAATAATCGCAACAGACAAGGAAACTGGTCTCAAACACGGATGTGTGGTTGAACGCAACTATAGACTACGTGCAGGTTAACAATCAATTACAGCCTAATATAATTAACTCAGCATGATTAGCTTTTATGTAAACCTAATTAATCGTGACTAGCTGACTGAATATCTAGGAAACAATTAATTTTGTTTAATAATATGTAACCAAAAACGGGACCACATGCAATACGACCTTGAAGGCCTTAAATTTATATGGATTGTGTATATGTGTATATATAAACGGCTATAAACACGGTGATACTTCTTCTTCCTCCTCCTCCTCCTCCTCCTCCTCCTCCTTCTTCTTCTTCTTCTTCTTCTTCTTCTTCTTCTTCTTCTTCAGGTTCTCTGCCCTCAGGCAGATTCAAACGTCCGATGACGCCACACCTCTCGGCGCTGAGCTTCTTCTTTCAGCCTGCTGTATCCATCCGTCATCATTCAACCCAACAGCATCTGTCTGGATTTTCCTCTTGTTTTTCTTCCCTTCATTCTGTTCTCAGTGACAGGTCTCAAGAGTGATGCATACACTGCATATCTCAAATTGGTCTGTGATACATTTTCGTGATTTTATGCAGAGCTTCGGAAATGGCGATGTTAGAACTAAAAGACTGACATGACTTGAAAGCCACGCATATATTGAAAGCCACTGAAAGTCATCGAGGCGCCTCTCAGGAGTCTATCTTGAAGTGGCGCTTTATAAATTTTCGATTAAATTACATTATATATAGCTACATTATGCGTTTAGAATAATAATATAATAATTAGTGGGTTATTGGTTAGATTTCCCGGGAATATATAGAGAAAATTTTAAATTTCTATGTCCCTCGTAACCTATGGCGAACGCGGATGCCTAACACGTAAGCGACAGCATACAGAAGACAAGGCGGCGTATGCCGAGGCTGGGACAACGAAGACGCTAACAATTCACGTCGATGACTATCTCACCGAGCTGGCTTAAAAGACGGATCTGTATAATTCTTCAATCAGACCAGGGACAGAATCCCACGACTGCAAGCATTTCGCTTTGTAGGCGTTCTTCAAAAGTGAGTCAGCGAACGAGGATGCGATGTATATAATTACGAGTGCGTTCTTTCTGCAGCTCAAGATGATGCAAACACAACTTTAGTCTGTATTTCAGCAACCGAAAAGAGAAAAGTATGCATCTTGTCCTAACGATGCCTGACTGATACAAATACAGCTTTCAAAAGTAATGGCAAACTAACTGTCGATCCTGCTTGGAGCTATATGAGTGAGCAGCACAGCGTAGTAGATAGTTTGCTTGACTGTCAACTTGGCGTCGGAGGTTCAAATCTCGTCAAGGTATATAGAAAGACGTTTCGAGATTTCTGTTTCACAGGTAACCTCAGCGAAGTCAGCTATAGAATGAGTACACTGTCGATGGGAAGATGAGGCGGTGAGGGAGAGTACTGACCATCCGCCCTTATATGGTGAGGCTGAGAAAGTGAAGTCGCTAATACTACACTCATGGCTGCCTCTCAGGCTTAAGGGACTACTCTTCTTTTTTCTACCTGGCGCTATGTAAATGTTCAGAATGATGTGACAGGAATTGATACGAGGACATGTGCTGCATTTTCACCACTGTAGGCCTACGCAGTTTTTAAAGGCCTACATTTAAACTAGTAATTATACACGTTTCCAAGTTGATATAATACATGTCTACAACAATTCTCAAAAAGGCACGTGAATAGTATTATATTAGCAAAATTGGTGCTGTATACACTGATATCGACCTGTTTTAAGAATTGCCAAGGCCTATGGCACGCATGACAAATCACGGGGTCTGTAAGTCTGTAAGTCTTCATACAGTGGACTAAAATATGTTGACGTCATAAGGTGGTCAAATGATTTATGTCTATTAAATTGTATGTGAATGAATATAACACAAGAAAATGTATAGAAAAACTTAACTAAAGCCAAAAACGTAAGGCAAGTGTAAAAAGGCGAGTCTTAAGGTGAGACAGAAATGGTAAAAGCGACTGAGCAGAACAAACAGATACAGGTCGAGAGTTCCAAAATCTACAACAAGGCCAGCAACTGAAAAAAACCGTCAACTAAATAGGCTTACAGTTCTAATTTTAAGTAGGCCTATGACCGAGGAAAGGCAGCCAGATGACCTAATTGAATAGCGATAGGACTGGGGAATAAGGAGAGATTTTAAATACAGTGATTGGCCACAGTTCAATGTTTTAAAAATCAAAAAGACTCTATTTGAAACAGATTCTTTTTACTGAACAGGAAGCCGATGTTACAATTTAAGTACCGGGATTATTAGCTCATATCCTGGAGTATTAGTTGCAACTGGCTTATGACTAAATAAACAGAAGTGGGTTGAATAGTTGAGCATTCTATTGTTGTGCGTTGAAATTATGATATAACCTGAAAGGAACTTTGTGTCATTACTGAATCACTTATGATAATGTAATAGGTCAAAGGTTAAATATCATTAGATCTTACATGTCATAATCTCATCAAGGCGTTCTTGATCGGATGGTTAAAAGGACAAATTACTGATCACGACATTATGTACTAATGCATAATTATGGAACTAAGGACTATTAATGTTTCATATCTATATTTAAATATCTATGAAGTTCTAATATAATTCTATTATAGAAATCCCATCGTAAGCCAACTGCCTGAAATCAGTCACAGTAAATGCGCAGTTTAGACTGCGAACGAATAACGAACGCATAATGACTATTCAGCTCCGGCCTTGATTCGACGACACACTAAATTTACACCAGTAGAAAGGCCACTGGATTTATTATGGCTTGTTGACAGCTGACTTTGAAGCTGTTTACCACTTTTACAGACTGTGAATTCCTGGTCCGCTTCATTATAACCTATCATTCCTGTGCTCAGATCCATTACTTCTAAACAGATGCGTCATTACAATATACATTATGTACGAAAAACAAGAAGCAGACTGTGAGGAAGGACCAAAGTTTCGCTTAATAAAGAAACCTGTTAAGTTTAAGTTTGCAGTGACTAATGAGTAAGAGCAGCAGAATCTGCGTAAAACCGGTAGAATGAAAGCCTTTAAAATACAAACAGTTTCTATTTTGGTACACTAAATGTTTTAACGAGATCTCAGTGTTCTAGTCATTGTTCTAATTGGGTAAATTTCACAGTCAATTGCATTGGAAAATGTGGGAAAAGACACATTTTGTAGAAAAAAATCCCAGGCTTGTACTTTGGTGACTGATTTCCAGCGTTGAACACGCCACTGGCAAAAAGCCAAACTCTTCGTGCGTTGTATGGCAAATCTCGGGCTGTCTCTCAGCATCAATATATTCGAGCCGGAGGAAGAAAAATGTGTGCCACCTGCCGAATACAATATTTATAAGTTTTTAATAAAAAAATACATTCAGAAAATGCATTGAAAATTATTTATTACTCCCTAAGAATGAATAATGAGAATGATACTGTTAACCGTATGGATTCGGAATCAGGACCGGAGTCAAAAACTGCAATAAAATGATGCTATCGAAAATATTAACATATATTAGGGCTTTTTATACTAAATATATCATGTGTCCAAATGCGTCTGCACAAGAGAGCAAAATGACATGCCCCCACTCGAAAAAGAAGGGCAGAAATACATTTGCCCCACTTTTGACCATAACGGCAAACATTTCTGCGCTTTCGGATGGGCTAGAGCCGGGAAGGTCTACTGGGGAGGAAAGGAAAAAGAGATAGGGTATGGGAAATGACTTAGTAAATCGTGAAAACCGCTGCAAGCAAAATATTGATAAGAAATTGGAATTTCAGCGACTTTTAACAGTGGGACCAACCGCCGGCCCAGACTGGCCTAGTTAGCTACATCAGTAAGCGCCTACGCCAAGGAAGCATGGGTGCGTGAGGATCCCAGGTTCGCGTCCCGGTCGTGGCTTATTTCAGAGATTTGAATCTCGGGCTAGTACGGTCCGTGCGCGGGGACCTTAAATGGCGTGTAGCGGTGGTGAAGGATCTCACCCGTGCGCGGGTGGAGGCCATATGGCCGATATAGAAAAACGTGTACAATTTACAATTTACGGATAGGAACCGACACTCAATAGACTGTATGTTTCCTCGCAGTAATCTTGAGTCGCCTGGATATGAGTCAACGTTGACTGGCAGACATCGGGACCTCTTGGCATATCGACCTTTGCCCTCTCTGTGAGCTGATGTTGTTGAAGCGGTCTACTATCTAGCTTCTACTTCTTCGTCAATCGGGCCTTGAGCACCGCCCCTTAAGCCCAAAGCTCGCATGAATGTCATGATTACAGACACTAAAGCAAGTGTTTCATGTTATCTAGACAGGGCCCAATAACTGTGTCAATATTATTTGTTATTCAGATCCAAGTGCTGATCAGACTTAGACCTCTTGGCATTTGAAGAGTCCAGAATGTGTCTTCTTACTTCGGCGGTCATGAACTCGAAATTCCGTTTTATCTAGGCCGCCAGTTCAGTAGTCTTAGGGAAAGATCAGTAAAGCCGGATACAAAGTGATAATCAATCAATCTCGTTCTGCACATTATTTATCTTTAATAACAATAGAAATTAACGTGCAAACGTCAAACTTGAACAAGAAGCACAGTACTTGAATCAGCTGCTACTATCTATAGGCCTATTGTAAAAGCAACGAGGTAAAGGTGAAACACCTGTTTATAGATATCCACTGAAATTTCTCAGAAGTGCGGTACCGAGTTCGAAGGTTTATTCAGCTGCTGGGGCACAAACACGACCGCAGCAATCCAACGACAAGCAAATTCTGTACAGTATATGTACTGTAGCGCATTCTAGCGAGTGAAGATTTAAAAACACAACGTGGTCTTCTGTGACAGATTGCGAGCAGTGTTCGGAAGCCGTTCGGTTGGTAAGGCCTGTGGGCAGAGCGATGTAACCAAGCATTCTAGTGGGGCATGGTCAGAGCATCCAGTGAGGAGGAAGCTC
This sequence comes from Norana najaformis, assembly GCA_964023275.1. Classification (NCBI taxonomy): domain Eukaryota; kingdom Metazoa; phylum Annelida; class Clitellata; order Crassiclitellata; family Hormogastridae; genus Norana; species Norana najaformis. The sequence goes on from OZ029919.1 coordinate 22,990,883, forward strand.
CCTTTCTCTACAAATCGCACACTATCCCTAATGTCACATACCCTCCGGCGTGTTTGTCTTCTTAACCCTTCACTCTTGCATTTACTAGCTACTTTATTCACATAAACCTTTCCAGGCATAAGGAGAAAGCTTAGGATCATGGTTGTGTAGATTGGTAATGCTTGAGAGGTAACTGAGAAGAGATGATGGATGCACAGTACTACAAAAAGTATTAGAAAGAATGTGAACGAAGAGAGAGAGAGAGAGAGAGAGAGAGAGAGAGAGAGAGAGAGAGAGAGAGAGAGAGAGAGAGATTACGTGAGACGGCAGTAAATTTTAGAGCAGACTGAAATCGGTGCATGCGGTTGACAAGAGACAGGACGACCAGCAGCAGTTACAATAGTCGACTATCCACACAATGAAGCCCTTGACCAGTCTTAGGTTGATCGATTTGTTTGTAATTCGTCTGGTAAATATAACTGATCGCAGAGCTGACTGATCGATTGACAGACCAGCAGACTGACCGGATGACGAAACAGAAAGCATCTGTCGTTGATGCCAGATACATTTGTCGACAGTTCAGCTTGGCTTTCACGGTAGCGCTATAGTGTACCAGCCACCGCAGTTGTTTATAGAGTGTAGATGTTCCTGCAGCAGAAACCCCAGCAGCCTCTTGCGTACGACCGTCATGGCCTGCGTTCTATGCAACCCATACTAAGATCCCGCCAACAGCTGGTTCTCTTTTAGCCAGGTATAAATACTGTGCTAGATCGTGTATACGTACGTATACCCGTTTAATACGCACAGCTTCTCCGATGCAGGAAATCCACATCCAACCTATCAGCCAAAAATAACTTCGGTTTATGCAAGCATTAGATTTACATTGGCAACAATGTTCGTATGGCAACGCAACGGGAATTTTTAGTCTACATCCGGGCGATGATACTTTGTAGTCGCTCCAGGCTGCGCAGATAAGCACCTGTGTAGGTCAGGGAGAGAGGCTCCACGGTGGGTGTTTGGCTGATTGTGTTAGCAAGTTGCAGTTCAAAGAGCAGGAGAGACCTTTTCTCACGGCGTCAGAAGTTATTTTAATGCTCGGATTTGTTACTCACAAGTTGCAACGATCTCACATTAAACATATCGCTTCAGCATGGATCTATTCGGCTGATTTGAATATAAATTTGTGAACCATTACCCATGCTTGCAATCATCGGATGCCGTAGCCAACAGCAAGCATTTTAGGATGTGCAATAAACATGCTCTTGTCAAACTCATTCGCTTCTCGGATAACTGAGGTACGTATATATGTATGTATTTAGTCTTTTATGTAGCGCATTTTAAGAACCTCTCAAAAGCGCTGTGAACATGGCTGCTCAGTTAACTTGAATTTAATTGAGTCTTAACTAACAAAGAGAATGTTTCTTGTATGGCACTATTGCGTCTTACTAAGTCTTAACACCACTTGACCAAACCTTCTGAATTCTTCACTTGACCATGGTCTCATGCGGACATATTTTGGATGACCTTTTTCTCTTACTAACTACTAGAAAAGTTACTGGCCTGTTTTAGACCCGGGTTCTCTTAAACCTTTATGCCACGTCTCCTGCTTTACAACTCTTTCCCCACCCATTTCTACACTCCAGGTTTTCCACTAAGTGCAGGCATAATTGGAAAAGTTCTGGATGGTGGAGATTTACCAGCATAAAAATTAGTCCCATGGGCCAAAACTGAACATTTCTGCCATTCACATGAGACACAACATTTACGTAGGACGGATTGCAATTAATCTTAAATGCCATGTAGAGTATTCCATAATCAAGATGGTTAATGATAGACCTATTTAAGTAATATTTTATGTAAAAGACTATCCGATGTAAAAAATTAAACAACATGTCGACATTATTGTTATTATTATTATTTTATACTATTACTTCTACTACTACTACTACTACCACTACTACTACCATTACTACCACTACTACCACTACTACTACCACTACTACTGCTACTACTCCTATTTAACTTTCATACCCCCGGTGTCTAAAGCACAAGGCTTCAACCGATGTTGCATCAAAACCCAACCGTAATCAGGTCAATATTCAGAAAGTCAGTTCACTAAGACAGGGAGGATAAGCAATTTGAAAAAGGTGCCTTTATAAGTTGGGAACGAAATGACACAAGCGACTAAGCAGACAATAGGACTGTCCAACACTGTAGTTTTCCTGTTCATGTTGCAGATGGTGAATGAGAACTCAGTCTCGGCTGCAAAATGAGTCAGTATATTTCACAGTTGAAGTTCCTGGTGTTCACGTTGATTTTATTGAACAGTTGTGAGTATTAAATTTCATCTGCTAGCAACTACAGGCATGTAGGATTATCGCAAATCAGTGACTTCTTTTGAACTGTGCTCCATTCTATTCATTGATATTTTATTACATTATTAAGAAGAGTAAATATGAAAAGGACCTCAACTTTGCAAAAGGCATTGTCAAATTACAGTTGCATATTATTGTAAAGACAACAAAGAGCAGTATTGAAGCGCGGACCATTGTTTTTTTTTATTCCACTTTATCGCCGGAAAACCCGTAAAGAACATCTGCTACTTGTTACATTTCAACAGATCTACAATTTTTCACTAATTGGCCCTCAGCAGTTAAACGGTAGTTCAGTGTTCGCCTTGTGACACAATGTGTGCAGGTTTGAGCATTCCCTGGGACGGTCACTGTGTACAGACTTTCAATAAGTCCTTCACAAAATACTGCTCCGCGGCATATTATTTATTGACGAAATAGCAAACATATGGCCTTCCTGCGCATAGTATCTGCTAGCTAGATATTCCTCTGTTGCTCCCAGTAAGTTATGGACATAAAAGCAATTGCCATTACTGTCCTAATATTGAGAACTTTACCCCAGCATGCAATCTTTTCAAAATAACGTTGTTTTTCTCATATTATTCGCTAGATAGCGTCAGTCATCGCTGTCACATACATACAGCCTATCACGACGCAGGCGTCTAAGACTGTTAGAATGCAGATAGACTGGCTATAAGCGTTTGATTAGTTCTTTGACGTTTAGACTGTGAATCTGGAAAGCATGAAGACCGGTTGATCAGAGATATATTCACGACACGAGGCTACAATCCATATGCCCGACCCGTAGAAGACGAGAGAGATGCCGTTGAAGTCAAGTTCGGAATTTCACTGCAGTCAATCGTCAGCGTGGTAAACTGATTTCAAAGACCTGCCTCTGAAACGTATCGGTGTGAATTGTATGCATTTTCATTTGTAAAGTTTGAGCTTTTGGCTTGCGCTGATAAATTTACTTACTTACGTCTGCTCTGTTGTCTCTGGAAGGAATGCGTCCTGGAGTAGTGTGAGTTGCTATTCTTGTGCATTATTATGCCTTATTAGTTAATTATCAAATGAATATTATTGGCTTGTATGTTTGTGTGTATTAGGACATTTTAATTAACGTACAGCATTTAAAACTTCCTCTCACAAGCCCTGCACACGTGACTAGCTAACTGATCTAAACAGATGCGCTTTGAGACAGTTTGACAAAGTTTTCTGGACAGATTCAAATGCAACAGTAAGTAAATGCAATGGTAGAACTTTGGCGGACCTGCAACGATGGAATTGCAGCATTGCTATTATGGAGCCCTTGACAGTATATGCATTATATAATTCTTGCCTTGTTTTGGTTGCATTTAGGACGAAAAGACAGAAATGTTGACAACGAACCTGTGGCTCGATTATGTAAATATGTTAAATTATTCATTTCAATTCAGCTTATTTTACAACAATCGCTCAAATTGATTTAAGATCAACATAGTGACGTCTCTAGAATGCAATTGCTTTGAAATGATAATGGGCATATGCAAAGATCGTATAATAAAAGTCACAGAACGCTTGATGTAATCGAGCTATACTGGCAAACATTTCATCAAAACTCCTCATTGGCACTAAATTATTAACAGGCCAATTTCGTTAAATTTGGAGCAAACAAAAGGAGATAATTAAAAGAGCATAGTTAGAGTTGTATGAATGTGAAAGTTTTATTTCAGAAATGGGTCGATTATAAGCTGAAATGGAACTCCAGCGAATACGGAAACGTCAAAAGCGTTCGTTTACCTTCTGGCAAGATATGGACTCCAGATATTCTCATGTACAACAGGTTAAAGAGATGTATTAATTGTTCTCCGTCTAAGACACTTCTAGATTCATCTATTGAAATACAAGTATGAAAAATGAACAAAATAAGTGATGGTACTTTAGTGGCCTCGTCCTAGCTTATGTAGCACTTTCATAATCTGCAATTACCTAAGTTTACATTAAATCGTTGCTTACTGCCTACTAATTACTTATTAATGCAGCTCTTAAAAGGCTTGTAGATAGTGAATATGTGGGAAGATCTATACTGTTGAAGAGCTGATTGCTCGAGCTGACTAGGAGCGCTTCAAGAAATCACAGTTTCACGGTCGCTACCTTCATCAGCTCTTGCCAAATCTTCGTGGAGACAAATGCTCGCTTCGCAAGAGACGACCCCTTTTCACGTTACCTATTGTTAAATCTCAACTACTGAAAAGTAATTTTGCTAATCGATGTATCTTCACTCATATTTAGTTGTGCATTTTTGTCAACTACATTTGCCTATGCATGTAATCAATTTATATCAGTGCGATTGTCAGACGCTAATAATGGTTACACTCTTACTTATTTTCTGGTGCACTAAATGAGACCATCTTTATTACTTAGTTAACTGAAGGATCAAATAGATGCGACATTCTTCAGGCGATTCCTTCTGGTTAGATATGACTTCGATCTTAAGATCGAAGTCAGACGATCACTTCATCGCACTGAATTAACTTAATCATTTTATCAGTATGAATCGTCTTTAATTATACTGAAAATATATAGAATATTTGCTTTCAATCATTTATTAATGTGTAACTGTATAGAATATTGTGTAGGCTATGCATATTGTTACAGAGACACATGTTAGGGATGGCATATAGGTTGAAGGATGGGGTACGTGTCTACGAGGATGAATTTTTTAATGTTAAAGAGACATTTGTAGTCTGAAACGCCATTCAAGAAAAGGATAATATGACGAAAAATAATTAGAGTTAGAAAATAAGGATAGAGTTAGAAAATAAGGAAGGGAGTAATGTTAGAGCTATGAAGAAAGAACGTAGGCCTGCTTGGTTTTGAATGAATATATGAGATATTGAAATAAGATAGTAAAGTACAAAAAGAAATGATGCCGTTATGTGAACGTTTCCTTTATACCTCATAACAATATATATATACTAAATATATGACATATATAATGAATATGATATTTTATACAGAATATATATATATATATAGAATATAGATATAGAATATATAGAATTTGCTCTTAATCTTTTAAATGTATCTGTGTTCAGTGTTGACGAGGACATTGATAGTAAATACCCAACCAACATTGTCGTATCATCGAATGGGTCCTGCAGCTGGGTTCCTCTTGGCATCTACATCTCGTCCTGTGCCATCAACATCCGCTGGTTTCCCTTCGATGACCAGTACTGTCCGATGAAGTTCGGATCATGGACTTACGACAGCAGCAAGATCAACTTAACAGCTCTAAGCAGTACGATCGATCTCACCACCTACCAGATTAACGGGGAGTGGGAAGTTCTAGGTTCGAAACTCAGCGTATAATCTTGTCTAGTTTAGTGTAGTCCAGCTCATTTTATTCCAATCTATTCCAATCAATACAATCTAATCTAATCTGGTGTGAGGTATCAAGAGCTAGCGTTCTTAGCATAACCTCAATGCCTGTAGAACGCATCCATCAAAACACCAACCAACTCAGATGTATAGTTAAACGCTCTCTTGAACACACCACTTATGATCCGATTAATAAGTAGCCTAAGTAAAACATTTAAAACATTTGGAGTAGCAACAAGTCTCTAGGAGCTGATGTGGAGCTCTCTACTGAAAACTGAACCAGACCTAGCCTTTGTGGAACGTAGGAAGGATAATGAACGATTCCTGAAGGCGTATACATACATGACCAGTATTATGGTTAACACGACGGCAGGTTATACACATTGCTTAAATTTGATTAGATGTTACCAGGCGGCGCTATATCAGTTTCTATGGTTATTTACATCCTAGACGCGTATGCATTTTTGGATAGGTAATTGTAACTTAAAGTAATCCCGACGTTTATCCGCGCAGCGCCTACGTTATAAAATGCGGGTAGGCCGACGTCACACCAACCGCGAGCGCAGTGACAATTAATCATAGTGCGCAGTCCAGGAGGTTTCAAATAAATCAACAACCCGATGACTCAACCGTGTTACGTCACAGAAACTTCCGCCTTAGCGCAGGACGCCCGCCATCCAATCACAAACAAGTCAGCGACCCGATGATTTTTCGACGTTGCGTCATAAAGATTTCGATACAAACGCATGCTTAAAACTTGCTGACTCATCAGCAGAAAAAATACTTTATCAACTTATAGGTGCACATTTATGCACCGCCTCTTCAAGAAACCTCTTCAGAGTTGCTCTCGGCCTGACAATACAAGACCTTGATCAAATAGAATGGTTTTCAACCGCTGATGAAAAGGAGGCAGAGAAAGGACGAGATGCTCATATCACAAGTTGTACGACAAAGTATTAGCGGGTGTTTGTCGATTACTATTTCATAGTGTATTCGGAATTGACACAATAAAATAAACACTGAATTGACTTTTTCCGTTAACAGAGGTTCCAGCAGTACGAAATGTCGTTCAATACGACTGCTGTCCTGAGGAGTATAATGACATTACATTTACTATGCATATCAGACGTCGAACCCTCTATTACGGCTTCAACCTCATCATACCATGTGCGCTGATCTCTCTTCTGGTATTGTTCACCTTCCTCCTGCCGCCAGACACAAACGCCAAAGTGGGTCTAGGTTAGTGACGACAGTGTTCTGTTTACATATTGGAGATTCCACTGTTTGAGTCTCAAAAGGAAAAATCTAATCTAATGAATTCTATAGCCCCGTTATCATGATGCCCAACGCGTCAATCGATGGTCGCTTAAAGTGAAATCGTAAGACCAATTTTAAGACCAATTAGACCAATTTTAGTTGTAATAATAATGTAAAGCTAAGAAATCTGTTGTACATTCCAGACTTACCTTTTCAGAAGACGTATTTTGCAGAGTAGAGTTTTTCTCATGCCTTTCTCAAATGTTTTCTGCGTTTTTATATGGTTTGCATCGTTTTATATGTTCTCTCACACGCTGAAAATAGTGTTTTCACTTCTCTATTGCTATTCACTGCTGTTATTTTACAAGGTACAAGATGCAACACGGCAATTCTGGTGGCAACTAACGCCTTCAATTGCTTATTCAATACTGTTTCCCTTTCTGTGTTATGCACCGTGTGTTGCCTTGCGAATTATCTAGTCTATAGGCGCTCTACGCAAGTTTATTCACCACAAGGTAGAAAAAGAGAGACAGAAAATTAAGTTCATTCAGATACAAAATTATCAAACTCAACATGATCAATTCTATCTCGCAACTTAGGTAATTATATCAATGCTACAATCATGACAATGTAATAGAAATTAACATTGTAACAAAGTCCTATAGAACAAACACCATTTTATGGCTTCCACATAGTACTTGATAAAAAGGTTTAATTCACGCGTACTCAGATACAGCATATGAATGAGATCCATACGGCCAGGATAGTATTGAATGTCTTCCGTTTTATGTATACGTTATGTCGCGTTGCAATCGGGAACTGTCTTCCATTTGATGTGCGTCTTCTTTTGAACTCTAGCGAAACAAAACTCAGTTACGAGTCGAAGTTGATACACATAATTTTTTGTATATCTTATACCCGTTCAAATTCCGTTATGTTTCACGTTTCAGGAATAACGATTCTACTTGCTCTCAGCGTTTTCCAGCTGATTGTGGCCGAAATGGTCCCATCAACCTCCATATCTGTTCCTCTTGTTGGTAAGACATGATCTAAAATTAACTTCGTGGCTCGAATTGTTCACAATGGTTATGTAAGGTCATAATCGGCTGACCAGAAAGGATCGTCACCTCAAGCAATTATTAGCTCGAAGGTCGCTTGATAGAGAAGCAGTGGAGTAGAGTTACATGTCGAACCCAGAGCCTGTTGCTCTGTCATCGCCTTGATTATTATGCCAGCTCGGTTTTTACAGGTATTTCATATCTTGAACTCAATAGGCTTCAACGCATCCAAAATCCCTGGCTCGTGTTGTGCTGCATATAAATTCCTTAAACCTACTAAGCCAGCTTCATTGGCCTCCTGTGGAATTCCTGATAAGATTTAAACTAGCATGTCTGACCGATAAAATAATTACCGCAAGCACTTCAGCCTACCTTCAATCACCAGTCTCTCCTTACATCCCTTCCCGCAGCCTGCGATCTTCGGGTACGGGTGTAATTGTAATTGTAATTTGAGATTTATAAAGCGCCTCTTAGAGTATAAACTCAACAGAGGTGCTTCCGACTCGAAAAAGTAAAATCACTGTTAAATAGTACAGTGTTCAGGCGCCTGCAGAACACTGAGAGGGGGAGAGAAAGGAGCTCAAGTCGCAATTCTCGAGGGAGACGATTCAAGCAAGTGGGATAAGCTACGATGCAAAACTATTCGGGGTCTCGTGTATCCCACGCCGCTACCCCAAGGAATGGAACCGACTACCAATGTTCCTTCAATGCTCGAATTCTGTCTCCCTTCAATCCATTTCAACCCATATCCATTTTCGTGTGAACAGGCAACATGCCACTTCATTGTAGGCGTTTATTTCGCAAGCGTGATGGTCATGTGCGCAATCTCCGTCATCGTGACAATCGTTGTTCTCAGCTTCCATCATCGGAAACCCGAGATGGTCGAAATATCGCCATTTGTGAGTCAAAGACGTTGCATACCGTTTATATCTAGTATCATTCATAGCCTCTTAAATGCGGCTGTCCCTGACCTAATTTATGTTTTATATTTGAGAAGCTGAAGAATGACTTGGGTCAAGCCTTTACGCCTACAGTACTGTATGTGGTCGCTATAGATACACGTGTAGTTTATGATATATAATTATATATAAGGCCTATGTTCGAGGCAATATATGTTCAATAAGATCACGGCGTTTACCGCCTGGGCTGTCACAGCACTATATATATATATATTTCTTGATTTATAAGTATTTAAAAAGTATAGTGAGATCGCCGTTTTTGCATTGCGCATGCTAATCGAATCATCCATAATATCGATGTTAACGTGGTATTCCAGGTACAGAAATACATCTGTGGTTGGCTTGCGTGGATTCTACGAATGTCTCGTCCAGGTCGCAATCCCTCTCCCCCTCCGCTTCCAACATCAAAGAAGACCGATGCCGAGTCCGCTGCTTCCCCCACGGCGACCACCGTCTTCACCAAAGTGACCCCCACTTACCCAGCATCCTCTGCTGGTAGTCGAAGCATCTCTTTCGAGGAGGCACCACCACCAGACACAGCAACCAAGAAAAGACCGTGCCCCGCTCATGGCACTCCTCTGAGGCGAGCACGCAATGAACTCCAGGCGATCCTCAACGAACTGAGGTTCATGACCCGCAAGATTCGCGACGACGAGGAAGGAACCGATGAGATGAACGACTGGAAGTTCGCGGCGATGGTCATCGACCGTCTCTGCTTCTGGGTCTTTACCATCTACCTCGTCGTTGCCACCCTCGCCATCTTTTTCTCCAGCTCCAACCTCTGGACGGTCATCATCGGGTCGCAGTGAAAGGCCTACGCCCTACGTGCATCTTATCTTGTCTTGTCTTATCTTATCTCATCTAATCTTATCTCATCTTATCTCATCTTATCTCATCTCATCTCATCTCATCTCATCTCATCTTATCTTATCTTATCACATCTCATCTCATCTCATCTTATCTTATCTCATCTCATCTCATCTCATCTTATCTTATCTCATCTCATCTCATCTTATCGTATCTTATAACTTCTATAGCGCAGTCATCATATTGCACAAAGTTTCAAGTGAAACCGTGGTCAGTAATCTTAATCCTTTGGAAGAGCTTCCGCATCCTTGACAGCCACGTTTATTGGCCCCCCTGGGCCAAGAGCTTGCCACAAGTGGCCCCACAGTGCTGATCAGCTATGTTCCCAATGGCCTGTGTCATGCACAACTCAAGCATTGGTGATTTTTGCGTGCAGCGCTGTTGCCAATTGGTAAAGCGAAGAATTTCAGCTCTGCGTTCGGGGTTCAGCTCCGCAGTTTATGGCCGAGCTTTTATCCAAACTGAAACGTTAGGAAATGCATAGTCTATTTGTTCAGTAGCAGTTGTTGCGTGTGGCTTCAGCCAGAATATATTGATTCTCAAGACCCCACCTTCGAGAACAATAAGCTGATTGGGACGTGTAGTATATCATATTGACCATTACCTGACCTTGTCTAGCCTTCTAAGCCTATATTGCCCGGTGCTTTACTAAGTAAACTTATTAGTTTATGTAACAGCGTAGGAATTCTGAAATGACATTGTCCAAGGTCTTCTGACAAGTTTCTGTAATAGACTATTTATAAATTTGTGTGATTCGATCAAAATGTGCCTAAAGTGGAAATAGTCTGCAGTAAAAGGACGTCGAGATTTTATATTTTAGGCCTTAAGACACAATCATTTCAATTCAAAATCTACTCCTATAGCTCCTTAGTCATTTTGTCTCTGTTCTATAGACGCTTGAAACAAGGTTTATGATTCTTGGCTGACGTTCAAAACCAGTTTTATTAGCGAACTTCCTCTTAAACTCTTCAACTTCACCAGGATGCCATTGTACAGATAGAAGTCCAGTGTGTTATTCCGATGAGTTCAAGCTGGCATGGATGCTTTTAAGTCAAAAAGACAATTATATCTCATTAACAAGCATTTCAACGAGGCACTGGCAACAGCCTGTAATCGGATAAGGTATCACAGAATGGTACGAAATGGAACAGTGCAACCTTGATCTGGCAAATGCATATGATGAACAGCATAATTCGAACGATTAGTAATACGGCTGACGTCATTCGGTTCCTGTTTAGACTAAATAGTTCTTGTTTTCTCCAAGTTAAAAAATAAAATGTCAACCTTTAATCACCGACATATCAGACGCAGCATAATATTTGATCAAGACCGTCAGAATGAGGTTGAGTTCTCGAGGACTTTTGAATGCGAATCATAAACCACTTAGGGGAAAGCATACCGAATGAAAGCTTTAAAGCAACATTAAGTTATTTACGTGTATCAACTTTCTATGGTACTTAATTACTTTAAAATATAAACCCATTCTGAAGACCCTCTGGGTCCACTCCTAAATGTAATAAAAATGTCCAGTAAATTCACACATTATTCTAGGTAGTTCGCTCAAAGGCATAAGCTGCTTGGTGTCATATTGCACCTATTATTATCAGTATTATCAATAAAAAATTATAATTATTTTTGCGGTTAGCATACTATTATTACTATTATTACTACTATTATTATTATTTCTGTATTTATTTAGAGTCATAATATAATGATGGGTCATTAATCGCGCGAAGGTCTTGCTCAAGGTCCTTACATAGTAACTGTGTTGGGGAGGCTCTTTGTACTGGAGAGGCCAAGGCCTGAGGTGAGGGACATTTAACGAGGCCTTATGTGGTCGTTCGCATGCGACGTTGATTTCTAGGTCTGTGTCGGAGGATTTTGCCCTTTGGCTAACTACCCTAATAACGAATGATTGAAGCCATTCCGATCCTTCAGTCATATATCATCTTTAAAACGACGGCCAACAACACTATGTGTCCCTGCCCATCAATGTCTCTTTGTCTCTCTGCATCTTTCCATGTGATTGTGTCTGTGTCTTTGTCTGGATCTGTCTCTTGCGTGTGTCTACGTATGTCTGTCTGTTTGGTTGTGTCTATGCACTTAGCTCTCTCCCTCCCTCTCAGACACTTCCCCATCAGATTTGGATGCAGCCGAATAGGGGAGTGGCATTCAACCTTCGAACTCGATTCAACTCTGTCTAGGCGGACTCACGGAGACAGAGAGCAAGACAAGGAGGCAAACAGCGAGACAGTCACGTGCAGACAGACAGACAGACAGGCATCAAGGTTTAATTAATTGAGAAACGAGGACATTCAGTAATCGACCGAAAACCCATAATTGGGGGGAAGCTGTACGTAGAATGGCGACAGCGATTTTAGTTATTAGGACAATATTATGTTTAATTATAATATATTCAGTCGTAAGTACATTCATTATATATATGTGCATGAGTCTGCATCCGAGATGTGCATTATTATTCACACTAAGTCAATGCGGGGTACAGTTCAGCCAATGTAATAATATATAGCTTTGAGGTATGTATATATTTCGTGTGTTCTATCGTGAACTTGTCAAACGGGTTCATTTTGAGCAAGTGAGTGGATTTAGTTCCTAACTGGCGGTGTCAGAGTTGGTTGGGGAAAAGTACTGTTGAACTGCGGATGCGGATTACAGAGACTGGTGCGGAGGCAGTCCCGGCGTTTCTCGTTTCCACATCTCAATCGTGTACTGTAGTTTTCGATCTGCACCGCCAGGTAAGCTATGACTTCGTTTTTGACTGGTATTCCTCTTGAATAATGTAATGCAATGTGTGGTAAAGTAAAGTAATCGATTCTGTATTAAACGCATCTCATCGCAAAAGTTGTCATGGTAATGGAACTGAAAGGGGTTGCTAGCAGTGCAAACATGTGTATGTATGTATGTATCTGGACATTTATATAGCGCCTGGTAGAAACCTCTTAAACGCGCTCCATGCTAGCCTGAGAAGCCAGTCCACCACCATTATCCAAAAAGAGTATCAAGCTCTAAAATTCGTTGGGTTTACAATGACTTTGTCCTACATATATGTAATAGCTATGGTTTCATTTGAACAAAAGTTTGTCTAGTCCATAACTGCGACTTTGAAAGTGAATGAAATAGTCACAGATAATTTTAACTAAAACTCGTATCTGGCGCAGCAGTCAGTCGTCTGCACAGTGCACAGTAAAATCTTTATCTGCAAAAATATCCAATCTAATCTAAAGACTTTTATAGCGCAGTTGGTGGCTTCAAGTCAAAAGAGCAATCGAAATTCATAATCCGCTGAAGGTAAATAGAAATTGCGAGAGGTCAAAGAAACCAGAAGCCAGGCTACGGTGGGTAAGCAAGTTGAAAGAGATGTTCTGTAGTTTAGACCTGAAGGACATCAAAGAATTGACAGAACGAACTGAATGCAGCTAAGCAACTATCAACGACATCGCTGGATTCATTTCTTACACCAGATTGTAGCCAGACGTCGCCTGCAAATAGTTTCGTCTCTAGTTAACCGTGTCCGCTTTGTGTTTGAAACGAAATGCACAAGTCTTGTGATATTGACCGACTGTTGTCAAGCCATCTAACGGGTAAGAAACTGTTGCCCAGTCGACAAACTGGTGTATCATGTCTGCGATTCGGCCGAACAGCTTTTACAAACAATATAGATTGCGTCCGCTTAAGACTGGAGCGGATACGCGACAATGGTTGTAGCTAATTGTCTTTGGCACTGCAGCAGATGCGCACTTTCTGAGCTAGTAGGCACTGACATGTGCCATTATGGGGATTATGAGTTGTGTCATAAATACTCTGTAGAATATCATAAGTACTCTCGAGATTAGTTGGGTTCGGCGAAATGAATAAGCCATTTCTTTAGAACTTCTTTAAGCTCTTAAAGAATGAGCTCACTGTAGGTAATACAAAGCACTGTGGCGCAAACACGACGACGTCAATCCAACGACCTTTTCTTACAGGTCGTATCACTTGACAATGAGTTTTTGTTTCAAGGCGGCTATAGAAGACTTGAATCAGTGAACCAGTTGGGCAACTACAGAAATAACGAGTGGTTGATTTTCAGCTTCAGTGTTCATTGTTAAGAATAAATACGATAAGCTATATCGCAATGTATCAAGTTGGATGAGGATAAAGTTACTTTTGAGGCCAATTATAGAACCAGTAACCGCTCAGTGCGCACTTGACCTCTTTCTTACCACTAATTAATGCTTCAGTTATATCTCATTATATGTATACACGCTTTTCTAAAGTCTCAACCCTTAACATTTTAAACAATTTTAATTAGTGAGATTCGTCATCACGGAGATCGTGCAACAGCGGCTGCTCGAGAACCAAATCATTAAAATATGCCATGATCGGGAAGCAATCCGATAAACTCTCAATGGGGTGACGCACTACCGATTCAGCACTATGTAAAATGACAGGCAATGTTTATATTGGGCAAGAAGAGGCGTTAGTCTAGTTGGACAGAAAATGCATGTAATAAGTCATTGTTTCGGAGAAAGTATTAATACAGAGGATGGTAGAAAATCATTTTAAACAACCTTACTGGAAGGCTTATATTTAACAACAAACTTACCTACTGCATTTGGCACACAATGAACTATAAACCGTGAATAGGGGTTTTTATTGTGGTACTGCTCTAATTGGCGGTTCCTATTGCGATGGCATTTCTGCACGTCGACGCTTGTACTTTAAGTACAGTGCAGAGGTGAATCCAGCGTTGGCTGCATGGCGTTACCACCCATCCGCCGAAGAGTTAATGGCTGGTTTTGTGTTGGCAGCGGCCGCCAAGCCAGAGCTGTGTACGCAAACTCCATCATTATCTGTAATTTCTGTAATTCCCCGGTTCTGATCATTGCTTCCTATTGACCGCGATGGTGAACGGGTCGGGACAATTACCCGAGCCAACAAAATTCCCTCTGTCTGGTTAATGAGGGGATCAGTTGAATACATGCGACAGTCCTGTGGAATGGGAAATGAAAAACACGGGGGCTGGCATTTCTCTGTGGAAAGAACACTTCTGAATGCAATTGAATACGGAACAAACCTGATAAACTCAAACTGTTACCGGAAATCGAGCTTAAGTAGCCTGATGATGTCACTAACAAACTATTGACAATAATAGCTGACAAGTCTGACATGGCAGCTGGCCTTTTGACACGGCAGGTCCAAGATTCGAATGAAAAGGCGTAATTTGAAATCGGGAGCTTTCTGTTGTTGTCTACTGCTTGCTTCTTGCTTGACTGTCCGTTGTATGACCATTTCGTCTGCCTATGCTATTAAATGAATACACAGAATTTCCACATTTTCCACTCATATATATACACATACACACACATATATATATATATGTGAATATGTAGGTATAGCTTTATTACAAAAAAATCAGATTGCGTCGTTTTGTCTCGGCAAACTGACTTTGACCGGACTACGGATAGGCGCTGACTTGATTTCCTTTCTGCATTAGAATTCCGGCTTTTAGAAGATATGAACCTATAAGATTGGTCTTGGGTAGATCACTCCAATTTATATATGCAGTGAAAAAACCTATGTGTCCAACGATGAAGATATTTACTGTCATTTGCCACAATTTTGCTCCAATGTAAAGTAAAAATAAATTTAAATAACGCCACTCAAAAGAAATCCCACAACAACGCTCCCCACCGAACAAGGCCCGGCTGCTGGCGGTTTACTGACCTGGCACCACAAAACAACCTGCTTCTTGCAGACTTTATTTGGTATAGCGCCGGGTGAATAAGCTGATATCCCTAGCAGAGAACATGGCGGGCGCCTAGAAAGTTCAGTAAAGTTACATTTACGTCTACAAGATAATTTACAGCCTTTTACAGAATGAAGGCGAAAGGGGTTCAAAGGTCTTTGTCGTAAATTACTTGGCAACCATTCCAAAGTTGCCAGGCCCACAACGGAAATTAGCCATTGAATTCCAAATTTTTACTTAGGGGCCTATATTTTAATATTTTCAAGATGGCGGCTTTGTCCCGTGGATGCAACTCTGGCGCAGTGAAGTTTACCAATATCGAGACGGATTCATTCTTGAGTGGGTTGCTACCCATGACATATCACGCCATCTGGTGCCAGCTCAGCCTCTCCCCTGCCTTAGTATTTTAGTGCTAATGTAATTTGGAATATTTAAAAGATACTCGGTGTTTTCATTGCTGTGGCTGTGTTTGCGCCTCAGTCGAATGGTCCTTCAACCTCTGGACCACCCAACGCATGAGGAGTATTAACGGGTTTCGATGTTGCTTTCAGCAGCTTGTAAACAAGCACATTACATGTATCTTCACTAATCACTTTCACTGCGCAGTGGTAAATTTTATAAAATTTTTTGCCTTTATGTAGGATTTTTATATCTGCAAGAAATGCCACATGTAAATGTATTTACTTTCTTGAACGTATGAGAAAACAGGTTTTACTAGAAGTACCTCGCTAACTGTCTGGCAAATCCCATATAGTTTTCATGCACCTATCTAATCCCATAGGTCTGTCGTTTTCGATTGAGTTAAGGTGATTTAATGTAATTGTTGTGGTGCCATATATTTCTGTCATGTGCTTGTTATATGGGCACCAAATTTTTTTTAGATAAATGCCAATGTGTAAAGGCATTTCTGAAAACGTGGCTTCGAAAGGAAATTCTCCAGTCACTTTCGCAGCTGCCATAATTAGACCAATTACGCAGACTGTATGTGATGTCTCTTGATTAGCTCTCAAAAGGCCGGTGAATATCAAAGGCTTCATTCGAAAAGGCCCGAAAGGTCAACGAATGACAATGCTCTTGACTTTTTCCGCTATGGTTCAAATCCAGGTGGACAATTATGTGTGCAAGTATGAACCTAACTTTGTAAAGGCTGGTGACTTGTTGGAAACCACTTGTTACATGGTCACTTGTGACGATGTCATCAGACAGCACAGCAGAAGTATCCTTTGTCCTTAGCAAGGGTCACCATTTTCCAAAGAGATGCAACATCTTACGGGGCGCTAAATAAGTGATCTGAATGAATGATTGAGTGATGGAATGAATGACTGAGCATTTTCCCCCACATTAGAACACAGGCTCCTCTGACTTGATCTGAAATCGTAATCGTAAACCCACAATTTCCCGGGAATTCAGGGAACTGGCTTTTTCAAAGATGAAGTCAGAGGGGTTGTCCAGAAGTACTCTAGTACCGGGAAACCAGCGAAGTAGGTAAAGAGGGAGACACGGGAAGTGTATTTGCAATGTAACAGGTAAGGTAGAAACAATCCTGGTTTCTTAGTTATAATGTAATGTTGCAAAAATATTTGAGAAAAGAGGTGTGATTTGTGACTTAGAAACGACAGTGAGCATATTGATTTTGCGTGGAGATAAGATGGTCAATCGACGAATCAAGTGAACTTGCACTCTGTGCTATATTAGTACTATATCAAGTGCAATTTGCTAGAACGATTAAGGTCTGCTTCCCAATATATTCGGAAGTCGCATTATCTCGCTCAATCGTACACAAATATACGCGACAAAAATTGTGATAGCCTCATAAATAAATCGTCTGCGTATTCCTGTATCACGTCAAAAGGTTATACGTCAGATGACAACATAGGCAATAACGTTATGTGGCTACAGATACAGTAATTTCCTCAGATTACCTATTTCCTGCACATTTGCAACCCTGAGAGTTGATGGAACCTTACAGTAATCGTCAACCATTAACTGTGTTCCGGCGGTGTCGTTCGTGATACATCGGGATCCACTCGAAGGTCATCGGATCGGTATGGATCGGTCAGCAGGCTTCTGTGGCATCAGTGTAGCGTTTGTGGCTCGGTTCTTGGCGAGGCTAAATACAAAACAGATTTATTGTGATGTCTGGCTGATGTCTCGACTTGATATATGGCTACATTGGGAAACCGTGGCATTAGAATACATATTGCTCTAACCTTTTGTTTTACTGATCTATACTCTCCTGTCGGTTTCGTTGCAACTCTTCTTTTTTCTCGTGTTCTGAACACCAGCGACTTGCATGCTGTTTGTACGAGGTTTAATGTAGCATATCATGGCACAACATAGAATAACATAAAACATAGGAGAGCTTTTATAACATGGTGTATTTATAAACTACAAAATTTGTAAAGAAGCTTCGCACTAATCTACTGCAATACAATCTGTGAACCTCCAACATGCCACTGTAATAATGCATAAAAACTGACTCAGTGGATGGTCGATTGTAATTAAAATCGACCTACTCAAATCTAATCGAAACCCAGAAGGGTTTTCTATATAGCAACAGAGCAACCAAATTAGCATCTGAAGAAAAGAAATTCTTTGGTTGTGACCGACTCGAACATAGACCAGTACTCCGAGAGACAGTTCCAGTTTCACTGGAACACTGAGAACATAGCATGTGAATGCTTTGTGCTTCATTACTGGATGAACAATCAGTTACATGTTCTTACCTTATCCGACTCGATCTTACCTCATGTAACATGACCATGTAATTTGCCATATATCTGAGTGCCTTTTTCACTTAACTTCGATTTAGGTTTTGGTTATGCGTAAGTATACATCAGTTTGTTGCATTGAGTTCCAGTCAAAAGATCCCTTACATTTGAAAATTACTTGTTGTACAGTAATTAATTATCTAAATTTGATTTGCATTTTAGGAGTAAACATGAATGCGGGCAAAAGAAAGATCAAATTTAGTTCCAGAAATTGCGGCCACTCGGTAAGAATTAAAGAATAGGAATTTAATTTTGACACATACTGTATATCAAGAATCTCTTGCACACAATACAAGTCACGTGTGCAGCCTGATAATGCTCGTTGCATATTTCCGAATATTATACCTACTCGGATTGGACAAGCCGTTAATCTAACGTAATGTAATGTAATGGCATCTATAGCGCCATTGTCACGATGCACAAGGCTTCAATCGATGGTCGCAATAACATAACATGACAATGGATTGGCGCATTAGTAGGCCTATTCATCCACTGCGGTTCACGGCCGGTGTAGACTACCCGCTAAATATTACTGCATTGGCCGGATTCGCTGGCCCTTCGGTTTAATTTGGTTGCAACAATCGACTGCTAAGAAAATTAACGTACTTCACAGGGATGATATAAGAAGTTCCTAGATTATAACAGATTACGCTAAGAGTATCTTTTTAATGGCTGAACTGATTTGTTTTAAATCCTGATGTGTCACATCTGCGACAGATAAAACTGTAGAATAGAAACGAAGCAAAATTTATAGTAGTTGGAAACTTATTCTTACATTTCTGGATTTTGATCTGGCACTAAAATTCACCGAAGAATTTGGCTCGGATTTCATTTTTTTTTGACTGAACGCGACTGTGAATAAGTTGCTTCTTGCGAATTAGCTGCATTTGGGTGCTGTTGAAATCTCGAGTTAACGATTACTATTCATAATACCGACTAAGCGCCGTGATAAATAAGCTGGTCTTCATGACGCAGCTTTTGTGAGTAGCTGAGAAACTTCGGCGATTTACATTACTTGTCCATTACGTCAGAGGGAGTAACTTTTAGGTATCTTTCCACTTGGTCTAGCAAATGGAAATGTACATGGCTTGCGATTTTTCAGTTTCTGAAATGGCTGAGGAAGAACGTGCTACTGACGTTGACGGTAGCGGGTGTTTTCCTCGGCGGAATCATCGGTTTCAGCATCAGACCCTACAAGCCGTCCGAGGAGGTCATCATGTTAATCTCATTCCCTGGAGATGTTCTGATGCGGATGCTGAAGATGATCATCTTACCTCTGATCACTTCCAGTCTTATAGCTGGTAATATAATCCAATCTAATGATTTCTATAACGCTGTTATCATGCACAAGGCATCAACCCATTGTCGCTTCAAGTAAAAATCAGTTCAAAACCGTTATCCTTAGGACAAATCCAGCCAACATCCAACAAGTCAGGGCAACTAGAAATCAGGCAGCGGTGGGTAAGTAAGTTGAAACAGACGAGTCTTAAGTTTAGTGAAATGGAGAGGCCTAAGTGACTGTGCAACTTCTTTTGCTGTAAGTTGAAACAGACGAGTCTTAAGTTTAGAGAAATGGAGAGGCCTAAGTGACTGTGCAACTTCTTTTGCTGTAAGTAAGTTGAAACAGACGAGTCTTAAGTTTAGTGAAATGGAGAGGCCTAAGCGACTGTGCAACTTCTTTTGCTGAAGGTCTGTCGCAGTTGGACCCAGTCGCCTGTGGTCGGATGGGAAGTCGAGCCTTGGCATATTACGGGTTTACGACCGGTGTTGCTGTTATCATCGGGATCAGCTGCGTCCTTATTATCCACCCGGGACATCCGACGATCAAGGAGAAGCTCGGAGAGGGAGATGAGAGTAAGAAGGTCACCACGTTTGACGCATTCCTCGACCTTATCAGGTGTGGCTTATAATCGTCATCATGATCATCATCATCTTCATTATAATTGTCGTGATCCTCGTCATAGTCGTCATCATCATCTTTGTCGTCGACGTCAGCCCTTCGATAATTAATTGGACCGACTATTAACGGATGTAATTAATGTTGATGTAGTTTATGCCGATGGGTACAGTGACCCTATTGTTATCAATTTCAAAATGACCTTGTGACCCTGGAGAAAAGGTAAACCAGATCTCATCGCCTTTCAAGGCGTTTACTAAGCTGACGTCTGAGGGCTGAACACTACTTCGGAAGAGGTGCGAACACTATTGCGCAATCGAGGTCCTACAACATTCTAGAGTATTCATGCATCTAGACTACTATATGTACATCCATGTAGCTTCTTCTATGGTGTCTCAAAGGCATTGAAGAATAGCTATCCGACTGATCTCAAACTTTAGATGACATGACAATGTTTCATTAGTTGTTTTTAGCGGAACATTTCGGATTGTGGAAGACTGTCCAGAAGGCCATTTCTGACTAGTTGCAGAGGTCAATAACCAGCTGAATCGAAACAGGAATACAGACTTCTTTGGTATATTCTGGACCGCACCGATTACTGAGACCCGTCTGACAAAGAGAGTGATGGATGTGATTATTTCCTCGAGCCAGTTCTGTTTATACTAGATCTGAGTTGATGAATGTATGTATGTACGTATCTAGACATTTACTGTTTGAATTTGTAACTTGTGACAGAAACATGTTCCCAGAAAATCTGGTCCAGGCCTGCTTTCAAAATCTCCAGACGTTTTACGTACCTCGTCCCCCGTCTCCAAGTGCCAGCATCTCAGTCAATGGCTCTGCAGAAGCTACGACTGCTATGGCTGTCACGACGGACAGCCTCGGCAATGCTTCCAACGTGATTACCGCAGTAACGGACAATCTGATGAGGGAGCCGAGATACACGGACGGAATGAACGTCATGGGTAAGTGAGACGCCTCTTGTGAGTGCTGATTTCCCTTCTTTCTTAGGTTGTATATTTGATTTAGACTTTCGTGCTGAATAAGTTGCAAACACATTCTGACAAGTAGTATTTCATAGTGTTGTTGTTACTTCAATGGTTCCGTTTGTCTGGAAACAGCAACTGCTGTCTTTTTTGCAACCGGAGCTAAAGACGCATTTCTTTGCACTGGCTTTCCATGACTGGTGATGCTACGCGCTGTTATTCATTCGATGCAGGTGTAAGTGGTGTAATAGAAGGGGAGAGATTGCTGCTTCTTGAATTTGAATACAGTGCGTATGTGACATGATGGCGTTCAACAAAGTTCTTTGATATAACATGATTATGATAGCATCGTCAGTCGGGGAAAGCCAGTGCAAAGAAATGTGTCTTTAGGTTCTGCTGAAAAAGACCGCAGTTGCTGTTTCGGCTCATGATATGGTATGGAATGACATGACATGACGTGACGCGATGTGATGTGACGTGATACGATATGTTTGATTCGATATGATATGACTTGATGTGATTTGGTATAGTCGCAGTGTTGATATTCTCAGGTATAATCATATTCTGCATGGCGTTTGGTTTAATCATTGGTCAACTGGGGCAGCAAGCAAAAATCATGAATGACTTCTTCGTGGCTCTTAACGAAATCATCATGCGTCTTGTTAGCATCATGATGTGGTGAGTTTCAACATTACTCTTCACTGCTAAGAACATTAATTATTATCATCATGCACTGCCGACTGTACTGTTTTCAGTCTAATGACCAGGTTCTTAAGATTGAATGTCTTTCACAAACTTTAGAAAAGGAAAAAGGGGATAAGTGCAGAGCGACTGGCTTTTAGATTGGCAAACGTATCAATAAGTTCAAAGTACACGTATGTTTTATGCAAATTAGCACTGGCAGTAGTGAATATTATTGAGGCAATATGAGATTTTAACATTCTGTAAAGAATTTGATGCAGTTCTTTGGGGATGACATTGAGATATAGATCAAATACATTTAGACCTTAGTGTCATTCCAATAAATTTATATAGCTCCAATTCAAGATAAATATCAGGACCTGAAATTGATTGCTGAGTGATTTATCAACAGACAATGCTGACTGTGAGCACATGCGAAACTAGTTTAAATCACTTATCAAATAAAATTCGTCTTAAAATAAATCATAAATATGTACTAAAATTTGTAAAAATTTTAAATTAATATTCATTACTGAATATGCGAAACTAGTTTAAATCACTTATCAAATATAATTCGTCTTAAAATAAATCATAAATATGTACTAAAATTTGTAAAAATTTTAAATTAATATTCATTACTGAATATAGAAAAGAATGAGTAACCTACCAAATAAATAGGCCATTTTCACACTAAATGTGCTTTGTATTTGAGGCATTCAAAGTTAATAAACATGGAGTAATGCATTATCCAGAGAGGTTTCAATTGCCATCTTATGTAATATATAATTTACAGAAGAAAGTAATCTGTCAGTGAGTAGAAGAAAAAGTAGTCCTTTAATTGAGCTAGCCCCCAAAGGTAACGTGTTAGCGACTTCATTTTTCTTAGCTTCGGCACATGAGGTCAGGCAGCAAGCATTCTCCTTCTCCGCCTGATTTTCCCTGACTGTGTACGATCAATGTACTCATTAAAACCGAATTGGTTATGGGGCGCCAGTGGGGCCTAAATCTGGAAACAATTTCTACCCTACAAGGGATGAGAATGATGTAGAAACTCGTTTTTACTAAGCATTTCTTGTGAATCATCCTGTTGTTCTTTGCATGTGTTAGGTACTGTCCTTTCGGAATAATGTGTCTCATAGCGGGTAAGATCGTGAGCATACCTAACCTGGTAAAGACGGCCGAACAGCTGGGCATGTACATGTTGACAGTCATCGTCGGCTTAACCATTCACACAATCTGCACCCTGTGCATGCTCTACCTTGTCATCACACGAAAGAACCCTGCCGTCTTCATCAAGGGCATGCTCCAGGCCTTGGTCACGGCACTCGGCACAGCCTCGAGGTACTTCATCAATCAATTAATAAATACAGGTAAAGATAGCACATATGCTTACACGCCCTCATGAAAACTCCTTGGAGGGGCATGGTCTCAAGGTCGTAGGATCAGTTCGGCTGAGGCGTTAACACGACAGCAGTAGTCTAACAACGGACACATTGCTAACCTTTCAACTTGCACTCATTTACCCAAATGTAAGGCTGGAGAGCTGAATGGACATCAGGTGACCTGGTTTTTGTCCTCACGAAGAGCTGGTAAAAGTAATAAAGGCAGCGCCCGGGAAACTGCGATTGCTGGAAGCTCGAGCAATCAGTTCTTCTGCAATGCAGTTCTTCCCAGAAATTTGCTGTACTGAAAGAGGAGTTTGCTTGTGAGTCCTGCGCATCAAGGGTCGCTGGCGAACACAAGTCTCCTTTCAGGATATGGTGGCGAGCGGTGCTATTGATCAGAGGCTTTATCTTCGGGGGACTTTATGCCTTTAACAGCACGCGGGTTCGTGAATGGATCAGTCCGACCGTACACAGACGTAACACCGATTCTTTCTTTCACACGTATATTACAAGTATTTACACCGTATTTGCAACAAATTCGGCAAACTCAGAGTCTATGATTCGCATCGGCCTATTGATCTGGCGAGGTCCGTTTAAGAGATACAGGTTTATTATTTTTCTTCTGTTCTCCGGAACCTAACGCCTCGTTCGACCGTTGTTTAGCGAATGCCTTCTTCGCTTCGCACCCTTCCTTAACTTTTCCCTTCATCTGTCAATCACCCAACTTCTCCCTTTCGCCATCCGATCAGCATCCCTCTGTTCCGTCTGTCTCTTTCTCGTTCTCTCTCTCTCTCTCTCTCTCTCTCTCTCATTCTCTCGCTCTCGTTTACTTCCACCTGTCAATCACCGGCGTCCTATCCGCCTCTCGTTAATTACATCCAACTGTTCCCCAGTGTTCCGTAAGAATTAATTACACAAATACTCAAACTAAATTATCCGACATAATACAGTCCACAATATGCACAAAGTTAAACCGTCATTGTTTTTACAACTTTTCACTACATTTGCCATCTGCAAGTCTTTTTAAGAACTGCATTCATGCACCAATTGGCCACGCAGTTCACTACAAATGCAATCGACTTTAAACGATCTATGTTATTTGGCTTCGAATCCAAAAGGCACGATTTGGCGCATAAATATAAGATGGCGGCCCTCTAGCGGGGCACTCGTTTATGAAGCGCCTTAATTGTATGGCTTCCTGAGGAACGGAGAAAGTTGGAAGTTAAATGAAAACATTTATCAATTGTCTGCATAGAGGTGAACATAACATAACATGACATAGCATAGCATAACATGACATAACGTAGCATAACATAACATAACATATCGTAACACAGCATAAAATAGCATAACATAACATAGCATAACATAGCATAACAGAGCATAACATAGCATAACAGAGCATAACATAGCATAACAGAGCATAACATAGCATAACATAAAATAGCATAACATAACATAACATATTGTAACATAGCATAGCATAGCATAGCATAACATAACATAATATAGCATAACATAACATAGCATAACATAACATGGGTTTTGACTAGTTCAGAGAAAACATTGCATCTGTCGTAGAGCTTCATTTTCTTTCCTAGTACGGCGGCCCTTCCAGTGACGTTTCGTTGTCTAGAAGAGAACATCGGTCTCGACCGGCGCGTCACCCGCTTCATGTTGCCAGTCGGAGCCACTGTGAACATGGATGGAACGGCTCTCTATGAGGCTGTGGCCGCCATCTTCATTGCTCAGATGAATGGAATATCACTGAGTGCCGGACAGGTGATTACTGTCAGGTAAGCACTGTTTTTTATCATTCACCTGTTAAGTATTTAGACACTTAATAAAGGGCATTTAGGTACCTCACTGCATATGCTGACCTATGTGATGTTGGCTTGTATCAAAAACAAAAATTCACTCATAAGCAAATAATGCTTAGATGACTTGAAATATCCCCACTGGCGGGCTCCCGCGTACACGTAGTGACCAACCAACGGAATGATATGGAAACACAACACACTTAAGACAGTAAGGTTGATGTTTCATACTTACTCACTGCTAATCACATCCTGCGAGAAAGACTGCCGCAGACCCATATCATTTCGTAATCCTCATGTCTCGTTTACGAGTTAAGATGTTTTGATTGTATCATAGAGAAATTTGTATGTATGTACGTATATATATATATATATATGCATGTGTATATGTGTATCCTGATTCCCCTCTTACTGCCTGCCTGCCTGCCTGACTCTTGGATCTTGACCTTGGAACCGAATTCTTCTTGCCTACCGAATTTGTTTTGACTGAGCGCCTGTGAATAAGCTGGTTCCCGCGACTTACTGTAGTTTTCTTTGGGAGCTGTAGAAATCTTGAGTTTACGATTACAGTTACGATGTATATATGTATGCAAGTTTGTATGTATGAATGTATGAAATGCAGGTTAGGGTGGTCCACGAGTATATAGTAAAATATAAACTTTAAGTGTTTTAATACTGGAAGATGCCAAATGAGTCCATTCCATTATATAAAATAATAAATTGAGTGCAATGTGATGTAAATTGGAGAATATTTAGAATTTTCATCCATTGTGTGGTTTTTCCATCTTTCACCATCTCTCCTTATTTCTTTTTGGCAAATGAAAAGTCTGATGTAAGTGTGGTTCATTTGGTAATAAATGTTGAATTTCTATTAACTTAGATATGCCAGGGTAATTTTTCAATCATTATAATTATATTATAATTATGGTACGGAAAATGAAACTGAAAGCCAGTAAGACAAAGTTTGAGGAAGCACGTCGTGCGAATTGTGATGGTACTGAAGGTTATGAATGACACAGGTGAGAGAGGAATAAAGTTGATCCAGGATTAAGTTCAGTTCTTACAAATGATGAACAGCAGAAACAATGTTTGTGACTTAAGCATCGTCACAAATTTTCTGATTTCAATAAGAAGACTGTTTTGCCAGACATGAAACAAAACCTGAATAGCAATCTGAACTGGCGCCACACTGAAGACAAGAATGCTCAAAATACATTTGTGACGGAACTTGCAATTTGTTGACTTACTAGTTACTACTTTATCAGAGTAAACTAATGTTTGCAGTTTTAATCGTACTAAAATACATATTTTGTTGTCTTTGTGTACTGAATTGCGCTTGTTTGACATAGAGCCGTATAATATAGTATAACCAGAAATTTTTGATCGACTTGCGCAACCTCTAAATATTGTTCGATTTCGCTGAAATTTTCACCTGGTAGTCGTTTAATAGATGGACGGCAATGGCGGGTTCCAACTAGGAAGGTTAACAATGTTTGGGACCGCCCTAATGTCCGTACGTATGTATGAATGCATGTATGTATGTAACTGAGCATGTATATAGGAATTCTATTCCGCGGGTGCATTGAATTAAGATGAAATTTTGATTATCCAGCTTGACGGCCACTTTGGCCAGCATCGGCGCTGCAAGTGTTCCGAGTGCCGGACTGGTCACTATGATCCTGGTACTGACCGCCGTTGGTCTTCCCACTCAAGACATCAGTCTCATCGTTGCTGTCGACTGGCTGCTGTAAGTGGTTAAACTGACTAGATTAATGGTCACCAAACCTAATTGGTATGTTCTGAGTGCAAAACAGCAGTCAATCATTGGTTGGTCATTTATTATTCTGTGCTATTTCCAATGCATCATTCGTTCAATTTCATTCAGTAAGTAAGTAAGTAAGTAGGCTAAATAAGTCAGCCAGTGGCGCTATCAGTCAATAAAATGCAGGTAGCTGTCTGTGTAGAATGGGTTTAGGAGAGTTCGTATTCGTGCGTCTTCTACAAATTAAATTCCGATTCCGATTTTAGATTTATATACTGGGTCTGTGTTAATACCAGAATCTGTCGGTAATGCGGAACCCTCTTCATATCGATCAGCTGAATGAATGGCTATGTCAGCTGGCATGTTCTGCAAGAACTGGGTGATCGGTTCTTGAGTAGTTTGCAATATAGCGCTAATGCATTTCTGCTAATTTCAAAGTGACTGAATGGGAAGACAGATTTCACCCAGCCAGTTAATTATTAATTAACTGTTAATTATTAATCAGAAATTACTAATGTACAGTTCGTCGTTTTGTTTTCATTTACAGAGATCGCATTCGGACGTCGGTCAATGTGCTCGGCGATTCGTTTGGAGCCGGCATCGTCAACCACCTGTCGAGGGCTGAGCTCGAGGAACAAGACCGACTGCACGAGGAGGCCGAGCGCAAGGGATCACTGCGAGACCGTGCGGCCATCGAAATGGAGGAGACGGGTTTCGAAGCAGACGGACTACACGGGAAAAGAGCAGGAATCGGTAACTAGTCCAGTTCTCGATGTGTTCCTTGGTCGAGTATTTATATAGCGTCAATACATAATGGCAAGAATAAATTGATGGCGCTATGTGAAGCACCAGGTCAGTGTTTATACACTGTAACTTCTTTGTGGAGACTCAAATCCGCATACTCTGTCCTACAAGGTAAGCACTCAACCAGCTATATTGTATACGAATTTTAAAAGATTAACGTGCCAGGCAAAAAAAACTTGAATCAGAGGCAAAAAGACTGGAATCAGAATGTATGGTACATAAAAGATCTAATACAAGTAATAATGAGAAGGAAATTACTCTTGTTTGGACATATATGCAGGATGGATGACAGTAGAAAAATAAAAGGCGTGATGATGGGAATTATGGACGGAAATAGGAGACGAGGAAGACCTAACAGGGATTGGACAGATGATATAAGGGATTGGTGTAAGCAAGACTTGCACGCCTTGATAAGAACAGCACAAGATCGGGAACTGTGGAGACAAGTGACAATGCATGCAGTGGACACCTACGGGCTCTCGGCCCATGGATCATGATGATGATGAGTACATGATACCATATTCATTCAGTCATTCGTTCATTCGTTCATTTTTTCACTCAGAGTAATTACATAGCACCCCTCAAAATGTGTGGAGGCGCTCCAAGTCCAGTTCAGGTTAACTAGAACAGTTTCCAAGTGTTTGAGGAAAGCGCGTGCAGCGTTCCTGGCAAGAAGGCACGCAGATCCAGATGGAGGCTGTTCCATAGTCCGCACAAAATAAAATACAACATAATACAGCACAATACAATACAGTACTATGCAATGCGATGCTAGGTAATGCTAGGCAATGCTTAGCAATACAACAGAAACAGCCCAAGAAAACCATGCATGCGTTTCTTGTTCACATCAGATGGCCAAGGATGCATTCCATAGCCATAGCATTCCACATCACGTAACGTTAGCATCGTATTGCATAACATTTTAATACAACCCGTTGCAATCCATTGTATCATAATAGATTACAATACATTACATCAAATACCGTTACACTGCATTAGATTGTATTAAATTGCATTACTTTATATTACTTTGTTTGAAATTGCAGACAGACTTCATAAAGTGTGAGATTGCAGACGGAAGATACCTAGATGTGAAACGTGTAAAGGGTTAAGAAGCGGTCTCTGCGAGAGACTCCAATGATAAGAAGAACAATAATAGCAATATGAATGCTCGTCGTCTGAGTTGGTTACTGAAATCTTCCGGTTATTTCGTGTTACTTCAGAACTCAGTTGTAAGAATTAATATTAGACCTTTGACATTCACATGAAACTTTAAACGTATGTCAGATTTCTTCTAGTGATTCAAGTTGCGTTATGGTTTACTACGTACCTCCCGTTCTTGTTTATGTGACTGCTCAAATACTTTCTTGTTAGTCACTTGTATTTGCTGTAAGATTTTCCTGTTATTTTAAGCACGAATTTACCCCTGATTGGTGAAATTTTAATCTACTGCTAAATGAAGTTTCCGCAATGAAGGTGAAAAATATTCATACCTCGTGCCGTTAAAATGATTCATGTCGGTGCTGTTTCATTATAGACTTGGAGATTTTGTTGAGAGTTAAAAAAATTGCATTGCCTTACAAAACAGTAATCGTAATTATACAATGTACAGTACACTTAAATAAAGGCTCTACAAGATTCTGCTGAGGCGCTCTAGACAAATTTGGATACATTGTCCTGGCATAGTGGAATAATCTGACGAAAAGAAATTTAAGTAAATCCTATATAGTGTGCTGGATAATTTGTGTAATGCTTCAACAATTTTATTTGGAAATACTTTGAAAGGCTAAACTAGTAATGGAATTTTGCGATGTTGTTCATTTATTTTCATATCTGCATCTATCTTTATCATTTTCAAAGTTAACTAGAAGAAACATTAAAACTAAATATTTAACATTAGAAATATCAGCACTTCAGACAAAACACTTGTACTGAATCGTTGAATAATACTAGTTCATATTGTAAATATGAAGCCCAACGTATTACAGCTTTATCTGCAATTGCGTTTGTATATATCCGGTAACTTAGATAGCAAAATAACTTGCTTGGTATGGGATATATGAGAAAATATTATCGATTGCCCTTAGTATTATTGCACCCATTCACCGTTCAATCGAATAGTTCTGGTGAAAAGGGCGCAGCAGGCTACATACACAGCCTGATGGTATATTTTCGGTGTAAAGAAATCCTTACAAAACACTGCTTTATCCAATCTTCAGCTGAAAGTTGCAGGATTATATATTAAGTTAGATGTATTTCTAGTAAGCTGGCGTTGGTACTTACTTAATGGCAGACATGCTTTTTGTGGTCCAAGTGTATTGGGCTCTGGTCCTAAAGAAATTGTTTACCCTCAAGGAGTTGATTTTAACTAGCACCTAAAATGTGCGGGGATTGAGGTGGTATATGAATTGAATTATTAATAGCAATTGTTTGTAATTTATCAGCTGGATAGTACTCGGTCGAAACCTAGGTTTTTAGCCTGGGAATGAGCTCCGAAGGTCTTAAATCCGGCCCTGCTTAGCACCAAGTTTTCCAAGAAGTAGGCTGGTGTATTTAATGTTCATTTAGTAGAAGCATAAATTATTATAGTAACATTTGTTCTTTTAAGGTGGAAATGCAAAATTACCGTTGGCTGATAAATGTTAATATTTTTCATGAAATTCATATTTGTGACATTGTTATGCTATGTTTATTTTGCTATACCAGCTATTAATAATCATAGAATAAGATGTTGCACTGTTGGGTTGTTGGAATTATATATTAATAACAAATAGTTAAATTATGCAGAATTCAAAATTCGACTGCAAAAAAGCGGGTATTCTTTCCTCCTACTTTTTTCTGTTTCTGTCAGTCATGTATATATATTTTTATTTTTATGAAGTTTTGTTTTTTTGCTCTAATTTTATTTATATTCTGAACATGTTTACTCAGATCCTCTCTGTTTCTCTTTATATATATATACATATATATATACATATATATATACATATATATCTGGCATTCTTTGTTTTTATTTCTCACCTTCTGTCTATCTTTCGGTATCATTTTTTGTATTTTATCTGCGTCTCGCTCTACGTCTTTCTGCCTGTTTGTTTGTCTGTCTGTCTGAATCACTCTCGCTGTAGGCCTATATATTCGCATCCGATTCAATTGGAAGAGACAAAATCTGCAAATTAATCAGTCTTCTAGTGATGCAACAAGCCTTAACTATATTCGCATCTCCCAGAAGATTAATTTAAGACCAGTGACAGCCAGCGGTGCCGTTGTCTTACACATACCAGGCTTTTCCACTGAAAGTCTTGCACAAGAAATTTCAGAAAAGCGAATCGTTATAAATCCTCGAAGCATTCCAGAGTGAATCAGTGATTCCATCATTGCATCGGTCAGTCAGCGCTGACTAAGACTTTCATCATTCCGGTGTCTGAGTTCGCTTCAGTGCGTCACCTTCCTATCTATCAGGTCATCAGTCACAGGCCCTCAAGGGACGCTGACATTGGCAGGAAACCGACAGGGTCTGAGCCTCACAGCATCATTGACACTCCTTCGATTGCTGAAAACTTACAAACTTAACGGCCTCTGTTTCGATGACTTCTGATTCGAGTTGAAAACGATTCGGTCCGTTTGAGATTCGAAACATTCTCATAAATTCTCGATTTAATATTATAAAGAATCGTTATTTCATCCAGGCGTAGTAATACTTCACGGATATTCAAGGAGGTGCATTTTCAAACAGCTGTAAATGCACTTGTTTTGACCAGTCAGCGATATGCACAGCGCTATGCGTTGTCCTCAGAAGGCGCTACATTATTCGTTGTTTTGATACATAAATACATTTCCCTGCTAAATGCCATTCTTTGAGCTTTGCAAGTGAATGCTACAGCATAACATATTGGTCGAATGATCAATACATTGCACACTGTAATTTGAGATATTTTTGATGTCAAATGAGATTATATAATGATATCTTGTGACGGAGCATAGCTAGTAGTGCTATGAAATCAGACGAAGTTGTGTAGCAATTCACCAGAGTGCAAGTGAGCGGAGAGGTCGTTCAATCTTTATTCCTTCATGAAATGCATACATGAACATTAAAATCAAAACAAAACAACTGAAGTGCCATAATTTGTTCAAATTATCAACACCTCACTTTCATTTCAATCCTGGCTAATACATTACATCATTCACAGATTACATCTATCTGTCATCAATAAAACATATTCTTTGCGCATAGAATTTGGCTTCTCATCTAGCGGAAGACACCAAAAACTCAGTCTATATATTCAGGAAAACATGCAGTTCATTAGCTTTGACTGGTAAGTAGTAACTGTGTAACAGTGAAGCGAGGCAGCGCAGTGAAAACTGAAGCAGAAGCAGAACAGAGAAGAAATAAAGGCAGCTTCAAGCGGGAAAGGACTCGAATGAAGCAAGAAGGGAATAAGGAAGAATAAAGAGAAAAGAGAAAAATGGGAGCGAGGGAAGAAGAAAGAGAGAGAAGGCAATAAGGAGAGAGACAATGTGTAAGACAGCGACATTCGAAAAACCTAAAGGGTTGACTTAGATACATGTAGCATGATTCCGAGAGTCTAATGATACTGGGCCCGATTTTCGGTAGCTTGCATTTAGGAAAACCCATTTGCACAAATGGCCGATTACCAGTCACTAACAATTTCTTGATCCTGAAGATGCGACTGAAAGTGTTCCGACAGTTTAATTTCTTCAATTTCATGCACTCTGTTTGGATTGAAAGGCTTCTGTCGACCTCGCATCACAAGAGCATCACACATCAGGGGACGCATCAAAACGCGAAAGACTGCTTTTGATGTAGAGTACAGTTTAACGCAGAAGAAACTTCGTCTTTTCCGCAGAAGACATCAATTTAAGTAGCTCCTATAGATGCACGGACGCAGTAATCTCAGGCGGACTTAATGACACCTTTAGAACTGTCTTTTAATTCATTTATCAAGAGTCAATCCGATATGAGAATCCACGCAAGGCAGGTGTAACTCAAAAGCAACATTTGTATAGCACCTCTAGTACGAATCTCTTAATTAAAGGCGCTTTATTCGTGGCTATCAGACAGGAAGATTTGTCTTGTGTGATACAGTACGAGTTACGCGCAAAGGAGTTGAACTCATGCTTCTTGTATTAGTCGCAACTGCATATATCACTGAGCATATCTGTCATTTTTTTATTCATCATTATTATTTTACCAGTCTAACCTGGTTAGACCACCGCGACACGGAAATGTAGTTTTGTGAGATATGGTGGTATTTACGGTGGTGTGATGGACCTGTAATCCAACGATTGCGGTTTCAAGCCTACTGAGGTTACAACGACCATTGACAAGTTATTCGCTCACACTTGTCTCCCGCCTCATTTTTTAAGATTTGATGACATTGCGCACGTAAAAATACAATAAATAAATAAATGAATAATCTCATCATGATGCTGAAGCCGGTGCTGTTGATATGAAATGATCTTAACTAATGGAATCATCCATATGTTCACGATTAAATGGCGTCATTACCTCACCTTGCCGTTGATATTATATTAAAGACAGACGATCTGAATCGAATTGGTTGCTGTTTGAACTTGTTGTTGTTGTTGCTGCTGCTGTTGTTGTTGTCTTCCGTTGCACGAGGCTCCGTTGTTCCTCCTAACAGACTGAGCATGCGTCAAGACCGTTTCTCCATCCGAGGCACACCTCTGTTCGTCGTCATTGTCGTCTGCGAGGACCTTTCTTGACGACGAAGAAGCACGAGGCTCTGACTCAGCAGCCGATTCCTCGTCAGCGTCGTTGCAGCCGACAGCGGATGAGATATCATCAACGGACTTGCTTAACCTCATCTCGAGCCTCTCAAAGAGCCGGGCAACGCTCGTATCCAGACTCGGCTTCACGGGACAGCGGTTCTGACGTTGGTATGACGTCAGGTCGACGTCAGAGTTGCACCGCTCTCGCACTTCCGGAACGATGACGTTGCTATGACTACCATCCTCCTCCTCCTCCTCGTCATCGCCGTCAGTACCTGCCTGCTTACGGGAGACTGCGCTTGGCCGTCGGTATTTGTCGGAGTGGCGAAGTCGTCGATCGCGGTAGGCTGTTATGCACCAGTCCGACAGGTGGAGGACCTGCCCGGAGGAGTATGGGAACATCGTCATGCCGACGGATAGCCGTGCCACGGATGAAAGAGCATGGAGCATTCGACTGAGGCGCTTTGGACCTGAAACCATAGAATAGCGAGTCTCTGCATTTCCTACAGTACAAACAAGCAAGCGAACTCTATACAACCGGATTATTCACAGGCGTTCAAGCGTCGGAGAAATCGTTCAGGCGTCCTTTGGATCATGTTCAGATCCGAATGAAGATCGGATCGATAAAATCTCGATAGAGATCGACTGTGTGGTAATCGAGAATCCTACGACGATTCACATTTCTGCGTGATTTTGTGCTCTATAGCTATTTTCGTAATCATAATAACAGCATTAATAAAAATAAAAATAATAATAATAATAATAATAATAACAGTAACAGTAATAAAGTAGATGGAATTTGAAATTGCAGGCCGCAAAGGAAACGATTATTCCGAGAAGGAATCAATGAAGGAAATAATTGCGCCCACTGATCGATACCATCGACTCGTCAGCACCGGATAAGCGAGTCATCGCATTGATCCAATGTTTACAATTTCCGTGAAGCGGCGATCGTTATATTTTGAAAGATTTATACCAGGTCGACCAAGTTCTGTAAGATTTATCGGATCTGCTGATTCCCGACTGAATAAAACGCAGTTTATGTCTTATCAGGCTGTGTCCGTCCGTTTGTCTGTTTGGCTTTCTGTTCCTTCCCTGTCTATCTGTTTTTATATTCTCTTGAGTGACAAAACGCCCTGTAAGTCAGGGTGTTTACGTGTCCCAACGACTTATGGTGTGACTCTCTACGGTTCTGGGTTTACTTAGTAACATGGTACGAGACTGGTTCTCAAAGTTAAGCGGATAGAAGTACATGTTATATCTAGCTCATTTATATATTTGCTGGTTAAAATTAATTTGTATATTATGCATTTGTCACAAGTTATTTTATTGGTACTTGGCATTACACCGAAATAATTGTCTATTTTCTTTCAACTGATGTTCTTGGGTGCGTAGTCTTGAGGTTGGTAAATCAGATGAAACCAGGGCAGCACAGAAACATCAGCCTATCCCGCAATGGCGGATCCAGTATTGCTACCTTGGGAGGGCAAGGGCATTCCGGCAGTCCACCATGCACGGGTCTGGTCTGAGGGGCGTCGGCATATAACCAAAAGGGGCGCGGGGTCGAACAGTCCCCTATAGCTAAATCCGCCGTTGCTTTTGTTGGGTTTGATTGAATCTATAACTCTTTGCCACATTTATCACACAATAGAAATGGAGCCCAATGAAACACCGCTGCATTCAGCTTATCACTTGGCCAATAATGAGCAACTAAACTACAACTGCAAATCCCTCTATTTGATTGTTTTTGTCGACTATGTGACTCTGCTGAACGATCCAACAACCTGAAGGTCGCAACCCCGACGGCGAAAGCTGAGGAGGACTTTGAATGAATGAGGAGTGGCACTGGCGTAGAAAGCGGCGCCGTCGAAGAAATCTCAAATAGACTTGAAAGAGACGGGAATTGCCGAAAATCAATCAATTGAACTGGACTGAACGGCATCCACGAAATTGAACAACTTTCCATCAGTGGAAAGACGACCGCGGAGGTTAGATACGATAGACAGATAAACAGGAATACAGAGAGAGAGAGAGAGAGAGAGAGACAGACAGACAGACAGACAGACAGACAGACAGAGACAAAGACAGAGACAGAGAAACAGAGAGAGACAGAAAGAGAGGCAGAGAGAGACAGAGGGAGAGACAGTTAGAGGGTGATAGGGTGAAAGGTATAGAGACAGACAGAGAAACAAAGGCAGAAGTGCAGAGATGTAGATACACATATAAAAAGAGAGGTAGAAAGACAGAGACAGAAAAAGGTTTACAGACAGTGACAGATACCGGTAGGCTAAAGAAGAAAGAGACAGAAAGACAAGCAAGAAGATAGAGGGACATACAGACATGCAGAAAGACATAAAGAAAGAAAGATAGATAGAACAGAGAAAGAGAGACATCTAAAGATAGATATATAGACATAAAGGGAGAGAAAGACGGAGACAAAAGCAATAAGTAAGCAGATCCTCAGAAGCAATGTCTCGTCAGAGCAAACACTTATAAAGGTTATGCATCTGTGTATACATTTATGCAGCGCCAGTCTAAATTCTTCTAAAAAGCAATCTTCACCGAACACTGTGTTGTAATAAGACAGAAACCCCAGACATTTTCATTCCGGACGCCACAACAAGCAGCACTGACCCTCCAATCAGACACCATATTCGTGTGCCTTATTACCCGACAAAATATGTCTCGACCATCTGGCCACATCACTGTTTGCTTGCTTTCAAAAGGAATAAACATCTGGCGGACTGAAAGAAGAACAATGAAACAGAGGAAATCACAGACGACTGCAGTAAACACTTCGGACATCCACCACTCGGCTCACTCAGATTGGCAAAGGCCTAGGCAGACATAGACATAGGCAGACGTAGACCTAGGCAGACATAGGCGTATGTCCTACACAGACCGACACAGGCGGATGCCCTGTAGGAACCTCGGGCACAGCGAGAACCACAGAAACAGACAAGATTGAGTCATTTCCATTCCGAGTCTTATCTGCCTTTTGAGAGGGTGGGGCTTCCCAGATATTTCTTCGGTTCTTTCCCGGCTTTTTCATGTCGTGCTCGTTTTACATTTCCTGGAGAAGGGGTTTCAGCGGCCGTGTCAGGGGCAGCAAAGAAAGGGACCGACATGATTAGGGCACTTGTTATGCTTAAAGGCATCTCGAGTAGCAGTGTCCTGGTCCAGAAGCTGATGGCACTCACGATGCGAACTGGGGCCATGATCTTGTGGATGCAGATGTCGCTGGAGCCACTGATTCATTAGCAACTTGAGGTTATGAGGACGAATTCCGATGGCTGTTGCAGCGAAAGAAAACAGTTTTAAAGCCGTATAGCTCGTCTTCAATGATTTCTGCTGGAAAGGGTAGAGGCTTATCGCTTCTTACAGGCACAACTCCCATGCCCATTCCTGTCTGCCTCTCCTTCTTCTTCTCCCTCCATCCGTCTGTCTGTCTATCTCTCTGTATAGCCATGTATCTCTATCTCTATGTCTATGCGTGTCTACATATCTGCGTATCTGTGTGTTTGTGTCTGTATTGCCATAGGAGTATTTGTGTCTGTCTGACTGACTGTCTGCTAATCTACCTATCTCCTTGTCTTTCATTGTGTATGTTTGCCTGTCTGTAATTAGGTATGTACGTATGTACTTTGTATGTTCATTAACGCCTCTCGGTTCTCCAGCAGCAGCATCGCCTGCCGGATGCCTTTGCCTACCTAAGCTCCTGAATACATACATACATATATCTATCTATAAGTAAGTAAGTAAGTAAGTAAGTAAGTAATGCATTTGTTAACACGCCATATGTCCATCGGCTGAGCGATGAACATATGACATGGGGCGCGGCAGCATATTGGATAGAGCGTTCGGCTTGTAACGAGGAGTGTACGGGTTCGAGCCTCCTCCCTTGAGACTGTTACTGTGTAGGGACCTTGAGCAAGTCCTTCACTCACAATTGCTCGGCGCCATCGATTGATGCTAAGTCATTAGATAGTGGCGCCTAACAAATGCAGAAATATTAATGACGTACGGACATCCAGCTTTTTAATGATCCTCCAGCTTAACAGCTGTATCTGTTCTTCCACCTCTATGCCCACCTGTCTATCTGTTTTCGAAGACTAAACGCGATTTTAATGATACGATTTATATGGCGCAACTTAATAAAATTAAGTCAAAACATTCTGACGTTGTGTTGTCTTACTTTTCGAACTACAGATGGCCGCTATGTCTTCCTGCTTCACTCCGGCTCTCGTGCATAGATTCAGCAAAGCCTCAATTTGCCTCTGAAACAGATTTAATATGAGAGACTTTGCACATCTCCTGATAACTTTCTATAGGCAAAATAAGTTCCATTATAAACTTATTACCCAAAAAAGTTCGTACAGTATGTATGTTGGTATCTGCCTATTTATATAGTGCCTTTTAGAAATCTCAAAAATGCGCTAAAACAAACCTTAATATAACCCTCCGTAACAGCAACTCTGTATCCTTCTCTCTCTCTGATCTCCTGGCAATCGGATTTTGGTTTTTACATATTATCTCTGGCTGTCCCTCTGATATGACGCAGCGCTCGTGAATAAGCTGGTGCCCTGCACATAGCTTTTAAGCAGCGCTTTAGAAATTCTCGCGTTCTAGATTTACGATTTGATCTTTGGCATTTCATTTACATTGCAACCGTTGCACTGTTTAGGCTAGCACTTAAAGATCTCGAAAACTTTTGCAATCACCGGCGTGCCTGCGAACTCAACAGGAATAACAAAATGGCGATCGATAGGCCTACCACAGCTGCGGGGCCAATCATAACTCAGAAAGATATTCAAGAAATTTGTAGAAAGCGCTATATAAATATTAGACATTCATAGGTTACATTATATTTTTAACTACTGTGCCAACAGGCACTCGGTTTCTTAAGAGTTTGAATCCCGATTTGGCGAGATTGAACAGGATACCTGCATGGAAAATGGAAAATGTGATTTGGCGAGTATTCTATAAATGTTTAATAAAGAAGAAGTCTCGAAGGGCGCTATATAAATCCTGTGTAAGATCAAGTAGTCGGATTCCGGTTTTTCGCTTACAATGCGCGTCTGTCTCTCTTCCTCGGCTGCCTCCAGTTTTCGTTCAGCCCTTCGTCGAGCTCTTCGCTGGAGCCGAATTCGAAACTCCTGTCTCTGCTTCACCGTCACGATAATACCTTTCATGAATAATTAATCAACAAGAAGACTACACACTCTCAGGCTCGATCAGCATCATACAATCCACTCGGCTGCGCGACCTGCCAGGAGAATGTCTGTCCTCTGCTCAGGGCCTTACACACATTTTATTTATACATTTAATGCACTTCAGACGTTCAGCGAATCTGAATCTTGAGGCACGAGACAAGTCCGCGCGAATAGCTAGTCTTCGGTCGTTACATGGAGTCCATTCAGCATGGTTGAACCCACAATCGTTGGATTACATGCCCAACGCGCTACCGAATATGCCACCGTGTCGGGAAAAAACAGCACCTTAGGTTCAATTTATTCCGGTGCAATCATCCCGTCAAGTGTGTTACGTATTCGTGGGAATTGACGACCGCTTTTATGACCCATTTGCTTCTGTTATCACGGGTTCATCACCGTTACAGTTGAACGTAAGAGGCGCTACATTAATCCGCTGATCTAGAAAGGCGCTACAAAACTGTCTGGTTAAAAGGCGCAGCATTACCATGACCATTTTGGACTCATGAGTCTTAGAACGATCTAATCTAAGAACTTCTATAGCGCCACTGTAATAATGCTCAAGGCATCAGTTGATGGTGGCTGCTAAGCAAAATCAAGCTAAATTCCATGGTGAGTCCGGTTGAAAAGCCAAGGGAATGCCAGAAGTCACAGAGAGAGCCTATGGATGAAATGAGTCAAGGAAGAGGTGAGTTTTTAGCCGAGATCTGAAAGTCAAAACAGACTTAACAGAGCGAACGTTTGCCGAAAGAGAGCTCCATAGTCCAGGGCCATCGACAGAAAAGGCACGCCTGCCGGGAGCTGTCCTTATCCACGGAATAGTCAGATCCAGACAGTGCCAGGTAATCGTACACACAGACAAAGCTCCATCGCATACGAGTATATCGTCTCTGTAAGGTATGGTAAGATAAGGTAAGGTAATGTAAAGTTAAGGTAAGGTGAGAAAAGGTAATGTAAGGTTAAGGTAAAGTTTGGTAAGATAAGGTAAGGCAAAGCAAGGTATAATATGGTACAATGTGGTAAGGTAAGGAAAGGTCAGGAGGAGTAATCACCTCTTTATTATTCTGTTAGTTTTATAAATAAGTCCTCAGCTGAGGTTCTGATGTTGAAGGACATTTGAGCTACAGTTCAATCACGACAAAATTAGCGATACAGCAACTGGGCGACTTTTCCTTTTTGGTTGCAGGGTTTAACAACAAATTGCCAGTTTCACTTAGACGCGTAGGGATTCAAAACGATTAGGCTAAATGTTTATTTATAACAGGAATGTGCTAATTTATGATAAGTATATGTTAATTAATTTATGCTAGGAAAATGTTAATTTCCGAAAGGCATATAATGATTTGTATGTCTGCATGTATGTATCAGGATATCAGGACACTTACAATAATATGGCGCATTTCAGGTTCAACACCAAATTAACATTTGCCTATCACAAAATTTTTGCTTAGTTTAGCCTTTCAATTGTCTTGAAACTTAGGATGATTGATAAGACAATGTTAATAGCAGAAATGCAAAAGTCTAAATAACTGTTCAAAGTAACCGATAGAAATCATTTTCAAATACCGTCTACAACTCGCGCAACGCGCCAGACGAGAAGGACAAAGAGGGCGGCGGCTGCTTGCTGTCCATCATCGCCCGAAACTCCGCCCAGAAAGACAATGTCAACGGTAAACGAAGTGCCAATCACCATGGCGTCAAAAATCTAAAATGCAAACATCTTGCCAAGTTAATAAAAAAATGTGCATAGAGTTTGAAAAGTTAATCTTTTTCAGACTGCACTGGTGAAACTAGACCAACTATTGAGACTTAGGCCTACGCATTATATTGTGTCTAATATATTATGTCAAGTCGCATCTGTTTAGATCAGTTAAATAATCGTGTATGACACACTTCTGGGACAGTAGATCGGTAGGTAAATAAGTAATAACTAGGCAGATAAGCTGTACGAAGAGAATCAGGCAGGTGGGTATAAATTTATTTATTAATTTCCATGTACGTACTCATGTATGTGTGTATGTATGTATTTATGTAGGTATGTATGTATGCATCGTAATCGTAATTGCACATTTATATAGCAACTCTTTAAGAAAAACTACTCAGAAGTGTTCCCGACCGGATAACACAAGACCTCGATAAAACAGAATGGTCTTCAATCGCTGGCGAAATAGAGCCAGAGAAAAGGGAAGAAGCTCACAGGTCGCAGGTCGCATGACAGGCTGTTTCAGAGTGAAGGAGGAACCAAGTTCATTCTGTTAGTTAAGTTTTTTGGTTCTTCTTACAAAGGTTCTGCTTGGTCAAGTCTCGTTGGACTATAGGCCTGTTAAGTTGATTATTTGTCATTTCAAATAGCATCCCATGTGACCTAGGCGTCACTAATAAGCTGAACTACGTATGTATGTATGCGTGTATCTATGCATGTATGCAGGTATACATGTATGTATATATGCATGTTTG
The DNA here is from genome assembly GCA_964023275.1 of Norana najaformis. Lineage (NCBI taxonomy): Eukaryota > Metazoa > Annelida > Clitellata > Crassiclitellata > Hormogastridae > Norana > Norana najaformis. The sequence continues at coordinate 23,031,984 of OZ029919.1, forward strand.
TATGTATGCATGTTTGTATGTATGCATGTATATATGTATGTATGTATGTTTGTATGTATGTATGTATGCATGTATGTCTGTATGTATGTATGTATGTATAAATGTATTTATGTATGTATGTATGTATATATGTATGTATGTATGCATGTATGTATGTATGTATGTATGTATAAATGTATGTATGTATGTATGTATGTATATATGTATGTATGTATGTATGTATGTATGTATGTATGTACGTACGTATGCACGTATGTATGTATGTATGCATGTACGTATGTACGTACGTATGCACGTATGTATGCATGTATGCATGTATGTATGCATGTATGTTTGTATGTATGTATGTATGTATGTATGTATATATGTATGTATGTATGTATTTATATGTATGTATGTATGCATGCATGTATGTATGTATGTATGTCTGTATGTATGTATGTATGTTTGTATGTATGAATGTATGTATGTATGAATGTATGTATGTATGAATGTATGTATGTCTGTATGTATGTATGTATGTATGTATGTCTGTATGTATGTATGTATGTATGTATGCATGTATGTATGTATGTATGTATGTATGTATGTATGTATAAAGACACCTTAAAATACCTCTGACAACAAGATCGTGGTCTTGTGTTATTAGGTCGGATGCAAACGTAGCTATCTAACTGATCCGAACCGGTGCTTTTTAAACTATTATGAAGGTGCTTTTGAGCAGACATTTTAAAACAGAAAGTATGTATTTAGTTATTCGTTTATTTTCTTATAAACTTGCATATTTATTCGTTATATAATTTACTGGAAAAGATTATTTTATTTTTGGATTGCGTCTTCAAAAGGCATCCGCTGACAACGCACGCATCATATCGTGCAGAACGCTAGCCCTATAAGCGGCTTATTCTGTTATTGAAAGGGACTTAGCCGTGAAATGCCCTCCACCCCGAGATGACACAAAGGTATGCGTTGTTACCATGGAGCGTTGCCATGTCATTATGCCTACCTCGATCTTGTGTCTGCAGATAAACCTTCCCAGAGCAATTATCCTCACCAGATCCTGCAAACAGATCGTTATTTGATTAGACCAGACACACAGGCACCGCCCTTCCTTCCGTCCGTCCGTTCGTCCGTCTGTCTGTCCATCCGTTCGTCCGTCTGTCCGTCCATCCTTTCATCCGTCCGTCCATGCATCCGTTCATCTGTCCGTCCATCCGTTCGTCCGTCCGTCCATGCATCCGTTCATCTGTCCGTCCATCCGTTCATCTGTCCGTCCATCCGTTCATCTGTCCGTCCATCCGTTCATCTGTCCGTCCATCCGTTCATCTGTCCGTCCGTCCTTCCATCCGTTAGTCCGTCCGTCCATCCGTTCGTTCGTCCGTCCGTCCGTCCGTCCATCCGTTTGTCAACATTTCTAAAGTTCAGTTTCTGATCAGAAGATTTGAGTTTCTGCAAATATTTTTCTTTGTCCTGATGTCTTATATCGATGTGGGTTTGTAAAGCACTGAAGACAGCATTGACAACCAATGACAACCTTATGATTGGATATTGGATGATTACACTGAGATAAACTGCAGCCCGCAGTGTAGCATAGCATCTGAGATTTGTGTAAGGCTTACTTTTTGGAAATCATTTACTCGACTAAAGCAACGAGATTATATGAATTGTAATTATAAATAGCAAATTTATATAGCGCCATTTCCCATTTCAAGAGAAACTCATCAGAGGCAACTGAACACAAGACCACGACTTAATGGAATGGTCTTCAAGCGCTTACAAGAAAGGGGTAAAGAAAGACCGAGGGGCTCATGTAGCAGATTGCAAGGCAAGTTATTTCAGAAAGATGGGCAGACTAAAGCAAAGTTTTATGCTGGACAAAATAAGCATCTTAGGGGGATGCAGAGAAGTGCAGCATAAGGCTAGAAATAGTCTAGCATTCAGTAAACTAGTGATGGCACTGAGGAAGGATTGGTTATGGTCTAATTCTCAGCGTGAGTGAGCATCGTAGAGTATGATGCCACGTGCTGAACTGATATTTATGTTAGGCATTGCTTTTGTGAGTTCTTAAAAGACAAGTTTTAACGGTTTTTCACATCGTTGAAGCAGTACAAAAACCTATCTTAAGACTCTTAAAATTTAAAATTTTTACCATATACCAACAATTTATTACAATTTGACTTAACAAAATCTTGTCAGATCTTTAACCTGAACCTCTCGCTGTAATACCTCTAGTGGTATAAAGTCATGGTTGCTTCTTTGATAGATAGACGAAAATTCTGCAACTGGTTCAGGATTGAAAATAACAAATAACGATTAACAACTTTCTATAGCGCCGGTGTCTAATACACAAGATTTCAACCGATAGTACATCAAACCAAGTTACACATAGTTAGTATCCAGAAAGGCAGACCATTCAGACAGAGATGCAGCCCATGGTGGATAATTCAGCAAATTCCAATATATTTAATAATGAGAAGTGATCGGAGTTCGCATTTCCTGGTAAACTTACCTCGAGTACCAGAAATCCGAGTATGGCGATACTGACGAAGTGAAGCGCGTGTGCTACGTCACGAAATACGTCAGGCTTGGCAGACGACTCGTTGTTAGCTATGAACAGGTCGAAACTCAGGCCTCTGCTTGACCGGGCTTTCGTTTTCGCGTTGGAAACGTTTGACGATGCAGCGTCCTTAGAGCTGTCCTGCTCAAAGTCCTGCATCTGGTCTGCTGCAGAGGCCACTGTTGGTCCGCTGTGGTTGCCGGACCTCGTCGTAGTTAGGTTTTCGTCGGTGGGCAAGTGGTGTATTCGTCCTGTTTCGCCGTTGTCCCTCGTTGCGAATCTGGACATTTGGTCCGGATGAGTGTGTTGGATGAATTCTACCAACGTATTCAACTGTTCGTCCATCTGCAGGAGTCTCTCTTTGTACAATATAAAATAAGATTAGATTAGATCAGAAGAGACAAAGTAAGGCTGACCCCTCCCCAGGAGGGATTAATTCCAGCTAGAAGGAGAGAGGGATAGAGAGAAGAGACAAAATAAGATAATACAAGATGAGGAGACGAGACTATAGCTGAGACGAGATCGTAATTGTATTATCCGGATTTCTTCTTCTTAAAGCTTACTCTCGTCGATATCTACAGCATAAAGCACAAAATTATGGTTCGCCAATGCCAAGCCAAAGGTCCAGTCTATGATAATTAGCTGCAGCCCGTGGCGTATGAGGGAAATTACTGGTAGGCGATGCTGATGACATAGGTAATTCTAGAGCAGAAGCCTTGTAAAGATAAGTGCGCAGGTTCAAAACTCAACTGAGACTTTCATTGTATAAGTACATTGCGCAAGTGCTTAACGCACCATCGGTTGTTGCTTGTCGCGAGAACCAAGTACCAACATATTCACAATCGCTCAGTCAACTCAAAATCGGGGAAGCAGATAAGGTCGGGTTCGGTTCCGAGTCGAAATTTCTAAAGTTTAAGTAAATAGAAAGACGGACGGCTACGGTGGGGGGTGTTTGCAATTGAAGCAGCTTGAAAGATACGACGATGCGGAGATATCAAAATAGGATATTGGAACAAGTAATTGCAATTGGTGCAGATTTGAATAGCTGATAGCATGAGTCTGATAGCTTTGATGAGATGATGCTACACAAGATAGGACAAGATTCAATGTTTACACCGGCAACTGGACTTGCACTGGATTTAGAGTAACATAAAATGAACTTAATGGTTATTAAGCTGTGCTAAGATGATTACATGCAACGCCTGAATGAATTCCAGGGATTATTTGCTATTGTAAAGATTGAGTGTCTGCAGGAGTTAAGTGTCGTTCAATCGCTTTGGACGTCCGCGAATTGTAAGGACGAGTTTGCAGATGGCATTCCGCGATTCCTCGCTGTATTCGATCAATACAGGATCATAAAAGAATGAACGCCTCTGTCTAGAACCCGTATTATGGCTCTATTCATGATTTAATACCGACTAGTGTTTTCAGGGCGGGTTGTTTGTTGGGATGGTCGTTTGCGTGAATCAGGAGAACACTGCAGATGTGAAATGCATCATAATACGGCTTAAGATGTTGACAGGGCATGGAAAGGTTGCATCAAGGCGTGGCTCTTGTCCAATATTCCTGTAACAAATCGGTCTTCACGCTGAAGTGTTTATGAATCCTTCGCTGCCTCTCATCTTGCTACTGCCTTAATAAGTTGTTGATATATGCCGACACGAGCGGCGAACGAGGTAGCCATTGTGAGACATGGCTTCGTAGCTGAGCAAGCACAGCTAAAATTAGAGGGGCTTTTGACAAGACTGAAAGAGGTAACGAGGAGTATCACGTAACCTATTTAACCTATTTCACAATTTTAAGAGTGCGACTTCAGAAGCTAATCTTTACACACAAACCTAAACCCTTGAAATTTAAAATAAGCACAACGGAAATAATGAATGTCGCATATACTGCTAATCTAATCATAACTCTAAAATAAATTAATTTTTAAGTAATCAATAATTGTATATTTTTTAAAGATGTGCAAACTCTACGAATTCTTTTTTGATGAAGTCAATGTACGATGCACAGACTTCAATGAGGAGCAATATAGGAAACACAGTAAAATTTGAGATTCGAGTGGGAGTACATCAGGGACCCTGCCTGAATCCTCTGCTGTTCATCATAGTAAAGGATGCCATATCGGAAAATATGAGAAGTACCATGGGGTATGTTGTATGCTGATGACCTCATAGTGGAAGTCGACGCAGCGACAAAGATACAAGGGCGTTTCACTGATTGGCAGAGGGCACTGGAGAGCAAGGGTCTTAAAATAAATATCAATTTAACAGAGACCATGGTATGCTCCAAAAAAGATGAGACACTTGTGGTCAAGGACATTTCAGGAAATGCTCTGAAACAAGTAGAAACCTTTGGCCGATAATGAATCCTAAAGGCGAATGCAAGCAAGATGATAATAACAGGTTTACGGCGGTGTGGCAAAAATGGAAAGACCTATCGAGTGTATTATGCGATGTCAAAATGCCGGTTCAACTCAAAGGAAAGGTATATAAAGCAATAATAAGACCCGTGATGATATACGGAGCAGAAGCCTGGACACTGACGAAAGAGGATGAGAAGCTGCTGGAGTGAACAGAAATGAGAATGCTGTGATGGAAACGTGGAATCTCACTGAAAGACAAGAAAAAGAATGAGTATAACAGAAAGAAATTGGAAGTGGCATATATATCTGACAAGGTACGAGAAGCCAGGTTGAAATGGTATGGTCATGTATGAAGAGAGAGGAAGAAAGCTGCATTAAAAGAATTATGACAGCTGAGGTTTACGGACGCCGCAGTCGTGGACGACAAAAGAAGAGATGGGGAAACATGATTCAGCAAAGACCTAAAGCTCCTCAGACTGAAGAAAGAAGATACTGGAGATAGAAATAAATGGAAAAGAAGGATTCATGTGACTGACCCTCCCTAGGAAGGATTAATTCCAGCCAGAAGGAGACAGGGAGAGAGAGAGAGAGTTAACTCTACGACTCCAGCTTTCAGTTACGAAGTAGCCGCAATTGTTACGCTCTGAACTTTGCCCCGTAAATGCGATATAAATGTTTAGTTGCATGCATATATGAATACATTCACACATACATATACATACTCATATTACATACATACATACATTAATGCCCTTATAACTACATACCCACATACATATATATACACATAAATTACATTTAATTCTTCTACATGATAGTGATATACTGATTATACTAGTACGTTAGTGATAGTGGTATACTGGTGGTGGGCAAAACAGAATCGTTTTGTATGGATATATATATATATATATATATATATATATATAGAGAGAGAGAGAGAGAGAGAGAGAGAAAAAGAGACAGAGAGAGGGACAGAGACAGAGACAGAGTATAATTGCAAATAAAATTCAAGGAATGAGAGAGAGTGAGAGAGAGAGAGAGAAAGAGAGAAAGAGAGAAAGAGAGAGAGAGAGAAGACAGACAGACAAGACAGATAGAAAGCTGAAATTGTTGTTCCTGTTTTGAATTGATGAGAAAGCTTTGGGCGAGCCAGTTCCCCTTGGCACGACCGCAGGACTTGCTCTTTGCATTGTGGATTGACGTGCAGCCTTTGCAAGGAGACAGACAATTTATGCCTCAGGCGTCGCCTTGAAGACTGGCCGTGATGTGTGCTACAACTGTGTGGCGACGTTGGAGTAATGTCCCGTGCGGTTAAAAATTCATGACGGCATTCATCTGCGGCGACACCAGAAAGAAGTCGCATTAGGAGTAATCACCCTCACTGCGTGCAGCCCCCGTGGCCTTCTGTAATCACCTTATGACTTATAAACTTTCATAACATTGAGAGGAAGCGTTAGAGGACGTGAGATTCATCCCTCATTTACCTGTTTATCCAGTTGATTACGTGTGTTTGTGAGTTCGCCTAGAAGACTTTTCTTTCATCTCCATTTACATATTTCTACACTTTATTGGTTCTGCTGAGTGGAGGGAGACCTTGCAATGCTGCAGTTGGATTTGATGTCTACTTAGACGGATATCGAATCTTGGCTTTTAGTGTGCGCTTTGAAACGGCTGCCATCTTCCGACAGGTTATAATACTTTGACAATGACTGACAAACAGCGATGAGGATCATCCTTAGTTCCCATTTGATACCTGAGACTACATAACACATTATTCAATGAAATTAATGCTGGCAAAAGATGAAGTTGTGTTGCGCTAGCGATGTAAGACAGCGGCATAAGTATAATCGCACACTTATGTAGCTCCTTTCAAGGCATGACATGGTGTGTAACTCAGTGTAGCAGTGTTTACTGTAACTTCATTTGATAGAATATAGTTTAATTTAACTAACAACTTAGCGTATAGAAGCGTAGTGTAGTGTAAGTAGTGTACTGCAGTGTAGGGCACTTTAGTGTATTGTAATAGCGAATTTATATATCGTCTTTTCAAGACAAACACATCAGATGATATGTTCCTGACCTGAGGTAGTGGGCATTTATATATTGCAATAGCGTAGCGTAGCATATGACAGCATAGTATACTGTAGTGGGGGAACCGTAGTGTACGGAAGTGTGGTGCATAATTACTATAGCTCCAATTCGCTATAACTTATCTGCCAATCCAACTGCTTTCGTCGTTCGCCAGTCCAGATACCTATTCCTCTTGATCCACTTTTCCTGGATGCAAAACACATCCTTGCGAATTTCCGACGCATCATTTCTCATCAGTAGCGCCGTCTGTGGAGAGGTGCAACAATCACTCTGGAAATGACGCCATGCCACCTAATCTGCATACGATCAGCTGCTAAAAGGAATCGTTATGCACAGCAGCACCAGCAGTGTCCTGCTCTCTGTATTGTAGGCATCTGCACGACCAGGTCGTTTATCACCAGTGCCAAACGCCGACTGCTGCCGCAGGGGAGAGAGAGAAAGAGACAGAGAGAGAGAGACAGAGAGAGATAGACAGAGAGAGACAGCTAGAAGGGCGCAGAGTGAGAGATGGGCGCAGAGGGAAAACCGACCGAGCGAGGATGTGAGAGGATGCGATAAGGAGCTGGGAAAAAAACGGAGACCAAAGAGAAAGAGGAAAGTAAGGCGGGACGCAGATGGAGATGAATTGAAAATCACAGACTGAGGAATGAATTAAATAAACCTAGCAACAGGCACGATGCAAACTCAGAGAGATTAAAGAGCTAATGAAGCAGATACAGATGTGTAAGAGATAGCGAGAGAGAAAAAGACGGAGAAAAAGAGAACGAATTCAGGAAAGTCACCAAAGGGCACACTGCAAATTGAGATATATACAAAAGATATAGAAGCAGATAAATGTAAATGTATTTGTTCTTCTATGCGACCATCTGGCCTCGACCCTGCTCATTTTTCAAGGAATGAATCGGGTGAGATCCTTCACCACCGCCGCAGATCTGTGTAAAAGAGGGATACAAAGAGGCATACATACAGAGAGCACCACTCAATCCAATGAAATGCAGCACCTTAAAGAGATAGACAAACCGAGACGAGACTTATTGAAGGCAAAGTGTCCTTTGCGACAGTTACCCAGTTATAGGCAATATATAAATGTACATGCATAGCGTACACAGACACATACTTAGATACGTACGCCCTTAACAGAAATGCATCCTAACATCAAGACCCCAGAGTCTGACTAAAACGTTCACAAATACTGTAAACGTAATTGCAAACTTATACAGTCGGCGGTGACAGACATATTTTAGAATCAGAAACAGCGCCCAAGTTACGAACAGCATAATACAACTCAACAAGTGAGTCAACCAGTTCTACAGATTTAAGCCATTCAAATTTCTTGAGCTGCCGTGCGGAGGCCACAGTAGAAATTCACTTTCGACGAGTAAGGATGAGTTTACTAGCCACCATCCAAGATGCACTTCCTCAAAGGCAGTGGAAAACAGCTGCACTGGCCAATGACAAGACAAAGTATACATACATGCATGCATGCATACATGCATGGATGCATACATGCATAAACAGACACACACATACGCATATATACATGCATATAGTCAAACATACATATATACATACAATACATACATGCATACAGACATAGACACGTACATACATACATATTCATGTATGTTTGTATGCATGCATGTATGTATGCATGCATGCATGCTTGTATGTCTACCTATACATATGCATGTATTAAAATATATATATATTATATATATGCAAGTAGATATGTGCATTAGACACGCGTGTCCATCACTAGATGTTCATTTCAGCCAAATGTCATTGCGGATGAAGATAAATGGATGTTGCGCCGCAGTTACCTTTGACTGAGTTGATGTCGAGCAGAATCTGAGCGATGACGATGCTGGCGTCTAGGAGAACGATGGCACAGAGCAGCATCTGGACGGGGTTACTGCGTAGGAACTTCACCACCTTCTGGCGTTTACTAAAGAACATAACTAACATGTTACAAGAACTTCCTGAATAGACAAGGAAGTTCCTGAAGATTCAGGAAGCTTTTGCTTACGTTTAACTTGTGTATCTATAAGTTGCCAACATCTTACCACGAGATATTCGTCGATGTAGTTAAGCAGATGTGTGTTATGATCACTTTGTGAGGTACTCAGCGCTTTTCGTGAGGTGCAAAAAGGGGCTACATTGAGTGTCTTTTTACTGTTACAGTGGCACGTGCTAAGGGACTGTTATTTCTGTCTGACGGTGGCACGTGCCGATGCAGCTGTCTGTTGGAAAGTGTGTCAGAAGGTGTATTAGAGGGAGTGTCAGAAGAGGGCTTTGCAACGTTACCACTCCTTATGACGACTGAATATAAGCCTGTGAAGTGAGAAGCCTGAGAGAGCCTTAGAGTCAGACAGAGCTGCCAGTACTCAAAGTTAGTCCGTCGATGTAGGTTTTAGCGAAGGGTCAATGAAGACTTAGTTATAAGAAGAGTGTGCTGAAAAACAGTTACTGTTTAAATTCGAATAACACTCGTTGTCAGTATGTACATAAGTATGCATAGATGCATTTATGTATGCATGTGTATATGTTTGTATGTATGTGTTTTGTGAAGTACAAAAGGCACAGTCAGTTCCTAATCTCTTAGACAAACATCACCGTCCTAAAGCCTACTTAAAATAATATTACGCACGAGGTAACATGGCTTTCTTTACATCAAACACAAACGGCGTTTCCTTTTCTCTTTGTATTTAAATCTACCTCTCTCAAATAACAAACCTTATCAGCTACATAATATGAACAGTTTCTGTCTTAACCAGTCAGCAGCCATCACCTCGAAGACCTAACCACGGCTGACTAACTTCAAACCTACATACATGTCTACATTATATAGACAGAAACCCATAGCCTATTAACGACTGAACTCTCAAGTGGTACACACGCTCACACTTCCCAGCGCCATCCAACACATCCCAGCCACGACCAACAACGCTGACGCTATATAAATTGTCTTGATACATAAATGAATGCAAGCGTTCGTTCATTCATTCATTCATTCAATCATTCATTTTTACATACATGCATACATACATATATCTACACATACATTTGCATTCACATATATACATATCTACATGCATACAGACATGCATATATGTGTACATACATGCATATGCATATACATACTTTCTCGTTACTTTCTTACCAACATCCTCATGGCAGATTGCGAAATGCATTTGCCCTTTAGCTCTGCGTCCGGTATTCGAATCCTTTGATACTGAGGACTGGCTGTCAAGTTGTGAAAGGTTATTATTGGATTGCTGAATTGCTGTTGTGACAGCGTTTGCTGCCGGTGTAATTATGTTTCTACCCTAGGGCCATACCTCCGAAGACTGATGTAAATGTATAGGGCCACTCATCTAAGGACGAATGCTGATGAAGGCGTCTAATAAATTGAGGATTACATTACCTTGACTTGCATAAGAAATCTCTTTTACTTTTAAAGACTATCCTGAGTAAATTCAGAGTGGTTAAACTGATCAGCACCGTGTCCCAACTAATTATTTATCAACAATGACCATACGTTCAATTATATCGGCGTATGTTTTTAACAGCGCTTTTCTGGATTCAGTGCAGTAGGCCAATTTATTATTATTCTTATTATTATTCTTATTATTATTATTATTATTATTATTATTATTATTATTATTATTGTTATTATTATTATATTGCATTTATTACGCGCGCAAGGTCAGTAAATCTGAATCTGAGGCGTGAAGCAACTGTGAGTGAATGACTTGCTCAAGGTCCCTACACAGTAACCGATTAAGGGGAGACTCGAACCCGTACTCTCCGCGTTACAAGCCGAGCGCTCTATCCACCCGGCTATCGTGCTCCACTGCCCCAATTATTTGCGTGAGTTATACGTAGAACCCTCTGCCAAAACGCACTTCCACGCGACCATCCTTCACGCGCGGCCAAAGGTTTCTCAATCCGAGTGCTGCATTATAGCACGAATCTCAAACTGCCAATCTTCCCAGGAGGCTCCTTGTTCGAGCGTCTTTCTATTAGCTGAACACTTCCGGCTTGCTGGTCTGAAGACCAAGTGCGCATTCTATTTAAGTCCGTATCTGGATGCATATTTGCGTTTCCGGTTGCTCTCTAAGGAAGAAATACGAGTGCCAAAAGCTGTTTGCTTTCGTCGTAAAGCGACCTGGTGTTCATCAGCCGGTCTATTCCTTATCGACTAATGCTGTCAGCGTTAATGGTAGAGCCAGATTTTCGTGATCGCGCATCCGGCACGGTACCTTTAATTAGGTTACTAGATTCGTTACCAAGGTGCAATTTGTGGTTGAAAGCAGTGGGTGGAGATGCGTGGGCAGGAGCGTAGGTCTAATGAATGGCAAAAAGTATCGCAGTATGTATAGCGTTGGTTTGATTCAGCGACAGACAAGAGTCTCATCTTCTCTCTACAAGTCGCTTCTTGGTTGAAAATTACTGCAGATGTATGTATAGTGGCTAGCCCAAATAGATTATAGACAAATGTGCTGTGAATAGTCCAACTAGTATCTAGACAGATGCGCTACGAATATTCCAAACAGTCTCTAGACAAATGAATAACAGTCTAAGCAGTTTCTAGACAAATGTGCTTCAAATAGAACAGTTTTTGGACAAATGTGTTATAGTCCAAATAGTCAAAAACAGTCCACACATTTTCTAAACCATTGTTTTATGAATACTCCACTTAGGAAAGCAAGTCTTTGGTGGCAGTTACATACGACTTCATTGAAACGGTCGATGTTAGTTGTTAGGGTAGCTTTTCTCTGATATCAGCTATACGATCAACAGTCATATAGCAGAAAATCTATCAAAAGACTGCGTAACAAATTTCCCTAGGGATTATGTGTGCCTTGCGAGTTAGTCTGAGACCGAACAGCACTTCAAGCGTCTGTAATGATCGTGTGAACATTGCGGAGTCGATTGCTAGGCATGGATCCACTGAAATGAAGGCATTGGGGAGAGCGTACCCAAAATGTGCTGGTTGATTACTGCTCACTCAGGCCAACATTTTATGGGAGCAGTATAAATTTATGGTGCACTGAAGTTAAGTGTAAACTTAAAATCTGCAAGTTTCATTGTCACCATAAAAGGTGTGCTCGTGGATGGACAACAGCCGGACAACCAACCTCTCTTTATACAATGTATGAGCTGCTATCCTCTCCTCATGCGTTCATGGCCTGCAGTGGGTTGACACAATACTTATCAATCATTCTGTCCTCTACAACGCATATGAATTGGACCCAACACGCAAAGGGAAAAGGTCTCCTAAGCCTACACCTCAGTCACCACAACACCGACTAAATTATATTTGAAGAGACTAATAAAGTGCAATTTATTGAATTTTCACTGACAGTCCAGTGCAACAATTTGGAACAAATTTGAAATTATGGCCCGTAGCTCAGCCTTAACTCTGAGAAGCATAAATCTGTACATTGTAATTCGTCATAGATTACACGCACAAATTATTTAATAAAAATTTTAAAATGAGCTTTCAAAAACTTAGGCTCAACAAACTGATACCCTTAATTATAATTAAACTTTAAAATTGATTTTCAAGCTTTCAAGACTAAGAGCAACTGGTGGTTCAGAACAGAATGCTATAGAAGGAAAAGAAGCAAGCAGATTACAGGCTGGATTGTTGATATAAAAGCTGTTAGGTTCAACGTGTATCGAGCATATAGGAGCGTTGCACAGCAAACAGGTCGTTCGTTTTTCCCGGGTGCAAAGAGAGCGATTGGACCGTCTGCATCTGACGGAAGCCGTCTGCTCATAATGCGAGAACATGTGACTGCATGGCACATCTCATTTGGCATTCCGCTAGAACAAGTGCAGTCAATCATTCGCGATTTGCTATGATGAACAATGGGAGAGGATCAACGCTTGATGCCGATGTGATTGGAATGGAACAGCAGACAGACAGACAGACAGACATACACACATACATACACATATACACACACAGACACACGCAGACACACACAGACACACACAGACACACACAGACACACACAGACACACAGGCAGGCAGACATTAATACATATGACAAACATTCATACAGTACATACATGCTGATGCCGATGTGATTGGAATGGAACAGCAGACAGACACACACACACAGACACACAAACAGACAAAAACAGACACACAAAGACACACACAGACACACACATACACACACTGACAGTACATACATGCATACACGCAAATGGACAGAGAAACAAGGACGGACGGGTACAAAGGCAAAGGGAGACAGACATAGAGAGTGACAGAGGAGAAGACAACTGAATTCAAGGTGAAAACTAATCAGTTAGCGATGAATTTGTAGGACAGGAGTCGGAAAAAATAATACACTAATCCAATCTAAATTCGAAAGCCGCGAGAAAAATCCGCCCGGCGCCTGGTATGCAAGAATATGACTGTCAAAGTCTGAAAAAGTACATGTGTTCATAGCAGCTGCAGCGGACCGGAGCCTTTGCCGGTCCACAAAAGGCGCCATTTAAATATAAAAATACACGCATTCATACGTACAGACAGGCAAACAGTCAGTCGGACAGACAGAAACAAAGACACGCTGACAGACAGTAAGGCAGGCATGCAGGCAGGCAGACGTAAATGCATATAGACATGCATATATGCATTCATCCATACAGACATACAAACGTACGTACATACATGCATACAATCATACATACATACATATGTGCACGCTCGACCCATTCCAACTTCCGTCAAGCAAAGAGTTCTATCGCATGTAGGAAGAGTGTAATTGTTCTAATCTAATCTATTAATTATATAATCTAATGACTTCTACAGCGCCGTTATCATAATTCACAAGGCATCAATCGACGGTTCTACTTTCACTGAAGAAGCCGGCATTCTATCCGGACAGCATCACTAACTACCGGTCTATCTGGAACACTACTTAAAAGCAAGAAACATTTTGCCAACTACAATCCGGTATCAGCAAGTTATATTTCACGGATACGGTTCACATTAATTATGTCTGGCTATCGGTAACAAAGTCTGTGAAGTTTTGTCAGACACCAGATGTGTAAGACCATTCTTGCTACATTAATCTAATCTAATCTAAAAACTTCTATAACGCCGCCGTAATAATGCTCGAGGCATCAGTCGATGGTCGCTGCTAAACAAAATCATTGTCCAGGCCAAAGTCCATGGTGAGTCCCGGTCGAAAAGCCAAAGAGAAGTCCAGAAGTCACAGAGACAGCCTACGGAGGAAATGAGTTCAGGAAAAGATAAGTTTTCAGTCGAGATCTGAAGGCAGAAAGACTTTGCCGAGCGAACATTTGCCGGAAGAGAGTTCTAGAGTCTAGGGCCAGAAGCAGAAAAGGCACGCCTGCCAAGAGCTGTTCTTGTCCACAGAATAGTCAGATTTAAACAGCCAGAAGACCTGGTCGAGTGGAGATAAGTCTTGGGAGTCAGTACAGAGTGAAGATAGTGAGGTTGGTTGAAATGTAGAGGCTTGTATACAATTAGTCCAGTCTTGAACATTATGCGCTTTTCTATGGGCAGCCAGTGCAACGATTTTAGGATTGGTGATATGTGATCATATTGTGATATGTGATATGTGATCATATTGTGACATGTGATATGTAATCACATTGTGATCATATTGTGATCATAATGTGAACATTAGTGTCTAATATTGTTAGACAGTACTTTTAAGAGTGTTAGTGGCGTCGATGGAATGATGGGAGATGTTTATGAGGGTCGTAGGTTGCTACATAAGACGTCGTGATAAGTGGAATGTGGACGCAGCCTTACAGTAAAACGCTAAGGATTGCAGGATCAGAATGCTAGGTTTCTACAGCAACAACAACCACAGCTGGAAGTCTGGAGTAAACTGATAATAAAACTCACGATCGACTGTGAAACTCTTGTGGGATTTCGTCTGAGAGAAAGAGAGACACAGAGATAGAGAAAGAGGGAGAGAGTGGGAGAGAGATAGAGAAAGACAGAAGGATAGGGAGATATATATATATAAAGAGAGAGACAGAGAAAAACAGGGAGGCAGAGCGAGAGGGAGGGAAAGAAATATACGCAGAGAGAGGAGAGAGGATGTTAGATAGATGGATGGAAGGCCAGATAGATGGATGGATGGATGGATGGATGGATGGATGGATGAATGGATAGATAGATAGATAGATAGATAGATAGATAGATAGATAGAGATAGATTGATAGATAGATAGATAGATAGATAGATAGATAGATAGATAGATAGATAGATAGATAGATAGATAGATAGATAGATAGATAGATAGATAGATAGATAGATAGATAGATAGATAGATAGATAGATATAGATTGATATAGATAGATAGATAGATAGATAGATAGATAGATAGATAGATAGATAGATAGATAGATAGATAGATAGATATAGATTGATATAGATAGATAGATAGATAGATAGATATAGATATACAGATAGATAGAGTGAGAAACAGCAAGACATCGTTGACTGGCAATAAGACTCTGACCGAAGACGTAGGCCTATTGTAAATGCAGAGAGAAGAGACTCCGATGAGACTGACAAAAGAGCGGCCACTGGAAAGGGTGAACCCTAACGAGAAAGCCCACAACACTGCCAACCTACCGATCAATGGACGGACGTTGAAGGAGACAATTTCGCCACTAATCGCTGCGCAATATACCCGACTATTTATTTCAATGAATTATTTTCTCATATTATAAATCGACACGCAGTCTGGCGACGATATATCATTCAGTGACGCTGTACAAATGGGCACTAACAACTGGACACAGTTTCCTACAACGTGATCTTCTAAGTCTTACTAAGAGGAAGCTTGAGTCACGCGTTCAATGGGGAAAGAAACCCTGTAACCAATCGTTAACTCAACGAATACTAAGCAAAAGCAAAAGCCGAAAGTTGAGGAAGAAGACGACAGAGATTTAACCAACGAGTCCTTTTCTTGTCCTTCCGACCTCGATTGAAGGTCTACCTTACCTTGTGCCTTATCTTACGTTTTCTTATCACATCTTACCATGGCTTGCCTTACATCGCATTGCTTTACATTACCTCTTCTTGCCATAACTTAACTCAATTTACCTTACCATCACTTTATGACGATATCATATTGCATCCGCCAGCACGCCTGTCCTCGAGACGCCCAATTTGGTTGGACATGCCCTAACTTACCTAATCTTACTCTGTATGTCCTTGCTTTACCTTGTCTTGTCCTAATTTACCTTTCTTTTTCCTGCGGGCTTACCTTGCCTTAAGTTAGGAGGCTGGCTGTCTCTTTCATCAACTTGTGCAATTTGATGCTCTGATAGCTTCAGGGATTAAGTTAGACCGAGATTTTGTCAGGCTGAAGGTATTGCCCCACGCAACAGCCTTTTGTAAGGCAACGTAAGGTACAGAAAAGACGTTACGTACGTCAGAGGGTTATCTAGTTCACAGAGGGTGTTGAGTTCCTCCTCGATGACGTCGCAGTCGATGTTATCCCTCTCGAGGTCCCGGATGAAGTGGGTGTCTTTGAGCCACTTGAGGTGGGTCTGGTACCTCTCTCCCCTACGCAAATACACAATGCTCAGACATGACTAAGGCTGCCGCTTAATTCTATTACTATGTACAGAGAGCGGGCACTAAAGTAGCCAAACATGTATCTATATGTTAAAAGGTTAGACACACCCGTGATCCATGATTCATTTAGTACATCTAGAGCAGGCGACATATAACTCCGGCACCATCTCGCGAATAATATTAGAACTTCTTTGCACTTGGCCAAAGAGAAGGAGAGGGAGAACGCGAGCAACAGGAAGGCGTAGTAGAAGAGAAAGAAATGGAAAAGGTTATGAAGAGGAGAGGGAAAGACAGATGGAGAGGGATACGGAGAAGAAGAGAGGGAGAGGGAGAGAGAAAGGAAGAAAGAGATCAAGAGACGGTTTTCCCCAGAAGGGATATTTTGCCGAACTAGCGCGCAGATACCCTGCGCTGTTAGGTGTCTTATAAAAAAAGCGCAGCAGTGTGGCTCGTATACACTGAGTGGCTTTGACAGCAAACCGTTTATGCTTATGGGTATTCGAGTCTCAGTGACGTCGGTTGCTACCTGTCACTACTTTTACAGTGTGAACTTTAGTGCTCAGAAGTCAAGATGAAAAGACTGAACAACTGTAATTGTAAGACTACGGTTGAAAAAAGACCCATACAAAATTATAAAGGTCACAAGGTAAGTCAATTTATTTTTCATGTATACTTGTCTTTGTATGTCTGATCACTAGAGCGTGTGACCCTAGGGTTGTCTTATTCTTTGGCTGAAGCGCTGATCCGACGGCGGGAAACCTATTTTCCTTACGGCAGCAAGACTCTGTCCGGCTGTTTCAGACAGGCATCGCCACTGGACGACTGTGGCAATATTGGCTTCGCTCATTAGCCTCACTGTGGGATTTCTATTATACGCGCCATAGGCAACATATACATATGCATCTACACGTACATATATACATATGCAGTTATACATATACATCAACAAATATATATATATAGGTATAGATGTATCTATGTCTGCATGCGTTGCTTGTAGCCTTAGGCCAGGCAGCGTTCGTCCAGCGATTTGATTAATTGCCAGGAGCTGGATTTTGTCACAACATCACGGAAGCTGGGTATTCGGTTAATGCGTGACCCTTAATCATGACTCAAATTCTAGTAATGCCGGACTTGTATAAAAGAAACGAACCGAAAGCCATACCCAGAAAATTCTTTCACCTACTGCTATTGTATAAAATAAAATTTCATATATATACATATATATATATAAAATACACGAAGAAGAAGAACAAGAACACGAAGAACAAGAAGACTAAGAAGAAGAAGAACAAGAAGGACAAGAACAAGAAGAATAATAAGAGCAGTCCTTCAAGCTAACCGCGACAGGCAGCCAAACATATTTATGTATGTATTATAATGTCAGCGACTTTTTTGCCTCGGAATATCAGGGTGGGCTACCCGTCCTCTACCTGGTCTTCCTACCGACTGTGTACGAACAGGGAATTGAAGGAATAATGTTTTGCCATAAGATAATGGCGCCTAATAAATAAAGAAATAATAATAATGAACGCCACAACGAATGGGGCAGTCGATGTGTGCGATCTGTCAGGGTGCATTAGCGGCTTCTCTTCCAAAACAATAACCTTCAGAGTGTATGCATATTTGTCCATTGTTTCTTTCGCCAATGTATCCGCATTTCGCTAAATTGGTTTAGAAATATATGAATAAAATATTACGTGCCAGTGTATCCGCTCTAGTGGCTGGCGTGGGCAACGGAACTGAAGACTGAAGCAACAGTTTGCCGAGGCAGAAGGAGGGTATACTTCTGGGGACGATGAATGGGGTGCAACCAGCGCCAGTATTTTAATGTCGAATGCCTTGTTCGTGCTTCGTGTCTGATCAGGCGTTCCATAACTCCTTATTACGCTAAAAGTAAGCAAAGACTGTGCCTGCTGCATTAAAGGGGTATCGGTCTTAGCCACGTACTCCCCTGGAACGTATAGGAATAACGTATGGACTCGTGCAACCGCTGAAATTACTTAGGCCAACTTCATAGCACAAGTGGGAATTGAAGGACATTATTGGACTAAAGTTGTCAACATCAATAACTGTGTAGTGTTCCTTAGCAGCACGATAAACAGTCTGGTTTTTCTTTCATATGAATACAATATATTATTCACAATTGCGCTTGGCATTCATACATCTATGCATGCAAGCGTGCCACATAAATTGTGACCATAAAACTCGAAAATTCTGACAAGCGCCATTCAAAAGCTAGACGCAGAGCAGCAGATAATTATTATCGAGCGCATCCAAGGATTGTCCGGAAATATCGCGAGAGAACAAGATCCAGTTACCGGGAGACCAAAGGCCAATAGTGGGAGACACAGGAGCTGTTATAGTAAGCAAAGATCTATAACATATTTTATGCTATAAATAAAATATTGTTTTAGCCGGTGCAGAGGTTGCTGTAAGGTTTTAAGGAAAATGGGTTGATTAGATGAATCATGATTAAGATTTCTTCAAAATGTGAGACTTTAGTTTTGCATGGAAAGCATGAGGATTGATTACGACAGAATGCGTCTAGTATTGTCTAATTCATCAATTTATTTATTGATATATTGATTTATTGACGAATACCGTAACAGTATCCTCGACACTCATGGCATGGATCCGAAGCTTCGGAACATTTCCTCACAGGTAAATTGGTAAATTGATACAATAACGAATTATGCATTAAGATTCTAGCGCCCAGGCAAATGTAAATTGAACAGAACTTAATATTCTATAGTATTTTGGTTTTATTCCTGTTCCCTAAATCCTGAAACGACTAGACAGAAGAATAACCAGATAAAATATGTCGATAATGAACTTTCGAAAGCGAGTGTATCCGATAAAAGGCAGACGGATCAGGCTGACGTTATTGTCGATGAGTTTGCAACATACGGCAGTAGTTAAATTAAATTTGCTCTGAGAATATTGGTTGCTGACACAGGTGGTTGATTGGTCGGCTCATTTCCGGCACCGAACACAGACGTAATTAGGCCCCTGTTTGGGTCGAGGATCACGTCTTGTCCCCACCATCGTATCACATTTTGAGGATTTTCCAATATATGCTGAGACTATATTCCAATATCAGAAAGCCCTTAAGTATTGCTTATGAATAGGATGTTTCACAAATAAAAAGCCGCGTCTGATGTTGTTAGTCTTTGGTCAACATTTGGCAGCTGTCCACTCTCACTGATATTTAGCTCTTATGAATAGAAGCTTTCTTCTCTTCCATGGAGGCCAGCTGAACTGAACATCGCCCTCTCTTTGCCTTAACGATCTTTGGCTTTGATGTAGCGCCAATATACGCGCTGCCTCATTCTTTGGTGCTGTCTCTTCGTCGATCGCTGTCACCCGTCTGTCTAACTGTCTAACTCTGTACTTCTATCGATGTTGGCGATTACCTTTCTCTCGATTATCTTTCTGTCTGTACCTCTCATTCGACCTCTGTGTCTCTCATTCTGTCTCAGTCTTAGTCACTCTGTGTCTTCGTCTATGTCACTATGTGTCACTGTCTCCGTCTACGTTCTTTTCTTCTTTGATGATGAAACTGAAGTTAAGATATTAATATCTTGAAAATGTTTCTAGTATCATGCTGCTGTATGACTTAAATAACTTGCTGGAATGATCCAACATCACTGTGAGCACAGCGTGTGTGCATCTCATGCATTTTAATTTGATTCTACCACAACACTTGCATGCCACTAGTAGCCCAGTAACCATATTTAAAGCCTTTTCTTATCATTAAATGGTTGGGGTTTAAAATCTTACATAGTCAACCAAGACGAGAGTATGACTACTCAGGTTTTATTATTACTTTTATAATATTATTAGTATTATTATTACTTTTAAAATTACTATTAATATCTATTAATATTATTCAGTCATTTATTTCTCACCACTCAGTGATATCTCAGAAGCGCGAGACTCTGGAAAAAGATGAGCATTTATTTTTTGCTAAATGTGACAAGAGAAAGCGATGCATCATAGAAAGCTGGCGGTAGCGAACTG
Organism: Norana najaformis; assembly: GCA_964023275.1. Taxonomy (NCBI): domain Eukaryota; kingdom Metazoa; phylum Annelida; class Clitellata; order Crassiclitellata; family Hormogastridae; genus Norana; species Norana najaformis. The sequence goes on from OZ029919.1 coordinate 23,052,606, forward strand.
CACGGGGAAGGCGCGGCCTGTAAATATCACGAAAACCACAAGGCTTTCATTTTAAAGAAGAAAGGGCCAAACAGCAGAACGAAAAATGGCGACAGATGAACAAACGGTGTAGTGGGACCTTCAATGGCGTGGCACCCATTCATACGGGCAGCGGTGGTTAAGGATCTCGCCCGATTAATTCACTGAAAAATGAGCAAGATCGAAGCCACACTGTCGCTATAGAAAACTAGTAGAGGCCTACATTTACATTTACATTTACTGAAGCAACTTTCCTGACGCGAAGTAAATGAGGATTTGAAAAGACAAATAGGAGGGGAAAACAATTGAGACCGGAAGCCGTGGAATGGAAGGTGGATGCGGCAGGAACTGCAACAGAGAACGGATAATCCGTGCGAATGAAAGAGATAAATTTAGAACAAAGTCATTACGTAATCTGTCCTCGGTTCAAAGCTAACAAGACCTGTGCAATAAACAAAGCATCGCGGGACTTAATTGATGTTTCTCCTGTTTGGCACCACTTCGCCTGTTCCTTTCTCTTCCATTTACTCTTCTCACTCCTTCTCGTTTAATTATATTCTTCCTTCGCTTCCGCCTTCATATCTTCCACCTCTCCCTCCTCCTCATCCTCTTATTCTTTCTTCTAATTATCTACTTGTTCTTACTCTTGCTCCTCTTCCTCTTCCACTTCTACTTCCTGTTTCACTTCGTCCTACTGCTCCTCCGAGTGCAGGTGTTGTTTCTTACATCATAGTTCCTCCTGTACCATCCTCTCTCAGGTCCCCTTGGCAACTGGACGTGATTCTTGACATGGCATCTTTGGACAATCCCACGGACTTGATGCAACGCTCGTGAATAAGTTGGTGCCCTGCGCTTAGCTTTTAAGTAGCGCTTTAGAAATTTCGAGCTTACGATTACGATTACGGGCATCATCTGCACTGAAAAGGGAACTTTGATGTATTTCAATGTTCTTCAGCTCCGATCTAGCGGCATTGAACACAACGATCCATTAATCGAAAGATTGCAGATATTAAAACCACTATCAAAGGACCCTATGCGTCTAAAATTGTCTTTTCCAGTTATTCAGGAGTACTCCAGTCTATGGGGCGCTTTAGAGTCAAATTATGGGCGCTTTAAGGTCAACGCAGAGACCTCAGCGGAAGTTCTGCCAGTCATTAGCAAAATGGCGCCAACTGCTAAGTGCTAACGGCCATTTGTAAAATGGCGTCCGTCGGCTCTTTACCCAGAACCCAATTCCAATCGACAAAGTCTGTTCGGAGATATATGAGGCCCAAAGCCACAGCGAAAGAAAACAAGTTTCTCTGGAAAGAGGAACTTTATTTAGTTTATTTATGGGCTCATTTGCATATGTGTCGTGGAGAGGGATGCACAATCGAGTAAGAAGAATTTGAGCCGAAAATTCTCCAGGACGTATATTTCATTAAACTGGCAATTTCTCTTCTGCATTCCACGTTGCTCTGACAACTGTGGATGTTAACCGTTTTTTGGACTCTAGGTGTATGCGAGATCCCACCAGCGGTGAGTTGTCTAGCAAACCTATCCGGATGCTATTATTTTAATTTCTTGTGCTTGTGGATTTTACATGCAATGTTTTTATTTAATGTGGGGCCTTTGTGAGGTTCTTAAAACGCGCTATACAAGTGTTTGAATGCATACATATATACATAAGAGCTAAATAATCGGTTTTGATCTGTAATTTTTATTTTCTTATTTTTTTTGGTCTTTTCCTACTGCTGAGGTAAGTTTTTATTTCTGGTTTGAATTTATTTACGCCTCGTTATTCTTGCGAACCTGTGCTTTCCGACTTCATTAACTGTATGGTCACAGAGGGTTTCCCAGCTATAATCTCTTAATTTATGGTTTTGGCTCCACACTAACATTGACTGGCATCCTTTTATTTGTCTGCGTTCATGAGTCGGCCATAAACTGAAGAATTCCTCTATCTTTATTTAGGTTACACCTTTTTTACTTGTTGTGCTCGTTTTTCCTTGTGTTTCTATTTCTGTGCCTCTGAATATGGCTGTCCCATTACGATGCTTGCTTTTGCATTGTGTATGTTCCTGTTGCTACTCCGTTTCAGATTAGTTAAGGACAGGTCTGTTGTTGAATTCAGGCATGCATCGCTGAGCTGTGGTATGGTTTTGAACTAGGCTTAGACTCATTCGTTTTACATAGTTCCTGGTGCTGCTTTTTCAGTTCAGTCATATGTGCTGCTGCTATGTGATTCCATAATCATTTTTTCCATTCCACGTTTAATGCTAATTCATGTGGATCATCTTCGACTACACGTCGCGGGTTGTCTTTGTATTTGCTTCTATTATTTCGTTTGGCTGGTGATATTGAAATAAATCCTGACCCAGTCAGAATTTAGAAACTGGACATTTATCAATTAAATGTTTGTTCCCTTCAATACAAAGTTGCGGCTTTGCATAATTTCTTTGTGAGCTTTTCTCACATATATTCGCCCTTAGTGAGACCCGGTTTAACTTAGTGATATATGAGCATTCATTTCTGATGTCACTCCCACAACTGTTTCTATCTTGAATGAGCTTCGGTGTAATAGTAAAGGTGCGAAGTTGCTTTTTTCGGTAGTATATCTATCTCTGTATAAGTTCGTTTTGCCTACTCCAGCAACCAAATCATTTGAGGTTTTTGCTGCTACTCTCTTCAGGCAACAAGCGGATATCGTTGAGGTATAAAGGACGCTATGCTAAGTGTCTAGATACATTAATGCATATAAATAATTTCTGTGGTCTTAAGAGAGCAATTGCGAAAATGAATTCGGTCAATTTGACAAAACATCTCGCTATCGCCTGACTGGAAGTCTAAAGGCCTACATTACTGTTGGCAGGTTAAACCACAGCTTTCAAACTAAGCACATTTTTGTAACACTTGGTAGTCATAAGCCTCCATTGCGCAGGAAGAAGCCGTGAAACGGTTTCTGATCCGAACCATAAATAAATTTTCTTACAAAGCCAAGACTGTGTCATATATCATGTTAAGACTGAGTCATATATCATGTTAAGACTGTGTCATATATCATGTTAAGACTGAGTCATATATCATGTTAAGACTGAGTCATATATCATGTTAAGACTGAGTCATTTGTGCTGCTTTGTTTTATAACTTATTACGCGTGGCATGTTATGGCTTGTTCTCACAGATGAAGACAAGTACAATTTATAGTAAAGTCATTTAAGTCGCAACATCATTCTGACTTCAATAACTTTAGTCATAACAGCTTATCATTATTCAATCAGGTCATCTGATTGCCTTTTTCCTGGTAATATCTAAACTAGGACTGTTCTTGGTGAACAGGTTTTGTTCTTGGTGAACAGGTTTTTCCAGTTGTTGAATAGAAATAAGCTCTCTTCCTGCATCTATTCCTTCTGCTCAGTCTCTTGTGTCATTTTGAAGATGACCTGAAGACTCTGTCACATGAAGCAATATGCTTATTTAAGTTTTACAAACAGCCCTAAGCATATAGGGTCTCACTAGTCAGAATAAAGGTTTTTAAAGTCACTACATTTGAATCAACTTATATTGAACTTCAATGGCAGATGGAGAGAGTGTAATTTGTGGAGAAAGAGAATTCAACTACTACTTCGTAGCCGACCAAATAAACACAATTAGCAACTACTATTGGAGAACTTCGTGCTAAAACTTTGCCAGAGTTAACCTAATATCAATAAATAGATCTCATTCAACACAATAGAGCAGACACAGATTGAACTGTAAAACTGAACGCTTAAAATACAAGGCAATCCCTCAACTGCCTCTTTAGTGCAACGATTGAAGGCGCTAATCATAAAATCAAAGAAGAAATTTAAACTTTATATATCACCTTCATAATCCTTTCATTGGTTAAGACTACCTCTTATGTTATGCATTTCTACATTTCTCTTCTTCCTTTTGTTTTTCCCAAACATTTCAACACCAAATTACACCATGTATTTGACTAATTTAATTCTAGCACCGGGATACAGTACATGGTAACACGCAGGGGTTGTTTTTATCCAAAGTAAAGACAACGAGTAGCCTAAGTCTGTTACTCGTCTATGCACAAAATAAGAAAAAATTATCCAATATCTTCCCATCAGCCTTACAGATCAATGTCTCAGAATCCACAGGTGCAGTTGTTTTAATTAAGTCTCTTCTCTAACTGATTACAGGCTTACTTGAACTTAAATTCGTGTTCCTATTCCAATCCTTTTCTCTTCAGTACAGCTGCCGAAGTTACTTTAGGTCTACTAACCGAAAGAATAGATCGATTCGTAAGACGTAATGATATAAAAGTGCTGCGTCCATCGCCTATGTTTACCACACATCGCCACTCTCTGCCATAACATCGATTAATCATAGGTCTTTTGGGTTTTGTACAGAGCTTTTTCTAAGAATATTATTCAAAGCATACATGGCCTAACAAAGATGTGGAGTCCGAAACTGTTCATTTCGAATTTATGGAATCCAAAACTCGCGTTGACTGGGTTATCTGCAGAGAATATTTATGCGCAATGAAATAGGTTCAAATAGATGCTTTTCTATGAATTAATTTCTCATATATGCAACGATGGTACAGCTTCAATGGGAATTTCTCTTAGGAAGCCAAAACGAAGATTTCTGCTTTAATAAGTTCTATGTGACCCCTTTCAAATTAATCTTCAGTTGAGCCGTATCTTCCATCAGTGAAACCAAACCGTTCGGTGTTCTGCGCAACAAGGCCTGAATAGTATCGCTTGGACAAAACAAAGGGCAAACTGGAAAATTACTATGTAATATATCTATCTTACTCCATGCGGAAGTTATTTTGCATAAACCGACTAGTCAACAAGTCTTCATTAAATTTTAGTGCAAATATTGAGACGACTCAGTCAGGAGAACGAACCTTAATGGAAATGGTCGATGCCGCGAAAGCCATTTCTTCACAGATAGGAAGAAAGTTGAGTGTAGGCTAGTAATCTAGTTACTTCTATGGTGCCGTTATCATAATGCTCAAGGCATTAATCGATGATCGTTTCAAGTAAGGCCATAGTACAAAATCGAAATCCGTCGAAGTCGAAATCCAAAATATCAAAGAGTCTTGTCTCATCCTATTACCCAGTTTCTCCATTCTTTCCATCCTCTTTTCTCGCTGCTATTCGTAGCTGTCTTCGTTCGTTCTTCTTACAGTACAGCAGTTGAGAAAGATAGTTACGAAGAATTCCGAAGACAGCTTCTTGCTCCAATACACAGTGGGCCCAAAACATTTGGATCATGGTATTGAAAATAAGATGTCAGTTCAAGATGCTAGGCGAGGACAGTCTATCAACATCTGAAACCTACTAGATTGACAAGATTGTATGGCAATGAACTTCAACGACGGTTAAACGATGTCACACGATATCAAAGTCACATTATTGTTATTATTGTTGTTGTTATTATTATTGTTATTATTATTATTAGTAGTAGTAGTAGTATTCAGTTATTTTTATCGCACTAATTTATGAATTCACCTCAAAAGCGCGGATACCTGCAAAAAGTGTTGGCAAAATGAGATGAGAGAAATAGAAGGGTCCCGCAAAGCTGCTGGTTGTAAATTTCATGGACCACTGTGCGAAAAGACAGAAAACCACACGTGTTTTTGGTCAGTTGGGACAAACCGCTGGCCAGAGGAAGCTGATTCTAAGTTTGTCCTGGTAATTGTGAGTGGAAAGCAGACGTCAGCAAGGTAACTCGGCGCTAGACCATGCAGCGCCTTGTAAACAATGACAGTTACCTTCAATTGGACCTTAGCTGGAAAAGATAAGCAATGCAATGTTGAAGACAATGAGTCTTTAACTGGACATCTTGGACGAAAACGAAGAACAAGGCGAGCACCTACACTTAACACTCAATGTAAGGAGTCACAATGGCGACGAGTTGGAGAATAGAGTATTGAAATGCAATAGTCCAGGCGTGTTAAGACAAGTGAACGAACAAGAGCACGTGCAGTATCATGAGTTAGACAGATGAATAGGTCTAAGTTGTCTCAGGTAAAAGTAACAAGATCGTGTAATGTTGGCAACATGAGATTCCAATATCAACCTGGAATCAGAAGGCAATCTAGGTCACAAACTTGAGGCACTGGTAACATCTGTATATCTTGTAGAAAAATGGAAACGTGAGACAGAGTAGATCTGGGAGAGAACTTCAGTTTTGTTTATGTTAAGACAAAGTCGGTTTTGAAACATTGTTCTGCAAAGGTACACTTACATATTTGAGTGAAGACAGTTCATCAGTTGAGTGAACTAGACAAGATGAATATATTAGGAGGTCATCTGCATATGCATGACTGTGGTGATTTAATGCATATTTCTATTTGAGCCAAAAATAATACACATCGATCAGCCTTTGTCTTTAAAACTTAGAGATAGTTATTAGATACATCTAACTGAAGTATTATGAATTAATTTGCACGGCAGAGCATCTAATTTTAGCGCATAAGCGAATTGGTATCAAAATTTTGGTCACCAATGCAAGAACGCCTGATGTCTTGTTGTGTTAGAATTCTGTTCGATGAATAGCTAGAAAAAACTTACGATGTAGCATTTAATGTCGCGAAAGGTTTAGAGATGTTGATTAGCCTACCTTGAGTTGTTCAAATACATTATTGGTGAGTTTAGCTTAGTGTATATTCCGATGTTTAAATAGTTGCAAATCGATTTGTGTCCGCGTATAAACGCGCGAGTTGGCGTGACTATCAGAGCAGGCTTTTATGTCAAATACGATGTTGATCAGCTAGTCGAATGAGTAATCTGGCATCCTGGCGACCGCGAATGGTTCAGTGAATCACACATTCCAGAGATTAGTCAGCATAGGAATGGGCATTGCCAAACAAATACAGCTTCCTGAATTCTAATGTGAACCCATTCATAGCAGCGTTGCATCTAGCCCACCAGAGCGATCTGTGCGCCGTGCTTTATGACAAGATATTGCAAGGCAATTCTGCCTGTTGCTTCGGACCAAAATGTTGTCCATCGGTTGGAAACAACATGGCTGGGCGATATTAGATTTATAATGCATCATGCAAATTATGGTATTCGTTGTAGTGCAAGTTGCATTGGCTGTTGCATCGGTGCTGTTTTGATTGTAAATCAGCTTGAAAAAAAACCTAAACTCAAGCAGGACTACCACCTAGCAGTTCACTCATAAGTTATAATGTATACATAGGCTATTAGAAGTTTAGACTGGCCAAATATATAGTTTCAAGCTTATATTTTATATTTCAGCCATTTTGTTCTTTGTATGAACGGCAAAAAGGTGTTAAAATGGAAGTCTAAAGACGGAACAAGTCGCATTTGAAAAGTTGAACTGGAACTGTCGCACGCCTACAGATTCAGATTTTACAATTAGCTACTCCTGCGCGCAACACTGAGAAGAAGCTTTGTATAGTAGAAAAATGTGAAATAGTTAAAGCATTGGCAGGATATTCGACCATTTTCTATTGTTGAAGAAGAAGACTGCGGAAGCATTGTAGAAAGAATGCTATTTGTTAGTACAAAGAATGGAAAGTCTCTGTTGTAGATCTTCCCAGTGCTTGAACTGTGCCTTGTCACCTTCATCCAGAAGCAGGAAGAATCAGAGCGGAATTTGGAAAATAGTAAATTAACCAAAAGAAACATCAGAGTTTGCAGTAATGACTGATTTGTGGATTTTGTGGACACGAAGGCATCCGGATACCGTTGATGGACTTCTGTTTCTCCAAGAATGTAATAGTAAATAGGAACAGTATATTTTTATGGCGAAGGACTATTGGATCTAACTTTATATTAAGACTAAATAAACAGTAGTTTTGAAGTATGTTATATTTGAAAACTTTAGATTTTAATATAACTGTTTAGTGTGCATCAGCATTTATCGTGTGGTTTTGCTCAATGAGGACGGGGACATAACTTATAGGGACAGGGTGGAGATGGGGACAGACCTGACGGGAATGTGGTTGGAATGAGGAAACGGAGATGGGTTGGAGATGGAGACAATTTTTGTCACAATGTCACTCTCCAGTGTCTGCTATCAACTCTATGTGGAAAGCTGTCGGTTGAGCTCTGCGGAAGCACACCAGTGATGACTCTCAATCATCTGAGCACTGTGCGCTTATGAATGACTTTTGTTTTAATGACTTTAACATCATTTAGGCTGGTGCAGGCAAAACTTTTGTGATGTATATAAAAGGCGCTGTAGTAAGTGTCTACATATATAAGTACAAATAAACTGTCCCGTTTCAAATTACAACTTGGCCTGTAATTGGTTATCTAGTAAAGAAGTTAAGTTTCCTATGTACAATAGAGTAGTTTATAGAGTAGGAGTACATTTCCTTTTCTTAGGTACTGCATCATAAATCCTAATCTTAACTCGTTTGCTGCCTATGATTCTTTGGGTTATACTAACACTAATACTACTACTACTAATAATAATAAGAAGAACAAGAACAAACAAGAACAAGAACAAACAAGAACAAGAACAAGAAGAAACAGAAGTAGAAGAAGAAAAATAAGAAGAAGAAGAAAAGAAGAAAAAAGAAGAAGAAGAAGAAGAAGGTGATGAAGAAGAAAAGGAAGAAGAAACAGAAGAAAAAGAAGAAAACGAAGAACAAGAAGAAGAAAAAGAAGAAAAGAACAAGAAGAAGGCGAAGAAGAAGAAGAAGAAAGAAGAAGAAGAATGATATTATACGTGCCAGATGTCAAACTTGAATCAGAGGAATGTTATTTAGTCACTTTTCGTTCGTCTGTGGCTGAAGCGCAGAATAAACTGCGTGAATGTCACAAATGTCACATTCATGTCACTGGATCAGCCAGTGGTCCTAAAATTGCATTTGCTCGAATGCGCATGAATTGCCTCGCTAGAGCTTAGTCATGGCGATATTAAATATCAGAACCAGCAGATTAACTGCCAGTCAACCTTAACATCAAGGGGTATACATGTATGTACTATGGCGATTTATGAACCTGGGGCAGCAGGGTTCGTTCCAATGCGTTATTAGTTATATCTCTATGACTCGATCATTGTGGCCGACCCTTATAAAATTACGATAAAAGGCAACAATAGTGTCTTCTTTAGGTCACTGTACCTGTCAGTAACTACAAGAAAGCAGAAGCATAAAAGCGCTGACCCAGATCAGAGCCTGGCATTTTAAAAAAGTTACTTTTAAAGGTTGATCAGTGTATTGTGTTTGAATTAAAATATTCCTATTAGACACTCATATATCTATAACAGATAAAATTAGTAGCTTCCTTCCACCACAGTCGAGCAGCACAGAAAAAAAATGAAAAAACAGACACAGAGAAGAAAAAACAGTTGATGTCGGTTATGAAAACGTGTTTTTTTGTTAGTAACAAGGGCCCTAATACTGGGACATCTTTTCCCTTCTGGGTTTCAGTATTTCACTGTAAATATCGAACAAAACGGTAATGTACTGATAAGCGTCGATGCCCAACAAGATTTGTTGCAGTTAGGGGTTAGAGTTAATACCCACGGAGCCTGGTGCTAAGCAAGCATTACTTTTACTAGTGCGAAACATCGGCTCTTATGCACTCCATACATCTTGCTATGTATAAATGTGTGTATGTTTGTTTGCTTGATATATATATGTGTATATATGTATGAATCGCTGTATGTATGCATGCGTGTATTTATATACGTATGCATGTATGTACGGATGTCTGTCTATATGTATGTATGTGTGTATGTATGTACGGATGTTTGTCTGTATGCATGCATATTTGTATGTATAAGTCTGCATGTATGTATCATTGTATGTGTGCATGTATGTGTGTGCATCAGGACACTTAATATAGTGCCCTACAATACCTGTCAAAAGCGATGAGAAACCTACATTTTCCAGCGTCGCTGTAAGCACCGATAACTTTAAATCGCACGCAATCGCGGGCCATTCAGAGACCGAGAAGATCAAACTCTTACCACTGTTTCTGCGACGCATCCTTCGTCATCATTTTGCCGTCCGACTTCAAGCGCCACCTCGGCACAACACTGACAACTGATGCTGCGCCGCCGAAGAAACGAGCACCGACCAACGGCGCGCAATTAGCGCATCAGCTGCGAACAGATGAGACAAGACACAGGCTGCGCCGGACTATGCAGAGCCGGTGCCCGACGAAGTCTGCGAGCGGCGAACAGACGAAGAGAGAGAAAGAGAAGGAGAGAGAGAGAGAAGAAAGGACAGAGGTTTTCTTCCACGCGCTTATCGATCGCTGCTGACGTAAGAATTAATCGATATCACGCGCCAGACGTCCGTTCGCCCACCCGTCTGTCCGTCTGTCTGTCCGTCTGTTCGTCAGGAAACATACAGACTGCGTGGACGAGCAAAAGAACCCAGGTGAAAGTTAAACAAATTATTTGTCATTAAAATTCCGGCCTTATGCGCGAGCGGAAAATAGTCTTATAGGACTTCCGTTTGCGTGGATAGAATCTTATTTCATGCGGACTGTCAGGACCAAGGGGTGGGCAGGTCCCACTTACTTATTAAATTTTATATAGAAGGGGCAGGATGACAGTCTAGAGGGGGACTCGGGTGATGGCGTTTGGGGATTACACAACGAGGAGAAGAAACGCGTAAACAGTTGTGTTGACTTTTTCTTCTTGACGCTGACTTTGCGACTAGCTCGCGACACGGACTACGAACGTCTCTGAAGTACTTGCTTTAAAAGTGATCGCTCACGTTTATGTGAGTAGGTTGATTTGTGAAGACGGTGTTGAGGTATCGTTGATATATTGAAGGGCATTTTGAGAGAGAATTTTGATTTGTCTAAGAACAAATCCGTTTGAACATCACCCTTCCTCTTTCCCTTCCTCCCAAAGACGTTAATATGGGCCACCCCATTTGCATGGACTTTTCGTTGCATAGCGTAAGTATGCGGAATTTAGTTCAGTTTGACGAAATTGTGCTGACATGCAAAATAATTTTAACTGAAGGTTTCAGAAGTTAGTAAATACTGAGGTTTTGTCCTTGCGTCCTTGCACAGAATAAGCTGTCATGCATTCCGATCTGTTTTTACGTATTGAAATAATATGGATGCTTGTTGACCTTTATTTAAAAAATTGAAGTTGAAACATCGTACACTTACTGAGTGACTTACAATAGTACACAGAGTACCATGCCACTATTAATATAGGGCAGATAGTAACCCAAAACGGTGATCTATAGGCCTAATAGTTTTTCTAGACATTGAATATCAGACATCTGATGTATTGTCATCCTCTAACTTCTACAGCGCCTTTTTGATAATGCGCAAGGTGGTAGTAATAAGGTGGATTTTTGCAACGTGGTTGAGGAGGTTGATAAGATTGTTAAACGCGAGTAGCATTACGCAGACATAGTTGATTCAACAAACGCTACGTAACAACTAACAGCGAAATTTCAAGTGTTTAACGACATCTTATGACTGCCAGGGCTGTTGACGTCAACTTAAGTTTATATTTTTATATTTTAGTCCATAGTTTTTTTAGGTTATTCATTGTTGATCTAGTGTTTAAAACGACATCTTATGGTTGCCAGGGCCGTTGGCCTTACCGTACAATGTTATTCTGCTTTCACTGGCGTTTACATTATCCACTGCTTTGCGACATCTTATGGCTGCCATGACATCTACTGTACCTCTCTTTACTGTTTTGCGACCATGGGAATCTATTAGCATTTTAGCATGCAATCAAGTTCCAAGGTTTAACGTCGTCCGATGGCATCAGAGGCAGCTGACGACAATTGAAGATGTATTTTGTAGTCTTCCTAGCTTTCTAGTCTGCATTTTTCTTTCTGTCTTCCTGGATATTGATTTCTTTTCATTCGTTGTGTGGACGGTTTCAGTATCTTTGTTGGTGACGACATTAAGGGAGACATATTTGTTGTGGTTGACATAGAGGAGAATCTTTGTTGTTATTGTTTTTCAGGGCAGCGTCGTTGTTGATGTTGATTCACGGGTCATTGTCGTTGTTGCTTGAGTTGGAAGCAGGACGGGCTTTGATTTATTTTCAGTATTTCATATTATTTTTGTGAATTTCTGTTTTCTTTGTTGCTATCTCTTCGTATTCTCGCTCCATATTCTTTCTTTTCACTGAATGATGAGCGACATGCGGTCGTCCATTCCAGTCTCCATGCACACATTTCCTTGTTGCCCCAATCACGGCCAACTGGTTGGGTCTAGGAGCCCCTCACCGACATTTAGCGTGTGTCTATGCCTCACGCCGACTGATCAGACCGTCTGCAGCCGACGCTTGAGGAGGCTTTGCCTTATTTCAGGATGTCAGTCACAGGCTGTGTCCTGGCGTTTCAGGGGCAGAACAATTGCTTCTGTCTCCGTTGTTCTTTTCCACTTGTAGAATAGATTTGATCGACGTTCATCTCTTCCGTTGTTCCTTGTATATGAAGCGTCTGTTCCTCCACGTGCGGCTATAGACGCTTCAAAAACAGGCCGTCTGCTCAGTCTTTTGTTGTCTGCTGTGGTTTGACTGCCAAACAATAAACCCTTCCACGCTGAGGCTTGACCATTCCGAACACGACCGTCCATCGGTCACCCTTGCACTCCTAGCTACCAGCTTCCCATCCCTCCGGGCTAAAAGGCGGCAACGACAAGGCCCTCTTGTCACAGCTAGGGGTTGCATCGGACTTGCGGACTAGAGGGGTAGAAGAACGAAGAATTGGCGAAATTCAGGAGGAAGATCGTTCCGGAAGCGAGGTTCAGAGCGGAGTATGGATCGGTCAGAGAACTTCAAATGAGTAGTTACTGAAAGACGTGGAAGAGTGAGGTAAGAGGATAAACAAGTAGAGCGGGGTAATTGGATGGTAAAGAGTTTGCGAAGATAAGTAGGGTTGGGAGTATTGCATGCAGGTTAGAGAAAGAACTTTGAAATAAATGAGTTCGGGAATTTTTAGCCAATGGAGTGATTTAAGGATATGAGTGATATGGTGATGCTTGGCTGTCCTGGTAACAGCTTGGGCAAGTAAATTTTGGATGAGTTGAATAAGCTTAATTTGAGTAGATTCAAGATATAGGAAACGAGAATTACAGAAATCAAGCTGGGAGTGCACAACGGAGGTAGCGATGGTAGAGGCAGTTTCAAAATCGAGCATAGATCGCATACGGCGAGGGTCACGAATATGAATGAAACAGGTGCGCGATAGGTTGGATTTGCGATTTAAAAACGAGAGATGTGGGTCAAAGTTGATGCCAAGATTGTGTACAGGCGGATCACAGATGAAAGTGAAAGAATAACTTGATAAGTGGATGAGAGTCAGGATTTTCTTAATCTCATCTGGTGGACCTAGAACAATGAATACAGTGTTGGCAGGGTTGAGACAAAGGAGATTAGAGAGAGGACATCCAGTTTGAGATTTAGTTTAAAAATCAAGCAACCGATTGATGGATAAGAAAAGGGGACTTAGAGAGAAGGATGTAAAGAATTGAGTATCATCGGCATAAAGTTGGTAGTCGACTGGTTTTCTATACGATTCTATGAGATCGCTCAGCAACGTAGTGTACCAGAACGAAGGGAAATGGTCCTAGGACGGAAGCTTGAGACACCACAAGAGAGTGAGAGGGGCTGAGAACAATGACTTGCAGCCTTTACAAAAAAGCAGAGGAGAGAAAGTAAGACTGGAACCCAAGTAAGGCAGTATCATAGATACCAAATCAGGAAGACTGTCGTTGAAAAAGATTTGAAGGAAAGAAAAACAAAGGGCAACCAAGACACGCTGGATAAACAATTTTATATATACGGAGACTTAATATGACCTGAAGTAAACACGAGAGGAGCACTGGACTTGATAAAAGGAGATCATATATTTGCACCCATCGCCACCAAATGACTGGCGTCAGGAACTGGTTATAATGAAGATGATGACGACGACGACGATTATGATGATGATGTAATATGTACATAAACGCAGGGACTAAGACCTGATACCGTCCTATAGCGCGGTCTAATCACCACATAGTGGATCTCGTAAAGACTGATGTATACGCAAGCACTTGGCAACACCACATTGCAAATGCTAGCTGTCGAAGAATCGAGATGCAGCAGCTACAGCAACATGCGATGCCTGTCAACACGCATCCTCCATTTCCTCCCTTCCTGCTCCTCCACCTCTACCTACTCTTTTCCTTCTTATTCTCCTCGTCCTTATCCGTCTTCTCCTTCCCTTATCGTCCTCTTTCTCATCCTCCTTCTCATCCTACTCTTCTTCTTTCTACTTTTCCTTCTCCTCATCCTTCTCTCTGTTGATCTGTTCTTACCTCTACGCTTTCGCACCCCACCCCTCCGTCACATCGAAACGTTTCTATCGGTGTAGACATAATGGACGGATGCGATCAGCATCTCCAGCTGCTGCTGACGATGAAAAAGCACATCTTTCACATACCACGATGGTGACATGACCGCGTTTCTCTCGTCACCCGTTGCCATATCTGCGGAGCAACACTCAAACAGCGATAGATTGAGAAGCATGTCGTGCGCAGGAGGAGTACGATGTAAGAAGAGTGGTGGGAAAGGGGAGCAGGCTGCTTAATAGGAGAAGGAAGAGGAGGAGCAAGGAGAAGGAAATGAAGAAGAACAGGAAGAAGAAGAAGAACAGGAAGAAGAAGAAGAACAGGAAGAAGAAGAAGAACAGGAAGAAGAAGAAGAACAGGAAGAAGAAGAAGAACAGGAAGAAGAAGAAGAACAGGAAGAAGAAGAACAGGAGTAGCAAGAAGAACAGGAGTAGCAAGAAGAAGAATAAGAACAAGAAGAACTTGAATGAATGAATGAATGAATGAGCAAGTGAGTGAGTGAGTGAGTGTGAGTGAGTGAGTGAATATTGATTTGTATTGTAGACACATACTCGATAGCATACAATACTTCTAATGAAGTTGCTTACAACAAAACAGTAGGTGATGCACTAACTTAATTGTTTGTAAAGGTTGGAGTACCATCAGTGATCAAGGAACCAACGTTAATGCGAGTTTAGCGAGAGAATTGTTTAGGCTGATTGGCTGTGGTCTGAGATTTGACACTCCACAACAACCTGAGTGGTAGAACGATGGAAATAATCATTCAAGAAAATTATTCATCACGTTACTGTAGATAATAATCTGAGAATTTATTGGGTGAGATCCTTCACGATCGCTGTCCGTTTAAATGGGCGCCACTCCATTTAAGTAGCCCGAGATATATAGCTCTGTATTGCCGAAAAATTTCAGAATTTGGTTTTGAGCATTTTGGTCATCGATGAAATGGACGATATAGAATCTTTTGAAACCTTTACTGGTGTTTAAGTTGATCTGAACTGAACACAACTTTATTGGTCAACTACAGTTTAATGACAGTAAAAGCAATCACTAAACAATCACGTAGGCCTAACATTGTGCGTCAAAAAGAAAACTGAGAAGGAATCGAATTGGCCCCTTTAAGTGCAGCATTAGACGACGAAAGGCAATTCTGTTAGGCTCGCTAATTCTGTTAGCCTATTTATAATTATATTTCTGTTTTCAACTTTATATTCATATTTATATACAGAATTATATTTAAAAATTTTTTATTGTTGTTTTCAGATAAAAGCCTGTTCTTAAACACCCTTAGAGGTTGCGTTGTATCGTAAGGTTGCAAACCAACTTCAACTTCAATTTATATCGAGTGATTTATGAGGTACGGTAAGGTCGACGTCAATACATGTCTCTGTCAGCATAATGTCTCTAAACACACTATACATGTAACAATAACCCATAGATATACAAACTGTTGGCTAATACGGTCGACGTCTACGACCCTGACAGCCGAGAGATGTCGACTCTGGATAAGACAATGTTCTATTAGACACATTTCAAAACGTAATCGACAGAGGTCATATATTCGGCAGCTGAACTTAATCGCCAGTATAACTCGTCACTGCTGTACTCAGATGGTGCCAGTCTAAGTCAAGATAAAGAAGGAGGGCGACGCTAATCATCTTCGTTATGACACAGCGTCATTTAACAGAAACTACCTACCCACAAAACGCCATTTGGTGCCCAGAAGCGCCAGCCGATAGTGTTGGCTTTGAAATCCGATGTATGCCCCTCTGCCGTTCCTGCATTTTAATCCCCGATGGCGGGACACTGATAGCTAAGACGACCGATGGCGGTTGATGTCGGAAGCGACTCAACTCCCATGATGGAAGAGGCGATCGCTGCCGGGAAAATACAAACATATTAAAGAAGAATTGAAACTGTAACGAACATCAGAGAGAAGCATATACTGTACTCTGGGAAAAATGACACGCGAATACAAAGACCACACGAGGGCCTGTTTCCGAGGCGCTTAGCAGAGCGCATAGGAGACAACAGTTCGTCAAATACATCATAACAAAAGTGGTTAGCTTCACAAAACCACAGTCTAAAACGGGAATGGAAGAAGGAAGCGAACGCTTGGCCGCTGAAGCGTTAAGAGCTCGCGAAGATGGGCAGACGGAAGCGACTGACATCCAACGGCAAAACAAAGCCCTCCCAAGCGTCGACTAGCCGTCAACATAAGTCACGGACGCAGCCAAATGTTGGCGGGGGCTCCCGGTGCTCACCGGTTGGGAAAGTACGTACACGGCGCTGGAGTGGAAGGTCTCGTGTCATACCGAAAGCTACGAACACAGAAGATGAATTGAAAATACAACTACAGAGAAAGAATTGAGTAGAAACATCAACAGACAGAAAGAGAAGAAGGAAAATACAAAAAACCGAACTACTAAGAACTAAATTAAAATCAACACCTGTCGCTGGCTGCCAGTTGCAACAATAATAACAACAGCAATAAAGTCGAAACCCTGATAACTGCCAGGAGTAACGACTAGACGACGCTTAGCTGCACGAAAACAACAACGAAATCTCGTCCAGGTAACTAACGAAAGAGAACTGCCATCAGAAAAGAAGTAGAAATATTCCAAAGACGATCGAAATACCACAAAAGAATACAAAAGAAAACTTTACAATTGTTATCAACGGCATTTGATGCCCTAGGACGTCGTTAAACCTTGGACCTTGCTTCAATTGCAAGTGGGAAGATTGCATAGCAGATTCTGCCTAAGAGTGATCGACGTTCACGGCCGTGGCAGCCACAAAAGTATAGTTAAACTCAGGAAATTGCTAATCGTGAGCTTGGCGGCCCGTTCTACTACTTACTCGTCTGGGCCTGTACATTCTTACAACTAGACCTAGCTACATTTCAAAACTGATGCAAATGGTGTTAAATGCTGTTTGAGAATTTCTTAACTAAATTTAAAATAGAGTAGTTTGTGGATGAAACCTTGGGCAAAATCCGCCTAAAATACATAGATTAAAAATTGACCATTTAAATTGATATCATTATGATTATTTTTACTCGAGGTGGAAATGACCCTTTAGGATTAAAGAATTCACCGAAGAATAAAAGAAACTTGTTATTGTTGATGTTGTCCGATGCAACTCCGTACTTTGACTCCTTTAAGAGGCTTTCAACAGATGCGACAATTTTCAGGTGCACTTCCGTTCAATCGAATGAGTTATTAAATAAAGATGTAAGATAAATTTAAAATGTTAATGTACACGTTTTTCTATAGCGACCGTATGGACTCGAACCTGTTCCTTTTTCAATGAATTTAGCCGGGTTAGATCCTTCACTATCGCTGCCCTTTGCCCGTTTGAACGAGAGCCACGCCAATTAAGGTCCCGGTGTACGAACCGCGCTAGCCCAAGAAATAAATATATGAAGTATAGCTGCGATCGGTATGCGAAAAGGCATCCTCACGCACAGAGGCGCCGTGACGTAGGCTAACACTGCAACCACTGGTAACCAGGCCAATAAGTTCGACGACAACCGCCTTGGCAGCCATAAGATGTTGTTAAACGCCCATATGGAGGAAATCGCGAGATTGCCAAAGCGAGCTTGTTACTTATGAGTCTGCGTTCTCTTACAACTAGACATAAGGTACATTTAGTTTGAAGTTCAAGACTAAATTTTTAATCGAGTAACATTTGCGTGAAATGTTCGGTTAAATCTACCTAAAACTGATTAAATATTTAGGCGGTTAAAGTGAAGTTCCTTCTTACGGGCCGATGACCCATTCGCCTGCATTTTGCTTCCTGCTCCCGGAGATATACTTCCATCATCATCAACCTGAGCAAGCACTTTACCCGCCTTCTGCGTAGGAATTAAAGCTTAGTTAACATCTTGATTAGTACTTTCATAACATACTGTTACATTTTTAGGAAACTGTGGTATTTTTGGGTTAACTGCATCAGATCATCACACTTTTCACCATTTGTTACTGACTTATTATTAGATTGCTGTGGCAAGCTGGATTCACTCTCTTGGTCATCCGAAACTGAAGAATTATCGCCTCTCAAGAATGCTACCATAAGTCCATGGAACATGTTGCAGCTATTTCTCTATTCTCTTACAAATTCGTAAATTGAGCTTCACTTAGTTTAAAGCAAGCTATACGTACAAATTACAACTTCAGTGCCATTGCCTATGCCGTCGCCTAGATTAGCCAAACTCTAAGGCCTGCCCTAGCCATAGGGAAAGATCAGCGAGGTGACCGCATAGGACTTCATGCCTTATACAAGAACCTGACCCTTGGGTTAAAAACTGTGCCATGCGTAAATTTGGTTGATGAAAGATAGATTTTCTTCTTTAATAACACAGAGAGGGATGACATTTTGATCTGACACCTCCAATTTTTCATCTTGAGAGAGAGAAAGAGGAGAGAGAGACAGAAGAGAGAGAGACAGAGAGAGAGAGACAGACAGACAGAGAGAAAGAGAGAGAGATAGCAGGGAGAGGAATGGGAAGAGACTGGTCGGGTAGAGCGTAGATAGAGAAGTACTTGGACAACGGTGACCGATGAGGGAGCGACTGGGTGAGTTCAACTATAGAGTTGAAACTCAATAGTCCTACCGTATGCAGTGCGCAGTGGGCCGATCGAGGCTGATGTTTCTATTTGGATCTTTGTGATGTAGGCTCTCGCTGTCTTTTATGCTCTAAGAGGCGCTTTATAAATCTCAAATTACAATTACAATTACAATTATGCGATCACCACTGCAATTCTTAATGCAAATGATGAAAACATGCTTGGAAAATTTTCATTTTGCCGCCCCTTGGACAGTGCCGCCCCGGATGACCGTATCACTCGTCTCCCTCATAGCTACCCCACTACGTGAGCCACAATTGACAGTATATGCATGCAATATAAACGTGCAGATGGGAATCAACGCGTATAATTGGCCATACACAGGCGAAGACAACAAGCGACGGCAGCCGCCAATGCCTGACAGCAGAAGACCTCGTCAATCGCACGGTCGGACGAAGGGCGCCTAGATCGACGGGCCCGGGCCGTGGCCAGCATGGACACGGTGCAGGTCGATGCCGGCAGCGGCCAAAGCCTGTATACAGGGCCCTCCGTCGTTCGGTCCCAGTACGATGGCTGTGTATGGGAGAAAAATTACGATCGCAGTCGCACATACATGCATCACGCACATCGTGCCATTACGGATGCACGGCAACCTTAAAGGACGCCATCTGTCTGACTTGCATGGTTGTATATGCAAGGAGTATGAAGCCATACATGACGCTCATACATGGCTCTTATGAGCTTGACTGTGTCCAGATTCTTCCTCGAGGGAATAAAGAGACGAACCGATGAAACGGAAGAAGAAAACAGGCGCCAAGCATATCAGTCGTACACAGACATTTCTTCGCTCTACATTTATACACGGACATAAAAGAATAGTATACGTGTACACTTATACTTGCATACGTATGTGTTGCTCACTTTTATCACAGGATGTTGCACTTACCGTTGTATTGCTAAGTTAAGCTTTTGTTGCATTAGACATAACAGCAGCGCGAGACTTATTCAGGGCCTTTCAAAAATTTAGAGAGGCCTGGACCTCTGCAAACATCATAATTTATCATAAGGCTACTAATACTGATGCCAGTAGATCGTTTTTTCAAAATCCTTTGAATTCAGCTACCGTTTCAGGCTTGAAAATTATGAGGAGAAAGTTTAATAAAGAAATAAATATTAATAAATAATGCATTTTTTCAAAATCTGAGCCCAGGCCAAATGGCCCTGCTGGCCCCTCTCTGATAGGGCCTCGGTTTATTATGTATACAAACATATATATGCATATAAAGCATGTGTGTATTGCAATCGCACGCCACAACATTAAACATGCGTTGGCCAAATTAAGAATTGGTGCTCGGTCCACAACAAATAATTCCAATTATGGACCCTAATTATAATTATACATCGAGACTAATGACGCGCTCCAGTGACTCTGAACATGCTATAAACTATAAACTGTCAACTCGGGATGGGAATTCGTCGTTTGGACTCCACGTGTGTGCGAGAGCTCGCCATTGGTGACTTTTCTGGTTATCCGAACATTGTTTGCTTCTGCTGTTTATGAACTTTAACATAATTTAGACCAGCGTAGAGAGTGCCTCTGATATTGCTGTATATATTCTGATTATAATTACAGTATATAATGTCATCTAAGTTTAAGACTTCTTTAGCGCCACTGTAGTCCTAATATTGTAGAAGTCGTCAATGCATGGTGGCTGTATATGTGCCTGGTAACTAAAACCCATACGTGCAATTGTAGCAGCTGGTCGAGACTGTTACACAGTCAGGTCTGTCTGGAAAATATGTTTATAGCTGTCATCTGAAGGACACCGTAGACCATGTGCGTATACGTAGCAAAAGAACCAGTAGCCGGAAAGATCGGCACCCAATAAGTTTCCCTGTACTTTGCACGTTTTTCTCCAGCGACCAGATGGCTTCAACTCCTTGTCCAGCTTTTAAATAATTCATCGGGTGAGTTGCGTTTCCTTGGAAAGTCGGCAAAGTTACGACTTGTAATATATGGGTGCTATGAACTATCTTATGTAGGCTAATTATTGTAACTGCTATCACCTTTTTCAACGTTGCAAGGCAGACAGTTTAATTTAGCAGTTACGAAATTCGTCACTAAGTCAGTTTAGTCCTTTCGTAGAAACACTTTCTGTGTGACATTCTGCTGCAGGTTGTTAACAATATGTATACATTGCAATAAATTTAACCCAAAACTCTAAGTAGTAGGCCAATGTCCAAGCGTGATTTAGCTCGTAGCAAAGTTCCGTTTTAATAATCATCACTGGCAGTTCGTTATCAAACAATTTAACCATTTAAATTCGATTATGCCTACTCAGCAGAGACCATATTAATTAATGTATTCATTCATTCAGTTTTAGTGGTGGACTCGAAGAAAGGCAGCGTAGCTTTTGCAATTGCGCTATCTGTCGATTGAAAGAGAAGAGTTATAGCCATCGCCATTTCCTCTACCGAACAGAATAACATCATCTGAGATAAAGAATGCGCCTAGTAAAGTTTCATACCTTATATGCTGTCTTCCCAGACCCACTTAACTTTATGCCTCCCTATTTAGAACTGTCTAGACATCACACACACACACACACACACAGACGCAGGCAGAAACGCAAGCCTCGTTGACAACTGCTGTAAAGATTTCTTTTGCATTTTTGTGGTATTTAAATCGTCTTTGGAATTTTCTACTTCCTTTCTGATTGTAGTTCTCGTTCGTTCGTTATCTGGACGAGTTTTCGTTGTTCTTTTTGTGCATTTGAGCCTCGTCTCGTCGTTATTGAGGGTAGTTATCAGGGTTGTCGTCTTTGCTGTTGCAATTAGCATCCAGCGAAAGGTGTTGATGTTATTGTAGTTAGTAGCATTCATTAGAGGTTGAACATATTTCACAACATAAGCGGATTCTCTACATTAGCTTAATCTATTCTGATATACTAAATCCATACAATTTGTAGCGGTGAAGTTATGTTATATGTAGTAGTTTTAGAATGAAATTGTATGTATATATACGTTCTCAAACGTAATTGTAATCGTAAGCTCGAGATTTCTACAGCGCCCAACGAAAGCTAAGTCGCGGTAACTAGTTAAATTAACAGGCGGTCGTTCAAAACAAAAATCGATAGGCAGAAAGGGTTCGGTTTCAGATCAAAATTCAGGAGTCAGGCGGATAGACAGTCAGACGCCTATGGTGGATGGTGTTTGGAATGAAATCGGAAAGTGAGATAAGGAGAGTCAGAATAGAATCTGTCGAAGAGAAGTGTTTTCAGTTTTGAGCGAAAGACCTGCGCAGAGATTGCAAGAGGTGAAGTGTTGGTGAGTTCGCACGTTTATGTATACGTTCGTACTATATGTTCTCAAAAGGCGCTATTTAAAAATGTGCAGATACACGCATACATATGTACGTGTATATTTGTAATTTTATTTTTATTTTGCGAATGCGTGAAGCATAAGCACATTAGAATGATTGAATGAGCAATCTGGGCCTCTAACGGTGACGGATTGCCGGCAATTCGGATTGCACGAAGACCTGTAGTACAATGTTCATGGCCGTAAAAGACGAAGCGCATGGCACTCGCAAAATTCCCAGATTGGCGTTGCTCTAGCGGATTCTACGTGATTTCCAATTTCGTTCGGTTGTCATAGGCAACACTCATTAGATATCTTTCAAACGCTGCTATTCGACGCAATATAATCATCAGATTCGTTCAATGTTATTAAAACTCTGCTACTGCAGTACACGGGTGGTGCCAGTCTCAAGCCTGGATAAAAGAGGGTAGTGATTCAACAGGCATCTTTCTTCTTTAATCATCTTTCTTCTGACACATCGTCGTTAAACAGAAACTACCTACCAACACTATTCTGTTGGATTTGGAAGAGGGGAATAAGAAAAGTTAAGGTCGATATCAACGGCCCTGGTAGCCATAAATGTCTTTAAACACTGAAAACTACTAATGCGATTAAAATTATATTAGAGACGTTCAGCCGTTTTCGTGAGAAACTCAGTCTTGCCAAGTCTCAATGTTGAATAAATATTCTGATGTGAAGTCCAGTCTTATTCAGTGCAAGGTAATGCAGACTTCAATTTATGCTGCGCCACTTGGAACTCAGAAGCGGCGACCCTGATTTAACAAGACCAATGCAATATTATGGTATCAAACCTTGGATGAAATCAAGACAGAAGAATGCTGAAAGTTCTCGTCCTAAGTTACATTTAGATGACAGACCTTGAAACTGCACCAAATATACTGACATCTGGTCTGACCTGCGCCTTCTAAGCTCCCACTTATACAAAACCTAATGACGAAAATATGATATAAATGTAAATGTAAATATCGAAAGTGTTTCAGAGTCATACAACAGCTGCATCTGGGAGCCAGGATTATTCGCTGGCGATTACATGTATGTCGAATCAAATTTTGTCAGTTTTGGTTTCAGGTCAGGATCCTGGAGGTTAAGTAATTTAAGATTTTGTACTCTAGTGTTCCCATAGCTTATCTACGATGATGATGTTGGTGTTGTTGTTGATGATGTTGTTGTTGATGATGTTGTTGTTGATGATGTTGTTGTTGATGATGTTGTTGTTGATGATGATGTTGTTGATGATGTTGTTGTTGATGATATTGTTGTTGATGATGTTGTTGTTGATGATGTTGTTGTCGATGATATGATAATGATGATGATGATGATGATACGGATGATGATGATACGGATTATACGGATGATGATGATGATACGGATGGTGATGATGATTATTATGATGACGCTGATAAACCCTCGAATGTACTTGTATACATACTACATTCCTCACTCTTCTGCATTTTAGATGCTTATAATGATCGTGAATAAAAGGAGGACCACCTTCACTATTCGGAGGTAATCCGTGCCTTTGGTTCATAGAGTAGCCATTAATTCCGGTTATGCAAAATGACGAGCCACCATACATAGCCAGATCTTCGGAGAATTTCAGATACTCGAAATCTTGCCATCCAACCATTTGTCTGATTATCTGTGCTGTAGAGTCGTCTTATATATAGACTCGTCTATCTTTAGTGTACTGTATATCGTCTTTAGACAGCTATGGACTCATCGGAGGCATTTCACTCCTATATCACGGTCACACAGAGTATAAGGTAGGCTACTCATATACTGATAAGCATCGAGTTCTGGACCTCATTTCTACGGCACTTCTAAAAGACAGCTTTGATGTCTTGGGCCCAATCTTCACATCAGTTGTTAACGTCTCACTCACTGAAGGTTCTGTCCCCGCCGGCTTCGCGCATGCAATAGCTTACCTTATTCTGAGAAAGGCATATATATATATATACATATACACACATATATATATATATATATATATATTCTGATGGACTATCGCCCATCAGTATCTCAATTTCATCTCCATAATCCTGGAAAAGGCAGGGTCGGATTAAGCACCCAGAGGAATCCCGTGGAACTACGCCAGGTGGACCCTGCGTTCTGCGCTTGGGATGATAAGAAAGACATGCTATAAAGAAAATGTAGTACGATGCGTCAATGTTGAATACTGCGCTGCTCAAGTCAGTAACGAAGTCTACATAATAGACGACGTTAATGCTATGCATTTGGGGGCTATCTAAATTTGTTCAGTTGTTTATTATACATGTACTGATAGCATAAATCTATGGGAGACTATGCACATCGGTTTTCACGACTTTTATTAGCCAATGCGTCCAGTACAAGGATGAAAACTGCGGGAATCTGGAACAGCGACCGCCGAAGGCGTGAAGCATCTAATTACTAATAGCGCTGTAATATTAGCGCCTTTATGAGGTTCTTTAGATATGCTAGACAAACAGTCGTATATACATACATACATATGTGTATACATACGTACAGAAAGGCCTGTATTGGCACATGATGAGCATATACTGTAATGTCTGAGGAGTATCGTAAGCTCCCCAGCGGGGTCCGGGTGGTACCCTAAAAACCAACCCAGTTTGAACATTTGTTATAAAAATGAGCACATTTTGGCTACTTGTTGGTGCTGCTTTTTAAACCTACTTATAATAACCAGTCGGGAAAATACTCTTTATTGTAAGGTGCTCTTTATCCATCGACAGAGCAAAGTCTAGAGTTACTGATCGGGAGGGGTATACATAAAGTATATCCCAAGAGTGATGGCCTTGGACGCAGAGGGTCCTGACCCCACCGCCCCGAACACTGGTGTGGCCTTTCTGGCCCTGCTTGCAGTTGGTTGCATCTTACCTGCATTCTCGTACTCAGTCAGTCCGTGTCACTCAATTTACTTCTATTCCAGCTGTATTGAACTGGAGTGTCCCACAGGGTTCTGTGCTGGGCCCCTTCCTGCATGTTTACACTATAGACCACTCCACTCGGTGCACTGCTCACTGAAAGCTCTCTAGACTACCACCTGTATGCTGCTGACGATACCCAGGCATTTCTGTCATTTGAAAGCAATAGGTCCTCGTCTAATTCAGTTCTCCAATTACTTGCTTCTGTTTCTACGGCAATATTCAGTCTTAGCTGGTCAATAACAAACTTCTTCCGAACCTTCTAAGGTACAAGTCAACAACTCCAAAAATCTCACGAGCTGACTTGGAAAAAGAAAAAAATGGAAAAAGCAGAGCAGAAAGCTCAGCCACAAGGTGTGTTTCAGTTAGTTGGTTGAGTGCTGATCGTCCCGAATGTGCGTGCAGTTTAGGCATAACTTTAACTTTACCATAGACCTATCTTTTTCTGACGATGTATGCAAATCAGTATGCAAATCAGTTCGCTTTCATATACATGATATTCGTATTCTTTCATGCCTCGTGCCTTGGTTTAACTAGCAACTGCTCTGGTTTCTTGCCAACTCGACTACTGTAACTTTCTGCTCAATGGTATTGCAAAAAGTGATCTGCCCAAACTACAGATGGTTCAAAATTCTGAGGCCAGAGTCATAACAAAAAAACCCTAAGTATCAAAGCATTACAACAGCGCTGCATTCATTACGCTGGTTGTCCATCGGGCAGTGTTCTGTTTAATATCTGTCTTATCGTTCACAAGGCGTTGCATTCAAATCAGCCGACCGATATCGGTCATTTCCATGATGACCTCTCCAACCAGCAAAGTGGCACTCGATCATGAGGGCTTTGGAATTCGCTGCCCAGTTCTGTGCGTTCTATCAGTTCTCTCTTGTCCTTCAGAACTAAATTTAAAACTGGTCTGTTTTCAGCTTGCTCATCCACCTGACTTCTCGTTTCTCTGACTTATCGGATTTCGACACGGCTTCTGTAATGGATTATGATTTTGACTGCGATTTCACTTGAAGTGATCATTGATCGATGCATTATTTAAACAGCGCTATATAAGTCATTAGATTAGATTAAGTGCTGTGATATTAGTGCCTTTGTGACGTTCTTTACATTTGCTAGACAAATAGTCATACATATACATACATACATATATGCATGCATACAGAAGGCCAATATTAGCATATTGTAAGCATACACAATAATACAAAGGCTTAGATTTGACCGTACCGTCAAACAGCTCCTTCCAGAACGTCTGCAATCTGGCGACGGACAGTCCGAGTAATTTCGGCCTTTATTCGAATTTGCGCCAATTTTCGTCTTCATTTATAATTCGACCTGAATAGACAGAACATCAATAAGAGAGAGAGAGGCAGGCGGCATTTGTTCTGCTGTCTCCCGCTCTTCCAAGTCGTCGTCGTTCATCGCATACGAACGCAATTTGAAGCAATCTAAGCAAGAAATTAGAAAGACGCTTCGAGGCGAAATAGAACAGAAAGCACTGGTAGATGACCGTCTGTCTGTCACGACCGACGTTCTTTTGATTGTCGAAAGACGAGCCTCCTCCACACGTAGGTGCATATACACGCGACCATCATGTTCTTCGTAATAGTAATCGTAATAGTAAACTCGAAATTTCTAAAGCGCTGCTTAAAAGCGAAGCGCAGGGCACAAGCTTATTCACGAGCGCTGAGTCAAGTCAGTGGGTTTCGTCCAAGATACCATGTCAAGAACTAAGTCCGGTTGCCTGAAGACCATAGAGAGAAGGGAGAGAGGAGCTGTTAGGGTGTGTCGTGCTTAAGCTGAGAGAAAAGGAAGGCAGCGGATTCGATGGATCAGGGTAGGATTACTTGAACTTACTTCGTGTTTTTTGTAGCGCCATGATATAATACAGTCTTCTTAATATACTATGTTATGTTAAACTTCTTGCTGTTCTCATTTTGTGGCAGTGGGTTATATAGGTAGCAGTCCTCCAGCCACTTATGCCATCCCACAATGTAGTTTTACTGAATTACGAAATTCACTTCCTCGCTTCCTCATTTCCCCTCTTTTCGTGTTTCCTTCATGCTTCCTTTCACTCACCGCCTCAGTCAATCAATCAATCAACCACTCTCTATCTATCTGTCTATCTGTCTATCTATCTATCTATCGATCGATCCATCCATCCATCCATCCATCTATCCATCCATCTATCCATCCATCCGTCCGGTCGTCGTCCTCCATGCATGCACATGCATGCATGCATCCATCCATCTATCCATCTGTCTGTCTGTCTGTCCGTCTGTCCATCGATCCATCGATCCATCGATCCATCCATCTGTCTATCTAATCATCTATCTCTATCCTTCCATTTCCAGAGATTCGAGATTATTAAGTTCTTCTCTTCTCCTTCATTGAATCCACTGATAGCGGCTGAAAATGCATTTCATGTTGGAGCAGCGATAGAGTTATGTAGCGGAGACTGAGCTTGAGAGCTGTGTCAATTCTGTCCATAGCTCAGTCTTCTTTCGCTAAAGTCTTCTGCGTCGGTCTGCGCGTGCGAGTGTTTGTCAAGGCATCTGTTTGCTCATTGGCTTCAACGCGATGGCTATGAGTCATTGGCATCGACGTTTTATAGGAGGTTCTTATAAGGCGATGAGAGTCCAAATGATGAGATATGATGTATGTGATATGATTTATTTCTGTGATTGATTATCTGACTCATCGATTTGTTGGCTTATCGACTGATCAAAATTGGGTGTTCGATCGATGGATCCATTCGCTAGTTTAATTGATTCATTCGTTCGTTCATTCATTTATTTGTTCATTCTGTTGTTCGATCATTCATTTCTCCATTCGTTCGTTCATATAATCGTTCGTTCGTTCGTTCATTCATTCATTCAATCCTTCACTCATTCATTCATTGTAGCTGTGCAGAGGCAGCTGTAGGTTTTAGAGTACTGCTGAGTCGTTTCAACAGACATTCTATGGCCCAAATTACAGCGATGATAACAGTCTCACCTTTCAATAAATCCCTCCCTGAGCCACCCAAACCGCCACCTTCCCATTTCTCTCAGCTTAAACACAACCTACCCCAACAGCTCCTTTCCCCCTTCTCTTTGGTCTTCTGGCAACCGGACTTGGTTCTTGACATGGCATCTTTGTTCCAGCCTCACTGACTTGACGCAGCGCTCGTGAACAAACTAAGGTGCCTGCTCTTAGCTTTACAGTAGCGCTTTAGAAATGTGGATATTACAGTTACGATTACGATTACAGTGATACAGCGCTTGAGCAATGCCAACGCCAACCACACAAAGACGGCGATTGTCGATGTTCATGACAATCTAGTTTCGTGTCCACGGCTGTAGTACTTCCAGGAACCAAGCCACTAAAGCCACCAATTACTCGGACTCGTGTCTTATCGACAGAAGTGTAAAGTTGCAGAGACAAAGCATCATTTTCCTCCGGCGAAAACTTCTGAATATTAAATTTCCTGCACTAGGTCGACCGTCTTAGTCCTCAGCGGAGGTAATTTCCCGGCTATCAGTTTACGAGGCACGAGACGCATTCGTCCATTCTGGGCACGCTCTGTCGCAGGACCACCATCCCCCGCCTGCCCGCAAAGGACCCGCCTACGATTCCACAGACATTATGCGCCCCTCACAGCATCCAGTACGCGCCAATATTGATGGCCGTTGTCTAGCGCGGTCAAACGCATTTCGTCGGGTAAGATTCAGGTTTCCGTTACGATTAGGAAATTGCACCAGAGGATCAATGTATGTATGAATGTATATGCGTATATATGCATGTATGTGTGTTTATTTGTATATATATGTATATATATGGCTTTTTATGTGGCGCCTTTTAATAAGAACTTCACAAAGATTGCTAAACATGGCTACCTGAGATATCTAAAAGGTTGCGATTTAAATATCTTGCAAGCAGTAGTCAACACTGCAGCTAACTGTATGCTCTTAGTTACACCAGACGCGAAGCTGATTCTTATCCTTCGAAGTGCAATCGAGCCAATTGGTAGTGGTGCGGGTGGTTGTGGTGGTGCGGGTAGCCGTGGTGGTGAAGCGAATGATTGGACTGCCTTGCATCGTTGGCTGCTGCAAATGTAGTGTGTGTTGAGGCAATCGAAGAATTGGCCAACCAGCATCGCAGCCAAGGCGACATTGGCGCTGGGTGTGTTTGCACTGGGGCCCTTCATCTGACGCAAGTTGCAGCAGCAGTAGCAGCATCCATCGTCGCCTTGGGAGAGAGAGAGAAGAGGGAAAAGAAAGGAAGGCATCCGACGGTCGGAAGAACGGAAGGAAGAACGACTGGTGGCAGAGAAGCGTTTTTATCGCCACTGCATAAACGAAGGTAAGGAAACCAACAGCCATCAGACATCGTTAATTTTTTTGCTGTCACATAAGGTCATCAGGTGCTTCAGTTCTCATATGACAAACTCTTTTTGGTTCCTAGGGCAACCTAAATTTCCATAGAAGACGCTGCCGGTCTTTTCTCAATGAGTAAACATAAACATTCTGGCATCTCGGACTGTTCTAGAAATTTCCCCGCAATTCTTGAATATTAGTCGCTAACAGAAGCTGTTGTACGCAGTGTTGCGTGTTTTTAAAAGTAAGACTGAAAGCTATTAGTACTACTGAATTGACCCTGGAAAGTCGATGAAGATAAGCTGGGCTAGTACATGGATGGGTGATCATCTGTGAAATGTCTCATGTCAACTGATGCCAACACAGTCCATCATCCTTTTAGGGACGGTAAATGAGTAACAGCACAAGTTTGTGGATTTAGAAATGTGTCCTAGCGTTGTTACTAGAACAACAGTGATGTCTACGACGGTGATGATGATGATAATGATGCTAGTGGTGATGAAGTCGTTGTTGCTGATGACGATATTGATGAAATGAAAGTGGTTAGGTACAGCCGAGAATTAACTATCAAAACAAAAGCGTACTCAATTATTTAACGTAAGTATATTCACCATTTAAAATCAGATTTTACTGTGGAATTACACTTGTTGCCTTGGTGTTAAACAACGCCTATGGTCTATATTTGTTGTTTCTCTTGTGTGTACCACTATTATCTGTACAGATGTAGCGCTTTTGAGAGGTTTTAAAAAGACGCTATATGAAGTGCCTTGGTATACACATAAGCCTACAAATATTTCTTTCACTCGAGGATATTGTTTCACCTTGGCTCTGGAGAAAGCCTTTTGTCTCTCTCTTGTTTTATTCTTTAACTCTAGTACTGATCTCAACCTTAACTCTAATTTCAGGTTCAGTCTTGACTCTTAAGTTATTGATATTTTAATCAAAGAGTGGAGCTTTTCGCAGTAGTTACCTTGGCTTCTAGTGGGACTCTTCCCCGTCGATGGCAACCCGACAATGCAACATCGTGTCTTTTCAATGATTGGATCACCTACTGGTATTATTACTCTGCCTACATACAGTGAGTCCTACAAGGAAGTAAGGGCTTATTTACCTGGAATGGTCTTCGTCGATTGGCCAAGAACGCCACATGAATCTTATATCAACCCTTAAATCTTCTCTCTTTCGCCAGGGCTTATAGAGCCAATGTGCATAATTTTATGTCTCAAAGTGGAGTCATAAGCATGAAGTATGAATTTCTGGACTTCGTTGCGCGTATGTTCGTGCTGTCTGAAGTTCGAATCGCGGCACTTCAAATGACTTTGACAATACTTGCTATCTGGTGTAACAGAGGATTAATTCGTTAATCCGTTCAGAATGTTTATATATTTATATGCCGACTCTTAAAATGTCTATACAGATCCGCCCAGTCAAGCCCTGGCGAAAGAGAACAGTATTCAGGTACTGGTGGAAGGTACATGTAGTCTTCCTTGACACGCAGATCCAAAGTGAAGCCATTCCAGGTGGAAGGTCCAAAGGCAAGACTTTGCATTGAAAAGAACAAATTTACCTCGGGTGGCAGTCTGTACATGTGAACGATTACATTTCCACACAACCTCCGTGCAACAGAGATTAGTTTTATATTACAGTCCTTTTGTTGTTTAGAGAAGCGACTTGCGATGAGTCACGTCTGCTCTTTTTCAAAGGTTTCTGTCAGCGCATTTCCACAGGCACGTTTTGCTCTACGACTGTCCCTGTGTTTGCCTGTGTCTGTCTCTTTGTCCCTTGTGTTCCCTACCCCGCCACTCCCCTCTTTTCTATGCAGAGCGCCGTTGACAACGGATGGCAGAAGAAAGGCCGCCTAATTGTCGCTGCTGTTGCTACGAAAGAAGAAGACGCTGGCGTCCTCTTCTTATTCGAGAATCACATTACTCCGCCAGAAAAATGCCAGACATGACCAGCTGCACCAAACAAAGACATACAGCCAGACTAGACATGCATACAGACATGCTTAGCCAGGCTAAGTAGACCGCCACGACAGACACGACCTAGAGTAGGATAGCTGTCAAAGCTACCGACAGACAGACGGTCGGACGTACGGAGTTTTCTGACCCATCATACAAACTCACCGATGCTCCACCGCTTGCAATTTCTGCTTCGGCCTTTCACTCAAAGCTGAAAACATTCCTCTTTCACAGATCCTATCCTGACACCCCTTCTTCCTCTTATCTGCCTCTCCTCTCCAACCCCAAACATCACCCACCGTAGCTACCTCTCTGTCTCTCTGCCTGACTCTTGGATCTTGACCCAGAACCGAACCCTTTTGCCTATCGATCTTATTTTGACTGAGCGCCTGTGAATAAGCTGGTCCCCGCGGCGCGGCTTTCGTTGGGCGCTGTAGAAGTCTTGGAATTACGATTACGATTACGATTACGAGAGAAAGGCAATCAAGCAGACATGCAGAGTTAGAGACAGATTAAGGCCTCAAGAGAAGGCAGCAGTGTCAGAAGGCAGCAGCCTAAACATTTTTGCATGGAAAGGCAAATTAACGATTTTTAAATCGGCATTTTGTTTCAGTAAATTTCCGATGATTATCAAAATAGTCTACCGTATACAATCACTTCTTCGAATCAGACTTCTAAGATTGATAGCTGCTAAAGAGAAGAACACGATGACAGCAGTCCAACAACCTTTAATTAAACTTATTTGAAAGTCAGATATCTACGATAGCATACTTTGACAAATAAAGATGTAAAACTAAGGATGTCAGTTGAATATTTATTTTACTGTCTTTCAATAGAAGCCCATATAAAGTGTCAACTATACAAGGTCAAGGTATCGGGCACTGCTAATGCTAAGCCAAATACTAATATGGCTGAATAATAGTATGCATATAGGCTTATTAAGCCAAGTATAGCTTATACTAATCTCCTAAATCTTCGACTGAAAATTTGCAATTAGATAGCATTGGCCGTCTTCAACAACAGCAGCATGGACTCAACTGTGCTGCCGGTCTATTGTCTTCCTCGTTTCTCACATAATCGTATTAGACTGTGAATTAATTTTCCTCGTTTCTCACATAATCGTATTAGACTGTGACTTAATTTTCCTCGTTTCTCGCATAATCATGTTAGACTGACTTATTTTTTCTTGTTTCTCACTTATTCTTCCTCGTTTCTCACACAATCATGTTAGAATATGACTTATTTTTTCTTGTTTCTCACATATTCTTCCTCGTTTCTCACATAATCACATTAGTCTGTGACTTATTCTTCCCTGACTGCATCCGTTGGAAGATCACGGCTTCCATGACTCATGCTCTTCTGAACTACATTGGTGAATTTTGTTTTCACTCATCCTGCATTCTGCACTGCGGGTGTTCCCGAACAAATCCATTTCGTTGGACGGTCTTTATGGATCAATTTGCACTTTGAAGTTCCGTCGTCTCCACTTCTTGCGTCTTTTGAGAGGGTTTTAGAAGGTGCCATATAAATGCTCTGTTACAATAGAATATTGCGTTAAGGACTTCGAGTCTTAAACGGTGATCGTCCAAGGGAAAGCTCAAACCTGCTTCCTTGCCTGAATAGCGAATGCTTGATCATACGATTACCCTCAGCATTGGACGGCTATTTAAAAAGACAAAGTATGGAACTCAGAGAAAGAGCAAGAGAGATTGAGAGAGAGAAAGAGAGAAAGAGAGAGAGAGAGGAGAGAGAGGAGAGAGAGGAGGAGGAGGAAAAGAAGGAGAGAGAGAAGGAGGGAGGGATATAGAGGGTAAGAGAGAGACAGACAGACAGAGGAAGAGAAAGAGAACGACGCAGAAAGAAAGAGCGATAGAGAGAGAGAAATAAACTGAGAGAGATACATACATATTCAAATACTGAGACAGAGTGACGAAGCAGACTGACAGAGTGATGAGAAAGATATGCTAAAATGTAACGCCAATAAGACAAACCTGCTAAGTATGCGTAGCAAAAAATGAATGCAAAAACACTGAAGAAGAATAACGACAAAGAAATGCAGAATTAGATGCAGAGCTATTCAGACACAGAAGGACAAGAAACGTATGAGATACACAGATCCAAGTAGGTACAGTATATAGGGCCTATAGGCAGATACATGCATACACAGTTAGTCGAAGAAACAGAGATATTTCAGATCACGGATCCATGAAGTTGACGTTGAAATTAGATTTTCGAGGCATAACAAGATGCCCTTGTTTGGCCAAACATCGCTTAATTTGCAAAACAAATCCGACGATCATCCGAGCTCTGGCTGCGGACAGCAGTCAGGCCAAACCTAATCCCAACGTAGTCGATTCGCGTCTGTGCCTAATGAAGTACCAGCGATAATGAATTTGCGATGAACAACTGTCGCGAATTCGGAGCTATTTCCGTTTTTCTTTTGTTTTTCCCTAAATTTCTTCTCTCAGTCTGGCTCTTTTGCTCTTTCTTTCATCCTTCCTTTCTGTCTCTCTTTCTCAAGCGAAATTGAATTTGCGATGAACGCGGGTACAAGCCTTTTCGTCCTCTCTTTTTTCCTTCGTGTTTTCCTATATTTCGTTTAGTGCATATTGAAGTGTATAGTAACAATGAGAAACCCAGACAACCACATTCATTGGACCCATAGAGGTCCTACATCGTGCCACTGGTGGAAATTGGTAGTCATCTAGAGAACCCATGTGGACCCAACGAATGTGCGTGTCAGGAAGTTCTTCTGCAGTTCGTTTGTTGCGTTTGACAGAACTGTAATATTTCTATGATGTTCATTAGGCCTACTGATACTACAGATTCGGAAGGATATACATTTTACATACATAAACAGCAATGGTCTGTATGTATGTATGCATGCATGCGCATGCGCAGACGCAGCTTGCCTATATCTGATTGTTTTAATTGTCAGTCAAAATGGCGGTTGTACGTCAGTTCGTCTTGGACCACGTGGCGGAAATCGTCTTCTTCCTCTTTAAGATCGGCGAATCGATGCTGGAACCGACCGTTCGCCTGTATCTCTACCAGGGCGTTTGCCTCCATTACTATGGCAACGACACGTCCTGCTCCAACCTCAGCAGCTATCCGGAGCGCGAGGACCTCATCCAGGTAGCGGCCGCCAACTACATCATCGCTTATAAGTTCCTGATGAACTTCCCTGCGATTGTGCTCGGCTTTTTCTGCGGCGCCTGGAGCGACGCAATCGGAAGGAAGATCCCGGTCCTTCTGACCCTAATTGCTAGCGTCCTCGCCGGCTTCCTCTACCTGTTCAGCATGGCCACCAGCGAAACGGAAGGCCCGATCATTGCTCTGGTGTTGCTCGGGGCAGCAGTACGCGGAGGAT
Source organism: Norana najaformis (assembly GCA_964023275.1). NCBI lineage: Eukaryota > Metazoa > Annelida > Clitellata > Crassiclitellata > Hormogastridae > Norana > Norana najaformis. Next base: position 23,087,480 of record OZ029919.1, read on the forward strand.
TCGGACGCTCGGCTGTCATAACGATGGCGCTGTACAGCTACGTCTGCGACCAGAGTGTATGCGAGAAGCGAACGCAGAACATCGGTCGACTGCTGTCGATGAACTACTTCGGGTACTTCTTCGGGTCTCTGGGCGCCGGGGCAATCCTCGAGATCTACGGTTTCGACGTCATCTTCATCCTAGTCACGGTCATCAACATCATATGCATCACCATCGTCATCGTGTTCATGAAATCCAAGGACGGACAGAAAGTCACTGAGGATGCTGCATCGCCGTCTTCACCTCAGGCGCCGCAACCGGAGACGCCAGCCAAGTCGAAGATCCCGTTCAGTTTGTCGAACGCAAAGGATTCCGTCCAGGTCCTGACCCGGCCGCGTCACCACAGATCCCGTCTGCACCTGCTGCTTCTCTTCGCCATCATCTTCGTCCAGCAGACATGTAAGTCCGGCGAGCTCGACGCCACTCTCCTGTTCACCGAGGCGGCGCCGCTCAGCTGGCGCAAGTCCATGTACGGGTACCTGTTGGCCACCGACTACGCGCTGCTCGGTGCCGCCACGTTTCTCCTTCTTCCCTTCCTGATCCGTTTCTTCCACCTGTCCGACGTGCACCTGCTTCTGATCGGCGTCGTGTTCCGCGTCATCCGCCTCCTGGTGCTCGCCTTCAGTCGGTCGACGTTTGAAGTCTACCTGTCCGTGATCGTCGGCTGTCCGAGCGCTCTGATCATCTCCTGCTCCAAGGCGCTCATCAGTAAGACGGTCAGCGATGGCGAGATGGGGAAGGCGTTCTCGCTGCTGTCCTGCGCCGAGACCGTGTCAATCCTCGTCGGAAGCGTCATCTTCACGACCGTCTACAACAGCACGAGACACATTATGCCAGGTTTCGTCTTCGCCACGGAGGCTGTCTTCTTCTTCATCCTGTTCTTCGTCCTCATCCTCCTCGGACGAGACATGAAGCTGGCCACGCAGTACCACATCCTCAGCGAGATTAGTGGCGGTGGTCCGTCCTCCGCCTACGGCACGACGGCCAACCCGTCTGAACCCTTGACCCCGGTCGGCCAGAATCCACGCGGGTCAAAGGTCGTTCACGATCAGAAGAACGAGGATATGATCGGCGTTCCGGATAGCATACAGCTGGGCGAGTTGCGACAGAGACAGGAACAGGCCAGGAACGTACCTCGTCCGGATCACAGACCGGACACAATCGCCTACCAGAATGATCTCCGTACTGGAACCTACTTCAATAAGTAATTTTCAGCTTGTTATTTTTCTTGGTATATGAAGTGTAGTAGATCAAAGGCGTCCGTTTGTTGTGGTCTTAAAAGGCACAAGTGTTACAATTCATGTCAACACATTTGACCTTGGAAGGCTGCAGTAGAGATTTACTTGAAAAAGGTCTTTAGTCGCAGCAATTGCTTAGGCCTATTTGAATCTGTTGCATTGCTTGATGTCAAAGTCAGAATAGCTTTATTTTAAGCCAAACTTGTAGGTGGATTTAGTGCTGACGAATAGGAAGCAATGTGATCGAGTTAAATGTTTATCATGTAAACTGTCAAAATTAATGCTGATGATGTCTAGGCGATATGAGTAAACGTTCCCTGGGAAACTGGATTTTTTTAAATTCAGATGAAGCCTAGGCGATACAAGTTAAATGTTTTTGGGTACATTGGCAGAAATAATTCGGATGAAATCTAGGCAATGTGAATTAAATGTTTTATGGGCACAATGCCAAAAGTAAGCCGGATAAAGCTGCTAAAAACCGACAGAATGAAATAGATGTTGTGGATAAGAACTATTTCGGTAGATGAAATATCGTGACAAAGATTGTTTAACAACTGCTGCTGAATCTATAGTTGTAACTCTACATGTGTTACTGCATGTCTTCCCATTTCCATAAGTACTAGAGGTCACTTCGAACCTACAATATCTTCCCAATTCTAGAAGAGTTTGACAATCATGAAGTTTTCTCAAGCACATTTTTCATGGTGGTCCAATTTAAAATTTTCACTTTATCAAATGTTTCAGTTCCTTCTTTGGTTGAGTACATTATGAGCAATTTGCTCAAATACTAGTAGCTATAGAAAAAGAAGTTTTTCATAGCTTTATGCTACTATAATATAATAGCATTATGGTATCTTTATTACAACATTAGGTTTTCTTACTAATTGCAGAATACTCTGTTCTTACCTTCTTAAGCCAGGTAAAACAAATTTCAAGAATTACAGAACAGGTTAGCGGTGCAAATACAATAGATTAAATCAATCTATTAACTGCTCAGTTGAGTCACGCTTTTTTATTATTCGTCTACCAAAGCACCGGGGACAAAACTGAGTTTTCCTTTATTATATTTTGGTTTCAAATTATGAAGTTTCTAAATAATTAGGCCTTGAATTCCCATGAATTTGGGAACAATGCAAATAGAGCTTCATCTACAATTTTTAGTTTTAGGTTTAACCTGGAAAAAAATAAATTCACAGTAATGTCTGGAGAGCGATACTATACATCTTTACGAATTGTGCTATGTCTATAATTGTCAAGGGCGGTTGTTCTTCGAGCAATAGTTCTTATTTTAAAACAAACAGAACATATATAGATGACAGAAATTTTATCAGTGACTGACCGTTTCCAAGATATTCCGCTGGGAAGGCGGTCTCTACTTTCTCGGATATTTCCTCATTTTGTGCGGTCCATATAGAACCGCGATTGAATCTGGAACTGCGAGACGGTGATCTTATCTTTAGTATGACTAAAGACGTTTTCTTCTTTTCTATATGTATCAGTAGCAGCTGCAAAAGAAGAGACATATGCATATTTCTCCATGCATACGTCCTAAGGCCTTGTAAAATGAGGCGTTTTAAAACTAAATAAGCCTATAGCCAAATTGGTTGGGTACAAATGAAATGAAACTAAACCGAAGGTTTTATTTTTGACTGAATGCTTAAAGTAAGAACAGTAAATGCCACACGAAAATAAATGTTTAATATTCTGTCTGAGCATAATGCCAGGTTGCTTAACGCACGATTGGACTTCAGCAGGTATATTAAACGCCGACTAAAAAGCAATGCGTCAACTTTATTATCAGCGCAAATTTCACCGATTATAATTGTTCATATTGTAATTTAGGCATATTGTAGGCATATAATTTAGCATATTATACTCAAGCATACTATAATTAAAGCAACTGCAATTATTGTAATTCTTTGCACCGGATAAACGTAACGCAAGCTATTTATCTGAATTGGGTAAAATAATATGCAATAAGCATACTGTCTACCTGCTTCAGAGATTTTCATCTTGAGGCTTAAGGTTTATCGCTAAATGTCATGATGACGATGTTGCAAAACAAAGCCTAGATCTTTCACAGCAGAATTTTCATTTTTACATGTATAATGATGAGGCGAATGGACGCAGACAGAAATGATGATGATGAACAGCAACTACATTGTTGTCATCGAAGTATTGTTCATGCTTTCTATGGGCTGCAGATGTGTGTTCTATTTTTTTTATTTCATAGCCCTAATACAGCCTATATGCCTAATTTTGGAAAATTAAGTTCGTCATCTAGGCAAGAATCTCCTCGGGTGAATGAAGAATATCTTCTTTTGTTTTACTCAAGTGTGAACGATCAACTTTTTCACAACAGTTTGATCGTGTAAAGGTTGGGTGATAATTATTTTTTACAAATAAAAATAACTTTCCTAAAGTCACATGCTGGTTTTGCATACTTCCACTGGCAAATTATTTGATGAATTGCGTTGCAAGAATAGAATTTTTGTCTAAGATAAAATGTGAAATGTAGGGTCTATATGTACAGGTTTTTCTATAGCGATAAGACCCTGAGACACAGATTTTGGTCTCTTCGCAAGATGTTGAAATGCCTGTGACTGAACTAGACTAAAGACAATAATCGACAACTGTTGATTTGTTCGTTATTTCACGTTACATATTGCTAATGGTGTTCAATTCCGTATGTCAAACCTTTTATGAAAATATATTCAACGGTTATCGCTTAAGCAACTGAACACGAAGCAAAAGATCGAACCCTAATTAATTGTAATTGTAATTGGAAATTTATATAGCCATGCTAGAAAGAAACTAATTGGAGAGGCTCACTACGCTTATGCAAACGATGTTAAATGTCATAAGAAGAGGAAGCCCATCAGTTAGCAAGCAGTGCTCTGATAAGCGTAACTAGAAAAGGCATCAGTTTTTGGCTCCCGACCGCATGCAGACCCCCCTCCAACAGATTCCCATCCAGAGTACAATACTATGTTCAGAATAAGGAGTCAACGACCCCGGAATCCACAACCCCAAGTGAGTGTCTAATCCCAAATTTGCAGGGCAGTCCACACTACATGGAGTGAGGTTATCCATGTTCCTAAATCCGTGCAGTGCCTCTTCTGCAAGAAACTCATCACGGCCGTCCAGCTTATAAGACTGATCGATGATGCTTTCAACTGCGTTGGCTTATAACCAAGCTTTCTCATTTGCATCTCAGGACTGTAGCAGTCCGCAGCCGGTTCAGACGAGGCTCCCATTGCAACTGCGCACGTATTCCAGCTATGTCTGCAGTATGCAAGCGTATATAGGCTGTATGTATCCCTATTTATGAGAATATATGCCTATATAGTCCATTTATATTTGGACCTACACCATTGATTTGGTAGAGCAACTATTTTCTTCATCGATTGCATCAGGCGGTTATTCCGAGTCTGTCGTATGACTGCAATTTTATCTCGAGCTGATGATAAACAAAGCGATCGCTGCTGCCTTGATTGTTCTCTTAAGAATTCCTACCAATGTTGATTATGGGAAGACGGTCCTCTGGAATCAGGGCCGATTCCATGGGACCAATGCGCCACTGATAAATAATACGTCTAGCTTGCATATGCGATAAAAGAAAACCGAAAAACTGCTACAACTGTCCTCTTCTGGCATCCTGCTTGTGCTTTCGACCCACATTGTAGAAAAATGTTATTACGGAGAGTAACTTACAAACGTAAATTAAGCAAAGTTTAGTGATAAAACAGCTAAAATATTTTAGCCGCATTTGCATCTATTTGCCTTCAGATTCTTTGACAGTGGAACTTCAAATCGTGATCGTAATCGTAATTGCACATTTATATGGCATCCTTTAAAGAAAACTAACCAGAAGTGCTCCTGACCTGGTAGTTCAAGACCACGATCAAACAGAATGGCCATCAATCCCTGGCGAAACAGATGCAGAGAAAGGGCAAGAAGCTCATGTGAATGTGAAATATTTGAATAGGCCTACACCAAAAGTCTACACATCTCTAAAATAAACGAACGTTTCAAAGAAACCCGACTGCTTCTGTAAACAACGGCGCCACTAAAAACTGAGCGCTATATAAATCTGTCGTAACAACTGCTCATTTGCAATCTGTTTTACATCGTATTAGTGCAGTGAATATAAATTCTCTGCTATTTTTGTCTACTATTCGTATAGCTAGGATTTCTTAGCACCGATTACACTATAGGTCGCGTTAGAATATGCTTTTCATGGTACTGGTAAAAGCTGGAACAGAATACTTAAAATGTTGCAAAGCTAGACTAAGTCTGTGTGCGGCATGTTTTTAACTTCTTTGATGTAACCCATAGGGTAAACAGTAATCCTACAGACTGCATGCTTAATTAAACTCCAGTCGCCTTTAACTGTATTACATCTTTCTTAGATCAGCTGGTATTCATCATTACATTTGATATAAGATTGTACTAATTATCCTTGTGCTAATGATGAAGACATTTTACAAGTCATCAGTTTCAGCTACTTTGCTGTATTGTTAGAGTAGCCATTGTTTCAAATCTAATGAATACCTGTTTGTTACGAACTAAGCAACTCAATTATTACTCACAGGCTACATGATCACTATAATTAATAGATTAATTAACTAATCGTCTTAACTAAACGTCTTAATTGTCAGTTCACAGTCGCAAACATTAGCAGTTACCTAGTTTGCAAAATCCTGCAAAGTTAGCAACATTAGTTAATAGTTTTTCTTATTAGGCTGTGCACGTTTCATACCTTTTATCCGTTATTTCCGTTATTAGAAGTAATTAAACTAGTAATTAGTGGTCAGTTTTAGAAAAAGTAGTTAACTACTTTTAAGCTACTTTTAAACCACTCTAGCTCATACCATAAGATGGAAACTGAGCTGCTGGATAGTTGGCCAATCTTTTTCGTCTGCATTTTAACTTTTTAGCTGCATCATTGTATTAATGATGAACTATTACACTGTACATCATTATTATTGTTATCATACATGCTGTACATACATATACATATATACATACATACGTACATACATAGATATATACATACATTCATACATATATACGTACCAACACACATACATATATACATAAATACATACAAACATACACACATACATAGATACATAATACACACATATACACATACATAGATACATACATACATACATACATACATACATACATACATACATATGATCATATGTGCCTAGAATAATAAGCAGACGACTATCCTACAACTGGAAATACAACCTAACAAGATGTGTTGCTACTTGTGACAGGAAACTAAGTTAGAGACACTGGAGAAAATTTGGTAGCTGTGTAACTGAAAAAAACTCTGGATAGAGTTTAGACATTTGATAGACACTTACAGACTAGACTAAGCAACTCATTTATTATTTGATAGACATTTACAAGACATTAGTTTCACCTACTTTGCTGTATTGTATATGAAAGAAGTAGTTAACTAGAAATTGAATATATATATATATATATATTTAACTGATAGTTACAACTACTTTTGAAAACTAGTAATTAACCACTTTTTAACAACTTCAAAAGTAGTCTAGATATTATATATTTATTAACTACAGTAGTTAACTATTGGCCATCACTGCCTTTCACATCTTTCACAGTTTTATATCTTGATGACAATTGACAAAAATGCTTCCTTTGTGAGTTACTTTTGTTGTTTTGCTTGATACTGATTGATAGGAATTGATATTGATTGATAGGAATTGATATTGATTGATAGGAATTGATATTGATTGATAGGAATTGATATTGATTGATATATTACAGGAATAGGCTGTTACATCTATAGTGTGATCGGTGCATTTGGTGTAATATTTTTGTATTCTTTATCTTCGATGTTGTATTTTCGAATGTTATTCAGGCGTCTTTCACGACTTGCTGTTGGTTAAGTAAAGAAATGTGTTCGTTAATAACGAAAGCAGTCTTATTTAGGGAATGAATTAACTCACAGCTAATATCCCGCTGTGCATTCTATCTAGTATGCATATTGTACATACATACACACTTGCATACATACACATACAAGACATACATACACACATGCATACACACATGATGATGAGTTCTCTGCCCAAAAAGGCATGTCCATTGGCTTTATGCCACCCACGGATGAGATGAGTGAGGTGGTTTCCTGTTGCCTTCTTCACAAACAATTGTGGGTGAGCAACTTGTCCAAAGTCACTACGCAGTGGCTTCGGGCAGATTCAAACCCATGACCCTCCAGTTATGAGGCACTGACCATACCACTACACCACCACGTCCTAGTGCATACACACATAAACAGATAAACACATACACATATATACATACATATATGCGTACATACATACATACATACATACATAATACATACAATCATACATACATACATACAATCATACATACATATATACATACATACATATAATCATACATACATACAATCATACATACAAACATACATACAATCATACGCACCTACAATTTTACATATGCATAACGCTCCTCAAATATTTAGACTTGACCATATTGTGTGAGAATTTCTCAGGCATATTCAAAATATCTGACTCTCAGATTTCATACTTGTTACTTGACATGTTTCCAGCCGCCTGGACGCATAATAATAGTCAGTTCCACATGAGTTGCACTGTGATTCTAACTCCGGACGATGAGATGCAAGCCCGACGCGTTCGTCATTAGCACCAGACTGCTGATGCAGCAGAAGCAGCTTCCCGTGACCTGGACCATTCTCGTGCCGCCACCTATGGCCGGGTAACTGCAAAAGATCCGGCGACAGCTCGAAATCAGACAGCTGAGGCTGAGGTGGCAAATCACAGATGGACTGCCCGCATGTGACACCCGAATTGCGAGCTCATGACACCGGCTCTGTTGGCCCACGGGGCCGGTCATCGTCAGCCCTTTTTTAGCCCAGTAAGCGTTGTGCTGAATAACAGTATCGTCGGCTTGACTGTCTAGACACCATAAACCGGAAACTTGAACAAATCCTGGCCGGCGCAATCGTCGAAATAATCTACGCATGTAAACCGTAAATCAGAAGGGGCGATGTGAATTGCAAAACTGCCATGACAGCGTGAAGCATTCGTTGCGGTGGCCCTGGTAGAGAAGGCCCCCTGCTTTTCAGTTTGCCCCCTTCCCGTTCAATACCCCGTATCCTCTGACAACGTTCTCCCCCGCTTCCGCCATCTATCGATCGCGACTGAATCTGGGGATTTTCCCAGAGATCACAGAGAATTAAAGTCTTCGTCTGCGTTGCCTTCCGAATGCATCCATTTATTCCGGACGCGCCACCCATGTCGAGCCGTTGTCTGCCCAGACGACAACGCCTGTTCCATTCCTTCTCTGTCCTCTGTCTGTCTCATTTTCTCTCACTGCCCGACCGTCTTCTCCTCCTCCTTCCCCTACTTCTCCTCCTTGCCTCCTGTACTCTTGATAGTCGCCCTCTTCCAATTCTTCTTCTTCCAATTTCTTCTCCCACTCCTCCTGGTGTGAGTATTTGCTTCCCATCAGCAGTTTGACAGCCCGCCTTTCGTCCGCCTTCACCACTGCCGTCGGTCGGACCATCTTTCGATCTTTGGGTCGGGCCATCTTTCGGTCGGACCATTTTTCGATCGGACCCATCGTTAGGTCGGTCGGCCTTCTTGGTCGGCCTTTTTGGTCGGTCGATTGTCACGGGTTGTGTGGTCGGCCTATCGTTCGGTCGGTCGGTCGGTCGGTCGGTCGGTCATTTCGAACGAGTCTGGTTGGTACATCGGTCAGTCGGTCGGTTCTCGAGCGACGGGCATTTTCATCGATTGGTCGATAGATGGCAGAAGCAATTTATGTAGCGGTGGCGTTTCTGGTTAAGCGCCCGACCGCTAGGCGACGGCAGTTGGGCTAAAGCTTCGCCGGATATAAATGCGACCTGGTTAAACAGAGGATCGGAGAGAGGAGAAGATGGGCGGATTACATAGGATTACATGTGGAATGGCGTCGAAGGGAAGAGGCGAGGCCATGTATGGAAGGAATAGGTGGAAGGGAATCATAGCAGAATGGGGAAGGAGAGAGGGCGAGTGGAAGAGAGGAAAGGGGAACAGAAGAGACAAAGGGAGGCACTCGAAGGCAAGAGGTAAAAGGCAGGGAATGGAAGGCATAGGTGAGAAGGACGAAGAATAGAAGAGAGGAAGAGAGAAATGAAGAGTGGAAGGGAGGAAGGCAGGGAAGTAGGGAACTCAATCAGTCAGCCTGTGATTTGCTCCTGATTTGATCGATGAATAATAATACTCGGTTTCGTTGGTCCGCTTTTCTCCAGCCTTCCATCCATCCGTCTGTCTGACATTAGGTACACCTTGTTCCATCTACGGCTTCCGTTTTCTATCCGTTTATCAGCCTGTTCAGCAGTACATCCATCCATCCATCCATCCATCCATCCATCCATCCATCCATCCATCCATCCATCCATCCATCCATCCATCCATCCATCCATCCATCCATCCATCCATCCATCCATCCATCCATCCATCCATCCATCCATCCATCCATCCATCCATCCATCCATCCATCCATCCATCCATCCATCCATCCATCCATCCATCCATCCATCCATCCATCCATCCATCCATCCATCCATCCATCCATCCATCCATCCATCCATCCATCCATCCATCCATCCATCCATCCATCCATCCATCCATCCATCCATCCATCCATCCATCCATCCATCCATCCATCCATCCATCCATCCATCCATCCATCCATCCATCCATCCATCCATCCATCCATCCATCCATCCATCCATCCATCCATCCATCCATCCATCCATCCATCCATCCATCCATCCATCCATCCATCCATCCATCCATCCATCCATCCATCCATCCATCCATCCATCCATCCATCCATCCATCCATCCATCCATCCATCCATCCATCCATCCATCCATCCATCCATCCATCCATCCATCCATCCATCCATCCATCCATCCATCCATCCATCCATCCATCCATCCATCCATCCATCCATCCATCCATCCATCCATCCATCCATCCATCCATCCATCCATCCATCCATCCATCCATCCATCCATCCATCCATCCATCCATCCATCCATCCATCCATCCATCCATCCATCCATCCATCCATCCATCCATCCATCCATCCATCCATCCATCCATCCATCCATCCATCCATCCATCCATCCATCCATCCATCCATCCATCCATCCATCCATCCATCCATCCATCCATCCATCCATCCATCCATCCATCCATCCATCCATCCATCCATCCATCCATCCATCCATCCATCCATCCATCCATCCATCCATCCATCCATCCATCCATCCATCCATCCATCCATCCATCCATCCATCCATCCATCCATCCATCCATCCATCCATCCATCCATCCATCCATCCATCCATCCATCCATCCATCCATCCATCCATCCATCCATCCATCCATCCATCCATCCATCCATCCATCCATCCATCCATCCATCCATCCATCCATCCATCCATCCATCCATCCATCCATCCATCCATCCATCCATCCATCCATCCATCCATCCATCCATCCATCCATCCATCCATCCATCCATCCATCCATCCATCCATCCATCCATCCATCCATCCATCCATCCATCCATCCATCCATCCATCCATCCATCCATCCATCCATCCATCCATCCATCCATCCATCCATCCATCCATCCATCCATCCATCCATCCATCCATCCATCCATCCATCCATCCATCCATCCATCCATCCATCCATCCATCCATCCATCCATCCATCCATCCATCCATCCATCCATCCATCCATCCATCCATCCATCCATCCATCCATCCATCCATCCATCCATCCATCCATCCATCCATCCATCCATACAGCCAGCCAGCCAGCCAGCCAGCCACCCATCCATCCATCCATTAATCCATCCATCCATCCATCCACTCACCGATCCATACAGCCAGCCACCCTCCCATCCATCCATCCATTAATCCATCCATCAATCAGTCCATCCATCTATGTGTTTAGTTGCTCTGTTGGCCCCATTGATCGTTCGTCCCTGCTACTCTGTGAGTGACAGCAAATGCGATTCACTGACCTTTAAAAGGCGCAGCATCATCATCAAAGAAACTATATATCACATAAGATACGAAATATCTCAGCGCGCACAAAAGCCGCGTCAGAGAGACCAGCTTATTCAGCGGCGCTAGCGATAGCATTTCCATCCTGAAAGACTCTGAACACTGACGTGATGGAGACCTCGCTCGACGAAACACAACGTAAGCCTTTTTAGTTTTTGTTTAGGCCCTGCTTGAGCATAATATCTCAGGTTACAGCAGGTGAAAGTTGACATGACTGCAGGAAGACCAACGGTTAGCTGTGCAGTAGCTGCTGCATGTAATGCGAGAATGAGTGAGTGATTTAGTTAGGCTAATGAGACAGTGATATATTAACATTTTGTATAGCTCCTTTCTGAACCATTCAAAAGGCACCTATAGGCAATTAATTAATTAAGGACCAGCCATCAAAAAGAAATTTATATTGTCGTATGAAAATAATTTTTTTCTTTATAGGCCCTAATTAATGGCTTTAAGAATAAGTATTAGGCCTACTCATTGCATGGTTTACTGTGAGGTTCTCCAAAAAAGCCCTGTCACGATCCAAGTCCGGTTGCCAGAAGACCAGAGAGAGAAGGAAAAATCTCGGGCTACTAAGCCCTACGGTTCGTGCACGGGGACCTTAAAATGGCGTGGCGGCCAGTGGCGTCGATCCTATGGGTGCCCCTGGGGCCCGGGCCCCGGCAATATTTTGAGCCTGGGGGCCCGGCCATTGCTTGGGCCCCGGCAACATTTTAGCTGTAAAATCGGTACAAGGCAGCTCTGGACTGACTAAAGTTGTCATTCTTCACTTTAAGACTTTAGTAAACAATCCCAGTCCGTAATTTCCGATTGTACGTACCTCTCTAGGTATTGCTGTCTATGCCTACTTTTGCTTAGGTAGACAAACGGACAGACAGAAAGACAGATACATGAATATGTACTACAAAAGTACATAATTATATGCAGGTCGACCAAGCGAAGTGAGTCACAAGCAGTTGGACATACAGACTTTAAGCCACACAGGTCGCCGGGGGCACAGATCTATAGCAATGTTTGACACAACCCTGAAAAATTAATGGAATGCAGGTCATACAACTTGCTCTCACATCACATCGCCATCTGGATGTCATCTTCGACTAGTCAGGCAGTACAGATGCAAGCCGACCCGCTAAATTAGTCTCTTCAGTTACAATGGGGTGGATACATATATACCCATATTCGTATAGTCGCCCTTTATAATTATAATCCCCACACAGTCTCTGCATCGCTAGCCGAAGAAAGCGCCCTCTGTTAAGTATATGGATATAAGATTTCGTTAATTTTGAACAAGTCAATATTGATGGTGAAATTGCACTTGTGGAGGTAGGCTCATCAGCTTTTCATCACTGTTTGGTGTAGATGCAATGAGGTGAAATTGAAAGCCAGTTACTTAGTTTCCCAAGGTTCAACTCCAGGTATAGAAAATTTTCCTAGTTCACTCAACTATCCGTCCCATCTGTAGAGGTACAAGAAAAGAATCACGTAAGCGGATTATATAATGTGCTGACATCCGGTTATAAATGAGTAATTAATAAATTTAGGGCGTTTTTGAGAGGTTATGCGAGGCGCTTTACAAATGCTGTATTACAACAATATGAAATGTAAAATATGAATTTGTTTTCATTTACACAGTCTGCATTTAAGGCAAATGACTCAACTCTGTTCTGACACTGGAGTCTTAAACCAAGTTCAGTCATGGATGACAGAAAATGGATTGCTCCTAAACCCATCCAAAACTGAGTTTCTCCTTTTTGGGAACCTCAGAGCAACTGACTAAATTTAATTCTTTGACTTCTGTCCATCTAGGCATCTGTGTCGTACAACGCAACTGTTCAACCCACAATTTGGGTGTTGTATTTGACTCCAACCTGTCATTCAATGAACGTATTAATTCTATATGTAGGTCTGCCCACTACCACATCTGTGATATCCGTAAAATCAGGCACCACATTCCCTTCTCTGCCCTGGTTTGTTTGGCTAATGCTCTAGTCTCCAGCCGTCTTGACTACTGCAACTCGCTTCTTACTGGCATTTCTAAAGCTAATTTGTTGAAGCTTCAAAGAGTCCAAAATACATTGGCAAGAGCTATCACTAAAACTCCAAAATATGAGCATACATCACCAATCTTAAATCGTTGCATTGGTTGCCCATAGAAAAGCGCATATTTTTTAAGACTGGACTAATTGTATTCAAGACTCTACATTTCAGCCAACCTCGCTATCTTCGCTCTTTTCCGACTCCCAAGACTTATCTCTACTCGATCAGGTCTTCTAGCTGTGTAAATCTGACTATTCCGTGGACAAGAACAGCTCTTGGAAGGCGTGCCTTTTCTGTCGCTGGTCCTAGGCTGTCTCTGTGTCTTCTGGACTCCTCTTAGCCTTTTCGACCCGGACTCACCATGGAATTTGACTTGGACAATGATTTTTTAGCAGCGGCCATCGAATGATGACTTGAGCATTATTGCATTGACGCTATAGAAGTTCTTAGATTAGATTAGAGTGATAAAAACTGAAGTAGATGACAGGCAATCTGAAACCTACAATAGCGGCTAAGTTTGCTATAAGAAGCACAGTCAGGAAGAACATTTTGGGCAAGTTCATTTTCGAATAAATAATTATGTGCTCATATTGCGCTTCTTTAGTATTACTGCCATATAACTGCTGTGTGTAGGCCTACTTAAGTTGACATTCCATTGTAAATAATATTAGCGACATTTCTCATTGTTTGTCTTCCGAGCTTTGGGCTTTGCGTCTGTCTGCATTAGGCCTACTTCGATCTTGACCCCCATACCAGGGTCTTTGTCCCTGAAGCCCAATAGGGCTTCGCATCCAGACCCCATTACTGGCCTGCCCCCCCCCCCCCCCCAATGTTTACGACGGATCGACACCTCTGGGAACAATCATTCCACTCCGAAGACATGGGCGGCGGGCCAGACCCGAAACAAAGCTCGTCTAAGTAGGCCGGCTGTCATCACCAGACCCGCAATAATATCTTTAAAAAGTATTGTGTGGGATGGGCAGTCAGTGAAGTAGACACACGTGCATGCAAAGGATACTGCCTAAATTTAGAAATACAGCCAACAAGGCTTTTACACTTGCATAAAGGCATACGTTCCAGCTGCCTAATCTGCCATAAACATAGATAAACAGACAGACAAACACAGAGACAGACAGATATCCAATCAGAGAAGCAACGAAAAGGAGTAGTCAATAGCTTACGTGTTTGGAATTCGTGTTGAAACTCCCAGCTCAATGGGCTTTTGAAACCGTGCTCCCACCTAGCGAATGCAAATGAACCATTTTCAATAGGCAAGCGTCTTTTCACAATCAATGTAGAAGACGCTGTTTAATTTCTACTTATTTTCGAAGATATTTCTTTTTGCTAAACCATGTTTTTATTAGTAAAATATTAGGGCATAACATCAGTTAAAGTAATTTTATAAGATGCGAAAGTGGTAAAGAACAAACTTGTTCATTCCATGTCGGATACATGCCGACACCTCTATTTTTAAGTAAGTTAGCTGACCTCCCCACGCATATTTTGTGTAAACGCATGACTTTAATGGTAAAGTAAGGTAAAGGTCGACGTCAACGACCCTGGCAGCCATAAGATGTTAAACACTGGAAGCTACTGCAATAAGGCTACCATGTCCAACATTAGGACGTAGGGGGACACGTTCATTCCAGCTCCGTTGATACTCTTGAGCCGGCAATGGATGAATCCCAAGGTCCTAGACACGGGCCCATTTACTTTCCAGCATAAATCGTTACCAAATTTGACTGCCTGGTGACAAAGTTGTAATCGTAATCGTAATTCTGAGATTTCTACAGCGCCCAACGAAAGCCGCGCCGCGAGTACCAGCTTATTCACAGGCGCTCAGTCAAAACAAAATCGATAGGCAAAAGGGTTCAGTTCCAAGTCAAGATCCAAAAGTCAGATGGAGAGACAGGGTGGCAGCTACGGGTGGTGGTGTTTGGGGTTGAAGAGGAGAGAGAGATGAGGAAGAACGGGTGTCAGGGTGCAATCTGTGAAAGAGGAATGTTTTGAGCTTTCAATGAAAGGCCGAAGCAGAAATTGCAAGCGGTGGAGCATCGATGAGTTTGTATGATGGGTCAGAAAACTGTGGCAATACTGGGGGGAGTTTATTCCAGAGTGGTGTGGCACGTGTGTGCAAACATTCTTCCCTCCACATCAGTTTTTTTCTATATTTCTCACCGAAGATTCATTTCCTCCAACATTTTGTTCCTGCCCTTAAGTCTTCCCCACTTAATAATAGTAGTAATAATAATAATAATAATAATAACAACAACAACAACAATAACAAACAATAATAATAATAAAATTTATATAGCGCCGTAGCACAGCCTAGGCCGAAGAAAAGGGCGCTGTTCAGGCTTTTCCCATTTAATAAGGGATCGGTGACCAGCCGAGAAAGGGCGGCAAAACTATTTTAAGTAGACAGGTGTATTACGTATGGATCTGGCAACGCCACACTCACAGCGAAACCTTTAAAAGCAGGTGCTCAGCGGGATGGGCAGGAAATAACATACATGACTAATTATATGCAAACAAAGAAATCAAGCGTCCGAAATGTAGTAATAACGTCAACAATCCTTCTCGTATCTGCAGGCAGCACACTTTCCAGCTGCCTAATCCCCATAAACACAGACAGGCCGACAGACAAGCACAGGGACAGCCAAACGTACTGTCCGAAGGAATGTGAAGGAGTGGTCAACACGTGCATAGGATTCGTGTAACCAGCGCGCGATTTGATCTAATGGTCTTTTTCAAAACCGTGCTGTCACCTAGCGAATATAACTGACATTAATGAACCTGTGCTGCCATCTTGCTAATGCAATTAAAACATTTTTGAAAAGAATTATGGTTTTACTTTTGTCTATGCTCAAAGAATTGTCTTTAGGTCCAATGCAAGGAATCTATATGGGTCCAATCCAGTCTTTATTAACGAAAAATTTGGGTCAAGATCCAACTCCGGTTGCCAGAAGACCAGACAGAGAAGGAAAAATCTCGGGCTAGTAGGCCCTACGGTTCGTGCACGGGGACCTTAAAATGGCGTGGCGCCCATTCAAACGGCCGGCAGTGGTGAAGGATAAATTCATTGCAAAGTGAGCAGGGTCGACGCAATACGGTCGCTATTTGAACCCTGTAGGCTACATTTCAATTTTACATTTAGCTGTTAGGATGGGTTGTGTTTAATCTGAGAGAAATGGGAAGGCAGCGGATTCAATGGAAATATAGTAAAATATATATTATTATTCGAACATTATAAACTAGGCCTATCTAGTCTGAAGAAAGAAGATTAATTAACATCTATCGAATGAAATAGGCCTATGACGTTCATTTCCGACAACAGGACTACAACAAAGTCCACTAACGGTACTCAGCATGACAAAATACTAGGTCGTGAATTCTCTTATGCACGGTGTGATTCGCAAACTATGTTACCTTATTCACGAAGTTGCTCAGTGCATGATTTTGGTCGCAGATAATGTGGACGGTAGGGTACCGGAAGGACTATCGTAATTAAGTAGGCGTAATCAGTAAGTAAAAGAGTAACGCAGTTTTTCAAAATACTTTTATCGGTATCAAAATTTTAAAAAATCAGGTAAGTTTCTGCTACGCATATAAGAATGTTTGAGGAAAAGTTCTTCCAAAATGCATTTCGCCAGATGAGCGAGCGCCTGCAGATACTTTGGAAACAAATCGCGATTTGTGTCAAATTGTCTGTTCTAATTGCGTTTGGCACGCATCCACTTGGACTATGATGTAATATGATACTTTGAACCGTAATTCGACACTTAAGAAGAGTTTTATGGCGCTGTGCATATTGTCGTGGGAACTACTTACTGATTATTTATTTGTTCGATTGTCCTGCCCGTAGCAAGCACCGCTCTACTTTATCTCGCAATCTAGCGTAGCCATATTTGTTTACAAGTATGGCTACAGGAAGAGACCGTGTCTAGAGAATTAGGGCCTACCCAGATCTGCACAAAGTTCGTCTTAGAATATGACGGTAATTCTCGAGAAACGGACGCTTGCGACCGTTTATGGAGAATTGTCTAAATATTTACTGTGGACTGCAGCGCTTGAAAACTACCTCAACGTCTATTTTGATGGCCGCCAATTAACGAATCCCGTCCCTGATTGGCCAGATTCATGTGACATGCATTAGCCAATCGCGGGGAGGGTATGATTCTAGTTTCGGATTTTGCGGATCACTAGAGGGCGTGCGCGTCAAATACGAACTTTAAGCCAGTTCTACGGTAACAGAAAAGCAGTTGGTTATGTCCAGTGATGACCGACGTACCCTCGTAATAACGGCTGACGACTTCGGATATGATGTCGATCGTAACCGAGGGATTGTCGAATGCTATCGCAATGGAGCAGTAACCAGAGCTTCCTTGCTTGTTAATGGAAGTGCCAGCGTACAGGCCAGTCAACTTGCCCAGAGTTATCACATTCCTTTGGGTATGTGGATTCTACTTGCAATTAGACATTTATATAGCTCCGTTTAAGAGGAGCTAATCAGAGGCGCAACATGGGATGCCGCTATGCCTTTGGTTCCTGTTCTTCCTGTAGTGGTTTAAATGTAGTCTTGGCTGTTAATTTAATCATGACTGTTAAAGATAAATGTAAATGTACACGTTTTTCTGTACCGACCGTATGGCCTTGACCCTGCTCATTTTTCAATGAAATTAATCGGGTGAGGTCCTTCACCATTGCTGTTATTTTGAAATACACTTGGTACAATTTGTGGGGGTCAGAGGAGTGCTCCTAATCTTAATAGCAAACACAAGATTTCTGGAGAGCCCAAAGAAACCTAAGTCAAAGGAGCCAGCTTATGCATAGGCGCTCAGTCAAAACATAATCGATAGGCAGGCTAGGTCAGATTCGATTCCAGGTTCAGATCCAGGTCAGGCAGGAAGACAGATGGCTATGGTGGATGTTGTTTATAATTGGAATGGCAAGAGAGGAAAGGAGAAGAGGAAGAATTAAGGTAGAAGTTGTGGGTTTTCGGTTTCAAGTGAAAGACCTGGACAGAGATTGCAAGAGGGGTAATGTTGGTCAGTTTGTAGGATAGATCAGATAATTGAACTTCTTGTGGGAGTTTATTTCAGAGGGGTGGAGCAGCTATGGCTGTGGAGTGATGTCCAACTTACGATGATGAGGTAATGGAAAGGTGGAGAAGTGTTAGGGCAGAAAAGGAGCTAGTTGAACGGAGTGGTTGGACTGTAAATAACTGAAACAGCTGATAGGATGGTTTGGAGGATTGAAATGTGTAAGCGATAGGACTTTGGAATCTATTTGTTTGGGTGTTTTGAGAACAGAAGTGATGTGATGGTGTTTGATGACAAGGTATTTAAAGTTATTTATATTTAACTTAGGACTCCATCTGAATCTTACTGAGGGTAAACCAATATGCAAACCACAAGAAATTCAAAGCTTACTGACTGAGGACGGCCATTTCCTTGGAAAACACGGCTTCCGTGAAGCACTACGAAGTGGAGTGGTCCTGTTAGAAGAGGTAATTCTTGCATTCTATAATAACAGTGCAACAGAAGTTCTTATACTAATGTTGCATAACGTGAAATGATACTTTTTGTCAACACCATGCAAAAACCTGTGCCTCAGGGAAACTACTGTATCTGGTTCAGCAGCATTTTATCAAGACCTGTGCTGTTGGGTCTGTTTCGAGCCAAGTTCATGACCAGAGAAGTTGAAGTGAGAAAATCATTTAACATGATTACATAGATTGGAAGCTTTCTTTAAAATCTTTTATAACAGTAGAGTAATTGAGGTGATTAGATTAGATTGAATCGTAAATAAGTTGTCTTTGATTGCTGTTTTCAACATTAGGTCAAGAAGGAGGTCGAAGCACAGATAATCCGCTTTAAATCCCTGATGGATATGTTGCCTGGCCATGTGGATGGACACCAACATGTTCATGTTTTGCCAGGTTACTTCTGCTTAATATCTGTTTCAAGACAACAACTTTGCTGTATAATATGCTAGATGTTCACACATAATCTGTGATAACCTCTTGACTGGTTATTCCAGAAAGGTTTTGAAATGCCAGCAGTTCAAAAGAAATTTATTCATTACTGTAACTGGGAATTGCTCAGAATTTATTAACAGGTTGATTTGCCTTCAGTTTTTTTTTGTATACAGTGCATGCATATATTTTTTCACAAAAGATGCAACATCATTCAGGACAAAGCATCAGTTTTTGAATGCAAAAGTTCCTAGAAGGCAGGTGACCTACAAACAGGCTGAAATATCTCACAAGCTATTTCTGTGATTACTAACATGTCTTGCCTTTGAGACCTTCTTCAAAAGGCACTTTATAATTAATACATACTTACATATGTCCGTTCTTTTCAGTTTCACTTGTGCCACCTAGTGATCTCAGCTATAAAATAAGTCACTTTCAGTGGGAAGGGAGAAGGCTGACCACCCAACAACATGCCGAGGCTAAGAAAATGAAATGTTAATACTTTACATGTATACCCGTGGCTGCCTCTTGGAGCTAGCTTCTTCTACGAGGTGTGAAGTATCGCTGTGCAGCAAGCAAAGTTCTTACAGTAGTAGGAATAAGGTTTGTAGTAATGTTAAAGTAGACAGAAATGTTGAATAAATAACAGAAACTTAGATTATTTTTGAGTTACGTGGTTCAACAACCTACTGCATACCAAGCTTACCAGTGACCATATGTGTGTCATTGGTTTCTACTCTTTTGGTAAGTTAATAAATTTTATCCTATCTGCCGTTTAACACTTAAATTGAAAATACCTTATGCAGGTGTTTATGAAACATTGGCTGATGTTCTCGTATGTTACGGAATCAACTCAATTCGTCTACCAGTTGAGCATGGACTGAACAGTTGCACATGGCTGCCTCAACCAGCAATGGACTTCTATAAATCTGTGGTTGCTCAGTCGCTGAAGGCAGGAGAATGTTTTACATCTTATGACATAAAGTGTGTATATCATTCATTCTAATTTAATATAAACCTTGTCTAATTTAATTTTCATATACTGTACATTGCATACACTGAAACATATACCAATTACCAATTATTTTTTCACCGACACTAAAGTTTGTATTGATCATGTTAAATATACAGTTTCGTAGAAGTAGAGTTGGGTTGGTGTCGGTTTTTAAGTCAGTATTGATTTTCAGTTTTTTCTTGGTATTTTTTTCAGTCAGTTTGGTTTCAGTTTTCTAAATATTGTGATATTGGTATCGATTTTCATGTGTTCTTATCCAACTTTGCTGTGGTGTAGTGTAAACTTTGCAACTGTATAGTGTGTAGTGTTGTTGTACTGTAACAATTAAAAATTTTTTTGTGTTCAGCTGTGTGTCATCGTTTCTTAAAATGTCTGTAGTTTTATACATGACATCTCGTTAAAGAATGAGCCAGCTTATACTGAAATGTCATATTTAATGCTACAGTACAACATAGATGTCCAATATTTGCCAAGTTAATTCTTGGTACATTCGTCAGCTGGCACACTGCGATAGAAACAGTGTGGTGAAATAATTGGGTCCAAGGGTCTTTGGCCCAAGTGCACAATGCTACAACTTGTGCTACATACACAGGCCTTTGTCATTTACTTTAGCATTGATATAGGATATTACTATTATTTTTGTCAGTAACTTGATGCATGTAACAGGACACAAAGTGAGCATAGCTGTCAACATCAAAACTTTCAACACTGTTAAGGAATGAAAAATATTTGAGAAAATATTCTGATATTTGCATTATGTTTATACAGACTTTCCACTTTTCTTTGTTTTTTGAATTCTGATGAACATCTTGACATCAGTTTGGATTATTGGTCAGGAGATGAAGAGAAGAATTCCTGTTCTATCTTTGGTCAAATTCACCTTGGCCTTTAGTGATTATTTAAGTTGAAACTGTGTAACTGGTATGCTAATTGCAGAGAAAACTGTTTTATAGCATTGTAATTTGACACTTCGGAACCATACGATTACACAAAAATCTAGGTCCTTTACGCTTCATTCTATAATTACACTGGACAACAAATTTTTACAAAAGTCATGTTACTGAAATGAAATTAGTCAGTTCTTATCAATTTGTATGTGCTGAACACGAATATGACAGTGAAAATGCCGAATTGGCTCTAGTTTTTTTGTAATCTGAAATGAAGTAATTTTATATCGCACAATGCATGCCAATAGTGATACACTTAGTTAATATTTGTAAAAACCAGGTCATAGACTAGTTCTTAGATTTTTTTGCCTGTCTCTTGTACAGCTGTTCGGGAGCATCTCTGCGGAGTGTCCAGCAGTAGTCAGCCAACATTGTAGTGGACCATTTTCCCTGGTACCTTTGCTCCATTGTTGCGATATCTTGATGAAAACGTTCGCCATGTTCGTCACTTACCATACCACAGTTGTCAGGGAAGAAATCCAGATGGGAATGAAGGAAATGCATCTTCAGAGACATATTGCAGCGAAATTTCTGGTACTGCTTGAGCATGTCTTCTACTAGTTCCTTGTAGTTTTCTGCCCTAACATTCCCCAGAAAGTCTGTAGACACTAGACGAAAAGCATTCCATGCTTGTTTCGCATCACCCTCCAGCAAGTTGTTGAAGCGATCATCTTTGAAGAGTTCTCTAATCTGAGGACCAACAAAAACTCCCTCTTTAATCTTTGCTTCGCTGAGTCGAGGGAATTTTTCATGCAGGTATCGGAAAGCTGGCGAAGTGCGGTCCATGGCTTTCACGAAGTTCTTCACCAAACCTAGTTTGATGTGAAGGGGTGGTAGTAGGATTTTGTGAGCCTCGACCAGAGCTGGGTGCTGGATATTCTTCTGTCCAACTGCCATGTTTTGTCTGGGAGTCCATTCCTTCCGCACGTAGTGCAACTCTCTTGCTCGGCTATCCCACTCACACAAGAAACACATATATTTTGCATATCCTTGCTGCAGTCCCATTAAAATGGCAACTACCTTCAAATCACCACACAGGTGCCATTTGTACCTGTTATAGTCAATGGAATGCAGTAGCTGTTTTAGGTTATCGTATGTCTCTTTCATGTGGACAGCATGCGCTAATGGAATAGATGGAAGACGGTTTCCATTGTGCAAAAGCACAGCCTTAAGACTCAGTGTTGAAGAGTCTACAAAGAGTCTCCATTCTTGTGGGTCATGAGTGATCTGTAAGGCATTCATGAGGTCATCAATATTGAAACAGAATACCAGATTACCTTCCTTCATAAAGAAAGGTTCCAACTGCTGATGGCGCTTTCTATATGAAGTAATTGTGACATCTTCTTCTAGAAGATTCCATTGTTGGAGTCTTGATCCTAGCAATTCTGCCTTGTTTTTGGATAAGTCCAAATCACGAACAAGGTCATTTAGTTCTTCCTGTGTTATTCTGTGTGGGGTTGATGATGCACCACAGTGAAAATCGGGATCACTGCACGCTGACGGACCAGGAGAAGAACATGTCGGCTCACCCTTGTCCTCATCAGATGAATCAAGGAAAATATATTCTGCTGGAGGTTCTGGAATAGGAAGTCCATCACCATGTGGAACTGGTCTCAATGCTGACGGAATGTTTGGGTAGACTATTGTCGACTTCTTTTGCTTCGTTATTCCACCGGAAAGAGGAGGAACCAAGCAGAAGTAACAGTCATCTACGTGGTTGCTTTGCTCTCTCCACACCATGGGAACTGCAAACGGCATTGATGGTCTTTTGCCATTCAACCACTGTGAAAGCTGTGTTGTACATGTAGCACAGCATACATGTATATGCGGGGCCCATGGCTTGTCTTGGTCACCAACCTTGCATTCGAAGTAAGCATGATATGCCTTCTTGACTTGATAAGTGATACTTTTCTTCTGGTTGGCAAATGTCACTTCCCCACAAATGTAACAAAAGTTGTCCACAGTATTTACGCACTTCCGAGGCATTACTGTTCTGTATTGTATCTAAATGGATAAAGTAATAATAGTTTTATAAAACAGTAACTTAAACTGTCTCGCACAAAGTCTGTAATATTGTAAATGCTCAACCGTTCCGACTCGCTTTATATAGTACACTGCTGACGTCATCTTACGTCAGCAGCCGACTGGCTGTAGTTTTACATTGCATCAGAAAATGACGTAATCAACTGTGCATGATGTATCCATGATAGGATTATGCAATGAGGTGGAATATTACATCATTCTAGACTTATTTAGGATATTGTCGCAGTCCTACTGCATAAATTTACATGGTGAAACATAAAAAATGAACTATATGAAATATTTTCAAAACGAGAGCCAATAAAAAAATTTTATGGTTATATTCGTGTTCAGCACACCAAGATGCTACACATTAGGGCCTTTTCCAGTCAGTAACGATTTCTATGTTGACCAGTGTTATTTGGCTTCAGAGCAGATCCCCTCTTGGTTATTTGAGCCCTGTTAACCTGTAATTGTAATAATGAGTCTATACAGCATTGTAATTAGGAAGCTACTTCTAGGAAGCTTTACAATGTCAACTTTCAGCCCTAATGACTACAGATATGACTGAATGCTGCCACAGTTGGCATGTACCTACTGGTTAGCAGTATTTGTAAAGTGCAATGTATAATTGTTTAGCATTTATTTTCAGTTTTCCAGATGCCTTCCTTGGGATGACTGTAATGGGAAAGTACATGAATACAATGAGATTGCAACAAGAAATACTCAACTGCTTTAGCAGACCTTCTATTAGACAGCGTTCCTCCAGCAGTTGTAGCATGGTCCATCGAGAGGAAATGTTCAACAGCAGTCAACGTTCAGACCTGACGTGTGAACTGATGGTTCATCCCGGTTATCCCTGTCGCAATCTAGAAGAAGGTGGCTGTGGTGGTGGGGCAGATGAATTTGCTGCTTCAAATGAGCGGCAGCATGAGATGCAAGTCCTTGGAAGTGATGAGATGAAACAGTTTTATAAGAAATTCAATATACTATTATCTAGTTAATGCGGAATTATTGGGGTACTGTTAGGAACCTTACAAGCAGCTACTTCAGTTCAGAAGTACTAAATTGTACAGGCAGCTACTTTGGTTCTGAAGGAATAACTTGAGGCTTACAAGCAGCCAGTTCAGTTCTGATGCCAAAACTTGAAATTGTGCACCCTTTAAAAAATTCTGCCACACAACTGTATATCTACTATCTAGTTATAAACATGGCTATAATTTTTGACCAATGGTGAACAATCGGTTGATGTCTTGTGCATTATTGCAATGGTGCTATAGAAGTTGTCTATATGATTTTATACTGATGTAACTGGACTTGATTTGAATCATACAGTGCCTTAGATATAACTGGCACCTTTGGCAGGTCTTTGAAAGGTGGTATAGACATCATTTATCTGATCCTCAATGGATTAACCAAAACCTCAGAAGCCTCTTTAGCCTGCAGCCAACCGTGTACCTTGCAGTTCTTGAAATATGATCAAAACATGCTTATCATACACAAAATATAAGCTGAGAAAATGGTCAAACAATGTAATGTAACCATCTGGGAGTCTTGTCGTAAGCATTCGTCACATCTACTACATGTTACTGTTCAAGGCAATTTTAACTATTTTTAGTTAAATCACGCAGATCTGGAAAGGCCTTCACTGCCAAGCTCCAGCAGACATGATGCTGATCAAAGAAATACCACCCATGTTGTAAATTATGTACAGTCTTGGGTAGTTTGTGCTGAACCTGGAACATTTCAAGACATGCCAACAGAAGAATTGCAAGGCATGGCTATGCTCCGACTATACACTTCATAACCCAGTTTACAGTTTTTTCAGATAAAGTTTCAAATGCTGATCATATTAAAACATTCCCCAGTTGAAAGACATTTGTCCACCAGCCAGCTTTTCAAGCTTTTGCTTCTTCTTCTTTTCAGTCTCTGAAACCACTTCTGATTTTGGTTTCTTTTTCTCAGATTCTAGCTTTTCTTCTAGTTGCCTTTTCCTGTAAAATTTTAAAAGCAGAGACTCGTGAAAATATTTTGGCACACAAAAGTCGAGGAAAATGTTTAGCATCCTCCCAGTAGGGATCATTCACAAAGTAATTGTCCAGACAAGTCTTTTCACCACTGGTTTTGTAATTTTAAATGTAATCAAAAATTTGTTTCATTTTCCATTGCTAAAGGTTCCATGCTTAATTAAAGCTTGTGAAAGATCATGATTGTTTGGCACAGTGGTTGACTGATAAAGTACTTGTAAAATTTAAAAGTTTGTGGGTCCCCGAGCCAATCACTCTTGAGGACCTTGTGCATTACAAAGAGGTGCTGCATAAATCGAAGACAGTCAAATAAAATTATAACCTCAGAATCAAAGTGAAGTTCATACAGAATTTACGAACTTCCTCAGTGATGGAAATGAAGTGTTGAAGCAACAGTCAAAGCAAGAAAGACCAAACCATTAATGACAAAGTTAAACTACTTAAATGTATCACATCAACGTAGAACTAGGCAGCCGAATCAACCACAGCAACTGTTTGCTGTATTGAGGATTTACTAATGAACATACAGCATCAAGATAAATTAATTCACAGTAGGGAAAAATTAATTCATTCTTGTATTACAAATAAAAATTTGGTAACTACCCAGCACCAGGAACAATGTATTTTCCAATGCCAGTGCCAAAGACTTTAGGAGCAGGGTCTTGGCTTTTGCTTGCTTTCAGTTTTGCAGCTGCCTTTTCATCCTCTTCTTTCTGTTTGGCTGCTTCCCTTTCACTCTTCAACTGCAATTAATACCATACTATTCATTTTGTGGCATCACTTTCAAAGTTTCCACCATTTCTATGCAAATACTCAACAAATAGGTACCCTGAACATGTATCTACTACACGATTGCCAAGTTTTGTTCATCAATAATTTGACATCAGCAGCGGCAGTCTATTATAAATACTTATGAAAACTCGCCTAATCTGATAACTTCCGTAATGTCACTGTTATAATGCTCAAGACATTAATTGATAGTCACAGCTAAGCAAAGAACAAACGCTAAATATAACGGGAGGCATTTGTAACATAATTATACTGGGAAATTTGTTGATGGCAAAGTTTAAGAAGATTTCAACTTGTGCATCTGGTTTTAAAGCACAGCTTTAAAAGTAATCTGTTAATAGTCTTCAGTATTAAAAGAAAACATTATAAACTTTAGAACTAACCATTTGATCAACTTCATCGTATGGATTAACAAAGACCTGGCACTCCAGGATTTTTATTTCTTCCTGCAAGACCAGCATAGCACTTTCATTTAATGGATGCATAGCACTAATTTTGCAGATTCTGGAAATCATCCAGTACCCCCCAAAAAAAACAAGCATGTACGCAACACTCCAAAAAGCAGACAAGATAAGCAGCATTTTAACTCGCAACAGAACAGGTTTTACTGCAAACTGAAAACTTAATGACCACTGAAAGCTTATTGACCACGTAACATAATCTTATCTAATCTAAGATAATCTTAGATTAGATTCTAATCTTATCCCTTAAATCGTAGTTGATAAATTAATTCATACCTTACAAAATAATCCATGTTACTTGCATCAACTTTATATCTTCCAGTCCACCTATGAAATAGGATTAACCCTGGCTCACTTCATGAGAGGTCGTGCCAGGTTACTAATCCATTATATAGACGGACTCCCTTTTGATGGTAAGTTCAGTGCCACTGGCATCACAACGAAAGCACAATAATCAAGGAAAAAGGTACATCTGATTCAGAACTTCATCTAACAACAAAATTCAGCAACTGATACCCAGCATAAAACACAGGGTACATTAACAGAAAACAATGAGGCTAACGAGATACGATTCACTTACTACTGGTCGATCATCAGCGTCTGTTTCAATGTGCTCCATTTTGTCCAAGGTCTCAAGGCCTCCAACCACTCTGCAGTAAACAAAATTTGACGAAACCAGAATTAATATCACATAGTGTATGTTATAATGTTAGTATTAATCAATGTTTTGCTGAGTTGAAGCATATCATTCAATGGGACTGATTCCTGGATATTAGTTTCACACAACTGTGACAATTGATTGAAATCTGGTGCATTACTATTGTTATACAGTGGCACTGTATAAATTGGATTGGATTTAACAAATACATCGTTAAATAGAAGCAGCAATCAAATAACCTAGAAATGCTCAAGATAAACATTACAGTGCTTGTACCGACGCAAAAGCTGAAACTTACCGTCCAAACACTGTGTGTTTTCGGTTCAGATGCGGAGCAGAACGGAACAGGATGAAGCTGTAAGTAAAACAACACAAATCAGATAAATCATGTTGTAAATTGTCTTAATCAAAGCACAGTTAACACCTTGGATCAATACAGACATTTTATTGTGACTACAACAAAAAGCCAACCGACCAGTCAAGGTTCTGATTATCAGGCAAGTCACAGCCACACATACCACTTTATCGGAAGTTAGCAGGTCTACATAAATCTTGAGGGTAAAAATGTTAACTTACAACTGGGATTTGTTGCTGTTTGGTCCAGAGTTGGCCATGCTCAGAATTCCACGGCCGCTGTGTGTCAGATTAACCCGGAACTCGTCAGGGAATGGTTTTCCCCAGATGGACTCGCCACCTTTGCCAGTTCCCTCAGGATCTCCACCTTGAATCTGAGGAAAAACAGTACAATGTCATGTACTAGGAATCAGTGATCACTAGTTCTATACAATCAAACAATTCAGATATATTAAAGACAAATTAGAACTGTGGTGCATATCTTATGGCAATAAAAGTAAAGTTGCAGCACAAACTGGATCTAGTGCATTTCAGCGCAAAACCTACTTCTGCAGAAAATACAAGATTTTGTAATGCTGTGCAATGTAATACAAAACTTATGTGGCACGAAATTGACAACTCATAGTCACAATATGAAAACTGTTCGTGAAAGGCTCGATTCCATTGCTAACAGATTTCTGTTGTATGCATGTATGTATGCATACACCTGAACTTTAAAACACCTTTTAAGCGCTTGTTGTGTTAATGCTTCCTCTGACAATTTCTCTAGAACCCTGTGTGCAAGAACTACAACTGAAAGAGGCATGTAATAAAATCAGCGATAACCTTTTCCTGAAGGTGCTATAAAAATTTTCAACTAAAATCAAACATAACTACTCCAGAACAGACAATGCATCTTACTAACCATGAAGTTTCTGATGGACCGATGAAATAATGTGTTATTGTAATAGCCATTTAAACAATGCTTCACAAAGTTTTCACAGGTCTTCGGAATCTGCAGACAGACATGACAAAACCACCCGGTTAAATAAACCCTGCAGTTCAAAGCACTTGAAACACCCAATCACACACTCCATAAATAGCACGTAAAATACATCTATAACAGATTTCTTAAAGAATGTAGATCCCAAATTTAGTTCAGCTCAAGAAAAATTATTCCAAGTTTAGTTCAGCTTCATAAAATGACCTCGCTGTAACACAAATAATACTTTTTGACATGGCTCCAAAGAAAAAGTTAAAATCAATTCCAGTGGACAATAATGTCACCTGTAAAAATATTTTATTTACCAATCCACAAATATCAGACAATTCTGATTTAGCTGTTTGTTGGAAGCCTTAAGTAAAAGCATCTGATAATTTTCACATTTCAGATGTGCTAGCCACAAAAAACAATATCTTTCTAATATAATCAGCTTAGCCAACATACATACCATATCTGCATGTAGCTCGAGGTTAAGATTGCCGTGTGATGTAATCAGGCGAACATAAGCTTTCTTTTTCACTCTCTCATATCTTACAATGTCTTCGTCAATAATGGCTGTGAATACAAAGAAGTAAAACATCACAGAAAACTTCCTCTTACATTAGAAGAATGCTTGTCCTGCACAGACTGGTACAGGAGGGGCATTGTGAAATGGCCTGAGAGATTTCCAGAAGCAACTACCATCTGCAAGCAGAAGCCAGCCAGTAAGCATAACCAAAACCTTCCTCTTGATTGAGAACAATCTGTTATAAGGTATTCACTGTATGTTTGATGCACATCTTGCATGCCAACAGCACCATGCACTGAAATCTCTTGCCTGTACATAGTCCTGATAACAAGTGAAAGAATTTAATTAAGTGCACAATCAATAAGGATAAGAAATAATAGTAATAGCATCTACATAAATTATATTATATATATCTACATAATAGCATCTAGTCTTAATAATACACAGTTGTGGTCCATCAGTGGTGCTGCTGGCAAATATAAGTATATTGATGGCAATTGATTTTGTGGTTCAGCACCATCACTCGAATAATATAAGAACATTGTATGCAATTTGTTTTCATAGGCTATCTGATGATTAATATGCTTTCGTGGTCCTTAGAAAGCAAGAGAGAGAGAAGGAGAAAGAGAGGGAGAAACTGGGAATTTTCCCCAGAATGGACATTTTGCCAAAACGCTTTACGGCTGCTCTGTGAAGGAAAGACTAGTTAATCTTTTTATCATAATTAAAATAAATCCCCAGTAACAGAACTGACCTGCTTCATGTTCCGTTTCTGGCACCATTGCAGTTGATGTGAATGAAGCTGCAACTCTTCCAGTTGAATAATGAGCCTAAATAAATCAGAGTTCAAATTTAAATGATAAAAAATACAATTTCTTAGAACACATGATGCAAGTAATGCAACAATGAATTAAAAATGGTATCGAAGAAGACGAGCAGACACTTAAGCTAGCCCTGAGGCAGCCATGGGGACGAAGTGGTAGCGACATCATTTTCTTAGCCTCGGCATACGAGAGTGGGTGGCCAGTCCTCTCCCTCATCTCCTAATCTTCCCACTGACAGCATATGGTCGGCATACTCATTATAGCTGAGACAGCTAGGGAGTGCAAGTGGAGCCAAAAAGAATTTCTGCCTTAGCAGGGTTTCAAACCCCTGACCTCTGAATGACAGTTCAGCAGGCTAAACACTAGAGTCTAAAATGCCCTCCAAAACAGTACTGAACTTAATATTATAACAACAATGGACCAGAAGAAATCTGAACTGTATGATGTCATAAAGCAAGCATTGGAAGTGCTCATAGGCCAGATAGTGCATTGTGAGCTTTTTCTGACTAACGTACTAACTTAGATTTTCTTTTTGTCGCAAAGGTTTGTCAGATAAACATTGGGTAAAGGCGTTTAGTTTAGTAATGTAACATACAAATTCATGTAGCATATCACAATATGACAGTGCTCATACTTACAGCATTTATTGAATCGGCCTTTGGCTTAACTTCTACATTTTTCTCCTGAAACAGAAATTAAACAATTTACAGATACATAACATCGGTTCTTTTTGCTGTGAACTGTCAGCAGAACCTAAGTACCTGCAAACTGGAAAAAGTATCAATGTTACATTCCTGTAAGAAATATTTGACCAAAGAGAAAAACAGTGCCTAAATCTATGCACTACTTGATATGGTTCCAAAGGTAGTTTCATAAGAAGGCTCCACTGCACAAAGGAAAATTATTACTCTTCAATAAAGAATAAAAAAAACAATGAAAGGATAAGTCAACCTAGTGCAAGCACACTGAGGAGCACATCTGATTAAGAAGTGTTACTACCAGTCAGTGTTTCTACCAGTTTGTGGCTCCACAAAAATCGTCAAACAATATCTCAAAAATCTTTCCATGCAGCAAGTTCAGAAACCCACACAACAATTTTTTCTTACAAGGAACATTGCTACCAGTTCTGGCTTCTTTGTTTTTCAGCCTTGGCAATTCAATTGCATGGCCAGCCTTCACTCACCATCTAGTCTCCCAATCACACTTACAATTCATATTTGCCACAGGAAGCAAGCAAAACATTTTAACAGACAAAGTAAATAAAAGTAAGTAACCTTTATTTGCAGCCGACAAGCGCATATGCATTACAGAACAATTACTTATGTACCAAAAATAGATTTACAACATGAGCAAACATATTCGACAGGCATGCACAACTAAATGTAACTAAAAGTACATCATTTCATAAAGCAACTGTGTAAGTTGTAAGTTGGAATCCCACAACTGGCCTCTAGTTTGCCAAATGTTCTATTAAAACCACCTTTCATAATAACCACTAGAATACTGTATTGTGCCACTGCAGCACAAGTATCTAAAGGTCTAAGAAAAAACAAAGAATCTACTGACTTCTGGCTTGTATGTGCTTTCCAGTTCATCCAAGATGGCTTTTGTTGCTGAGTTAACAGCATTCAAGTTATACCGAGGATCTTTACGAGCCACTTCTTCCTCTAAGACCAAAACAACAAAATTTACTGTCATTACACTTATCTTCCGTACTTCCTGGTTTACTTCTGTACAGGATGTAAGGTAATGTAACAATGTAATGTAACCAAACATTGTAACAAAACAGATTTATATAGCCTTTTTCACGCACCACCAAAAGCAATGCTCTCATGGCTATGTAACTGATCTAAACAAGTGTGAATTACACAACCAGAGAATGTGTATTGAGCTGAACAGAACATGTGTTAAGCACACATAATAACAGACGTGAAACAAAATGTAGGTCAATACTACTTACAAAGTAATGTAAAGGCTCATTTTAAACCTATAAAAAGTAGTCATGTAACTTTGACCCATAATAGTTTTGTGGAAATCCTCTTGCCAAATCAGATTATATCCCAAAGTCATGAAGACGCAAGCAATTGAAACACATGTATAACAGGCACAAAAAGAAAGACCCTCTCACCTTCGTCTACAAGCTTGAGGTTTTGGCGGAGATGGTAGAAATTAGCCATGTTGAATTTATTCAGATCGCTAGGATCCTGGATGGTGATTATGTCTTTCCTAACAAATGGTTCATCTGTCACAAGATCTTTCCAGTGGCCTGGCTTGATGTTCAGCCTATCCACAGCCTGGAACATCAACAAGGAGTAAAGAGCATTATTATAAGCTAATTAAGAACTTGGACAAATAAAATCAGCTTAATAAGCAGAAGCATATTAATACAGTAAATACAGTATGAACATCTTCTTTCTAGAGCATTTTGGTCAGGCTGCATGAACTGGGAGTTATAGATTGCTACAGAACCAGTCTAATGTGATTTCAGTACAGATGTTAGGGGACCAGTCTAATGAGATGTCATAATAGACCTTAAGAAGCCAGTCTGAGGGAATAAGCAAGCTCAGTAATGACTTAGGTACCAGTGTGGGAGTGTAAGGAAAGACTATAAAATAAGAACAATCAAATACAGGCATAAGTTTAAATTTAACTATTTTAATTATTATTTTCTGTCTACACACAACTGAATATTAATAGATATTTATTTATACTTGTAGAAATAGTAGTAAACAGGCCAAGTAGAATAACGTAGAATTAGCAGGACAGTTAGTCTAGCACAATTGCATCAGCTACTGATGCAAATAGTTCTCAAATAACTGGAAATTTCATCACTGGCAGGTGTCTGCAAATAAGCTGAACAAACATCTACGGATTCCAATCTGAGTTGACACCATTTCTGCACTTTATGACTCAGGGCAAGCTAGTTGTCCCATTTGTATGCACTTCAATAAAGCAATATAAAGCCTATTCAGGGGTTGGACCACCTATCAATCTGTATTTTCTTATGTCCTGGTACACTTTTTTGCACTTTTATCAACACTTGAAAATTGTTCATTTCGTGTGGTTGAGTTGGCAGCACTTGTGAGCACCTACTTGATCCGGCACCACACAAATTGTCTGATCTAATGAAAGAAAGAGGAATGAACGAACACCATTATCTTTTTTACAGACAAGTACAGTTATCTGCACACTATTTGCTTGATGATTAACATTTTGTTCATAATTATTTTTAGCATCATTTAGCCTAGTTTGGGTGTGTGCTTTTGTGAGGTACTTGAAAAGTGTTACATGAAATGTCTCGATAACTAAACTGGCCGCAAGCAAACCTGACCAGGTCCACAAAGCTTCTACAGTTAGACAAGTGCAACACCCAGATAGCAGTGAAGGAAAATGCTCAGATATTAAAGACATGTATTTGATTACGTTCTTCGAATAGGAGATCAGTTACAGAACCAGCCAGAAATCAAACCATTTTAAAAATCACTACAGAAATGCTCCATATTTCTGAATATTCAACTACACATAAAGTTACAATTTCACTACAGTATGCTGAAGCTATTAATACTATAGTCCATTCTACCTCATAAACTGACATGTGTCAAAACTGCACCACATAAATATAACTTAGAAATGAACTCAGATTTTACCTGCAGGGAAAGAAGAGAAATCTTAGCAGAATTTCTGTTAACTTACGTCATAGCTAAAGACATTTCCAGTTGTCCGAATTGCAACAATGTGTGTATTTTCATTAAATGCCTTAAATGTCGTTGGACAGTGGTATTTACCTACAAGGAAATACATAACATGTTAATCAATTAATTATAAATAAAAAAGTGTCATTTAATCTTCAGCAAATGCAAACAAGCTGCAAGATTAGGAATATCGATTTATACCCAGTTATATGTGGATGTCAGGAGTCAAGCTTTCAGAACTGCGTTGTTACTGAGTTCCTTGCTGCCAGAATACACTGCATATCTGAGCATTTACGTATTAGCAGCCTACATGGGTTTATATCCATGTAAGTACTTACGGCATCCTCATCATACACTGATCTCTTGACTTCATTTTTAAAAATAAATTCAAACTTGTAATTAATAAAAGCTAAGTCATGAAACTTTAACAATAAAACATAAATTCAAATGATAAACAATTAAGTGTTACCAATAAAAGCATATGACAAAAAGAATGGCATCAAGTTTCAAGTGAGTGCCGACTAGGTTTATTTCCACACACGATACACATAACATAACACAAGAGCCCACAGCGAGTACCTTGAACTATGTGTTACTTAATATAGGTCCTACATAAGCATCGAGGTATTAGATCAAAGTGTTTGTCAATTATAAAGAAAATTAGGATGTTATTTCCGGCTGATTTTGATTTTAGACTTTTTCTTTTCAATGAAGTCCCTGATTGTTTTGAGATAAATGATTTCTATTCTATATGTTCCGTATCTAGTTCCTCTACAAATCATACTGCCATGTCAATACTGCTGAGAGCTTGTACAGGTGATATTTTTATAGCATCAGCTACAGTGTCACCATTGTCATCTAAGCCAGCATTTCAGCTCTTGCCCTCATTCTTGACTTCCAATTTAGCTGTAAAACCTAATAGCATTCTTCCTCAGACAAAGATTTGGAAACAGGACAGACTTTACCCAAGTCCAGCCAATGAATTACTTCTTCTCAGGACATATCCAAACTGAAATCCAACATGAGTTCCCAGAGAACTTTAATCTTTTCTTTAGATTGTTTGCTAGTTTGCTGAAGGTCTTGTCCTGAAAAACCTTCAAAGTAGGGCTCTGAATCCAAAGCATTTGAAGGTACTTCACTGGGGCATTGTCTGCAGGAAAGGCATCACCAAGGTCCTTCATCCAGCAGTTTTCAACCACTTGTACTTTCATTCCATTCTAAGCTTTTCTAAATAAGGGACTTATCTGATGTTTAATTATATCAGAAATTCGGAAATTCCAAGTCGTGCAAGACACCAATTCCACAGTCTGCTCCCGCTGACAGTATCGTTTAAATTTTTGTATTATTCCTGATTTGATGGTTGAATTTTTTAGATGGTGTTTATTGGCATGTACAGGACTCAAACATATTACATTAATGTTAAAAATTTCATTTAAACTGTATAACATCCATCACAAAAGACAAATTTTGCAATAAGTTATATGAATGCAAGTGTTTTAATACTGCACATCAGCAACACTTATTTTAGGTTTTGCATTTCATGCATTTTACAAGCTGTGCAGAAGTCAGTGATAGAGGACCTTAGATCCATATACACACTCAAGACATTTTGTATAATTAAAATATTATGCCAGACTAACCATCTTGATTTTTGAAGAAATTCAGTTTAATGAGGTCTTTAGAATGCAGTTTCTACAAAACCAACACAATGCTTACACTAGTAAATTCAAGTTAATACTCAAAGTTCTTGAAATCTATCACAGAGTATTCCTATTACTCTCAAATCAGAAGATCATAAATTCAGCCACCTTAAAGTTACTTTGGCAAGTAATACAGAATTTTCCATGACAAACTTTATGGTACCAAAACAGTTTACTCCGAAATTAACATATTAAACTGAAAAGCTACGACGTTTTCAACTTTTTGCACATTTGAATCTCTGTTAAAGTGTATTACCACAGTTAGTAAATCAAAGTTTTGCATTGCAGCAAGTAGTTTGATGGTGTCAAACTGCTTACCTCACCAGTGGCCGGATCCCTGCCATATTTCTTTAGGAATTTTTGTATATTACTGAAACATATTTAAAGTTTTATTGTAAACACCATCAAGTGAATGAAGAACAATTACTACAATCTAGCTCTAGTCCATCAGTGGTAAGACTCTGGTTGTTAGGTAAGGAGCAATTCTGAGGAATCTCCAGTTAAAAGGGGCTACATTAAGGTGTAATTACAGTTGAATCTGTTTATAGATTTTGGTTCCATTAGTGTCCCCTACAGAATGCAACTATAATGAGTACCCTGACAGTACACTGCGAGTGGGAAAATCAAGCAGCGAGAGGGCTTGCCACCCACACTCACATGCTATGGCTAAGAAAATGAAGTCACCAATCTTCATACCCATTGTTGCCTCTTGGGTTTAGCTAGTGAGAGTTTTAACACAACAGTCAAGATAAATATAATATTACACAAATAGCCACTCCCATGCAGAGCATCTCCACGCTAGCTTGACAAAATGTTTCTCCTGGGGAAAACTATTACAAAGATGATATGAAATTCGTTCGAGGTCTAAGCCATAGTGCACTACCAACTTCGTCACCACACCACATGCAGTCTTAGCAACCAGCACAGTGAGACTGGCGGCAGCCATCCAAATACAAACTGAGCTTATGTTGCTTAACTTTGTTGATTAGAGTCTAGGATATTCCAAGCAGGACTGGAACGAACGTTAGCAGTCATAATAGCAAAAGCACTATAAAATCTTCCACCAACCTATGACATAACAAAAACAGACAATATCCAAACACTTTCAGTCATTTTAATCTTTTCAAAATACTCACAACAGGTCGTATATTACACCAGCTGGAGTGCAGTACGGATGTTCGAATGGCTGCAAGGACAGACTGAAAGCAAAAATAAAACAAATGGCATATGAAACAAACAACAAAGTCTGTACGAGGTAATTAGCAGGCACCGTTCGTGGGAAAAAACCTTTTAAAAACAAATTTGGGCTTCAAGGATGGCGATTCTTCATACGCATCCAGAGACAAAAAACTGAAAAACAAGAAGCATTCAGATGGCAGGTCTAAGGAAAACAGAGATAACAAAGTTTCCAAGTCTATATTTGCAAACATTAGAAGTATAGTAAGTAATACAAAAACAGCATAACTGGAATTACACACAGCTCAAGAGAATGCCGACATAATTGGATTAGAAGAATCATGGACTAAGCCAAAGATCATGGAGTGAACAGGCTTGAGATGGTTACAGATTATTTAGAATGGGGATAACGGTAACCAGAAAACAGTCAGACATAGGGCTGGAGGAGTTTTGCTGTATGTTAGAAGCAATATTAATGCAGTAGAGATGGGTGTGAAGTGAGGAATGAAACCCTAGTGTGAAATCCAATTAACAGGTATAATGTGCTTGTGGAAGTTTGCTACAGTGCCAGATACCACAGAAGTTGATTAGGGACTAAGCTAAATGCTACAAAAGGCTAACAGAGAAACGTCCTTGATTAAGGGAGACTTCAACTACCATATTGATCAGTGAAAATGGGACAGAAAGCAAGAAAAACAAAAGATAGGATTATTCTAAATTTTATTAATGCCAGCTTTATGCAGCTGCATGTCATGGAACCTACCAGAAAAGACAATGTTTTGGGCCTTGCGAAAACATCTTTGAACACATGGTAGAGAATGTGAATGGAATAGCATTTCACTGCTGATCATCAGGTAGTCAGAAGGGAATCAGCTACGCAGCAGATCCAGGATGCCAAGCTTATGAGAAAAGACACAACTCAAGAGATTCAAGAAGAGATAAGGGCAAAGAACAAAGCATGGAAGAAATTTCAGAATTTAAAGAAAGTAAATAAGACTGGACTGGGTCATGATAATAAAATAAGACTGGAATGGGTCATGAGAATACTGCAAGACTTGATATTCAAGAATCAAGTATGGGAATAAAAGGAATATCTGCAACAATGCAAACAAAAAGGCTATAGAAAGTTTTAAACATAAGTTATCACAGAATGTAAACCATGATGGCAAGAAATTTTACAACTATGTTAAAAGCAGGCAGAAATGGAAACAAAGGGCAGACTCATTGAAAATAGAAGAGGGAATGGAGAAAACACGTTAAATGATGTGGAAGCTGCTAAGTGCTCAATAAATATTTCAGCTCCGTGTTTACGTTGGAAAATCTAGGAAACATCCTCGAGTCCAACAAAAAAATTGTAGGTGGCGGGAAAAGACTGTCACAGACTGTTTACTAAGGCAAATGTGGTGAAGGAGCTGAAAAGGTTAAAAACTGGAGAGTCAAGGAAAGATGCATTAAATCCAAAATTTTTATACAAAAAGAGATGAAATTGGAGACCCATTAGCAGATATCCAATCCAGACTGAAGAGGAACCACGGGAATGAAGAGATGCACTCATCGTCCCATGGTTAGAAAAGGTGTGGGCTTACAACACTAGTGAGAAGAAGCAGAGGAGACCTAATTAAAGCTCGTAAGATCATCACGGGAAAGGAGGCAGTGCAGTGGCAGCTGTTCTTCTAATCTGCACAATACAAGGTGACCCAAGGACATACATGTATAAATTAATTATTAAAGAAAGCAAAACGAACATTATGGCAGAGATTTTTTAGTGGAAGAGTTGCAGACTTGTGGAATGGTTTGGATAACAATACGGTCTTAGTGGACGCTGTCGAAGCCTTTAAGAAGTTAAGAAGGGCCAGCTATTAAGCATTCTCAATTCATTTGCAGTCCTTCTAACACAGATTACATGTCTTCTGAACCAATTAAAACCCTAGTTATGTTGTGTTATGTTATGCTGGATTGCTGTTATCATCTTTGTTTCAGCCAAAATATTCTCCAATCTCCGAGTTCCATCGATGAGGACTCTTGCCCAAAGAGGCAAGCCAGAAATGTATCCATGTATGTTTGTAAATATGTATATACATATGTAAGTATGTACAGACTCTTAATATGAGTACCCCTCAAAAGTGTTATCTATTTGTTTATTGAAATGCTTCAAAACTTTACTCACCTGCAGCAGAAAAAAGGCAGGCGACGAAACTTGGAGTTTTCTCCAGTGTCTTGTGTAGCCTTTTTGCCTCCGTAAAACAAACTCCACTCCGTCGTGGTCAGGTAGCTAAAAAAAGTTCAAACACTAGGGATATCAGAGCATCCAATTACCATGAATGCTGATGTGTGAACTCATCACATCTGGGACAGAGAATGTGTCAAAGCACAGTTCATAGCTATAAATTATTTATACCTTTTAAAACTAACTTTAGCAGAATGCATTTCCCTCAAACACACTTTCCGTTCTCTCAAACTATTATACTTCTATTCAATTCTATCCACAGACAGTTTCACTTCCTTTGGTACAAATGTGCAACGACAATGTTAATGCGACAAATAAAACAATCAATTTATTATTTCTGCATATTAAGCGCCAATATCTACTGAATAAGCATCAATCAATGGTGCAGAGCAGTTGTGAGTGAAGAACTTGCTCAAGGTCCCTACACAATAACCATCCAGATGCAACTCGAACCCATACTCTCCATGTTACAAACAAAGCAATCTATCCAGCTGGCTACTATGCCCCACAATTTATGATAAGTCTTAGGTGTGCTCAATGTGACTGACCAATGTTAATAACTGCTGAGCATTTCAGCAGAGAGCCGTGGTGTAACTTACAAAGAATGCAAGATAAGTGCTACACTGCTTGACAGTCTTCTGAATCCAGAAGATCTAATCTAATACGACTTCAACAGCGCCGTTATCATAATGTCCAGGGCATCAGTTGATGATGGCTTCAAGTCAAAATCGCAGTCAAACTCATAATCTGTTGGAGAAGCCAGGCTGAACTCCAAAAGGTCAGAGAAAGATAAGTCTTCTTGAGTTAGAAAAACATGTTCCAATAAAATGGTCCAAAAAGTGCAGACAAATTCCAGCCAATACAAACTCTGGTTATGCATAAATTTGGGTTGAATGGTGTAAGAGCATAGGCAACATAGAGCACAACATTCCATTATATAAAATCGCCTTTATCATCACTTTGTCATTCACCTCTAGATGCAAGAATTATTGTGGCATAATTTCAACAATATTATGATGAGAATTGTGAAGATCATTTAGAATATTGTTTATATAAAATGCAAAAAATGTATGCCACGGCACTCTTAAGAAGTTCTCTTCTGGTTCAAAATCAGAAGAGTTCTTACTTTCATGCCCTCTTCAGGAAATGGAATCGTAATTGTAAGTTTGAAATTTCTACAGTGCCCAATGAAAGCCAAGTCGCGGGAATCGGCTTATTCACAGGCGCTTAGTCAAAAACAAAATCGACAGACAGAAAAGCTTCGATTCCAGGTCAAGATCAAAGAGTCAGGGAGGCAGACGGTTGCGGTAGATGGTGTTTCGGATTGGAGCGGAGAGATAACGGGAAGAGGAAGAATCAGGATAAGATGTTTGGACGATTAATGTTTTCAGTTTTGAATGAAAGACTAGCGCAGAAATTTGAAAGAGGCGAAGCGTTGGTGAGTTCGTACGATGGTTCTTATTGTAATTCCGGTGGGAGTTTATTCAAGAGCGGTGTTGCGGATCCAAATTTTACGGATACGGTGACGGGAGGGCCAAGAAGTGTCATGACAGAAAAAGATCGGATTGAACGGAGTGGTTGGATGGTAAATAACCGAAGATTCAAATAGCACGGTAAAAAGACTCTGCCAATTTAGACGAGATTTTTAACTAACAAATACGTACAGTTTGTCCTTCTGATGCTGCTTTTTCCCCATTGTCAAAACTGTTCAAATACTCCTTGTAAGTAACTAAATCTTCAGCATAACAAACTGAAACGGAAGTCGCATTCACGAAACATATATTATTGAATTCCACGTACAACAATGACGTATTTTGTTTTAAGTTAGCGCCGTTCTTTATAACAATTCAACTTCAACACCGTCAGTCCGCCACCTCATCCTTAAAATTTAGTAATCGCTCCATAGCCATAGCTGCCCCACAACTCTGGAATAAACTCAGCTCAGAGCTGGAACAGTTATCTGACTCATCATACAAACTCATCTATGCTCCATCGCTTGCAATTTCTGCATTGGCCTTTCACTACTTGCCTAGTTAGCTTACATCGATCGGTAAATGCGTACGTCAAGAAGCCTCTGTGGGTGGAGATACCCGGTTCGCATCCCAGTCGTGGCTTATTTCAGAGTTTTAAATCTCGGGCTAGTACGGTCCGTGCACGGGGACCTTAAATGGCATGGCGCCCATTCAACGGGCAGCGGTCGTGAAGGATCTCACCCGATAAATTCATTGCAAAATGAGCAGGGTCGAGGCCATACGGTCGCTATATAAAGCATATACATTTACATTTCACATTTACTCAAAAACTGAAAACAATCCTCTTTTTCACAGATCCTATCTTAAATCCCCTTCTTCCTCTAGTATCTCTTTCAGCTCCAATCCCAAACATCATCCACTGTAGCT
Organism: Norana najaformis; assembly: GCA_964023275.1. NCBI lineage: Eukaryota > Metazoa > Annelida > Clitellata > Crassiclitellata > Hormogastridae > Norana > Norana najaformis. Next base: position 23,128,717 of record OZ029919.1, read on the forward strand.
GTCACTATCTCTCTGCCTGACTTGGATCTTGACCTGGAGCTGAACCCATTTTGACTAGCAATTTTGTTTTCACTGAGCGTCTGTGAATCAACTGGTTCCCTTGACGTGGCTTTAGCAGGGCGCTGTAGAAATCTCGGGATTATGATTACGATTAGTATTTGCATCATCATTTTTGTTGTTTTTAATCGTATGCTTACAATCTTTTGATGCTGAGTCGTGCAGCTCCGAACTTATGATCCACGAGGTCAACCTGTAATGCCGTCTACACACGCAGTGGCGTAGGGGTACAAGAAGAGTATCCGTTGTGCTGCAGTGTACCGTCTCATCCCTCTGACTGAACTGCGGACATCTTTCTAAGAGTTCTGAACCCAACTTGCACACCGCTTCTGGCTATTATGTTTCATTGCTTCTATTTCACTTATGGTATTCATGCGTATTAATTTTCAGTTTTTGTATCTTCGTTTTGCATTTTCTTGCATTTCGTTTTATAGTTTGCGTCTTAAAAGAATTATTTTTCCTAGTCGCAGGCACAACTCTTTCTAGAAGAGAGAGAGAGAGAGAGAGAGAGAGAGAGAGAGAGAGAGAGAGAGAGAGAGAGAGAGAGAGAGAGAGAGAGAGAGAGAGCAGATAACAGTGTGGATAGATGGCTTGGTACTGTGGGGAAAGAAGTCGTAGACAGAGAGACAGAGACAGAAAGAGTGAATTAGAGAAGATGGCAGATGGAATGTGATGCATATTGGCGTAGGTCACGGACTCCAGCAGGGCCTGAGTGACGAATCTCCAGCCAAACCGCTAGCCTTACTAAAAAAAGAGGCTTGCGGGATTAACCTTACCAAAAAATACACGTGTCTGCCGTCCAGAAGGCCCTGTATAAAAACCAGCTTTAAGCATGTAAAACAATAAGAAAATGAGTTCATGGATGGCTGTACAACAATGGTGGACTTCGAATAAACAATTACAACCGAGAGTGTTCGTTAATTCCGTGGGCCGGCCCGTCGGCCAGGCTGGCCCGTTGAGACGACATGTCGGCGACCAAACAGCATCAATACTACAACCGACACTTGACACTACAACGCTACACGAACATAGCCGAGTTCCTTTGGCATGTTATTACATGGCATCGCTTATCGTTCTGCTTTTCTACAGGCTACTAAATCCTGTCATTTTGCTTCTAATGCCCTTCAACCACATTTTTTCAAAAGCATAAATTGCTTTAACTTAATCATATTATTCAATTGATACAAGTAATCACTTTCGCCACGTTTTTCACTGTATTTAGAATACGTATATCATTGCAAGCTTGAGCTCTCAAGAATCCCTGTATTAAAAAATTTGGCAGTATTTTAAACATCGGATTGCCGTCTTTAGCGCTAGTTCAAAGGACCTTTTCATGAATACAGCCTCTTTTTGAGTCACAATCTTTCATATAATCACAAACAATAAAACAAATAAGTGGCTTAAAATTTGCTTCATTGGACATTGGTGTAATCTAGTGTAAACCATGGCTGTTAAGAAAATTAATACCCTTAAGATGAGCGATAATCAATATAAAATATGGAGCTCTTCACGAGATGTCGAGATTCATTGCTACTGGAGTCTAGTCCACGTCATGGAAGTCGAGTCTACGTCATCGCCGATTCACACAGGGCCAGTTTTAGCATTGCAAGCGACGGCAACAATAAAGAGAGTCGTAAGATAGCACTACTACAGTGAACCTGACAATGCTTTTCTCCACAGCCCAACCCAGTGGATGGCCTTTACGAAACCACGGATGGCCGCGAATTGAAATGGTGCTTGAGCCGAAGAGTGCAAATATCTTGGAGGTAACGACAAAGCCTACCACAGTGGCTACTAAAACCGTTACGAATGAAAGCGACAAAGAAAAACTTTTGCCACCAGCATTTCCGAACAAGTCATCAACACTGTGAGCATTCAGTGTTCGAACAGGAGCAAAGTCTCTACTGATCAGACGAGCAACGATGAAGTCGGTTTCTTCGGTACCGCTGGAGGTGGTGAAACAAAGTTGGCTTCGAGCATACCTGGGGTAAGAGTGAAATGGTGAGAAAGCAATCTTCAGTGGGAAGGGAGACCGTGGTGACTGCCGAGAAGAAACCAGGAGAGTCGACGATAGTCGAACTGAGTGCCAGCCCGGAAACGATACGCATTCGAGTCACTTAGAGGCATACCTGACAGGAATGACGGCCGTGAACCACAGTGTCCATACGATGGCCATCACGCCTGGGTTCTTGATATAGGGTGGGCACTCCGAGATTCCAATTAAGTGCAGACTGTAGAGGATACAATAAGGCGAATAAGAAGATGAAGTGCACATGGCTGATAATCCGGACAAACCCTCATTTTAAATGTAAAAAAGCAGGAATGCATGCAGCGATTAGAAACGACAACCCTGCTTTTAAAACATACATGTTAACTGTGTTAATCACGTTACGCAGACTTTAGCACATACAAGCAAGACTTGCCAAATAAACCATCCTAAGCTCCAACACTTTAGCTTTTATATAATTATGCAACAGGAATAAAATCCTATTGAAAGAGTGCAACTGCTTGCTTGACGGGGTAGATGTATACTTTGTCTCTAGTTGATGCCACTTTAAAGGCCTTGCACATAATCGATACGTAGCCTATACATGAAGTACTTTGCTAAGATGACAGCATAGTATGCAGTTTTTCCACATTACGAATATTAATTTTACGATTAAGCACGTAATTTTTAAATGGCTCATTCTTGTAAATCAGTTTGCCACTGTTGAGTAAACACGTTACTTTTATTTGTTCACTCTCGTCAAAGAATCTGCCATTGTTTAACTATGATGTGTGTATTCGTGTTCCAAGATATCTGCGCGATTCCCTTCGCCAGTCTACTTCGGTCATCTTCCAATCTGTCTTCGTTCATCTGGTTGAGGTAATCTACCTGTCCTCTTCGTTAGGACTTAGGCCCATATATATATGTCGCTGAATTAAGCCTTTGGCTATTGTTAATGCGAACTTTAGAACAATGCAATACAATATTCCAGTAACTATTCTTGTTTAAGAACCTATACCTTGTACCATCCAGAGACACGTGTCATATAAATATATATATATGTATGTATATATATATATATATATATATATATATATATATATATATATATATATATATATATATATATATATATATATATATATATATATATATATATATATATATATATATAATATAGTATCACCTGGAGCTGCTTGTGGCAGCTCCAGGTGACACTAGTGACACTAGATGGGTGTGCCGTGTAGTGGCTTGCCGTAGTATTCGTAATCGGTTGTTTGCATTGGTATACATGCTAGAGGATATTGCTGGGGGACAAAATGCTGAAAGGGCAGTTGAAGCTAGGGGATTGTCGTCCTTGCTAGACTTTAAATGTGTGGTATTTCTACACCTATTTTGTGATATTCTTGGAAAGATACATGTTGCAGCTGCAGACCTTGTAAAATATTTAGCTGCCTTTTCCAAGAAAAATAGAGACGAAACAGGTGCCTTAATTAATAGGCACTCTGTTCTCCAAGGCAGAACAGCAAAGCAAGAATGGTGGCATTGACCCGCGTACAGTGTCTACCAGTCAAGTAGTAGGGCGCTGGTTCCATTAACAGTCCTAAATAGGAGGGTCGTTACCAACGCCCGGGATGAATGCCAGACCGCGGTCTGCCAGGAAAATAACACTGGTCAACATAGAAATCGTTACTGACTGGAAAAGGCCCTAATGTGTAGCATCTTGGTGTGCTGAACACGAATATAACCATAAAATTTTTTTATTGGCTCTCGTTTTGAAAATATTTCATATAGTTCATTTTTTATGTTTCACCATGTAAATTTATGCAGTAGGACTGCGACAATATCCTAAATAAGTCTAGAATGATGTAATATTCCACCTCATTGCATAATCCTATCATGGATACATCATGCACAGTTGATTACGTCATTTTCTGATGCAATGTAAAACTACAGCCAGTCGGCTGCTGACGTAAGATGACGTCAGCAGTGTACTATATAAAGCGAGTCGGAACGGTTGAGCATTTACAATATTACAGACTTTGTGCGAGACAGTTTAAGTTACTGTTTTATAAAACTATTATTACTTTATCCATTTAGATACAATACAGAACAGTAATGCCTCGGAAGTGCGTAAATACTGTGGACAACTTTTGTTACATTTGTGGGGAAGTGACATTTGCCAACCAGAAGAAAAGTATCACTTATCAAGTCAAGAAGGCATATCATGCTTACTTCGAATGCAAGGTTGGTGACCAAGACAAGCCATGGGCCCCGCATATACATGTATGCTGTGCTACATGTACAACACAGCTTTCACAGTGGTTGAATGGCAAAAGACCATCAATGCCGTTTGCAGTTCCCATGGTGTGGAGAGAGCAAAGCAACCACGTAGATGACTGTTACTTCTGCTTGGTTCCTCCTCTTTCCGGTGGAATAACGAAGCAAAAGAAGTCGACAATAGTCTACCCAAACATTCCGTCAGCATTGAGACCAGTTCCACATGGTGATGGACTTCCTATTCCAGAACCTCCAGCAGAATATATTTTCCTTGATTCATCTGATGAGGACAAGGGTGAGCCGACATGTTCTTCTCCTGGTCCGTCAGCGTGCAGTGATCCCGATTTTCACTGTGGTGCATCATCAACCCCACACAGAATAACACAGGAAGAACTAAATGACCTTGTTCGTGATTTGGACTTATCCAAAAACAAGGCAGAATTGCTAGGATCAAGACTCCAACAATGGAATCTTCTAGAAGAAGATGTCACAATTACTTCATATAGAAAGCGCCATCAGCAGTTGGAACCTTTCTTTATGAAGGAAGGTAATCTGGTATTCTGTTTCAATATTGATGACCTCATGAATGCCTTACAGATCACTCATGACCCACAAGAATGGAGACTCTTTGTAGACTCTTCAACACTGAGTCTTAAGGCTGTGCTTTTGCACAATGGAAACCGTCTTCCATCTATTCCATTAGCGCATGCTGTCCACATGAAAGAGACATACGATAACCTAAAACAGCTACTGCATTCCATTGACTATAACAGGTACAAATGGCACCTGTGTGGTGATTTGAAGGTAGTTGCCATTTTAATGGGACTGCAGCAAGGATATGCAAAATATATGTGTTTCTTGTGTGAGTGGGATAGCCGAGCAAGAGAGTTGCACTACGTGCGGAAGGAATGGACTCCCAGACAAAACATGGCAGTTGGACAGAAGAATATCCAGCACCCAGCTCTGGTCGAGGCTCACAAAATCCTACTACCACCCCTTCACATCAAACTAGGTTTGGTGAAGAACTTCGTGAAAGCCATGGACCGCACTTCGCCAGCTTTCCGATACCTGCATGAAAAATTCCCTCGACTCAGCGAAGCAAAGATTAAAGAGGGAGTTTTTGTTGGTCCTCAGATTAGAGAACTCTTCAAAGATGATCGCTTCAACAACTTGCTGGAGGGTGATGCGAAACAAGCATGGAATGCTTTTCGTCTAGTGTCTACAGACTTTCTGGGGAATGTTAGGGCAGAAAACTACAAGGAACTAGTAGAAGACATGCTCAAGCAGTACCAGAAATTTCGCTGCAATATGTCTCTGAAGATGCATTTCCTTCATTCCCATCTGGATTTCTTCCCTGACAACTGTGGTATGGTAAGTGACGAACATGGCGAACGTTTTCATCAAGATATCGCAACAATGGAGCAAAGGTACCAGGGAAAATGGTCCACTACAATGTTGGCTGACTACTGCTGGACACTCCGCAGAGATGCTCCCGAACAGCTGTACAAGAGACAGGCAAAAAAATCTAAGAACTAGTCTATGACCTGGTTTTTACAAATATTAACTGTAAGTGTATCACTATTGGCATGCATTGTGCGATATAAAATTACTTCATTTCAGATTACAAAAAAACTAGAGCCAATTCGGCATTTTCACTGTCATATTCGTGTTCAGCACATACAAATTGATAAGAACTGACTAATTTCATTTCAGTAACATGACTTTTGTAAAAATTTGTTGTCCAGTGTATAATCGGCAAGAGTCTTCACATTTCAACACTTTATTAAATTTACAACACTTATCCTAACATCTACATCTACCCGGCGGGTATCATGCAGTGAGCACGAAAGACGGCTATCTTCTTTGTCTGTAGGGAAGTCTTTCTCTCTCGGTCATCGGTAATTTGTCTTCTGTGTCTGTCAGTCAAGTCCTTTTATAGGCCTCTCACGTACATTGTATCACCCTGGCGGACATTGCGTAACCAGTACGTACATTTTGTGGCATTACACCATACTTACGGACATTGCATAACCCCAACGTTCGATAAACTCTGTGGCATAGCCGATGCTCGTCTCTTTAAAACAATCTTAAACAACTCAAACCATGTCTTGCATCAGCTACTGCCGCCAGTTAAAACACAGTTATTCCCTACGGTCCCACACCCATGACGGTATTATTCCTCCCGCTGATAATTTAACGCGAAAATAATTTTTATTAGGATGCTGTATGCATATTAAGTTTTTTTGTGTTCTTAAATACTTGTAAACCGATGTGCGATTAGCTATTGGTTAACAAAGAATATACTTACTTACTTACTAACGTACATTACTCCTACAAAGGAAGGTTACAAACTGTCAATCAAAATCAAACAGTGAGCACTGTCACTATATCCATCGGTATGCGACGTGCCGCTAACCGCAGATTGTTTAGTGTTCAGTAGTTACTTTCTCATTGTAAGTAAGTATAAGGTATTTTAAAATGCTAACCTAAACTCACCAAATGGACAAAATCTAATAGTAACAAAACGCGACTGCAGTTTTTACAAAAACTGAGAAATGTGAAAGGCGACAGTTTAAAAAAATGGGGGCCAAAGTTTTTCGGCCCGGCCCGGCCTGCCACGAACTCGGCCCGGCCCGGCCCGGTCCGCTCTAAATTGTGGGCCAGGCCGGACCTGTTGGCCTGCTCCAGCCCGATGCTCATCTCTGTTTGCTACTTATCTCAGCCCACACACTCAATCAGTATATTTAAATGGGAATATTTGTCTAGTGGTTTGTTAACATGAGCTGTTTCTCAGAGTGCTTGGTCCTCTTTTGTTGAATTACTCACTCCACACCTAGGCAGACTGCTTGACATTCATTTCTAGCGAATGATACACAAATCTACGTTTCATCTGACAGTTTGTTTTTGCGATTCATCTGTGTTGCTGTTGTCTGATTCCTTTAATTTAAGGAGCTGCTGTCTTTAATGGTTGCTAATAAATTCCTCTTGAACCCATTGAAGATCGAATTTCCACTTCACAGCAACTAAGAAGTTTGAATGGCTTAAATGCTTGAAACTGGGTGACTCAATCGTTGAGTTGAATGACGTTGCTGGTAATTTGGGCTTTGTTTTTGATTCTGCCATATCTCTGATAGACTCCGTAAATGGTATTTGTAAGTCGTCACACATTGTATATTAGAGATACACGCAGAATTAAACGTTATTTATGTCCCAGTGTCTTCAATAATATCCTTGGCAAATGCATTGGTCCGCAGACGCATTGCCTGCTCTGACTCTACTCTTGCTAGTATCACAAATCAAACATGCAGAAACTCGAAAAAATTGAGAATTCTGGCTAGAGAGACTACTGTTGCATCAAAATATGATCATATACTGTAAACCATGTGATTAAATCTTTGCATGTGATTTCTGTTCAGTCAAGGATTTGTTTAAAATTTGTTTGTGCCGACTGCTAATAAAAGCTCGAAACATTGCCTTTTGTGACGTTTTCCTACCTTACCTAAGTGTATAATTTATCTTCCACTTCCTTTTATTTCTGCAGACTCAGCTTTATTAATGTCTTATTGCATTGCCTCTTGTTCTTCGTGGATCTTCTTCCAATATGAGGAGCTCAACAGATTTTGACTGTATGGCTATGCCGAGTGGATTGTGATATTTTTCAAAATGCGATTTTGCTTAGAAGCGACCATCGATTGATGCCTTGTGCATTATGATAACGGCGCTGTATAAGTCTCCGGATTAGATTAGATTGAATTAGATCTTAGATTGGAATCCCCGCTGCTGAGGTCTTGGCTTAGGTAAACCGTTTCAGTTTTAGTCTTGCTTGAGATTATGTGGCTACATATTTGTGATATTTAAAAGTCTAGACGAATTGCAATAGGCCTATTCTGCCGACTATTCTCCTAAATAGTGAAAATTCTATAAAATTTGACTTCTATCTTGAGATATTTTAAAACGACAGTTTGACCAATTAAAGACATTAATAACCGTTTATTCCAGAATATAACAATCACAATGTATCAAAAATGCTTTAAATGTAATCAGTCAAAGTAGCAAAAAGCTAAATATAAGCGTAAGGAATACGTGCAAGAGCTTTAAATTGGCATCTACTTTTAAAAATCTGGATTAACGAATATACGCCTAAACTATAAAGTAAGCAGTTACACCATTCTACTCAGAGTTTATTACTGTTTCTAAAACTCGTGAAATTAGCCAGAGTTTCAACCTTACGATGTTTCATTAAGCAAACGATTCTTCAATGTGTTAAGCATGACTAACATGATTAGCGCAATTAGGTCATACATTCAAAAGGATGCTTGTCGTTTCTCATCGTAGGCATGTATTTCTGGTTCTCCTATGCCTCGGATGGGGAATCGTACGGGTGCTCAGCCATGTAGTACACCAGCTCAGATTGTGTCTTAGCGTCTTTCACATTGATGGTTGCATTGGAGTAATAACCCACCTCAATATCTTCAGTGATCTGCACCTTGTTGGAATCTCCAATGACGCCTCCGATAGGAAGAGCCCAGAAGTGATGGCCTTGGTATGGAGGGTTGTAGTTGACGGCCGTATATCCTGTCAGATGCGCTTCATAGGTGATTCGAACGCGCATTGTTCCCGAGCTAGCGCTCAACTCCACTACCACCGACTGTCCGGGTTTCAGTGGGACAGTCACTCCAGTCTCCGTGCCCACGGTAGTTTGCTTGCTCACCGTTTCACTCTTACCCCAGGTGTGTTCGTAGCCAAACTTTGTTTCGCCTTCTACACCGGTTCCGAGGAAACTGATTCCGTACTTGACCGTCTGCTCGAGGGCGATCTTGTTGCTGTTCGACCATTGGTTGGTCACAGAATTAGTGACTTGTTCGGACATTTTGGCGTCTACACTTATGTCTGAGTTGGAATTATTCTTGAAGGTTTTAGTTGCCAAAATGGTTGGTTTAGTGGAGATTTCCAGGATCTCTGCTCTCTTCGGCTGAAGCACTCTCTGTACTTGCGGCCACCCGTAGGTCTTGTAGAGGTCTCCCCACGGGGTTGGGCTGTGCAGAAAGGCATCGAGGGGCTCTTTGTCGAAATATTTTCCGACGGCTCGCTTGAGGTCGCCGTCGGTTCCAATGCCAAAACTGGCTCTCTCTTTATCCGCGATGATGTTGACTGATTCCCCAGTTGCGGTGACACTTGACTCTTCGACTGTGGCTCCCGCTTTAATGTTGATTACTAGGCCAGACATACTGAGTGTGTAATCTATAAAAAGTACCATGATTACTGTAGATCGAAGCTAATAATTAAGTCACTTAATTACTTTAACCTTTGGTTATAAAATCGGAGATTATCACTGGAAAAAGAAACTTCATGCATGGGAAGGAAATATTGACCTAGCATCACTTGAGGCTACAGAGGTAAACTTTCAAAACCTGACGGAAACTTTTAAGACAGACATTCTCAGTGCAAGATTTGTGCATTTGTAGAATAGTTTGGATTATATAGTACCATGGTATTTGACACAGCTATGGTTTTTAATAGAACGTTTCGAGAATAAGTCAGCTGGAGAGCATAAATCGCACCTGTTCTTTATCACTCTTTGGCAATTTAATGTCGAGGCTCGTGGCACATAAGGAACTTTAGGTTGTTTGGCTGTTGGATTGCCGTAGTCATGTTTTGCCCTCAGTCTGAACGTTCTTCAACCCTAGACCTAACCCCTATGGAATTACCTTTTTGCGGACTGGTAATAAAAGCCCGATAACATTACCTTACGTTACCCTACCTGACCTAACTGTATATACCTTATCTTCCACATCCTTTTATTTAAACAGATATCACATAGAAGGTAATACCGTATATATAAGAAACGTTGCCCGTGTTATAACCAGTGATGTAATTGGTACAGAAATATTTAAAATGACCTACAGTAAAATGCAATAATGTCTGTTTACAGCGATTTAATGAACGACTGTGAATGAACTTATATATCTTCCGACTATAAGCACGAATAACTATTTCGCAGCTACAATATGAGAAATTGGAAAACTGTCCAATAATGTTTCTATAGGTAAAAGGGTATTTTTTAGAATAGTTAATTTTCTTTACTTTTTAAACTATTTTTTAGACATATATTTCATCTCAAAGTTGACCGATATATTTGCGTTTTTACTTTATCAAAATACAACTTAAAATCCTCAGTAATAAAAGTCAGCGGTTTTCATTATTTATTGTATCTTTTCACTTAAGGGGTGTTGTAATGGAAACCGAGGAGACGATGATGCGAAATACGGCCATGTAACCGACATTATGTAATATAATGAACAATTAATTATATAAACAATTAATAAACTGTAGTATTTAGAATTAAATTAGTTGTAGATAAAGGGCATAAACATTTAAGCATGACTGATGCAAAGACTAAAGGACGACAAACAGAACAGACAGAGGAAAGGAGGCAGACAAAGGCACACAGACACGGCTCCAAAGGGCAACGCGTGCAAGCAAGGGGACTGGAAGGAGTGCGATCAGCGAGACAAACAGCAGAGCACTGGAATGGGAGCCATGATGATGCAGCGATGGAAGAGGGTAGATGGAAGGTCGATTGATGTCTGCCGCTAGCAGACTACAGGAAAGGAAGCCACGATAATGCGGCGAGGCAGGAAGGGGAAGAAAGAATGCTTTTGATGTCTGCCGCTAGGAGCTGGAAGAGAGAATAAAAAGGGAGTGAACAAGAGAACCGGGGTTCACTCTCAGCGACGCGCGAGGAGCGGTTGACTCTCAGCGACGTGCGGAGAGCGGTTGACTCTCAGCGACGTGCGGAGAGCGGTTGACTCTCAGCGACGTGCGGAGAGCGGTTGACTCTCAGCGACGCGCGAGGAGCGGTTGACTCTCAGCGACGTGCGGAGAGCGGTTGACTCTCAGCGACGTGCGGAGAGCGGTTGACTCTCAGCGACGTGCGAAAGAGGAATCCTCTCTCGGTTGATGCAAGCTGCAACGACCGACGACCGACGAAAGGGTGCGGGAGAAATAAGTTAGCAGCTCAGAGTGAAACGAGATATGTCTAAAACATCGTGACTCTGTAAATAGGTTGTTTATAGATTCGTTGTTAGAAATAAAAAAACATCAATTGAAGATTCTTCGTCAACGAACTAACACGCAGAGGAAACCCGAAGAGACGCCAATATCACCGCTAACACCAACTAATGTCTTAAGACTGACCATTGACTAGTGGTTTAGATTGACTGCCAAACGTCTTTCTATACATTACCTCTCGTGGCAACAGTCTTTTAAAACATTACAGGTGTCTTTATCTTTCAGTTTATCTCCATCTTGTCTTTACATGCATCTCTGATCTATCACCCTAATTACATTGAACTGCACAAAAATTAATTAATTATAATGAAAAATTCATTTTCATATCTGGAAACATTACTCGATACACGCCTATGTTGTTCCAATTTTTCATTTATTTTGAAGTCACTCTGTACTGAAGGATTGTTTATTGTGAGTCCTTGCCGTCAAATCTCCTTTGAGTATCTTGGTGGCAATAGGTGATATTGATAAGCGGCTTAATCTTCGGGGTCTTAGGCCTTTCACAGCACGCGGATTCTTGAATGGATCTGTCCGACCGTGAAGAGACGTAACGACAATTATTTCTTTAAACGTGTATTACAAATATATGCAACGTATTTACAGCAAGTCCAGTAAGATCAGAGTCAATTGATTCGTATCGGTCTGCTTAAGTTAGCATGCCAGTTTATGAGATGCAGTATAATTTTACTTTGCTCTCTGAGACCTGACACCTTGTCGATCGTTAGCTAGCGAATGTCCTCTTTGCTTGGCACCCTTGGTTAACTTTTTCCACCGTCTGTATAATCATCCAACGTCTCCCTTTCGCCCTCCGATCAGCGTCCCTCTGTGTTCCGCCTCTCTCTCTCTGTCTCTCTCTCTCTATGTATCTATGCATCTATGCATCTATCTATCTATCTATCTACCTACCTACCTACCTACCTACCAACCTACCTACCTATATATATATATATATATATCGTGGGACTGCAATTAATTGTCGACGGATCAATATGCAATATTACTATGACAAAAAGTTTCATGGGTGGACTCGCTTTGTCAGGCTATCTATCTATCCATCCATCCATCTATCCATCCATCCATCCATCCATCCATCCATCCATCCATCCATCCATCCATCCATCCATCCATCCATCCATCCATCCATCCATCCATCCATCCATCCATCCATCCATCCATCCAACCAACCATCCATCTATCTATCTATCTCTCGTTTACATCCACCTGTCAATCACGAACGTCCTATCCGCCTCGTTTTGTGCACATTAATGATAGCCTCGCCTTACTGTTCACCAGTGTTCCGTACAAATTAATTACACAAACACATATGACTGACATATCCGACATAATACAATCTACATTATGCAAAAACCTAAAATCCTCATTGTTTTCCAAATTTGCACCACACACAAAAGATCGCAATCACGCGACTCATCTCACCTCAACCGGTTTTCTTCTGTAGACGCTCGAATTTGGAACACCAGCGATTGGAACAGTCAATGTGAAGATACGCTTCTTCCGTTCAGATGACATAAAGACTTGCCTTCGAGGCACTTTTTATATATGGAACCAAAGTGGGTCAGAGAACGCACAAACAAATTTTATTGACAGAAAAGCAATGAATATGCCAGAAACTGAGCTCAGTAATTTGAAATAGTAAAGTGAAATTTAACTCCGACGAAAGATGAAATCCACACAGGGATCACTCTCTACGCTTGGCCAGATTTACGACTCCACACAAAGCGACGGCCTGGGTCAGCCAGGGAGGAAGACGAGAATGTAATCTGCAGCGAGGGGTTAGGAATACAAAAATTATCAGCATCAATAACAACTTTATCGGCATCATCGGCGTTTGACAGTTCAAGTTATGTGGACTAGAATATCGCACGACTCAGCGATCGAAGTATGTGTCAATATGTGATCACCGTCCTTCTTATTCAGATAAAATTAAGTGCATCTTTGTGTTGCGTAGCCCGGCTATAGTATCTTGTGACTACAAAGATACTAATATTAGTAGCGAGACAAAGCGAGTCCACCCATGAAACATTTTGTCATAGTAATATTGCATATTGATCCGTCGACAATTAATTGCAGTCCCACGATATATATATATATATTTATAGATAGGTAGGTAGATAGATAGATAGATAGATAGATAGACAGATAGATAGGTAGGTAGATAGATAGATAGATAGATAGATAGATAGATACATAGATACATAGATAGGTAGATAGGTAGATGGATAGATAGATAGACAGATAGACAGACAGACAGATAGACAGACAGACAGATAGACAGACAGACAGATAGACAGACAGACAGACAGACAGAGGGAAATCATTTTGACCCCAGTGATTGTATGCAAAATCTAAATTTTATGTAGAGAGAGAGAGAGACAGGGAGGGAGGGAGGGAGGGAGAGAGAGGTGGAACAGAGGGATGTCGATCGGAGGGCGAAAGGGAGAAGTTGGATAGATAGATAGGTAGGTAGTTAGGTATGTATGTGGGTGGGTGGGTGGATTGTTGGATGGATGGATAGATAGATAGATATAGATAGATAGATACATAGATAGATAGATAGATAGATAGGTAGGTAGGTAGATATGTAGGTAGGTAGGAATGTAGGTATGTAGGTAGGTAGGTAAGTAGATAGATAGATAGATAGATAGATAGATAGATAGATAGATAGATGGATAGACAGACAGACAGACAGACAGACAGACAGACAGACAGACAGACAGACAGACAGACAGACAGACAGACAGACAGACAGACAGACAGACAGATAGATAGATAGATAGATAGATAGATAGATAGAGAGGCGGAACAGAGGGACGCCGGTCGGAGGGCGAAAGGGAGAAGTTGGATGATTGACAGACGGAGGGAAAAGTTAAGCAATTATTTCACTTCGGGTTTAAATTTAAGCAAATATATCGTATTTAATTCTGAGTTTTACTCTAGACTTTGCGCAACAAATTAAGGACAAATTCTCCTGAGATGAAACACTTTTATTATTATTCTTTCTATGTTTATTACGCGTCGCTATCTAATGACATCATCAGTCCATGGCGCTGAGCAGCTGTACGTGAAGGACTTGCGCGTAGGTCTCCTTTCGGTAACCCTCCGAGGGAACACTTGCACCTGCGCACTCCTCTGGTTTGGGAACTGTTAATACCTTTAGGTATAAAGTCAATAGGTAACAAACTCGTTCAAAAGATATATTATTGTCTGGCAATAATTTTAATAAAGTGCTATATGATTGTAATCCATAAAATGTAGATATTGCATACAATCACTGGGGTCAGAAATCTGACACAAGATTTGGCCTTTTTGGTTATCTTGGCAGCAGCATCTACTGTATGATTCTGGTAGACACTGTATGCCGGGGCAAGTGTTTAACGGGGCTCTTGACTACGCTTATTGTGGAACACAGGCCTACAAGAATTTGTGTTTAAATAAACTTTATATTCGAAAAAGGTCGCATCTGAGTTCTACAGAAATCGCACGTACTATTCTGGTAAACAGAATTATAAAAAATTTGGAAACTGAACTCCTGTCTGAAAATATTTGTGAAAGATGTAATTGACGACACAGGTCGTGTTACTGTTTCCAAATAGGGCTAACTCATTATAATTGTTCCAAAGTCCAGATCAGCCCTTTTAGCTAATCATGCACCAACCAAACCACCAGATAGCCACTACAAGATACCTTGGAATCGCAAAAATAATGGTCCAAAGTATAATCTGTTGAGACCCTCATAAAATAAGATATTCGCCCGAAACTCTCGTGTGGAATTAACCAATCTGTTGAAAGAGCAGCGTTCGAGCAGATGCACAAATACACCAGAACAGTCCTTAACTACCGTACAATTTTTAAGACTTAATATATAGACATGACACGTGTGTCTGGATGGTACAAGGTACAGGTCCTTAAACAAGTATAGTTACTGGAATAATGCATTGTTCTTAAGTTCGCATAAACAATCGCGAAAGTTTAATTCTGGTACATATAAGTCCTAACGAAGAGGACAGGCAGATTACCTCAACCAGATGAACGAAGACAGATTAGAAGATGGCCGACGTAGACTGGCGAAGGGAATCGCGTAACACGAACACACACATCATAGTTAAACAATGGCAGATTCTTTGACGAGAGTGAACAAATAAAAGTAACGTGTTTACTCAACAATGGCAAAATGATTTACAAGAATGAGCCATTTAAAAACTACGTGCTTAATCATAAAATTAATATACATACTGTAGAAAAGCTGCATCCCGTGCTGTCATCTTAGCAAAAAGACCTCATGTATACGTATCGATTGTGTGCAAGGCCTTTAAACTGGCATCATGACTAGAGACAATGTATGTTGTAAATGAACGGTTTGAATGATTTTATTCCTGTTGCATAATTATATGGCTAGCTTTTAAATTTAAAAATTATTAAGTGCCATATTTTTGTTTTATTTAGAAGTAATAATGATTCGTTGGTGATAACCAATATAAAATAGGGAGTCACCTACGACAGGTCGAGTGTCACTGCCACGGCAGTCTAGTCCACAGAGACTAAAGCGAGCCGTCGGAAAATACTACTGCAATAAGCCTAACGATGATTTTCTCCACAGCCCAACCCAGTGGACAACCTTTCCAAGACCCAACCCTCTGGAATGGACTTCCTGTTACTCTGCGTCTTCTACCTCGGGACTTTACTTCTATCTTCTATTCTTCTCTTAAGACTGTTCTCTTTCGCCGAGGTTGGTTTGGGAGCTCTTCTGAGTAGTTTTCTTTAAGGGGCGCTATATAAATGTTCCGTATAAATAAAATAAATAAATAAATAAGACCCACGGATGGTAAGCCGAAGAGTGCAAAGATCCTGGAAGTATCGACAAAGGCCACCGCTGGGGCTACTAAAACCGTTACGAATGAAATCGACAAAAGAGAAACTTTTGCAACCAGCATTTCCGAGCAAGTCATCAACGCCGTGAAAAATCAGCGTTCGAACAGGAACAAAGTCTTCACTGATCAGACGAACAAGGACGAAGTCAGTTCCTCAGTAGTACCGATGGAGGTGGTGAAATAAAGTTTAGATTCGAGCATAGCTGGGACAAGAAGGAAACAGTGAGAAAGCAGACAACCGTGGGAACGAAGACTAGGGTGACTGTCGAGAAGAAACCAGGAAAGTCGGAAACGATACGCAATCGAGTAATTTATGGAGTCATATCTGACAGGAATGATGGCCTTCAACTACAGTCTCCATACGACGGCCACGACTTTTGAGTTCTTGAAATAGGATGGACTCTATGAGATTCCGACTAAGTACAGATTGTTGAGGATATATAATGCTACGAATGAGAAGACGAAGCACTACACGGTTGATATTTCGGACTAGCCCCTATCCTAAATGTAAGAAAAGCAGGAATATATGCAGCGATCCGGAACGACGATCATGTTTTGGAATGTGCATCTTAATTGCGCTAATCATTTTACGAAATCTATAGCACATATGTAGAAGAAAGACTTGCCAAATGAATCATCCTAAACTCTAACACTTTAGCTGATATATAATTATACAACAGGAATAAAATCCTATTGAAAGAGTGCAACTGCTTGCTTGACGGGGTAGATGTGTATGCTTTCAATTACATCATAGATTGTCTCCAGTTGATGCCACTTTAAAAGCCTTGTTTATAATCGATATGCATATATGAAGTCGTTTGCTAATATGACAGTTTGGGATGCAGTTTTGCCACATTATGAATATTAATTCTACGATTAAACACGTAATTTTTAAATCATTTGTCAAAGAGTTTGCAATTGTCGAATAAACACGTTACTTTTATATGTGCTCACCCTCGTCAAAGAATCTGTCATTTTTTTAACCATTCCAGGATATCTACGCGATCCCTTTAGCCAGCCTACGTTGGCCATCTTTCGATCTCTCTTCGTTCATTTGGCCAGGGTAACCTGCTTGTTATCTGGGATAGGCTCAACACAAAGGTTTCGCGGTTGTGTATCTATTCTTGCTTAGGTGCCTGTTCCTTGAACCCCTAAGGCCACATGTCCTCTCTATCAATTAAGGCCTAAAATTGTATGATAGTAAAGGACTGTTCCGGTTAATTTGGCTACACCGCATCTGCTCAAACGCTACTGATTAAGAGATTGATTGTGGTTTCGGGTAAATATCTTATTTTATGAGGGTTTCAATAGAAAATACTTGGCCCGTTATTTTGGCCATCTATCCGTTGCTTTGGCAGGAGCTTGATGAGGTAATGGGACTGACCTGGACTTGGAAGCACGTTTATGAGTTTTTGGAAACAGTAGCATAACCTATGTTGATGTAATACATCTTTCGCACATAATTTCTGAAAGGAGTTCAGTTTTCAACTATTTTGATGCTGCTGTTTGTTTTCGTCCGCACGATCTTCTTAAAACTCAGATACGACTTTTGTTGATTATAAAGCTAATTTAAGCACTAGTTCTGTATGTCCTGAGAAACTCGATTTAAGAGCCCCATTAAACATGTACCACGGCAAACAGGGTCCATCAGAGTCATGAAGTAAACACAGCTGCGTGATACCCAAGACGGTCAAATCTAGTGTCTGCTTTCTGACCCCAGTGAATGATGTTTTATATACATTTTAACGAGATAATTATATAGAGCCTCATAAAAATTACTACCAGACAATAATATATTTTTATGGGTTTGTTATCTATGCATTTAATATCTAAAGGTATTAAAAGTTCCCAAACCAGTGGAGTGCGCGGGTTACCAAGTACAGACCTTTGCTCAAGTCCTTCACTTACAACTGCTCGGCGCCATAGACTGAAAAATGCTGTCCTTTTATAGTGACGCTTATTAAATACAGAAAGAATAACAATGAAAATGTATCATTTCGAGAGATATAAGTGAAGGTAATGTGTCCTTATTTCACTGTCCAAAGCTTATCGTAAAAATCAGGATTAAATACCATATATTTTCTACATATAACCAAAAAGTCATCGAACATCAGTCAATCATTATAAATAACCAAAAGGCCTAGGCCTATTATATCTTCAAATAAAAATCAATGACTTTTACGTCATATCCAGACTTTTTATTTCATTAAAACCTATCAGTAACTATTATTATTATTTTAGCGCCCCGAAATACTTATTATTATTATTATTATTATTATTATTATTATTATTATTATTATTATTATTATTATTATTATTATTATTACGCTATATATATTTCTGTTAGCAATCACAATCGTATCCATAGATATAAGCAATTTAATAGGTTAAAAGTATCATCGGTGGATTGCTATGATTATGAAACGCCTGCAGAATGCAAAAGAGGATATAATAGGGAGAGAAGAAGCAAGCCTAAAAACCAGACTATCAGACGATAAGTAGCCTTTTAACTTGTTCTGGCAGCTTGAAGCGTAAAATGGAGGTTGGCATTTTGCCAGACACAGTTAAAAAAGGAACCTAACTTCGTGTCAACACAGTGCAGAATATACAACCGCTACATTGCTAGGCCCTGTTTACGCCGTATTCCAAAATGACACACATTTATTAAGGCCGCACACTTGTTTACTTGTCTGCACGTAAGCTGCTCAGCATGTTCCAAAACTGGGCCCAGACATCATATCTCCCTCAGCCTGGACTCTGCCTCCACCCATACCTTTAATACTAACTCCTCTGTCCGTAATTTAGGTGTTATTTTCGACCAGAACCTTACTGTTTCTGATCATATCACCCATCTTTCCCGCTCTTGCTTTATGCATATCCACGATCTTCGCAGAATCCGTCCTATGCTTGACTTCAAAACCGCATCTATCATTGCCACATCCATAGTCCATGCAAAACTTGACTACTGCAATTCACTTTTCCTCAGTATTGACACAACCCAGATAAATCGCCTACAAGCTATCCAGAATGCTCTCGCTCGTGCTGTCACCAAAACCCCCAAACACCATCACATCACCCCTGTTCTCAAATCACTGCACTGGCTTAAAATACCAGAACGAATTGAGTACAAAGTCTTATCCCTCACCTACAACACACTTCAATCCTCCAAACCCTCCTATCTTCGTCAATTATTTACTATCCAACCACTCCGTTCAACCCGCTCCTCATCTATCCTAACACTTCTTCTCCCTCCCGTCACCTCATCCTTAAAATTTGGAAATCGCTCGATAGCCATAGCTGCCCCACCCCTTTGGAATAAACTCCCGCCAGAATTGCGACAGTTGTCTGGTCAATCATACGAACTCACCAACACCACCTCTTTCAGTTTCTGCGCAGGTCTTTCACTCAAGACTGAAAACACTTCTTTTCCAGAAATCTTATCCTGATTCTTCCTCTTCCCCTTATCTCTCTTCTCGGTTCAATTTCAAACAGCATCCACCGTAGCCGCCCGACTGTCTTGAGTGCCTGACTCCTGGATCTTGACCCTTTTGCCTATCGATTTTGTTTTGACTGAGCGCCTGTGAATAAGCTGGTTCCCGCGACTTAGCTTTCGTTGAGCGCTGTAGAAATCTCGAGATTACGATTACGATTACGATATTAGGTGGGAGTCATGGCGCTGTGGATACGATGCTGGCATGTACAAATTAAGCTGTGCAAGCCTCATATGCATCTAGGGGTGACCGTCCATCGCATGCTAGGCCATTTGATGCCCACTCATCACTTCGTCATTTTGGATACGGTAGAAGATTATTAAGGCAAACTGAGGTAAAAGGTAACTAAACACGGAGTCAACAATAAACTCTAAATGGGAATCGTTAGTTGGGATCAACGTGCGTGTGAAGTCCCCCCCCCCCCCAAATGTGACGTTTGTAGGTATCTGAATATCGCTTGCTTTTTGATGGTGATTTCATGCAGTTGATCTGTAATATCATTCAGATTAGCATCTAGAGCGCCACTGAGTGGTTTAATGGAACGGCTCTATAGATGTTTCTGGTTGCAATTACAAACCTGTCAATGGAAAAAGAAATTTAGCAGTATAAAAAGTATCACATCGTTGGATTTCTGGGGTCTCCTGTGCGCCTGATCATAAGAAGTTCCTATGAAAGCGTGTTCCTATAAGTTTCTTTCATAAGACAAGGGTATTGTCTTTGTCTTTACTTAATTAGTGTTTTCTGTTAACAAACATTACATTTTACAGAGTTATGTGATTTCCAGCACTTTTGAGAGGTTCTCAAACGGCTCTATAAGAATGTTTTGAGATTGTTTTGGTTAATGAGAATAGAGAAACATAGACATACATGCAAAACACATATACACAGCTGACTATTATAAGTCCGTGACCAAAATATAATTATTCGGTACATTACAGAAAATGTACCCATTGACAAGATTGTGTCGATTGTGGCTTCATGTTTTCATATTGGGAGCCGATCTGACGAGTTCATTTTAAAATGGAGCTATATAAATTTGTGATCACACTTGCAAAGGTGCTTTCTATCCCATTGCAACAGCGCGTTTAATTCTCGTCTGATTGTAAGCCTCCTATGCATAAAAGTGGCTGATTGATAGAAGTTAATTACTTGACGCTTCGTGCGCGACAGTCTAATGGTTAGCGTGCTGGACTGTCAACCAAGAGGGCGGGAGTTCAAGAGGGCGGGAGTTCAAAACCTGTCCTGGGCATAAGTGTTTTCGAGATTTCGGCTCCACTAACGCCAACTCAGCTATTATGAATAAACCGACCGTAAACGGTGAGAGGGAAGATCAGACGGCGATGGAGCGGGCTCGCCACCCGCCTTACATGCCGAGGCTAAGAAAAATGAAGTCGCTAACACTTCATATCCACGGATGCCTCTCAGGCTAGCTTAAGAAGAAGCCATTATTATCAACAGCAGACACCATCAGGTGATAAATTAAATTTCTTCTACTCCCAAAAATCTAAGACAAGAAAACCAACCTCCTCACACAGAAACCGTTATAGAAGAGAATAAGCGAGATTCGATTTCAGGTTGTTCATTAAACTTGGCAAAAGTAAAATTTTGCATCTGCATTCTAGTTGCTTAGAATTCACTGTCTCTGGAAAAAAGTGTCTAGGCTTCAGCCTCTGAATGATTTGAGTGTAGGACTGTCGCTTGATCAATATTAGGCTACTATGACAAGTTTAATGAGTGGACTCGCTTTGTCTCATTACTAATAACAGAATCTTTGTATTACAAAAATACTATAGCAGGGCTGCATAAAATACAGATGCACTTAATTTTATCTTAATAAGAAGGAGGAAAATCACAGATTGACACAGACTTCGAATCGCTGAGTCGTGCGATATTCTAGTCCACATAGTTCTAACAGTAAAACGCCGATGATGCCGATGATAATGTTGATTAAATTGTTTTGGCTATAATTTTTGTACTCCTAAACCCTCACTGCAGACAACCTTCTCGTCTTCCACCCTTGCTGACCCATCCATCGTTAGACCGTAAATTACGTCTAACCTAAACCTGGCCAAAGTCTGAGACTGATTCCGGGCGGATTTCATCTTTCGTCGGAGTTAAATTTCATTTTACTATTTCAATTTACTGAGCTCACTTTCTGATATTTTCATTGCTTTTCTGACAATAAAAGTTGTTTGTGTGTTCTCCAACCCACTTCGGTTCAATATAAAAGAGCATTAAAGGCAAGTCTTCACGTCGTCTGAACGAAAAGCGTATCTCCAGTCGCTGGTGTTCGAAAATCGAGCGTCTACGGAAGAAAACCGGTTGAGGTGAGATGAGTTGTGATTGTTATTTTTTTTTAAACAGAGTGATTTTCAAAATATATAATAAATGAAAAATTGGAACAACATAGTCCTCTGTCAAATAATGTTTCTAAATATAAAAATGTATTTTCAGCATTTTTAGATTTTCTGCTGCTTAACGTAAGTACGGCGTTAAATCAGAGATGCAGATAAAACAAAAGGTCACGACAAAATAAATAGTAAAGATAAAATGAAAGATAAGGATATCCTTAAATGCAAAGATACAGTAAATAATGAAAACGCTGACTTTTATTACTGAGGATTTTGAGTAATGTTTTAACAAATAACAAAAAGCAAATATATCGCTCAAGTTTGAGATGAAATATATGCAGAAAATATAGTAAAAATTAAAGGAAATTAACTTAGTAAAAATTAAAGGAAATTAACTTAGTAAAAATTAAAGGAAATTAACTAGTGGTCCTGAAAAAATACACTTTTTTATAGAAATATCATGAGACATAGGCCTCTGTTGCCCCAATTAATCATATTGGTTATTCGAGCTTATACTCGTAAGTAAGTATATTCACAGTTGCTCATAAAATCGTTGTAAACAGACACTATTGCATTTTACTGTAAGTCAGTTAAAATATTACTGTACCTGTTATATCACTGGTTATAACAGGAGCAACGTTTCGAATACGGTATTGCCTCCTATGTGAAATCTGTAGAAATAAAAGGATGTGGAAGATGAAGTATACAGTTAGGTGAGGTAGGATAGCGTGAGGCTATGTTATCGAATTTTCATGAACAATTCCTTAGAGGTTAGGTTCAGGGCTGAAGGACATTTAGACTGAAGGAAAAACATGACTATGGAAATCCAGCACCCGAACCACCTTTCTTAATGTGCCACATGCGTCGACAACAAATTGTCAAAAACTGATAAAGAATTTGTGCAATTTATGCTCCTCAACTGGCATAATCTTGAAACGTTCTATTAAAACCATGGCTGTGTCAAATACCATTGTAGTATAATCCAAACTATTCTACAAATGTACAAATCTTGCACTGAGAATGACTGTCTAAAAGATTCTGTCAGGTTTTGAAAGTTTACCTCTATAGCCTCAAATGATGTTAGATCAATATTTCCTTCCCATGCATGAAGTTTCTTTTTCCAGCGATAATCTCCGATTTTATAACCAAAGGTTAAATTAATTAAGTGACTTAATTATTAGCTTCGATCTACAGTAATCATGGTACTTTTTATAGATTACACACTCAGTATGTCTGGCCTAGTAATCAACATTAAAGCGGGAGCCACCGTCGAAGAGTCAAGTGTCACCGCAACTGGGGAATCAGTCAACATCATCGCGGATAAAGAGAGAGCCAGTTTTGGCATTGGAACCGACGGCGACCTCAAGCGAGCCGTCGGAAAATATTTCGACAAAGAGCCCAACGATGCCTTTTTGCACAGTCCAACCCCATGGGGAGACCTCTACAAGACCTACGGGTGGCCGCAAGTACAGAGAGTGCTTCAGCCGAAGAGAGCAGAGATCCTGGAAATCTCCACTAAACCAACCATTTTGGCAACTAAAACCTTCAGTAACAATAGCAACTCAGACATAAGTGTAGACGCCAAAATGTCCGAACAAGTCACTAATTCTGTGACCACCGAATGGTCGAACAGCAACAAGATCGCCCTCGAGCAGACGGTCAAGTACGGAATCAGTTTCCTCGGAACCGGTGTAGAAGGCGAAACAAAGTTTGGCTACGAACACACCTGGGGTAAGAGTGAAACGGTGACCAAGCAAACTACCGTGGGCACGGAGACTGGAGTGACTGTCCCACTGAAACCGGGACAGTCGGTGGTAGTGGAGTTGAGCGCTAGCTCGGGAACGATGCGCGTTCGAATCACCTATGAAGCGCATCTGACAGGATATACGGCCGTCAACTACAACCCTCCATACCAAGGCCATCACTTCTGGGCTCTTCCTATCGGAGGCGTCATTGGAGATTCCAACAAGGTGCAGATCACTGAAGATATTGAGGTGGGTTATTACTCCAATGCAACCATCAATGTGAAAGACGCTAAGACACAATCTGAGCTGGTGTACTACATGGCTGAGCACCCGTACGATTCCCCATCCGAGGCATAGGAGAACCAGAAATACATGCCTACGATGAGAAACGACAAGCATCCTTTTGAATGTATGACCTAATTGCGCTAATCATGTTACTCATGCTTAACACATTGAAGAATCGTTTGCTTAATGAAACATCGTAAGGTTGAAACTCTGGCTAATTTCACGAGTTTTAGAAACAGTAATAAACTCTGAGTAGAATGGTGTAACTGCTTACTTTATAGTTCAGGCGTATATTCGTTAATCCAGATTTTTAAAAGTAGATGCCAATTTAAAGCTCTTGCACGTATTCCTTACGCTTATATTTAGCTTTTTGCTACTTTGACTGATTCCATTTAAAGCATTTTTGATACATTGTGATTGTTATATTCTGGAATAAACGGTTATTAATGTCTTCAATTGGTCAAACTGTCGTTTTAAAATATCTCAAGATAGAAGTCAAATTTTATAGAATTTTCACTATTTAGGAGAATAGTCGGCAGAATAGGCCTATTGCAATTCGTCTAGACTTATAAATATCACAAATATGTAGCCACATAATCTCAAGCAAAACTAAAACTGAAACGGTTAACCTAAGCCAAGACCTCAGCAGCGGGGATTCCAATCTAAGATCTAATTCAATCTAATCTAATCCGGAGACTTATACAGCGCCGTTATCGTAATACACAAGGCATGAATCGATGGTCGCTTCTAAGCAAAATTGCATTTCAAAATCACAATCCACTCGGCATAGCCATACAGTCAAAATCTGTTGAGCTCCTCATATTGGAAGAAGAGCCACGAAGAACAAGAGGCAATGCAATAAGACATTATTAAAGCTGAGTCTGCAGAAATAAAAGGAAATGGAGGATAAATCAAACACACAGATAAGGTAGGATAAAGTCACAAAAGGCAATGTTTTCGCGCTTTCATTACCAGTCGGCAAAAACAAATTTGAAACAAATTCGTGAATTAACAAGAAGCCGATGCAAAGATTTAATCACATGGTTTATACGTTCATATTTTGATGCAACAGTAGTCTCTCTAGCTAAATAGTTCTCAGCTTTTTCGAGTTTCTGCATGTTTGCTTTTTGATACGATACAAGCAAGAAGCGAGTTAGAACAGTCAAGGCGACTGCAGGTCAATGCTTTTGCCAAGGATATTATCGAAGACATTGGAACATAAAGTCTTATTCTGCGTATATCACGAATATATATGTGTGAAGACTAACAAATACCATTTACGTAGTCTGCTAGAGACATAGGAGAATCAAAAACCACGCCCGAATTACCAGCAACATCAGTCAACGGGATGGGCCGAGAAACTTCGGCCCGCATTTTTTAAAAAAACTGTCGCCTTTCACGCTTCTCAGTCTTTGTACAAAAATGCAGTCGCGTTTTGTTACTATTACATGTAAATTTTGTCCATTTGGTGAGTTTAAGTTAGCATTTTAAAATACTTAATATTTACTTGAATTGAGAAAGTAACTACTGAACACAAAGCAAACAAACGGCGGTTAGCCGCACGCTGCATGCCAATGGATATAGTGACAGTGCGCACATATCTGGCATGTGTGAATGATGGCATTCATATGCGAACTGCGTTAATGACTGTTAACCACTATTATCTGTGGCTATTGAAAGATTGATTTACAGTTGTAAAAACTTTGATAAGTGAAGTTTTGTTATGGTTTCTGCTCTCGGTTCCAATAACAGTTGTGGTGTAGTATGTAGTAGAAGTAGTTGTTGTAGATGTTTTTGTAGTAGTAGCAGTGGGAGTAGCAGCAATAGTAGTGGTAGTAGTTTTCGTGTTATTATTATTATTATTATTATGATTATTATTGCCCGAGGTACTTATAATCCCTCGGGACTTATAAAAAACGCTCCGGAGAAATAAACTGTTTGGGTTGGCTAAATCTCGTCAAGCTTTGGCAGAGAGAAGGTGCTTCGGAAGGTGACAGCATTAAATCGTTGGATGACAACTGATAGGCGCTGAAACAGATGCACGTCTCTCTTTTGTCACCAGAAACCAGCGTCAGAGAGCGCCCAAGCTCAGTTATGAAAGTTAGCCCTGCGTTATTAAGTGGGTCTAGAGTTTCAAAAGCAAGAGTATCAAAATGATATTGCTGCAGAAGTGGGTTATATTTTGACGTCTTTTCTAGATGCTGCTAGCTCCGCTGATCCACGGGCCGAGATAGAAGTAGCATCCAAATAAGAAGCAGCCAGGGTGTCAGCCACACTGACATCCCAAATCAGACTGTGGCCACCGCTCCATGGTATGGGCGTAAGCCATTGGCGTCTTTTACCGTCTGTTATGGGTAGGCCAACGGGTTCTTTGATTGTAGGGAAACCCGCGTGAATAAGGCTACGGCAGATTAGATCGTTCAAGACGGCGTGCCGGGTGAAGCGACCAGGGTCCAAGCCACAAGAAAGGCCGTGCGATCAATCTGCTGTCACAAGTGATCCGCATAGGCATCCGTGTGGTTCGCAAATACCTGCTCCCAACAGAGATTCTCACCGCCGCATCGTCTAGTCTAAGGTCGCACGTGGTGATGGGCAGAGCAAAAACCCAGTCTCCTGCGTGGGGTGCTGATATCGCTTTGAAGCGCGTCTGATGGTACGCATCGGTGAGAGAAGTTCCGAGATTGGTAGCGACCTTTTGAATGAATGGCCGATCCCAGTAAGACTGTCTGTGCCAGAGATTCAGGTCTGGTTGCATTATCTTACTCTCTTCACACCAATGCTGCCGCATGTCTTCAAAATGTGCGTCATCTTTGGTTTGTTTATTGCATAACATGGATGACTGGAGAACTCGGGTACCTGCAGCGGATGCCAAGAAGGCGGGAAGCGCAAGCGCAGCCACCCGGCGTACGCCAAGTCAGTCCTCCAGCTTCGACCGGGAAAGAAGCTTGGAGCCATTGACTGTCGGTTAAGGACATATTGAGAACCAACTTAGGCCATCGCGTAAGAGAGAAACGTACCTGCCAGGTGGGAGTGGTCAAGGCATGATTGGCCGCTCCCTGGTATCTCCGTCTCAGAACCCGACACTGCAGTACCTGTTCTACGGTCGCCGACTGAACAATGTACTGAGGATTCTTAGAATATGATGGTCAGTTCCGGCATAAGTCGTCCCTCTTTCTTTACTACGGGCTTTCTCTTCATCTACTTCTCGAAAATCGGGAACTACAGCCATTTGCCTGAGACACCAGTTGTTCACTTAGTTCCTGGGACAGAAGAGTTTTATCACACATGTCATGCCTTTCCGCCCTAGGCACATGGACATCGGGCAACGCATCTTCCGCTCTTGACTTTCGATCAGATTCATCCTGATGTTTGGCTTGCACAACGATGTTTTGTGGCTAAAATCGACAGATTCCGTGAGGATTAGTAAATGTAAATGTACACGGTTTTCTGTAGCGACCGTATGGCCTCGACCTTGCTCATTTTTCAGTAGCGCTGTTTTTACATACTTACGTACATCAAGGAGTCCATAATAGGTATTTGTTCATGATTATGTTTATGTTACCTATTTATGCAATCTTCACATTAGTCACTCAGTGACATCATTGGCGCTTGTTCTTATTCTTCGGTCTACTGCTTGCCGTTCTTTATCGGAGTTCTTTCACAATGACTCAACGCATGACCTCTTTTTGTTTATAGGTCACAAGCACAGGCCGACCAATCGGCAACACGTCTCGTGACCGGCGCTAACTCGCCAACGTCTCAGCTGTTTAGACTACTTCGCATACTGGCGCCACCTAGCGAAACTGTATAGAACTAGAGTCCTCTGTTCAGAAACAGGGGAAGCAAGACAAAATTGTTCCGGAGGATCATATAAAGAGGCATAGAGAAGAACGGAGAGAGTAGAACAAAGATAAACAGGCAGACTGACTGACTGACAGGTAGAGTATGGTTTTGATGCGTGTGGTTATGACACAACATTAAGAGCGGCTGACTCATAAAGAGGAACGAGTGACTTAAATAGCGCAAAATTACTAATCGTACGCTGGTGAGACTTTTACTTACGAGCGATATTCAGATGCAAGTCTCGTTTGTAGAGAGTTTTAATCATGTTTGAAATTTTTATTATACGGATTTCTAATTTTATTCGAAACATTTGTAATTTCTCCTATCGTGATCGGTGATAGGCATGCGTTAACCGCAGCTTTTCAGCTTTTTCTTCGACCGAAGTGACAACTTGGCGAGATACTCAGGTTAACATTCGGCAGAACGAAAAATAAAATTCACAAAAATCCAGCGATTCGTTCCGAATTTTCATCGTTACGAAACTTTTGATGGGATTGTTTAAGTACCGTAAATTTCCGTTCAAAATATAGTTTATAAATCCGAACAGTTCATGTTGCTCCCATTTCGTACACAACTGGTATAAATTTATCAGTGGCTATTTTTCGACTCAATAGCGCTGTATGGGACCCAGATACGTGTAGCGTGGTACAGACAGAGGCTGTCAACTTGTCACAAGAACTCAGGAGTGGCGTGTTGCCTTTTAAGTTATGAAATCATGAACGAATTCCTGTAATGCTCCTATTAATTAATTTACAGTTTGCATTTTATTTCAGTTTTATTTAATTGTTTAGATGTGTTAACCAAGCGTTTAAGGGAAGACCTTTAATTATTTTAGCTAAAGTTTAAACCCCCAAACCTGTTCATTAAGCAAAAAACCGGCTTTACCATATCGATTTTTGTGGATTTCAGTCGTAGCGTGTTAAAGCAACATTTAGAATCGGATGCGACTTTGGTCAGTCATGAAGCACCAGATGTTTCCAGAAGATGCCTTGATCCATGTGCAATCAACAACAAAGAATAGACCTTTTGAATGGATGCCCCAACATTCGATGGAGGAGAAGTGGGCAAACTGTACTAGTACCCTCGGCAGTGGAAACCTCAAGCGACCGAGGGCGTTTGTCCTGCAGTGATTTGATGTCTCCCTTCTGAAAGGTGAAATTGGGTGTTTTCCGGGTTCAAAAGCTCACATGAGTTAAATAAATTTAACCTTAAAATAAATAAAAAATTTGTGATTACTGATAAATATAATTGATGTTATTGATAATGTTTCCAAAGTACAGCAATTTTTGTGCGTAATATTAATTTATTACTACCGGTAATCAGTTTTAATGCATAGTAAAATGTGCTATTGTAATAATAACACATTTATTTATTTGTTTTAATAATGTTTTTTTATATACTTTCTCGCTGGAAATTTGTGATATTTATATTCATTTATATTATTATATTTAAAATTAGTAGTAAAAATATTATTGTGCTATAAAAATTTGACAATATTGTGACTTCATTTGAATGTATCTACCTGTGAGTCAAGTGAGTCGACTGGTTTTATCTCCAGGGTGCCAAGCGCCAGCACTTCGGTTGGTACTGACACGACTCTGTGCTGACTTTTTCTACCTCACCAGCGCCTATTCAGGTGGGACAAAATGTTATCACAACAACGGATTCCACTGCACCAACAATGATCCTTCCTTTTCTTTTCCTCGGCTCACAAAACAGTGCGCTCTCCAAAGAATTCATCACGGTAACCATAAAATTAACATTAATACTAATAGTAACCAATAACAAATATTGCAAATACAATAATAACCCCTGCAATATTCTTTCATTCCTGAAGGATCATTCCCTACCTAAGGTAAATTTCTAATAATCATATCTTATAATACTAATATTAAATAAGTGAGGCAGAGAAGCATTTATTTAGCACCTTTTAGCTCTGTAAAGAGCTTTAATACTGATGATGATGACAATTATAATGACCATAATCATGAAAATAATAATCTATATGATGATGATAAAAATGACGGAGCAATAATAATAATTGAATACAAATAAATAAATGCATGAATGAATAAATAAATAATAATACTTATGATCCCTCAGGATTTCAAAGTTAGGGTTTGCTTTGTTCTGGGATTGTAATTATTTTTATTAATATTACTATTAATATAACAATATTATAACAATAATAAATAAATAAATGTTTTTGTTGCTGTTCTGTTTGAATCTTGAGTGATTTGTGAATCTTGAGATATCTGCCGGTGATATTGAATCTGAGTGAACTAGATGTGTAGCACGTTTTGACATGTATCATCATTTGGTGAAAACATATTGCATGCTTTCGTCTGGGCAAATTGATTTTCATGCTGATCTTGGTCCTGTTCTTTCTTGTCAGCATGGGTTTTGGGTTTGCCTCTTTTTGCTGTGAGCTGCTGGTGATGTGGTTTGATGGTAGCTGCCGGGTTACTGTTGTACCATCTGAACAGTGCTTTTAGTTTCAATGATGCCTCATTGAACACAAATTGAGGCTTCTATTTCAAGTCAGACCAGATGGGACAGTAGGTTTCCTTGAGGAGCTACATAAATATTGCATTAAATTACATTGTATTCACCCATTCATGCCAAGAGGTATAGATATCTTTGTTAATTAATACTCTCAACTGGATTGTGTTATGTTGTGGAATGTGCAGGTTGACAGCTTGCCATCTTGTATCTCTCAACTGTCTTTGGTTTACAATTTCCGACTTTTTTGCTTGAAGCAACCATCGACTGATACCTTGTTTGTGCTATAATGGCCCTATAGAAATCCTCACTTTAGATTGGGTTAGAATAGATTAGAGTTGTTTATTTCAGAACGAGGAGTATGCTCCCATCTCAACTCTTGAAATTGAAATCTTGGGAAACTCATGCAATATATAGTAATTTGATGACATAGGGAAGTCATGTCTAAGTCATGTCTGTTCTATTTTGGGAATTCATGATTAGCACTCCATTCATTTCGTTGACACTGTTTGGCTTCCACTCAGCTATGCAGCATTTTTGTCTCTCTGTCTATCTGTCTTTGCGCCAGTATTTGTCTTTCTTTGTGTCCGTCTGACTGTCAGTTCCTCTAGCCGCCTTCTCCGTCTGTCTGTATATGTTTCCCTGTCTGTCTTTCTCCGTCTGTCTTTCTCTGTCGCTATATCTTTCTACCTACATATATATACATATATATATATATGTATGTCTCAGTGTCCGTCTCCCTCTCTGTATCTGTGTCTGTATCTGTCCGTCTCTCTCTGCCTATGTCTCAGTGTCTGTCTGTCGTTGTCTGCCTGTGTCAGTTTGTCATCTATGGATTGTGGATGGGATGCCTGCGTCATCCTTGTCTCTTATGTTCGTCCGTCATCCTCCTCATCCGAATTCTGTGACTCGTTTCTCTCTCCCTCTCTCTCCGATGTCTCACTCTCTGGTCTTTGCTGTGACTGAGAGACCTGTTTAGCAACCAGAAACACCCGCGCCCTCACTCTCTTTCTTTCCCTCCTTCCCTCTTTCCTTCATACTCGGCCATCAGGAAGCTTTGGCAGGACTATTCCACTCCTCTGAATGGATTTTTTGGACGAATTAGGTGGTAAACGGAACTAGAAAGTGCACTTAGTAATACCATTCACTGTTTTTACAGTAATATAATGTAATGTAGTATAATATAATGTAATATAGTATAGTATAATATAATGTAATGTGATATAATGTTACAGTGGACCGAACGTTTGGATATTCACCTGATTGCGGTTTTGGCTTTGGTGCGCCATTGGTTGATGTCTTGTACATTAGACACCGGCGTGATAGAAGTTACTAATTACAATTACAGTTAATGTAATATAATATAAGAATAACTAACAATAGTAATGGACTAGTACTAAGAATAATTATGCATATTCTCCACAAATTAATTACCCTCTTCGCTGTTTTCCAGCCTCCATGCCTCTATCCCAGCAACTGCTGTCAACTCCCTTGTCCGGGGTCTTCTAGGTTTGCACAATTAATGCTTTACGATGGGTTACTCCGAGTGCACCTGAAGGGGCAGGTGCCGGTAGCCCAGTACGTAACGGAGAGTGATATGCGGCCGCCTGTAAAGCAATCGTCGTGGACGCGGAGGGCGAGGGCACTACAGCAATCTTTGAACTTGTGATGTTTCGTCTGCAGACTTTTAGTCTACGGCACTTCGTCTACAGACATTTCGCCGACCGACATTTCGCCTACTATGACGTATCGTCTACAGACATTTCGCCGACCGACATTTCGCCTACTATGACGTATCGTCTACAGACATTTCGCCGACCGACATTTTGCCTACTATGACGTTTCGTCTACAGACATTTCGCCGACCGACATTTCGCCTACTATGACGTATCGTCTACAGACATTTCGCCGACCGACATTTCGCCTACTATGACGTATCGTCTACAGACATTTCGCCGACCGACATTTTGCCTACTATGACGTTTCGTCTACAGACATTTCGCCGACCGACATTTCGCCTACTATGACGTATCGTCTACAGACATTTCGCCGACCGACATTTCGCCTACTATGACGTTTCGTCTACAGACTTTTCGCCGACCGACATTTCGCCTACTATGACGTTTCGTCTACAGACTTTTCGTCTACGGCACTTCGTCTACAGACATTTCGCCGTTATCTTTGTAATTTTATAAAGAAGTGAAAACTGAAAGTGAAGTAAACTATGAAGATGGCGAACGGAAGTCAACGAAATAGTGATGTCGTACGTCATACGTTGAATTACTGAATAAGGACAATTTCCAGTTTAAGAAATCGCCGAAAACACAATTTGATAAACATTACACCAGATTTCACGAAGCGGTCCCACTTTTATTGCGCCACTCACCGGAAATACATCTGTTCACGCGCGTTCTTCTACCAAAAAAAAAATAAAATTTACTGTTGAAAATAAAGAAATAGTCCCGTAGACGAAACATAATAGTGGGCGAAATGTCGGTCGGCGAAATGCCTGTGGACGAAGTGTCTTAGACGAAAAGTCTGTATACGATTTGTCGTGGTACCGGATACGGTAGCCTGCTGACATGTACTATGAATTTCAGTTGCACAAGCCTCGTAAGCACTTGGATGGTAAACGTCCATCGTATGCTACGTTATCTGATGGCCACTCATCCCTTCATCATTTTTGGGCCGGTAGAACAGTGTTAGTGCTGAAAGGCATCGGAGCACGGAGTCAACAATAAACTATAAATGGGAGTATTTGGGCTCTACGTGCGTGCGCCATATTTCCTTTTCCCCTGTTTTGTTTAGATATTGCTGTGCAGGGCTCCATCCTTCTTGACTATACTGCAACTCGCTTCTTACTGGCATTTCAAAAGCTTACTCGATGAGGCTTCAGAGTCCAAAATAGGCCAGAGGTAGGCCCTTATCACGAACTCCAAAATATGAACATAAGATATATTAGCGATCCTAAAATCCGTCGGATTAGGCGCCATATTTCCTTTTTTGCCTGCTTTGTTTAGCTAATGCCGTGCAGGTCTCCATCCCTCTTGACTACTGCAACTCGCTTCTTTGCATTGACTGTGTGGCGTCGCAGTTTGGACATCACTTCGCGGGGGTGACTCCAGCCCAGTTCTACACCCAGAGACACCCGCCTCTACCCCGTCTGCTGTCAGTTTAAAATGACCGTTTCGTACCATCTCTCCCAATAGTATAGTGTCCGTTCTTTACGAGGAAGGCTCAGGATTGACCGCTCCCTTAAAGCTCGTCTCAGAACCTAACACTACCTGTTCTGCGGTCACCGATTGGGTAAGGTACTGAGGATGGCCTGTTCTCAGAGTACGGTTCGTTCCGGCAATAGTCGTCCCTCTTTGTGTACTTCTTAACTACGGGCTTTCTCTTCATCTACAAATCGGGAACTACAACCATTTGTCTGAGACACCCGTTGTTCACTTAGTTCCTGGGACAGAAGAGTTATCACACATGTCATGCCTTTCCGCCCTAGGCACATGGACATCGGACAATGCAAATTCCGTTCTTGACTTTCGATCGTACTCGCCGTGATGTTTGGCTTTCACAACGAGTTTGTTTTGTGGGTAAAATCGACAGATACCGTGAGGATTAATAAACGTAAATGTACACGGTTTTCTGTAACGACCGTATGGCCTCGACCCTGCTCATTTTTCAATGAATTAATCTGGTGGGATCCTTCACCACCGCTGCCCGTTTGAATGGATGTCACACCATTTAAGGTCCCTGCGTATGGACCGTGCTGGCCCGAGATTAAAATCTCTTAAATGCATCTCCATCGTCGATATGCCAACCTGCATTATACACGCATACAGGGCCTTGACGTACGCATTAATCAATGAGCTAACCAGACCATACAGGAGCGTTATGGAAATTCTTAGGTTTCTTGGAACAGTCCTATTCATTTCTGTACATAGAGTGACGATGTCTCTGTCTGCCTGCCTGTATGTCTGTCTGTCGCTGTCTCTCTCCGACTATTATATATAATTATGCTCAGAGAGAGAGACAAACACATACGATTACATACATCATACGTATTCATTTAGTGATAAAATTTCCACATCTCTACAGCTCTGTTTATGTACATCATGGAGTCCGTATAAGGTATTTGTTTATGATTAACATATGTGTATATATGTATCTATGTTTATGTTACCTGTTTATTCAATCTTCACATCCGTTACTGAATGACTTCATCGGTGCTTGTTATTATTCTTCGGTTCAGTGCTTGCCGTACTTTATGGGAGTTCTGTTGCAGTGGCTCAACGCATGACCTCTTGTTGTTTGTAGGTCATACCTAACAGGCCAAACAATCAGGGTCTACTTGGTTCGATATAAGAAGAGCCTTTAAGGCAAGTCTATGTCGTCTGAACGGAAGGCGTATCTTAACGTCGACTGTTCCAGCCGCTGGTGTTCGGAAATCGAGCGTCTACAGAAGAAAACCGGTTGATGAGAGTTGAGTCGTGTGATTGTTTTTTTTCAAACTAGAGTGATTTTGACAATAAGTAAGAAATGATAAATTGGAACATTAAATGCCTGTGTCAAATAGAGTATCAAGATATGAAAGTGTATTTTGTCAGTATGATTAGTTTATTTTCTGCTGTTTAATGAAAGGGCGGCGTTAAATTAAATATGCCGATAAAACAAAAGGTGAAAATAAAGCAAAAGATACAAGTAAAATGACTGACAAATATATCCTCAGATGTTAAGATGCAGTAAATAATAAAGATCGCTGGCTTTTATTACTCAGAATTTGGAGTTGTATTTTAACAACGTACAAACGCAAATATTTCGCTCTAGTTTGGGATGAAATATATGTCCAAAATATAGTAAAAATAAAGCAATGAACTAATTGTACTAAACAAATACACGTTTATTTAAAGAAACATTTTTCGACACAGGTCTGTGTTTTCCAATATTCATATTCTTGCGGCGAAGTAGCTATTCGTGCTAATAATCGGAAGATATGTAAGTGTATTCACAGCTGCTTATAAAATCGCTTTAAACAGACTTTCTTGCTTTTTTCTGTAGGTCAGTTTGAATACTTCTATACGAATTATATCGCGAGAAGTTGTTCGCCAGGTGGCGCCGAGATGGCTTTTCAAATTTGGTTCTGGCTTGTTATTTTATTAAAAGGTAAAATTTACGAGTAGAACACTGTTTTATGCGATGGATTTAACGCTTATAATCTTGAACTATGTGTAGAGGTTGAAGCGATTTGGAATATTTATTTTCATTTTAACGATCTCTCGAATTTAATAGTTGAACGCCCTGCGCACGTTTACACACGTTTACCTGTACGTTTAACGGTTGATAAATTAAACGCTCTCGTTCGCCTTCGCTCCTCTGTCTCTCTACAGTTTCCCGATCGTTCTGACGTGGGTTCGAACTGGCTGTCCGTTTCGCCCTCGGAAGAGACGGTCGGTAGGTGGAAGCCATATGACCGCTATAGAAAAACGTGTACAATTTACAATTTTTACAATTTACGAAGCGTCACAGTCTCTGAATCTGTGTGAGAATACGTCGTAGGCCAACGATGTTACTTGGCGCTCTCTTCGACGTGTGAGTCCGAACCGATCACTTCTTCAGCGTTCCCTCTTGCTTATATACAGGCAACCGACCGCGATTAACTCCCAGGGTGGCCCGAGTAACATTGCATCCCTGGGTCCTTGACAGATTACCGTTTAACTGGGCATGAAGCTCCTTCGAGTCCGCCGTGTTCGATTCATTCTCGTTGTGCGAGATTTGTCATCCAGTCGTTTCCCCAGTCCGTGGGTTCGGGTGGTCGTGCGGAGGGAAAGAGGTGGTGGGCCCTTGCGGAAGGTTGTCGCTTCCCCTGATCGGATTCCGCGCATTGATGTTGGCTGTCCGCTTCAGGGTGGTCTTCGCGTGTGGCGTCCTTCCTGCAAATTGACGTCGCCACCACGTGCTTGATCATCTTCCCGCTTCTTCCCACCTCACTCCGGTCTGTTGGTGATACGTCACAGGCTGACACGGGCATGTCCTTGGACTCGACCGTGACATACCTCCAATCTTACGAATGATAACGACGGTCGTAGACTGGCGACATCATCAAAGCTCCGATGCGTTCGTCAAGGACGTCGGTTTTCCCAAAACAGAATAAGCAGACAAACATTATTTACATAGCTGTACATATAAAGGGGTCGACCATCGCTGTGGCTGGGCGTCCCTCTACTCCTCCATCACATCCGGGACAAAAAATCGGCCACTTCGTTTTTAGACCCAGGGCGATAACGAAAATCAATATCAAATTCCTGCAAAGCAAGTGCCCACTGAGCTAGCTTCGCGCTTTTAGGCGCTGACTGCGTTAAGAAGGACAACGGGTTATGGTCACAGAATATTACAACTCGAGACAGACAGATCCAAGTCCGACACTTCTTCAGCGCCCATATAACCGCAAAGTCTTCCCGCTCGTTAGTAGAGCACCGCATTTGGGTCTCTGAAAGTTTAGTGTTAGCAAAAGAGATGAGTCTTTCACCGCCATCGTCAGGCCATTGGATTAAGCAACACCGTACTGCCGATGCACTTGCGTCTACCATCAGACCAAAATCTTTTGAGAAGTCGATTGTGTATAATTGTGTGGCTGTACATAAATCGTTCTTCAGTTTATCTAGAGCCTTTTGATGCT
This sequence comes from Norana najaformis, assembly GCA_964023275.1. NCBI lineage: Eukaryota > Metazoa > Annelida > Clitellata > Crassiclitellata > Hormogastridae > Norana > Norana najaformis. Next base: position 23,165,894 of record OZ029919.1, read on the forward strand.
CTGGGCCCCAAGGCATCTTGTTCAGCACGTCCTTTTGCGTTAGGTCCGTGATGATCCGGGCTCTTTCAGCTAGAGAAGGTATGAAGTTTTTGAAATAGCCAAAGAAACCAATTATTTGCCTCACATCGTTCTTTATGATCGGTGGTTGAATACTCCCTACAGAAGCGATCTTCATTGGGTCAGATTCGATCACCCCTGACCCTAGCACGTGACCTACAAAGGTTGTTTTAGCCTGTGCAAAACTGCACTTCTTCAGATTTAACGTCAACCCCGAATCCTGGTTGGCCTGTAGGAACCTGTCCAGGTGTCCCATGTGCTCTGTCCAGTTCCCAGAAAACACGGACATGTCATCAACGAAAGGCTCCGTAGAAGCTCGTACAGGATCCAGGAACTTAGAGATGCAGCGCACGAAAGTGTTACCTGCAGATTTAAGACCAAAGGGCATCCTCTCAAACTCAAATAGGCCTGCGTCGCATGAGAAAGCCGTAAGCCATCGTGAGTCCTGCTTCAGAGGAAGTTGCCAATACCCGCTATTAGCATCTAAACAACTGATATAATTCGCTCTGCCAACCTTCTGCAGTATGTCGCTTATATCAGGGGGTGGAAAACAATTCCCTGCAGAGTGTCGGTTCAAATGTCGATAAACAATGGCCAGCCGGATGCCATTTTTTATATTTTAATATTCCAGTATCTTTACGTTACCAAACTCCTGGTCTTTATCGAAGATCACAGAACAGCTGATTACGATCGCCTGTTCTTTTCGTTCATGGAATTTTCTGATCTTGTTCGCATGAACGTGTCGCCTTTTCCCATCAAGCTCGACTATGTAGGAATATGGCGACTTCACCTGTACAATCGTATCAGACCCCTGCCAACGACTGTACAATCTAGAACCATTCAGATCGGGAGCCAATACAATTACCTTATCACCTAATTTATAATTGCGATCCGTACTCCGCAGATTGTAATGGTCTGTGTAGCGCTTCTGTTCTTTCTCTGAATAATACTCTGCATATAATTTAGCTAGCTCTAGGTTCTGTTTAAGAGTCTCTAGATATTCTTCCGCTTTCTTACCGATGTTAAAAGGTTCGGCTGCCCATGATTCCTTCAAGATGCTAAGTGGACCTTAGGAACCTGAGTGCCATAGACCATAGTATAAGGACTTATGTGGGAGGTAGACGAGGGTTTCTCACGTAAGCTCCACAGAACAAATGGCAACAAACGGAACCAGCCTCGAGGATTCGATTGAGCCAGTTTATAGATAATTGTCTTCAGGCTTTGGTTGCAACGTTCCACGAGACCGGACGCCTCCGGATGCCCTGATGTATTAAACCTCGGGCAGCAACCTAACCGCTTCAGAAATTCCTGCGTTAATTTACTGGTAAAGTTACTTCCAAAATCAGAACTTATAACCTCAGGTACGGAAAAGTCATGGACACTTGTAAAAGAGCGTCACAAACAGCCTTTGCATTCAGAGCTCGCAGAGGATAGGCCACAGGCCAACGTGAAATCTTATCTACAATGACCAGAGCGTAATTATACTCAGGCTTTGTGACTATTGGATCAGCTTCCGCTACGATCGGCCCGATGCAATCTCTCATAAGGTGAGTGAACGGTAGTTCGTCGCCTCTCGGGATGGGCGTAATTGGGACCCGATCAGCGACCTTCACCGATGCGTTGAGCTGACAAACCTGGGAGGAAGTACAATAAGAACGAATCCTCTCGTCCATTGGAGGAAACCAGAAGCTAAGCTTTATGCAGGAACGCGTGGTCTTAAACGCCATATGGCCGGCGAAAGGCAAGGCAAGTCATGCCCATGGTTAGAACAACACCAATGCGAGATTCAGGCAAACAGAGCTGTTTGACCTTGTGGCCCATGATTGTGTCCCGATGGATTTTGCATGATTCCATCTTGGCCCCTAGCGAACATACATCCGCGCCTCAGATTCAGGTGTATTGACATTGCGCGCGTTACAAGTGCTTTAAAAATAAATAAATAAAATAAAATAAATTTATAACAGTTTAGACGGCATTACCGTCTGTGGGCTATCCGTTGAACTATAAGGAAACTGCAAGATAAAGTGTAAAGTTAGGTAAGGTAGGATATTGTTACCATTGTAATGTTACCTTTGTTACCAGACCGGCAAAACGTCATTCCTGAGAGGTTAGGTCTAAGGTTGAATGACGTTTATACTTTGTCCAAATACAACCACATAAATCCAACAGCCGAAGCCGCCTTTCCTAATGTGCCACAATGCCTCCATAACAAACTGATCGTTCATTGGATAAGAAAATAAACAATATTTGCGATTTATGCTTTTCAACTGTCATTCTAAAAAGCCATGGTTGTGTCAAATAGCATAGTAGAGTATGGCAAACTATTCTACAAGTATACCAACGTTGCACTGAAAAATTCCGTCTTAAAAGCCCCTGTCAATTTATAAAAGTTTGTCTATATAGCCTTAATTGGCGTTAGTTCAAAATTTCTTACCCATGCATGAAGCTTCTTCTTCTAGTGATAATCTTCAAATATTCATATCCTAAAGGTAAAATAATTAAGTAGCCTAATAATTTGTTTCAATCTAGCGTTTATCGTGGTTATTTTGATAGATTGCAACCTGAAGGTGTCTGGTATAGACATAGAAATCAAAGCTGGAGCCACCGTCGAAGAGTCAAGTGTCAGTGCAACTGGGGAATCAGTCGACATCATCGCCGACTCGGAGAGAGCCAGTTTCGGCATTGAAACCGACGAAGACCTCAAGCGAGCCGTCGGAGACTATTTCGGCAAAGAGCCCAAAGATGCCTTTCTCCGCAGCCCAACCCCGTGGGATGACCTCTACAAGAGTTACGAGTGGGAGGAAGTACGCAGAGTGCTTCAGCCGAAGAAAGCAGAGATCCTGGAAATTTCCACTAAACCAACCATTTTGGCTACTAAAACTTTCAACAATGATAAAGACGGGGAGATAAAAGCAGAAGCCAGAATTTCCGAACAAGTCACTAATTCCATGACGACCGAATGGTCGAACAGCAACACAGTCTCCGTTGGACAATCGATCAACTACGGAATCGCTCTCCTCGGAGTCGGTGGCGAAACGTCGTTTGGCTTTGAGCAGACCTGGGGCAAAAGTGAAACGGTGAGCAAGGAAACTTCCCTGGGCACGGAGACCGTGCTGACTATCCCACTGCAGCCAGGAGAGTCGGTGGTAGTGGAGTTGAGCGCTAGCTCGGGAACGATGCGCATCCGAATCACCTATGAAGCGCATCTGAGAGGAGTTACGGCCGTCAACTACGACCCTCCATACAAAGACCACCATTTTCATGCTCTTGCTATCGAAGATGTCCTCAAAGATTCCAACAAAGTGGAGATCGTTGAAGATATCGAGGTGGGCTATTACTCCAATGCAGTTGCCACAGTAAAAGACAGTTAGACGAAGTAGAATATGAAGTTCTACATTGGCAATTCATACGGACGGGGCCCCAACCGGAATGTAAGAGAACCAGAAATGCATGCAGCGATCAGAAACGATGAACATCCTTTTGAATGTACGGCTTAATTACGCTAATCATATTACGCAAACTACAGTACATACAATAAGACTTGCCAAATAAGACATCTTAAGTCTGAAACTGGCTAATTTCACAAGTTTTAGAAATAGTAATGAAATCGTATTGAAATAGTGTAACTGCTTGCTTGGTAGTGTAGGCGTATATGCGTTGATCAGCAGCACAAACTAATTAAAGCAGAGGCCAATTTAAACCTCTTGTACGTATTCATAATGCTTATATTCAGCGGTTAGCTGCGTTGACTAATTACGTATAAAACAGTTTTACTACATTGTGATTGTTGCATTCAACGGGTTTTGAAACGTATTCACTTTGGTCAAATAAATCAGTTTATTTTGAACTAAAACAGCATGAAGTCTGCTCCTGATGAGCCAAAGCATAGTATTGTGTATTTTGATTTTATATAAGAGAATAGTCAGCACTATAGGCCTACTGCGATTGGTCCAGACTTGTAAATATCTTAAATATGTAGCCACAAAATCTTACTTAAAATTGAAACATGTTACCTTATTCAAAACCTCATCGTCTGGGATTCAAATCAAGATCAAATTAAATCTGATCTAATCTGGAAGCTTCTCTATCGACGTTATCGTGTTGCACAATAGATGGTCGTTTCTAGGGAAAATCGCATTTCGAAATCACAATCCACTCGGCTTAGCCATACATTCAAGATCTGTTGATCCTCTGACACCAAAATGAGAGCCACAGAGTATAAGTTCTTCGATAATCTCATATTAAAAACGAGTCATATTTATATTGCCCACGAATAGCTTTTATGAAAAGGGAATTACAAAATTCCTCAACTTGGTAAATTTCAGAACAAGTACAGGGAACTGTTTATCTTTTGGGCGAAATTGAATCTGCAGGGCTCCTAAGTGTATTTGAAGGCGCTTTTAAGAACAAGTAGATATAACTGTTTATCTGTTGGGCGAAATTGAATCTGCAGGGCTCCTTCTAAGTGTATTTGAAGGCGCTTTTAAGAACAAGTAGATATAACTGTTTATCTGTTGGGCGAAATTGATTCTGCAGGGCTCCTTCTAAGTGTATTTGAAGGCGCTTTTAAGAACAAGTAGATATAACTGTTTATCTGTTGGGCGAAATTGAATCTGCAGGGCTCCTTCTAAGTGTATTTGAAGGCGCTTTTAAGAACAAGTAGATATAACTGTTTATCTGTTGGGCGAAAATGAATCTGCAGGGCTCCTTCTAAGTGTACTTGAAGGCGCTTCTCGCCAAACTAACTGAGTTTGGTGTTCGCTAATAACGACAAGATAAATGTTGATCGAAAACGTATTAAGATTAAATACTTCATGAAAGCGCTGCAAACAATCTTACGTAAATCGCTTATTTTGTAGTCGGCCATTATCTTATGTTTTATATGAAATCGCCACTTAATATTGTCTGTTGCAGCAAGGCAAAGAATAACTACATGTTTTTACATTAAATTTTGAAAAAAAAATTCTATGAGATCTGCTTCTGGGGATTTCTGTTGCTTGGCAATGGCGTCAATCAATGGCAAAAAATAACGAATCAGATGATCACCAAATCGTCTGAATATACCTTTGCTGTTAACGGGGCCGCTGCTTTGCTGTTCAAAGCTATGCCGGCGCCGATAATCTTGAAGCTTCGCGATGGTGCTGCCTTGCTTGATCCGGGGCTGTATAAGCTCCTCGCAGTGAGAAAGCGCGCGTCCAATCAAGGTGTACAGTTCGTCTCACTTTAAAACCCCGCCGATTTTCTGTCCTGGTAGCTGCGGCTACGCACGAGTTTGATCCCGTCGTCATTAGGAGCCTATCTACCACCGGGTATGGGTGTGAGAGGTACCGCCTTGCTGGCCACTGGGGTGGAGATCGTTTCTGGCCTCGTCCTCGAGGGCGCAACTGCGGTGGCGGGACTGCTGCCCATCGTAGGCGTCGCCAGCTCCCGAAAGTGCTCAGCCAAGGCGGCAAAACATGAAAGCATCAGCTTGCTGGCCAACAGCACACTCAACACTCAATTGACTGAATGGATCTTATGCAGTGGTTGTCATGTTGCCTGCTGTTGAGTTCATCTCCAGCGTCTTGATCAGCCCTAAATGGGCCAGGCAGAAGATCTCCAGTTGATACGGAGGCCGTCGATGCCTAGTTCGAAGTGGCATATTAACGTGGATGGCAACGTAAGTTCACAGAGAAGCTCCTGCCTAAGATCAACCCAGGCCAAGGAGCATCAATGCTGGTGACCCTTGAACTCGAGATTTAATTCTGTTATTTTGGCTCGATTGGCGTACCATAAACTGTTCTGTAAACATGCGTATGCAGGCATAACAGCAAACAGGCCACAGTTCCTGTAGAATGTGTAGATCATGTTTTGCACGTTCATCTGATGCGTCAGCACTAGACCTGTTATCGGACATAGAGCAACTTGAACCTGGGCCCGCGGAGGCCCGAACTGGGGCTGGAAGCGAGTTATAGGCGGCGGAGGCTCTTGGAGCCGAGTTGCTGGACAGAAAACACTGGGTGTTTGGAAACCGCTATCTTAGGGCCTATATCTACGAATATCATAAATAACAGTAGTTCAATTTCAAGCGAGACGAATGTTAAAGCAGGTTGCCTCATGGCAAAATCCCCGCGCCTGGAGTTTGAACCTCAGATCATATGAAAGTCGAGTCAGATATTATACCCAATAATAAATTTATCAAAAAGTTTACAAGATTAAGTACTTCAAAAATGATGCAGGCAATCTTTCCTAAATCGCCAATTTCACAATCGGTGATTATCTTATGTTTTACAATAAAGCGTGATCAGCGTCGCCTTTCTTGCAGCAAAACAAAACATTATTTGTGCGTAGTTTATCTTTAACGACGCTGTGTCATAACAAAGATGATCAGCATCGCCTCTCTTCTCCATCCATCCTTAGGAGTGGAACGACTGGAACACGGCAATGGTAGAGTTAAACATTATCTACATACTTAATTGAGAGATAATTATATGCGTCATACTTCTTGGGAATTATATTAGTTGGAAATCACTTCAATCTTAAGCGATAAATAAAAAGCAGACGATTACCAGAATAGTTTGAATAGGCCAAACCTTTCGAAATCAACGAAACAAGCTTTAACAATGACCAAAAATGCCGAAAGAAAACAAACGACAAAAACTTCTAAGTTGTTTTGTGAAACATGTTTATGAGATGACTTCCTAACAAACATCCACATCAAACAACATATGACGTTGCTGCTGTGGTTGTTGATCGTATAAAAATAAGCGATAATAGGACTAGATTTTCAAATTCAAAACTTCTCCAAAAACCCTTAAGACTACTGTATAGAGTTTTTGTAGACATTGACCTCTTGCCGACCCTATTAAATCATGAGCGCAGTCTAAGACCTAGCGCAGCGACTGTTAGCCCATATAAAATCGGCACTGCTTTCAAACGATGTCAATGGCCCATGACGCCATAAGATAATGTTAAACGGCTTAACTGATTATTTGTAATTTGTTTGTACATATTTATATAGCACCTCTTGAAGAATAACACTGGATCACAGGAAAAAATTTTTCGCCTGCTACTAGGCGTATGTTATGTGTACTACACTAAATCGAATCTGCTGATTCCAAATCTGAAGTCAGATTTTGTGTAGCACGTCAGGATCTTAAGTTATGCAGCATACATGCTAATAATTATGCAAACTCTTTACAGAACTAGTATTTCCTTATAACTGTTTAATTATGCAAACTCAGAGTATTCATAACAAGAAACAAAACTTTTATAACTTGAAATTAAAATATGTTTAAAATGTAATATAAATATATGTATGTTACTCAGATGAAAGCATACATTTCGAAATTTTGTCTCTAGCTTAACTCTATACGAGTTCAAAAGTGCTTTAGACACTTGCTCTTGCGCTTGTGAGTGGCCGCTGTTGCCCGCTGCAGAAACCAGCAGTAATCGCCCATCATGTTGGAATTTCAGTGGCCCTGATATCTTGCTTCAAAGGTGGAGATGTCTTGATGGAATCTCTCTCCATGCTCATCGCTTACATCACCCAAGTTTGGTGGGAAAAAATTCAGATGGGAATGTAAGAAATGTATTTTTAGTGACATCCGGCAGCCGAGTTGCTTATATGCTGTTAGCATGTTGCTAACGAGTTCAGCACAGTTCTCAGCTCGGTGATTCCCAAGGAAGTTTTGCACCACCAACGTACATGCACCCAAGCGACAAATTCCAGTGGGTTGAGCTTGGTTCTAAATACAGTATCACGCATTAGTTCGCAGATTTCTGGTCCAATAAAAATTCCAGCCTTCAGCTTAGCATCAGTTTTGACGGCTCCAAATTTATCTCTCAGATACTGGAAGCCTTGTCCAGTACGATCCATTGCCACTACGAAATTCCTCATGAGGCCCAGTTTAATGTGAAGTGGTGGTAAGTACACTTTCAATGGATCAACCAATGGTTCGTGTTGCACGTTGTACCGACCAACAATGTGCTCAGATCTAGGAGGCCACAATTTCACTTTGTAATGGTTGCTGTCATCACGACTGTTCCACAAGCACAAAAAGCACATATGTTTTGTGTACCCCAGCTGTAGGCCTATAGAATAAGTGCTGCCACTTTGAGGTCCGCACAGATGTTCCATTTGTGGTCTGAGTAGTTGATCACTTTCAAAATGAGTTTCATTGAATCATATGTCTCTTTGAGGCCTACAGCGTGAGCTATAGGAACAGACGGCTTTTCGTTACCATTGTGCACCAACACAGCTTTCGAGCTCGCTTGGCTGGAATCTATGAACAGTCTCCACTGATCAGGAACGTATTCGCAACCTAAATTCAGCATGAGACCGTTCACGTCAGTACAGAAACAGATATCATTTTCCAGTTTGTAATACGTAGCTAACTGTCTGTGACGATAACGGAAGTGTGATGTTGTGGTACCTTTTTGAAGCAAGTTCCACTCCCCTAGTCTGGAGGCTAACAGTTCAGATTTCTCCTTTGACAAAGATAGGTCCCTCACGAGATCATCTAACTCACCTTGCCTTATCAAATGCGGCCTACCCTCTTCCAAATCTTGATCACTGGATTCATAAACAGTAACGTCATCTTCTGTATTACCATCAGAACTGTCCGTTTCATCAGCACTCGCAGCAGGCGGAAATGGTACTGGATTCTCTTCATCATGCGGCACTGGCTTTAGAGCGGACTCGCAATCAGGATAAACGATTTTAGACTTATTTTTCTTTGAAAATCCAGCAACTTTAGTAATGCAGAAATAACAGTCTGCATGATGATTTCTTGGCTCGCGCCACACCATAGGCACAGCAAACGGCATTGAATTCCTTTTGCCATTCAGCCACTGTGTAAGCCCAGAGTAGCACACGGTGCAGCAGACATGAGGTGCCCAACTTTTATCCTGGTCTCCGATTTGACATCCAAAATAATACTTGTAAGCAATCATCACTCTCTTAGTTAACTTCTTGCGCTGGTCACAAAGAGTATATTTACCACAAACATACCAAAAATTGTCTGGATGGTTAACACAGCCTCGCCTATTCATTTCAAAATTAAATCTCACACACTAGCTACAGCTATATAAGAAAACTTCACCTTCGTTCTACGCAATCTCGCCTTATATACTGGTATTGATGCTGACGTCAGCTCGCTGACATGCCCAATCATGTCTAGCGGCTGCTGCAGGCTTGCTTGTTAGGAATATTTCAGGCGACACTTGCAGGCATGCACGTATCACTGGCAGCAATCGTGGAGACACATACAACAGAATGTACAGACATAACCGAAAACGAGTCCTTACGTCATTACTTGAATGCATGCATAACTTAAAATCTAGACGTGCTGGGCAGATTCTGACTTCATATTGGGAATCAGCACATTTGAATCAATATAAGGCACATGCATTACTTTCAGTAGCAAAATCGTTGTGATCCAGTGTAATTTGCCAAGGGTGTGAGACCTCGCACGTTCCATTGTCCCACCCTGATAAGTCCTCTGACATTAATACGCACCCCGGAACCAACAATTGCCGAGCCAGTAGCACACTTCTCGACCCCCACCCTGCCTCCCGCGGTGGGTGCCGCGGACCTTTTTATCCTGGGCGACGTCCGAGCCAGAATAGATTTTCCTGTAATCTTGTCCATACATGTTCTACGGGGTTATGAGACCAACTGGGCACCCCAATCCCTTGTTGGTCCTGCAGTTGACTTGCCGTTTTACTAGATTGAACCTAGTATACGCCTCGTCATGATCTCGACACCCGCCGTTGGGTGCGTTTGGGTACCTCTTCCGCCAGATGTCGATGAGAGCCGTGCTGCTGCCCACGGTTCTGGATATTGCAACGTCATATCCAGGACGGTTGCCGTCCTCATTAGCCAGCTCCTTCAGGGTTCCTGCTGAGCATGTCCACCTCGCGTAGCGCCCTAGGTGGTACTTCGGCCAAGACCTTCACCACTGATGGCATAGCCTCAGCAGGCAATCCCTTACTTGACTGTTGTGATTCTACTGATGAATAAAACGTGTCAGATGGATCACACGAGACTGTTGGCAATACGAAGTGAACAAGTGGCACACTGATATGGAGTTTGATGACAATGGCATCCGCTGTATGCCTGCGGCGATTGTGGGTCAGTTTTCAGTTACCCAGAAAATGTTGTGTTGAGAAATATAATTATAGGTTGGAAAAGAAGAGAAGATAAAATGATAAAGAATGGTGTTTACCTTATGTATATATATCAAACACTGACACAGATATCACATGTTCAGTTAGTTTTGCTTTTAGGCTTTTCCTTCAGTTTTTACCCAACGGTCTAAATACTAAAAAAATTGTATATCTTTCAGTTTTGAAAATATTTTTAAAATTTCTGTTTGGTTCTATCTGGCAACAATTTCTGCACATTTCTTGTGCCTAACTACCATATGTTGTCACTTACAATTTTTATGTAGACTGTCTCGAAGGTAAACATATAACAAATTTTTGGGGTACAGATGGGAGCAACTTTGGATATCCCAAAACAAATTTTCTCCAAAAACTTGACAGGTGACTGGAGAGAGGAGATAAAATGCTAAAGAATGGTACTTACCTTATGCCTACATGTCAAAAACCAACAGAGGTATCATAAGTTCAATTTGTTTTACTTTTATCCTTTTTCCTGTAATTTTCTTCAGCTTTTATGACAACGGTCTAAATACTAAAAAAATTGTATCTCTTTCAGTTATGAAAATATTTTAAAAATTTCTGTTTGGTTCTATCTGGCAACAATTTCTGCACATTTTTTGTGCTCAATTTATATATGTTGTCATTCAAAATGTTTTGTAGACTGTCTTGAAGATAAAAATATAGCAAATTGTTTGGGGAATATAGTTTGGGGCAACTTGGGGTCCCCCAAAATTTCTTTTTTCAAAACACTTGAAAGATGATTGGGAAGAGGAGATAAAGTGCTAAAGAATGATGCTTACCTTATGTCTATTTGTAAAAAACTGACAGAGATAAAACAAGTTCAATTATTTTATTTTTTGGCCGTTTTTGCCAAAAATGTGCGGTCGTGAGGGGGTAGGTGAAAAAATTCCTGCGGTCGTTAAAGGGATACAACGACCTTGGGCAGGTTGGGGAAAAATTAACACTTTCACAAACACAGAAATGAACGATCCAGTTCGACGATGCACAGACCCATGTCCAAGACTTTTAGAATTGTCTCTAGCCGGTCAAATAGGCTATGATAAGTATAATGAGCTCATAACTATCATCCCACTACTGGATTAAAACGCGTTATTTACTTGACGATTTTGCAGGTTATTAGTTATTGGTTCTAATCGTATAAGAGCAGCTGAATGAAAAGACCTGATATTCTCTCAGAAGCACAGTAAAAAGGCTGTATTACGTACACGCACACATCATTTATGCTTGACTGAATATTCTCACCTTCCAAAAAAAGAAGAACCACTACTATGTATACGTTACGAGGTTTGAGCATTTTAGTAAACTGTGCGCAGGTCACGCAGCTGTTGCCTGTATCCAACTTTACAGCTAATTTGAAACTTTTGACCGACTGCTACGTAAATCTTACCCAGAGTGCAAGTGCAAGCAGTTAAGATAAAACAAAATGCGCACAAATCCCGGAACTTAGCTGATCTACCCGAAATCCGCCATTTTTAACCCACGCAAACTCTTCTCTACAGCCAATCAAGTGGACGCCGGATATGTCAGATCGCTGTAGGCTTTTACACATGGGGTCTTTGCAGCCTATATCAGCTTCAACGATCTGGTATGTTATATCTAAGATTCACATATTGTATATTCGGCTACTACGCGTTGTATATAGGCGTAGAGTGTTAGATGTTGGCGTTACTTCCTTTTGACCGAATGGTTTTGCGGAAATCAGTCAGAGAAATAATTAACTTAGCAATTAAGTAAATGGATCATTAAACAAAACGTGTTTCCTCTGCCAGTGGCATAACTTAGAGTGAAAATATTTCTGAAAGAAAGGCCAGATGAAACACAAATTTCAGTATAATGTCGGAATAGTTAGTTAAATAGTTTCCTGGATTTTGTTAAATAGTCAACTCAACATATTTGTGCATTTTTAAAGAAAAGAATGCGGTACATAGAATATAGCCTAACTGTTGCTTTATAGAGGTCTAATTTTGAAGACTTATACATACAGTATAAGCCACATATTTGACCTGTATTGCATAGAGGTGCTGACTCATTATCCTGTTTTCGGCCTGTAGAAGCCAACTAGCTCTAAAAGTCAACTGTTGTAGCCTCGTTATAAAATAGCTGCTGCAGTAGAAGCCGTTCACCAAGATAAACGCTCTCAGAACGAATGATACTGAGTAACATGACCAGCAGCACCCGACGCTACGAAATGATCGACTCTAGTTACTAACGCAGGAAGCACATTGACCGACCCAGATGTCCTTGCAGTTAACTTGTTCACAGCTTTCTGCTCTCATCCTACGCTTGTCTGCACTTGCAATCGTATGAAGCACGACGTTGAGTGCATTGTGCCGAATAACGTTACGCAGTTCTGAAACGACAGCTGGTGCAGTGGAAAATCTGATAACTGACTGCGCTTTAAGTAATGTAATGTTGAGTTGCACGAATATATCAGTGCAGACCATTAGGCCTACCATAAATTATCAAGAACTGTCGGGGAAGGCTCCAGAGTTCTTTTCATAAGTTACTACTCTAACATTGGTTGAAAATCCCACCGGGATTGGCGGTTGTAAACTGATGGAAACAGTGAGAACTACCCTTATAAAATGGTGGAAATATTTCCAACAAAATATCGAGTTTGGTACTTATGTGAGTTGGAATGAAAAATGGAAAATCCTGGGCCTATTCTCAGAATTTTGAGATTCATTACCTGCTTACTCAGAAACTAAGACAAGGCAACGGTCTTCCGTCAATCATCCCACTATATGAGAGACAACTTACTGCAGACTTTTTGATCATAATCAGACAGGTGGGCTTGGCTTTAGGATACAATGAATGCGATCTTTGCTATGCATCTTAACAGCACACGAGCTCCAAAAGTGTGCTTTTGGCAGACAGTTTTATTAAGTTCACCATTTATAATTATTATCGTCATACTCCGATATAAACGAATTAATCCAACTATTAATTAGTTCTCCTTGGTTGTTGATATTAATATAACTAATACTAAACACAATTTATTACTCTAAGTAATCCTGTATGCATTTGTAAAATACTGTGCTTGATTCAACAACCAATATCCTGATTGGTCACCTTCAATCATACTGTTAGTATTTTTATGCGACACGATTATTTACTAGCATCCATTAGGCCCGTGTAGGGAAAAAGAAAGAAGTATCATCAAAGTGACATGCAACCGAGTGCTTTAAATTATATCTGCTCTCCACGTCTGCGGATTCTCTGAGCTATTTCTACATGAATTCTCTGGACCCTGGGCGCATTCCCTGAGGGTGCTAAGCGCTTCAGACCCGAATCTGTCTGCGCGCTGACAGCAGCATTCTTGTGCCTTTTGGTTCTGTTTCTCCGAACTCTTTTGCATGTCAGTCACTGTTTCGTCGTCCAGGACCTGTGGTATGTGGGCATCCATCTGGCTATCACGTGGACCTCTCGTGCTTAGTTGTAAAGCCCCGGATGGACCTGCAAAGTGCTACCTGTGGATTCCTCAGCTTGCCCCAGCAGTGTCCCTTTGAATAAGCTACACCCCTTCCGCAACCATGGCTCACCTGCACTGTTGCCAACAATAGCCCTTCACGCAGTGTAACTTGCAGCCCATCCTTTTCTAAGAATCTGACCGCTGTAGCTTGAGGCTACTGGCTAGCTGTCTTGCTGCTCTGAATCATATGATGCACTATGCCTTTATGTAGCGCACTTTCCAGCTCGGCGATAGTCCTATCACTTACCTACAACACATTTCAATCTTCACAACCCTCCTATTTAAAATACAACCGCTTCGCTCAACCCGCTGCTCTTCTGCCCTAACGCTTCTCCGCCCTCTCGTCACCTCATCCTTAAAATTTGGAAATCGCCTCATAGCCATAGCTGCCCCACTACTCTGGAATAAACTCCCCCACTGCTCTGGAATAAATTCCCTCCCAGAACTTATCGACGGCAGTTGGACGAAGAACTGCGACAGTTTTCTCACCCATCATATAAACTCATCGATGTTCACCGTTTGCAATTTCTGCATCGGCCTTTCACTCAAAGCTTGAAAACATTCCTCTTTCACAGATCCTATCCTCACACCCCTTCTTCCACTTATCTCTCTCCTCTCCAACCCCAGACACCATCCCCCATAGCTGCCACGCTGTCTCTCCGTCTGACTTTGGATCTTAACCTGGAACCAAACCCTTTTGCCTATCGATTTTGTTTTGACTGAGCGTCTGTGAATAAGCTGGGCCCCGCGACGTGGCTTTCGCTGGGCGCTGTAGAAATTTCGGAATTACGATTACGAATTTTGCTTTCCTATAAAAGTTTCGGTGAGTAAAAACACCTGCTTCTAGAAAGATCTCTTAACTGAAGAGTCAGTAACTCTGTAAGTTAGCTTTTCCAACTTTCACGCTTTCAAACGATAGAAGAAAGTTGGGAAGGGAATTCTGCTTCATTCCATGTCTCTGGCTCATTAAATTTCCTGCCTCGGGATGGTTTGAACTCTTACGTTATGGGAATCACGATACGACTGCCGCATTTTACGTGTTCCTGGAGATCGAAGGAATGGCATATTATATCGATTTCTTCGATCTCTGGAAACTGTTGGAAACACGCCATGCAGACCGATGACCGATACGTACAAACGACAGACGCTGAAGTGTGTATGTATCTACCTGTGCAGCAGGTGAGTCGACTGGTTTCGGCTCCAGGGTGCCAAGCGCCAGCACTTGGGATGGTACTGACAAGACTCGGTGCCGACTCTTTCTACCTCACCAGCGGCTATTCAGGTGGGACAAAACGTTATCACAGCAACGGTTTCCACGGCACCAACAACGATCCTTCCATTTCTTTTCCTCAGCTCACAAAACAATGCGCTGTCCAAAAAATTCATCACGGTAACCATAAAATTAACATTAATACTAATCATCATCATCATCATCATCATCATCATCATCATCATCATCATCATCATCATCATCATCATCATCAACCACAAGTGCAACGCTCGTAGGTGTCCGACGCCATTTTCACTATGTTGTTCCACTGTTGTCTTTCCAGGCGGCGTGGCTCAGCTCCTGGTGCGATGTTCTGTACTACTAGCTATTGGTTAATAAAGAATATACTTACTTACTTACTTACTAATAGTAACTAATAATAATTATCACAAATACAATAATAACCCCTGAATCATTCTTTCTTTCCTGATGAATCATTCCTACCTAAGATAAATTTCTAACAATCATATTTTATAACACTAATATTAAATAAGTGAGGCATATCAGCATTTACTTAGCACCTTTTAGCTCTGTAAAGAGCTTTACTATAGATGACAATGACAATTATAATGACCATAATCATGATAATAATCCTTATGATGATGATTAAAAGTGACAGAGCATTAATAATAATTGAATACAAATAAATAAATGCATGAATGAATGAATAAATAATAATACTTATGATCCCTCAGGATTTAAAAAATTAAGGATTGCATTGTTCTGGGATTATTATTATTATTATTATTATTATTATTATTATTACTACTACTACTACTATTATGACAATAATATAAAAATAATAAATAAATAAATGTTTTTGTTGTTGTCCTGTTTGAGTCTTGAGTGAATGGTGAATCTTGAGATATCTGCCGGTGATATTGATCTGAGTGAATTAGATCTGTAACACGTTTTGACATGCTGGTTTCGTCTGGGCAAATTGATTTTCATGCTGATCTTGGTCCTGTTCTTTCTTGTCAACCTTGGTTTTGGGTTTTGCCTCTTTTTGCTGTGAGTTGTCGATAATGTGGTTTGATGGGTTACTGTTGTACCATCTAAACAGTGCTTTTGGTTGGAATGATACCTCACTGCACACAAATTGAGATTTCTATTTCAAGTCAAACCAGATGGGACAGTAGGTTTTCTTGAGGAGCTACATAAATATTCCATGTCTTTCTCTGTTGCTATATGTCTATCTACCTCTATATATATGTCTTTGTCTCAATGTCCATCTCCCTCACTCTGCCTATGTCTCAGTGTCTGTCTGTCGCTGTCTGCCTGTGTCAGCTTATCTTTGTCATTTGTGGATTGTGGATGGGATGCCTGCGTCATCCTTGTCTCTTCTGTCCGTCCGTCATCCTCCTCATCCGAATTCTGTGACTCGTTTATCTCTCCCTCTCTCTCCGAGGTATCACTCTCTGGTCTTTGCTCTGACTCATGAGACCTGTTTAACAACCAGAAACGCCCGCGCCCTCGCCTCTCTTTCTTTCCCTCCTTCCCTCTTTCCTTCACACTCGTCCATCTGGAAGCGCCGGCAGAATTATTCCACTCCCCTGAATGGATTTTTGGAACGAATTAGGTAGTAAACGGAACTAGGAAGTGCACTTAGTAATACCACTAGCTGTATTTACGCTGTAATATAATGTAATGTAGTATAATATTAAGTAATGTGATATAATGTTACAGTGGACCGACCGCTTTGATATTCACCTGGTTTTGGCTTTGGTGTACCATTGGTTGATGTCTTGTGCATTAGACACCGGCGTGATAGAAGTTACTGATTACAATTACAGTTAAGGTAATATAATATAATATAATGCAGTGTGATATAATATAATAATAACTAACATTATTAATGGACTAGAATTAAGAATAATTATGCATATTCTCCGCAAATTAATTACCCTCTTCGCCGATTTCAGCCTCCATGCCTCTATCCCAGCACTAGCTGTCAACGTAACCCCTGTTCCTCCCTCCCTCTTCCGGGGTCTTCTTGGGTTGCGCAAGTAAACGCTTTATGGTGACGTGCATCCTGTTGCCAAAATTAGGGTTGCTTTTTATCATCAGAGGGCGTCGTTTCGTCATTCCTCGACCCGCTTGGAAACCCAGTTCAGAAGAAAAAGTTGGGAGTTAAGGGAGTACCTATGGGTTGTTTTCTACCCAGTTTTTGATCAGTTCCTCGGATTTTAACTGAGAATTATAAGGGCCTGTTTTTCTGCTTGCGATTAATATTCCATTGTTCTTGCAATCTTGAATATTAAGGTATTCTGGTGCTGTTGAGTATTAATAAATTATGATGCTTTTGATTCTTGTGATTTCTGTTGTTTTTGAATGTTCAGCAGTCAAGAATTCTGGAACATTCGAAAATTCATGAATATGCAGTGCTTTTCATTATTTATAAATTCAGGTGCTTCTAAATAATTATGATTTCTAATGCTTTTGAATATTCATTGTTTATTAAACAGGTTTAGAGAGCCAGTGAAATTAATTGTGACTGTAGTGAACTGCTGAATATTCAAATGGTAGAGAATTCTTGAATTTTAATTGTGTTGAAAATGATCTGCATTCATTCGAGAACTTAAAACTTTGAATATGTAAATTAATAGTTGAAATGTTAACAGAATCCGAATTTTGCTCAAATTTAGCCCGGTATCATTGCTTAGAGCTAAAGTGAAATTCTGTTTAAATTAATTTTTTTACTTGGGTACATTAGGCGGAGTTTGGGTTTTGCTTTACATAACTATATATATACATATATATAATTTATATATATATATGCGTCTGTGTATAATTAAATATATATGTATGTATATAAATTACTCATGCGGTTGGAGAAGCCGGGTTAACCACATGAATTGGCAATAAATGGGGGCGCCAGAGCGATTGGTAGGGAACGGGGAAAGTAGGAGCAGAAAAGAGAGTGAGGGACTTTTTGTTCTTTCCATTTTCTGGAAAGTATTGGAATCCAGATGCAGCAGGTGTCGGTCGTTGGCGGGATTTGAGGGAAGGAGGGTGTAGTGAAAATTTAGAAAACAATGAGGATTTTAGGTTTTTGCATATTGTAGATCGCATTATGTCGGATACTTTAGCTTATCTGTTTGTGTAATTAATTCGTACGGAACACTGGGGAACGGTTAGCCGAAGATGTCATTAACGAGAGGCGGATAGGACGCCCGTGAGTGACAGGTGGAGGTAAATGAGAGAGAGAGGGAGAGACAGAGAGGGAGAGGGAGAGGGAGAGAGAGAGGGAGAGAGAGGGAGAGAGGGAGAGAGGGAGAGAGTCGGAACAGAGGGACGCCGATCGGATGGCGAAAGGAAGAAGTTGGATGATTGACAGATGATGGAGAAACTTAAGGAAGGGTGCGAAGCGAAGAAGGCATTCGCTAAGTAACTGTCAAAGAGAGGCGTTAGGTCTGGAGAGCAGAAACAAAATAATATTGCATCTCTTAAACAGCCACGATAGAGTAACAGACCGATGCGAATCGAGACTGATTTTGCTGAAGTTGCTGTATATACCGTGTACATACTTGTAAAATACGTGTGAAAGAAATAATCGTCGTTACGTCTCTGTACCGTCGGACTGATCCATTCAAGAACCCGCGTGCTGTTAAAGGCATAAAGTCCCCCGGAGATAAAGCCTCTGATCAATAGCACCGCTCGCCACCATATCCTGAAAGGAGACTTGTGTTCGCCAGCGACCCTTCATGCGCAGGACTCAAAAGCAAACTCTTCTTTCAGTACAGAGGGTTATAGAGGAAGGAATCAAGGGAAGGAGCGAGATATTGATGGAAGTACGGAGGAATCGAGGGAGAAAAAAGGAGAATTTAAAGAAGGCAGGAAGAACCGTGAGACTGGGTATGGAAGCAGCGTGGGATACAACCTGGGAGTGTTCTTATCATGGAGAATGGTCCTCTCCGCCTTGTGCATGGCTCCCTTGGTTGGTGCTTTTAGAAAGTGGGATGGAGTGGAGGGGAGAAGACAGAGGCAGAGGATGAAGAGAGAAAGGGAGTTACTTGACATGGAGGTTGCAGTCCCAGAGGTGGCATTTTCCGGAATTTAGCGACAATCTCTTAAGATTTTGTGTCTCGGATCCTAGCCTTGTGAGACACTTACATCGTCTCTCTGACTTGTTTTTGTCTGTTTTTGTCTCTCAGTTCCTGTCTCTTGTGTAATACAAAAATGGCTCCTGTTTTTTGACAGTGTTGATGATGATGTGGAGGAGGAGGAGGATTTATTGCAGTTGAATAATTGTGCGCTTAATTGCGTTTGATTGCGTTTGATTGCGTTTGATTCGTCCCTGACATTGAGAGATATTCGGAGAGCGCGAGTGATTCTATTTATAGAACCATGCTTCATACACGGCACACCTGGACAGGTGAGAAGAGGAGGAAGGGAGAGGGTGGGGCATATGCGAACAATGCTATTGGGGCATATGCAAACAATGCTCTCAAGTCAATATCCATTGTTGACGTAAGAGACCAACTGATTTACTCTGAGTCATATGACGCTTCTAGTAGTAGTAGTTCCTCATTTTAACGGTAACTTATGACATTAAAGGCCGTTGCCGTCGCCCTTCTCCTTTATCCTAGCTTGGGACTGTCACCAAAGACCGAATAGACCGATCTTCAGCCATCCTCATACTAATTATACCATCATTTTCGACCATATCATCACAGTCATGGGTAGAGTAGTCTTACGACGATTACTGCAGCGCCAGGAGACGCTAGACTATCTTCTCTACATTCTACTACGGCCTTTCTGCCCGATGTCTGAACTCCGACTGCTGCTCGATGGATCCTCCTTCTGACGAGACTCACGTGCAGTTGCCTTCTGTCTGCACCTTGATCTTAATCAAAGGCGGATCAGTCACTGTCTGTGCATTCTGCGAGCTATTTGTATCTGAATCCACTGGGCTCTGGGCGCATTCCCTCAGGCTGTAAGCGCTTCAGACCTGGGTCTGTCTGCCCGCTTACATCAGCATTCGTGTGTCTTTTGGTTTTCTTTCTCCGAAATCATTTCTATGTCAGTCATTGCCTTTGTCGTTTAAGGCCTGTGGTATGTGGACATCCATCTGGCTAGCAGGTGCACCTCTCTCTGACTGGTTCCGTCTTGCTCTATTGGTTTCGGCGTGTCCGCTATTCTGACCTCGTTTCTATCTCTCTTTGTACCTCGACCTGTTTGGCCTTATGTATGTAGCCTACCTGTATCTCTGGCTTTCTGTGAAGTCTTGGGTGGCAGACCGACTTCTGAAAATTATAAGCTTCTTCTCAGAATTGGTCGAGGTAAAATCTTTCCTATTGTATCACTGGCTAGTCTAAGCAACTGACCGCTACATATCGATAGAGTGCTTAAGAATTCCTATCGTCTATTGTTCGGCTGCTAAGTGATTCCTGTCTGAAATAAGGGCCTAATAAATCATTCGCCCCACTGGCTACGCGCTGGCCAGCAACGACTACTGAGTAAGTCTGGTTATCTACTGACGACTACTACTACTTTACATACTTGCAAACATACCTAAACTAGCTCGGTTATAGTTGCACCTAAACTTGGTCTTTTCCTGGTTTTTGCCTTGTCATCATAAACGTTTTTAGCTAATGGGCTGATGTCACAAACATCTATTCCATTTTCAGCTACAAATTTTTCAAGAAGGTCAAAGAATTTATATACTTTAGTACTGTTGAATCCTGAGGCTCTTGCCAGAGAGGTTCGTTCTGCAGTACTTATACTTTGGTGGCGCTTTAGAAAACCCTTCAACCATTCTTGCCCAGCCATTCTCTTTGCCGAATTAAATCGAGTTGGAATCTTATTCACTTCTGCAATTTGAAATGCTAGTTTACTTAATGAGTTTACATAGTTTACTTCATCCCATAAAATCGCTCTTTCATTCAAGTTCTTCTTTAACATCCACTGGTAAATCGCCAATGTCACGGTTTACGTGAGATGGCGAGTTATACCCTAGGCCTAACTAGCCAGGGAGGTTGTGGGCGGTGGCGAGATAAGAAATATTGTCAATGAACACAACACCGACGTTTATACTTACATTAATCCACAACATATGTACACACACTTGAGATATATTTACAGTACGTCTACGTTTTTCTAACACTCCGTCGATGGCCGTGCCCTTCCCAGGTCCCCCCAAACCCAACTGGTGAAAACTCACGGTTCCGAGGTGGGGTGAGTCCTGAGCGGAGCGAGGCGACAGTTTCTTGGTCCTGCGTTTGCACCAACCGTTTCGTGACTCTCTCCACGTAGACGGTTGAAAGAAGCGGCCTGTCCTTGACACGTCCTTGCCACCGGCGGCGTCCTGAAGCGAGCGACCAAACGTCCTTCAGCGACAGCTGACTCCGTTCTTCTACGAAGTTTCGTTCGTTCTGCAACGTCTCTTTCTTCTGCGTCTCTTTCGTTCATTCCACGACGGACGACTCGTTCTTCTGCGAAGACTCTCGTTCCCCAACCGGACGACACGTTCTTCCAGAAGACTCTTGCGTTCCACCCCAACGGACGACTCGTTCTTCTGCGAAGACTCTCGTTCTCCAACCGGACGACACGTTCTTCCAGAAGACTCTTTCGTTCCACAACGTTTCGTTCTTCTCCGAATACTGAACTCCGACGTTTCCGAAGATTGAACTTCCCTCCCTTGTTCGCACACCTCGTCTTTTATCCTCCTCGCTTCGTCGGTCGACGTCATGCCCATCCCATGACCCCTTTGGACCCCACGGCCATCAACCGACCATCGACATTTATATTTATAGCCTATAGTCACTTATACAGTAGGCCCTAGGTAATTATTATCTATATACAGTTCACCTGTAAATCAGGGCAATCCGTGACAATGGCCCCCCATTTAAAAGAAAACTTGGGATTTTCTTCCATTAACAAAAACGATTGCCCTAGTTACAGTCTATCTGACCTATTTCTATTTACTCCTGGCGACTTAGAAAATCCGCCCCAACATTTTCAGACCCTTTTATTGCACGTATAGTAAAACTATATTGCTGCAATATCAATGCCCAGCGCATCAACCTCCCATTGACGGGGTTTGCTCTCTGGATATGAATCAAAGGTTGATGATCCGTCTCCAGCCAGAAGTGTTTTCCATAGAGGTACACTTGAAATTTCTGTAGCGCCCATACTATGGCTAGTCCCTCTCTTTCAATTGTTGAATAACGTGTTTCCCTTGGCAAAAACTTTCTACTAGCGTAGGCTACAGGGTGCTTTACGTTATCGACTTCCTGTAGAAGCACGGCGCCGCATCCATAATTTGACGCGTCAGTCTGGAGTATGAACTCGACGTCCCAGTCCGGCAATCGAAGAATTGGGAAACTCGTTAAGCTTTTCTTTAACTGCTGAAAAGCAAGTTCTTGTGCCTCGCCCCAAGAAATCTTGTTGGGTTGATTCTTTCGGATTAAATCCGTTAGTGGTGCGGCAATAACGGCAAAATCCGGAATGAATTTCTGATAATAACCCACCAAACCTAAATACGAGCGGACTTGTTTCTTTGTTGCTGGCCTTGAAGCTTCTGCGATTGTTCCAATCTTGTCTTTATTTGGCTGAATTGTTCCATCTCCTATTGTATGACCTAGGAAACCAACACTTTTCCCTCCAATCTGACACTTACTTGGACGCAGCGTTAGTCCAGCCCGTCGTACTCTTGAGAAGAAATCTCTCAACGTCTTTAGATGCTCTATCCCAGGCTTGTCCAACATTTTTGGCTCGGGGGCCAAAAGACAACGTTAGGCAAAGTTAGAGGGCCAAATACATTGTAACCAAAAAAGATAATATAGTAAAAATGTGCATACCATAATGTAAGTTATGTATTTTCTTATAAGCCTGTACAGATCCAGATTTAATGAGAGGTCTGACATTGTCTTTGCTTAGAGTTAGTAAGTAAGACTTTTGGGAAATTTCGACAATACGTCAAAAATTTTAATAATTTTTAAAATTTAAATGCTTCGGAGGGCCGGATAGAGACCCTTCGAGGGCCGGATTCTGGCCCGCGGGCCGTAGGACGGACAAGCCTGCTCTATCCATTCCAACGTATGGCATAGTACATCATCTAAGTAATTGTCCAGGTTGAAACTACCCTCCAGTAGTTTTCGCATAGCTCTCGAGAACGTCGCCGGAGCTGTCACCAACCCAAAGGGCATCGTAACAAACCGAAACAGTCCTCGTGACGTCATGAAAGACGTGTAGTCTCTGGACTCTGGTTCAACTTCTATTCCCCAGTACCCTTTCGACAAGTCAAATTTAGAGAAATATTTGCTGCCTGCCAACTTCACGAAGATTTCTTCTGCCTGTGGCATCGGTTCCGCATCGAAAACTGTGATTCGATTTAAATCTCTGAAGTCTACACAAGGCCTGTTGGATCCGTCCGCTTTCCTGACCAACAACATTGGAGATGCATATGCCGCTGTCGAAGGTTCTATCACCCCTATTCTTATCATACTGTCAATTTCTTTATCCAGTGCTTGCCGCATTGCATACGGTACAGGATATGGCCTTTTCCTTACTGGAATCTTAGACGTAAGGCTTATCCGATGTTGCACTAGATTGGTTCTTCCAGGCACGTCGCTAAAAATATCTTGGAATTCCTCCAGGAGTTTCTCGACCTCCTCTATCTGATCTGCGGATAGTTCCTGGCTTATTACCACCTCTTTATAAGTCTCGGTTTGTAGATGGTTAAATAGTGGAAGATTGCTATCTCCAGTAATTTCCATCTCTGAGTCTGACTGGTCTTCCATCACCACTGCAGCTGCGACCACTTGTCCATCATCTTTTTCCCGATCCTCGATCGAACAATGTTCCTTTTCGGATTGTCGTTCGTAGTATCGTTTCAGCATATTAGCATGAAAAGTCTTTGACCGATGAGCTAATTTAATCACATAATCAGCTTCTCCCATACGCTTTTGCACCTCGAATGGTCCTTTCCATTGCATCTGAAGTTTATTACTGTCTGTCGGTAGCAGAAGTAACACTTTATCTCCCGGTTCAAACTTTCGCGGCTTTGCATGCTTGTCGAAATTCCGTTTGTATTTTTCCCCGGCCCTTTGCAGATTTTCTTGCGCCAGTTGGCAAGTCTCTTGAAGCCGGTTCTTCAGGTCTACTACATATTCGTATGTGGTTTTAACATCAGGCTCAGCAATTTCTTTCGTCCATAGTTCTTTTAATATTGCCAGAGGCCCTCTGACTGATTTTCCATACAGGAGTTCAAACGGAGCAAAGCCCGTACTTTCATTCTTCACTTCTCGATAAGCGAACATAAGCGGATCTAAGTATCTGTCCCAATCTCGTACTCTCTCTGCACACATCTTACGAAGCATTTGTTTTATCACTCCGTTGTATCTTTCAACCAACCCACAGTTCTGACTGTGGTAAGGAGTGCTCACTAACTGTTTGATGGACAGAAGCCGACCTATTTCCTTCATCATTGCCCCTGTGAACTGCGATCCGTTATCCGTCAGTATCTCCACCGGCACTCCCATTCTTGAAAAAATGCTAATCAGGGCTTCAGCCACCGAACATGTGTCGATCTGTTTAAGCGCGACACATTCGGGATATCTGCTTGCACAGTCTACTAATGTCAGAATGTATCTGTGTCCTCGTTCGGAGCACGGTAAAGGCCCAATCAGATCGACCACACACCTTTTGAACACAGTGTCAATGATTGGCATCTTGATCAAAGGCACTTTCTGAACTCGTCCTTTAGGAACCGTCCTTTGACAAATATCACAGGATCGACAGTATCTAGCGATATCGCTGTAACAACCCGGCCAGAAAAATTGCGTTAAAATTCTCTCTTGCGTTTTGTGAATGCCCAAGTGTCCTCCAAAGATAGAATTGTGAGCAATTTCCATAACTCTCGTTCTCCACTGAGAGGGGATTACTAGCTGTTTAACTTCATCACCGAAGTTATGGTGTGGCGACCGGAACTTGCGATAGAGTAGTCCCTGTTCCACGTCGAAGCGTACGACACGCTCGGCATTATTTGATTCAGACGAGTCGCTCTGGCCAGCATATTCCCAGAATTTCTTAAGGGAGCTATCTCCAGCTTGTTCTTTCTTCAGCATGTCCAAGGAAATGTTGTCGTTCTGAAACACTGGAACATGTAAAGGCTTAGGAAGCACTTTCGCTTTCTCTTTCATGCCTCTGGTTTCCACCGCGGTTGCCACGTTCATCTGCACTTTCGATTTCACTCCCTCTTTATTTTCTTCGGTTGATAAATCCCGTTCTTGTACTGTAGTGCTCTTATCGGCGTATCTTGGCCTGAGTTCGGCTCCAGGTATGTTTCCAATCACTAGATCATATAAGGTTTCCTTTATACAGAGTGCTTTTACTTTCCCGGTAAAATATTCTGATCTGACGTCAATGATGGCCGTTGGTACCTTTCGTACTGTTTTATCAATCAGAATACAGACTTCATGTTTTCCGGTCAACTGATTATTTCTAACTAACCGCCTGGCCACAACAACTGACGAGCAACCGGTATCCCGAAGAACTTCAACCTTCTGATCCCCCACATAACCGACAGTTATATTCATATCCGCTTTAGTTTTTCTACCACGACATGCTTCTGCTATCACGTGCGCTTTGCATCCACATTTTAACTCGACTTCTTCATAGTCCAACAGATTTTCCAACGCCTGACATGCATTTCCACATCCTTCCTTGGTTTCGGCCATTCCCACCTTGGTAGAGTTCGTTTCCGTTTCTAGCGTTTTCTTAACCGTTGTCGAATGCGATTCTGGACTTTCCTCTTTCTCGGTCGCTTTCGGTTTCGAGTACTGAGTTTGCCGCCCGTTTCGAGATTTCCAGGACGTCTGTAACCCTGCCGCTTTCTGTGAAGCATTCAATCGAAACTTGCAGGTTCTATACGAGTGCCCGGCTTTGTCGCATATATAGCAACGTCGGTCGTTCCGCCAACTCCGATTTCGCTCTTCCTCGACCTGTTTCTCCTTTTGCCCGTTGACATCATTTTTCCGAAATTTCTTCTCCGTTTTCTCATCTTTATCAACCCAGTGTTGCTGATCAGGCTGCTTTGTTTTTCCATTGTGAGCCTCAATGAATTGTTCGGCCAATTTGGCGAGTTCTTGCAAATCTTTGGGCGCTCTCTCTCTTAAGAAAAGAGACAACTCTCGACTAACCACCTCGAGATACTGCTCCTTCACCAACAGACATTTCAATCCTTCAAAATCTTGTGTGATTTTGGCCAGTTCAGTCCACCTCATCAAATAACTTTCCAACCTTGTAATAAACTGCTGAGGCGATTCACCTATTTCCGGTTTACTGGTATGGAATCGTTTGCGAAATCCCTCCTCTGTCATCTGATATCGCTTGAGTAGAGCATCTTTCAGTGCCTCGTAATCATCATGTAGTTCGGGAGGCATACGTGCATACACATCTAATGCACGTCCTTTCAGAAGGGCTGCTAAATAAACTGCCCATTCTTCCTGTTTCCACTTTCGAATGGCTGCATATTTCTCGAACCGTCGCAAATAGGCGTCCATATTATCTTTTCCATCTTCGAATGGTGGTAACTTTGGTCCTTTTCGAGCATTAATTGTCCTTCCGAATGCTCGGTCGCCTTCTTCGTTATCCTCTTCCTCCTCCTCCTCCGATGCAGCAATCACGCTGGCTCTCTTACTGCTTCCGTGTCGGGCTGTCTCTACTTCAAGTTTAATTTTCTCCATAGCCAAAGCTTGTTCATACTGTTCCTTCTGTAATTCCAAGGCCTGAGCATGTGCCTCTGCCTTAGCCTGTTTTTCTAATTCTAATTTCCGCAGTTCCATTTCAGCAGCTTCCGTCTTAGCCCGTCGTTCCAATTCTAGCTTGTGCAGTTCTCTTTCAGAAGCTTTTTCCTCGGCTTCTCTTCTCTGGTTTAATTCTAACCTCTGTAGTTCTCTTTCTGCGGCACGATCATCTCTTTCTTGCTGTTTTCTCAGTCTGTCCTCTTCTTCAGCCTTGCATTTCTCAATAAATTGAAAGAGTTCATGACCTTTCAACCCACCTTTCTCAGCAAGCGCTATCCACTGTTCCATAATGGGAGTTGTTTTTGTCAGGTTAACAGAAACCTAACCTACAGAGTCTATGCAGTAACCCTTTTAAACAGCAAAAATTTAGACAATTCAACTCTAGATTAATCGCTACTGTACCTTACTGACAAAATTATCTTCAATCGGCCCTGATCTATAATTCTTTTGAGAATTTGTCCTACTTATTCGGGGCCCAACCCTAGTATACGGCCTATGCGATTCAAACTGCACAATCAATTAATAGTTCATACGCTATCCCCAAATGTCTACAGCATAGCCTACGTCGGTGTGGCTTAATGTTTGTTTCTAATGCAACCCCACAGCTCAAAACCAACTCACCATCCCACCGCTGCCACCAAACTTGTCACGGTTTACGTGAGATGGCGAGTTATACCCTAGGCCTAACTAGCCAGGGAGGTTGTGGGCGGTGGCGAGATAAGAAATATTGTCAATGAACACAACACCGACGTTTATACTTACATTAATCCACAACATATGTACACACACTAGAGATATATTTACAGTACGTCTACGTTTTTCTAACACTCCGTCGATGGCCGTGCCCTTCCCAGGTCCCCCCAAACCCAACTGGTGAAAACTCACGGTTCCGAGGTGGGGTGAGTCCTGAGCGGAGCGAGGCGACAGTTTCTTGGTCCTGCGTTTGCACCAACCGTTTCGTGACTCTCTCCACGTAGACGGTTGAAAGAAGCGGCCTGTCCTTGACACGTCCTTGCCACCGGCGGCGTCCTGAAGCGAGCGACCAAACGTCCTTCAGCGACAGCTGACTCCGTTCTTCTACGAAGTTTCGTTCGTTCTGCAACGTCTCTTTCTTCTGCGTCTCTTTCGTTCATTCCACGACGGACGACTCGTTCTTCTGCGAAGACTCTCGTTCCCCAACCGGACGACACGTTCTTCCAGAAGACTCTTGCGTTCCACCCCAACGGACGACTCGTTCTTCTGCGAAGACTCTCGTTCCCCAACCGGACGACACGTTCTTCCAGAAGACTCTTTCGTTCCACAACGTTTCGTTCTTCTCCGAATACTGAACTCCGACGTTTCCGAAGATTGAACTTCCCTCCCTTGTTCGCACACCTCGTCTTTTATCCTCCTCGCTTCGTCGGTCGACGTCATGCCCATCCCATGACCCCTTTGGACCCCACGGCCATCAACCGACCATCGACATTTATATTTATAGCCTATAGTCACTTATACAGTAGGCCCTAGGTAATTATTATCTATATACAGTTCACCTGTAAATCAGGGCAATCCGTGACAACGACCTCCCAAAACATTTTTGAGATCCAACTGCCAACTTATTTTTTTCCATCAAGCCTCTGTTTTAGCGTTGATTTTGGCACTCCAAATTCTTTCAGCTTTATTAAACCAATATCATTTCTATCTTAGAGCATCAATAGCAGTTGCCACAGAACTTTCTGTCCACTTTCCATTCTTTCTTTTTGCTAATCAATCTGATCTCTTTTGGCTTTTAACTTGGAAACGTGTATTCCTATATACCAAGCAAAACATTCATGTTTTAGTATGGACATTTATAAACCATGATTTTATGAAGCAGCATAAGAGAAGTGACCATTTCCATGTAACTTATCGCTTATGATCTGAGGTACAATTTACACAATAGTTTGTGTAAAATGGACCGCATTCCATTTTAAGCACCAGCATGTTGTTCATTTTCAACGAATGCGAATAGTATGCAAATATTTTAAATGTAGGCCTACTGTGTGACTTGACACTTGCAAGGGCCAACGCATATGAATAACAGGACTTTGAAAAGCACTTTCGCATGTCTATCTCCATTTAGCTGCCTACAAGTGAAAAGTACGCTTATCTGACATGAAAGGAACAGTGCTTCATTACATCACTCAACACAATTTTACTTAAAGCGACGACTTACTCAAACTAAAACTCTTGTCGTCTTGTCCGTTTCCGTGCAAATAAACAATGCAACTGCGCATGCGTTCGCGGCTTCCGCTGATTCTCTGCTCTGCTGGTTTCGCTATATTAGGAAAGTTTCAATTTACACGCTGGTCCAAATTACACAAGTTTCCCCTACTATTAGTAATTTTATGGTATTATTACTCTAGCCTGATCCAAAACAAATAAACGGCTGCGAACTTGTTTAATAGTCAGCACGTAAGCCGCTGAGCATGTTCCAAAACTGGGCTCAGGCATCATGGCAAGCATGTAGTATCGGGGTCCGCTGTATATTGGGCTATAATGGGCGTTAAGGGGCGAGGTTCCCCTTTGCGGAATCCTTGACAAGGCTATACGACTGCTGGCACCTTACACAGTTCACATAACTTCTGTTAATTTTGCGTTAGTAAGCATGTTACAACGCTTAACTCGTCTTTGCAGATCGTATTCAGGTCGAATATATTTATTTAGCGAAAATTTAACTTGCGGTAACTACAGCCTTCCATATAATACCGTAAGCCACGCCACGCGCACAATCTTCAAAGGCAAAGCCCAATATAGAGCGGTCTTACAGCGGACCCCGATACTACATGTTTCCCCATCATAATAGGCGGGGCATGACGCTGTGGATATTTAACGAATTTAAGCTGCACAAGCTTCGTAAGCACTTGGGTGGCAACGTCCATCGTATGCTACGTTATCTGATGGCCACTCATCCCTTCATCATTTTTGGGCCGGTAGAACAGTATTAGTGCTGAAAGGCATCGGAACACGGAGTCAACAATAGACTATAAATGGGAGTAAGTATTTGGGCTCTACGTGCGTGTGCCATATTTCCTTTTTCCTCTGTTTTGTTTAGTTATTGCTGTGCAGGGCTCCATCCTTCTTGAGTACTGCAACTCGCTTCTTACTGACATTTCAAAAGCTTACTCGATGAAGCTTCTGAATCCAAAATAAGCCAGAGGTAGGCCCCTATCGCTAGAACTCCAAAATATGAGCATACGGGCGTATTAGCGATCCTAAAATCTGTCGGATTAGGCGTCATATTTCCTTCTTTGCCCTGCTTTGTTTAGCTAATGTCATGCAGGTCTCCAGTCCTCGTGACTACTGCAACTCACTTCTTTGCATTGACTGTGTGGCGGTCGCAGTTTGGACATCACTTCGCGGGGGTGACTCCAGCCCAGTTCTACACCCAGAGACACCCGCCTCTGCCCCGTCTGCTGTCAGTTTAAAAGGACCGTTCCGTACCATCTCTCCCAATAGTATAGTGTCTGTTCTTTACGAGGAAGGCTCAGGATTGGCCGCTCCCTTAAAGCTCGTCTCAGAACCTAACACTACCTGTTCTGCGGTCACCGATTGGGTAACGTACTGAGAATGGCCTATTCTCAGAGTACGGTTCGTTCCGGCAACAGTCGTCCCTCTTTGTGTACTTCCTAACTACGGGCTTTCTCTTCATCTACAAATCGGGAACTACAGCCATTTGTCTGAGACACCAGTTGTTCACTTAGTTCCTGGGACAGAAGAGTTTTATCGCATGTCTCATGCCTTTCCGCCCTAGGCACATGGACATCGGGCAACGCATCTTCCGCTCTTGACTTTCGATCGGACTCGCCCTAATGTCTAGCTTGCACAACGATTTTTTTGTGTCGAAAATCGACAGATGCCGTGAGGATTAATAAATGTAAATGTACGCGGTTTTCTGTAGCGACCATAATTATGGCCTCGATCCTGCTCATTTTTCAGTGAATTGATCGGGTGAGATCCTTCACCACCACTGCCCGTTTGAATGGACGCCACATCATTTAACGTCCCTGCCTATGGACCGTGCTAGCCCGAGATTAAAATATTGGAAATGGAGCTACTGTAGATATGCAAACCAGCATTATCCACGCCTTGACGTACTCTTTAACCAATGAGCTAACCAGACCATACAGTAACGCTATAGAAATTCTTAGGTTAGATTAGCTTCTGAAAAAGTCCTATTCGTTTCTGTTCATACAGTGACGATGTCTCCTGAATGCTTGTCTGTCGCTTTCTCTCTCCGATTATTATATAATAATTATGCTCCGAGAGCGAGACAAACACATACGATTACCTACATCATATGTATTCATTTAGTGACAAAATTTCCACATCTCTACCGCGCTGTTTATATATAATTATGTACATCAAGAAGTCCATATAAGATTTATGAATAACAAATGTGTATATATGTATATATGTTTTTGTAACCTATTTATACAATCTTCACTTCAGTTACTGAATGACATCATCGGCGCTTGTTATTATTCTTCGGTTCAGTGCTTGCCGTTCTTTACGGAAGTTCTGTCGCAGTGGCTCAACGCATGATCTCTTGTTGTTTATAGGTCATACGCACAGGCCCAACAAACAGTGCCTCCTTGGTTCGATGTAAGAAGGGCCTTTAAGGCAAGTATATGTCGTCTGAACGGAAAGCGTATCTTCACGTTGACTGTTCAAGCCGCTGGTGTTCGGAAATCGAGCGTCTACAGAAGAAAACCAGTTGAGGAGAGTTGAGTCGTGTTTTTTTTAATAAATAGATTGATTTTCAAAAATAAATAATAAATTGGGACATTAACGGCCTGTGTCAAATGGAATAACAAGTGTATTTTGTCAGTATGATTAGTTTATTTTCTGCTGTTTAATGAAAGGGCGGCGTTAAATTGAATATGCCGATAAAACAAAAGGTGAAAATAAAGCAAAAAATACAAGTAAAATGACTGACAAATATATCCTTAGATGTTAAGATGCAGTAAATAATAAAGATCGCTGGCTTTTATTACTCAGGATTTGGAGTTGTATTTTAACAACGTACAAAC
Source organism: Norana najaformis (assembly GCA_964023275.1). NCBI lineage: Eukaryota > Metazoa > Annelida > Clitellata > Crassiclitellata > Hormogastridae > Norana > Norana najaformis. Next base: position 23,197,661 of record OZ029919.1, read on the forward strand.
GCAAATATCTCGCTCTATTTTGAGATGACATATATGTCCAAAATATAGTAAAAATAAAGCAATAAACTAATTGTACTAAACAAATACACGTTTATTTAAAGAAACATTTTTCGACACAGGTCTATGTTTTCCAAAATTCATATTCTTGCGGCGAAGTAGCTATTTGTGCTAATAATAATCGGAAGATATGTAAGTGTATTCACAGTTGCTCATATAATCTTTGTAAACAGACTTCTTGCATTTTTCTGTAGGTCAGTTTGAATACTTCTGTACGAATTATATCGCGAGAAGTTGTTCGCTAGGTGACGCCGAGATGGCTTTTCAAAGTTGGTTCTGGCTTGTTATTTTATTAAAAGGTAAAATTTACGAGTAGAACACTTTTTAAGCGATGGATTTAACGCTTATAATCTTGAAATATGTGTAGAAGTTGAAGCGATTTGGAACATTTATTCGCATTTTAACGATCTCTCGAATTTAATAGTTGAACGCCCTGCATACGTTTACACCCGTTTACCTGTACGTTTAGCGGCTGATAAATTAAACGCTCTCGTGCGCATTCGCTCCTCTCTCTCTCTCTACAGTTTCCCGATCGTACTGACGTGGGTTCTCAAACTGGGTGTCCGTTTCGCCCTCGGAAAAAACGGTCGGTAAGTGACTTTCTTGTGGCACTGCTGCTGATCATGTCCGGAAACATCGAACTTAACACTGGACCCCGCAAGGACTCGTAAACAACACGACGCTTCAGTCTTCATCATTAAGTTTGGAGCCCTGAATATTCGTTCTGCTGTGCATCGTGCTGCGAATATCCATGACATCATAGCCGACGAACGTCTGGACATTTTTGCTCTAACCGAGACGTGGATTACATCTGATGCACCGACTTGTATCAAGCAAGGAGTGGCACCTGAAGGTTTCTCCGTACTACATGTTCACCGGCAGCCTGTTAACAGCGGCCCTGTCCGAGGCGGTGGTCTTGCAGTCATCTACAGTTCGTCCACTCTAGTCACCATCCATCCTCTGTCCGTCTTCTTTCATCCGTCATTGTATGAGTCTTCTTTCATCCGTCGTTGTATGAGCTTCAGTTGGTCCGAGCAGGTAAAGCTGCTTCCTTTTTGATCATCGCCAACATAATTATATCGTTCACCATCAAGCTCCATTCACACCTTCTATGACGAATTTCGGACATGATTTTGTGACGTTTTCTCTGGAGTCCGCTGTGTTGTGGGTAGGCCTCCCGAGGTCTTCGGAGAGAAAGTCAGCACACGAAGAGTCAACGTTTAAAATTTTATTACGAACAACAATCGCAGACGAAAAGTGTTTCAGTTCCCCAAACAGTCCGCTACAACTTCTTTACCGCCGCTATTCTAAGAAATACGACACCCAAGCCTCGCTCACGAATTATTCGGGTGTGTCCTCCGCGCCCTAAGACGAAATAACTTTCTCTGTCCGTACAACTCTGTCAGCCAGTGTGCGCAACTGTTAGCAAGTGTGGCCGCAAGTGTGTCTTACAACTGCTTAACTACGCCTTATATACCCGAGGCATGGGACATAGGACACATAGTACATAGGACATGGGACATAGGACATATAGTACATAGGACATAAGACATGGGACATAGTAGGACATATAGGACATAGTACATAGGACATAGGACATATAAGACATAGTACATAGGACATAGGACATGTAGGACATAGTACATAGGACAAAGGACATGGGACATATGACATAGGACACACAGTACATAGGACATAGGACATGGGACATAGGACATAGGACACAGTACATAGGACAAGGGACATAGGACATATAGAACATAGTACATAGGACATAGGACACATAGTACATGAGACATAGGACATATGACATAGTAGGACAAAGTACATGGGACATAAGACATAGGACATATAGAACAATTAAATTAAAAGAAACAGGTGCCCGGCTAAACATGGGATCCCTGAACAAAATTAAGGGGCAGGGGCATAACCTTAACATTCCCCGCTCACCAAGAAAACTAAAAGTCCCCTTTTAGCAAAATCTATCCATAGAAACCATTACTAAAGTCCTCACAGTCAGACGTTGGGTCGATCCTTCAAAGTTACTCGATCACGACCAGGTCATCGTCCTCTTCTCCATGTTCGCGAGCAGTGGAAGCAGGCACTGGTTCCGAGGCCTGGAGCCCCAAGTAGATACCGCGCATCGCTGCTTCCGGGCAACGAGGGAAGCGTTCCATCAGCGCCTCGGGGAACCGGCCTCAGGTTGCATGAGGAGCCATGAACCGACTGGAAAAGATGCAGAGGCCAAATCCGCCACTGTGAGCTGGCCGCAGGCGTGAGAAGAAGCCGAATCGTCCGCCACCACGCACAAGCTCCCAGACGATGAGAGGGACGAAGGCGCCGCCAAGACCGAAGGCGCCCGTACGGTGACACCCTCCTCTACGGTTGTTGACACCACAGGAGCCTCGAACGCCAAATCCGCGAAGGCTCCATGAGTTGCCGATGCCGGAATAGCGGACGCTAGAATCTTCTCCACTTCTTCGCTGACGAGAATGATCGACCCTCGTCTTTGGGCGAGGCCAGGCCTCCTCCGCTGTCGCTGTAGTCCCAATCCGCCAACAGACTCGTCACGACGTCGTCGTCCATCGTCAGATCATCGTCCGTGTTCTATGAAGTCGCATCCATCAGCGTCGCGCTGGTTGACGCGGTCCCATCTGCCAGAACGCCAGGCGGAGGCGCTGGACGTTGACTCATCGGGCGTACCTGCGATTGCCCGGCTTCGTCGACAAGGCGAGGTCGATGAACCAATCGGCGATGTCTGCTCCTCAGGGATATCGCGAATAGTCCGTTGAACTGTTTACCGCAAATTTCGCACGCGTCAGACATGTTGTCACTCATTGTAAATGTTGCACACTGATGCCGACGTCTCTTTGGCGCGAATACTCACAGAGTTCGCTTGTCTCACCACACGGCTGCTGAGCCGTGGCCTATTGGAAACGAGCCGGCCGTCGTGGTCGATCCGAACGTGTTTCCTCGTGTGCTGTCTCTGTCTCTTCTTGTGGCCGATCTGCCAAGCCGGACGTCTCTGCATTCCAAACTCCTTTGGATGGGCTGTAGCACGGTCGAAGTTTATCCGCATGCACCAGGAATGGAGCCGCTCTTGGTGACTTTGCACAGAGTAATTCACTGGGCCGCATTATCGGATGATCATGAATGGCCCTGTGTACATTCGTTTCCACTTGGGTCTACGGCCCTGATATCTCCTGGGCGTAAAATACCATACCCAGTTTCCTGCGTCAAACTTGGCTGCCCGGACTCGAAAGTCGTAGACATGCTTCCTTCGTACTGCTGCCTATAGGACATAGTACATAGGACATAGGACATGGGACATAGGACATGGGACATAGGACAAAGGACATAGTAGGACAAAGTACATGGGACATAGGACATAGGACACATAGTACATAGGACATAGGACATATAGGACATAGGACATAGGACACATAGTACATGAGACATAGGACATAGGACATGGGACATAGGACATAGTAGGACAAAGTACATGGGACATAGGACATAGGACACATAGTACATGAGACATAGGACATGGGACATAAGACATAGGACATATAGAACAATTAAATTAAAAGAAACAGGTGCCCGGCTAAACATGGGGTCCCTGAACAAAATTAAGGGGCAGGGCATAACCTTAACAATTTCCACATTTACTGCCAGTACAAATGACCGTCTGCTCGTTTGTGGCGACTTTAACCGTCCAGGCAGTGATGGAAATCGTACTGACCAAGGGTTAGATGATCTATTAATATGATTCGATCTCAACCAGCATGTTTCAACTCCAACTCGTGGTGGAAATCTGCTGGATTTACTAATCATTGATAATCCTGCGACAGTTGGAAATGTTCGGCTGTTCAGTGATGCTGGCTGTATCTATGACCACAGTCTTATCACTGCTACAATAGCAGTGGGTACATCCAGCCGTCCAGCTGCTTTTTCCTTTCACCCAATCAAGCAGATCAACCCAGTCGAGTTTGAGCAGGCGCTGATCGACACTGAACTGTTTTCAGATCCAGCCCATACAGCAGATATTTTTGTAGAGCAACGCCCTACCGTTGTTTCGAGGGAGCTGGATAAAGTTGCGCCTGTTCGCACATGCTTTAGAAGACCTGCCGGTGGAAGAAAACTCTGCAGGAAAGCGATATAATTGCCTACCGAAGAGCTTGCAGGTAACTAATAAACTAATCGTAACATCTCGACAGCAGTTCTTCCCTAACCAGTTGGACATTGCCGAAACATCTAAAGACCGATGGAGCATCATAAAGAAGCTGCTTTACTCCTCGAACAGTGCTGCCAATTTATCTAGTGACCTTGAATACAAAAAACTCTGTCTAGGATTTTCAAAATTTTTTGCTGCTAAAATATCTAACTTAAAGTCTGAAATATCAAAGCGTAGGTCTGGGTTAGACAGGGCAAAACTGTTTCCTGATGTTAGATATCCTGGTAATGAGTTTTGTACCTTACCTCCCATTACAGTACAGGAAGTTGCCAGGCTCATCGGAAATGTTCCGTCTAAATCGTCACAACTGGAATTCATTCCAACTTCCCTTCTTAAATCCTGTTCAAATGTGTTTTCTATCCTCATTGCTCACCTGGCTAATCTCTTCTTTTTGTGAAGGTCGCTTTCCCTCTGCTTTTAAAACTACTCTTGTAACACCTCTACTAGAAAAACCTGATCTTGATAAGGACTGTCTGGCTAATTATAGACCTATTTCCAATCTGAATAATATCTCCAAACTGCTTGAACGCCTTTTTCTCATACGTCTTCAGGGACATGTAACATCTTCTCCGAACTTTAGTCCTTTTCAGTCGGCTTATCGTAAATATCATTCAACTGAGACTGCTCTTACTGGCACGGTCAGCAATATATTTAATTCAATGGATTCTGGCAAAGCATCTCTTCTTATATCTCTTGATTTGAGTGCTGCATTTGAAACTGTAGATCGTGGTATTTTGATGTCTCGACTCTACACATATTTTGGAATTGCTGGTCCTGCTCTTCAGAGGATATCTTCTTATCTCAATGATCGTTCTCAACGAGTGGCATTAAATTCATCTCGTTCTGATCCTATTGCCTGTCGCTCAGGTGTACCTCAGGGTTCTGTCCTTGGGCCTCTCCTATTTTCTATTTTTATTTCGCCCATTTGTCAAATTGCACGAATGCATAACACATTGGTCCAGCAATATGCTGATGATACTCAACTCTACGTTGCTCTCTTGCAACAGATCCCTCAGCTAAAACTGAACTTGAACACTGTTTGTCCTCTCTTCACACGTGGTTCTGTTTTAATGATCTTGCAATCAATCCAGATAAGTCAGAGGCAATTCTTTTCACAACTCACCAGCGTATGCAGTCTTTCACTTCGCATTCTTCTATTGACCTCGCAGGAACCAAAATCTCACTATTAGACAAAATCAAAACTTTCGGTGTCACCCTTGATAACTCGCTCGCTATGACTTCACATGTATCTTCGAATTGCGGGTCTTGCTTCTACCACACAAGGCATTTCGTCACATCAGACATTCTCTGACTAATGACATGGCTAAAACAGTGGCATTTGCACTTGTTAGTTCCCGGTTAGATTATGCAAATGCAGTGTTATACGGCATATCTTCTCTTAATGTAAAAAAGCTCCAGAAAGTTCAAAACACTCTTTCTGGGGTAGTTACATGTTCTTTTTCATCAAATGCTTTAGATCGCCTTCGTGAACTTCATTGGCTTCCTGTCGAATGGCGTATTAAGTTTAAAATTGCATGCTTGACCTTTAAGGCCCAGAACACTGGCCTTCTCTCATATTTTAATACTTTGCTGACTCCATATCGCCCTCCCAGAATCTTGCGTTCTTCTGATACTGGTTTGTTGCAAGAACCAAGGTTCAGGACAACTGTAGATCACGTGCCTTTAGCTGCTGTGCTCCTCGCATTTGGAATCGTCTACCACAAAAGGCCCGACTTGCAAACTCGCTATCATCTTTTAAATCACTTGTTAAGACTCACTACTTCATCCTGGCTTTTGCATGATTCCATCTTCTCCCCTAGCGAACATACATCCGCGCCTCAGATTCAGGTTTACTGACATTGCGCGCGTTACAAGTGCTTTCATAATAAATAAATAAATAAATAAATAAAATAAATTTATAACAGTTTAGACGGCATTACCGTCTGTGGGCTATCCGTTGAACTATAAGGAAACTGCAAGATAAAATGTAAAGTTAGGTAAGGTAGGATATTGTTACCATTGTAATGTTACCTTTGTTACCAGTCCGGCAAAACGTCATTCCTTAGAGGTTAGGTCTAAGGTTGAATGACGTTTATACTTTGTCCAAATACAACTACGTAAATCTAACAGCCGAAGCCGCCTTTCCTAATGTACCACAATGCCTTCATAACAAACTGATCATTCATTGGATAAGAAAATAAACAATATTTGCGATTTATGCTTTCCAACTGTCATATTCTTAAAAGCCGTGGTTGTGTCAAATAGCATAGTAGAGCAATGCAAACTATTCTACAAGTATACCAATGTTGCACTCAAAATTCCGTCTTAAAAGCTCCTGTCAATTTATAAAAGTTTGTCTATATAGCCTTAATTGGCGTTAGTTCAAAATTTCTTACCCATGCATGAAGCTTCTTCTTCTAGTGATAACTGCAAATATTCATATCTTGAAGATAGAATAATTAAGTAGCCTAATAATTTGTTTCAATCTAGCGTTTATCGTGGTGATTTTGATAGATTGCAACCTGAAGGTGTCTGGTATAGAAATAGATATCAAAGCTGGAGCCACCGTCGAAGAGTCAAGTGTCAGTGCAACTGGGGAATCAGTCGACGTCATCGCCGACTCGGAGAGGGCCAGTTTTGGCATTGCAACCGACGAAGACCTCAAGCGAGCCGTCGGAAACTATTTCGGCAAAGAGCCCAACGATGCCTTTCTCCGCAGCCCAACCCCGTGGGATGACCTCTACAAGTCTTATGGGTGGGAGCAAGTACACAGAGTGCTTCAGCCGAAGAGAGCAGAGATCCTGGAAATCTCCACTAAACCATCCATTTTGGCTACTAAAACTTTCAACAATGATAAAGACGGGAAGATAAAAGCAGAAGCCAAAATTTCCGAACAAGTCACTAATTCCATGACCACCGAATGGTCGAACAGCAACACAGTCTCCGTTGGACAATCGATCAACTACGGAATCGCTCTCCTCGGAGTCGGTGGCGAAACGTCGTTTGGCTTTGAGCAGACCTGGGGCAAAAGTGAAACGGTGAGCAAGGAAAGTTCCGTGGGCACGGAGACCGTGCTGACTATCCCACTGAAGCCAGGAGAGTCGGTGGTAGTAGAGTTGAGCGCTAGCTCGGGAACGATGCGCGTTCGAATCACCTATGAAGCGCATCTGACAGGAGTTACGGCCGTCAACTACAACCCTCCATACAAAGACCACCATTTTCATGCTCTTGCTATCGAAGATGTCCTCAAAGATTCCAACAAGGTGGAAATCGTTGAAGATATCGAGGTGGGCTATTACTCCAATGCAGTTGCCACAGTAAGGGACAGTTAGACGAAGTAGAATATAAAGTTCTACATTGGCAACTCATACGGACGGGGCCCCAACCGGAATGTAAGAGAACCATGAACGCATGCAACGATCAGAAACGATAAGCATCCTTTTGAATGTAAGGCTTAATTACGCTGATCATGTTACGCAAACTACAGTACATACAATAAGATTTGCTAAATAAGACATCTTAAGTCTGAAACTGGCTGATTTCACAAGTTTTAGAAACAGGAATGAAATTGTATTGAAATAACTGCTTGCTTGATAGTGTAGACGTATATGCGTTAATCTGCAGCACAGACTAATTAATTAAAGCAGAGGCCAATTTAAACGTCGTGTACGTATTCATAATGCTATATTCAGCGGTTAGCTGAGTTGACTAATTACATATAAGTTTTACAACACTGTGATTGTTGCATTCAGCAAAAAACGCTGTTTCAAATTTTTTCACTTTGGTCAAATAAATCAGTTTATTTTGAACTAAAACAGCATGAAGTCTACTCCTGATGAACTAAAGCATAGTAATTGTGTATTTTGATTTTATGTAAGAGAATAGTCAGCACTATAGGCCTGGTGCGATAGGTCCAAACTTGTAAATATCTTAAATATGTAGACACTAAATCTTACTTAAAATTGAAACAGGTTACCTTGTTCAAAACCTCATCGTCTGTGATTCAATTCAAGATCAAATTAAATCTGATCTAATCTGGAAGCTTCTATATCGACGTTATCGTGTTGAACAATCGATGGTCGCTTCAAGGGAAAATCGCATTTCGAAATCACAATCCACTGGGCTTAGCCATATAGTCAAGATCTCTTGGTCCCCTGATAACGAAATAAGAGCTACAGAGAATAAGATCTTCGATAATCTCATATTAAAGTCGAGTCATATATAATGCCTACGAATAGCTTTTATGAAAAGAGAATTACAAAATTCCTCAACTTGGTAAATTTCAGAACAAGTACAGGAAACTGTTTATCTGTTGGGCGAAATTGAATCTGCAGGGCTCCTTCTAAGTGTATTTGAAGGCGCTTCTCGCCAAACTAATTGAGTTTCGTGTTCGCTAAGAACGACAAGATAAATGTTGATCAAAAATGTAATAAGATTAAATACTTCATAAAAGCGCTGCAAACATTCTTACGTAAATTACTTATTTTTGGTAGTCGGCCATTATCTGAAGTTTTGTATGAAATCGCCACTTAGTATTGTCTGTTGCAGCAAGGCAAACAATAACTATACGTATTTACATAAAATTTTGAAAAAAAATTCTATGAGATCTGCTTCTGGTGATTTCTGTTGCTTGGCAATGGCGTCAATCATTAGCAACAAGTAAAGAATCAGATGATCACCAAAATCGTCTGAATATACCTTTGCTGTAAACCGGGCCGATGCTTTGCTGTTCCAAGTTATGCAGGCGCGATAATCTTGAAGCTTCGCGATGGTGCTCTCTTGCTTGATCCGAAGCTGTTTAAGCTCCTCGTTGTGAGAAAGCGAGCGTCCAATCTCACTTTTAAAACTGCGCCGATTTTCTGTCCTGGTAACTACGGCTACGTACGAGTTTGATCCCGTCGTCATTAGGAGCCTATCTACCGCCGGGGATGGTGTGAGAGGTACCGCCTTGCTGGCCACTGGGGTGGAGATCGTTCCTGGCCTCGTTGTCGAGGGCGCAACTGCGGAGGGCGGACTGCTGCACAGCGTAGGCGTCGCCAGCTCCCGAAAGTGCTAAGCCAAGGCGGCAAAACATGACAGCATCCGCTTGCTGGCCAACAGCACATTCAACACTCAATTGACAGAATGGATCTTACGTAGAGGTTATCATGTTGCCTGCTGCTGAGTTCATCTCCAGTCTTAATTAGCCCTACATGGGCCAGGCCAGAAGGTCTCCAGTCGATGGGGAGGCCGTCGATACCTGACAGATATCCTGATGAGCCCTACTAAGGCGAAACGGCATATAAATGTGGATGGCAACGTAATTTCACAGAGCCTGGCTAAGAGCAACCTAGGCCAAGGAGCATCAACCCTAGTGACCCTTGAACTCAAGATTTAATTCCGTTATATTGTTTCGATTAGCATACCATAACTGTTCTGTAAACATGGGTATGCACGCATAACAGCAAACAGGCCGCAGTTCCTGTAGATCCTGTTTAGTACGTTCATCAGATGCGTCGCACTAGACCTGTTATCGTACGTAGAGCAGATTGAACCTGGGCCCGCGGAGGCCCGAACTGGGGTTGGAAGCGAGTCATAGGCGGCGGAGGCTCTTGGAGCCGAGTTGTTGAGCGGAAAACACTGGGTATTTGGAAACCGCTATCTTAGGGCCTATATCTACGAATATCATAAATAATAGTACTTCAATTTCAAGCGAGACGAATGTTAAAGCAGGTTACCTCAGGCAAAACCCCGCGCCTGGAGTTTGAATCTCAGATCATATGAAAGTCGAGCCAGATATTATGCCCAATAATAAGTTTATCAAAAAGTTCATAAGATTAAGAACTTCACAAAATGCTACTGACAATCTATCCTAAATCGCCAATTTCGTAATCGGTGATTATAATCTTAAGTGTTACAAGAAAGCGTGACCAACAGTTTGCTTTTCATCAAAACAAGACATTATCTGTGCATAGCTTCTGTTTTACGACGCTGTATCATAACAAACATGATCAGCGTCGCCCTTCTTCTCCATTCATATCTTATGATGGGCGACACTTGAACACGGCAATGGCAGAGTTAAACATTATCTACATACTTAATTGAGAGATAATTAATTATATGCGACATACTTCTTGCGATTTCTATTAGTTAGAAATGACTTCAACCATAAGCGGTAAGTAAAAAAGCAGACGATTACCAGAATAGTTTGAGTAGGCCTAACCTTTCGGAATCTACGAAACAAGCTTTTATAGTGACCAAAATTGCCGAAAGGAAAACAAAAGACAAAAACTTAAAAGTTGTTTTCTCATGAAACATGCTTATGAGATGACTTCTCAACAATCATCCACAGCCAACAACATACGACGTTGCTGCTGGGGTTGTTGATCGTGAATAAAATAAGCGAGAGTAGCTCTAGATGATCAGATTCAAAACTTCTTGTCCGAAAAACCCGCAAGACCACTGTATAGAATTTTTCTAGACAGTGACCTCTTACCGACCCTATTTAGCGGCAGTACTGTTGGCCCATATAAACTCGGCACTGCTTTAAAACGAGGTCAACGGCCTATGACGCCAAAAGATGTTATTAAACGGCTGAACTGATTGTAATTGTAACTGTAATTGTAATTGTAATCTGACATTTATAAAGCGCCACTTCAAGAATAGACTCATCAGAAGCGCTCCAGACCCGAACCAGTGAGACCACTGGCAAATAATACAGACTTCAGGCGCTTGCGAAACTGCGGAAGAGACAAACTGAGGAATACTAGCCGGAGCTCTCGGGAAAGGCGATTCCAGCTATTGGGTCCAACATAGGCAAAGCTTCTAGACTGCGCTGTAGCAGTGCGCATACGAGGGACAGTCAGAAGCCCAAGGGACGCCGACTGGAGAGTGCTACGGCCTGGAACCAAGGAGACCGAAATGCAGAAGTCCCTAAGATATGATGGAGCAGAGCCAACGAGACAATTACGCATAAGCGTTAGAATCTTGAACTGGATACGCTGCTGAATGGGAAGCCAGTGTAGAGTGTCCCGCATAAAGGAAGTTATATGGCCATACCTAGGGACGCCTCCAATAAGACGGGCAGAAGCACTGAGAACAGATTGAAGCTTGGAAATATTGGCAAGTGAGAGTCCAGCAAAGAACGCGTTACCAAAGTCCACCCTGGTGCAGATAAGGGGATGAATTAGAGTAGTAACGGCATGAAAGGAGAGGGAGCGGCGGATGGTACGAAGCTGACGAAGGTGGTAAAAGCATGAGCGGGAGACACTGTTAACATGATCGGTCAAGGAGAGTTCCCGGTCCAGAACAACCCCAAGATCATGGACTTTGGAACAGAATAGAATGTCCGGAAACCTCTGGCGTAAGGATGATGAATCAATCTTTGCCAGCTGAGCACGACGACCAAGCCAGATGAACTGGGTCTTAGCAGAGTTCAGTCGGAGGCGATTAGAGGACATTCAGAGACCAAGGGCAGATGTTGCGTCAAGAATACTCTCAACCAGAGAGGAAGCCGCTTCCGCTGGGCCATGAACGAAGGCCTGAGTGTCGTCTGCATACTGATGGACAGCAACACCCATGGTGAGTGTACTCGCTTTCTCTCGTTAATAGTAATAATATATCTGTAATGCCAAACAATAAGCTGGCATACATTACCCACAGTTGCATTTAATGTTATGTGAATAAGGAGGGTGATCACAAAGTAACACAGACTTTGATCAGCCGATTCGTGTGCTAACTTCCATAAAACTAGACCTGTGAAACGCCGATGATACTGATGATGATGCTGATAACGTTGTTGTTCCTTATAATTTTTGTATCCTAATCCCTGACTGTAGCCTACCTTCTATTCTTCCACCCTGGATAATCCTGCCGTCGTTAAACTGTAATTTTCGTCTGAAGTCCTAAATCTGGCTAAGCGTTGACACTGGTCTAGGGTGGATTTAATCTTTCGTCGGAGTTTATTTTCATTTTAACTACTTCATATTACTGAACTCAGTTTCTGCTATGTAAATTAATTTTTGGCAATAAAATTTCTACAGTCTCCGACCCCTTTTGGTCCAATATAAAAGGAGCCTTGAAGCCATGTCTTTGTGTCGTCTGATCGGAAAGCGTATCTCCACGTTGACGGTTCCAGTCGCTAGTGTTCGGAAATCGAACGTCTATAGAAGAAAACCGGTTGAGGTGAGATGAATTGTGTGATTGCAGTGTATTTTTCAGCATAATTAGTTAGTTTTCTGCTGTTTAATGTAAGTACAGCGTTAAATAAGATAAGCAGATAAAACAAATGATGAAGGTAAATAAATAATAAAGATAATATGAAAGATAATGATTACATAGACGTTAATGTACAATCAACAATAAAGACCGCTGTCTTTTAAAACCGAGGATTTTGACTTGTATTTAAAACAAAGTAAAAACAGAAATATTTTGCTGAAATTTGAGATAAAATACATATCCAAATTTAATTTTAAAAATAAAATAAAAATTAACTAGTCTGATAAACTCCACTTTTATCTATAGAAACATTATTTGACGCAGGCCTATGTTGTCCCAAATTATCATAGTGTACGTAGCTGCGAAGTAGATATTCGTGCTTATAGTTGGAAGATGTGTAACTGCATTCACAGTAGCTCATAAAATCACTGTAAACAGACATTATTGCATTTTACTGTAGGTCGGTTTAAATATTTCTGTACCAATTATGTCACTGGTTATAACACGGGCAACGTTTTTTGTACTATATTACCTTCTTCTGATTTCTGTTGAAATGAATAAAATGGAAGATAAAGTGTACAGTTAGATAATGTAAGATAACTTAAGGCAATGTTATCGCACTTTTATTACCTGTCGCCAACCGTCTTTAATCAAAGGTTCGGTCTAGGGTTGAATAATGTTTATACCTAATGCAAACACGACAGCTGAACCACGTTTCCTAATGTGCCACGATAAAAATTGTGGATAACTGATTATTCATTAGATGAGAAAATAAAGTTTGCGATTTATGCTTTTCAACTGTCATATTCTTGAAACGTTCTCTTAAAAGCCACAGCTATGAGATATAGCACAGTATCATAGTCCAAACTATTTTAAAAGCATGCAAGTCTTCATTGAAAAATTTTAAAAGCATGCAAGTCTTCATTGAAAAATTTTCGGCCTAAAAGATCACGTCAGTTTTTAACAGTTTGCATCTGTAGCTTCAAGTGATGCAACTTCAAAAGTTCTTTCCCATGGATGAAGTTTCTCTTTCCAGTGATAATCTTTAAACTTTGATTTCCAAAAGATAAATTATGTAGCGTAATAAATTCCTTCAATCTTGCAATTATCATGGTGGTTTTGATAGATAACTCCAAGATGTCGGGTTTAGTAATCAACATCAAAGCGGGAGCCACCGTGGAAGAGTCAAGTGTCAGTGTAACGAGAGAGTTAGTCAACATCATCACCAATTCAGAGAGAGCCAGTTTTGGTATTGCAACTGACGACGACCTCAAGCGACTCGTCGGAAAATATTTGGGGAAAGAGCCCAACGATGTCTTTCTCCACAGCCCAACCCCGTTGGGAGACCTCTACAAGATGTACGGGTGGCCGCAAGTACAGAGAGTGCTTCAGGCGAAGAGTGCACAGATCCTGGGAATCTCCACTCAGCCAACCATTTTGGCTACTAAAACCTTTAACAATGATAGCGACGTAGCGGTAAGTTTTGACGCCAATATTTCCGAGCAAGTTACTAATTCCGTGAGCAACGAATGGTCGAACAGCAGCAAAATCTCCGTTGAACAGTCGTTCACGTACGAAGTCGGTTTCCTCGGAAGCGGTGGAGGTGGCTCAACTAAGTTTGATTTTGAGCAGACCTGGGGTAGGAGTCAAACGGTGAGCAAGCAAACTACCGTGGGGACGGAGACAGGGGTGACTGTCCCACTGAAACCAGGGCAGTCAGTGGTAGTAGAGTTGAGCGCTAGCTCGGGAACGATGCGCATCCGAATCACCTATGAAGCGTATCTGATAGGATGGACAGCTATCAATTATAACTCTGGATACCATGGTCATCACTACTGGGCTCTTCCTATTGGAGGGGTCCTCGGTGATTTAAACAATGTGCAGGTCGTTGAAGATATTCAGGTGGGCTTTTACTCAAATGTAACTTCCACAGTGAGGGATAGTAAGACGAATGAGAATTTGAAGTTCTACATGGCTGCTCATCCGGACGAGGCCCCAACCGAAATATAAGAGACCCGGGAACGCATGAAGGATCAGAAACGACAAGCATCCTTTTGAATGTACGGCCTAATTGCGCTAATCATGTTACGCAAACTTTAACACAAGCAAAAAAGAATTGCCAAATTAAGCATCTTAAGTCTGAAACTCTGGCTGATTTCATTACTCTTGGAAAAAGCACTGAACTCGCATTAAAATACTGTAACTGCTTGCTTGATGATATAGGCATATATGCGTTAATATGCAGCATAGATTTTTCAGGTAGATGCCAATTTATACTGTAGGTCTTGCATATATTCGTAGTGCTTATAATCAGCGGTTTTTTATGTTGAGTGATTACACTTGAAGCAGTTTTGCTACGTTGCGATTGTTGTATTCAGGAATAAACGGTTTTTGAAACGCCTTCACGTTGGTCAAAAAGATCTAACAAAAATAACGGCACAGAAGTCAAATCTAAATGAGCCAAACATATTTTTATCAGTTTCATTAGTTAGGTGAATAATCGGGACTATAGGCCTACAGAAATTGGTCCAAACGTGTAAATATCATAAATATGTATCCACATAATCTCAGCAAATTGAAACAGGTTAACTTATCCAATCCTCATCGTCTTGGAATCGAATCTCACATCTAATCTAATGTAACCCGGAAACTTCTATAGCGCCGTTATTCTAATCACAAGGCATCAATCGATGGTCGCTTCTAAGCAAAATCACATTTTAAAATCACAATCCACTCGACAGAGCCATGCAGTCAAGATATGTTGGGCCTCTGATACCGGAAGAAGAGCCACAGAGAATAAGCAATTCGATAAGATCATAATATAAAATCGCCTGTGAATTAGCTGGTTCCCGCGACTTAGCTTTCTTTGGGCGCCGTAAATATCTCGAGCTCACGATTACGTCATTAAAGTCGAGTCATAAACAGTGCGTATTAATGGCTTTCATGAAAAAGTAGTTATGAAATGCCTCAACCTGATAAAATCAAGAACAAGTAAATGACACTGTTTACCTGCTGGGCCTAAAATGACTCATATATTTACAGGCCGCCTTCTGAGTATCTTTCGATGGCAGTTCTCGCCAGCATAATTGATTTGGAGTTCGCTAAGAACGACACGATAAAGTTTGATCGAAACTTTGATAAGATTAATTAAGTACTTCACAAAAGCGCTGCACACAATCTTACGTAAATCGCCAATTTTATAGTCGACATTATCGTAAGCCTTACAACAAATCGCCACAGTGGTTTTCCGTTGAATCAAGGCAAAAATATCCCTTTCTATGACTGAAAGAAAATTAAATGTGTCCAACTTCTGTCAATTCCTGTTACCTGGAAATAACTTCAATCTTTAGCCAAAACTATAAAGCAGACTATCGTTTGAGTATGCCTTTGAAAAAGTGAAACAAACTATAACAACTGCTAAGACAGCCGAAAGTAAAAAGGACAAATAGCTTCAAACGTGTTTTCTTATGAAACATACTTCTTAGATGACTTGTTGATGGCGATTGTTTCACTTACCGACGAACTTTCTTTTCTTAGTGACATTTACCATCAATTACTGTAGTCTAACGCAGACAGCGCTTCTGTGAGGTACTGAAAGGTGCTATATCAAATGCGTGGATTACTAACTAGCTAACTAAATAGAGATTATAACGAGGGATTATAGAACAAAAATCGAATCCAAAACTCATCGTCCGAAATGGCCACGACATCAGTTTACTAAATATTTCCAGACAGTAATCTCGTGTTACCATATTGGATCGTCGTAGCGGAGTCTGAGCCCCAAGCTTCCTCCACATTCACTGTATTTTACGGATTTTAGATCCACGCTAACATCGCTGACATATTTTAAATTAATGTGCATTCATGAGTGGCACATGAGTGGCTTAAATTCAAAACACTGTGTCACAAATAATAAATTGCGTTTAGTATTAAAGTAAGTTTCCTTCAAGATCAGCTTATGGACTAGAAAAGTATTAATGTAACGTTCGCTTTGCATAGGCAATCAGCTCAAGCAAGATAGCTGGTGAAACCTCATCCAAAACTCGAGCATCTGGAGTTCGAATTCTAGATCGTAAGAAATTTGAGGCAGACAAATTGGCCGGCTTTCAAAGCAGGATTGCCAAGAAATGTCATACATAAAATGAAGACAGAAGCGTTTGTGAGATTTCTTCGATTGATAGGTGGAGAGAACTTACAATAGAAAACTTCTGCAGTACGGAAATAGTATGGATAAAATTATATGGTGCCTTTGGGACTATGAAAAGGCGCTAACTAAATATTTGGATGCATAGATGCATACAACTATGGGTCATTCTTTTCATCGTTGTTGTTATGGCTTCAGAAATTTATCAAAATTCCACAAGAACTCATAGACTCACAGACGTTGAAACACAGGCTTTTATTTTTTTTAAACAACCATGCGGTTCTGTTTACAACAAAATCTATGTAAATTCTACGTTCCATACCCTACAAGTCATGACTCTAATGGTTTTTGCTGCATTCCTCTATACATCACGCCATCTGTGTTGATTTGTGTGTACGGGCAGTCTAGGAAAGGACTGTCGCCAAGTTGCCGGCACTATGACTGTAAGGCTCTTGACGACATGATTTATAAAGTCTTACGATGATTTTGAGACATTTTAAGCCAGACGTTTGGTTTTTTGAAATTGTTGATGACCTTTTATGTCATCGAGACTTTTGAAGGCAATCTTAAAGTTTTCAGTCGCCGAATTGTCAAAATTTACCACTTCCGATCACCCTACTGTTTCACCATCTCTAGAACACACTCCCTGCGAGTTAGTAAGCTTTGGAAAGACTTTCTGTACATTTTACATCACACCGTCTATAGCGTCTCTTCGGACTACTGACAACACCTGGATTTAACCTTATCAAACGTTTTATTCACTAAACAAACTCCCTTGCCCATTGCCCGCCATTATTATACGATGTCTATCTTCTCCACCCCTTTTATATCTCCTCCTCCTTAGAGTCCACACCCCGTGACGTCATAGTCTGACACTACACCGTCTACACAGCGCTGAGTAAAACCAAACCCGCCTCCTTACTGGGATGTCAGACAACAGTCCAGTAAAGAATGGAGTGACGGGAAAATTCCCACTTCCCCTACAAATCGCAACCTGAACGTCATGTATTGAGTTACATTCACTGTTATACAGCTAACTATACATACACATGTGCACAATTAGTTAATTCTACACACGTACAATGTAGAAAGAACAGCGGAATATAAGCAGAAAATAATCTACACACACTATAAAGCCTTTCAATGGTCAATAAATTTTTGCATTTAAGAACATAATAAACCAGTTTCAATAATGAAAATGTGTTACATAGTTTATAACCAAAGTTTCAAGAAGATAAGTTAAATACACAGACACTGATTTGAAAATGAAGAAATAGAAGAAATGAGCATTTCGGCTTCTTAATTGAATTCAGCACACATTAATCATAGCCACACAAGCCTAATGTAATAATTCGCTAATCATAATAGATTGTTTCCTAAAATACCTACTTCTATAAACCAATCGCATATTCAGAACGAATCTGAGGTCTACTAGTTTGTTTAATAAGAACGTGTTTTTGTTTAATAAGAACGTTTTGTTTGTGTGCACATCCTATAGATTTCCGAAGCAAATGGAACTTTCTAATGATTTTGGTGACTTTACTGTAGGCCTACATAAAAGTGAGTCGCTGAAAGAAAATCTGGGAGTAGCGAAGTATCAAAATATAGCATACAAAGCACTGAGAAAGATATTAAAATACCAGGCTGCGCTCATGACACTCTGAGCTTTGATGCAACAAAAAAATTACAAAAACTGTTGGAATTTTAACAGTTTTGTTTATGATTAGTGACTATGAGTAACGGGCCAAAGTGTCGAACTTGTCGAATGGGAACAGGCCTCGGTTCCTTCTTGAAGCTGTTGTGCAGTGCAGACTATGGCGCACGTTGTGGATAAAGTTTGTCCCCAAACACATTTTAGTGCCCAGCTTATGGCTGTTCTCCTCGCTTTTGGTGACGCTTGCAACTGGCTTGGCATGAACCGCATACGATATAATTATAGATTATTAGTATAATACCTTTGGATATTATACAGTTTCACCGCACTAAGAGACTCTTTGCAATAGCAGGCACATGGACTTCCATCACCATCGTTAAAAACTGTTTCCGTTCATACTCGCGTGAAATTCCTGCCCTCAACTTCCAGCTTTCACTTTGATGAACTGGATTCTGTTACATGAACTGGAGAATCTCAGAACAATAGAAGCAGAGTTGTGTGTTTCAAAGCAATTTAAAGGTCTCTGTCAGCTCTACTGTCGAATGCAGAATTTTGAAGTCAAGTCAATCCGCAGATGAATTCAAATACGCCGCGGGCCAAATTTGGCTAACGGGGCTACAGTCTCGACAGGCCTGCTTTTAACGAAATCTACGCAACTTAAATTGCTTTTGTTCAACCACTAGAGACAGTACAGACGTTGTAAAAAAACGTTATGCACGACAACCGCACATTTGAAAAAGATACAAATGAGACTAATCATTACACTCTGTCTAATTAAAAATCTACCAGTTTTTTTATTGCACGAGACTATACTGTGTCAGCTGGAATAATTAGTTTCTTGTCAGTTAATAGCTCCGTTTTAGTCTGTTTCATTCTTGCTTTCGGTAGCTCGCTGGGTCTTAAACAAACAAACAATGGAGCCTATTGGTTAGAGCTCTAGGCCTTTAACGCGGAAAGCACGGGTTCGAACCTTCACTCAGAGTCTTAGACCGTTACTGCGTAGGGAGCTTGAACAAGTCTTTACTCATAATTGCTCAGTAACGATTCTGGACGAAGTTGTTAGCGTACACTTGCCTAGCTGTCTAGCGCCTCAGATTCAGCTTCACTGACCAACCGGGCGCAATGCGTGAACTAAATATATAAGTAACTATCTATAGCTCCACTTCAGCCTATTTTATTCCATTTTCTATTCATAGCTTTAATTTATGTACAGCGCCTCTTTTGTCGAACAAGATGACCGACGTTCTCTAGAAATAGGTTCGTCTACGAGCATTTGAAGATTTGACTATGAACGGACGGGATTCGAATGGTATAATCGATCTGATCGATATCGTCATCGACATTGTCTCCGCTGTGGTAACCATCCATCTGCTCAACGTGAGTGAACGCCTGTCTCCGTAGGATCTTTGGTGCCATGCCTTCCGTATCCTCACCAGAAGGATACAGGAGAAAAGCAGGAGGCGGCGGTAGGTCGCAACAGTCAGCATCATCACCTACCCTCTTGTCCACCTGGATCTCGTCGAAGGAACGCTGCTGACGCTGTATTGTACTAAGATTCGGCCGCTTCCCCGGATATGCCCCGTAGGGCAACGACCCGGAATATCCAACCGGAAGTGTCTGGTTTCCCGTTTCCGGTCTTATCCTCTTCATGCGATCCTTTGGCGTCGTGGCAGCCGACTGGGTGCAGTCGCTTCGCACAATATCCGGGAGGGAGTCATCGCCCGGCTGC
This sequence comes from Norana najaformis, assembly GCA_964023275.1. NCBI lineage: Eukaryota > Metazoa > Annelida > Clitellata > Crassiclitellata > Hormogastridae > Norana > Norana najaformis. Next base: position 23,217,675 of record OZ029919.1, read on the forward strand.
CATATCGGTAGGAGCATGATCCGATTGTCCCTGGGTTCCGACGAGGAAGAGGAAGATACCATACCTGTCGTAGCAACCGCCGTCTCAAGACCTGGGGGTTTGGAAGACGAGGAACGGCGGTGGATGATCTTTTTGCGACGCCAGGCGACACATACAACAGCCATTATGATCGAAAGGATGACGATCAGTGATCCGATTGCAACGGCTATCAAGATTATGATCATGTCTCGGTTGGACATGAGGCTCTTGTTGATCAGGATCTCCGTCTTGCTTTCGTCGTAGTAGAGGACGGCTTCTTCGGATCCGGTCTTCGTTCCGGGCGAATCCACATCGTCCTCATCAGGTCTGTTTGGAACATCTGCGATCACCACCCCACTTATAATGAAAGCAGTGTATGTAAGTTTGCATGCCTTCCTATATGTATGCATGCATGTATGTATGTATGGGTGCAGGCATGTATGTATGTGTGTGCAAGGTTATATGATATGCAATGCTAATGTATGCTATCTAATGCAATAATTTAATCTAATCTGATACTTTGTATGATACAACTTAACATTAATTTAGCAAAATTTTATTAATTATAATATTTCATTTGTTGTATAACATGTCGCAGTATCACTGTGCGATTTAAAGAAATTAGCAATGTCTCTAAGCGCAGAAGGGGTCGAAGGTTATAATACAATGAATTCAAATGAAGGCGTAACCACATAGGATACCTGACTGCTCTTTGAGGTTCAGCCTCCTTGGTGTTGTAACTCGGAACTTCAGAGGATTGCTGAATCCGACGGCGTTGCTGACGGACAGATAGAAGGTGTAAGTGGTCCCCGGATTCAGTCCAGTCACGACCAGACTGTCCGTACCTAATGCACACAACAAAGACATCAAGATTTATGCCAGAGCCGCAAGAAAACTTGGATAAGCACTTGCTTTGTGATTGACGGCAAACGCAACGGAATTTCATCTATCCATGTGTAAGAGTTTCGAACCCTGGTGGCCATATAAATTAGGCTAACAAATAACAGATAAGCTATTGCATCTGAAAATAGAAAGTGTGTGAATGTTTGTATTGTATTTTATTGTATTTGATAACTTATATAGCGCTTCTTACAGAACAAACTACTCAGAGGCGCTTCCAGCGTGAGAGCCCCTGGGAAATGAGAACGTCTTTAAACAACGAGCTGACTGAGCTCTATTAACAACAGTGACCCTAGCACGAAGCGATAGCGGAAGTTCATTCCAGAGAGATGGGCCAACAACAGCAAAAGCCCTCTGCTGAGCAAAAGAGGACTTAACACAAGGAACAAATAGATCCATACGATCTAAAGAACGTCAAGTGCGGGATGAGGTACTAGAGTGTGGAGGCCGAATAAGATCACAAAGATATTTTGGAGCCTGGCCCATGCAAGCTCTTATTACCAGTGATAATAGTTTAAACTGAACACATGTGCATTCGTATGTATGCACATGTGTATATATGCATGTACGTACGTATTATCTTATGTATGTATGTATGCATGTGTGTATGTAGGTATGTATGCAGCTGACCATTATATAGCGCCTTTCAAGAAAACCATAGAAGCGCTATGTATGATTCAAAGCTGGACATCTTCATTTTATAACACGTTACGCCTTTTACTAAGGAACCTGTTTACCTGACTGTTGTTCACATTTAAATACGGTTCTGGCAGTCATTCGATGTATTTACACACTGGATGCAGCTACTGAAGTAATTTATTTAGCTTTTATGTCTACAGTAAAATGTAATGTAAGGCCAGGTTACGTCAGCGACCATACCAGTCATAAGATGTCGCTAAACACTGTGTGGCCTATTAGTGAACGGTTAACTTACTGAAATTGAAAATGCGTGTGTATTGTTCGAATCCATCAGAGGCCAGTTCGTACTTGACCATCCACGAGAGGAACGGCAGATAAGGGGTGGCCGATGGGGAAGGAGGTGTTACCCTGAGGGTCACTGTGTTTGGCGTCTCTTCCAACACTGACACGTTACGCAGTATATCTGGAGTCACTAGAATCGTCAAAGAAATCACCAACCGCCATGAATGAATTAATTATTGATATACGAATTTAGCTTTATTATTAACCCTTTAGATATGGAGCATATGAACTTAAGCTACCCTCTTTTTATATAGCTAGTTATATAAATTAAGTCGTGCTCTAAGCTGAAAACTCGACTCTTTCAGTCTGTTTATGATTCTTAATGCCTTCTGCTATCCGGTTTCAATGTACACTTCTGAACTTTGTAAGGGGACATTTTGCAAATTTTTAGTTGTAGTATAAGGCATAGCTAGCTATGCCTATATATTCTTGAGTTTGTTTATAAGCATTGAGTCAACTTCAGACTGTCAGTTCTACATATTTACGAAAATCTGCGGAATTAATTACTTAATAGATAAAATAAATAAATAACAAAATGCATGATTAAAAACTTACCTTTACTATGTAAAGATAGATACAGCTGTAAAATATAAAGAAAGAACAGCATAGACCACTTTTACCTGCTTCAACAAGCCTGGCTGCTTCTCTGGCGAAGCCATGAATGTTCTTAGCCATGCAATGATGGCTGCCGTAGATCGGTGAATATGAACCGGTTAATGCATTCGGTAATTTTACCTGAAATTAAAGTCCTTCGTTTAATGCATAGAATTGTAAGAGCGAGAGACAGAGGCAGAGACAGAGACATTAAGATACAGATAGGTAGAGACAGGCAGACAAGGACCGAGAGACACACACACAGAGCCAGGCTGGTGTAGCCAACACCACAGAAGATAGAAGCAGAGAAACAAGTCATAACAGTTGAAAACATGCACAGTTTGAGAAAATAGGATATAGCTATACTCGTCTTTAAAGATTGAGAGAGACACGATGCTTTTCCAGAGTTTAAAACCCTATAGCATCCTGAGTCTTGGAAGGGAATCGAAAGTTATGGTCTTCATATCAATAAGTTTATATGTTTTAAATATATAGTAAGCAAAGACTAGGTCCATTAATATTTTTGTCAATTTGCCAGTATTTAAAAGTTCTTGAATTAATGTTATATTGGTGCCATATGCGATTTGTGGTTCGAAGCAGTATGAAGGATGTTACTAAAGACTCATGAGCGGAAGCAAAACGATAGAGAATGGAGAAAATGCGTCCCAGTTTCGCCAAAACTCAACGAGGACAGCCTGAGCCAGATAGGGCGAAATTTCTCCAATCGCTCTTACAAATTGTACTGTGAATGTCGCGTGTTCCACCCTGTTGGATGTCAGATGCATATTAGCCAAAAAGAGCTCACCGTTAGTGTACTGACGACAACATGGGTTTGTGAATTGGTGATCTCGTAAATGCTGTTGTTCTGTATATATCGTTCCTCTCGGAACCAGGTAACAGTCGGAGGTGGAACTCCATCGGTCACGCACTTGAATGACCTCGTTTCTCCAGCCCATCCGAATTGTTCTGGTTGGTCCATTGTTATGGAAGGTCTGTCTGTATGCAGAACAAAAACGACTAACGAGATTCGATTCCAGGATAGCGCGTAAGTAGTCGTCGTAATCGTAAATTTATAGAAAATTTCTAAAGCGTCACTTAACAGCTATGCGCAGGGACCAGCTCACCCGCGAACGTTGCGTCAAGTCAGTGGGGTTGCCTAAAAAGTCAGGTTCAAGCATAAAATCAGGGAGACCAGAGATGAAGGGAAACAGAGGAACTGTTACGATGGGTAGGGTTTACGTTCACAGGAACTGGAAGGTAGCAGAAGGATAAAGAAATGGGAAGGTGTGAATTGGATGAAGAAATAGGATGTGGGTCTGGAGGGAGAAACAGACGACGGCGAATTGGATGAAGAGATGATATGGAGTGGATTAGATGAAGAAGTAGTAAGGTATGGATTGGATGAAGAAATAAGAAGGAGGTTTGGGTGAAGAAATGAGAAGGCGTTCGGATTGGATGAAAAATTTAATGATTGGATACTGCATCGTCAAACCACAAAATTCGTGATAATTTGATGATTTTATCGTTCGTAAGTAACTGAATCAGGGTGTTCTTTGCCTTCGGTCAAAATTTTTTAAATAACACGACTGTGACCTTCATGACTAGACTTTGCATAGTGCCTCTTGAAATCACAGGAAATTTGTGCAAAACACTGTCATAAAGCTCTCAAAAGCGCTCTTCTAGAACATGTTAGATTCGAAACATTCGTGTAATAAGTGCTAAAAAGACTCCAAAAGTTGTTTCAAAGTTTAAAGTTTTCTCTACAGAACTGAACCTTATAAATTCTTAATTTGTCGTATACACATCAGCGATGAGTTGCTACAGAATTCTGAATAATATAGAAAAGTTAAGGTTTCCAATCAGTAGACCTGGAAAGGTATTTTTATAGAGCTTTAACCGTTGAAAAACTCACTGCCATTCAGAATCATATTATTCAACGACATCGTTCCACAACCGACATCTGCTACACTGTTGTATAATATAATATACGTTGTTAGAAGAGAGGCTGATTTTAATACAGTCTTTTGCACAATGTGTCTCTACATTAAAACAACGAGCATTTATCATTATCTGATTATTATGATAATCAGAATATTTCATTATTTATGCAAACATATGCCGCTATTATATATATATATAATATATATATTATATATTTCATATAATTATGTGCGTAGGTGTGTGTATGTGTATTATTAGGTGGTGCTAAGCAATTGTAGATGAAGACCTTGCGCAATGTCCTTAGACAGTGACCGTCTAAGATGATACATAAACTCTCGTAGTCTGCGTTCAAGCTGAGTCTTCAACTGTTTTAATCTTATGGCTTCCATAGCGCCATTCTCTGATTGTCGGGGTCGTTGACTGCACCGTGACTAACGTCATCTACTGACTTATAAAGCGCCGTCATCATAATGCACAAGGCATCAATCGATAGTCCCTTCAAATGAACCGTGGTCAAAATTTATAATCCATTGGCGAAGCCCGGTCGAAATCTGATGGTTAGCCTCAACAAATCGGTCACCGTATCGAATCCGCTCCCTTTTGCCTGTATATACTCACATTCGACAGTTAATGGAATGCTCCTTGTGTCCGATCCGGCCTGATTACGAGCGGAGCATTGGAGCGATCCAGTGTAGGAACGATTCAAATCGCGAATCATTAGAGCACTCATGCCCGGCTGCAAATTCTCCAACCACTTTCCAGATCGAATCTGCAGATAGGAACGAATTTTATGACAAATTTATGGTAATACAGCGCATCGAGGTTGTCACATTACATCGGAAATCATATTTCTTATATAAAATATCACGCGCTTAATGAATCGTGCCAATAACAAAATGAAAATCAGTATCTGATTTATCTGGAAGGATAGCACTGGTCAACATAGAAATCGTTACTGACTGGAAAAGGCCATAATGTGTAGCATCTTGGTGTGCTGAACACGAATATAACCATAAAAATTTTTTATTGGCTCTCGTTTTGAAAATATTTCATATAGTTCATTTTTTATGTTCCACCATGTAAATTTATGCAGTAGGACTGCGACAATATCCTAAATAAGTCTAGAATGATGTAATATTCCACCTCATTGCATAATCCCATCATGGACACATCATGCACAGTTGATTACGTCATTTTCTGATGCAATGTAAAACTACAGCCAGTCGGCTGCTGACGTAAGATGACGTCAGCAGTGTACTATATAAAGCGAGTCGGAACGGTTGAGCATTTACAATATTACAGACTTTGTGCGAGACAGTTTAAGTTACTGTTTTATAAAACTATTATTACTTTATCCATTTAGATACAATACAGAACAGTAATGCCTCGGAAGTGCGTAAATACTGTGGACAACTTTTGTTACATTTGTGGGGAAGTGACATTTGCCAACCAGAAGAAAAGTATCACTTATCAAGTCAAGAAGGCATATCATGCTTACTTCGAATGCAAGGTTGGTGACCAAGACAAGCCATGGGCCCCGCATATATGCTGTGCTACATGTACAACACAGCTTTCACAGTGGTTGAATGGCAAAAGACCATCAATGCCGTTTGCAGTTCCCATGGTGTGGAGAGAGCAAAGCAACCACGTAGATGACTGTTACTTCTGCTTGGTTCCTCCTCTTTCCGGTGGAATAACGAAGCAAAAGAAGTCGACAATAGTCTACCAAAACATTCCGTCAGCATTGAGACCAGTTCCACATGGTGATGGACTTCCTATTCCAGAACCTCCAGCAGAATATATTTTCCTTGATTCATCTGATGAGGACAAGGGTGAGCCGACATGTTCTTCTCCTGGTCCGTCAGCGTGCAGTGATCCCGATTTTCACTGTGGTGCATCATCAACCCCACACAGAATAACACAGGAAGAACTAAATGACCTTGTTCGTGATTTGGACTTATCCAAAAACAAGGCAGAATTGCTAGGATCAAGACTCCAACAATGGAATCTTCTAGAAGAAGATGTCACAATTACTTCATATAGAAAGCGCCATCAGCAGTTGGAACCTTTCTTTATGAAGAAAGGTAATCTGGTATTCTGTTCCAATACTGACGACCTCATGAATGCCTTACAGATCATTCATGACCCACAAGAATGGAGACTCTTTGTAGACTCTTCAACACTGAGTCTTAAGGCTGTGCTTTTGCACAATGGAAACCGTCTTCCATCTATTCCATTAGCGCATGCTGTCCACATGAAAGAGACATACGATAACCTAAAACAGCTACTGCATTCCATTGACTATAACAGGTACAAATGGCACCTGTGTGGTGATTTGAAGGTAGTTGCCATTTTAATGGGACTGCAGCAAGGATATACAAAATATATGTGTTTCTTGTGTGAGTGGGATTGCCGAGCAAGAGAGTTGCACTACGTGCGGAAGGAATGGACTCCCAGACAAAACATGGCAGTTGGACAGAAGAATATCCAGCACCCAGCTCTGGTCGAGGCTCACAAAATCCTACTACCACCCCTTCACATCAAACTAGGTTTGGTGAAGAACTTCGTGAAAGCCATGGACCGCACTTCGCCAGCTTTCCGATACCTGCATGAAAAATTCCCTCGACTCAGCGAAGCAAAGATTAAAGAGGGAGTTTTTGTGGGTCCTCAGATTAGAGAACTCTTCAAAGATGACCGCTTCAACAACTTGCTGGAGGGTGATGCGAAACAAGCATGGAATGCTTTTCGTCTAGTGTCTACAGACTTTCTGGGGAATGTTAGGGCAGAAAACTACAAGGAACTAGTAGAAGACATGCTCAAGCAGTACCAGAAATTTCGCTGCAATATGTCTCTGAAGATGCATTTCCTTCATTCCCATCTGGATTTCTTCCCTGACAACTGTGGTATGGTGAGTGACGAACATGGCGAACGTTTTCATCAAGATATCGCAACAATGGAGCAAAGGTACCAGGGAAAATGGTCCACTACAATGTTGGCTGACTACTGCTGGACACTCCGCAGAGATGCTCCCGAACAGCTGTACAAGAGACAGGCAAAAAAATCTAAGAACTAGTCTATGACCTGGTTTTTACAAATATTAACTGTAAGTGTATCACTATTGGCATGCATTGTGCGATATAAAATTACTTCATTTCAGATTACAAAAAAACTAGAGCCAATTCGGCATTTTCACTGTCATATTCGTGTTCAGCACATATAAATTGATAAGAACTGACTAATTTCATTTCAGTAACATGACTTTTGTAAAAATTTGTTGCCCAGTGATAGGCAGAGGAAGAAAGTTATACTAATCGGTGAAAGTTGATTAATGAAATAAATAAACTGATCGATAAGTGATTTTTGACCTCGCATAAACCTTTTCAATCATTGATTGTTCATCTTTGTATGTATGCAAGCATTTTGGAAATTTGTACAGCATCTTTGATTACCTTATGTCTATCAGAGGCAGGATTTATGATTCGACACTGGCGCGGAATTGATTGAAACCAAATGCATTAGATACTGGCCTCACATAAGAAGAAAAAGAAGAAGAAGAAGAAGAAGAAGATGATGATGATGATGAAGAAGAAGAAGAAGAATAGTCCCTTAATTTAAGCGAGCCACTAGAAACAGCCATGGATGTGGTGTTATAGCGACTTCATTTTCCTTAGCTTTGGCAAATGATGACGGGTGGCTATCCCTAACCCTCGCAGCTTGATCTTCCTACCGAATGTGTGCGGTCAATGTACTCATTATAGCCAGTTGGCTAGGAGCCGCATGTGGAGCCAAAATCTCGAAACAAATTTCTGATCTCGCCGGAATATCACTGGGGCAAAAAATAGTTTAGATAGGCCTACCCTTGAGGAGCGTTAGTGGTAGGCCTATTCTTTAATTGTCTTTTTTATAGGTATGACACCAAAAAATAATGTTTTTGCGTTATTGGTGAACTTAATTTTTTGGAGAAATCATTTTAGGCGTTATGTTGATGCTCACTAATTGTTGCTTATCGATGTTTATCTTTTCGACGCTTGAGGTTCTGTTCCAGATGATCGTTGGGATTGGCGTCCCAGAAGCCTCGCAGGTCACGTTCAGAGTCTGTCCTTCTAGGAGAACCACCTTCGCAGGTAACGGCTTGATTGACGGCGGAACTACAAAGGAGAAACAATTAGTTGTCCACTAATTTGCGAAACACGTTTGTTTCGAAAGCGGCCCAAAACAAGACTACTCTTTTGTCGAACTCTGTTATAAATCTTTACCTGAATTCAACTATTGCTAATAAATAAGTATGAATGCTAAAACCAAGTGCTGTGTTAGCTAAATACACCGAACACTAACACCAAACACTTTTAACACTGAACCGAGCTATAAAACCGAACACTGAAAACACAAGACGTTCCTTTAACCGGCTTACTACGACAACGATAGACGGCGCGAATCGTTAACTTGCAATTAGGAAGTCAAAAGTGCATGTTGCGCCTTCAGAACAACACTGTCGTCCAAGAAATCCCATCTATAAATCTGAATTAGGCCTTTTACTAACGGAAATTGTGGACAAACGTGCGATTTCGGAGTAATGGAATCTAGTTTGGTGTTTGAAAATATATAGACTGTTTTCTGATCAGCATTTTAGTGGTCGATTATTTCAAGCGTGTGCCTTTCATCACTGATTTTATTTCAGATGTGCCCATGTGCGTGTGTTGTTTTGCATCTGGCTATTTATGCAGCGCACAAAAACTTTAAAACTTGGTTATCTAATATATTCTCTAGCACGGTGCGATTTACTGAGCGTTCAAGGGATTTCGTTGTGGAACTACGCAACCCAGAAATGAAGAACCATGAAGTTGTTGGAGTGCTGTTACCGTCGCTGGTACTGGGCTGCGTATTTGAGGGTAGTCACATATAGATAGATGCTAAATTACTTGCATCATCTGACCACACTGTGCAGATGTTTGACTCACCCATCATCTTGACATCGACGTGAACTTCCTTGAATCCGTGCAGATTGGAGACCCGGCAGAAATAACGACCTTCATCTTCGACATCAACCTTCGGAATTGTAAACGTCTCACTCACCTCCGCCAAACGCACTCGGACGCGTATCATATCAGACATCTTCTGTTCCTGGGTGAGACAGTGTGCCAGAAACAGAGTTAGACATCAACATGGGTACAGAAAGACAGCTAAACATGCATGAACTACTGCAAAACACCTATAAGGAGTTTCTCTTGTAGGCCTGCAAATTTGAGGTTATAATAACATCTAAGGTGGCTAAAGCTATATTTTTTCAAATAATAAAGCTAAGGTGCACTTTTCAGGTCTGTTAGACCCCACGTTCTAGCTCCTTTGAGAGATACTTAAAAGGCGCTATCATCATCATGATCCATGGGCCGAGAGCTCTTAGGTGTCCACTGCATGCATTGTCGCTTGTCTCCGCAGTTCCCGATCTTGTGCTGTTCTTATCAAGGCGTGCAAGTCTTGCTTACACCAATCCCTTATATCATCTGTCCACTCCCTGTTAGATCTTCCTCGTCTCCCATTTCCGTCCATAATTCCCATCATCACGCTATACAAATATATAATGTTTCTGAACCTTTTGAAGCGCCTTCTTTAAAAAAAAACCTCTTGAAGGCGCTGCCAAAAGTTTCTCATGCACAATTTATGTGTATTAAGTTAATTAATATAGCGCCTGATAAGGACCTCTCAAAAACGCCGTAGTAATGTCTACGCTTTATCCGATCGAAAACATCCGAAACAGTCCAAGCTTCTGATAGGTTCTACAGGGGCGACTGGCTGGTAAACAAGTGTTGTTTTACCTTCAAACCGGTAGATAAACAAAGACACTCTTAAAGGACACAGCAGCAGAACTCGCATACAGAAAACCTGCAGAAGGACATAGCAGTTGGACAGATAGCCTAACTAAACTGTGACAGAAAATAATAGTAATTTCATTGTAGTGCTAATTAAATAACGATTTTAGTATCTGCTTCTATAGAGGACAAACTTGTCGATCATCTTATTTGAACGTGGTTGCAAAAATTTTTCAAGAAACGATATTCCTTACGTTTCTGAGCGACTCTTAGGACAACTCTGGATATTTTTCAGAAGGAACCAGTAGTAAAGAAGTCATGTTAATACTAAATAAAATGAATGAGCCGATCGCTAGAGTATTTTTGACAAATGTAGAGCTATGTGTTTCTGCTGCATGGTTTTGTTGATCTCACTCTCTCTCTGTCTCTGTCTCTGTCTGTCTCTCTCTCTCTCTGGGATTGCTTCTCTGTCTGCCCGTCAGTTTCTCTTCTGTTTGTGTATGCTGATCGCCTTCAGTGTATGTCAGTCCACCTCTCTGTCTTCTGTATGTCTGAATATCCGTCTGTCCGTCTCTTTGTTTGACTGTCTTTCCTCCCGATCATCCGGACGTCCGTCTATTTGTCTGTAGGTTTCTCTATCTTTCTCGGTATGTATGTCTGTCTGATTGATTGTCTCTCTGTCTCTAAATACAGAATATATGCTTCTCTGTCAAATTATCTGTCCCAATGTCCATTTGCCTGCCTGCCTATCTGTCCGTCTGTCTGTCCGTCTATCTGCCCGTCTGTCTATCTGTTTGTCTGTCTGTCATGGTGGATGTTTAACTTTGTATGCTTTGCTAGTGTGTTTTGTTCGCTTACTCGAAACCACTCGTAGGACACATGTGGATTTCCGTCTGCTCTGCAGTGGAGCGTGGCTGTCTGACCCTTGATGATCCTGTCCGCTGTTGGATGACGCAGAATAACCGGAGGATCTGTAGTAAGGAATGCACATGGGGTCATAGGTCATGCAAAGACATTTTCAGGAAGTCAATGGAAACTGCTGGACCAATGCTTGATCATTACAGGGATGGATGAATAAATGGACGAATGAAAAGAAATTTCCAGAACCATGTCTACCCACATCCACACATATGCAAACATATATATGCATGCATGCATATATACCTACATACATACATATCTACATACATACATACATACATACATGCATACATACGTACATACGTACATGCACACAGAGAGCCAAGCAGTCAGATGGATATCCTAAATCACTATAAACACCGTATACAGATAGATCGACACATAGACATAAACATACATACATACATATATACATACACACAGATAGATATACATACATACTTACACACACACGTGTGCATACATACATATATCCAACCAGCCAGATGGATATCCTAAATCAGCATAAACACTGAAGTATACAGATAGACAGACACATAGACTTATAGACTCCATATTATAGAGGTACATTGAAGGCTCCGTTTAGGCAGTCAACGCACCTCCCTAGTGTAATGTTTCGGCGTCCAAATGTCTCTAGTCGGACGCCCAGTGTCTCAATTTGCTTCATCCATCGAATCGTTTGCTGTCTTTTTATCCCATCCAAATACCGATCGTCAGTGAAGCGTGCCAGTCTGGCAGCCGCCATAAGTTCCGCGTCAATGCATCAATTGAAGCAATCAACTCTATGTAAGCGTTCTGCTACCCAAAGTGCTCTCTGCCTCTATATGTGTCCCAACAATCGAAAAATTCACTCCAGAAGATGCACAGTAACTAGCATGGAAGTATCATACTACTGCCTGGAGAAATGCAACTATGCTGTAAATTGTATTTTTGTATACTTACAAAGAAGATCGAGCGATATGAACCTAGACTTGGCGTTTCCGTTGCTAGGAACTTCTGCCCGACACTCGTACATTCCGGCGTCCCTCAGGTCCAGCTGACTTATGTGCAAGCCGTTCTTATCGATCATGTATTTGCCGCCATCTATTCCAAAGAATACAAAATTCAAACAATTATATTTAGGCATGTATAAACAACTCTAACATCATGTAAACTGACTCAGAAGCGCCTCGAAAGATTCTTTAAAGGTCGATACAAGCGTTATAAAAATACCCTGACAAATACAACAGGTAATTCTATTCACAGCCGTGTAGGCCTAAATGGTACTATTGTGTTTGAGAGAAATCTTTGTTTCTGTAAACTTAAGCTGAGTGGATTTGACAGCATAATGATGATACAGAGTTGCGTATTAACGAGTTGTCCCAAGTTGTATTTTTCCAGCAAGGCATTTACAGACTGAAATTGTAAACAGTCTTGTAAAGAGCTAAATAGCCAGATGGATCTAAAATTAACAAATTGATTTGCTCACCGCTGCATCAGGCTAATTTACATCGATGCGAACCAGCGCAGCATTGTCAACAACGATTAGTTTGTAACTTGTAATTGATTAATTAGTTAATTACTATATACTGTTAACCGTTTTGGTCTAGCTGTAACCGGTTGATTAGTTTGCCATCATGAGACGCTATATAATGTAATACTATGCAATACTGTACTATGTTTTATGCAACGCCAGATGAGTGTCCAATCCAACCAAACAAGAACAGACTGCACCAGGCCAAACCAGATCAAACCAGATCAAAGCAGATCAAACCCGAATTATTTATGGAACAAAAGATCAGACGAGAGCAGACCAGACCAGATCAGAGTCCAGATCATTCCAGAGTCCAGATCAGATCAGATCAGATCATACCAGACCAAAACAGTCCAGACCAGACAAGACCAGAATAAAGATCATATCAGACCGTATTATATCAGAATAGGTAAGAACAACCTGCCAAGATGACTCTGCTGTTAAAATACCACGAGACTTCAGGTCTTGGTAGGCCACTGGCTCTACACTGGAGTAACGCATTGCTGCCCAGCAGATGGCGCTCCAGAGTTTGCGTTTCGGCGAAACTGATGTCCTCTAGCGACAAAAACAACAGCAGACACCTGTTGACATTAATTTATCAGACGAAAATTACCAATTATCTGTCTTTTACGAGCCTTAAGTAACGCATGCATTTATTACTGATTATTTTGCACTTATTATGCGCACAAGATCAGTAAATATGAATCGGAGACGCGAAATATAAATTTGCATGCATGTATGTGTGTATATGTATATGCGTGTTTGTATGTATGTGTATGTACTATATGCGTGTATGTATGTATGTGTGCGTATGTATGTATTTATGTGTGTATATGCGTGTTTGTATGTATGTATGTATGTATGCGTGTATGTATTTATGTATGTATGTATGTATCTATGTATGTATGTATGTATGCGTGTATGTATTTATGTATGTATGTATGTATCTATGTATGTATGTATGTATGTATGTATGTATGTGTGTATGTATGTATGTATGCGTGTATGTATTTATGTATGTATGTATTTAAGTATGTATGTATGTATGTGTGTATGTATGTGTTATGTATCTATGTTAATGGGGGTATATGGAGATGATATGACACAAGTCGACCAGCGCAGTCCGTGTATGAGGATATGTTGAAGTAACTGTCACGTCGAGTCAGTAAGCAAGAAAACGATGATGATGCGCCATTTGGTAAGACAATTTATCTATGGACCAGCTCCTGTCATAGCGATTTTTCTATGCCAGATCTCTTTCCAGGCAATACACCTCTTTTATCGGTGTCTGCCTAAGGCTTGTCTCTGACTCTCCGGGTAGATCTCTCTCTCTCTCTCTCTCTCTCTCTCTCTCTCTCTCTCTCTCTCTCTCTCTCTCTCTCATTCTCTCTGAGTCTTCCTCTCTTGCTAAATTAATATGTTGATTCTGCGTGTGTTTTTGCTAAGCTGATGATGATACTGACAGCCTTGACGACGAGGATAATGATGATAATGACGATAAAGATGGATGATGACGCCAAGCAGGACTAAAAATGAGGATACATAATGACGATGAAGAAGACAGCGATGATGAAAAAGACGAGAAAGATGATGTGATGATGATGATGATGACGACGAAGACGATCTTGATGAAGAGCCTGACGTCTACTGTACACTAACAGCACAGAATCACATACAAATGTCTGCAGTAGATGCAGAAGAATTATGTAAAAAGTGACAGTTAGGCATTCATTTAAAGTATGGGCCAACCCAGCCACGGACAATTGGACATGTATGGTACATTCTTCGGATGTATGAACTGGCGTGGATCATTTACAAATTAGGCTGAGTACTTGATACGTTTAAGATTAGTTTGCAAAGTCTATTCAGTTCCTTTCGGTTGTATTGGGTATTGATGGATGGATGGATGGATGGACTAATGACGCTGGTTGTCCGAATTGATATACACCTATAGATGATATTCGAGTAGATTTATTTAGTACCGTTTAGTCTACATGTCTTTAGTTGTATGTGTTGTATATGTTGTATATGTATGCATAGTTGACTAGCTAGAGCTAGAATTACAGTGCTGGCCAGAGCATTAGAAACGCATGAAAAAAACACTGAAAAGTGTATAAAATTATGCTTTCAATGCTCTGCACTAGTAATATCTTGGTCCAGGCCGTCTGTATATCGTGAACGGAATCATGCGCCAAGACCAATACATTAAAATGTTGCGGGCTAGGCTGCTTCCCCAAATGGCCGCATGGTTTCCTAACGGCGATGGCATTTTCATGCAAGATGGAGCTCCTTGCCATACCGCGAAACGGGTCACTCAGTTCCTCAGACAGGAGAATATCCCTTTGCTAAGCTGGCCCGGCAATTCACCGGATATGAATCCGATAGAGAATTTTTGGCATCTCCTGAAACGCAAGGTTAATGCAATGAAACCCACCACTAAGCGTCCTTGATCGAATGCATACTGCAAATCTGGCATCATGATCAAGACATCCGCGACATGTGTCCACGCCTGATACAGAGGATGCCAAAGCGTGTTGCTCAAGTCATTAGCAGCAAGGGTGGTTACACAAAGTATTGACATTGACATTGACAACTGGGTCCATTAGCATTTGGTAGTGCATACCCCACTGCATAATGATTAATGACACACTTTGAACTACATGTAGACGTACACATACGTAGTTTCGTACATGCACATTTCATGTATTTCGGCTGGAAGCTATATGTAATGTCTAAAAAAAAATTTTGTTGATAACAAATCATTAACTAATAACAGAAAACACTGTTTCATCTTATAAGCAACTTTTATTTGTTCTTCAAGTGTGTTCTGGCTAAAGAAAGGCATGCTAATTGCTAATTTCATTGTTTTTTCATGATTTTCACAAGTGTTTCTAATGCTCTGGCCAGCACTGAAATGAATGCCGATGTCCGTAGCCCCAAGCCTTAAGGCAGGTCAACCTTCCCCCATTCCATTGACGTTCAAGGGCAGAGTGGTGTCATCTTACAGTTGCTGTAGTGAGACGAGCAAGCACCCTCAGCCGACAAGACAAGACCGCGTCAAGTTCCCTACATGACAAGACTCGAGCTTAAAAGAACTATGATGGCGAGATCCATATAAAAAACCAGGAGGACAGAGTTTAAGCTGTTTTATACATAGTCACTTTTACGGTTCTCAGTTTGCGTTAGACAGTAGAGTTCAGTTGATTTTTTGGGTTTTAGTCCACGTAGTTGGAGCGGAAGACGACTGAGGTACAGGGTGTTTGGGTGTCTTGCAAGTCCAAGGGACAATGCACAGAAGATAAGATCTAGGTGAACACCAGATCGACGCCGAGTGTATTTAAGTCAGGAGCTCTTCAGTGAGTAATTCGGTACCTCTGTTCGTCGAAGCGGGGAAAGGGCTGTCCCGCGAATTCCTCATCAGAGGAGTTGTCATCGTCACTTGTTCCTCGCCGAAGGGAAGAGTTTTCTCGCAAAGTCCTCTTTCACGAAGAGTCCTCGCAATCATTGCACTAGGATCGACCTCTCACAAGTCTCATTATCGTTCTGTCGTTGCTAGAGGCAGACCACATCGAGAGTGGGTGGATGACGTTGAGGAGTGGTGTGGCGCGGACTTGCAAAGACTGGGACATGCGGCTCAAAACAGAATCGAGTGGAGACACATTGTAAAGCGGGCATCGGACACCTACGGGCATTGAGCCCATGGTTATTGATGATGATGATGATGATGATGATGATGATGATGATGATGATGATGATGATGATGACGTTGCTACTCCATCCTATTCACCCTATCTGGCTCCGCCCATCCTCTGAGATTCTAAGTATTTTAGTTAAACTTTTCTTTGTCACATGTTTAGCTGAATTTTCTGACGTTTATCTAGTGTTAATATCTGTTATATTAGTAGCTTGCTTGTATGTAAAACGCAGATCACTAATAACTTTGTTTAATTTTGTTCCTGTCGTTTTACAAATTTCAAGAATTATCCTCAATTGCCTCATAGGTCCCAACTTGTTAATAAGGGCAATAAAGCGGCAGTTACCAGAGGAACATCACAACAATTATATAATAATATATGTATATAACTAAAGCATATATATTTATGTGCCTATATCATATATTTACCATAGACGAGGATCTTTGTGTCGCTAGATAAGTCGAGACCGGATGATGGATCGGTTGCTTTGCAGCGGTATCTGCCTCCGTCATCTTCTTCAATTCTTGTCAGATGAAGACGCACACTTAGCCTATCAGGTCTCACGACGTATATTCTACACAGCCAGACATACACGAACTCATACATATGTATTATGAGGCCGAGATAGCACTGAATTACGTTAAAGAACTGACAAAATTCACAGGACTGATTAGTCAATTCCAAAACTTCGGACCAGCCATTGAGAACTCCCGAGAGCCCAGCACTGATCTGGTGCAAGGAAGAGCAAGAGTCGAAGTATCCTTTGATCAAGTGCTTTATTTGCTGAAATGTGGGGTGATCAAGGAGGGAGACAGTTCGGCTGATTTAAATTTAATGCCTTTTGAAATACAGGATTTTAAACTGAATTCCTTGTTAGATGGGCTACCAGTTTAATGAATGCAATATTGGTGTAATATGCTGATTCTTGGGTTTTCTTCTGGTTCTGGACAGAGAATTTTTTATTTTTTGTAGTTTATGCTAATTTATCTTAATTTAAATTTAATTTAATTCTAGGTTTAGCAAAACCAATGATAAGTAAGTTGCAGTCATCAAGTCCGCAAGAAAACAGTGCAGCTGCGAGTGAAATCAAGACAGTTTAAGGCATGTAAGATCTGAGTCTACGAATATCCCGTATGTGAAAGTGTGAAAACTGATTTGCGAAATGTGAAACTGATTTGCGTTCGGTTTTTAAATGGTCAGGAAAAACATGAGTTAAAAGTTATGCCTAAGCAGCGTACATATTTGGAATGATCAACATTCAATCCATGTAGCTGCTCAGAAGTCAGCCAGTAAAATTTGCGAAGTTGTTGGTTCGATCTGGCCATCAACGATTGAATATCACCGAATGCAAAAGCAATTAATGGAGAGCTGAAATAGATGAGGGACTATCGAATGAAAGATATAACTGGGTATCGTCATACATGCATGCATACATACGTACATACATGAAATGTTCGTATAACATGAATGGCTGAGTTATAAATGATTTGTACCTTGGCTTAGATGTTGTTATTGATCTGTCAAACCGCTTTGGCGAAAGATGAGTCAACTAAACTTGTTCCGGGGCTCATATGGTAAACACATATGTATATAAATATAATTTAATTTCTACAATATTTACCTCACCACAACAATAAGAGCAACTGAATTGACAAACAGCGCATTTTAATATTTTTCTAACACTTTCTATCACCAATTCTTGGATGAATAAATGTTTGCCCATTCCCATAAACACATAAACAGCGTTGAGCCAATGACCTTCTCTTTGAAGCGACTATCGATTGATGATGCCTCGTGCATTTATGTCAACAGCGCTATTGAAGTCAACATATTAGATTAGACTGGTGATTTCGAACAGAATTTTCACCAACCGCTCCAGTGCTATATAACTGCTGAGATAAACACATAATCATATATAGATATATATACACATACATCCAAGAGTAGGCTACCAAATGATAAGCCAATCGCAACGTACAAATGGTACAAGTTTGCGATATTTCTACTATGATTCTCACTGCACATCCAAGAATAATGGCTACTGTATTTTGCACTAAGTGAAGTTTAATTTTCAGTAAATTTAATGATTTTCCTGATTCACCGGACTTCGACCAAGTTTCTCCAACGGATTACGATTCTTAACTTCAACCTCACTCAAATGAACCCTCGATTGATGCCTTATGCATTTGTGATAACGGCGCCATAGAAGTCATTAGAATGGATTATGTTATATATGTATGTGGATGTATATAAGTGTATATGATACAAATACAAGCATGACGATAAATGCATTATATAGTCCTTTATATATGAAAAAGAATAGATAGCCTAATGGGCAAATGCAAATAAGAGGTATATTTTGCCCTAGCTTTCTCGTTGGATGCCATGTTGGATTGGCATGTCACTGCCACAACACAGCGATGGATGAGGAGTTGAACGATTCGGCTGCATACTAAGCGATCGAAGCTACACTAACAAAGCATCATTATGCAACCGTGTCAGCTTCGTTTCTCTTTCCTCACACACGGAAACAGATGTCAGGACGTGCTTGCCTCATCAACCGCCATCGTTTCAAAGGCACCGCAACGATTCTTGACACGGTCGAACAATTATGCTAATGACGACAGCTCCTTGTTTGCCATAGCTGTTCCGCGATGAACTGGGAGGGCAGACCCTCATCTACACAGCCTGCCGGAAGCCACGTGAGCATCAAAAAGCGGCACGTGGCTTTCGTAGCTCACCTTCCGGTGTTGCGTTCAAACGTGCTCCGGGCTTTGGACTGAGTCGCTTTGCAGCTTTACGGTGGGAAACCCAGCGACGATCTGAGAGGAGATTTATCTCTACTGATATCATCGAACGCTGCCGGAATCGACAATAGTGCGCTCGACTGGAGATGATGTCGCAGGAGGACGCGAGGTGCTTATTAAAGCGTGCGCTTTTCCAGCCCGCGGCGTATAACGAGCGCGTGACATAAGCTACACAGCCTGGGGCAAATGTCGCTTAGTTTGAATGCACTTAATTAAAGTGTCTCGTGAATGAGAACACGTCAATCTATGCGTCTTTTCAGGTCGTCCACCATTTTATATAATGTCATTGTGTCGTGCATATTCGTTCGATGAGCTATTATTATTATTTTTTGCCCCGAGGTATTTATGGTCCCTCAGGAAGTAAAAACATTATCTGGAAGAAAAATTATAATTATTATTATTATTATTATTATTATGAAACAGACTTGTAGTAAAACGCGAGCAATTGATAACAGCCTCAAAGGTGTGTAATCGTAAAATCGCAGAAATATCGCTAGTTTTCGAACGGTTATAGGGTCGTTGCAAACAAATCCAGAAGCACCCATAACGTATTGTGCCAGTGAGTCCCCCACTAGCTGGAGTCCTTGCCCTCTCCTGAATACGCTCTGTCTTCATTTTAAAGTTCACTATCGTGTTTTCGCGTTTTTCACTGTTTCTAATCAACTGCTGCTCCATTGACGACTTCGTCGAGAGCTCTCCTATACCTCATTTTATTGGCTGTCCTTTCCTGCCGTTTATACATTGTTTCCGCAACTGGTGTTAATCAATCATCGCTCTTTTGTTATTCCTGTAAAGTTTTCAAATATACTACTGACGCTTTTTCCTTCTGTTATATTCCCTCATCTAGTTTATTGTTCAATGCTAAAATGATTCTCTTCCAAGACTGGACCGTCTTGCATGGCAAAATGTCGCGGTCATCTGAAACGGTAATGATATACAAGTGCATAGACTGATTCTCATACTCCTTGCTGGTGATGTTGAGATGAATACTGACCTATCCCTCCTAAAAAACCTTAAACTAACGCGACCTGGACATTACCTCTATCTGCTCCAAAGCCCACGCTCTGACAAATTATCTCATTGAGCAACAACTTCACATCATGGCTCTTAATGAAACTTGGCTGCGACCTGTTGACAGTCATTCCCTTCATATATAACTCCCCCTTCATTTTCACCACTTCAAGAATCATGACCGAGTGGAAACGGTGATAGATTAGCTTTCCTTTACAAATCCTTCTTGCATTTGTCCAGATCTGTTCTCTCAACACCAACTTCTTTCGAAATTTTAATTGGCACTCTGATCTCGGGCAAAAAACACATCACATTCTATATCGACCTCCTTCAATTTCTTGAACGGATTTCTCTAATTTCACCTCCAACTGAACTAGTCATGACGGGCGACTTTAACGCTCAGGTCAATTTACATGATTATATTTCTACTACCTTTCATGAACCCTGGACTTCTTTTAATCACGTCTCCTTGCCAACACACTTGACCTCCTAGTTACAAGATGTCTTGAATAATGAAACCTATCTTTCCGATCACCTTGCTGTCACCTCTTCCATTTCTTTCCCTACTAAACCACCACCGTACTACGCTGTTATTACTTTCAGACCATGGCATCAACTAGGTATTCAGATTTGAAAAAATGACATCTGCTCCTCGCTTCTCTCTTCTAACTCCGACCTATGCGCGGATGCCCTCTCTCACCAACTCCAATCTGTTCTAGCCAAACAGCTTGATAAGCACATTCCTCTTTTTAATCCAAGAGGTTTTCGTTCGTGACCCGAAGCCTTGTTTAACTTTGAAATCTCTAAAGCTCGGCTTCGACGTAACCAACTTGAACGCACTTTTCAGAAGCTTAAGAAATAATTTTGCCGATTTGATTAAGTAATTAAGGAGTAAGACACGGATTTTATTAATTAACTATTAATATTCACTTCTTATTACAAGCAAGATAGTTTTATTATGTTTATAGGTCATAAAATGAAACTTGTGTCGTTGCTTGTTTCTCCTCAAATGCATAGTCCATCCTATAAGCTTGTTAGCTTAGGAGATAACTTCACAGATACAATAATCTCTATTGACTCTTTATGTTATGACCAAGACAGCAATAAAAATGATGATTCTATAATATCGACTGAAAACGTGGACTATCGTTATATTGATACTGCTATCATGCGCCCTGATATTAGTATTGGCAAAGCCAAACCGTTATATTTAGATCAATACCGAACTGCAAATAATATTTGCTACGAAGTGTTTGCGTAGACATTTTCCCATCTTTTCTAGCTTTTCCACCAGACTGATTGTTATTGTAATTCTAATTATAACCATTTTGTAATTCTAATTATAACCATTTTTATAGCGTCATATTAGCGATGTAAATGTTCTACTTTCAGAGTGTTTTACAGCGTTATTTTCAGCGCAAGTGCAAAACATTACATAATAGATATAACTTTATTCGATTTTTGGAAAACTTTATCTCATTTAACGTGCCTATCGGTTAAACTTAGAAGGAGATGTCCATTATCACAATGAGGTTAATAGATTAAAGTTTGACAATGCAAGCCAACCATTTTAATTAGGTGACAAATAGGCCTACTAGCATTTTGAGTGTGGTCTTCGTTGCATATTTTATTCTGTAACATTTCAAATTTATACAGAAGTGTGTGCTATCAATAAAAAGACTTGATACCGTTGGATTTATCGAATTTTTGGCCAGAGAAATCGATTAAGCAATCTGTCACGTCTGGAAGCTCGCTTCGTCTGTAGTCATTGGCCGAGTAATATCTTATGAAATTCGGTCATATGTAGACGAATATCAATTGCATACATATACACAGAAATTTCGCATGTTTTATGTGAGTCTCTCTCGAGTCTGTCTCGGTAGGTCTAAGCTCGAGTCATACTAGGCATCAAGCGAGAACTGACACAAAGAGTACAAGCTAATTCGGAGAGAGGGAAGGAAGGAAAGGGAAATGGAAGGAGGATAAGATAGAGATAAAGGTACTTAGAGAGACAGACAGAAAGAGAGACGCTAGACAGGATAGAATTGAAGATATGTAGAGATGCCAGATAAAGAGCATCGGAGATAGACTAAGACAAAGAAAGACTGAAAGACAGACACATAGACGGATAGGCAAGCAGACAAACGCTGACAGACGAGTAGAAGAGCCTGAGAAAAGCAGACAGACCCGCATACAATTCGAGTCCTCGGCACAGCCCATAATGGAATGTAATCGGAAGACTCTCTTTGATGTCCAAAAGCATAGAGACAACATTCTGTGCAAACACTCGACAGAATGCCTTCGAGCAAACACTGTAAAACCCTTTATACATTCAATTCCAATGCAATTGGTTTTTTTATAACACAATTAGGATCAGTATCATGCAATGCAATACTTCAAAAGAAAAGCAGTGGTATTCGCTCGTTAATTAGTTAACTCTAACATTAGTCGTCAGACACTTAGTTTTCCGACTGAAGCACAAACGTGACAGCATCTGAACAACGTTTAAATACATTTATTTATAATTGTAATGGCACATTTATATAGCGCCACTCTAAGATAAACTCTTCGAAGACGCTCCCAAGCTGATAACACGAAACCACGATTGAACAAACGTTTTTCGAGCACTTACAAAAGAGGCAGACAGATCAAAGAACTCAATTAGGATGACATGTATATAATATTTTGGATATTTATAGAACTAATATTAAGAAGCTGTCAGAGTTCTGCTGCCCAAGGTGACCTGGTTGCATCACTGGCCCGAGCTTCCTCAATGCAGCATGGAGCTTCGCTGTGGTCGATCCAATCTTCTGGAATAGATTGCCTATCAACCTATGACACGAGCTCCTTTGTTTCGTTTTGCTTCTGTCGAGTTAACGCTTGAAAACCATTTTCTTTGATCGTGGTTTGTGTTGTCAGGACGGGATAAACTTTCTTGACGAGGCGTTATATAAATCTGTTATTACAAGTACAATTACAATTGCAATCACATGCATGGCTCGATAAGGAACTGATAGTTTTCTATAATGCTTCAGGTTAAGGACGGATCTTGGAGGTTGCAATTCGGCCTGTCACTCATATTTTTTAACCATGCCATTGAGTTCAACCCTAAACTGGCTTGTACGAGGGTTGCCTAATAAAAAGCCATCAAAATTTATTTTAAAAAACTAAAAGTGCAATAAAAACGGATTAATTAATTAATTAAACACTTCATCAATATTTTTTTAATCTTATAAAAATAAGAAAGAAAATCTAAAGGCGAAAATAGATGATCAGAAATTTAGACCATGCGAAATGGTGGTCAAAGCTCCCGATGACTAAAATTGATCGTCAAAAATCTTTCGGCGAAGTTAAATACAGCCTTACTTACTTGCCTCCGCTTTTGTAATTTCTGAATCTGCCATTGCACCAGGCTTCGAACCACCGACATGCAAGCAATCAGCCACAGCGTGACACAATGCACATGACATTTTTGACAGATCTTATAGTGGGTCGTAGTCGAAGGCATCTCTTTGAGATGTTGAGGACTGACTTTCTGGGTAATTACCTGACTGTGGCTTGGTTACATGTGACACAATCGGTTGATGCCTTTTGTATTATATACAAGCGCTTTAGAAGTTGCTAATTAATACTTAGCAACGTAGTGGCCTTTGACTCCGTGCGCCATAATATTTCAACCTGTCTTAAAATGAATTTTTTCGTGTTAGTTAGGTGTATGTGTTGCGCTTTTGTGAGGTGCTTAAAGAGCGCTATATTAAGTATCTTGATAAATGAATAGATATTTACATACGCATATACGTACATATATACACACATGCATACAATAATAATAAATAATAATGACTGGATGCAAATGATTTGACATATTTTCCATGTGTTGCACACGCATGACTAGAATTTGGTGATCGTGTTCCAGCAAGAGCTCCGTGGGATTTGAGCCAATTGCACACAAGGCGAATATTCGTGACACAGAGCTTTGCATCGAACCGATTGATGCAGGCGATATACTTTTGAATTATTCATGATGCATTGTCCTGCATTCTGATAAACTGCGATACAATACAACATATAGATCTGGTCAGAACCGAATGGATCAGATTTCCACAGCCACAGTATGTCGGAAATAATTCTTGTCACTTCAAAAGCACCCTGTCTATATTGCACAAGGTCCATTGCACTGATTTGCGAGATCTGGTATATCAATACGTCATTAAATCGTAAATATTGTTATCGTTACATAGTCATGTGTGAAGCGCTTTTGAGAGGTAGTGAAAATCCGCTATATTAAGTCTCTTGATAATTTATACATACATACATGCATACATAAACACATACATACATACAAAACATACATACATAACATACATACATATATACACGCACATTGAAAGGTACTAAAGTGCGCTCTGTTGACTTGCTACATGCATACATACATTCTAGCGTCAGCTTGTACTTTTGAGTGGGTTTGTGGACACGAAAATAACAGCTTGCTATTGCAGCATATGCACAGGTGAACGTCTGTTTACCTGCCGTCGTTTGTGGCAATTTCCTGCGAACGTGGCCCGTACCAGGTGAGTCTGACACCTGGCTTCTTGTAGAACGACGGCTCATAGTCAGCGAGTGTGCAGGTGAGTGTCACGTCACTTTCAGTTGTTGTCATCTGGTTTCCCTGCGGTGTTATTACAACTCTCTGACTACCTGTCAGGGAAATAATAAGATTTGTAAAACAGTCTAAATATTAGAACAGCAAATAAAATCTCTCACTTCAGATGAAAATTGCTTTTGCTTCTTTGTGTAAGTATTACAGTGTGTTTTAAGCATGGTTCTCATAGGCGATATAGCCATTTATTAAAGGCGTTTTTGTTCTTTTTAAAGATTATGTACATTCAATCTATCTAACTGTCTTATCATCCATCCAAACCTGCATTGTCCTACGACCTAAAGAGCATCGGAGATAGAGTAAGACAAAGAAAGACTGAAAGACAGACACATAGACGCTGCTATTGTATTCGTTTTCCACCTTAGCAATACGCTGTCTCCCCGATCCAAAACTGGTGATGTATTGTCGATGTCAGCATCTGAGGGAGGTCCACAGACCGCACGCTGGTCATGTAAGCTGTGGAATGCGATTTTCTCAGTCCGAACAGCTTTGTACGCGCCGAGTGATTACGCCTCAATCTCAGTCGGACCGGATTTCATTTGCTCAGCAAGCTGAACAAACACCGAGCACCATCCAATACTCACACGCCTTGCTTGATTGCGGTTTTGCGTTCACTTGCATAACCATGGTTACGAGTCCATGTCAATGCGCAGCTCCTGTGATTGGTATCAATCGAAGAACGGGGACTCTGGGCTGTAATCCCCGATAATGATGTCATCGGGCCATTCGTTCGTTGCGCGATCTTATCATGTTTAGTCATCAAATTGACTTCATAGATATATTTTAGAACACAGCCATACATCTGGTCCAGTGGGAGTTTATGGG
Organism: Norana najaformis; assembly: GCA_964023275.1. NCBI lineage: Eukaryota > Metazoa > Annelida > Clitellata > Crassiclitellata > Hormogastridae > Norana > Norana najaformis. Next base: position 23,243,348 of record OZ029919.1, read on the forward strand.
GCTGTGGTTTCTATCTCGTAGGGAGCTCAGAATGGGAGCCGAGTAGACCTGGTCCTCTTGGACGACTGAACGGGACATAATGTCAGTTGGGAGTTGGATGACAAAGCATGCAATATTTTAGCCAGAAAATGATGACCTGCCGTCTGAGTTGTTTGATAAATGGGTCTCATGTCGAGGTTTGGCCGATAAATCCATAGAAAAACAAAAATGTCTCCGTCATCCGTCTTCCTATTTCTGATGCTCTTTTTTCACTTTGTTCTCCCGTAAAGCTAAAAGCTGCGTCTGGCGTTACTGCCGTAGGCTTCACAATCATTATCGTCATCATCATTATCATCGCAATCATCATAACCATCATCTTCAGCTGCTGCAACAACAACAATACACCAGCACCAACACCATCACCACCACCACAACCACCACTACCACCAACACCCCCACCCCATCACAACCACCAACCACCACTACCATCATCATCATCGTTATCGTTATCATCATTATCTTTATTATAGTTATCATCGTTGTCCAATTGGCTTCGTCGTATTCGTCAGCATTCTAATCGCCTTCATCGACAACCACAGATCTATTGCGAACATATCATGACTGCTTTGAAACGTTTCCCGCAATCAATTCATGTCACAAATAAAGTCACAGCACAACAGATCAATAAAGAATATTCTGAACCGATAGAAAAATATTGGACAGCTTGAAGGGTTGGAAGATAGATAACAAGAACTACGGGTCAGACAGTTAGACAGTTTAACATGAGCGATAATAATTCTTAACCCCATTCTTTGGAGATTTGACCTGTTTACTTCTTTCAAGATGATGCTGAGTATTTGCCAACTCTGGAGACTTCTTTCACGATCTGTGTACCGCATTTGAGAACAACAGACCCACATCACAAAGGGCACCGTTGATGTCAATTCTATAGCAAGATTTGAAACTCTTGCATTATATCAGACAATTTAAGAGCTGGATTTCAGGAAGCATTCGTATCCAAGTGCTGCCTACCCCATTGGCGGAGCGTAAGCCGAAATGATGGTGTCGTGATAAACACTATATATATATATCTCTTTGGATTAGTGTGACCTAATGACTTCCATAGCATATATGGGGTAATGCATTGACAACAAATGATGGTGCTTGTTATGTGAAAGCGATAAGCAAACTGTGGTCCAGAAGCTTAAGTCCAAGAAAGCCATTTAAGTAGTCTAACGCCAGCAGAGTAAAACCAGATATAGGATGAATTTCTTCAGTATCGCTTAAATATGGGTTTATATAGCGTCTTTATATATCCACAGCTAGACTTCTTAAGTAAGAATTCTGTATTGGCTTTTCGGGAACAGATCCTTGGAAAGGAGGTATTCGTTAGGCCTTTTCTCTGTCATTTTCGTTTACAAACAATCGCAATCGTAATCCCGAGAGTTCTACAACGGCCAACGGAAGCCATGACACGGGGACCAGGTTACTCACAGGCGCTCAGTCAAAACATAGTCGATAGACAGAAAGGGTTCAATGTCAGGTCAAGATCCAAAAGTCAGGCAGACAGCGTGGCAGTTACAACGATCACCCGTTGTCGCTGCCACGCTGTCTGCCTGACTTTTGGATCTTGGGTTTGTAGATTGGATTTTGGACTGGGAACAACAGCGAACTTGGCCACTGGATGAACACTGACTGACTTGAGTTGATTCATTTCATTCAGCGAGTTTTCGATTTAGCAATACTGCCAGAATATCAAATTCAGAGGGACTCCATACCTCGTGATTGCCTCGCAATCAAGACCCATATGTTTCCCACAAATCCACCGCTTGATCCAATTTCTTATCAAAACTAGAACCTCTGTTAGATAACCGTGTTTTAGCACCCTTATGAGGTTCTTAAACGACGCTATATAAATAGCCAGATACATACACCGATGCATCCTCTTATGCCGAGTAGTTAAATGCAGTTCAGCGCAGACAAAGAGCGTCTTGCGGTGTGAATTTGGCTTATAGGAACTGTGCCTCGTACAGGACTTGGAGGCTGGATGGATATAGATCGTCGTGGGAGTTTCTCCAATCCTTTATTCCTACGAAATGTCCTCGTCCTCCCTCCACTACACCTCTTTCTTCTCGTCATTGACTAAATGAACATCGCTTGGCCGCCGGCGACCATGTTACGGGGGCAGTGAGTCACACTAAGCGAGTAAAGCAGGCAAGGCAGAGGGCGCCTGACATCATTTATCAGCCGCAGTGACAGACATTGAGACCGAGGAAGAGACCAGAGAGAGCGTCGGCCGAAGAAGACGATAGCAACCCAGATGGTGATTGAGCTGATACGGTTGCTTGAAGCATTTGATAGCATCAGACACGAATCGCTAGAAACGAACCTTAACGAAGCGCTCCTTTTGGGCGGGTAATTGCCCTACTGAGGAATGAATGAAAACCGAATAGCGGTAGTTTTGGGAAAATTGGGCAGAAACTTCATCTCAGTGCAAACTCAACAGCACAAATGCAGCTAATCTAACAAAAGTGTATCTTCTGCCATGGAAAACAAACGAATTCCACTACAATATTTACATGATTTCTACACTATACGTATGTATATATGTATGTATGTATGAATGTATGTATATGCATAAACGTATGCATGTATGTGTGTATTTATATATGTGTGCATGCATGAATACATTTTGAATGAATGTATTATGTGTGTATGCATATGTGTAGGTCCATGTAAGTGAATTATGCGGACACATACAATTTGCAAGCATGTAATCCCTAAATAACTGGAAAAGTGACCATTGTTAATCCACATGGTTGAACTATGGGATAGTTTTCCAGAGTCAAATATAGTTAAGCAGATGGGTATTGCAGTCACAAATAGTTGCCCATAACAACGTCATTTGTGGCTTTAGCCTCGATGTGGAGTTCCAGTCCTTGTCCAATAAGATCCCTAAGCCAATTGATTACATTAAGCATTCTCTAGGGAACGAGCATTCCAGCTCTTCAAGCCTTTCGCGGTCATTTCCTACTGGTATCTTGAAGCCGTGGGATACAGTCCAGCTGACTTCCCTGCCGGGTGTCCCACCCACCTGCCAGATGACCGCAGACAACCGTTGCACGGGCCATCTGGCCATCCAGTCAATGGGACAATAGCCAATATCCGTCCGGTTGGCGCCTTCCCGTCACCGCGAACAATTCGGCTAACGGGATTAAGCGGAACGGGGAGAGTTTCAGATTTTCGCCATCGAGTGGACAACGGAACGATTCGGATATAAGTCGACGGAATAACTGGATCGACCAGCAGGCAGGCAGGCAGGCAGGCAGGCAGGCAGGCAGGCAGACAGGCAGGCAGGCAGGCAGGCAGGCAGATGGACAAACCGACATACAGACAAACAGACGGACTACAGCCAGCCATGCAGGCTGATAAACAAACAGACGGACTAGCAGGCAGACATAGAGTATGCAAGCAGCGACAGACAGAGAGATAGGGAGATAAACAGACAGATACTTGAGAGTTACAACAAAACGCCATTGGTTACATTAGACGACTATCCCCGCAGCTCCGTAAAAGTCTATTTGTCGAACTGGTGTTTTTGCCGGCGCTATATATATGTTGGAGACCAAAAGAGAAAGAGAGACAGAAGTTTGGAAGCAGTTCATTTATAAAACAAAACAAAAAATAGTCATAAACGCCGCGTATTTGAGGATGAAGTTTCTTTCGGCTCAAGTACAAACAGCGCAAAAGCAAACTACTTTATCTGCGAGGATTTGACAACAAATTTTTATGTCACATCTACGCCAACTTTCCGGACACTGAAATAAAGAGTAAACAAGCAGCAGGACAACGACGACGATGACGATAACAACAACGATAATCCTAATAATCTAATATAATCTAATCTAATGACTTTTATATCTCCGTTATCATGGTGCTTAAGGCATCATCGGGGGTCTCTTCAAGTCAAAACGGCAGTCAAAAATCATATACCGTTGGAGAAGCCGGATCGAATTCCGATATGTCAGAGGAACCAGAAGCCAGGCTATGGTAGGTAAGCGAGTTGAAAGAGATGTGGCTTCTGCTTAGACTTGAATGATGGTGATAAATTCACAACGGTGATAATGTTGATAACAACCAAGAGCGGATCTGGTGGTGCAGTGATGCCCTGCCCTATTTGATTTAGGGAGCAAGTCACTTATTTGCCCCTCTCCAAAGTGCTTTGTGCGAAAGTTGCCTAGCTACTAAAATGGTCATCAAACTTTATGGCAAAATATGAATAGCTAACAAAATATGATTAGGTAACAAAAATTTACAGAATTAATGTGTGTGTGTGATAAACGCTTCACAGAAAAATCTGCTCTTTTAAAACCATCGAATGAGCAAAAGACGCATTCTCGCAGAAGATTCTATACAAAAACTCAAATACATACATACATATATGCATACATACACACTCATACATACATACATACTTACATACTGTACATACGTGCGTACATTCTATACAACAACTTAGATACATAAATACATACATACACACACATACATACATCATGATAAACGAAGTCTCATCTTACCTGTCGAGACGATTAAACCGACAAGGCAGCAGACGACAAAGGTCAGAGGAACAGAGGTATCCATCTTCTGCTTTTCCATCACCTCCGCCAGCTGCTGCTGCTGCTGCTATTAAACAAGTGTTGTCGCAAGGCAGTGGACGAATAGCCGTTGCAGCGGTGACACTATAAGCCAGCGCCCGATTCAAGCCATGCATTAATTATTCTGCTGACAGCATTAGACGCCTGTCGTCCGTCAACAAAGAAACGAAATCCAGGATTACCGTCTGAAATGCTGCTGCCGCAATTTGCTTAAACCGACCCGAGTCGAAGCCAGCAGCTTATCAACCACGTCTTTACCAATCACTGCGATATTCAGGCATCGCAATTACGCCTACCGAATAACCTAAAACATGCAAAATTAACATGCATGTGAGAAGCTTAGGCCCACGTGGGGTAATGGAAAGTTGGAAAATTGTGCAACGCCACGGAAGATGGGCAAAACTCGCAATGACAAGAAAGTCCTTAACATTTTTCACCTTACTACACCTCCACCTCAGTCAGCTGCCTCTTTTCTCCTTGTATCTTTTCTTTCAAGTGGCTGAGCGATTTTCTTCTGTCAAAATACTGTTCGTATGTCGTCGCCATGCATGTGAACAGGAAAACATTAAGGCGCTACTTAACTTTTAGGTTAAGGCAAAATGATGATTTTCTGTTCGTTGTTGATTTATGACGATTAACAACTTGCGCCTGTTCAACAAGGTCCTAAACGAATCACATTTACTCCGATAGATAGCTTTTACATGCATTGACTTACAAAGTCAACGCAATGAAAGCAATTTGTAAACGACGCCACATTTAGAAGCAAAGCTGGAGGGTGAGATAGTCGTAACGATCGTTAATGCAGCACATACCAACTAGTAGTCCTAGCTACAGATAGCTGCGAAGGTTACGCTCGAGCGCAGATTATAAATTAGCTTGTATTTCGTTTCCGACAGAAGTCTGGCTTTTAGCAGATTTCTGGCATATCAGTCTATCGTTTTCTAGCAGTAGAAATTTAGACCAAAACTTTGTGAAATGATGAAAAAGTTGCTGCACAACAGTAGGCTACAGAGTGTGGTTGTGTGTGATTGAAAGCTGTAGGAGAGGAAAACACGTAGTGACTTGGAAATATATTCCGGTAAGGGATGGTCAGAAGCAGAGAGGATGAGGTTTGCCCTTTTGGAAAGACTGGGAAATATAAACGCCGCAGAGGATAAGGTGCGCCCTTGGCTCTTTACATAACCCACACATGTGATAAACAGGTGAGTCTTCATCTGTCTGGCGTTGGAAAGTTCAGTGCCTGGAACACGACGCTTGAAATCCACTTGTCTACCGAAACAAACAGTCCAAGACCTTGGCAATTTTTTTGTTATCCATTCCCTTCTTTTCGTTTCCTTCCATTCCATTCTTCCTATTACTTTCATTTTTCATACCATATCGTACCATACTACCTCATAACGAACCGTACCTTAAGGTTCGGTATGGTGTGGTATGGTATGTATAGTTGCATTTCAGTAAGATCGTCTGGCATGGTTTTCGCACTGCCTTTTGTTTTTATTGTCTGTGTGTAAATGTATTATTCTTCAGCGCATATACCTTTCACGTAAAGTCCAGACTATCTGACGCTGCGTATCATTCGCCTTAGCATAAGCGGCGGAAGTTATAGCTAGATATCGATTAGACATTTATACGATTGTTATACTAGGGTTCATTTTGTTAAACGCAAGCATGAAACGACTGAACGCTTTCGATCGAGTCAGATGAATCGAGTCGAATGCTTCTACGCAGAGCTCGCGTACTAAGCCTAACCTACAGCCACTCAAATTTTGGAAAAATGCAGTCCAATTACTTCTATAGGACCGTTATCATAGCGCACAATGCATCGATCGATGGTCGCTTCAAGTGAAATTTTAGTCAAAAATCGGGGTCCAGATCCGCTGGAGAAGCTACATGTAGGTCGAAATCTAATCGGTTAATAGAAATACATTTGGATTAACATAATTTCGTTTTAAAGTTTTTTGGAATTGAATCTGTCTTGTCTAGTTATAAACTGCAGTCTTTAAACTTTGTCGAAAACACCTGGAAGTCTGCATCTACCATTCTAGCCGCGTCGGACGTACGTGCTTTGGTGAATGGGTATGTGTTGTCTTACCTGTGCTGTGCTCACCTTGCGTCGTTGGCACCTGTCGTTGCATGGCAGCGGTGGCGAAGAGTCTGCACTTGGGCGAAGAGCGTAAATAACCGTCCTAGTTGTAGAGATGTGATACTTGCCCCATCGATAAGTGATCCCTGTTCCCTCGTCCCATTTCAGCAAACGCCGAGAGGAACCAACAACGATGCTTTTTGCCAGCAGCCGTCAGCTGCAGCTGCTGCTGTAGCCCACTCTGCTCACTCCCCGCCTCTGGCTCCACCGTTAGCTGCCTTCTCCGACGCAACCGCCGCCGCCGCTGCCTCCGCTGCTGCTGCTGCTGCTGCGTATTGATCAAGTACACGAAACAACGCATCTACCCCATGACTAATCCATTGTCTCCTTCCAAGGCATATTCCCCCTTCCCAATCGCTCCCGCTGTCTTCATAACGCAAGTTGCCTCCTTCTCTCTCGCTGTCCCCTCGGAACAGCCATCAGACAGCGGAGACAGATAAGGCGCCGTTTTGCTTGCGACTCCAAATGGTCGTCTATATTATGTTTGTTTTTCGTTGTATTCATCGTCGATCGAGCTTCACTCTCACAATAACAATGCAAGTAGTCGTCTTAATCGTCATTGCCGTCGTTATTGATGTGACGATAATTGTGGTATTGATCGTTATGTTCACTGCTTGGCCAGCGTCATCGTCACGACGACAACAAAGATGATGATGAATATGATGATGATGGTAATAATAATAATAACATGCACTTGGAACTTATGCATAATTATATATAATTATGTATGAATTATGACAAACAACTGTAACCTGTAATAAGTTGTAATAAGTTGTAATAATCTGTATTAAGTTGTAGTTTATAATAATAAAAATATTATTATTCTTATTACTACTACTATTTGTCTTAGCATTTTCACATTAATTACAGGAACTATGACATGTTAGAGTATTTGAATAATACTACCTCCAATAATGCTGTCTTTTTAGTCGTCGAGACTGCCAACCGACCGTTGCCAGTCACCAAAACTTCATATGACCGTTTTTATTTTACTTGCCATCCACATAGCTTCCACTGCACAAATCTTCTCACGCTTTTGGGTGGATTGCTTACCTTTTTGATTTCCTTCCCAGTAGAGTCTTTAGCCTGGAAAATTTACGCACTAAAATTTTGCCTCCTGGGTCAAAAATGAGGGACTCGAGGACCTATTTCGAGTGAGGGCCATGTCCTCCTCCGGTTCACCTTCATTTGCGCCGTCGCTACTTGAAGAGTCTTCCACATCGTCACCATTGATATGTCTGTCATTCTGAGTTCCTCTTTCGAGTTGTTTTCTATAGTTTGTTTCCTTTAGGTCAGTGGTAGGTCATTTTGCGACCAATTGCTGTGACAGGTTTCCTTAAAATCGACGGAGACGAACGAAGCTGCATTCTGATGATGCTTCACGGCGACGGAACTCGATGGCACCAGAAAATAAATCAAGAAGGAGCTTCGGTCGACGAGGGTTGACTGGACAACGGGTGGATGAGCCTCCGATGAGACGGACTGTCATGTTGGCCCGTGATTCCAAATCGGTAGATGACCTCCCAACGGATGATGTATCAGTCGAAACGGAGGAGCACTGACTACTGACAAAACAACCTTTACGCCTCATCTGTTAGTCTTTGCTTAGATGACCAAAACAAACAAGAAGAACAGCAAACGACTACTGATCTCTGCCTCAATCTCTGCCTCTGTCTTTGTCTGTTACTCTTCATATGTGTTTGTCTTTCTGTGTAACCATCTCTGTCTCTCTCTCTTCCTGTGGCTCTGCGTCTGCCTCTGTCTCTGACTTTGTCTCTATCTTTATCTATTGGTTGATGCATGTGCATTAGACAACGGCGCCAAAGAAGTCGCTATTTAATAATAATAATAATAATAATAATAATAATAATAATAATAATAATAATACGAAAACTACTGCCACTACTATTACTGCTACTCCAACTGTTACTACTATAAAACATCTACAACAACTACTTCTACTACATACTACACCACAACTATTATTGGAACTGAGAGCAGAAACCATAACAAAACTTCACTTATCAAAGTTTTTACAACTGTAAATTAATCTTTCAATAGTCACAGATAATAATGATTAACAGTCATTAACGCAGTTCACATATGAATGGCATCATTCACACATGCCAGATATGTGCGCACTGTCACAACATCCATTGGCATGCAGCGTGCCGCTAACCGCAGATTGTTTGTTTGTTCAGTAGTTACTTTCTCAATGTAAGTAAATATTAAGTAGTTTAAAATGCTAACTTAAACTCACCAAATGGACAAAATCTACATGTAATAGTAACAAAAACGACTGCATTTTTTTTACAAAGACTGAAAAGCGTGAAAGACGACAGTTTTCTAAAAAATGCGGGCCGAAGTTTCTCGGCCCATTCCGGCCCGTTCTAAATCATGGGCTAGGCCGGACCTGGCCTCCTGGCCTGGCCCGGTGCTCATCTCTGTTTGCTACTTATCTCAGCCCACGCACTCAGTCAGCATATTTAAATGGGAATATCGGCCTAGTGTTTTGTTAACATGAGCTGTTTCACAGGGTCCTGAGTTTAGGTTTTTTGTTGAAAATATACATCACACCTCTAGGCAGACAGCTTGACAATCATTTCCCAGCGAATGATACACAAATCTACGTTTCATTTGACAGTTTTGTCTTGCAATTCATCTGTGTTGCTGCTGTCTGATGCCTTCGAGGAGCTGCTGTGTTTAATGGTTGCTAATAAATTCCTCCTGAACCCATCGAAGACCGAATTTCTACTGCTAGACACGCCACAGCAACTTAAGGAGTTTGATTGAATGCTTGAAACTGGGCGACCCACTTGTTGAGTTGACTGATGTTGCTGGTAATTCGGGCGTGGTTTTTGATTCTGCTATGTCTCTAGCAGACTACGTAAATGGTATTTGTTAGTCTTCACACATATATATTCGTGACATACGCAGAATTAGACTTTATGTTCCAATGTCTTCGATAATATCCTTGGCAAAAGCATTGACCTGCAGTCACCTTGACTGTTCTAACTCGTTTCTTGCTGGTATCAAAAAGCAAACATGCAGAAACTCGAAAAAGCTGAGAACTATTTAGCTAGAGAGACTAATGTTGCATCAAAATATGAACGTATAAACCATGTGATTAAATCTTTGCATGGGCTTCTTGTTCAGTCACGAATTTGTTTCAAATTTGTTTTTGCCGACTGGTAATGAAAGCGCGATAACATTGCATTTTGTGACTTTATCCTACCTTATCTATGTGTTTGATTTATCCTCCATTTCCTTTTATTTCTGCAGACTCAACTTTAATAATGTCTTATTGAATTGCCTATTCTTCGTAGCTCTTCTTCCAATATGAGGAGCTCAACAGATTTTGACTGTATGGCTATGCCGAGTGGATTGTGATTTTGAAATGCAATTTTGCTTAGAAGCGACCATCGATTCATGCCTTGTGTATTACGATAACGGCGCTGTATAAGTCTCCGGATTAGATTAGATTAAATTAGATCTTAGATTCGAATCCCCGCTGCTGAGGTCTTGGCTTAGGTAAACCGTTTCAGTTTTAGTCTTGCTTGAGATTATGTGGCTACATATTTGTGATATTTAAAAGTTTAGACGAATTGCAATAGGCCTATTCTGCCGACTATTCTCCTAAATAGTGAAAATTCTATAAAATTTGACTTCTATCCTGAGATATTTTAAAACGAGAGTTTGACCAATTAAAGACATTAATAACCGTTTATTCCAGAACATAACAATCACAATGTATCTAAAATGCTTTAAATGTATATCAGTCAAAGTAGCAAAAAGCTAAATATAAGCGTAAGGAATACGTGCAAGAGCTTTAAATTGGCATCTACTTTAAAAAATCTGGATTAACGAATATACGCCTAAACTATAAAATAAGTAGTTACACCATTCTACTCAGAGTTTATTACTGTTTCTAAAACTCGTGAAATTAGCCAGAGTTTCAACCTTACGATGTTTCATTAAGCAAACGATTCTTCTATGTGTTAAGCATGAGTAACATGATTAGCGCAATTAGGTCATACATTCAAAAGGATGCTTGTCGTTTCTCATCGTAGGCATGTATTTCTGGTTCTCTTATGCCTCGAATGGGGAATCCTACGGGTGCTCAGCCATGTAGTACACCAGCTTCTCTTGTGTCTTAGCGTCTTTCACATTGATGGTTGCATCGGAGTAATAACCCGCCTCAATTTTTTCAGTGATCTGCACCTTGTTGGAATCTCCAATGACGCCTCCGATAGGAAGAGCCCAGAAGTGATGGCCTTGGTATGGAGGGTTGTAGTTGACGGCCGTATCTCCTGTCAGATGCGCTTCATAGGTGATTTGAACGTGCATCGTTCCCGAGCTAGCGCTCAACTCCACTACCACCGACTGTCCCGCTTTCAGTGGGACAGTCACTCCAGTCTCCGTGCCCACGGTAGTTTGCTTGCTCACCTTTTCACTCTTACCCCAGGTGTGTTCGTAGCCAAACTTTGTTTGGCCTGTTACACCGGTTCCGAGGAAACTGATTCCGTACTTGACCGTCTGATCGAGGGCGATCTTGTTGCTGTTCGACCATTCGGTGGTCACAGAATTAGTGACTTGTTCGGAAATTTTGGCGACTACACTTATATCTGAGTTGCTCTCATTGTTGAAGGTTTTAGTTGCCAAAATGGTTGGTGTAGTGGAGATTTCCAAGATCTGTGCTTTTATCGGCTGAAGCACTCTCTGTACTTGCGGCCACCCGTAGGTCTTGTAGAGGTCATCCCACGGGGTTGGGCTGTGCAGAAAGGCATCGTTGGGCTTTTTGCCGAAATATTTTCCGACGGCTCGCTTGAGGTCGCCGTCGGTTTCAATGCCAAAACTGGCCCTCTCCGAGTCGGCGATGACGTCGACTGATTCCCCAGTTGCGGTGACACTTGACTCTTCGACTGTGGGTCCCGCTTTAATGTTGATTACTATACCAGACATACTGAGTTTGTAATCTATAAAAAGTACCATGATTACTGTAGATCGATCTAATAATTAAGTCACTTAATTACTTTAACGTTTGGTTATAAAAATCGGAGATTATCGCTGGAAAAGAAACTTCATGCATGGGAAGGAAATTTTGATCCAACATCACTTGAAGCTATAGACGTAAACTTTCAAAACCTGACAGAATCTTTAAGACTGTCATTCTCAGTGCAAGATTTGTACATTTGTAGAATAGTTTGGATTATGCTACAGTGGTATTTGACACAGCCATGGTTTTAATAGGACCTTTCGAGAATATTCCAGTTGAGGAGCATAAATTGCACATATTCTTTATCAGTTTTTGACAATTTGTTGTCGACGCATGTGGCACATTAAGAAAGGTAGTTCGGGTGCTGGATTTCCATAGTCATGTTTTTCCCTCAATCTAAATGTCCTTCAGCCCTGGACCTAACCTCTAAGGAATTGGTCATGAAAATTCGATAACATAGCCTCACGTTATCCTACCTCATCTAACTGTATACTTCATCTTCCACATCCTTTTATTTCTACAGATTTCACATAGGAGGTAATACCGTATTCGAAACGTTGCTCCTGTTATAACCAGTGATATAACAGGTACAGTAATATTTTAACTGACTTACAGTAAAATGCAATAATGTCAGTTTACAACGATTTTATGAGCAACTGTGAATATACGTACTTACGAGTATAAGCTCGATTAACCAATATGATTAATTTGGGCAACAGAGGCCTATGTCTCATGATATTTCTAAAAAAGTGTATTTTTTCAGGACCACTAGTTAATTTCCTTTAATTTTTACTAAGTTAATTTCCTTTAATTTTTACTATATTTTTTGCATATATTTCATCTCAAACTTGAGCGATATATTTGCTTTTGTTCTTTGTTAAAACATTACTCAAAATCCTTAGTAATAAAAGTTAGCGTTTTTATTATTTACTGTATCTTTCATTAAAGGATATCCTTATCTTTCATTTTATCTTTACTATTTATTTTGTCGTCACCTTTTGTTTTATCTGCATCTCTTATTTAACGCCGTACTTATGTTAAACAGCAGAAAATCTAAAAATGCTGAAAAATACATTTTCATATTTAGAAACATTATTCGACAGAGGACTATGTTGTTCCAATTTTTCATTTATTATATATTTTGAAAATCACTCTGTTTAAAAAAAATAACAATCACAACTCATCTCACCTCAACCGGTTTTCTTCCGTAGACGCTCGATTTTGGAACACCAGCGACTGGAGATACGCTTTTCGTTCAGACGACGTGAAGACTTGCCTTTAAGGCTCTTTTATATTGAACCGAAGTGGGTTGGAAAACGCACAAACAACTTTTATTGTCAGAAAAGCAATGAAAATATCAGAAACTGAGCTCAGTAAATTGAAATAGTAAAATGAAATTTGACTCCGACGAAAGATGAAATCCGCCCGGAATCAGTCTCAGTCTTTGGCCAGGTTTAGGTTAGACGTAATTTACGGTCTAACGATGGATGGGTCAGCAAGGGTGGAAGACGAGAAGGTTGTCTGCAGTGAGGGTTTAGGAGTACAAAAATTATAGCCAAAACAATTTAATCAACATTATCATCGGCGTTTTACTGTTAGAACTATGTGGACTAGAATAACGCACGACTCAGCGATTCGAAGTCTGTGTCAATCTGTGATTTTCCTCCTTCTTATTAAGATAAAATTAAGTGCATCTGTATTTTATGCAGCCCTGCTATAGTATTTTTGTAATACAAAGATTCTATTATTAGTAGTGAGACAAAGCGAGTCCACTCATTAAACTTGTCATAGTAGCCTAATATTGATCAAGCGACAGTCCTACACTCAAATCAATCAGAGGCTGAAGCTTAGACACTTTTTCCAGAGACAGTGAATTCTAAGCAACTAGAATGCAGATGCAAAATTTTACTTTTGCCAAGTTTAATGAACAACCTGAAATCGAATCTCGCTCATTCTCTGCTATAACGGTTTCTGTGTGAGGAGGTTGGTTTTCTTGTCTTAGATTTTTGGGAGTTGAAGAAATTTAATTTATCACCTGATGGTGTCTGCTGTTGATAGTGTCTGCTTCTTAAGCTAGCCTGAGAGGCATCCGTAGATATGAAGTGTTAGCGACTTCATTTTTCTTAGCCTCGGCATGTAAGGCGGGTGGCGAGCCCGCTCCATCGCCGTCTGATCTTCCCTCTCACCGTTTACGGTCGGTTTACTCATAATAACTGAGTTGGCGTTAGTGGAGCCGAAATCTCGAAAACACTTATGCCTAGGTCAGGTTTTGAACTCCCGCCCTCTTGGTTGACAGTCCAACACGCTAACCATTAGACTGTCGCGCACGAAGCGTCAAGTAATTAACTTCTATCAATCAGCCACTTTTATGCATAGGAGGCTTACAACCAGAGGAGAATTAAACGCGCTGTTGCAATGGGATAGAAAGCACCTTTGCAAGTGTGATCGCAAATTTATATAGCTCCATTTTAAAATGAACTCGTCAGATCGGCTCACAATATGAAAACATGAAGCCACAATCGACACAATCTTGTCAATGGGTACATTTTCTGTTATGTACCGAATAATTATATTTTGGTCACGGACTTATAATAGTCAGCTGTATATATGTGTTTTGCATGTATGTCTATGTTTCTCTAATCTCACTAGCCAAAGCAATCTCAAAACATTCTTATAGAGCCGTTTGAGAACCTCTCAAAAGTACTGGAAATCACATAACTCTGTAAAATGTAATGTGTGTTAACAGAAAACACTAATTAAGTAAAGACAAAGATAATACCCTTGTCTTATGAAAGAAACTTATAGGAACACGCTTTCATAGGAACTTCTTATGATCAGGCGCACAGAAGACCCCAACAATCCAACGATGTGATACTTTTTATACTCCTAAATTGCTTTTTCCATTGATAGGTTTCTAATTGCAACCAGAAACATCTACAGAACCGTTCCATTAAACCACTCAATGGCGCTCTAGACGCTAATCTGAATGATATTACAGATCATCTGCATCAAATCACCATCAACAAGCAAGCGATATTAAGATACCTACAAACGTCAAATGTGGGGGGGAGGCTTCACACGCACGTTGATCCCAACTAACGATTCCCATTTAGAGTTTATTGTTGACTCTGTGTTTAGCTACCTTTTACCTCAGTTTGCCTTAATAATCTTCTACCGTCTCCAAAATGACGAAGTGATGAGTGGGCATCAGATGGCCTAGCATCCGATGGACGGTCACCCCCAGATGCATATGAGGCTTGCACAGCTTAATTTGTACATGCCAGCATCGTATCCACAGCGCCATGACTCCCACCTAATATGATGTCTGGGCCCAGTTTTGGAACATGCTGAGCAGCTTACGTGCAGACAAGTAAACAAGTGTGCGGTCTTAATAAATGTGTGTCATTTTGGAATACAGCGTAAACAGGGTCTAGTAATGTAGCGGTTGTATTTTCTGCACTGTGTTGACACGAAGTAAGGTTCCTTTTTGGACTGTGTCTGGCAAAATGCCAACCTCCATTTTACGCTTCAAGCTGCCAGAACAAGTTAAAAGGCTCTTTTTGCTAATCATCGTCTAATTTGTAGGCTTGCTTCTTCTCTCCCGATTATATCCTCTTTTGCATTCTGGAGGCGTTTCATAATCATAGCAATCCACCGATGATACTTTTAACCTTGTAAATTGCTTTTATCCATAGACAGGATTGTGATTGCAAACAGAAATATATATAGCGTAATAATAATAATAATAATAATAATAATAATAATAATAATAATATTCAAAAGCATGACATCAACAAGTACTAACCATACCAGAGACAAAGCTTTCCCTTTTTTCCTAATCCTGAGGGATCACATGCACTTCGGAGAAAAACATAATAATAATAATAATAATAAATAATAATACTAAACAAACTATATGCCATGAAACTGTTGCAACACGTTCATGACCAACTTACCACAAACCTCGATTGCTGGCGTCTCTCTATGCAAATGTGCTCCTCAGGTTTGCCTCTTCATACCGAACCCCGAAAACAACTTTGACAGGATGTTTCACCTAAAACGGATGCCCATTGATCACAGTTGCTTGACTGGTCGTTTCGTCTAGACCAATGCAGCAAGTCTTTCATCGTTTTGGGCTATTATTCATCTTAGTCCCTAAGTTATATGATGATGACTATTATTCTTTACAACTCATCTGAACCATATAGACGTCATATCTATAAGTCAATCTGTTTACGCAACTCTCCACACAGTTTCAGTCCGGTGCACTTTTGAGCCTAGGTCGTCTCGATTGGCCTGGAAAGCTACATCGGTAAAGGCGCGTGCCAAAGAGACTCTGTGCATGAGGATTTCCGATTCGCAACCCGATCGTGGTTTTTTCAGAGATTTGAATCTCGAGCTTGGACGGTCAGTGCACAGGGACCTTAAATGGCGTGGAGACAATTGAAACGGGCAATGGTGATGAATTGTAAACGTAATCGTAACCTCGAACTTTCTAAAGCGCTACTGAAAAGCTAAGCGCAGCGCACCAGCTTATTCATGAGCGCTGCGTCAAGTTCGTGTGGTTGTCCAAAGATGCTCTATCAAGAACCAAGTCCGGTTGCCAGAAAACCAGACAGAGGAGGGGAGAGGAGGTTAGAGTGGGTTGTGTTGTGAAGGATCTCACCCGATCAATTTATTGAGAAATACCCAGGGTCGAAGCCTTACGGTCGCTGTGTAAAATCGTGTACATTTACTTTTACACTAAGTTGAAAAAGCTTCTGGTACACATTTATGCCAACCAGAACTAAGGCAGCTTTGATCCATGCTGCCGGCTTACCAGTTGGGTCCTTCTGTAAACGTAAAGGGACCATATTTTCAATTATAGGAGCTGAAGTTAGAATGAAAAGTTTGTTGTTAGAAAATAATTGTTTTGCCGTTAGATGCTAATAAAGATAATTGAATGACCTCAATCTAACCTACGACTTTTCTTGGCCTTTCTCTTACTTATTTCTATTCATAGGCCTTGTAATGTCACACACAGTTATGGCACCAATTTATGAAGTCTGCAGCATCCGATGACAATGGATTGCTGACTGCATCCATTATGGTTGAGTTCGTTAAACAGCAAAGGAATCACCCGGAGTTGAAGACGCATATTGCCCACCAGTACTTTAGGCTTCTGGATACCAATGACGATGTCTTTCTACATGTAGATTAATACTCCAGAGCATTCGCTCAAATCGGCTATCAGGATACCACCTTCATAAGAAGGGCTTTTGAGTCCATGGGAAACTTAGCTCTGAGGAGTTTTCCAATGACATATTTCAGCATTCCATATCAGTCGACTGAGAATAGCCCCTATACGTTGTTGTGGGAATCTTGTCTAAGTGGTCAATTCTAATTCTGATTTGACGTTGCTAACTGATATTCGATGACGAATTGACGTCAGTTCATAGATCCTCAACGCTTTAAGTTGACTTTTTATCTAAATGATGGTTGTCAGACGTCTATATTTCTTAACATACTTAACTTTAAACTAATGGTTGGTGTATTAACGCCAGGGTTGATTTTTAAGATGCTGTGCCTCATTGAGATGACAATGGCTTATGGGCATTTGAAAACATCTTCACCTGTCAGTCTATGTGAAAAAGATAAGCGACACAGAACATTAAGATGACTAGAGAACATAACAGGATCTTAGTTTGTTGATGTATTAAAGTGTTGAATATTTGTATTGAAGGTTCATTTAGAGTGTCATTTGATGAATGCATCGTCGAGCTTTGAGAAATATTAAACTACCTGAATACTAATTTTGCAACATTTTTAATTCACTAAATCAAAAACCTTGTGCAGAGGCGTCGATCATTTGGGTGCCCCCGCGGCCCGGGCCTCGGCGTTAGTTTGAACATTGGGGTCCGGCCATTGGTTGGGCTTCGGCAGTCTTTTTACTGTAAAATCGGTAAAAGCAGCTGTCGACTGATCAAAGTTCCCATTCTTAACTTTATGAGGTTACTAAGCAATGCCAATCCGTAATTTCCAGTTGTACCTCCTAGGTAGTGCTGTCTCTGCCTACCTTTGCTTAGACAGACAAACGGACAGACAAAGAGACAGATATACGAATATGTAAGCCTACTACATTAGTCGTAAGTACATATGTACTTATAATTATATGCAGGTCGACGAAGCGAACTGAGTTACAGGCAGTCAGACAGCAGACTTTCAGCCACACAGACTTTCAGTTGCCAGACTGACTAATGCACTAAATCACTAAATCAAAGACTTTACGCAGGGGCGTCGATCACATGGGTGGTCCGGGCCCCGGCAATATCTTGAGCATGGGGTCCGGCCATTTGTTGTTCCCCGACAGTATTCTAGCTATAAAATCGGTAAGAGGCAGATGTTGACTGATAAATTTCATAAAATTAATTTCACTTTAAGACATTAGTAAACAATGCCAATCCGTAATTTCCAATTGTTCCTCCACAGGTATTGGTGTCTTTGCCTACCTTTGTTTAGGTATACAAACGGACAGACAGAAAGACTGATATAGCCTATGAATATGTACTACATATATCATAAGTGCGTATGTAGGCCCACTTATAATTATACGGAGGTCGACCAAGCGAACCGTGTCACCGGCAGTCAGACGTACAAACTTTCAAACTTTCAGCCAAATAGGTCGCCCGACTGACTGATCGCCATGCAGTGAGCTCAGATCTAGCGAGATTTGACAGAACCTTGAAAAATTAATGGAATGCTGGCAGACAACTCGCCCTCACTGCTCATTGCTATATGGATGTCATTTTTGACCAGTCAGGCAGTAGGGGTGTAATCCGAAGCACTAAATTAGTTTCTTCAGCTATGAAAACATATAAATGTATATTATGCACCTATGGTTTTGTAATTTGGGTGGATACATATATATACCCGTACTCATATAGTCGCCCTTTAAAATTGTTATCCCACACAATCTCTGCATTGCTAGCCGAAGTAAGCTCCCTCTGTTTTATATATGAATATCGGATTTCGTTGATTTTTAACAAATAACATTATAGACACATTGCGTTCGGATTTGCTGATACGAACAATGGATAAATTTGTTACAAAACGAAAACGACTAGATGACAATTTTGATGGTGAAATTGCACATGTGGAGGTAGGCTGGTCAGCTTTTAATAATTCTTTCAGTGTGCATGCAAGGAGATGAAACTGAACACCAGTTACTTAGTTTTCATGGTTCGACTCCAGGTAAAGAAAATTTTCATGAGTTGACTAAGCTATCCATCCCATCCGCATAGGTAAAAGAAAAGAATCGCTTATGTAGGTTAAATAGCTGCGTCATTGTGCTGACATCGGGGTATAAACGAGATTACACAATCCGCATACGGCAAGTGACTTAAGTGTCTGTTCTGACAACAAAGAGATAAAACTGAAGTAGATTACAGGTAACTTGAAGCCTGCTTAGCTTAAACTTGCTCATAACTAAATATGGACTATAACTATGAGAGATTAGATTAAGATATCCAAAATGGTCTCTGTAATGACTTTTCATGCTAGCAGTTAAATAATAAGTATTATGTAAAAAGGTCCTGGAACCCAATATAAGCCCGCGCCCATAAAATGCTTGCAGCGGATCGACGCCTCTGACCTTGTGCACTGCCAGCATCCCAAAAACATTTTATGTGACAAATGTGGGTCACTTAAGGGTTCGTTATTGAAATATGAAGTAGTAGTTCCAATGCTTAACGACATTTTTGGCATCAAAGGTCGTTGAAGTCGCCCTCCTTATTTATCCACGCTTGGGAATGGTACTACCCGAACACGGCAGCTGCGGAGTCCTATTGAAATAGGGATCTCAGTTGGTCCTTTCATAGACACGCTTGCAAGTTGTATTCCATAAGTTAAAATGCTGGATCCGCCTCGTATATATATATATATACATATATACATATATACATATATACATATATACATATATACATATATATATATAAATCTGGAGTTCAAAGTTGAGTCAGAGCAGGAAGATTTTGCAGTTTCTCTCTCAGTAGAGCTCCGTAGCGAATTCAACTAGAAAAAGAATACCCTGAGCGTAGACTGCCGGTGGAAGAGGACCGTCCACCCGTCCTCATCGCCTATCGCGATCAGGTTTTAAGGGACTGCACTACTTGACTAGTTAGCTGCATCGGTGAAGGAGTACGCCCAGGATCCTCTGTGAGTGAGGAACCCGATTCACGACCCGATCGTGGCTTATTTCAGATATGCAAATCTTGGGCTAGTACGGTCCGTGCACGGGGACTTTAAATGACGTGGCGCCCATTCAAACGGGCAGCGGTGGTGAAGGATCTCACCCGATTAACTCATTGCAAAAATTAGCAGAGTTGAGCTATATGGTCGCTATGTAAAATTTGTACATTTACATCTCATTTCTTCTTATGGTGGTGGCAATAGGGTTAGAAAGTTAGTTCTATAGAACCTACTCTTAATGTTCTGGTTAGGGTTGATTTTCGGGTAATGCGCGTAGGGTAATACTTTGTTCTAGTGTCAATTTTCCACCCATCATGTGCCATAATGTGTCATCAAAGCTTGAAGGCATTAATTCTTGATTGGGATTAATGTTAGTCTTAGGTTCATTTTCATTTTTCGTTGTCTATGCATGGCTAATAAATATTCCTCTACTGGGTGTGATTTGTACTTCTCAGGTGGAGCAGAGCAGAGAGTCAGAAAAGAGGGAGATCGTTTTGGATTAAAACTCACTCAGCAGAATGTTTCTGTCTATTAATGTGGGACCCCACCCCTTAAAATTCACGGAACCCCGTAAGATGATAGAACAGTCATAGGCTGTACATGGAAAATCGTCGCAACAAATGCTCTGTTACGTCATATGGAAACACGATGCCTGAATGGTTGAGCGACCGCCTTGAAATGTGAAGGTTGTAGGTTCGAGACTCAAATTGGTATCGCAAAATTGTTAAGCGCTATCATCTTGTTGGTTTGCAATATGAGTATAAGCAAATAAATATTGAATGAGTTGATGAGTGAAAAGCAAAATAAAGATATAGTAGCTATCGTGCTGTAAGTCATCCAAACGACAATGGGTTCATCTCCAGTAAGATATGATGGAACTGGAATATGTACTATATGTATCTGTATCTCTATCTATGTATATCTTGGATCTTGACCTGGAACCGAACCATTTTGCCTTTCGATTTTGTTTTGACTGAGCGCCTGTGAATAAGCTGGTCCCCGCGGCGCGGCTTTCGTTGGGCGCTGTAGTAATCTCGAAATTACGATTACGATTACGACATATGTTCGACAATGTCTCTCAGTCAACGAGTCAGTACGCCATCTTGCGAGTGGAAATGAAAGCCGATGTTCCTTTGTTGGCGACCATTGAATTGTCGTCGGATTCTCCAGGTTAGGCTGCCCCTCTTCTCAATCTCATGCATGCTGTCGTAATTCTGCGCATCCACTGTTGGCCAATATATGTGTAAATAGTAATAGAGCTTTATTTCTGGTCTGTGTAATCATCCGTATAATGATGATGATGATGATGATGATGATGATAATGATGATGATAACAATAATAATAATAACAATAATAATAATAATAATAATAATAATAATAACAATAATAATAATAATAATAATAATAATAATAATAATAATAATATTCAAAAGCATGACATCAACAAGTACTAACCATACCAGAGACAAAGCTTTCCCTTTTTTCCTAATCCTGAGGGATCACATGCACTTCGGAGAAAAACATAATAATAATAATAATAATAAATAATAATACTAAACAAACTATATGCCATGAAACTGTTGCAACACGTTCATGACCAACTTACCACAAACCTCGATTGCTGGCGTCTCTCTATGCAAATGTGCTCCTCAGGTTTGCCTCTTCATACCGAACCCCGAAAACAACTTTGACAGGATGTTTCACCTAAAACGGATGCCCATTGATCACAGTTGCTTGACTGGTCGTTTCGTCTAGACCAATGCAGCAAGTCTTTCATCGTTTTGGGCTATTATTCATCTTAGTCCCTAAGTTATATGATGATGACTATTATTCTTTACAACTCATCTGAACCATATAGACGTCATATCTATAAGTCAATCTGTTTACGCAACTCTCCACACAGTTTCAGTCCGGTGCACTTTTGAGCCTAGGTCGTCTCGATTGGCCTGGAAAGCTACATCGGTAAAGGCGCGTGCCAAAGAGACTCTGTGCATGAGGATTTCCGATTCGCAACCCGATCGTGGTTTTTTCAGAGATTTGAATCTCGAGCTTGGACGGTCAGTGCACAGGGACCTTAAATGGCGTGGAGACAATTGAAACGGGCAATGGTGATGAATTGTAAACGTAATCGTAACCTCGAACTTTCTAAAGCGCTACTGAAAAGCTAAGCGCAGCGCACCAGCTTATTCATGAGCGCTGCGTCAAGTTCGTGTGGTTGTCCAAAGATGCTCTATCAAGAACCAAGTCCGGTTGCCAGAAAACCAGACAGAGGAGGGGAGAGGAGGTTAGAGTGGGTTGTGTTGTGAAGGATCTCACCCGATCAATTTATTGAGAAATACCCAGGGTCGAAGCCTTACGGTCGCTGTGTAAAATCGTGTACATTTACTTTTACACTAAGTTGAAAAAGCTTCTGGTACACATTTATGCCAACCAGAACTAAGGCAGCTTTGATCCATGCTGCCGGCTTACCAGTTGGGTCCTTCTGTAAACGTAAAGGGACCATATTTTCAATTATAGGAGCTGAAGTTAGAATGAAAAGTTTGTTGTTAGAAAATAATTGTTTTGCCGTTAGATGCTAATAAAGATAATTGAATGACCTCAATCTAACCTACGACTTTTCTTGGCCTTTCTCTTACTTATTTCTATTCATAGGCCTTGTAATGTCACACACAGTTATGGCACCAATTTATGAAGTCTGCAGCATCCGATGACAATGGATTGCTGACTGCATCCATTATGGTTGAGTTCGTTAAACAGCAAAGGAATCACCCGGAGTTGAAGACGCATATTGCCCACCAGTACTTTAGGCTTCTGGATACCAATGACGATGTCTTTCTACATGTAGATTAATACTCCAGAGCATTCGCTCAAATCGGCTATCAGGATACCACCTTCATAAGAAGGGCTTTTGAGTCCATGGGAAACTTAGCTCTGAGGAGTTTTCCAATGACATATTTCAGCATTCCATATCAGTCGACTGAGAATAGCCCCTATACGTTGTTGTGGGAATCTTGTCTAAGTGGTCAATTCTAATTCTGATTTGACGTTGCTAACTGATATTCGATGACGAATTGACGTCAGTTCATAGATCCTCAACGCTTTAAGTTGACTTTTTATCTAAATGATGGTTGTCAGACGTCTATATTTCTTAACATACTTAACTTTAAACTAATGGTTGGTGTATTAACGCCAGGGTTGATTTTTAAGATGCTGTGCCTCATTGAGATGACAATGGCTTATGGGCATTTGAAAACATCTTCACCTGTCAGTCTATGTGAAAAAGATAAGCGACACAGAACATTAAGATGACTAGAGAACATAACAGGATCTTAGTTTGTTGATGTATTAAAGTGTTGAATATTTGTATTGAAGGTTCATTTAGAGTGTCATTTGATGAATGCATCGTCGAGCTTTGAGAAATATTAAACTACCTGAATACTAATTTTGCAACATTTTTAATTCACTAAATCAAAAACCTTGTGCAGAGGCGTCGATCATTTGGGTGCCCCCGCGGCCCGGGCCTCGGCGTTAGTTTGAACATTGGGGTCCGGCCATTGGTTGGGCTTCGGCAGTCTTTTTACTGTAAAATCGGTAAAAGCAGCTGTCGACTGATCAAAGTTCCCATTCTTAACTTTATGAGGTTACTAAGCAATGCCAATCCGTAATTTCCAGTTGTACCTCCTAGGTAGTGCTGTCTCTGCCTACCTTTGCTTAGACAGACAAACGGACAGACAAAGAGACAGATATACGAATATGTAAGCCTACTACATTAGTCGTAAGTACATATGTACTTATAATTATATGCAGGTCGACGAAGCGAACTGAGTTACAGGCAGTCAGACAGCAGACTTTCAGCCACACAGACTTTCAGTTGCCAGACTGACTAATGCACTAAATCACTAAATCAAAGACTTTACGCAGGGGCGTCGATCACATGGGTGGTCCGGGCCCCGGCAATATCTTGAGCATGGGGTCCGGCCATTTGTTGTTCCCCGACAGTATTCTAGCTATAAAATCGGTAAGAGGCAGATGTTGACTGATAAATTTCATAAAATTAATTTCACTTTAAGACATTAGTAAACAATGCCAATCCGTAATTTCCAATTGTTCCTCCACAGGTATTGGTGTCTTTGCCTACCTTTGTTTAGGTATACAAACGGACAGACAGAAAGACTGATATAGCCTATGAATATGTACTACATATATCATAAGTGCGTATGTAGGCCCACTTATAATTATACGGAGGTCGACCAAGCGAACCGTGTCACCGGCAGTCAGACGTACAAACTTTCAAACTTTCAGCCAAATAGGTCGCCCGACTGACTGATCGCCATGCAGTGAGCTCAGATCTAGCGAGATTTGACAGAACCTTGAAAAATTAATGGAATGCTGGCAGACAACTCGCCCTCACTGCTCATTGCTATATGGATGTCATTTTTGACCAGTCAGGCAGTAGGGGTGTAATCCGAAGCACTAAATTAGTTTCTTCAGCTATGAAAACATATAAATGTATATTATGCACCTATGGTTTTGTAATTTGGGTGGATACATATATATACCCGTACTCATATAGTCGCCCTTTAAAATTGTTATCCCACACAATCTCT
This sequence comes from Norana najaformis, assembly GCA_964023275.1. Classification (NCBI taxonomy): domain Eukaryota; kingdom Metazoa; phylum Annelida; class Clitellata; order Crassiclitellata; family Hormogastridae; genus Norana; species Norana najaformis. The sequence continues at coordinate 23,267,961 of OZ029919.1, forward strand.
GCATTGCTAGCCGAAGTAAGCTCCCTCTGTTTTATATATGAATATCGGATTTCGTTGATTTTTAACAAATAACATTATAGACACATTGCGTTCGGATTTGCTGATACGAACAATGGATAAATTTGTTACAAAACGAAAACGACTAGATGACAATTTTGATGGTGAAATTGCACATGTGGAGGTAGGCTGGTCAGCTTTTAATAATTCTTTCAGTGTGCATGCAAGGAGATGAAACTGAACACCAGTTACTTAGTTTTCATGGTTCGACTCCAGGTAAAGAAAATTTTCATGAGTTGACTAAGCTATCCATCCCATCCGCATAGGTAAAAGAAAAGAATCGCTTATGTAGGTTAAATAGCTGCGTCATTGTGCTGACATCGGGGTATAAACGAGATTACACAATCCGCATACGGCAAGTGACTTAAGTGTCTGTTCTGACAACAAAGAGATAAAACTGAAGTAGATTACAGGTAACTTGAAGCCTGCTTAGCTTAAACTTGCTCATAACTAAATATGGACTATAACTATGAGAGATTAGATTAAGATATCCAAAATGGTCTCTGTAATGACTTTTCATGCTAGCAGTTAAATAATAAGTATTATGTAAAAAGGTCCTGGAACCCAATATAAGCCCGCGCCCATAAAATGCTTGCAGCGGATCGACGCCTCTGACCTTGTGCACTGCCAGCATCCCAAAAACATTTTATGTGACAAATGTGGGTCACTTAAGGGTTCGTTATTGAAATATGAAGTAGTAGTTCCAATGCTTAACGACATTTTTGGCATCAAAGGTCGTTGAAGTCGCCCTCCTTATTTATCCACGCTTGGGAATGGTACTACCCGAACACGGCAGCTGCGGAGTCCTATTGAAATAGGGATCTCAGTTGGTCCTTTCATAGACACGCTTGCAAGTTGTATTCCATAAGTTAAAATGCTGGATCCGCCTCGTATATATATATATATACATATATACATATATACATATATACATATATACATATATACATATATATATATAAATCTGGAGTTCAAAGTTGAGTCAGAGCAGGAAGATTTTGCAGTTTCTCTCTCAGTAGAGCTCCGTAGCGAATTCAACTAGAAAAAGAATACCCTGAGCGTAGACTGCCGGTGGAAGAGGACCGTCCACCCGTCCTCATCGCCTATCGCGATCAGGTTTTAAGGGACTGCACTACTTGACTAGTTAGCTGCATCGGTGAAGGAGTACGCCCAGGATCCTCTGTGAGTGAGGAACCCGATTCACGACCCGATCGTGGCTTATTTCAGATATGCAAATCTTGGGCTAGTACGGTCCGTGCACGGGGACTTTAAATGACGTGGCGCCCATTCAAACGGGCAGCGGTGGTGAAGGATCTCACCCGATTAACTCATTGCAAAAATTAGCAGAGTTGAGCTATATGGTCGCTATGTAAAATTTGTACATTTACATCTCATTTCTTCTTATGGTGGTGGCAATAGGGTTAGAAAGTTAGTTCTATAGAACCTACTCTTAATGTTCTGGTTAGGGTTGATTTTCGGGTAATGCGCGTAGGGTAATACTTTGTTCTAGTGTCAATTTTCCACCCATCATGTGCCATAATGTGTCATCAAAGCTTGAAGGCATTAATTCTTGATTGGGATTAATGTTAGTCTTAGGTTCATTTTCATTTTTCGTTGTCTATGCATGGCTAATAAATATTCCTCTACTGGGTGTGATTTGTACTTCTCAGGTGGAGCAGAGCAGAGAGTCAGAAAAGAGGGAGATCGTTTTGGATTAAAACTCACTCAGCAGAATGTTTCTGTCTATTAATGTGGGACCCCACCCCTTAAAATTCACGGAACCCCGTAAGATGATAGAACAGTCATAGGCTGTACATGGAAAATCGTCGCAACAAATGCTCTGTTACGTCATATGGAAACACGATGCCTGAATGGTTGAGCGACCGCCTTGAAATGTGAAGGTTGTAGGTTCGAGACTCAAATTGGTATCGCAAAATTGTTAAGCGCTATCATCTTGTTGGTTTGCAATATGAGTATAAGCAAATAAATATTGAATGAGTTGATGAGTGAAAAGCAAAATAAAGATATAGTAGCTATCGTGCTGTAAGTCATCCAAACGACAATGGGTTCATCTCCAGTAAGATATGATGGAACTGGAATATGTACTATATGTATCTGTATCTCTATCTATGTATATCTTGGATCTTGACCTGGAACCGAACCATTTTGCCTTTCGATTTTGTTTTGACTGAGCGCCTGTGAATAAGCTGGTCCCCGCGGCGCGGCTTTCGTTGGGCGCTGTAGTAATCTCGAAATTACGATTACGATTACGACATATGTTCGACAATGTCTCTCAGTCAACGAGTCAGTACGCCATCTTGCGAGTGGAAATGAAAGCCGATGTTCCTTTGTTGGCGACCATTGAATTGTCGTCGGATTCTCCAGGTTAGGCTGCCCCTCTTCTCAATCTCATGCATGCTGTCGTAATTCTGCGCATCCACTGTTGGCCAATATATGTGTAAATAGTAATAGAGCTTTATTTCTGGTCTGTGTAATCATCCGTATAATGATGATGATGATGATGATGATGATGATAATGATGATGATAATAATAATAATAATAATAACAATAATAATAATAATAATAATAATAATAATAATAATAATAATAAGCGCCCCGCTATCTGTATCTAACCTTAAAATGCCATTGCATTCAGAGGCACATTTTCAGCCGGCTGTGAAAACTACTGGGACGAGGCCTGATTTCTCAGACATCCTTTTATACCCTAACTTTAATTTTTTTAGTTCCCGATGGATCATGTCTACCTCGGGTAGAAAAATAATAATCTGTATCTTTTCCTGTGTCTTGATCTTTCTCTGTTTCTGTATCTATAACGGTCTGTCTGTCTGTCTGTCTGTATGTATGTCTGTCTGTCTTTCTGCCTGTTTTTCGTTCTGCCTGTCTACAGTCTGTAAACGTGTCTGTCTGTTGTGTATGGTATGCGTCCGTCGGTTCTTCTGATCCGTTGATTTTGATTGTCGATGCACTCAGTTACTTCGCCACTCTTTCCACTCTGATACTCTCTTCGCTCAGATCCGATGTCCAGGCGCCCGAAAAACCGAATAAAGCCACCCAGTCCATGGCCCACCACCACCACCACCACCACCCTCCGGAGTATGAACTCAGGATTTTGTTGTATCATCATCACCACCGCCACAATCGTTGTAGTCATAGTTATTGTAAGTATATACATGCATGCATGACTGTCCTTAACGCGGAGTATTTGCTGCTGCCGATTCGATGATCAACGACGCCTTCGGATCTATGACAATGGGCGTCGTATTCATCAACTAAGCCTACAGGATTTTTCCTGTTTGTTTTACCCAGGCGAAGACGGTATCGATACAACAGATCAGTTCAAAGTGGCGCATCGGTTGTAGTTTTCAGTTTTTAACGACGTCCTATGCCAAACATTGGAGCGTTGCCAAAACCGAGGTTGATGACCCTACCGTAGCTCGTTTATATAAAGTCACAAAGAAGAGTATTGCCAAAGATCTTAAAATACACTAAGATATGACACTTAATTCATCCTAATGTCCAAGGCTCTTGTCTTATGAAATGTCAAACGGAAGGTGACGCTGCAATCGACAACGTTGTGAGCCAATCAGCGACGTCGTATTATCTAAAGGCCCCGATGAACGTGGTTGAATCTACTGACACTAACCTTTATCATACTTGCCGCTAGGTGGCGCCGGTGTTTGGCTTTGTTGACCACCACATACGCGAGTTACACAGCAAAGATAGGGATTGCCAAATGTAGGCCTAATCTAAGATCTTTGGTATTGCGGAGCAGTATTAGTTCCTAGTGTTAATGACAACCTATGCCTGCCAATGCCGTTGACAGCGACCTTGCCCTTACAGCGTTGATGCTATTCACTGGCGTTTTAGTGTAGTAGTAGTAGTAGTTCTAATGTTTAACGACATCCTAAGACATCAAAGGCCGCTGACATCGCCCTCGTCTTTTATCCAGGCTTGGGACTGGCACCACCCAAGTACGGCAGTGCCGGAGTTCCCCAGTTTTAGAACGCAGTGCTGAATTTATTCCAGCGTATGCGCACGCATTTTAAAGGTGTGTAAATGCAGATTGTGTTGTCCAGTGTTTAACGACATCACGTGGATGTCAGGACCGTTGACATCGACCTTATTTTACTTTCATAACAACTTAGGCTTCTTATTTATTGTGCATCTGTGAGAGGGCAGGTAGACCGCTTCTGTTTAACGACCCTCTCCTCATAAAGGAGATCATTAACCCGCACGTCTCTTATATCCAGGGATGTGAGTGGCACTACTCAAGTACATCAGTGACAGATTAGTCCCTGTCAGAAGTGCTTGCTTTAAAATATATCTTAATATCTCTACATCTAAACACTGGGCGGCCACGCAGTTTGACGTATGGAGCAAGAATTTAGGAATCGCCACCTGTCGAAAGAAAAGTGTCGTCGTAACCTGGTTTTTCGCTTACATCTTTAAGTGTCGTAGTGCATAAAAATTTCAGAAGCAGAGACAGGTAAAATGTAAACGACTTCTAAAGCAGTCTTAGTAATTAAAAATCAAAGAGACAGGCATCGATGCATCTGACCCTTAAATTATACAGAAGAGTGGCTTTTCTCAGCAGAGATATTGGGTGCAAATGCATAAGACCCATCAGCAATTTTGAAAGGTCCTGGAAGGGTCTAAAACATATTAGGGTATCTACACGCGGTATTTTAACAGCATTGTTCTTTGTATCCGAGTATTCAATAACTTAGTTCTGGAAGTCTGTTACTCTTTTAAATTGCAAATAAGACTTACTAATTTCATGTCAGTTCAATCGATGTAACGATCGCCTAACCGGGTAACTAGATATTGGAACACAGACCTGGCTTATATAGGTCTATTCCGGGGCGGTGCTGAAAAATTAGGCACGTATCGGCAGGAGAATCTTTATTGTGATTCGTTCCGTGGCAGGAAGCCAGTGCAGAGAAAAGGAAACTTCGCATTGCTGTGTGTTCGAACATTTACTACAAGATGGAATCACATTTATAAATTTAAATTTGTAAAAAAAAACCTTAGTGCAAAATTCTATTACTATAAAATTGTTTCGGCTAGATTAAACTGGAAAAGAAAGATAAAGAAGATTCAGAACAAGATTTGGTCTGATTTTTCTTTAAATGCGTTTTCACTTCATCGCTTTTGTCATTTGACTAAGGAATGCATATATATATATATATATACCATCTTCAGCATGGTATCAATGGTTCATCTTAATATGAGTTACACACGTTTAGTTTTTCAATATGTAACTTGGAGCAAATTATCTTATTATGTGTCCTTTTATGGGTGCTGTGATCTAAATGACTATTTCACTTTTGGTTGCTTAGTTTAACGTTTCAAATGAAATTCAGAACTGCTGCCGAATCTTAGCAAACTACTAACTGAAAAAGACATTTTAAACTTTAATATCATTGATACATCTACATTTAACATACTGAAGTTGAATCTTTAGTAAAATGCGCCAATAGTCATCATCACTCAAGCATGTATATGTCGGAGTATATTGATTGCGTCTTCCAAGACTTTATCGACGGCTCTCTTCGCTGTTCTAAATGATGTGAACGTTCTTTTAGAGCGGTAACCCATATTTGTCTAACCCATATAGATCAGTTCTGCTGTTATTATAAACACGGTCACAAAAACTAAATAAAATGCTTTAGAACCAAGTGTACACGGCCTTATTTTGGAGTGGATCGGATATTCCAGTGTAGGTGGTTAAATATTAGAGCGTTTGTGAGGTTCTTTAAAGGCGCTATATCAATGGCCAAATGCATACATGCATACATACATAAATACATACATAAGTGCATACATAAATACATACATAAATGCATACGTAAATGCATACATAAATACATACATAAATACATACATAAATACATTCATAAATACATACATAAATACATACATAAATACATACATAAATGCATACATAAATACATACATAAACACATACATTGAACGTTTCACAAACATTACTCTGGGTGAACACGGATATTGCACATACATTCCCATTATTTCTATCTTCCATTATTCAATACTGTAAATAAAGTTGTTAATAAATTAATAAAGGTGATAAAAATAGTACGAAAACAAGACAGTGGCAGGTAATTAAGATTAATAAGAAATTATAAAGTGATCGAAATGTTGTGTTTAATGAAGTTCAGGCATGTTTGAACAAAAAAGTGTATCACTGTATTTCAATTTCTAGATTTTTATATGAATATGCATTGCTTGACGCGTCCGGCACGCCAAGCATAAGATTAGTGCAACTGTCGGCTTTGAAGATGAAACAACGGTTCTGCACTGAATAGAATATAAGCTGACGAGGAATGCGGCTGACCAGAGTTATGTTGTCATCCTTTTTTGTGTAGCACGACGTCTGAGTTGCTAGGCCGGTAAAGTGAAACTATACACTTAATAATTTTCAGCCGGAAATGTCAATAATCGTGGAAACACTTACAGCCCTCGGCAGAAATCAGTTAAAGGATTGGTTTTATACTTTCAGTTATCGTACCTAGACCGACAACTTACGTTAGGCGTGTTTAAGTCACTGCTTCCGTATGCAAATTCATTTTTAAAAGACGGCAACTGATGTAGGCCGGCTGTACGTCTTGTAAGTTCTTTGTTCACAACCGCTTATAGTATTTACACCCAGCATAATTAACCTCAGCGTTTGGTTACAAATTGTTATCTTCAATATATGTCAAAATGCCCATTCATGGGGACGTTCTTTCGATAAAGTTGAATCGTATTTCAGCGCGGCCTCTGATGAACTGAGTTCAGTCTTTTGTCGAACTGCCAATTCTCAAGGCTTTCCGATTGCGTTGAATCGCAAAAATTCAGTTACCACAGCGCGGCCTCTGGGAAACTCAGCTGCAACTGTATGTGGAACTGCGAATTCATAGGTTAAAAGTTTACCTATAGTTTTGAGTCATGTTACACAAAATTCAGTTCACGACTTCTTGTGAACTAAGCTTCAGCTATATGCTGAACCGCCAGTTCATAGGTCGAAGGCTTTCCGATAGCGCTGTATCGTAAAAATGTTAGCCATCATAGGGCGTCCTTTGTTGAACTGAGCTATAACGGCAGTCTGTCTATCGTTCATGTTTTCTTCTACAGATGAGTCGACAGAGGGCGCAGCGGAAGTTCCTCGAGCATGCGCTGTAGAGAAAGAACCTCGACGAGAAGTTGCTGTAGTAGAGAAACTGGATGAACTCCTGCCAGATGTAGGCCTGAAGCGACAGGTGGTAGGACTCCTTGCGAAGGCTGATGACGAAAGCGTGGATCCTAAAGGCGTAACTCGGCAGGTTGAGGGCAATGAAAACCGTCGAGACAACGAGCAGGGCTCGCGTGATACGCACCTGAGTGTGCTGCTTCCGCGTTAGCACCCTCCACGTCCTATTGCTCCCGGCCGCGCCCATGGTGGTACTGGATATGTGGTTGTTAACGGCGGTCTGCGAGGGCTTAGTGCTGGAAAGACGGCGAATGTCGATGGTGCCCTTCTGGACGGTAGAGTAGTTGGAGAACATCTCGTCTGCTGATGAATCGAGCTGGGAATTAATGCCCTTTCTTCGGCCCGTGTAATGGCAGATTTTAATGCCTATTGCGGCGTTCATGATGAATATCGAGAACAACGGGACGACGACGATCAGCACAGTGTCGACGGTTCGAACCACCTGCAACATACAATACCAGATATAGGGTAATTGTAATTATAATAAGAATTGTACATATCGCCGCTTCAAGAGAAACAAATCAAGAAACGCAAGGAGTGAATCTTGCCGCCGGCAGATTTCAGCTTATTGCATCTCCTCGACCTTTTGTAATTGTAATTGTAATTTAAAATTTATAAAGCGCCTCCTAGAGGATAAACTCAACAGGGGCGCTCCCGACCCGAACAAGTAGAATCACTATTAAACAGTCTGACATATTCTCACAGCGGATGCATATACACAATGCCGTCTAAGGCTGCACGTGTATAAACATAATGGCGCTACATAATTTATAGCGACATGTCCCCATGTCTCAGAGGCGCCGAGCAATCTCATTCAGCTCTGTCTAAAACTTGTTATTTCCTCAACATCTAAGCCCAATGAACAACACAATCTCCAACACGTCGACATCTCGTAAACATTAGCCGGGTGAAGGGAAGACGCATCACAGATTCTGCCACTGTACGCAACAAACCCACCGTCGTCAGTCCTTTCATCCTTCCCTCCCTCCCTCCATCCCTCCCTCCCTCCCTCTCACTACTCCTCAAATGACGCCTTCATCGACTGATTGACGGCAGCTGTTAGCGGTATATTTTCTAACAGTTTCTTCTCATATGTATCGGACAGGAAGCAAGTTGATTGTGCGCTGTTTTTCGCAAAGTGCTTGACGACATCGGATAGCGTTGCGTTAAGCTCCATTTCTTCCTAGTTGCTGCGTTCCATTAGCGTGAAATGGGCCACTGAAACAACAGAATGACGCCAACGGGCGCCTGGTGATGATGCTTCAAGGGGCGACTACTGGAAGTGAAGCAGTCAGTCAGTGGCTAATTGCCACCTGTAGAATATTCTTTTAATAGACACCAGTCTTATAGGCCTACGTATCAACGTGTGTAATGGTGTTTGTTGATGAGGAGCCGCTTTTGACCAGAGTCGTCGTGGTGTTTGTGACAGATCTTCAATTTAGAGTAGCCGAAGGCAAATTTACGTTGAACATGATTTATAGGAGCCAGCTGCAATGCAGTCGTTAAGCAGCAGCAGCTAAGGAAGCTGACGGCGACGCGGTGGATGAAGATTGTAAGAATAAGAAAGAAGAAAAAAGATTGTAATAAATAGGATGATGGGTGTCGTGATCAAGATAAGTGACAGCAGATGATGATGACGGTGTTGATGATAATGGTGACGTTGATGATGATGATAACGATGATGACCGTGATGATGAAGACGACGATGACGATGATGAAATTGTCGCTAATTATTACAATAACGATGATGTTGACTACGCGATGCCTATGAGAATGATGACAACAATAATGTTGCTGTTGGTCGTTGTTGTTGTTGATGATCATAATGACAATTATCGCAAGGGATGAAATACATTAATACAATGATGATATTAATACGACGTAATGTAGGCCTAGTACTGTATAGGAACATTTATATATCGCCATTTCAGGAAACATCATCACACCAAGTAACAAACACAGGCAGCTGTGTTGTAGGATCTCACCCGATAAATCCCGGCTGATAAGAGCAGGGTCGAGGCCATACGGTCGCTATAGAAACACATTTTCACATTTACACGTTCCAAATGTTGAGCTTCAAACAAGATCGCCCGCAGTTTATGGCGTGCTGTACATCTGAACTAATTAACCCCAGAAAATGTTTGTTAATATAATAACCACATTTACTTTGGCTTCTAAAACTTATTGTTTTGGTAATTTGCAATTATTCAATAGGAAAATTGTCTAAATTTATTTACGCCGCAGTCATGACTTAATTAGATGCTTTTGGCAATGCCTTTCACGATGGCGTTTGGTATAGGCAGCGTTAATGAGCTGTCGTCATTGTTAATGCTGTTGCTGCTGCAGCTGACAAACGATTCTCAGAGACGACCAATGTAGGTTGATGCTGATTATTATGATGACTATAACTGATGTTGACTATGCCACCATTGCTTGCGATGGTCGTGATGATGAAGATGATCATGATGATAATGACGACGATGATGATAATGATATGATAATGATGATGATGACGATGGCAACGACGACGACGACGACGATGATGACGATTATGACTGCTATTGACGAAGGCATCACTGTTTGAGGTGGAAATGATGATAATAATGAAGAAGAATTTGATATCACTATTTCATCAGATGATAACGATGACGAATTCGACGAAGTGGATTATCATGATGATAATATCATGATATTATTATTATTATTATCATCATCATCATCGTCATCATCATTATTCGAGCCCTCAGTTTAGTTTTTCTTGAAGTGGAGTTACAACAATTTCTGCTTTAAAATACAATTATCGCTATTAAAATATGATGATGAGGATAACGATGATGTTTTTGATGATGATGTTGTGGTGCCATCGATTTAGTCCCTATTTCGGCCAGGGTCCTTATCTTACGTCATTTCCGCAGTGAAAGGACATTTTCCGGACAACACAGTTTAGCTGATGAGACGATTAGATTAGATTTCACAATAACATCATCAGTGGTCTACCTGTAGTGGCACACGGTACTTGGTTTTCTCGATGCACACCTGCATTCCGTTGTAGTAATGAACGCTCGTTGTGAACAGCGAGAACGAGTAGAAGACGAGTGACGTCAGCGTCAATGACGTCATCACGGCCATGGCTCGCTTCCGAGTGCAGAGCTGGTGGCGTTTGAGTGGATGGAAGACAACGATCCAGCGCTCGCAGGTGAAGCTCACGACGGTCCAGGCAGACAGGAAGCTACATACGTACAGGCAGTAATGGACCGTCTGGCACCACCCGTTCTTGTGGAAAATGTGGATGCCAACCCAGCCGAACCAGACAACGAAGATCGAGACCAGCGAAATGTTGTCGACCATGGCCAGGAAGGCCAGATAGAGGCTCGAGCTCTGGCGGCACAGGCGAGGCGTGGCAACGTAAACGAGGAACGAGACAGTGTTGCCTACGATGCCGATGAGGATGATAATTGGAAGGACATACTTGTGCAGGATCGAGATGACCTTCTGGAATTCGAGGCCAAAGTCGTCGTCGCCATAGGAGAAGGATTGGTTGCCGAGAGATGAATTCTCGTCGTCGCCAAAACCCAGGACCTGTTCTTCGTCTTGGTTGAAGTCAATCATCTGGGTCTGGTTGAAGTTCACGTTATCTGAACCCAAAAGATAGGTCATGACGTGCGTCATATATCCCTGGAAAAATCCCAAAGGAAACATCAATTACTTTCATCGTTATCATCATCATCATCATCATCATCATCATCATTATCGTCATCGTCGACATCGACGTCGTCGTTGTCATCTTCATGGTCAACAACAACAACAACATTAACAAAAACATGGCTATCGTAATTCCTCATCCTCAGTGCATCCTCATACCCATGATAGTATTTGCGTGAGTGACTACTTCTGCTGTAGCGAAGTGTCTATTGACATCATATGATTGAACTATTTTTGGTAAATTAAATTTATTTATTTTTTGGATAGACGGGTTCTGAGGTTACAGTCGGGTAAAGAAAGAGAAGCTGTTTCAGTTATTGATGCACATAAGAATATGGAACAAATATATTAACTCGCTTCAGATATGGAACTGTCAAAGCCGCCAGTCCACGCGATCACATCAGCCAACATCATCGCTGTTTTCAAATAAGCTTAAGTCCACAGTACACCATAAAAAGTTTCTCTGTTATTATCGACGGCCATAAAAAGTATCACTGTAATTATCAACGGCGTTGACTACATTTCGGTTAGCGAAAAAGTGCACAACTTCAAAGACATCACTGTTATTGTCATCATCATGATTATAATTATCATCATCTGTAGCGGCCAAGGTCATCCTGTCACGTGTTGTTTCTGCCAGGATAGTGTAGGAGCGAACACCGTGACATTATCATCATCATCGTCATCGTCGTCGTCATCGTCGTCATCGTCATCGTCATCAACACTTAAGTGGAGTCATTGATATTACTACCACTGGTGTAGCTATGAAGACTGATATCGATGTTTTTACCTAGTTATTTAAAATTTATTTATTTATTTTATAAAAATAATTTTCAGTATTTCCGTGTTATTATACATGTTTTTTCTATAGGAAAGATGTCTGTTTGCAACACGAAATCGTGATTATGATGGTGTTTGCCTGTCTGTATAAGTAAACATAGTACAAAATACATAAAGTGCTAAGAAGATTTCCGTTATGACCTAGTCATTGGTGGATATTACGGAATTGTGTTTGTCGTAAATTCATGAGTTGAAAGTCCTTTCTGCGGGATCAGAGACACAACATCAATTAAGAAGCGTAACAGCTTTTGACTCGGCGCAGATTTCATGGAAGTAAGGCTTCATAGGAACTACTGCACTGGTTCAGAGTATCTCCAGCTGAAGATATATTTTTATATAGGCCTACAAGTTTCTCTACGAATTTGGAAATCCAGGTGCGAAGTTTGATGGTCTATACCTAGACGTGCAATCGCAGCCTTAGAAGCTCTCTGACCTAAAATCTTTTTAGAGAACAAGTCACCTGGTAGCAATAAGACGATATAATCATCGCATATGAAAGACTCTAAAATATAATAATCAAAAATTAGACATTCTGAGTCTAGAAAATGTTGAAATTAGAAATATACAGGTCTCTGGTCGAAGCAGGTAGTTACAGGATACTTTAGCGTCGGAGGATTGCCAATAACTAAAAAAGATACAGTTGATTAAAGGGCCTAAGTGCCAGAAGGTGACGGATAATCTTTTTCAATGAGGGGCGACTTATAGGCCTCTATGCATGACTTGCTATGCTTAGAACATCAAAGCAGGCTTCTTCAAGGAGTTTTGTTTAAAAAGCCAAGTATATTATTTTAAAGGTAAGATATCTCAACAGATGTTCCTGAGCCAGAAAATAGCTGTCTTGTTATTGGATTGCTGATGCTATTTTGCCACATTTGACCTTTCAACCTCAGGACAACGTCTGTCAGTATCACAGTCTATGAAGGCGCGCTCTAAACGAATCACTAATACCTTGAGGGACATGATTTCTAATAGCATTTCATTTCTGCTTTGATGCATAGCTTTCTCCCCTAGGAAAGGTCGGTCTCCTAAAGGGCGCTATAAAAATTTGCAGGTAATTCAAAATAAACGGTTACTTAGGCTTGCTAGTATTTGCAGGATTGACGAAACCTTGTAACAGTGTTTGTTATTGTTAATTATACTTATTATGACACTTACGTGATTTGCATTTATTCACAGTAAAATATTTATCAAACAAACAGGAATGTTAATACTGAAACCTGCCTGTTCAAAATTCATTCTGTAATGAGATAATCAGTATTCAGTAAGGAGCTGTGATACTTTTGAGTTGACCTGTTGATACCAGCAGCCATAACTTTGTATTGCGTGCAACTATCTGTGATGAAATTTGTTGCTGGATCAATGAATGGTTTCATTCATTTATTCATTCATTCATTCGTTCGTGCAGATCAAATGAAAGGTAAATGTGACACTTGTTTACGCTCTTCTGTTTACATTCTCAGATGAGTGGTCCTCGAGATGAAGAAGCTGTCGGCTCAAGCGCAAACACAGCTGCAGCAATCTAATAAAAGGCTACATTTAACTTTAAAGCATACATGAACTTTAAATATATCTTCAGCTGGAGATACTCTGAACCAGTGCAGTAGTTCCTATGAAACCTTACTTCCATGAAATCTGCGCCGAGTCAAAAGCTGTTACGCTTCTTAATTGATGTTGTGTCTCTGATCCCGCAGAAAGGACTTTCAACTCATGAATTTACGACAAATAGTTCCGTAATATCCACCAATGACTAGGTCATAAAGAAAATCTTCTTAGCACTTAGCATTTTTCACTCAATTATGTTATGTATGATATCAATTATTTATATCAATCAATTATGTTATATATGATATCAGTTATGATAATTATGTACACAGCAGTTCACGCTCGATATTTCAGCGCAGAAACTTCTTTTTGGTTAATTCTAGATGGTTTAAAGCATACACAAAATGGCAGTTATTGGTTATCTAGTTGTCTAGACACTTAGCATAGGGCTTTTCGGGTTTCTCAAAAAATCGCAGCCCACGCTAGCCTAAGTGGTATTAAAGTGCATTAAGAGCAAAAAGTTCATCAGTAAGCGAGCAGTGCCATAATAATCAGAAAAGTCACCACTGGCGTGCCCCCGCATACACGTAGAACCCAATCTACTACGGAAGAAACAGATGAAGCAGACACCAAAATTGACGGAGTGCATCCGACTGCACCGCAGGCAATTATCAATGAACTGCAATTGCAAACAAATGAATCCAGACCAAACACAAAGCTCTATTGATCTGCACTCAGGCAAATAGTTCTTTGGAGCAAATCAAACGAGAAGATTTCATTGCAGTCTTGAGACTACTGCTACTGCTCTGCTGCTGATGCTGATGATGCTGATGATGCTGATGCTGCAACTGCTGCTACAAAGGACGCCATCCCGCTGCAAGCATCCAGCCAGTCGATCAATCATCCGACTTCTCTCACACTCCTGATGCTTACTTGCCTGAGCTGAATGCGTCCTTACGCGGCGATGCACCCGCTCGGTCTTTTGTTCCTGACAAGGAAATGTGCTCAGGATATTGAGCACCGCTCGAGTTCTTAGCTCGTTTCTTTCGATCCGTACTAGGCTGTTGTATGCAGCCGTCAGTCGATACGTTTTGCAGCTAATTTAAAGATCTAAGACAATGCCAATGGCCATCTCACCCTCCGTCTCTGTGCTAAGTTCACTGACTATTTGCACCAGAGGTCAGCAACAAACTAGGATGTATATTTAAGATGCAACATATTCAATATCTCTAGTCTATACGTATCTGTGTATGTATTTATGTATGTATGTATGCATGTATCATGTATTTTTGTGTAAGCATGTATATATGCATGCATTTATGTTTTTATATATGTGTGTATCTATATATATGTATGTACGTATGTATGTACGTATGTATGTGTGTACATATGTATGTAGGTACATACATATATACGTACACACATACAAATGTATATGTGTTTATGTCCTTACTGCCATTTAACATCATTCCGACTAACGTAGATGGCGCTTCTGATTAGTTTCCATTGAAGCGGCGCCATATAAATGTCAAATTGCATTTATATTACGTTAAGTTACATTGCGTCAGCTCAGTAGTAGGTGATTACAATTTTTATAATCATAGCTACAAGGCATTCCTTCGGACACTCTTCATTTAGTGTCTCATAGCAACAGACAATGTTGTAGATGGAATGTTCATTGTATAAATTATTAATGCAAAGTTACATAATATTTTTATAGGTCCTCTTGGGAGTTAAAAGGTGCTCAGAGATCTTCAGTCAGATGGAGTCATTGTATTCTCATGTGACGTATTTCCCATTCCAAAATAGGTGTGTATTTTCTGACAAAAAGGACAGTCACAACTTCCAGTTAGATACCATTAGATAAAATCTTAAGACTTAAAATCATAGAAAAATACATCTCCTCGGACTTCAGTATAAATATGCGCACCAGAGGTGTGCACCAGCAGCAACAACAAGAATCTAATCAGATGACTTCAATGGCGCCGTTATCGTACATGTAATGCCTAGGACATAAAGAGATGGTCCCTTCAAGTGAAACGTACTAAAACAACTATACTGTTTGTTGGAGAAGCCAGGTCGAATTCCGATAGGTTAGAGAAACCAGAAGTTAGGCTACAATGGGTAACTAAGTTGGAGTGTATGTGAAGTCACTAGATTAGATTATTATTTCTGCATTTATTAAGCGCCACTATCCAATGACAAAGCATCACTCGACGGCGTAGAAAAATTGAGCACGATGGACTAGCTCAAGGTTCTCACGCATAGGAGCTTGAACCTGCATACTCCACAGTTAAAGGCGATCACTCCAACCAATTGGTTACTGTATTACACACAAAAAAAGTACTACGTGTCCGAAGTAAAACACTGTGGAATTGACAATAGACAGCCTTTGTTAGCAGTGTTCTGTGGCTTTATTTTTTCTGACAGATGTTAATGCATAATCCATGAAATGTCAACATTTCAAGGCATGTTACTGTTGATGATGAATCTCTCAGCTAAAGCTAACGCTCACAGTCAACGAGGCGCCCTTTCTTCGATTAAACGCATGGCTTCAGAATAAATCATTTGTCAATTTCATATTACACACATGTATACCCTTCGATTTCGAACCCCGGACACAGAACTGAAGACCAACGTGTGACCTCTGAGCCACGATTCAGCTTCAGTAAAACATTGAGACTTCTGATTATCATAATCCATATGACAAGTCAGGTTCAGCCAGGTGCAGTGACTGTGAACTTCATCTCTCGCACCAAATGAACCTCTCGTGCGAATAATCTCCGAAACGATACCTCAAGAACAAGAACGCCTTTCACATCCGTTCATGTCAGCAAGGCTTCAAATTTGCACTTAGTAATCTGTTGATGCCAACCGATTATCAGACTGTCAAATTCATTCATTCAAAACTCACAACATGTCACAGTTTCAAAAATGAAACACTGTTTCCTCAGTCTAGACAGGAAGGAATATTTTATCTGAATTTTCATATTCTTTTTAAAGACAATTCAACGACGAAGAATCTAATATAACAGTTTCTATAGCGACAATATGGTGTGTCTACCGAGGAAAACCGTATAAAAAGCTAAAATCTAATATCAGTTCGGCCAAATTCTATTAACCCAGCCCCTATACAGTAGTTTTTAGTTACTTGAAATCATTATAAACACAAAATAAATCCAAGATACATTTGAGATAAAAAAATATGCATGCTTATAATTAATATATTATATGCATGTAACGAAATCATTATAAACACGATATAAATCCAAGATACATTCGAGATTTAAAAAATATGCATGCATATAATATATATATTATATGCATGCAATAAATAGTTGAAGCTAAATAAATAAAAACAAGCAAAAATACCGCTCTTGTCGACAAGATACAAACTGCTGTGAAGTTAATAGATACGGAGCTAGTCGTGTTTACTTTGATAATTAGTTCCATCACTGAGGGAATTGATGTCTGTAGACAAATATTAAAGGGAACTTATGAGCATCTCGGAAAACAACGATGAACTGTGTAGACTGTTTTTGGAATATCTGTGATGTAGATCAATGAGATGTCAAATACTGCAATGTAGAATATTTCTCATGTAGAATGCTTTGATGCGTTGTAGATTATTATGATAAATATTTGTGCTGAATTGGCCTATACTGCAAAGATGAATATTTGTGATGGTGAATATTCTAATGGGAACATTGTGTATTTAAATGATGTACAGTATTGTGAGCACTGTGACGGTGTTAGTCATTTGCTGATGAATTCAACTGACAATAAAGCGATTCAAAGCTTAAGCAGAAGCAGACCGTGTATTGATTCGCTTACCTCCTGTGGGTCACAGTAGTTGTTTATCTCTCTATTAGCCTTTGACCTCAATGACTCGTCAACATCTTATCCGAAATGTCCGCTGAGCAAACGCCCTTCGGACGAGATGAAGTGCAAAAGCTTGACTTGTTTAACGAAACAAAATCCACGCCTATCAAAGCGACCATGCGCCACTTCTGTCCAATTCCTCAAGACTTCTACAGTTGCCTCTCGATTCAAAATGTTCGTCCACAAGCATAAATCAACGACCTCTCATCGGGAGATCTTCGTTCGTCTTCGGTGGCGCCTCAATCCCTGTCTTCCAATCTCTACACGTGCTACAAGTCTCGCCAGGGATTCAGCTCCTGACAATAAGTGTTTTTTATTATGCTAAATCTGTCTAGCATAGATGACGAACTTCCTCTCTCCAAGATGCGTCTCCTCTCGCACAATATCCTGCAGTGTCAGAGCAAGCAGTCGCCTGTCGCGTCGTTTTGAATGCTATTCCGTGTGTGCGAAATTGTCCATCAGAGATGCGATTGCTTTCTTCCTGTCGCAGCCGATCGGGTATATGCAGTAGGAATTCTAGGCCACGCTGGGCGATTGCCGCGTGCAGTCTGAGCCGCTGCGATGATACTTCGTGCATGATCGGGCGACGGTAGGGCGACGTTCGCCAACGGTGATGTATAATATGTCATCCAAAGCCATCTGCACTGCAGTCTGTCAACAGTTAACTCAGCCGGGCATGTGCGTCAACACGTGGCTTGATGGTCGAAAGCTAACGCGTTGGGTTTCAAATTTTGTAGGCCAGGGTTTAAATCCTGACATATAGCATCAACAGTTCTTTTTTAGATGTGGTAAGTGGGGAAAGGTTAAGCCTATGTTGACAAAATCTAACCGTTGCGTCTGTGCTTCAGCATAAGATCTTTCAAACTTAAGACCTCGTCGCTAGAAAGAGAATTACATTAATGGAGGCATTTGCTTAGGTCTACTTTACATATGTATGTATGTGTGGATGGGACGCGGTGGGTTATGGTATGGTCTTTGCCTCGTAACCGGAGGGTCGCGGGTTCGAATCTACCTCAAGCCACTGCGTATCGCGACCTTGGACAAGTTGCTCACGCACAATTGTCTGTGAGGAAGGCAACGGAAAACCACCTGACTCAACTCATCCCGAGTAGCATAAAGCCAATGGACCTGCCCTCGGGCAAACAACTCATCATCATCATCACTTTACATATGTATGTATGTATGTATGTATGTATGTATGTATGTACGTACATACGTACTTATGCACGTATGTAGGCCCATGTGTGAAAGTATATGAACAGTTATGTGGCGTCTTTTAAGAACCTCCTGCGGTGGTGAAGGATCTAACCCGATAAATTCCTTGAAAGTGAGCAGGGTCGAGGCCGTACGGTAGCTGCAGAAAACCGTGTACATTTACATTTTCTCTAAATTACCTAATGAGGACCCAAGCATTTCGTGATATAATCTGATAGTCCATCGAATGCCCTGATAATCAAAGATGGTCTTTTCATCTTGTTTAGCTTTAAAAAATTTCTTATCATTATATAATACTATATGTAACGCTTTTAAGTACAAATCACAACCACTGCGAGTTATAGTCATCTAGTCAGACAATTTACTTACTTATTAATAGCAAATAATCGTAATAGTAATCACTGTAAGAAATCTGTACTTTGCCCCTTCAAGAAAGACTATTCAGAGGCGCTCTTTATGTTGGTTTAAATGATGTTAAAGCTAATTAACACAGAAAGTTCATCAATGAGCTACCAATTCTCAGATAACTAGAAAAGTCACCCGTGGCGGGCTCCCTAATGCACGTAGAGCCCGACCAGTGGACTGCCATCTACAGTCTAATAAGACAATGCACTTTTATTGATAGCAACGTACTGGGATATATGGATGTCAAAAATGCCGCACTGAAATAGGCTGCAAGTAACAAAAACGTTATAACAGGACATAATGTCCCTTCGGTTTTACCTTTTCGCATCTATCAGGGCAATCTGAAAAAATAACGTGTAACTCGACTTGTGTAGGATGTTCAGTAAAGGCTTCATTCATTCATTCGTTCATTCATTCATTCAATAATTTGATCTTTTTGTGAACGAACAAAATGGACCGGCTCTAGACCAGAATATTGCTAGGATAGCTCGATTATCGGACGATTTATGACCATAATCGTCGTCCTGAGTTGACTTTTTAAAGGTCGATGATCAGTCATATAGCGATGGGCGGAAGTTAAAAATCGTCGCCCATCGACTTGACAAAGCGACTCTTGTCTTGGTGTAATGTTTCTGCTAGACGTGAACCGGATTAGCGGTTGTATCCTGGGAAATTAAGACCCCTCCCACTGCCGCATCGCTCCTTTCTATAGCACACAGGTTGGGTCATTGCTTTCATCATGCCGCTTCTCCATGGACTAGGCGTATGACCTTTGATCTTTTACTCTAATGTTAATGTTTCTTGCTCGCGCAGACATCATTGCTCTGTGTCCTTTTCCATTCTTGTCTGTCTTTCTGTCTGTCTCGGTTGATTTTAAGTACAAGGTCCGTTTGTTGTGCAGCGATACAGACAGCAACAAAGAAAAAGCATTGTTGTTGCATGTTACTCAAACTGACATCCCTGTTTCGTGTCTTGTTCTTTTCTCATATCGTCTGTCTAACTGTTCGTCTGTCTGTCTCAGTCTGTGTCGCTGTCTTGCAAAGAGGCCATAGACTTAAACACAGCACCGGTAACATGAAGGCTCATATTACTTTGCCGTGGTGGCATTTTACGATCGCGATGCATGATCCTCATCACGTCTTGCACATTTGGAGCTTTTCCAACTAGTCACGTGTAGTCCTAGCTCTTGTCTTAGATCAGGCGATAAAAATGTAGATGGAGTGCCAAGCCGCACGAATACGAAACCAAAAATCTATAACTAGAGAAGGTTTTCCAATTTTTTTCAATTTTGCAATACTCCATCCTGTATGATATAGGGGCCTACTCGCTCTTGAGTGCTTCTCATAATATGCTATATAAAAATTCATTTACATACACGTGCAATATAGCTGAATAACAACACTATCAGGGTTGCTGCTAGTGATATATATATATCATCAAAACAGTCAAGTTTTTACCTGTGCAATTATGTGGACTAACGAGCTTGTGCTTTTTCTTGCAACGTTGAAGAATAAAAAATAGTGACAACAAGAGCTTGTTTACAAGTACAGTGGTCCACATGCGCCAATGTAATTATAAATGTTATTGTAATCGAAGATTTATCTAGCGCTTCTTCAAGAGCTACTAATAAGAAGCGCTCTCGACCTAACGAAAGAAAACCAGATTGGAACAAAATGGTTTTCAGGCCCTTACCGTATAGAGGTAAAGAAAGGCCAAGAAGCTGATACCGTAGTGTGCTAGGCAACCTATTCAAGAAGTAGCTAAATTTCTACTGTATGCTACACCGCGAACATTCGGGCCAGGGGACAATCAGATCACCCTGTGCAGCACAGTGAAGAGATCTACGGCCAGGAACGGACAAGACCGAGAAACATAACTTCCTGGTATAAGATGAAGACATAAAGGCAAGAATAGTAAAGGCAAAAGGAATTATGGCAGGGCTAAACAACATCTGGAAAAGCAGGAAAATCAGCCACAAGACCAAACTAAACGTCTTGAAAACATGTGTATTTAGCACAGCTCTGTATGCATGTGAGGTATGGACAATCAAAAAGACGGATAAAGATAAGATATTAGCATTTGAAATGTATTGCTATAGACGAATATTACATCTGAATTGGACAATGAAGGTAACAAATACGGAGGTCCGAAGAAGACTGAGCATAAAAGAAGATCTAATACAAGTAATAATGAGAAGGAAATTACGCTTGTTTGGACATATATGCAGGATGGATGACAGTAGAAAAATAAAAAGCGTGATGATGGGAATTATGGAAGGAAATGGGAGACGAGGAAGACCTAATAGGGAGTGGACAGATGATATAAGGGATTGGTGTAAGCAAGACTTGCACGCCTTGACAAGAAGAGCACAAGATCGGGAACTGTGGAGACAAGTGACAATGCATGCAGCGGA
Source organism: Norana najaformis (assembly GCA_964023275.1). Taxonomy (NCBI): domain Eukaryota; kingdom Metazoa; phylum Annelida; class Clitellata; order Crassiclitellata; family Hormogastridae; genus Norana; species Norana najaformis. The sequence continues at coordinate 23,289,288 of OZ029919.1, forward strand.
CACCTACGGGCTCTTGGCCCATGGATGATGATGATGATGATGATGATGATAAGATGAAGCACAACTCGCAAGGAATTGACGCATAAGCAGTAAGATCTTAAACTCAATGCCTTTATGCACCAGCAACCAATGCAATTCCTCCGGCTTAAAGCTGGATATATGTCCAACCTAGTTATACCACCAATGAGCCGGGCGACACCGTTCAAGACAGGCGCAGTTGGTTAGTGCCAGAAAGAGTTAGCCCTGCGTGAAAGTATTGCCATAATCAACTCTGGTGCATATGAATGCATGTATTAAGGTCGTAGAGGCTTGAATTGTAAGAGAACGAGTATAGCGCAGATGATAAAAGGACTTTCGACTTACTCTTTCCACATGCTCTGAGAAGGTCAATTCCTGGTCCAAGGTCACACCAAAATCACGCACAGTAGCAGAATAAATACCAGTGAAGCGATAATGCAAATTAGGTATTACGTGCCAAGCAGCATCGTCCGGCCTTGTCATTCAATACTGCATGCGCATAGTTAAGAGGGGCGTATCATTCAGGAAATTTGGCGAGCGCTGTGACATTTGTGGAGGACTTTAGCAAACACCAGATCCGTGACTGGAACCTGTGACAGTCATTTTGCGCGAATGGCTATCGTGGCCTAGCTCTAGAACGAATTCCATGGGATGATTTTCTAAAACTGGTTTTGGGACGATTGGTAGATATTGATCCCCGACTACAGAACTATAGGCGAATGTAATGCCGACCATCCAAATGGGGAATATACGCCGTCCGTAAATCCCTAGCCCCTACGCCCATCATGTCATTGGCAATCGTATTGGTGGCTTAACTGATGTTTGCTAGGCCTACTTGTGTAGTTGATCGAATGCCGTGTAGAAACTGAATCAGACTTTCTGCCAGGAAATCCAATAAAATCGAAACTTCAGATAAGCGAAGATAAAGTGAGCAAAATGGCCGACCATTTTTATCAGCGATCACATTCTAATTCGCTGTGTCCAGATTTGAGGCAAGGCTAAAATGGTCATTAATGTACATGAACATTTTGCACATTTTAACGCACAATTGTCTAGTGTTGCAAATGATGATCTGTCATTATAGGTAGACTTAATGCGCTGAGTAAACTGATTAAAGTTCATACGCATGAAATGAACAGAAAATAAATAAGTAAGCAAGACATTTGTTAACACGCCATGTGTCCATCGGTTGAGTGTGGAATCGTAGGCGTAATGAAGAAAATAATAATAATAAGGACCTAATGATTAATTTTAAAAAATCATTGACAACTGGTTGGTATTGTCTCAAATTTTCAAAATTAACTAAATCTTTCAAAATCGCTTTAGAATTATTACAGTTGAACTTCCAGAATGTTGCATGGATAAACTCTGCGTTGCTCGGGGGTACGCCTAAACTCGAATACCAGATAATTAGCTTCCTTTTTGACATCATTTCGTCTGAAATCTGTAGTGACTATAAATGGGTAATAAAACAGGAGCTAAAAGATAATCCTGTTTCAATAAAATAAAATATTCGAAAGTCAAAGCTAGAGTAGTGTTTCGGTTATCAAAACTGGAAACTTTAATTAGTAACGTAGGCTAAGTAGACTGAAACGTCTTTACTGTAGCTTCCAAATTTCTAAGATGATATACCTTTTCGGATTTACTGAAACAATTCAATGTTCATTGGTAATATTTCTGTTGATTGAAACTGGTGTTTGAAAGTAGTGGGGAACGCAAGGGCAGAAGTGAAATGTATCATATAATTTTCTATTGATAGGAACACAGGGTACGATTTGTGTTGGGGCACTAAGAGGGGGGACCTAGAGGCAGAAGATATGATGCAAAAATGCACTAGCAGTGGGAGAAGGTCTGAACCAGTGTTGGACAATTTCCCCTTCCCATGTACAACGCAAAAGGTAAATGTCCTCTGTTAGTAGATGCTATCTAGTTTGTTTATCCGTAACATGTGACAGCTTAGAGAAGATGCGAAGTAACCGGGGAGTGGGGGCTTCATTATACGACAAATTACTAGCGGAAAAATATAATGAATGTTTACGGATTATAGGAAAACAGTTCCTCAGTGTCAGACTTAAAAGTTACCTAAGACTCTGCCCAGAATGTCTGAATAGTCTGGCTGTCTACTACGGCATTCAAGTCATGCAACTGAGATTTTGTCGATTTCGGAGTATACATTTAGGGCATTTTTGCAGTCGGTGAGTTCATTAAACCGCATTCTTTTTAACTTTCTGATGTATTGAAATGTCAAATGACGTCGGCTTCTTCTAGAGTACGCGGTTCGTGCCCAGTCAGTTACAAGCCTTGTCACCAGCGAGATGAAGAGTCAATAGTTCGCCAATGAAGCGTGTTTGAGGACAAACACCAACAAAGTGTGCTATTGTCTGCACTGCGGCCACAGCTGCACAAAGCATCAGCGACCTGACTCCAATTGACTAGGTTGTATGCACAGCAGCCCTGGCCTGTCCAACATCGATTAAGGGCAGACCAGAGTCATCGAGGCCAGTTCAAACCTGAAGGACAGATACGCCTGGGCGATGAGGGAGTGGTTATTCACATTCGCTACTACGCAATCGTCCCTCCATGCTGAAATAGCTGTTATGTCGGCTACTAAAGACAATTTACACAGTAAAAGAACTAGTGAGCTATTTAACCGCTGTTGGTAAGCATCAGGAGCCCTGTGCTCCTGTCTCGAGTCAGTAGGGTTTACGGTTGTTGCATTCGGCAATCTGTGAGGACCTGAGAGTCCCGCATCTCGTTGAACGACTCTGGTGTGCCGTGCTTTATCGTGCGCTGAACGTAGACAACCTTCAACTGAAAATCTGAACAGCTCGATAAACGTTCCCGGTTTATGTTTAATAGGATCTTTTAAGAACTGTTTGATAGCTAAGTTAAGGCACCTTTCAAATATTTAAAGGGCGCTATCTAAATGCTCGAATACGATATGCATATATACATAGCACAGATCATGACAAGATGACTAAAAGGTATTTGCGAATATATATATATATATATATAAACTTGCGTTTATTTATCTCAGATTTGTGCAATGAGCACACATTAGAGACAGCTGTGTATGCCATGGCTATTCAATTTCGTGCCGTTGTGTTGACACCTGCCTTTTGTTAACGATTGTGTAACATGGGCTTCTGTATCAACGCGGCCTCTCTTCCCGTTTCAGGGGCCTCGCGAATCTTGCCTGCATGGCTTTGTTCAATGCGTGGTGATTTTGAGATGCGATTTGACTTGAAAGCGACCATTAATCAGTGTACATTTACGAAAACAGCACAACATAAGTTTCCAGATTGATTTAGACATGGTACCTTGACAAGTTCTTACAAGTTCTTACGCATAATTATACACAATTATACGTGTCCAGAAAAATAATACAAAAATAATACATGTGATGATGGAATACTCTTCTGTTAGGAATTATACGATATGCATATATACATAGCACAGATCATGACAAGATGACTAAAAGGTATTTGCGAATATATATATATATATATATATATAAACTTGCGTTTATTTATGTCAGATTTGTGCAATGAGCACACATTAGAGACAGCTGTGTATGCCATGGCTATTCAATTCGTGCCGTTGTGTTGACACCTGCCTTCGGTTAACGATTGTGTAACATGGGCTTCTGTATCAACGTGGCCTCTCTTCCCGTTTCAGGGGCCTCGCGAATCTTGCCTGCATGGCTTTGTTCAATGCGTGGTGATTTTGAGATGCGATTTGACTTGGAAGCGACCATTAATCAGTGTACATTTACGACAACAGCACAACAGAAATTTCCAGATTGATTTAGACATGGTACCTTGACAAGTTCTTACAAGTTCTTACGCATAATTATACACAATTATACGTGTCCAGAAAAATAATACAAAAATAATACATGTGATGATGGAATACTCTTCTGTTAGGAATTATACGATATGCATATATACATAGCACAGATCATGACAAGATGACTAAAAGGTATTTGCGAATATATATATATATATATAAACTTGCGTTTATTTATGTCAGATTTGTGCAATGAGCACACATTAGAGACAGCTGTGTATGCCATGGCTATTCAATTCGTGCCGTTGTGTTGACACCTGCCTTCGGTTAACGATTGTGTAACATGGGCTTCTGTATCAACGTGGCCTCTCTTCCCGTTTCAGGGGCCTCGCGAATCTTGCCTGCATGGCTTTGTTCAATGCGTGGTGATTTTGAGATGCGATTTGACTTGGAAGCGACCATTAATCAGTGTACATTTACGAAAACAGCACAACAGAAATTTCCAGATTGATTTAGACATGGTACCTTGACAAGTTCTTACAAGTTCTTACGCATAATTATACACAATTATACGTGTCCAGAAAAATAATACAAAAATAATACATGTGATGATGGAATACTCTTCTGTTAGGAATTATACGATATGCATATATACATAGCACAGATCATGACAAGATGACTAAAAGGTATTTGCGAATATATATATATATATATATAAACTTGCGTTTATTTATGTCAGATTTGTGCAATGAGCACACATTAGAGACAGCTGTGTATGCCATGGCTATTCAATTCGTGCCGTTGTGTTGACACCTGCCTTCGGTTAACGATTGTGTAACATGGGCTTCTGTATCAACGTGGCCTCTCTTCCCGTTTCAGGGGCCTCGCGAATCTTGCCTGCATGGCTTTGTTCAATGCGTGGTGATTTTGAGATGCGATTTGACTTGGAAGCGACCATTAATCAGTGTACATTTACGAAAAACACCACAACAGAAATTTCCAGATTGATTTAGACATGGTACCTTGACAAGTTCTTACAAGTGCTTACGTATAATTATACACAATTATACGTGCCCAGAAAAATAATACAAAAATAATACATGTGATGATGGAATACTCTTCTGTTAGGAATGATTCATCAATAGAACAGACCTCATATATAGGAGCGAGTACACTGTACAAGATACGCGTACAAGTACACAATCACTCATAAGCTGATGTATTAAGGCCCGCGAGGTATTATCGTTACAGATGTTACGGGTACTTAACCCCATCTGCGCATCACTTTGACGAGCCGTGCAATCAACACAACATTGTCCTGCTTTACGTTAAACTGACACTGACGTCAATGCAGAGGAAATCATCAATCATTTCTTGCTGAACAGTAAATTTCTGCATGAACCACGTGTTTCAGTGGGGCGCCGCAGTGTGTAGCGTTGCTACGTGATCGGTGAAACAGAATCTTCTGCACAGTTACATGCCGACGTCACGCACGTTAACACATTGAATTCGACGTTGAACTGCAAGGACTAAGGACTACATTGCACGCTTTACTGTTACAGGCGTTTTATCGACTCAGGTGTTTCCAAGAATTCGCAAGCTGAATTGCGTGAGAGCGTCAGAACTATGCTTCTTCTGATCACGAGTCGTCTCTCTCATTGTTCGGTTTCTTTTCCTTTTTATTATTTTTTTTTGCTTTTTTAAAGATTACTGCTATCAACGTTTACATTTTTATTCTTCTTCGATCTCCCTCCGTCTTTTTTCTCCCGGCAACTCTTTGTATCTATTATGCAGTTTTTTTTCTTTCACTCCATCTCTTTATCTATCTCCTTGTCGTCTGCTATAAGGTTTGCCTGATATGTCTGTTATAATCTTATTCAATGTTAGATCTGGCCTTGAGTAGTCTATAAGCCTATTGAAGGATAGATCTAATGCAGAAGTTAAGATTCTCAGCTCCTTTAACAACAGTTTAGTGACCGATTCTGAAATTTCTGTCGTTGTTTTTGAAGTATTCTTTTAGACTCCTACCCAACACGCAAAGAAAGGTCAGTATTATAATCACTGTTATATTACTCAAGCAACCTATTTAATGAGTTACTGTTAACTAAAATAGGGGCTAAGTCTTGCATAAGCTTGTAACTTTTTACTTAACCACGCCGCATTGCTCCGTTGAGCTGATGTTTCTATGATATCTTCAAAAGTGCAATAACTATGCTATGTTATGCAAATGCTGTTAGAATTCAAAAGTATTAGCGATAATACATTACTGTAGATTATTTCAGCCACAAGTCTGGGAATTAAAATCAGAGAGTATAAAACACGACATCGGCTGATCGACACAATCAGAAGACATACGCCTTGTAGCCATATCCTATCTCCTGTTACAGCAGGTGCTGAAATCGTTGACTGCGATAATAACGCCGTGAACATTAGCCATCAAGCGTAAGTCAACAGAAGCTTGCACTGGCGCAGCTTAGTGAGCTAAGGAGATTATGTCCCTGCTCCATTACTGCTTCGTAGAGTAGTTAACCATACCCAATAGTAGGAAAATCAAAAACAGGATTTAAAATTGCTTTCCTGTTGTCGATTTTCTGAGCCTTTCTAAGACTCCAGCTGCGGCTGGGGACTCACCTCACCAACACTTATAGGAGCTTCAGAGAAGACGCTCTATAAATGCCAAAGCAACAAGTAGGCTATATATATATAATGTCGTGTATAACTTGTGGGTAGTTTCAGGCGTTTGATGAACACTGTGTTGGGCTTCTGACCAACAGTACTTTGGTTCTGATGAACGTTTTTTGGTCGGGTGATAAACAACGTTTTGGACTGGTGATAAATTGTAATTAGAAATTTCTATATCACCAGTGTCTAATACACAAGGTATCAACCGACGGCTCAACAAAATCAAGCCGCAATCAGGTCAATACACAGAAATTCAGGCCGCTGAAACATAAAGGGAGCCTATGGGGATAAGCCAACTGGAAAAAATGAGTCTTAAGTCGCGACAGAAATGACATAAAATTCCGAGCAGAACGGACGGATGCAGAAAGAGAGTTCCAAAATAAATTTAGGTCCAGCAACCGAAAAGCTTGTCCACCAAGATCAGTTAGCAGTTTTAATGGTCTTGTCTCAGTAGTATAGTTTCACTGCAGCTGGACTTGTAGCACCAGTATATTAGACAAGCGTTGCCATGTCTAAAAGATAAAAATAGTTTCGTTAAAAACTTGTTTAATGATTTGGTAATTAAGTTTACTAAATTAAACTGCTAAATAGCCATCACTTTTGAAAAAATTGAGTGAATTAGTGATTGATTCCCCAATATTGTTGTACTGGTATTATCGACTCTATGCGTATTAAATTATCTCGAGTTATTCGGAGAAGCCAAAAGTCAACAGTAGATAATTCGCCTTAAATATGGGTACACTGTCATATCAGTAGCACATTTTCAGATCTGTTTTAGCCATGTTATAGCGTCGTTTATATGCACCGGTTCAAAGTTTTAGCGAAAGACTATACATGTAGACAATGGCATTCATTAAAATATTACTGCAATATGATGTTTGAATTGTACTGTTCATGCATCAACACAATCAGCATATATTTCAAAATTCTTATTTATTTCTATCAGTTTTCGTTTGTTGGAAACAAAGCGGTGTCGTTTGGAATTATTTTAGCCCATCCTTGAAAAGCTAAGATGCAGGCCATGTTTACAATACCGACTTTCTTCTGCAATATTCTTAGTGCAGGGCATAATTGTGATTTCCTGTGTTTCACTAGCCTAGATGGTTCCTGCAAAGAAATGCGAACACGTGTAGTCAAGTAGGTGTGAAGTGAAACATAGCCTAATGCTAGTCCGTTTGGTGGCTGTTATTAAGCCTCATATACATAGAATATTTCCACACAATATGTTAAAAAATCTGGGCCAGACGACGCAACAATTAGAAAGCGACTTCACATCGAATATAAATATTGTTGACGACGAATTGAAACTGTAGGCAGTGGAGAAAGGAAATTGCTCGCAGACATTGACAACATAAATTTTTCTTCAAGTTCAACGACTGACGCTATTTACTTGTCTACTTGTTCCGCCAATCCCACTTTATATCTAATCGGCCTATTTGTCCTATTTGGCTCTTCTCTGTACAAATACAGATAAACTCATACTAATTATTATTATAGCTTATGCTAATATATAATACAATAATAACATAGGTTATAATACACTTATAACTTATGCTATTATTGTATTATGCTTGTATTTTTCTTTGTTGTTGGTGAATCAATGAACGCCTTCTATTATGTTCAGTCATGTCCAAAGAGAAAATGCTAATAACAAAAGTAAATCATTCAGTTAGGGAATTTAATCATTCAGTCTTTCCTTACACTCTTATATTGATGCCTTAGGCAATACTGAGACTGGTTTCCAACCTGACGCCGCATTAGGCTGGTTCCCTAACTTTGTTTCTAACATTATCATAGAGTGGTTCTCTAACAATCTAAATCGTAACAGAGACAATCTCTACACTTTTCAAGCGAAACCCGTTGCAGTAATAAATCTCGACCCAAGGCCATCTTCTATTAATGATTGTGCGAGCACTTATAGAGCGCATTTTAAAAGACTTCTCGAAGAAGTAGGCCTAACGCTTCTATAGTGCCTGTAAGAAAACGTGAGTTTAAAGGGAACGTCGGTCCCTGTATGTTCATATAGATTTAGGATGATCTCATAAGTCTGGTGAAATTCTCTAATATCCCACCAATAAATATATAATATCATGGGTGCAGGTAGTTAGTTGAATGATCGTCCATCTTGTGACATGGAGAGATCGTCCTTCCGAGAAGGTAACTAGGCTGGGAGCGTGAGAAAATTCGTAACGCCATCAATTGTTCCTTTCACTATTTCATATTGATGTTAAATACGTGAATAAAATATAAGAAGTGATAATCATGGTTTAAACGGAGTTTTCAAAGATAATTTTCGGTTTTGCGGAATACGACCAACATGGCGATAATTACGCTACACTAGGCTACAATAACGTAATCATAAACAAGGCCAATCCGCAAGGAACCAGCTTTATCTCATGCGCTCAGTCAAAACAAAATTGGTGTGGCCTTAATTGGATCACACTCGATTTCCAATAAAAACAAATGTAATAAACGGTATGTAGCTTCTGCTAAGTCATAAGTTTCTAGATCTGCCAGAGAGTCATGCGTTCAGCGTCTTGAGAAGTCCTCAAAAGGCGCTATATAAGTAAATGCACTATTACATTGGCTGATTTATGCTCACTCGTTGCACGAGTGGTTCTTTTCCTGTTTCTAAATCCATTTTGCGGCAAAAAAGCTTATCATAAATCCTCGCAGACACGTACATACATTGGCCTATTTTTGATAGGCCCTACATCCAGTATTCCGATAAAGACAGAAAGCCCTTTCTGTCCTGGAAATTGTAATAATATGTTCCCGTTCATACAAATTGGACATGGTAATCCAGGCTCGGATAGATTGTGACCGATAAAAGCTCTTCTTGCACTGATGATCGATAGCAGAGCCGGTCAAAGACTTCTCTCATTATTCTTATGGAGATTAGTGCGAGTCGTGACCTCGACAGACGATGAGTCATTCGTTGTTTTGACCATAAAATTGGACCAGAACATCAGGATATTACGGTCCTCCAGACAATCTTAATAATTCTCTGTCTACACAATCAGCAGTCACATCTCATAAACCCAGACACTTATGTTCAAGAACGTATTTGGAATATTTTAATCTGTTTGTAACACATGCAGTCACTGTCGACTGCAGCCAGTCAAAGTGTGACCTATTAAGTAAGTAAATAAGTACGAATAATAAAATAAATTTCTTACTTACTTGCTGTGTAAGTCAATGAGTAAGTAAGCAACCTTTAGTTGCATCTGCATCAAATGCATGTAAATCAGAAATTGTTCACAATTGTTGGATCGTCTTTTGCTACTGTGTAATTTTAAGCTCAGCCATCATAAACGAAATGTTCGGCTGTGTCGAGACCACTTTTATTACCAGATTTTTGATGTCTGTCAAAGTTGTAGCCACACTATAGAAGCAGGGAGGCATCGTAACGGAAGTGTTGGTATTAAATGGCGTTGTCGTATTGTCTCTTTGACTGTTAATTTCTTGGTTTTAGCCTGCGAATTGTTTACTTTCTGTCTCAATATTTGTCTTTTTTGCGTCTGAGGTAAGTTTTAATTATTTATTTCTTGTTGTGCTAATTTATGCGCCGTTCGCATTGTGACCGCTGGCCCCGATCTGTGTTTGTGTATTTTGTGGTCTGCGTGGGCACAGCAAGTTCCTAACCACAATCCTTTAACTTCACGGTTTTGAGTCCACACTAACACAGACTGGCCCTCTTTCATTTGTCTGCTTTTGTGAGTCGCTCATGGACTGAAGAACTGTTCTTTTCTTATTTAGGTCGCGCCTGTTTGGCTGTCTTGGTAAATGAGCTTTTTCGGTCGTTGGACCTAAATTTGGAATGCTCTTCCTGCATCTGTGCGTTATGCTCAGTCTCGTGAGTCATCTCGTTCTCAACTTAAGACTTACCTTTTTCAGTTGGCTTGTCCGTCGTAGGCTGCCTTTCTGTTTCAGTAAATTGACTTTCTGGAGAGTTACCTGACTGCGGTTTGAATTTGGTGCGCCGTCGGTTGATGCCTTGTGTATTAGACACCGGATATATAAAAGTGTATAATTAATAATAACATAGGATGCTTGTTTTTCCAAGGGCAGAGATGGCCACATTATAACATCATGTAGGATGTTTATTTTTCCGTGAGCAGAGGTGGCCGGCCACTCCATAAAATAATGATAATTATCTGCCTCCATCATCAACAGTTACATCTTTCTGAGTCTAGATACTTGTGTACAAAGAACGCAGTTTGAGAAAATCATCTCCTTGTAACACATACAGTCAGTGTAGCCTGCAGTCTGTCAAAATGAGGCCTAGCAAGTAAGTAAATAAATAAATAGCCTCATACATACACACACACACACACACACACACATATATATATATATATATATATATAGGATGTTTGTTTACTGGGGTCTGAGGTCAACTCAAGAACGTTGAACTTGATGCGTTAGTCTGAGGCTGTGTATTTGTATGAGATGGGATGTTGTCAATCGAAGCGAACGAGCAGCTGCAGAACAATCTAGTACACGTTTCTGGCGAACTAACAACAGCGATTCAGTAAACAGTCTGAAGGAGTTTCTTCTCTCAAGCCAGTTATAGAAATCGCGGGCATTTCGGTCGTTCTGATTGATTCAAGCGTCTGCATCGTCGAGAATCGACCAATGTACGCCTGTCCACCACACTCACAACACTAAATAGAGTTACCGACCGACCGACCGATAGACCGACCATCCGGCGGCCCGACCGACAGACCGACCATCCGGCGGCCCGACCGACCGACAGACCGACCATCCGGCGGCCCGACGGCCCGACCGACCGACCGACAGACCGACCGACCGACCGACCGACCGACCGACCGACCGACAGACCGACCGACCGACCGACAGACCGACCGACCGACCGACCGACCGACCGACCGACCGACCGACCGACCGACCGGGTATCAAAGTCAATTACACGTGACGCTTGACAAAATTATCGATGGCACCGAGTGTCTTTGCACTGGCGTCGCTCGTTAAGGTTAACAATTGACAAATGATAGTTGCAACAGAGGTACGATTAGGCATTGTTTTAATGCTCGCCAGATAATATTGAGCCAATTTTTACAGAAAATATGTAGGCCCCTTTGTATTTTGCACATGCAATATTGATTTGTATATATGAGTGAATGCATAGGCTAGATACTGTGTATTCTATATGCACATATTTCTTTGCGGTTCATTTTCTGTATATGATATATAATGCATTATATATGCAATATGGCACGTACAGTATTACAGAGTACAGTACAAAATATGGTATATATTTATGTCATATACACATGCTACAAAAGTTTCTTAGAAAAAAACTCTTATCAATTGAAGGCGCGCGCTTACAACTGTGGACTCGAATAGCTGAATGGGAAGGTGAATGATTGGACGAAAACGTATATACACATTACAGTAGTAATAATAAATAACCTACTCGTTTATTTATTTGTTTAGTTAGTTAGTTAAGATGTTTCTAAAGACCAATATTTAATGCTGATTTGAGACTAGCTATCAAAGTGAACAACACGATGTGACGCCAGTAACAATTCTCTAACGTAAATGGGCTATGAAAATCTATGGTGGAAACATCGGTAGATATCTGGAAGAGATACCGTATGGATTTTCTGATTTATTGACTAATTAGTTAGGATTTGCAACGACTTTTACATTTATCTCGTAATTGCATGGTGAGTGAATTTATTTACCACAGAAATGTGACATAATGTTGTATACATTTTGCAACTTTTGTACTCTTCCAAACTCACCAATACTTTAAGCAGCACAAAAGATGTTCCAATACAATACCAAAGTCCTGAGGAACGCAATAAATATTTCAATACAGTGCACAAGAAACGTTCCAGCAGAGAACCTATGCCCTGAGGAGCACAATAAATATTCCAACAGAAAATCAATGAATGCACAATCAATATTCCAACAGAAAATCAATGAATTGAGGAGCACAATCAATATTCCAACAGAAAATCAATGCATTGAGGAGCACAATAAATATTCCAAAAGAAAATCAATGCCCTGATGAGTACAATAAATATTCCAACAGAAAATCAATGCCTGAGGAGCACAATAAATATTCCAACAGAAAATCAATGCCCTGAGGAGTACAATAAATATTCCAACAGAAATCAATGCATTGAGGAGCACAATAAATATTCCAACAGAAAATCAATGCCTGAGGAGTACAATAAATATTCCAACAGAAAATCAATGCCCTGAGGAGTACAATAAACATTCCAACAGAAAATCAATGCCCTGAGGAGCACAATAAATATTCCAACAGAAAATCAATGCCCTGAGGAGCACAATAAACATTCCAAAAGAAAATCAATGCCCTGAGGAGTACAATAAATATTCCAAAAGAAAATCAATGCATTGAGGAGCACAATAAATATTCCAACAGAAAATCAATGCAGCGAGGAGCGCAATAAATATTCCAACAGAATACCAATGCATTGAGGAGTACAATAAATATTCCAACAGAATACTAAACATAGTGATTTATTCCGTCGCTCAGGTGTTATTTTTGCTGGAACATACGAAAGCGTCTTGCTCTCCATCTCATCTGTCTTGACATGTTCCACTGAACTCATTTCTAACTGAACGATGTTAACGACCTCGGATCCAATCAAGCCCTACGTCTGACTAGAAGCTTTTTTCGTCAAATAAAGAATTCCGGTCACAACCAACTCGGGTCTGTATAGACTTACGAAAGTGAAGTTTGATAGCAAAGAGTCATTAATGTGGTCATAAAAGTGATGTAGGTTAGCAATAGACACTAATTTGGCATGAAAGTGATGCTGATAGCATCAGACACTTGTGTGTCAGAACGCTTGTAGATATACAAACCTACTTTGAACGCAAAGTATAGCACAGCCAGACCCAAGCACACTAAAGTGAGTGGCTTTGTCTAAATTGTCTTCTTTATATAACATTACATACGATAGCATAACATAACATAATATAATATAACATAGCGTAACTTAACGTAACGCAACGAAACATAGCGTTACATAGCATTAAGTACGTTATGGGTCTCCTCTTCTAGTCTGCAGCTAAGTTATATTGGGTATTATTATTAATATACAAAATATGCCGATCAGCGGTATGGATACATGATTGTCTGATCTTATCAAGCACTGCTTTTGGAGTAATGCGTAGTGGGCGTTAGGCTCGTTCATTCAAGCTGTCTTACTTCCGGCAAAGGTGAACGACGGCATCCAAGTTTTCTACAATCTTAAAAATAATGTGACCTACAGAAACTGTCTGACAATAAAACACAATCATTATGATTGAAAAGAAAAAGCGCTATGTTGCTGTTCTTACTTTACTTTCACGTGTCTAGCCAGACAGCGCGTGCAGTGTCTAAATTGCTCATCCAGATGTGGTAGAACACCAAATTGTTGAAAGTCTATAGCCTAAGCCTTACCTTTAACCGATTTTTGCCAATCATATTAAACAGGAAGTGTGTGAAACACGACGGATGTCGTCGATTATTGTAAAATCAGAACCACTAACTTACAGTACTACACGGCAATACGGACTAGGCTTACATCAAGATTTAGGTTATGGGTCTCCTCTTCTGGGTGGCAGGTCTCATAATTCAGGTGGTAGATCTCACATCTGAGTTACTGGATCACAGATCCGGACGGATCCAGCTGAATTCAACCACAGGGTTCGTGTGCATAAAAATCAGCATTCCGGACTGGAATAGCCACATGCGTATCTACTACTTGGAGACATTGCTTACACGCGTGTTGAGCGTAGGACTGACAGTCTGTTGCTCTGCTGCCTGGTCGTCTAAAACCCTAACATTCAAGGCTTCCGAAGTCGGCTTGAATGACACATGGAAGCCGATGAAATCCGACGTTTAATTTGGTTTTATCGTCCGTATCGAATGGCACTTAATGACGTCAGACGGCCGATGCTTTCGTCCAGCTGAGCGTCATTTGCAGAAGCAATTATATTGAAGGCATCCCACGTGGCCAAGATGGCCGCATGTTTTTCTAGAGTGTCGTTTTTGTACAATTAGTTGGTCATATGCGGATTTTTCTCTATAATTTTTGTTCGTCGTGATTTCTAATGTGACGCAGTCTGCGTTTTTGGAGTTTTTGAGTGTTTTGGACGGCGTTCAGACGTTTGCTATCAAAGTATCGTGCGCCGCCGTGGATTCGTCCTCCATGAGGTGATTTCAGCTTATTAACTGTGGCCAGCTGGAAAGGCCAAGAGAGTCGTTGGATTGGTACTGACCGTTCTTCTACTGAAACGCTCTACGACCTACTGGTCGGGTGCTGAAGAATGTCATTCCCCATGAACCTGGTCGCTGATGGATATCCGGAAGCAGCGTCTTTCTGCGAGGGACTGTTTGGCGCAGGGGTTCGCTTGTTGCGAGCCTCGTCGCCTGTCGTCGCTCCTCTTTCTCGACGCTACGGGATACAAGAACTCTGAACAAGTTGTCTGTTATCAGTTCTGGATGTGAAGCCGTCGGCTAGGCTCTTCGTGTCTGCGGGAGTTCGCTACGGGTGACTCTTCTGGTTATCTGATTAACTATTGGTTAACTTTTGTTCTTAATAACTTTAACCTTATTTAGGCTGGCGCAAGCAGCGCTTATGTAAAGTACTTAAAAGGTGCGATAGTAAGTGTCGAAATACATACATACATACATACGTACGTACATACATACATACATACATACATATATATACACACATACATACATACAAATGCATACTACATAAATACATGCATACATATATACATACATACATACACACACATATATATATATACAATACATATCGAGGTCACGGTCGTCGGCAACAAATCCGTGCAATCACGTGACCCAGAAACAGGGTCAGTAATTCTGTTTATGGTCCGGGTTTTATGTCTTACTTCGGCGAAAAAAAGTGGAAATAATTGATTCATGGGTTATGGTGGGCGCGTAGGAAATATCTCCCCGGACAATGCCCTCGGACATTTTCCAAGAATATTATTTCCAGACATTTTCTTCTGAACGTTCCAGTTATTGATCACATGGGGAAATGTCCAGAGAAATTTTCAGATACCCCCGGAGGAACGAATGAGATCTCAGTTACTGAGGAACATATTTTTCTCGTGAATCACCCATCGTATTTTGTAAATTTTTATGTAGCGCCCGTACCGTTGGAAATAACTGAAGTCTACTGGTTGACTCTCGGTGGAGCTATGTTACTGGAGGTTGTTCCAATCCATTTCGCTCTAATCATGACTGACGACTTCGTCACGTAGGCCCTGCTTCTAAATATTTATAACAAGCCGATCACTGAACGGAGGTCCATTATGCATGTCCGAGCGGTCACTTGAAAGCATCTGGGCCAATAAAACTCGAGATCACGGCTGAATAACTTCATAAACATTTCCTGTTGGTCTGGTCTTTCTGTCTGTCGTCGTCTGTCCCTTTGTTTGCCTGTCACTCGATTTCTTTGTTCTTCTCTGTGTCTCTCCAGTCTGTCAATCAGTCAGACAGTAAGTGAGTGAGTCAGTCATGCAGTCATGCTTGACTGACTGACTGGAGAGACATACAGAAAGGCAACCAGTCAGTGAGTTAGTGATTCAATGAGTCAATAAGTCAGTCAGTCGGTCAGTCAGTGAGTCAGTAAGAGTCAGTGAGTCGGTCAGTGAGTCAGTCAGTGAGTCGGTCAGTGAGTCAGTCAGTGAGTCGGTCAGTGAGTCAGTCAGTGAGTCGGTCAGTGAGTGCCAGTGAGTCAGTGAGTCGGTCAATCAGTGAGTCAGTCAGTGAGCCGATCAGTCAGTCATGACTCAGTGAACCAGTCAATGAGAGTCATTGAGTCGGTCACCGAGTCAGTGAGTCGGTCAGTGAGTGAGTGAATGAGTGAGTGAGTGAGTGAATCAGTCAGTCAGTCAGTCTGCCATCCAATCAGACACAGCGTATGTGTGGTTCTGTCTTGTATGTGCTTCTGTTAGTATGAGTCGGTCTTTGTGTCTGTGTTTCTATATTGGCGTACGTGTGTGTGTGTGTGTCAGTCTGTCTGGGCAATGCTTAACGCAGCGTCATTGCGATAGGCCATCTAGACAGCCGATTAAACCAAGTCACTGTAGACAGGCATAGTCTGTTGCTGTCCGTCCGTCCGTCCTTCCGTCCGTCCGTCGTCAGGCTAATAGTCTGTCTATATAACGCAATCTATGTGCCGACAACTGATCTCCAAATGGTCCATTGATTGCTTCCCAAGCACATGTGCCACTAGGATTAGTCAATTTGCATAAATCTGTCCGAAAAATAAGACCGTTTGCTTATATTAGGTGCATAAAGGGTACACTGTTAGCGGCAAATGCGACCTTCCGCGGGCTAATAACTACAAATTGTTTCTGTGCGATTGTTAAAGCAACCATAAAATATGCATGAATTTTAATGAAAATAAATTAACAAGACTGCTTTAATCGTTACAATTGCTAGTAACGATCTTTAAATTACTAGTTAAAGATGCCGTTCCTGGTAAAGGACAAAAGCGAGTAAGTAAGTTAGTAAGTAATTATACAAACAATTAATATTGCGCCTTTTGAGTACATCACAAAGTGGCTGCCTACGCTAGATTAAAAGAGTTTAAAGTTAGTTAAGAACAAAACTTCACTGGTAAGCAAACAGTGCTCAGATAACTGGAAATGTCTCCATTGGCGGACTCCCGCATACATACAGAGTCCAAGCAACAAGGCACTGTGAGCGCACTTCATACCAAATTAATTACGTGGCTAAAATTATTATCTCGGACTTTAATCCTAGTTTGAATGAAATGTTATATATATGTAATAAATGTTTTAATAAAATTATGGGCCGGTTTTCTTTTACAGTGTAATATATATTGTGGCACAGTTAAAGATGTTAAGGAGATGTTAAGACAATGTTTGCGATTAAAATAAACAGTCTGATGACGCTATGAAGACTGAAGACTGTGTAACGCAATCATAAAAATATATACAGTGCTGTTGTAATAGTGAATAAGGGATTAGTCCTTGCCGTGTCGGAAGTTTGACGTAGTCATAGGAATACAAAATGAAGTGGGCGAATAAAGAGAATGTCGGAACCTTCGTCGATCATTCATGTTCTCGATGGCTATCTGGAATTTGTGGAGTGATAGGTGTTCTTTGGTTCTCAGCAGGACCATGATGAATCTTTAGAATTATGAATTGCTTTAAAACACCGGAGTTTAAAGCGCCATCTACGCGATCAGCTAACTAAACAGCCAAGTTTCTGTCTGTCTGACCGGCCGTCTGTATATCTGTGTGTATGTCTGTAACTGTCTGCCTTTATGTCAGTCTGTCTGTCTGTATATCTTTCTTTCTGTTTGTCTATGTGTCTATCTGTCCTTCCGACACTGTGTATTCGTCTGTCCGTCTGTGTATCGGTCGATCGGTCTTTTCTGCTTTTAGAAAATAAATGCTTTCAAACTGAGTGCTACTTGTGCGTGTAAAAGAGTAGCAATTCTACTTTCGTCCATGCGTTTTCCTGTCAATACAGTACATGTATGTATATGTTTATCCGTTCGTCTGTCTATCTCTCTAGCCGTCTGTTCATATGTCTGTTTTGGGTTGCCTACCTGCCTGCCTGCCTGTCTGTCTGATCCCATTTGTCAAGACAGACAGACAGACAGACAAAAAAGACAGACAGTTGTAAGTGAAAAAGGAGCCACATAATGGCTGAGTTCTTTTGCAAGTTATTATCTTAACTGAATGTGAAAATGAAATTATCATTATCATTTTTTCTGTATTTATTAAGCGCCACAGTCTAAAGCCTATGGCGCTGAACAATTGTGTGCCAAAGACTTGCTCAAGTTCCCTACACAGTAATAGTCTCGGGAAGGGTTGAACCCGCCCACTCCGTGTTACAGGTCGAAGGCTCAAACCATTCGGCTAAATTGTCTATGTTTTGCCGGTAAAACATAAACATAATAGCAAGACACTAAGTAAAGGCCCACAAATGAAACCCTTCATCATTTCAAACTGCACATACAATCTATATCTGTCCTTTCGGAAGGCAGCTTTATTTACAGTTATGAAACGGTGTTATTAATCCTGTTTTGTTTTCGCAGGTTATATGCCTTGATAAGCGTATCATGTTTGCAAGAAATCTGAGATAGGATTTACTTCACAGCTCTATTTATATCCAGCATCGATTGAACAGCGTTCTGGTTGCTGATGAATATCAGAGTCGCTATGGGAATCATGCATCCGGATGGAGAGCATTGTCGTCGAACTGTAGAGGATGCTTCTTGGCATCTGCTGGCTGAACAATACTGCGCTGGGTATAATGGCGTCTGGATAGCGAAAGGATGCGTGGCATAATCGATATGTCGTCGTGTCATACTTGTAAGACTCTGGGTTCTGTATGCCTTGTGTGAACGAGACAGTTCGTTGGGTGCTCCACTTCAGGGCCGAATTCTGATGATGAAGCATTGCGTATTTATGCGAAGCCACATCTTAAGTAAACCTGGACAGCACTCAACAGCACGCACATGATCGGCATTTGCTCATATATCAGAACTGAATCGTAATCCTAATTACACATTACTTATTTTTTCATCACCCAGTAGTCGGGTCATAGGAACCAGATCATTTTCAGGCGTTTAACATTGATGAACACATAACACATAATCGGTCTAGAAATACACACATATATATATATATATATATTCGTATAAACTACAGCTAGATAACCAGCTGCTCTGCTTAAACTAGTGTATATATATAATTTTGTTTGTCTCTTATTATAGCTGAACTAGTACAGCTTGGAATGTTGAATTATATTGTGAAGTTTAAAAGCAATTGCCAGAAGACACGTTTTTCCTGGTCCTGCAGCAGGTCACCAGTTGCTACAAGTGGCACTTACAAATGCAACAACCTCAACAATCTGGCGCTTGCGGAGCTGACTTCATATAGCGCCGGTGTATAAACTCCATGATCACTGTGCTGAGAAATTTCCGAGAATCACGTTACATCCATTACATTACTTACAATTGCGGATCAGTTATTGTGGACAATGAACAAGGTTGTTCGGTGTACGCATAGACTGCATTCAAAGCGGAGCACAGAGTACTGCAGGACATCGGTTGCGAAATGCGACTGGTATACGCGACGCTGTTTATCAGACACGATGCACTATTACAGTATTACATGCAGCGGAAAATTTCAGCGTGATAAGCAATGATTACATAGATGGCATGCATCTGCGAATGACGTAACTAGACTCTCAGTTGAGACAGACTCATTAAAATAGGCTCATTAACAACGATTTCGGTTTTGCGTAACAGACGTCATAACGGTTGCTGCAGTGTATGATGCAACAATTGAACACAAAACAATCCGTCTACTTGTAAACAAAATCTGATGCTCATCACTTCCATGTACTGTAACTGGAAGTGACGTCTTTTCAACAATAAAACACCCACATTGACCAAAGGGTACAATAATAAATTGATATTCATTTTTATATGGGCACTTACAATTGGATCTGTTTGAACAGCAAAACATCCACAGTTACAAAACTGTACAATATATATACATGCGCGTACTTACAACGGGCCATTATTTCTTATGCTGATGAAGCGTATTATTCTATGATTTATACGGCTAAAAGTACATTGAATTAATTAATCTGAATTTATCTGCATTCAAATGCATTTATTCGTTTTGTTTCGCTTGCTAGTGTTTCGGTTAATACTGACTTTTGCATACAATGTGTCAAATCCAGCTGAGCTAGCGCATGCATGGGAATGAAAACATCGGGTTATCCACAGCTCACGCTTTCCATATTCATCCCAGTGGAGATCAAATATGCTGGAGGCGACAATGGAACAGCACAATTAGTCAATACGTCAGTTCGCCAAGTTTATGAAGCGTATGTCCATTGCGCCCCCACACGAATTCCTTCCCTACATGCATCCTCAAGATATTCTACTTATCTGAGCTACAAAACTTGTCTCCCGTGGACAAGGGGAGGTCAAGAGATTCCATGGCCTCTACACTCAAGAACTGGGTTTGGGTAGGGGTGCTTTCGGCATTCAGTTTTGATTCATGGAGATTTAAATGTTGGTATGCCTTAGATCGGGTTTAGATAAAAGTGTTGGAAGTCTGTTGGGAAAGAAAGTGAATGAAGTATGCATACAAACATGCATGTATGTATGTATGAATATAGGTATGTATGTATGTATGTATGAATATAGGTATGTATGTATGTATGTATGTATGGATGGATGGATGGATGGATGGATGGATGGATGGATGGATGGACGGACGGACGGATATTTATGCATGCATGCGTGTATATATGTGCTATCTGACTCTGTATAGCGTGTATATATGTGTTATCTGGATATATTTATAAGTACGCGCATATAATATGCATTGTACAGATTTCTTAATGGGTGTTTTGCTGGTCTTTTAAGAAGTTTACAAAGGCGCTGGAAATTCTGGAAAGTCATCCACTGAAGCTTCAGCCTGAAGAGCGCATTTCAATTTGTAATCAAAACATGTGACACTTTGGCTTCGTAAACGGCAAAGAGAAGAAGACCATCAAAAGACTGGAATCGTCTCTCTCGAGAATTGCGACTTGATCTGCTTTCTCCCCCCCCCCCCTCTCAGTGTTCTGTAGGCGCCTCAAGACTGTACTGTTTAACAGTGATTTTACTCCTTCGGGTCGGAAGCACCTCTGTTGAGTTTATCCTCTAAGAGGCGCTTTATAAATCTCAAATTACAATTACAATTACAAGGACAATGAGGTCGGCGAACTTAAAAGGCCACCGCCATGCTTTCTGCGTAGTTAAGCCTTGCTCACTTGATATCCTTTGTAAACTTCTGGACCAGCGAGTGTCAAAATCGTGTCGGTGGTCAGGAAGGTAAAGAAGATAAACGCAGTTGCTTAGGTTTATACAGAACCAGTCAAAGTTCAATTACTTAGCGCATAAAGTAATCCCCGACGCGTCTTTTGTGTCGGCATTCGCAGAGATCTTTGTCAGTTGCCGCACCGGCTGCAATCAGTTTGAGCGGATTTTATCAGAATTCCCTAAACAGGAGACAGGATATGGATGAACTCTGAATGGGTTAAACCGATTTCAGATAAATTCCTTCCGCGAAAGCAACTCGTTCTGCTGGAGGACTTGAGGGAATCTGCTAGACCTAAGTTCAGAAGCGATAGCTGGCCAAGGAATGCGCAGACCTTCGCACTGCATTAATCTAAATTTGCTTTGCATCTATATTAAGTGCATTGATACATACATAGCATACATACATAAATAAATACATAAATACATACATAAGTACATATATAAATACACACATAAGTACATACATGCATACATTCATTCATACATACATACATACATACATAATTTAGCAAGCGACATTATGCACTAGGTTCGATTGCAGGTATAGACTACAATAATCAGCCCCAACATAAACAACTTATTAAATGTATTTATTATTTGTTGAGTATTGATATTTATTGTATTTATGACGCGCGCAAGATCTGTAAATCTGAATACGAGTGTGCGTGGGCAGCTGGTGTAGGGTCTTTCCATGAAGTCAGACGCAGAAGACCGTCATGCTGCACATCTAATCGTAATCCTAATCGTAAACTCGAGATTTCTACAGCGCCCAAAGAAACTAAGTCGCGGGAACCAGCTTATTCGCAGGCGCTCAGTCAAAACAAAATCGATAGGCAGACTTGTAAATGACGTGAATAACTTCTTTATATTTTTACATATATGACCAATGTGCAAGCATTGTCTTACTATATATACATATTATTATATATAGTAAATATATTTTTCAGGTCATCAGAAATACATATATTTTATATTATATATGGTATATATAGCCATACACACAAATATGTATATAGTACGTATACATACACATAAGGCCATATGTATATAAACTAAGCGTTTATTTATGCATAATTTCTTCATGAAAATTTCAAGCAGGGCGGACTATTCACATCGTAGACATTGCATACATGTTGCATATGTATGTGCGTACGTATGTGTGTATGTGTGTCTATGCATGCATGATTGGATGGATTTAGCGAAGGTAGTATTGAGGAATAGAATGTTCGCCATGGCATATAAGGTCAACAGAAGAATACGCAATAGTATGTTTGCTGATTTTCAAACGGTCATTGCGATGACGATGTTACTCTACTCAGGACTCCGTGTTCCGGTTGGCATATGAAACCATGGAGTCTCGTCTAAGCAGACAGCCGAGCGCTACGAATCCTAGAGTGCGAAGTGCTGGCCAGTTGCTGGATCTCCTCTTCCCGTCTTCGTGTTTTACATTGCAAGAGCTTACTAACATTTATGTAGCCTATATCACCCTTTCTGCATTGCATACCTTCGGTATACCTTCGATATACATGACATCAGTCTGTATGTGCGTCTATCTGACTGTCACCGCATCTCAAAGACTTGGCCTACATTCCTCGGTTCATTCACCGTCTCTGCGACAAAATCAAAACAAGTAAAAAATTGGATGTGCAAATCAACACACCCAAATGCATGCCTCAGGCCTATGGCTTATATATAGGTCTACAAACACTTAAAGTAAGACAATGTCTAATGTTTTCTGCATTTAAACACATGATAAGCTTTCATCCGTTGTTTCATGTACGCTTCTGCCTTTCTGTAGCTCTCGAATCCTAATGCATGACGCGTATAGGTCGTGTTTTCTCTATGGCAACACATTCAAAGCTGCTCGGTGACGCTTTACCCTTTAGACGGCTATTGAGAAATAACAAATACGGGCAAACACGACTCGAAAAATTTCCACAAAACAATAAATTGTGATATACATTAATATATACATTGACATCTGTATATATATATATACATTATGTACATGTATAGGTACAAATAATTATACACACATATTTATCGCATACGTATTGAAAACAACATTGATATAAAATTTCAACTGCATATATTTTGACACCAACATATATACTCATTTATGTACATGTATGCATACACATGCACATACACAAATAAATATGCATATACACATTCGTATATATATATATATATATTATCTACAAACACAAATATACACACCAACATCAGTCCTTCGTACATGCACACACAGACACATGTATATAGATATACAATACATATGCATATGTATATGTATAGCTTAAGCTCAAGGAATCGCTTCTGCTCATGTTGTTGTTGCCGATGTTGCATGAAGATGAGCTGATAATTCGAGTGATGACAGTGCGTTGCTTTTGAATTCACCAAACCTCTAATTGGTGACCGAGTCTTATTTGCCAAACAGTTGGCGCGTGATCCCACTGGCCTATAAACCAAATTCCATCTGGGAAACAGAACCAAGTAATTCTGGCTCGATTAGTCGATTGCCGGTGCATGCGGCAGAATGCTAAAGATGTGATTTATCGCCCAGTTCTTTTCCATGTTGTTAGAGTTCTTCAAAAGGCATGAAACCATTAGAGAGTGGCATGTAAGCTTTTGTCCCTACTACACGTTTAAACTAGAATGAAATATGCGAAACGTACGAGTATAATTGGTTTAAGAAGGTATTCATATCGAAAATGATGGCCACCGAGATGACACAATTCGATCTATGTCGATTTAAGATGATGGGCCCTGGATTTGTATCCGATTCAGTCGCAGAGATGTAAAGCCAACGCTAACTCGCTCGGCCTCTCTGCTACCTCAGCGAATGAGTAGCATCTTAATATGTATACATACATATATACATGCATACACATACATACATACATGCATACATACATACATACATACATACATACAATGAAACATACATACATACATACTTGCATACGTACATACATACATATATTCATACGAACACATACATACATACATTCATACGAACACATACATACATACATACTTGCATACATGCATACGTATATTAACAAAGTTGCCATTTCGTATTTTAAAATGGAATCTGAACAAGGGATTCGACCCATGTTACACCGGGATACCACTCAAGCATGACTAAGATTGTTTTGACGCTGGATGATCGCTGTTGTCTTTGCGCTTCAGTCGAAAGATCTAGGCGCATTGTGTCGACAGAGCCGTGTAATACATGAGTGATTAGGCTTTCTCAGCTTTCTATGCCCAACAGATGAGATGGCATGCAATGATAATATACGGGCTTTGGTACATGGCCTGATTACCTGGGCTGCGTGGCAGAATATATTGATGTTCTAATTATAATCCAATCTTTTAAGGTTAGCTTATTGATTGGCCAATAAAATGTGTTAAGATGGTAGTAGTAAGCCATTATTACCGCACATGTACAATAATATTCTACTTTTACTTATTAGTGCACATAGTTCCAAATTAGATAATTGGGCTACACTAGAGTGAAGTGGTTAGAGTGTTAGACTGAGGTCCTGAGTTAAAGTCTTCGCCAGGGCAGAAATACATTTTGAGAATACGATTCCATTTGTGCACCTAACGAACACAGCTGTAAAATTAGTACGTTGATCGTAAACTGTCAGCAGGAAGATCAGACGGTGAAGGAGAGGACTGGTCACCCGCCATCATATGCCGAGGCCAAGAAAGTGAAAGTCGCAAACACTTCATACCCATAGCTGCCTGCCGCAGTTAGCGTAAGTGAAAGGTGGAGGAATCTAAGAACAATTAAGAGCAGAGGATGCAACGAAGAGAATATAAGACAATAAGAGATATAAGACAATCGCCGAAGTGGTCGTTCTGGCCTTCAGCAGCTTCCTTTTAGCAAGAACCAGGTAGCCATTTTAATTTATAGTTAGTACAATTGACATTAGCGGTTTTGAGAGATTCAAAGGGCGCTACATAATTGTTGGCACAAAACAGATAAATGAAATTGAAGGAAACATAGAAATGAATGGCAAAATGAAAATTGAAGGGGACGGGATTGCCAAAAGTGTATGCAGTATAAACTACACGTGACTCTTAATTTTAATTGCGCGCAGCTCTAAACTTATGGTTTATGAGATGGGCATTATTGTTTTAGAACATAATGCTCGACATTCGAATTTACGATTACACGTATGTGTGTACGTATGTATATATGTATGCATGCAAGTGTGCATGTATGTATGTATGTATGTATATATGCAAGCTTTGTAAGGTACTTACTTTGAACGTAGCTCACAAAGCGCCGCAAACATGGCTATCTAACTGACTTAAACATTGTAAGTGCGCTTTATAGCCACGGTGAGTATAAACACGCCTAGTGGCGCCACCTATCCAGATACACACGTTAAA
Source organism: Norana najaformis (assembly GCA_964023275.1). Classification (NCBI taxonomy): domain Eukaryota; kingdom Metazoa; phylum Annelida; class Clitellata; order Crassiclitellata; family Hormogastridae; genus Norana; species Norana najaformis. The sequence goes on from OZ029919.1 coordinate 23,315,075, forward strand.
ACTATCCAAATGGACACCGTTTATTTCATAGCGAAACACCGTGCAACACCGTGAAAAGAAGAAAAACGTGACAAAAAGAGGACGAGAAAGGCTTCCGTTAAGAAGTGGTGACAAATCAGTCAATGTGGGAAGTTACAGTAAAACAAGCAACAGAAGAAATCAGAAGAATACGTCAAAGGAGAGAAAAAAGATGATGATGATGACTCAGTGATATTTGAATCACAGCCTGAAAGTACCGTTAGTACATCAAATCGTAAAGCCTAATCTATAGATTCCGAGCAATTGGCGATGATCACCAATAAACAGCAATAAACGTGAACGTCGAGTTTGTCGTTGGACAGTATAATGCAGTTAGATTGCGTTTTACAGCACTATTTTATTGCCAGGAATAAAACTCGAGCCTTGTTGCTGCCACCAGTAAGGCTTCGTGGATTATCATGTTAACGTCACATAAAAATGCTATCCATGTCATGAAGTATGAAAGAACAAGGCAATCACAGTCGAAACTCATTTATAGAGTCTATCTCAGTATATATAGCAGTAAACAGTAAACAGAATTGTCAGAGTAGGCTTCAGAAACAAAATCTGCCGAATTACTACAAAGACTAACTATTGCCTTATCTTCGGTTTTTATGCAGTAAAATATTATTTTATAAGTAAACATTCGTTGATTAATTAAGTAGAAGATACGGTTAAATTCAAGTGTGACAGTTTCACTTGTACGTTTTTCATATTGCAGTCGAAACTACATAGCGGCACAATTAGACAGGCCCTAATTCTCCTGATTTCCCAATGGTATTAATCTTGGCCACATATTCGGAATTCCACCAGTTCAAAGTTCGGTTCCAAGTCTTTTTCAGTTCCAATTTACGATGGTCGTGCCAGTTTCAGTTCTGAATCCGATGCTAAACCACCTGTGTCATTTCAATCTTCCATTTCAGTCCGTCCCTAGGTATAGCTTCGTCTTTATAGGCCTAACGTAAAATTATACTACCCTGGTTAGCCTCGTTGCATGTGACCAGATCTCGCAAAATCCTGTGTTTTGAGCCACGGACGTCACGCATTTGATGACTTTGGTGTCATAAAAAAAACCCGGTCGAACATAATCAGGGTTTAAAGGCGTTGCAATCTTTTCTGGCGTCAAACGCATTAGTCGCGAGAACCCCGGCGTCGCCAAATCGGAAGCCTTGCATGACGTTCTGCATTAGCTGAGATTAAAGTTCCGCAAACGACTCTTCGTCTAAGAAATTTCATCAAAACAATCTGTATTGCCAATACATTGTACAAGGGCCGGTCGACGATGAAACGTCAAACGAAGGAAGGACAGTTCGTTTTAAGCAGGAGTCGAAGGAAGGATACTCGTTCTTTGTGCGTGGACAAGTATCGCCCTCAGGATGACAGTTGTTAAAAGTCTCATCCTTAATAAAGGCGGTCGAGGAAAATGTGCGTCGATTTGAGAGACATCATCGTCAACACCCTGCAGGGCAAAGCGGTGAAGGGCTACAGAAGCAGTAACACTGAATGGTCGTGTTGACAGCGATATTTATTTACAGGAAGAGAAAACGGCACAGAGGAGAGACGCAAGCGCATGAAGATTTATACATTTGTACACCCACATGCTCAGAAACAAACGTATAGGTCTACTTGTATACTTGAATATGTCTGACCACTTATATAGCGCCTTTCATAACCTCATAACTTATGCAATTACGATATCACATACGCTTGCCTGAACACCATTCACTCATCCACACGTTAAGAAGGCAACCGTTTAAAGTCTTGAAAACGCCAGTTTTCGCAAAGGCATTTGCTCATACAAAAATGTTTACATCACAAGATGCAGCTATAACTGAGCAACTGCGAAATGAATTAAATGCATGCAATTACTCATGCAACTGCTTTAGGCTGTTTGGTGGAATTCTCTTACTTGGCCATGTTTGGTCACCCAACATGAAGTAACTCTCTTTCACAGACGTAAAACTCCCCAATGTAGTTCCATGTGACTGCATGTATGATGCCTTTCGTTGGCTGGCTGCCTGTTCGCAGAGCATGGAATTTAACCGCCCTATCTTGATGTCTGATTATCTGTAGGTTAAGGCGTCCCAAAACTGGGGCTAACTAGTCCACTAGGCATGCGTTTCGACAATGTGACGTTGTGTCTTTTTCAATTGTAGAACCATCCATCTTCAATGGGTTTCCTGTTTAGACCTGCATCTTCCACTGTCTATGAAACAATTGAGAACCGTTCCCTTACGATAATACTGCTCTAGGAGTGCATCAGAGTAGAATGAGCAAATGAATTCAAGAAACGATTGATTGAAATCTGATCATTCAGTTATATAACACACTTTAAAGCTTGCTAAATTTTCTGGGGTTTCTATACTACAATGTTAACACAGAATAAATATTGAGATATAGGTCAAAATGGATGAACTGAAAACAAAACTTTCGTTGACGTTCCTGGTCGATGAACGTTGCCATGTTTGATCGTGTTTTAATCCAAAAGCGAGTTCCATCTGCGTCACGTGATCGGCTAGGACTACGCGTTTTCATTTTCAGTCATGTTTTGTAAAACACTCTCTTCTCCTCAACCCGTCTGTCTTCTTAATTTTCTTCTTCTTCTGCTACAACTTCTTCTTCGTCATTTTCTTCTTCTTCTTCTTCTTCTTCTTCATCATCATCATTTTTTCTTCTTCTTATCCATCGTCGACATCACCATCATCGACAGCATCATTTTTTTCTTCTTTTTTCCTTCTTCTTGTTCTCATTCTTTCTAATTGTCTGCTTCTTTTTTTAGTTTCTTCTTATTTTCATTTTCTTCGTCTTCTTCTTCATTTTCTTCTTATTCCTCATCATCATAGTCGTCATCATCATCATCATCATCAACATCATCATCACCACCAACACCATTCTCCTCCTCCTTCTCCTCCTTCTCCTCCTCATCTTCTTCTTCTTGTTTGTTCCTCATTCTATTCTCTCACTAAACTCTCTCTTTTTGTCCAATTTCCTTTCTTTTGCTCTTTCACATGCTCTCACGTGTGACGCTCGCAAGCGTAAATTTCTCTAAGCATCCATGGATCGAAGCGAATTACAGCAGACGCTAAATGATAAGTTCTCCAGAGAAATCAGATGCCCTAATGTCTTGACCTCTACAAAATTCTGCCAAGATATGAACTGCGACCAGGCTGTTTAAATCATATTACGAGCTTAGCGAGTGGTTAAAAACAAACTTCAACGAAGTAGCTTCTAAAGGTTTCGCCGTGTTTTAGAAAGTGAGGCGGACGGCTGAGCAAGAAGGTCACGGACGAATTGCGTAGTATGAGCGCAACAGAACTGGCATTTCGAAGAAACTTCCACAGTTGTGTTTACAACGACACAGGTAGCAGGACGAGTCTTGTTTTTTCTAAGAAATGTTGCTAGAGAACTGTTGCAGGATCTGATAGCTTAGAGCAGCAGTGGGCTTTCTAGCTATAGTAGTGTCTGGTCTTTGCAGAAGACCAATTTGAACATGAAAATGAACAAAATGTCTTTACTCTCGACGATCTTCACTTAATGTATACTTTCAAACATCTTGTCTTCTTGTGTTCTCTCATGTCATGCGATGTCCTGTCTTGTTCCAAAGCCGCGCTGTAATTCACAGTCTCGTTTGCATTAATGTCCATTTTCCAATTAAATTCGTAAAATATTACAAATATACCTAGTATATCTGCTGAGCATGTCAAAGTAATAATCTATCGTAGCAAATCTGCTGGAAATATATTAAGAGGCAGTTCAATGCGATCTATGGACAGTACATTAATTGAAAAGCCTTATTACATATGTGCCTCATTGATGCCATGGCAACGCCCATTAAAACTAACTAGGCCTATAGAGTTGTTGATATGAAAAGCAGTAGCATCAGTAAATAGCATTAGCATCCATAAATAACAATAAAGAGTTGGTTAACGACGAAGGTTGCACAGTACACTAGTCTATCACAGTAACGTGTGAAAATTGCAGACACTGTAGTAGCGAGAGTATTCATAAAGGCAAGTTGACTAGGAAGAAACTATAGCGCAGTCGTTGTGGTCTATAGTCAGAAAGTAGTGTGACCTTTCAATGAATGAATGAACGAATGAACGAATGAATGAACGAATGAATGAACGAATGAATGAATGAAATCGTTCATTGATTCACCAGGAACTTTCATCACAGATAATATCACTTGATGCAAATTTAGGCTTTCTGGTATCAACGGCGCAATCCAAAGGGGTCACAATCCAATTGAATAAAACCTCATTTACAAAGTCAGTTTTACAGGCGCTTTTCATTTTAAACATTTATATTAGTTTGACCGTAATTTGCATTTAAAACAATTGCAAATCACAATAGTAAAGAAAACGGTGCAATGAGCAACAGAAAAATTAATACAAAGTTTAATCAATCTTCAAAGACAGTGTGCAACGTTAGCCAACCCTTTTAATTATACGAAGGCAACAGAGAATGATGTGTACCGACATGCTTATGTCTGTTGGCTACACTGGTGTCTGCATTTAACTGACAACTTTTATTAGTGCATATGTAGACCAAACACGACAGAGAAAGCCCGACTGTTCTGTTTTATGCTCGGAATTGCATTGTTTGCAGATAATGCAAGAAGAAAGTGGGCCACAGCTGCACAGATGCCAACGTCAGCCTAGACCTACTATACACACCTACAAACGACCACAGAACTATAATCCACCTACGCACGTATATGTGCTGGAAGACGGTTTGTGAAGCATATGCGGTTCTTAGGGTAACTGAAGCAGAAGTAAACACAGCATCGTGGCCCTATTTGATGTGGGTCCTCCAGCCGCAATCCCCCCCCCACCGAAGACTCCATGTGAACGCGACGTCGTTGATACCCTTCGCACATGGGAGAATTACACAGGTAGCATAAATATCCAGCGATGTGGAGTTCGCCGAATCGCCGAATGTCGTAAATACGCCTCACCGAAATCATTCGGAACATCAACAAGCAATTTCGGAAACGTGTGGCTTCAGTAAAGCACCCTGGGGATGCCGCTGCCAAATAACAGTAAGAAAACAGTCAGTTGACTGCAATTGCTGTGCTTGAAACACGAACGTCGAAGGAAAATATAATGATAAAAGTAGCACATTGGTTTGCACGCATAGGCCTATACAGTGTATCGAACACCCATAGAAGCGTGATCCTGGGGTCGAATGATAATTTGACGCAGGTGCAGATACGAACACACTAATCCGTCACCTTGTATCGGTACTCAGTGAACTAAATGATGAACACAAAGTGCTGTGATGATTCATTGCTCAAAGATCCCACCATTTTTACACTTTTACGTAGCGCTAGTTTTAGTAGCAAAACGAGACTCATGACCTGTAAATCAAACGCCTTGTGATTCTGCTCAAATTGTGTAACTGGCAACAATAATAAAATCCTAAAGCCTTCCTGGTTAAGAAATCAGATTCTTACACTCGTCATGATCCAATATTGATAGCTTCTTGAAAGTTTCTATGTAGACAGTTTTCTTAATCATCGATACATTAAATTATACGATTCATATATAACGTATTCTGGTGGGTTTTAGCAGCGCATTATAAACTGGCAATTTGACATTAATAAAGCCGGAGATTTGAACAAAATCTAACAAAAACGTAATCCTTCATTATTACTGTGTGCTTTAAAAGCGTGGGTCTGATTGACCAACTATTTGTTGAACGCCGTAAGGCCTATTTTATCGCATCTTACACCCGTCGTTTATCCTTGTGACGTCTTATTTTTAGGCCACTGGATCAACTGAAGTGAAAGGTTTCTCGGCTAATGCGTCCAAAAATCTTAAGGAAATCATAAATGTGTCCTAAAGCCTACATTACGAGATCAACCGCACAGTATGGCAGAGTTCAGACAGTTGGACATAAATCAGTTGTTCTAAATGACCTCAAGACATGAAGTCTAACGTTTTTACGAGAGGCCTTCCCTTATCACTCGCTGGGAGGTGGATCTAAACTTGTGATGGATACCTGCTATGAATCTGCTAAAGCGCAAAGAAGAGGCGAAGGTTCGGGTGTTCAATTTCTGCTTGGAAACTAAAGACGGCTTTTGGAGGCGAGGTACACATTGTACAGAAAAACATGGCAGTTATGCATACGCGCAATTCTCCGATGAAACGGACTCAGTTCCGGCAATATTTATATAGCACACGTCTCTCTCTCTCTCTCATATAGGCCACAATACACATATATAATGTCTCTCTTATACAGGCCATAATACACACACACATATATATAGTCTGTGCATTTCCATTATATATACACTACCCCTGAATTTTTTTTAAATTTATTTTTAAAAGTGTTATCAAAGGCGCTAAATGAATGATCAGATAAATACATCCATGATATACAATCCATAGGCGTAATCGTAAGCTCGAGATATCTACAGCATCTAACTAAAGCTAAGTCGTGGGTACCAGCTTATTCAGAGGCGCTCAGTCAGAACAAAATCGATAGCAGGAAGGGCTCGCGCATTTATACAATATACAGGTATATTAGTTATGTGTACATGTGTATTGATTTATTTAATATATATTACTTATGCATTATTGTAATATAGTTATCGTATACAGAGCCATTCATTACATGGGCTTTTATATAACATATTTGTATGTATATCTGGCCTATAATTATACATAATCGGAGATTGCTGACGGTTATGAATAATAGTGTTGTTATTGTGTTTTTATTCTTGGATGTTTGAGGCGTGCATAGCATAATTGAGCTGAGTTTGATGTTGGCCAATGTTCAAAGATGACAGATGAAGCCACACGCTAGAATATAAACGATTATTTCATTTTCTTTCGTTCTGTTTTCCCTCACCTCCGCATTTCTGTTACCTGTTGGTTCTGACATCAAATAAACTAGGCCTACAGCTTCGACAATATGAGAAACAGCAGCGTTAGTTGTATCATCTACAATAACAATAAAGAGCTGGCTAACGACGAAGGTTGGACAGTACACTCGCCTGTCAAAGTAACGTGTGAAAACTGCAGACACTCTTGCGGCGGGGGCAATTATAGACGCAAAATTGTCTAGTAAGATGCTAAAGATCATTCGTTGTGGCCTATAGTCAGGAATTCCGATAACACAGGGATTCAAAGGTTCTATAAAGGCTCTATTCATAGTTGCCCTCGCCACAAGAGTGTCTGCAGTTTTCACCCGTTACTTCGATATGTTACTGTCACAGTGTCAATGCATAGAACGATTTGTCATTCGTTTCCCATTTTGCCTAGCAATGAATTGGTTTAACCGAATTCAAAAGAGAAGACATCTCTCGAAGATGACAATCGTGAACATCAAAGCAAAAAGTGTTGACCATGTTTATTTCGATCATCTTTGATTAAAGTGATGACAGTTTTAGAAATCGCAAGAATATATAATTGGCAAAAGATTTTACAAATAAACCTAATTAACCAATTATTACGGCATATCGATTTATAGGGGTTAAAAACGCCTTTAATGATACTTACTATTCTAACGCGAGTATAGCAATTGCAAAAGTCAAAAGTCTGTAATTTGCTGTTGTTGCTAATTTAAGTAATTTAAAAAATTTAGTATTTTAAGAAATGGCTAAATTAAACAAATTATTAAAGTAAATAGACTTGCATTTGTATAATATAGTATATATAGTAAACTATGCACTTTATACATATATGCATGTGTATGATTATTAGTGGAATTAAATTAATACTTTAGATTATATGGACGTTTTCCTACTAATAACTATAGCATCGACCTTCCGATGTTGCCAGTCGATCGGGCTTCGAACCGTTGACTCGCCCAATTTGTAGCATAGCATTAAGTCGAGAAAAGACACAGTCTTTGTTTTTCGTATGTATAATCAAATAAACTAATAGTTCTATGACAACAACACTTGACTTGCCAACATACAATGTATAAACGAACGCATCTTTCAACTCAAACTATCAACTTAGTATAAGACCATAAAATCTTTTTCGTGCTCTCTTAGCAAAAGGCATTTGCGGTCGTATTTTATCGGCTTTATCCCGACACGACAGCAGATCAGTTCAGACTGGTCTAGACCGATTCTTGACTCATCGCAACATCAGTGCGTCGTTTCGCGCGAGAGCGCCCACGTGAAAAAGCACGCGCAAAGCGACGACCAACCAAAACCACCATTCTTTCGATGCGTGGCCGCTAGACGTATCCTGCACGCCGGAGCATGTACTCACTGCGTGTCAGCCATGTGCACCCAGTAACCGCAAGCACGTGATCAACACGTGCACAAACAAGTAAACAACCTAGTGAGATCATAGAAATTTTTGCGGAAACGTGCGCTTAAAACTTGCAGACTAAGCAGCATAATACTACGTGCACACACATATACGCTAATAAAGATACACTAGATATAACGTGGACTTTAACTATATAATAAATTTCATCGCTTATTTTCAGCAAAGATCAAGGGTGGAGTCACCATAATGTTATTCTTTGTTACTCGTTTATAAAAGGATTATGATATTCCTCCGCAATACATGCATAATATATTTGACTATGACTTTAAATAGAGCATACACAAACATATGTAGTATATCATTGCTATCCAGATGTTTTGCTGGTGGTTACCATTTTTCCGCATATGCAAAACACCTCAACGAGCCTTCGCAGTCTAATTAGGGGCCGACGAATTCTCCAGAACATGTCCAGCATCCATTAACCAAGAGTCCAATTGATTATATCTATTCAGTGCATACGCTGAAGTCAAGACGCAGCGGAGGGCTATAGAAGGCTCAGTTCTCGCAGTTATTGCCAAAGCATATATATACATGAAACACAGTTTACTTTTGCATGCAATCAAACGGATCAATGCATTCATCGTCGAACTCTTGCGCATGTCTTAATTCGCCTCCTTGCTGTGACGTCAGAGAATGAATGACGCACGAGGCATGAAATGCTCCTCCTACGCATCTTAGACAGCGACGCAGTCAAACATAAGACGATGAGACTACACCTCGAGATCTGATCAGTGTTTAATTCGGAAGATCTACTTGCATAGACATTCTGTACATGTCGTGTCCTCTGTGGAAATAGAGCTCCCATGTCTATAGTGGTACGTGGGGAGGCGCTTGAATCCCGATCGTCGGTCCACGACCGACAACAGACGCATTCAAAGATTCTGACAGCGTGTTCAATGCCGTTTGTGTGCCATCTTCTGCATTGCAATTAATTGGTTTAACCGAATTCAAAAGGGAGACACGGCTCGAAGATGACAATGGTAAACATTGTGAAAGTATATATAGACATATAGCACCTCTTGATAGGTTTGTTAAATAACCAAGAGGGTAATATTCCTGTTTCTGATGTGGTTACGCTACGGATTTTATATTCTGTATAGATATTTATATCGTGCTACAAATGAATTTATTATTGACGCGACTGTGTTCATCATTCGTCTTTAATATTCGTCTCAGAACGGTATTTGCTCTTTCTTATTCTGATTGCTACTTATTGTGATCGATTTGGGGTTTCGGACGTCAAGTTTAGGCTAGTTTGCTGTAGGTTTGAGGTCTTTGCGCGTTTTTTCTGCTAGTGATTAACTCAGTTTTCACCTTGGAATGGATTATCTCTACTTTAGGGGATAGCATGTTCTAGATGAACGGTCGCTGCTCACACCTGCAGACCTATTCATGTCGTAGAAAGATGAGGAGAAGCTATGGAATTGCTTCGACATTCTAAAAAGAGAAAGGGGTTCTACCACCAATAGAATGGCTGTCCGTCGCAGATCACCCTGGTGACCCGACTAATGTCCGGACCCCGCGTCTTCTACCACATGCGAGGGTGTTGTGGTACCGCGGACATTATCTTCACCCCACACCTTCGACGTTGCTTGGCCTCGGGACTCTGAACACGCTGTCATCCGTCAACTCTACATGTGAACCCGATGGTTTGGCTCAGCGTATGCGTTCGCGCATGCTATCGGTGATATTTTTAGTTATCTGAGCAATTGCTTGCTAATTGATTAATATTTTATTCTTAATAAAATTTGACATCACTTGGCTAGTGGAGAGAGTGCCTCTTGTTAGTTCTTTTGCAATTACAATTACAGCTCAAATACCGCTGGACAAATTTATTGAAGCAGATGAGTCGGTGTACCACCGACAGTTAATCACGCAACCCTTAATCACGCGACACTTATTCACTCCGAAATCAATCACTCGACGCTTGATTACACGAATAAATATTAAAATAGAGAGAAAATATTTATGAAAAGCGATGTATTTTGTGCAATATCGAAGTTAGAACTTTGCGCAAAAGCGAAAGTCTGCGAATATGATACTGCTTGATCCAGGACCTGGGCAAGACCGTTTAATAATATTGGGTTACAGCGAAATACTAGATGGACTGGCAAGGTTGTAAGCTCGAGATTTGTACAGGGCCCAACGAAAGCTAAGTCGCGAGAACCAGCTTATTCACAGGCGCTCAGTCAAAACAAAATCGACAGGCAGGAAGGGTTCGGTTCCAGGTCGAGATCCATGAGTCAAGGCAGGCAGTCAGACGGCTACGGTGGGTGGTGTTTGGAATTGGTCCAAGTTTTGGATAACTGATAGGGCATTTAAAGTGCTTCCATCATTTTTCCAGTTACATACCATCAATTTTGAATTAATACCAGGCGCACTGTACCTCCAGCTGTAATTACTGCCTGGCTACGTATACTTGGCATCGGAGCTATACGTTAAGTCAAACACCTATTCCCAATGCGCTCTTGAATGTTATTCTTCCAGCACAGTATTGGTTTCCGTGCGTAGTATTGCTCATCGTTCACACGCTCAACACAACAAAGAGCATAGAATAAGTTGTTTTAATGTTTAATATAAACGAAATTAAGTGCCTCGTGATTAACTACCTGCTTGCATGATTAAATCGGTGGTGAATTGTTGCATGATTAAATGTTACCAAACCGAAAAATCAGAAATCAGAGGGCTAATTGTCCAGAATGATTGCACAAATAATTAACCTGTACTTACCCAGCAGAAGCGTAAACCCGTTATTTTAAAAGCAGAACAATCCAGGCACAGAGCAGGATTAGTAGGCCCAATCATCTGCTCAAAGTTAGCGCTGACGCGTTTCAAAGCGACTCGAGAGCAAGAAGCCAGTGCTTTATATGCAGAACTTGTCGTTAAGTTTACTTATCCTAAGACTAAATACTTATTGATGTCGCGGAAACAACTTTTAAACACAAAGACTTTTCATTTTAATTGACCGAACAACAGTGTTAAACCAGACAAAGTTTTTGACGTAACCTTAATGAAAGTCTATAAAAATAAATAAGAAATTGGTTCTCAAATAAATAGTCATATTTTCAGTGAATTGAGCTGCTTGATGCCTTAAATAGTTAGACAAATTATTGAACTTCTGTGGTCACGGTAAAGACCATTGAAAATTCTAGAAGAACTGTGTCGTTCTTAAGTGAAAAGCAAAGAAGTCAAAGACTCGCATCCAGCTTCCAAAGGCCATCCATGTCTTCCGATTTGCACCACTTGTTGAAGCAGCGTTTCACATCCTGGTTCTTGCTAGGGTTTTTGCTGTACATGAGTACGTGCTTTTCAGAATACACAGCTGGTAGCAGATGAGACACCTGCATTTAATTAATTAATTAATTAATTAATTAATTGCAACATATCACAATATTCAATAATATACATCCAAACATACATACATTCATGACCCATTAAGCAATTATTTCATTAATTAATATATCCTATGACTCCTGTCCCTCCGTATGTCCATCCACCCATCCATCAATCTATATATATATATATAATATTAATTTTTGTTCATGTAATGAAAGAATTATATAGCGCATCTTAAGGTATCTACCCAGAAGCGCTCGTAGCCTCTGCTGTGATGTTGCGAAAGAGAACAGTTTTGAAGCACCAATAGAAAGGGCAGGCAACGTTCCTGACCAGTAGAAGACTCGGCTCTAGAAGCAGGTTTTTCTAAGTGGATGACTCCACAACTGAAAATGCATGTCGTGTACAACCCCATGAATGAGACTTACATACGGATAAGCCTACATCTGCAGTTCCAACCAACATTTAGTCTTTACCCAGTCAATTTACCGTCAGCCAGTTTAACTAATTTAATGTTGAATGCTCTCATAATGCAAACTACTCTGCCGTTTGAGTCCTACAAGTGAAACTACTGAAAAACTACGCCTTTGGATTGAAACTTTCGATTTAAAATCTTACAGCATCGGAACCCAAGTCAGGTTTCTTTTAAATATATGCAAGCATGATACGAACATGTTCCCGGCGTATTCTGAATGCTTTATTTAGCGAATTCTTGCTGTAGAAGTAAACATTGTCTACGGGGTTTTTGTTGTCAAATCCATAGTCAAACACGGCGATCTGTGACAAGAAAGAAACTTGTTAAATGCAACATTAGATGTTTGATTAAGTTCAGGTCTCAGTAACAAGACTTTTAGTGGTCGTTAGTGCTAATGGTAAACAGGCTGCGAATTGCATGCGAAGATGAAACTTGCCCATCCCTGTTTTAGGTAATCCCTATCGAGAAGCATTTTTAATCATCAGGAGGCTAACGACTGGGGCACGTTCTCAGAGCGGCTTTCTTGGAATTTTATAACAAATTATCCTTGCCGCTGTTTCCAATTATAAACGGCACGCTGGTGATAATAAGCATGGTGGCTTTTTCTTTCATCAAATTTCATCTCGCCTAATTTAACAGCCTACATATAAAGGCCTGAATGTCTATTTCATACGGCGAGACTTCGACATTCTAATCGACATACAATTCAATATAATTCCGTCTAGATATCTTCTTGACACACTGTGATGTTTACGCTCATGGAATCATGACACCTTTTGTACACGCTGAGAAGCAGGTATCTTAATTATGGCACGTGTATATCGACTATAGGCCTACATATTCAGTCAATGCGCATGTTTTCAGCATGGTCATTAGGTATAAGTCACTGATTTTGCCTGTAATGTCAGCAGATTGATTTTCTAGAATCTGTAAAGACAAGAGGGTTGATGTTGTAACGCATTGAACTAATCGCTTGTTAAATAAGGCGCAAAAGAGATTCCCAAAAGGCGCTATACAAATATATCCAGATAAACCTAAAGGGATTAATAGGTTATATGGATGGATGATGTGCCACCGCAATTATATTTACAGGTTTATACCCTGTCCACAACTCCACATGGAGCCCATGTCGGACCTAGATTTCCATATGGCGCCTTCATGGAACTCATATGAGTTCCGTAAAATGTTCATGGGCATGTTGGCAAGGCAAAAGGCGATATAAAAATATCATCAAAAGCTAGAAAGAGATTAATTGATTGGAGGGATGAATTCACGACCTAAATGATTATTATAGATTGCAACATTGGTATGGCGAGTGTTATTAGTTATGCTAAAATGAAAGATATCGATCTCTTCGGTTGAAATTCCGATATCTGAATGGGTAGGGTTTGCTTTGAAGAATGAATAAGCCATATGAATGATTATCATAATTATATAAAATCATTGGTATAGAAAGTGTTATCGATTGATGCATTGAACCATATGATCACGGCGCTGTAGAAGTCATTAGATTATATTAGATTAGATTTAATTGGATCCGATTAAATTAAATTAAATTCAATTAACTTAGATTAGATGCTTACGTGTATCAAAAAGTCGTTCTCTTGAAGCTGTTCTTCGGAAAGCTGGATAATTGCTTTGGAAAATTCTGATTCTTTCTGACGAAGTTCGTTCTTAGCAATCTAGGCAAACAAATGAATGATGTTTGGAGAAACTATTTTTGAAATTGGATTAATGTCCTGAAGTCACTGTGTCCAACATCACAATATTCGTACAAAACGGGCTATATATGTAACATTGAAGCAGGTTCCTAAATGTGAGTTTTGCTTAAAGCCTACAAGAAGTCCGAGTCAATAAAAAATCACTCGAAAACAGAGATTGATAGGCACAGTAAAACGCTAACCATCTCTTTAATTTCTTCTTCCCAATTTTATTTCTTTTACATTATTTTAAACGATTTCTCGAAAGTCTGTCTCTACTAAAATTTAACCTGCTACTTAATTCTACTTGGCATGGCTATCGACAATGACTAATTTATTATTTGTCCCATGATTCATACAGAACTGCATTCACTGAATGATTGTCTAGATATGACGTGAATTGCTTTTTATGAAGGATCAGCCTCAAGTTATCGCGACTTATATAGTGACGCCAGGGTTAAAGTATAACCTGCATCTTTGGTATGGCAGAACCGACACATTTGTAATGGTGACGATTTTCGATCTGATCCAGAATCTTCTTCGCTTCTGCCAGACGACTGTCTTCTGATGTGCGAATGTCATCGAAAACTCGGTCGGTCAGCGTTGAATAAGCAACCATATTATGAATGCATTCAGATATCCTCAGATTCGTTCTGCAACACCTATTTAATTATTTATTTTGCGCAGTGACAATTTGATAACACTGGCCAACACATAATTTGTTGCCTCAAATGTTAGAACTGTTTCTGGGTATATTTGACCTGCTGATTCCAGAAAAGGCACCAGCTTTCTCCCAGCAGGTCTAGTTTTCGAGATATAGAACATTATGCCATATACCAGTCCTTGCCTCTGCTCGCCCATAAAACATAAGGCTATAGCTATAATTATGTAGTGCTCAATTTATTATGTGATACACTAAATAAACATAATAATACAAATACTTGAAAGAAAATGGTAGTACCTGAAACTGTACTTATATGATACCAAACAGAACAAGTTTGTTATAAAAATTTCAAGTCATTCGACACCGAAGAAGCTCCTTTTGTACGATTTCCGAGTGTGGCATCTGCCGGAACAATCGCGCATAATATTCCAGCAATAGTCTGCCATCATGTGTGCATCCCATCTTCCTTGATATCGATTTTCCATTGTTTTGATGTCTTGGTGAAATCTTTCACCTTGCTCTTCGCCGAAGTCACCAAGATTCTCTGGAAAGCGATCTAAGTGACTGTGGAGATAATGGACTTTAATGCTCATGTTGCAGCCAAGCTTGTTGAAATGAAGAAGCATATCCTCTACTAGTTGTGCATAATAGTCTGCCTTCTTGTTGCCAAGAAAATTTTTAGTTACAAGAACAAAGGAAGACCAGGCACAAGATTCGATTTCATTCATTGATGGTATGAAAAGTGGGTCATTCATAAGTTGCCTGATCTGTGGACCATCGAAGATTCCAGCCTTCAATTTTTCCATTGTAATTCCTGGTAACTTGTGTACTATGTATTCGAAGCATGAACCTTCTTTATTCAAAGCCCTGACAAATTGTTTCATCAGGTCTAGCTTTATATGTAGTGGTGGCAGTATGATCCTATCTCGTGCCACCAAAGATTCCTTGATTACATTTTGAGCTCCAACCACCATGTCTTTCCTCGAAGGCCAATCTTTTCTTGTCCAATGTTCATGCTTGGCTCTACTGTCCCAAAGACACAAAAAGCAGGGATACTTTGTGTAGCCACTTTGTTGACCAAGGAGGAAATTTACCATCTTCAAGTCTACACAAATTACCCATTGATGTTCTTTGTATTTTATCTTTTCCAGTACTAAAGAGATGGCATTGTACTCTTCTTTCATCCTGGTGGAGTGACCGATTGGAACAGAACCAAATTTGTTGCCGTTATTTAAAAGCACACATTTCAGACTACGTTTTGAACTGTCGATAAAAAGACGCCACTCATCTGGGCTGTAATCCGACAGACCAATTTTCTTCAATAAGTTGCTGACGTCATTACATAATACTCGGTTGTTGTCTTCGGTAAAGAATGGCAGCAAATCCTTTTCTCTGTTTCTATAAATTGTAATTTTCGTTCCAGGCTGAAGTGCATTCTTTTCCTTTAGTCTGGACGCAAGCAATTCAGAGGACTCTTTGGAAAGATTTAAGTCCCTGATCAGATCACTCAACTCTTTTTGGTCAAAACGTTCACTGTGTGAAGTTGATTGGAAATCACTGTCACTGCCCCCACTTTCTTCACTTTCGTCATCTTGTCCGATATTGGACATGCAAGTCTCATCGTCTGAGAGCTGAGGTAGTTCGCGAAAAGGTGGAACTGGTACAATATCCGAATGCGGAACAGGTCTCCTGGCTGAAGGTATATCAGGGTAAGACAACTTGTGACGATTATTTCGATTGATGCCTATGATATTAACCATACAAAAGTAACAGTCGTCGAAGTGGTTTATCTGTTCCCTCCAAACCATCGGTACACCAAATTTCAGGCAGCTTCTCTTTCCAATTGTCCAGTGGCGCAATTGTTCAATACAAGTTTTGCATACTGTATGAGGAGCCCATTGCTTATCTTCATCTCCAAGTTTGACACCAAAATAACCTACATATGCTCTTTTTACAAACTCAGAAATCGGTTTCCTGTTTGCTTTTAGTGTGTATTCCCCACAAATGTAGCAGAATATGTCTGGATGGTTAATGCAGCTCCGTCTGGAAGTAGCCATAACCTTAAGGATGTTCGCATCTGAGGAATTAAATGACTAACCTAAAAAATAGTAAGAACATGTAGTTATTTAATGCTCACATTCACAGATTGTTCTTGCGACCAACTCTTAATATGCCCTAAGACGACTGCGGCTGCTCTAGCTTTCAGGAGGCGGTTTATATAGGCTATAAATGCTGACTTCAGCATAATCTATTTACATAGTTCGAAACCATGAAACGCTGTATAAGCACAAATAAATTCTAAATGAGGCCATGAATTTAGTGCTGAGTAAGCTGTAGGCTACGGAATAGTTATTTCGTTGAATCAGCAATATCTCAGCACGCGGCAAGATATGCTGATTTTACATTATAAGGATGTAGGCATTATATGAATCAGCAAGAATTATAATTAGCCATAAATAAAGCTTATTATGACATTTTAGTTTTGCCAAAGACATCGTTTAAAGAGTGGACTGGGTTTTCTTTACAAAATCGACGATATCTCAGAAACTAGACCTGATGCACTCAATCCAATGACATTTTCTGAATCAGCGCCCAAAATTACCCCAAGAACAGGTCTAAAACCGAAGGCAACAAGAAAAAAAAATTTTTCTGTTGGCCAGTGTAATTTATCGAACGTGTTCCTCAAAGTGACTGCAGGCAAAGCGTAGACTTTCTCATGATCATTATAGAAAATTTATAATGTTAGATCCTAGCCAGAATATTTACTGACACATGTTCTGTACAACTTTACACACATATATGCACATATACTATACATACAATACATATGCACAATACATACACACATACATACATGCGTACATGCATAAATAAATACTTGCATACTTACATACAGGCGTGCATATATAAATGAATAAATAAATACATACATATATACAATACATACATGTATGCATACAATGCATACATATACACACATAGATGAGTGCATGCATAAATACATGCGTGATCACATATATACATACACACATATATGCAATACATACATACGTATATACAATACACACGTTCATACGCACATACAATGCATATATACAACATATGCATGCATACATATATACAATACATACGTACATACATACATGCATGCATAAGTACATACAAACATACCCATCCTTTCCAGTTATCTTGAAATAGTGATCGTTCGCTTTCCTCAAAGCTTCCATAAACCTAAAATCAAAAGATAATTTGTGGAATTTCATAGAAGCGCTGGTTTTAGTCAATAAAGTTTACTGGGATTTAACTGATGGAGTTATTTGAACTGTCTCAACATGAGGTCTGAGCCTATTCCAAGCCAGGATAAAGGAGGAGGACTCTGCGGTGGACGTGCAACCCACTCACGTAAAAACCTCAGCAACAGAAAAACCCAACAAATCTGTTTGTCAAAATGAAATGACTAGTGGCCATGAAGGTTTGGGGCTTCACAGTCTTATGACGGAATTTGACCAGAGTCGGGTAGCACAGGAGATAAAGGAAATGAAGACATAGACCTACAACCTATAGATTTCCGGAATAAATGAGATGGACGTAAAGTGGAAAACTGGAGTCGACGGCACAACAATTCTCTATTCCTGTGGACAAAGACATGAAAAAATGTGAGAATTCTTCTCAGTAAGGATGCTTCTAAGACACTACAAAGTTTGGACCCGATGAGTGACAGAATAATTAAAGCAAGTTTGCAGACAAAGTTCTTTAACACAATCGCAGTTCAGGCTATACTCCTACAAATACACCTATGACGAAGAAAAGGATGAATTTTGTAACAGCTACAGGGCGTTATGGACAGAGTTGCACAGAGCTTGTATCAGTAAATCCAGAGGCATGATATGAAGATCTTAATGGAAGGTTTTTCACTCAGAACTGAAAACATTTCTTTCCACAAATCCTATCCTGATTCATCCTCTTGATTGAAATGCTTAAATTGTGATAAGAGACTTGAACTTTGAGGATGATGTCACCCTGCTGGACAGTACAGTACATAGAAATATGTGACAGAACGAACATCTAAAGGCTAGGAGGGGCAAAGAAGGTGAAACTATCATTCAAGAAAAGACCAAGCTCTGAAAATTGGAAAATGGAATGAAGTGAACAAGATGTTGATCGATTACAAGGTGGTTGAGTTCATGGATGATTTCTGCTACCTAGGTAATTTAATAACAGCGGACAGCAGCTGCGACATGCAGGTAAAGATACGCATAGGAAAGACAAATGCTGTGGTTGGAAGACTTGCAAAGATATGGAAGAACAACGGATGCAGTGTGAGGACCAAGATTCGTCTGTATGAAGAAATAGTTTTAAACACCCTGCTATATGAATCTGAGACCTGGCCAATGACGGTGGCAAAAAATAGAATACTGGAGGCAGCACACCACAGATGGCTGAGGAGAATTCTGCACATTTGGTGGCATGATAAAATATAAAATAATACTATAAGAGAAAGGACAGACAAGAGGATATAGAGAATATCATCAGAAAGAGAAGACTGAAATGGATGCGATATGTAATTTGCATGGTCAAAGTTAGAAGAGCCATCCAAGTGATGAACTGGATAGCTGAAAGAAAAAGAAGGAAAGGAAGACCAAGAAATACCTGGCCAGAGACCATCAGATACGACTTGAGATGTTGTAGACGACGTGGAACGAGACAGCAGCGACCGATGTGCGGACCTGTACAGGTGGGGCTAAATTCTTACTAAGATTGCTGGAACAATAGGAGTTGAATAAGGTACAGTAATTACTTAAGCTTGGCAAAGAGTCTGCTACTTACATGATTTCGATGATATTCGTAGTCTTATGCTGACAGGCTCGACGGTGAAGAATGACACGAGAATAGAACATGTCGTAAATATGTTCCACCTCCTGCATAGAACAGTTGATATTTGTATAGCAGAAATTAATGCGAGGCGGCTTGATACTCGAATGCTACAATGCGTAGTTAAAGGATACTTCTACCAGTTTAACAGTTTTGCATTTGGCATATCATTTGAAAAATCTTTAAAAATCAACTGCTTTGCATAACATTTGTATTTAGTTGCACAGTGCAAATCTTCCCAAACAAAGTTGCTTGTTAAACATTTACTACACAACGTTATCGACTATCTTTCCTTGTTGTTAATAATCGGGCTTCAAACCATTGACTCACCCGTTTCGTAGCGTAGCGTTAACTCGAGTAAAGACAAATAGTATTTGATTTTGGGAATTATAATTAATCCAATAGTTAAAACACAGCAGTATCGTCACAATTTCTAAACGCACAAATCTATCGACTACATGTATAGCCCAAACTTTTAACTTTGCACACACCAGACCAGTGCTAAAAACTTCGCGCACTCTGCCAGTGTATTTGCGTCCACTTATATAGGTGCTTTCTAGCCAAGAGGGCAGACCAGTACACATTTGTTTAGACCAGCCTACCGATATTACGTAATCGTGGTTTCTTTAAAAAAACCGCCGACTTATCACAGCATAGGCCCCGCGAGCGCCCACGTGATGAAATAGCTTCAGCAACAATAATTACTGCTGATGTCACCCCGCCTGCCCGCAGGGCTGCACCGGCTAGTCACACCACCCCTACTGTAAGAACGTGATAAGCACATGCAAAAAGAAATCATTAACCCGATGACTCATGGAAATTTCCTATGCAAACGCGCATTTAAAACTTGTTGACCAAGCAACGCAATATTAGGTTCACAAACGTCATCTATATAGAAAGAGTACACAATGCAGCAGTTGATACTTCTAAGCAACATTGCGTGAGGAACTATACCTCAAGTTTCTTCCACAGCGACCGCAAGAGCAGTCTCAAACCCGTATTTTTCACGTAGTTAGATGAGCCATCAACTAAAATTGCCCATCGTGTCATACAAGTTGCGCAGGCTGAGATGTAGCCTACCTTATCTCGATAACAGATGTGTCTCTTCTTCTTCTCCTTCTCCTCTGTAGTTTTATCCTCCGCTTCTATTACGCGTGAAAACTGAATTAGTCGATTATGGTCAAAGTTATTCTTGAAACCAAGGTGGTAGCAGTCGCGGGCGAAGTAGTCCCATTTATCCACATCAATTCCATTTTCCTTATTTGATACCACCTGTGTCAATGCGAAATAAGAACCCTCAGTCTTTTATCAGTAAAAAGCTTTCAAGGTTCAGATGAAGCAATTTTGGGCTGTGATAAATAGAGATGTTCGTCATGGATTTGAAGTATCATTTAGGTCGAGTGAATACATTTACTCTGCTTCATATAAACCAATTCTCATAATTTTATTGCATCTTAGTTTCTCGAATTTTACATTGTCTTGCAGAAAAATCCGTCAGCCGACGCCCGTGCCTAACTTTAAAAGAAATCGTATATTTATGCAAGCAGTGTTGATTAAGCTCATAAAAGCAACTGAGACAGGTGAGTATCAAAATATTGAGTACTTGTGTGTCAGGATGCGCTAAATCACAGAAATTAAACTAAGCTGAGAAAAAATCACGAAACAAAACTCTGTGAGCAACTTTCTGCTTTAAATAAACCTTAGCTGATAAACGGTTTAAAGCATCAACTGGCCACATTCCCAGTATATGTTTAGTATGCTTTCTTATGAGTATGGCTTCTAAGTGTCAGGAGAACCTACCTCATACAGGAAATCCTTGTCACGCCCTCTGCCGGTGTCAGGGTTAGAATCCTAAATAAATAGAGAAATTAGGAAAAAATTTCAATAAAAATTCTGCAATTTCATTTCCATCGCTTAGATTTTAATCATTGTAGGCAACTGATAATAACACTGGCCAACAGAAAAAATTTTTTTTTCTTGTTGCCTTCGGTTTTAGACCTGTTCTTGGGGTAATTTTGGGCGCTGATTCAGAAAATGTCATTGGATTGAGTGCATCAGGTCTAGTTTCTGAGATATCGTCGATTTTGTAAAGAAAACCCAGTCCACTCTTTAAACGATGTCTTTGGCAAAACTAAAATGTCATAATAAGCTTTATTTATGGCTAATTATAATTCTTGCTGATTCATATAATGCCTACATCCTTATAATGTAAAATCAGCATATCTTGCCGCGTGCTGAGATATTGCTGATTCAACGAAATAACTATTCCGTAGCCTACAGCTTACTCAGCACTAAATTCATGGCCTCATTTAGAATTTATTTGTGCTTATACAGCGTTTCATGGTTTCGAACTATGTAAATAGATTATGCTGAAGTCAGCATTTATAGCCTATATAAACTGCCTCCTGAAAGCTAGAGCAGCCGCAGTCGTCTTAGGGCATATTAAGAGTTGGTCGCAAGAACAATCTGTGAATGTGAGCATTAAATAACTACATGTTCTTACTATTTTTTAGGTTAGTCATTTAATTCCTCAGATGCGAACATCCTTAAGGTTATGGCTACTTCCAGACGGAGCTGCATTAACCATCCAGACATATTCTGCTACATTTGTGGAGAATACACACTAAAAGCAAACAGGAAACCGATTTCTGAGTTTGTAAAAAGAGCATATGTAGGTTATTTTGGTGTCAAACTTGGAGATGAAGATAAGCAATGGGCTCCTCATACAGTATGCAAAACTTGTATTGAACAATTGCGCCACTGGACAATTGGAAAGAGAAGCTGCCTGAAATTTGGTGTACCGATGGTTTGGAGGGAACAGATAAACCACTTCGACGACTGTTACTTTTGTATGGTTAATATCATAGGCATCAATCGAAATAATCGTCACAAGTTGTCTTACCCTGATATACCTTCAGCCAGGAGACCTGTTCCGCATTCGGATATTGTACCAGTTCCACCTTTTCGCGAACTACCTCAGCTCTCAGACGATGACACTTGCATGTCCAATATCGGACAAGATGACGAAAGTGAAGAAAGTGGGGGCAGTGACAGTGATTTCCAATCAACTTCACACAGTGAACGTTTTGACCAAAAAGAGTTGAGTGATCTGATCAGAGACTTAAATCTTTCCAAAGAGTCCTCTGAATTGCTTGCGTCCAGACTAAAGGAAAAGAATGCACTTCAGCCTGGAACGAAAATTACAATTTATAGAAACAGAGAAAAGGATTTGCTGCCATTCTTTACCGAAGACAACAACCTAGGATTCTGTAATGACATCAGCAACTTATTGAAGAAAATTGGTCTGTCGGATTACAGCCCAGATGAGTGGCGTCTTTTTATCGACAGTTCAAAACGTAGTCTGAAATGTGTGCTTTTAAATAACGGCAACAAATTTGGTTCTATTCCAATCGGTCACTCCACCAGGATGAAAGAAGAGTACAATGCCATCTCTTTAGTACTGGAAAAGATAAAATACAAAGAACATCAATGGGTAATTTGTGTAGACTTGAAGATGGTAAATTTCCTCCTTGGTCAACAAAGTGGCTACACAAAGTATCTCTGCTTTTTGTGTCTTTGGGACAGTAGAGCCAAGCATGAACATTGGACAAGAAAAGATTGGCCTTCGAGGAAAGACATGGTGGTTGGAGCTCAAAATGTAATCAAGGAATCTTTGGTGGCACGAGATAGGATCATACTGCCACCACTACATATAAAGCTAGGCCTGATGAAACAATTTGTCAGGGCTTTGAATAAAGAAGGTTCATGCTTCGAATACATAGTACACAAGTTACCAGGAATTACAATGGAAAAATTGAAGGCTGGAATCTTCGATGGTCCACAGATCAGGCAACTTATGAATGACCCACTTTTCATACCATCAATGAATGAAATCGAATCTTGTGCCTGGTCTTCCTTTGTTCTTGTAACTAAAAATTTTCTTGGCAACAAGAAGGCAGACAATTATGCACAACTAGTAGAGGATATGCTTCTTCATTTCAACAAGCTTGGCTGCAACATGAGCATTAAAGTCCATTATCTCCACAGTCACTTAGAACGCTTTCCAGAGAATCTTGGTGACTTCAGCGAAGAGCAAGGTGAAAGATTTCACCAAGACATCAAAACAATGGAAAATCGATATCAAGGAAGATGGGATGCACACATGATGGCAGACTATTGCTGGAATATTATGCGCGATTGTTCCGGCAGATGCCACACTCGGAAATCGTACAAAAAGAGCTTCTTCGGTGTCGAATGACTTGAAATTTTTATAACAAACTTGTTCTGTTTGGTATCATATAAGTACAGTTTCAGGTACTACCATTTTCTTTCAAGTATTTGTATTATTATGTTTATTTAGTGATAATAATTGAGTTACCTTAGAAATGGTGAGGTACGATCCTAGCCAACGAAATCTATTACAACAACATGAGCGACACTAGTTGTCAAAAGGTGTATGATTTGAAGTAGGATAACTTTTAGATGACAAACACTACGACAGGAGCGCATTAATGGCTAGAATGAGCTTACCTTAGACCTGGATATCATTTCTTTGATAAAGGTGACATCTTGTTTTGTCAGTTGGAAATCCTTTTCATCCAAGAGCTTGTTCTTCTCAAGAAGGTGATCGAACATCTCGAGCGAAGCATCCTCATGCTACAAGTCGTCAACACAAAAACATTAAGGGTTTTTAGTGCACGAAAAATCATTTGTTCTAAAAGCATTTTTCATCATCATCATCATCATCATCATCATCATCATCATCATCATCATCATCATCATCATCATCATCATCATCATCATAGCTTACAGATAATGTACAATTAATGTGAAAAATAAAAGGCAGACCCAGAAGAGACAGAGTCCCTTTTAATTATGGTCGCCTAATCAACAAAGCTCAAGGTGAGATGGCAATCGAGACATAAATGAAGAACTTTTCTATCTATACGTAAGGAAACTTAAATGACCTATGTACAAACTGGGTTTTTATCAACATATATATGCATGTCTGTAGAAACTTAACATTGCGCCTTTTATGCACTCCACAAAAGCGCTGCCTACGCTGGCTAAAAGATGTTAAAGTCATTACGAACAAAACGTTCATCTGTAAGCAAACAGCTTATTTAGAAAACTATTAAACAGGTAATTAGAAAAGTCACCATTGTCCGGATCCCGCAAACACGCAGAGCCAACCATGAGCGAAACAACAGCGGACATGCCCAATACCAGTATTTCTTATGAGTTGTTTGTAATAGATAAACATAGACAGTACTCACGCTCCATGTCGAAGAATGATCTAACTTTCTAATGAAGTGACTTTCAAACATGTGAGATAACGGCCCATGTCCTTAAGTGCAAAAGCAAAGAATTGTTTTAATGACGACTGAAACAAAGCGTAAGTAGGCATTCTTTACCAAGTAAAACATGTCATAATTAGCAATAACTAAGCGGGTCAGACTGAATTTGCAGCAGACAAACACACGGGCAATATAGAGCAGTCAGAGAGAATTTTATTCTTAAATTACATGATCTAGACGCAAGCTGTTGAATTTGCCAGCGAGTTTTCCTGTGAAACAGATGAGAAGCAAAAATTGGCTAAATTTAAGCTGTGCAGCATACATTAATTTGGCTCTTCAATTCTAGTCATCCATTCATTTTCAAAGCTTTTGACAGGGAGTCTGATTAAGCGACATGAGTTGATATAGTGCTCTTACCAAGATCATGACATAGGCCAGCAATCTGGACACAAAGCTTGTCGAGTTCTGTGATACCAAGATCAGGTTGGTTAATCATTAAATGTTGTACAAGTTTTCCGGCTAGGTAACATGCTCTGCAGAGAAGGAAAGGCACTGATATAGAAATACAGCGTCTAATATTATACTAAGTGAAAACTAGTTTTAACTGGTTAGTCAATCAATCTGTATGCAAATAAATATTGCATCGTAAGAAATGTCTTTAAATTCTGTAAAGTTAATTTGTATGCTTTATACAATTGAATTTTGGCATCGTTACAAATTCTGAAAACATATAAACCACGTATTGAGTTAATCTTGAAACTGTATGTATGCATGCATCTTTGTATGTATGCATGAATGTATGTATATATATGTATGTATTCTGTCTAAGTATGTATCTATGTATTTCTTGTAAGTTTGTTAGTTGTTCAGACATTTGATATAGCGCCTTTCAGTATTCACAAAAGCGCCGCCTACGCTGTGCTAAATGATGTTAAAGTCACTAAGAACAAAACTTTCGTCAAAAAGCAAACAATGCTCAGATAACTAGGAGTCACCACTTGGGAGCCCCCGCACACACGAAGAGGCCAACCGATGAAGTCCCATCCAAAGCTGACACAATGTTCAGAGTAACTGGACCAAGTGGCGTTGAAGATGATAAACGATGGCGGACTTTGATGTCCGCGGTACACGATAACACCACCGTCCAGCAATCCCTCGTAAATTGTAGAAGACGGAGCGTCCTAAAATCTCCCGATTAAAACAGGCATTCTCCGCCGGTCGCAGAACATATCTGTCGGTGGTTAATGGTCGACGCCATTCCGAAGATTCTTCCCGCCCTTCCATAACCGAATCCAAGATTTTCCGATCACAGACGGTGTAAATACATGTAGATCTGCAGGTCTGAGGCTCGACTGTCCGCTAAGAACCCAATCGCCCCTTGGAAAGTGAACTAGTCCAATGACACACCACCGAATAACGTCGAAAAACACACAACGTCTTATGCGGAATCAAAAGAGGAATCCGAAACGCCAACTCGGTAGCAGAAGGCATCTTTTCTCAACCTATAAGAATTGTTGAGCAAAGGTGGCGTTGAGACAAGCCATTTGCCGAAATGACTGAGTTTGGCAAATGTGTGTACGTGTGCATGTTTAAGTTTTATCTCTATGTATGTATGTATGTATGTATTTATGTATGTATGTATTTATGTATGTATGTATGCATGCATGTATTTCATTCAGTCAGAGTATTTATATAGCTCCCCTCTCAGATACCTACTAAGAGGCGCTCCCAGCCAAGCTCTGGCAAAAGAGAACAGTTTATAAGTTTTGAGGAAGGAGCATACGGACACACACACCCAGAGGGAGGCCAGTCCAGGTGAAAGGCCCAACCACTGAAACGGCAAGACGTTGCTTTTTCGAAGTTCGTGCAAAATGAACAAGTTCATCCTGTGTCACCGAACGAATAATTCATGTTTGTATGTATTCTTGTAAGTAGGTGACTGAATTTCTTTAAAAGCCCTCTAAAAACCTCTCGAATTCGCTCAAAAATTATTTAAATTTTTTTGAAAATGCTGGTGTTTCAGACAGCACAAGAGACAAGCTACTTAGTCACTCACATTTAATGAATGCAAATAGCAAAAGGAATGATTCAATCAGATTTGGTTCCTTTTATATGCTTAGGTCTATCCATAAAATGATTATGATCATACCCCAGACTATGCTCGAAACGGTTATGAGTGGCTCCTGGATAGACTCGATAAGTAGCTCCGAGTTGTTTTATGTAACGAAGGCGTTGAAACTCTGGAGTATCTATGATCCTTACGCACATTTGAGGAAGTTCGATGTGTCCATGGATCGGATCATTGAATACCTGAGAAAAAAGGCATATACAGTTAAAGTTTTATAAATACCTCCCATATCACGAGTGTCATTCAGATCTAAAAGTTAATAGGTAGATTGAGGTCTTGTTTAAGACAGACAGACAGAAAGACAGACAGACAGACGGACAGACAGACGGACAGACGGACGGACGGACGGACGGACGGACGGACGGACGGACGGACGGACGGACGGACGGATGGATGGACAGTAGAACGGACGGACGGAATGGATAGACAGATAGATATGTAATGGGGTTGCTTGATGTGAGGGCGGTCATGCCAGTTGTCACTGCGGCTACGGCTTGACAGCCTCCGGTAGAGGACGTCCCAACAGACTGGAAACGGCAGCAGTAGTTGAGGGACATCTATTCGAGAAACACAATAAATGTAAATGTAAATGTACACGGTTTTATATAGCGACCGTACGGCCTCGATATTGCTTATTTTTCAATGAATTTCTTGGGTGAGATCCTATCAAGAGACGATCTTCTCGGGTATATTTTACGGTTTAAATATTACTGTTTATAAAATACAGAAGAGACGGCCGTTGACCTAGCTGCTGGCTAAGGTTGACATGAAAATCATGAGTATTTTGGTAAGGTTTACGAGCTCACAATATTCCTCTGTGCTTGAGTTGTCATTTTTGGTAAGGTATTGCTTCAGGCGCCTGGTTACTCGCTTGGGCTTTCAGCCTGCCGGCAGATTATGTTCATAATTATATCTCAGGTTACTGCCTTTGTCCGTCTCCTTGTCTCTTTCCATATCTATCTCTGTCTCTGTGACTGTCTCTCTCTCTCTGTGTCTCCCTTCTTTCTCTACCCCTAAATTATATTAATTAATGTTAACAAGTGGACTGTACACTAAACAAGAGCTAACATTCAAGCTAACTCAAACTTGTGTCTAACCTCAGGTTTGTCAGCACCGTTGGCAGCGGCCTGGTCTCCGAGATATGTGTAGAAATTCACTGTCTCCTACTTGTACCCCATAAACATTTGACTGTGTGAATGTTTCACTGATTCTCACCTAAGAATCATAACTCCATAGGCCAAGCTGCTTTGCTGTCTAGAATAAACTCTTCCCTGAATTACAACAACTAGTTGACCCATCCGCCAAATCATCAACACTGCAGCTCTTGCTATTTATGTATGCAGGTCTGTTATTCAAAACTGAAAAATTGCTCTTCCACAAACCCAATCCGGATTCTTCTCGTTCCCTTACCTCTTTCCACGCTCTACTAACCGTCTGACTGTATACCTGTTTGATCTTTTGAGCTTTATCTGAAACTGTATCTACCTTACCTGCCCACCGATTTTGTTTTGACTGATTGCCTGTGAATAAGTTAGTTCTCATGATTTAGCTTTCTTTGGGCGCTGTAGAAGTTTCGATATTCCCATACTATCTTAAAAATGCAATGCTCTGCGCATAGGCCTATAATAGGTAAACTTTCTCGGCTGGAACACATTTGAACTGCATATTACGGAGTAACTGCTATCCCAGTTGTGATCTTATATAGCTTATCTTCAGTGTCCTAGCTTCCCTGATAACTTATTTTACAATGTTGCTGAATATTATATTATGTGGCTCGATACAGTCTAAAAATGCGTCGATGCCGGAGTGATTGTCACCTTAGACTTATTTGATTTCTGCTGTGATAACTCTGGGTCACAGTGTTCTTTCCCTAAAATACGAAAACATGAATAATTGTAAGTGAGCAATTTCAGTTTATAATAGCCCACTAAAAGAAACATTTTTGACATGGTTGCAGATTGAAAATGCATTTGCTTTTCAGGCGTTAGGGGTTTGAGATCTTATGCTTCATGTAAAATGAACAGTTCATTCTGGGTTTAACTAATGCAGAAAACCTGCTTTGGGGTGGAGTTAAATCCACCCCCGTTGGCTGTGACTTGTGAGCGACGACGTTAAAGTGATCCTCGTTTGTGAGTTGTCAGCAGTGGCTCAAAACTAGATGTCAAATTTCAAGATAAATGTTTGAAGATGAGCTCTAAAATCGTTAGTGGATCTTCCTAGGGAGTGGCGTAAACCTTTCATGGAGATTCGTTTTCGGACAGCATTAAGCTGGGGATAGTAGGTTTTTAATAAGGCGCTGTACAAACGTTTAAATGAATCTAAACCACGACCAAACATTGGCAATTGGTGATAATCATATATGTTCGAGTATTAAGGAAGAGGTAACTGAAAACTTACCACTGGAGGTCATTTCGGCATCTGGTATTTTATGACTTCTTCTATGACTTCGGACGAAATATTGGCCAACGTATGCTCAATTTCTTATCAATTAGGACTTGCACATGCCGTTTTCACGACTAATGTAGACCTACGGCCAAGTTAAAATAGCCCAGCATAAGAAAACCAACAGATATTTGCAAGCCTGTTGTGGGTGGATTCACTGTGCTTTCTTTTTTGCCCGCAAGCAAGCTTTAGGCCTACAATCGATGAGCCAACACGTTCAATACTCGCTACAGATCGTTAGCGATACTACTGCTTGCTCTTGCAGGCATGCAGGCATGCTTACGCATGTTAGTAGCATAAATAATTATTGAACTTTAGAAATGTGTTCTATTTTACACAGGTAAATGTAAATATAAATGTAAACGGTTTTTATATAGCTATGGTATGGCCTCGACCATGCTCATTTTGCAACGAATTTATCGGATGAGATCCTTCACCACCTCTGCCCGTTTGAATGGGCGCACCGTCATTTAAGGCCCCGTGCACGAATCGAACTAGCCCGAGATTTAAATCTCTGAAATAAGCCACGATCGGGACCCGAACCTGGGATCCTCACGCACAGAGGCTCCTTGGCGTATGCATTTTACCGATGTAGCTAAATGCAGGACATTGGAATTAAGATAGTACGGCACATCCTGTTGTTCTCTGTGGATTCAAAATTTAGCAGGTGGTGCCGCCTATGTAAGCAGGCCTAATAGTGAAACTTGGAGATGGAGAGAATAAAAATCAGAATATACACCAACAAGCATTCTAGTTAAAAGAATAGATTCATAGTAATTACCCATAGTAATAATTCTAATTTGAAAGCAATACAAGGCATTTGTAGTCATTTGCATATAGCACTGCCTCTGATTCAAATTATTTTTGATGTCTGGCACGTTAATCTCTTAATATTCATTCACTCATTCATTCACTTGTAGAAAATTTGTAGAAAATTTGTAGAAAATTCAGTTGAAATTTGAAATAAAAAGAATGGCGAGACAATGAAGTGCATTTTAACTGAAGTTTTGTCCTGTTAGGAAGCTGAATCCAGTCACCTTCTAACCTGCGCGTAAACTGACGCTGGGACTATTAGGTTTACAACTGCATCGATAGGTAGACCAAGGTGTCACAGACTGACCAGAAAACAGTCCAAAGTCATGTGCTCACCTATACTTTAGGTTCTCATGGAAACAGTGTGATTTCGTTTTGTTTATGGACGCGGGTGTCATCATTTAGGACACTTGCTACTGGCTACAGATGTCTTCACAACAAGCCATTATGCGCGGAGACTCATCAGACATGTCGAAACGTGTGCATGCGCGACCGGTCGCAGTACTTCACTTAAAACTGAGAGCACTCGAAGAAAGGACTATGACAGTAACGCATATGCTGCATAAACAAACCTGCGTTCGGTGCTCATACTTTGAAAATTGGCTATGCGTGCAATATTGGGCTGCATAAAACATAAAACCTACATGTCTGTGCAGATTATTTTCGCTTCTCGTAATGGTTAGGCCTGCGGGTTACTTCGAAACCTGGCCATTCGTAAGACTGCACGATTAGCGTGCAATATAGGCCTGTAAATATAAAACCTGTATGACTGTGCAGATTAATTTGGCTTATCATAATCGTTAGACAAAATCGTAGCATAGTCTCACGCATATAAACCTTGTCAAATGGCTTTGCGTATACGAATTATTTGCATGTGTAGACAGTGTATGAGCCGTAAACAGACCTTGACCCCAGAGGCGCGAGAATTAGGCCTATATATCGACGTTTGAAACCTAAGATGTCCAAGATATTATTTAATATGAATCTTAATAATTGTACAGTGACTTAATTTGTGCTTTTATCGACTTATAATCAACTGCATGTCCACGAAGTTCGGCGAACGTCCCTTCACTGTCGCCGGACTCACTGCGTGGAACAGTCTTCCTGAGAATGTGACTAAGAGGCCCCATCACGGGACACATTCAAGTTACGACTCAAGACACATCTTCTTAGGATATCTTATGACTGTAGTTGATTTTTGTTTTTTAAACCCATGTACAGCGCCCTTTTCTTCGGCCTCGGCTGTGCCACGGCGCTACATAAAGTGTCTTATTATTATTATTATTATTATTATTATTATTATTATTATTATTATTATTATTATTATTATTATTATTATCGAAATGTACAAAACTTATACAATATGTGTCAGAAATCAAAACCGAAAGACCAGTTGAAACCTAGGAGTGGAACCCTTAAATAGGAGGCGAAATCTCATATACGGCCGACATATTATACTTAAGTCCTGCTGAAGTCAAGTGACAAAACCAAAATGGGGACAAAAACCCTCAAATTTCTTTGTTATATAATTGCATAGAACTGAACAACCAGTCTCAAATAACACACGCGCCGGTGAGTACAATAGGCATTTTGGTAGAGAACCCTGCTTTATGGCTTTGCTTCTTCGAGTTTTTGAGGCGTTGGTTGAAAGCTTAAGTGTGATTCGTTTGCCCAGTTTACATATCAAGTCAGTACGGTGCAAGTTTGATTTTCCAGGAATTTATTTCCTGCTGCCCCATACAATTGGGCTTGACCATAAACTAACTTGTTGTTAATGTCCGTTGATTATCCAGATGTATTTTATTAAGGGTCAGCGACAATGACGACAGTCAAAACAGTAATCAGTAGTTTTTGCATTATCAACTCGCATACTTACCTAAGGCTCAGCACATAACTAAAATGCACAATCTATCCTCTTCCGTTGAGGATGCGCAGAATTTGCAAGCAACACTCCGAAAAACAAATATTTATAAAGGGGTCCTATAGAAGTCCTGTAGCATTCCATCAGATTAGTAATCATAGCTTGTTATTTAAACAAGTTTTGCATGACCAAATTGATTTCGTGTTACTGCTATAACAGTCGTTAGATGAAATGGCATTTAATGATCTTATTCATGGACATATCCGTTTTTCGTGCATATAATAGATACTCCGGAGTTTCAACACCGTGGTCAAATCAAGCAACTCGGGGCCACCTATCTAGCTTTTTCATCGTAAACTCGAGATTTCTACAGCACCCAAAGAAAGTTAATTTGCGAAAACCAGCTTATTCGCAAGCTTTCATAAAAAAAACAAATCGATAAACGAGAAGGGTTCGTTCCAGGTCAAGATCTAAGAGTCAAGCAGGGAAGCAGTCAGACCCACCAATCAGGTGGGTGATGTTTGGAATTAGAGCTTCACGATAGATAAGGGGAAGGAAAGGAATCTGGATAGGATCTGCGGAAGAGAAGAGTTTTCAGTTGTGAGTGAAAGACCTGGGCAGAGATTGCAAGGGGTAAAGTGATGGTGAGTTCATTCGATAGATCAGATAATTGTTTTAACTCTGGTGGGAGTTTATTCCAGTGGGGTGGAGCAGCTATGGCTAACAGATTCCAACACTCCATCGGGTTATGATAGAAGAATAACATACGAGTTATCCATTCACACTCCACCTTTAATCCAGAGCAGTGGAATAAGCCTAGTTTCTTCTGTCCGAATCCAGAGCATATTTTTGATTTTGCAATCTTAGCAAAAGGTGATGGATTCAGTCAATTCAAGTGCAGGATGACAGGTGCACTGATTGACATTGATGTTGCATATGGCACAATCAGATCTACAGTGGCGTCAAAATTGGTCTGTTTAAGGAACTGAACTGCGTGTTTATTATGTCTACAGTCAAATGTGATGTGTGTGCTAATCAACCGAAGTTTATAATTCAGTATCTCTTGTTTGGAACTCTGCTTACAGCCATGCAGTAGACCATCGACGCTAAAGACCTACGACATTTGTGTGCATTAGCTTTTGCTAACCAACAATGTATATTAATATGCTGCAAAGATGCCATATCTAAAATTAGGACCTAGAGGAGACGTTCAGTTTGCTTTCCTTAGGCCCTTGAGCCTACAATGGATGAATCTCAAGGTCCTTGACTCAGAGCAAGTACATCGCGAGACTTCACCAAATTCCACTACTTGGCGACAGAAGCACGTGTGCGCAAACAACTTGCCCAGAGTCATTACACGGAGTATCATTGTATCAACTTTAGGCCTTACGGCAGGCATTACCTCAGAGTCACTTCCGATCCTCAGGGCACTAGAGGACAGACTGCACTACAGTTTTCTTGTTTATTAGCATGCATTTGTCTCGCACTTCCAATCGTATCACTAATAAAGAGATAGCTTAACAACTGAACAAAACCAGTGACTCATTAAATTGTTATTTCTACTTTTTATGAAGAGTGTCTGCTATCTGACTGGAAAATTTATAGGACGTCTACGAGTTGTTCAGAGTGAACTCTTTGAGGCCAACTTCGAGATCGCAAATATGAATGCTCTATGCGTACGTGTGGCTGGAATTTGTCATGATCGTGGTCACATTCAAGTACAATGCTTGCGAATATTTGATTTAAGATATTTGCACATACAGTATCTCCTACAATTATATTATTTCTATGCGATTAGTAGGTTGTAGTTCAATTTTAAACAACCTATGGTAGACTTTTGCTTAATTCATTAGCAAACTGTCTAAGCATTTGTTTAGTAGCAAATCGATCGTACTGCTATCAGTGCTATGCGAAAACGATAAATAATACTACGTTTACATCTTAGCTGCTAGTTGTTAGTAGGGTAACCTGCAATCACACTGACTTTTGGCTTTAACTATATACAGTACGCACAACAAGTAGTTGCATAAATTTAACATGTTCGGTTAAATGCATTCCTCAAAGTTTTTCAACTATAAGGTGTTCACAGATAGGCCTAACATGGCGATTTTTGAATCGATATAAACGCATTTACGACTAGCAAACAGGCTGACTGTTTAATTTAGTCCAAGAACCGTTGTCTCACAGCTTTTAAATCTTTATCTGGATTATAAGCAAAGACGACGAAAAATGATGCCCAAGAACGATTTACGAATTCTATGGATAATGTTTTCTTTTACACGAAGTCAGATCCGGACAAAGCAATAACATGGGAATACCACAATGTTACACTTAATATAACCTTCTTAACCTTGCGAACCTTCACGGTGAGGCGAATTCATTTATTTTATTTACATATTCAATGCGTTTACTAAAGCGCTCAAGAGAAGCATATCTGAACCTGACACTCGAGACACGTAGGCCTACGCGCGAACATCTTGTTCAGGGTCCTGACACGGAGTCGACTCAGCAGGCTCGAACTCGCGTCAGTTGGATAAAGATCCCTTAATATACCACCGTGCCGCACAATAAGCAATCTTTCTGAGTTTAATATAGATTAAAATACCAAAAATCAGCACATCTTACTGTATGACATTCGTTCGTTCCTTCCTTCCTTTCTTCCTTTTTTCCTTCCTTCCTTCCTTCCTTTCTTGGAAAAAACAATCGAATAAAGAACAAAGAACAAATGGAAATGAAACATTCCAACATTACGTTACCTACTGAAATCGACGAATTTATTTTTAATAGAAAATTCGTGGTTCAATGAGGTCCAAGATAGTTTTCATATGGTAAAAAAGCATTAAATGGTGTGAGTTTTGCTTAGGTATCTCACTCGTTACCGATGTGCAATTGAACAACATGTTCGTATGTACAGCAAGAAGAAACTGGACAAGGAAGATAAAAGACAATAAATACATAGCGATTACTTTACAAACCGTGTAAACAAAATAATATAGACGGAAAATGGAAACTATAAAACGTTAGGGCGTAAGCCAAAATCGGACTGAAGTAAAAATATGGGATGTTTTGTGTGAGTTTAGATTTTCAGAATATTCAGTTTAAATACAGTAACAAGTAAATAGATACAGATCGAACCAGTGTTTTTAATATAGTGACCAGAAAGAAATCTATTTAAAGGATATTAGTACGTTATGCAAATAACACGTGTACTATGCAATCAAACAAATAACCATTTGTAACATTCCTCGAAAAATCCTATTCAACCGTTGGATATCAAAAATAAGGGCGTGAAGTTGCAAATGTTTTGAAGATGTCTGAAGTTGGAAGCAAGTATGAGTTGTGGTTTTGGCTTGGTGAAGTGGATATTTACTAGGCCTACTTACCAAAGTCATGACAAGATCGGCAATTTGCACACACAGTTTGTCTTAATCTGTAATATTGAATTCGGGCTGGTCTTTCCTCAAAATGCTGCACAAAATAGCACAAACCCCGAAAAGAAAATTCTAGGATGTTAACAGCGTTTAATATAGGAATGCAGAGCCCAAGGCGCTGTACAAAGTTCCAAATATCTTTGCATATACATTAGACTGTATTCAGTAATGTCAAGTGGGTGTCACACGTAAGTTTGTTGCTGTCCCAGTACAAAACTTCGGAAGACTGCTCACAATTCAATCCGTCGGTCTCTGAAGCCAAAGGGATCGTGCTGTTTATAAATTATTAAATAATTAGTCCCATTAAGAATTTTAAATTAACACTTCAAACGATGCAAACATGTTAGAATAGTTTTATTATCACCAGAGAAACCTCTCGATAAACAGCTGTAGATATGCAGCTGAAATTATCAAGAAACAGGTGTTGTTTTGTGCTCAATGTATTTGAATGAAGTGACGCATGCACTGATATAAAAGCTTTTGCTTAATGATACTTGAAACAATTTTGAAATATGTATTGTCAGTGGCGGCGCCAGAATTTGAAATTTGTGTGTGGCTTTTTAACCATGAACTTCATTGCTGACGCCGCTACTGAATATGGGCATCCATATTTTTGTAATAGTTTAATATTATTCTAATATGTTAATATTGTTTCGCTTGTTGGTTAGAGCTGTTTGATTCTAATCGCTTAACTGGCTTGTCTTTTCTATCAGCATTAGACTGAGCATTTTAGCTTGTTGATTGTGTTCACGCGCCTGCGCAATCGCCGTTGGCAAATTTGCCTTTGTTGCCTCACAATACACGTAGGCCTACCTACTAGTGCACAAACATTAGTACTTTCTTGCCGTATTGAGAAGTCATTCCCGCTAACAGGAGTTCGAATTTTTCTGCAGTGACAAAAACGACTCAGAATAATATTCATTATACCAGCTGTTTTCTTCATAGGAACTACGACATTTTCTTGGTCACTACAACTTAAGATCTTATATTTAGGCCTATATGTTGGTGGAATCAAAATCTGAATCAGCTGTTTTAGTCGTCCGCGTATTTTAGACTTTTTATAATCTACTTACTGTATCTCTTCAAGATTGATGATGTCCGTTTACCATCTTTTCTCTCAGCTAGCTATTCTGATGCAAAGGAGTGGTCAGTAGTTTTGGGGGCTCTTTGTGGGCCAAGGGCTTTGTTAGGAGTCGTGCCCCTGGCCTATCATGTACAGCCGCCATTAAAAGATAACAGCGATCAATACTATGAAAATAAATATACACAGCGTCCTTCGCAACGACTGTAATCTGAAGGAGCAGGCTTGCAGATATGCCGCGTGGTCTGACTGGGCCAATGCACAAGAATTTCCGAGAAATCGAAACTCCGACTGCGTATAAAGTCCACCAGCTTTCCTTGAACATCGTGCTGTTACTACTCTATCTGAGATTGCTACAAGCACTTTTTGCCGTGGACTACCGTTCAACGGAAGGTTCAACAAATACGAATAGAGTTCCTTTTAGGCGTAATGTGGAGATTATTCGATACAGCCACTGCTGTTTTTAGAGTTATTTGGTATAGTAAGTATAGGCGCCTTAAAATAACATTACTTCATTAATTCAGTTATATAGAGCATTTGTTTAGCGCTCATCAATAGTATGTCTGCTTGTATGTATCAGGACATAATATAGCGCAGTTCAAGTACCTCTCAAAATTATTATTATTTCTGCAATTATTAAACGCCACTATCGAATGACTGAGCATCAGTCAATGGCGCTGAGCAATTGTGAGTAAGGACTCAAGATTCCGAAACAATAACCGTCTCATACGATGCTCGAACCCCCTACACAAAATCGCTGAAAGTTAAAGTATCCACTCAAAGGTGCTCCCAGCCTAGCTTCGGCAAAAGGGAACAGTTTTAAAAATGAGGGTGAAAGGTGCACGCAGCGTCCCTGGTCACAAAGTTTGGAGATTTAGAAGGAGGCTATTCCAGGTAGATGGTCCAATCACTGTAAAGGCAAAGGGTTGCTTTGTCGAAATGAGTGTGAAAGGAATAATAAATACACCTCAGATCGTGAAATAAAGATTACTTTGGATAGGATAGCTAAACCAAAAATGCATAGGTAGGTCTGCCATTTGTAATATGTATAAAATATCCTCTGGTCAGTTGATCCGGAAGATAAAATTAGTGTACGAATGTGCCAAAGCTATGAGTTTTATTGTAACTCAATATTTATTATAGCTTTGTTTGACTTTAATCTAGAAAGAGTTCAATGTTCAGAACAAGATCCATATAGTGATGACCAATCTAAGGTAAGACGTGCATTTTCTAGATATAACTAATCTAATCTAATGACTTTTATAGCACCTTTATCATGATATCATGAATCATCTCTATGGAATGGACTCCGCTATCGTTTCTAGCAAGGGTCACTGTTGGACATAGAGCTCAGTCAGCTCGTTGTTTAAAGACGTTCTCATTTCCCCGGAGTTCTCATGCTAGAACCGCTTCTGAGTAGTTTGTTCTGTAAGAAGCGCTATATAAGTTATCCAAAACAATACAATACATAAAGATGACATGGTCGCTTGAAGTGAAAACATAGTCAAAAACATAATTCCGTTAACGAAGCCCAGTAGAAATCCAGTAAGCCCAAGAAACAAGAAGTTAGGCTATGGTGCGTAAGCAAGCTGAAACAGATGAGTCTTAAGTTTAGCTGAATGACACTTGAGCACCGGTAGAACATTTTAAACTGGGCAATGAATTCCAAAGCTTTGGACCAGCCTGAAAGCCCAACATTGTTTTGATGCGAGGAGCAGCAATTGTTTTTCCAAGTCGCTTTATGCAGTTAGTCCCTTTACGCAGCAGCATTACTCGACCACAACTCCTTAAAAGAGAAAAGCAATATTATTTTATGCACGTTGGAACGGCGGGCTTTGGTTTGATGTCGAAAGGTGGTTCTCCTGATTCCGCGTGATTGAAAAATGCATTCTTTTGAGAAATTAGATCCTATCGCGTTTTTATCCATCCACTGGACTCGATGCGTTGGAGCCAGTAGTCAGTAAGGGCAGCATTTTTTAGTATTAGTACAGTGAAATCTAAAGTTAGCGATATCTTTGTTGTGAGGACAGGAAAATGCTTACAAGCATTTGTCTTTCACTTTTTATTCTTCTACATTAGCAGGCTTTACTTTTGTCCATACTTGGCTTACAACGAATTTAGGAGTCTTTTATAAACGAGAAATGGTAATGTCGGGACTTTCAAACAACTGTTTGTATCATATCAAATAGATTACCTCTCTGAATCAAATTCTGTCATACGGAATGTAAGGAATGTCCTTTCATTTTCAGGTGTTTAACGATCCAATCCATGGACATATTGAGTTGCCTGCAATATGCGTCAAGATTATTAACACCCCTGAGTTTCTGCGTCTTCGTCAGATAAAACAACTCGGCGCCGTCTATGAAGTCTTTCCGGGGGCAGCACACAACAGATTTGAACACTGTTTGGGGTGAATTTAACACTTTTAATTCTTTATTTTTAGTAAATACTGAAAGTTTAATTCGCAACTATAGTTATATAACTTGCATTAGTATAACGGATAACACTGTACAACGGATAACAATAACATTGCGTATTGTCTTTGCATAGCTGCATTCTGCTTAATGGCATGGTCTAAGTAAACTTTCCTAAAATTACTTAACATGTTCTGTTTCTTTTATGCAATTTTTAGATGCATATTGTAACGACCCGGGTGCTACTACTTCTATAAGGCTAGTGCGGGGTTCGACTCTGGTGGTCTACCTAGAGCTTTTCTCCAAGAAGAGGAAGAAGATGAAGTCGACACCAACGTTGTAACTCTTTCCAACTTTTATTCCAACCAAACACTTAACTATAAAGTCGACCCCGTAGGTTACGACGAAGTAACTATGAAGATAATCCAAAGTGAACAAGAACTTGACGACTAAGAAGCACCGAAACGACAGACAACCGCTCCCTCTCTGTTCGAGTGTCCGAGTGTCCGACGACGACGACTCACCGACTGTTCTTCTACGACAGACCGACTCTCCTTATATTCGTTCCCTAGGAACCGTTACCAAGAAAACAGTTCCCGCTGTGGAACCGTTGCCATGGAGATTGTTCCCGGCTGTTCCGTTGCTATGGAGACGGTTCTCGGCTGTTCCGTTGCTATGGAGACGGTTCCCGGCTGTTCCGTTGCTATGGAGACGGTTCCCGGCTTCCGTTGCTATGGAGACGGTTCCCGGCTCCCGTTGCTATGGAGACGGTTCCCGGCTCCCGTTGCTATGGAGACGGTTCCCGGCTCCCGTTGCTATGGAGACGGTTCCCGGCTCCCGTTGCTATGGAGACGGTTCTCGGCTCCCGTTGCTATGGAGACGGTTCTCGGCTCTTCCGTTGCCAAGGAGACGGTTCTCGGCTCGCCACACCCTCCCCCAGTACTGTTCAAAAAGTCCTCTTTTTGGGCCGAAGTCCTTAATTAACATTGCTTTCTTCCGCTCCATGAATTTCTTAGTCCAAAACGACAACGTCGTCGAGGTCATCCTCGTCGCTATCTTCCACATTCGCAGGAGGAGAATAAGGACGTACCTCCGCCACTGGAACAGGATCGGAGCCGCGTCGGCTACGATGTACGGCACGGATCATCCACATCGGACATCGCCTAGAGCGTGGAGTCATCTGGTCCATGAAACGCTCCAACGTGTTGCACGGTGGAATCCAGGAAGACTCACGGAGAAGGCGCAACAAGTCTTCCTCGCGGTCGTCGTCAATCTCGGCGGCAGGCGGCTCCAAATTCTCCAGGAACTGCATGAGCTCTTCATCCAGCCCCAGATCTGGCGGGTCAGGGCTGTGTCCAATAGTTCCGAACGCTTCTTCAAGTTCCGCGGCTGGTTCCGGAGGGTCAATGTTCACTTCAATAGGCGATGCCAACGGTTGCTCCAGGAGAGACGGTAGCACCTCGTCGATCAGAGGAGAGCCCACATCGTTCTCGCCAAGATCGCCACTGTCCAACGAAGACGGGGGCCCGGCAATGGACAGATGCGGTCCGCTGTCGTTGACCGGAGGGGCGGCCGGACCGTCCGAAGCAAGCCCAGCGTAGAGGCCTGGACTTCCCGACGAGGTAGAAGGCCCACCGACGGCCGCGCGCAGTCTGTCGTTGTTGACAGGAGTAGTCGTTTGCACCCTCCGTACTATACTTCCATGCTTCTGTTGGCAGTGCCTTCGCAGCGATTTGAAAGGAGTTGCACCCTTGAATCTCTTCCCACAAAGAACGCAGTCCATTGTACGTGTCTGCTCCATTGTAAATCCG
The DNA here is from genome assembly GCA_964023275.1 of Norana najaformis. Taxonomy (NCBI): domain Eukaryota; kingdom Metazoa; phylum Annelida; class Clitellata; order Crassiclitellata; family Hormogastridae; genus Norana; species Norana najaformis. The sequence continues at coordinate 23,355,709 of OZ029919.1, forward strand.
TGATGATTGTGGCAGGACGCTGTCTTTTATACTCTGGCTCGTCCAGTTCTCGGCTCAAATTGTTCCGTTACCATGACAACTGCACCTCATTGTTCCGTTGTCAAGACAACTGTACCTCATTGTTCCGTCGTCATGACAACTGCTCCCATTGTTCCGTCGTCATGACAACTGCTCCCATTGTGACGTCACTGCTGGAAGCGAACCGGCTTCCGCACAATCCGCCGCGGTCGTTCTGGCGTAGGCTCGGCGTCGGAGTCACCGCCGTCAGAAGCTCCTTCTTTTTGTAGCGGCGCAGCATCTTCAGTTGCCGATGGCTCTGCTCGCACTCCCTCGACACACGGTTTAAGCTTGTCCACATGTGCCGTAATTGGTTTCGTGTTCACAGTTCGCTGTAGTTGCTCGCGCACAAGTCTGTACGCTGACTCCAGTCTCTCTACCATCTCCTCAGCGTATGCGTAACAAGAAATCTCAGCATCCTCGTCAGGAGGTCTTCCGTGGACCTCTCTCAGCCGCTGAAACGGAAGCCACTGGGCTGCCTCACGCATTTTGGCCAGGTCCACCTCAACATGGTGGTACCCACTCCGTAAGTCTAGGGTGCTAAACCACTCCACTCCTGATAGGGCATCCAGGCACTGCCGGTAGTCGATGCAGAACCGCATTGTTCCGTCCTTCTTTTTGGCCAACACCACATTGGCTGCCCACTCGCTGGCTGTCGGCTCGATCACCCCTTCGGCTAGCATTCGATCCAACTGTTGGTCAATCACAGCCCGGTAGGGTAATGGTTGTCGTCTCAAGGACTGCCGGACGGGAGGGGAATTCCCTGTGTCGATCCGGTGTTTGCAGACTGAGGTCCTGCCTAGGTCCCCCTCGCTCATTGAGAACACATCGCTATATTCTGACAATAAGCCCTTCAGCTGCTCTCGAGCTCCCGGTGGGACATCTTCGGCGAGATCTCGTAAGAGGTCCTCAATAACCTTAGCAACCTCTCCCGTCTTCGCGCCACAGTCACTCTCGCCCCCGGAACTCACCTGGACGGGATGTAGCCCTCCTAAAAGCTGGTCTCTAACCAACTTTACCGGCTCCGTATTCAGGTTCAACACCCTGATCGGTGCGGCGTTATCATCATCCCTGACAACTACCCGAGCCACATAAACTCCTGGTTGCATTTCCCTGGCTTCGGTCATCCAAGCAGATGCCGTCACAGAGAGCTTACGATACTCAGTCTTGGCGGGTACATCGCACTGAGCCATAGGAGCTACCACCACATCCTCGGCGACGGTCACTCGCCTGCACCAAGCGGAACCATCTCCCTTTACCAATGGAATTCGCTTGCGGCCCACAAATAATGCTCCTGCCCCGAATACTAAGCGGCAGCGATGCTGTCTCAGCCACTCCATTCCCAGCATTGGCTCCATGATTTGGTCAGACACTAAGAGAGTGGTATCAATCTCAAAGCCAGGCCTAATCTTAATCAAGACGCGCACTTCTCCCAGGACCCGGATCTCTGTACCATTAGCAGCCATCAGGAACCGTGCACTAGGATACAATTCCAGACCCCTTACTGCAGAATGCGGTATGAGACTCACCTCAGACCCCGTGTCGATCAGGCACATTCGGGAGCGTCCGTTGATCACGCCTCGGATGTAGATCGTATTGCCGTTCACACCCCGCGATGACCTCTGCCGAGCAGTATGGTTCACGGCCGCGGCTTCCTCCGGCCGTTCTCCAGGCGTCGTAAAGGCCTGTCCTTCGAGGGAGTTACGCGGTTCCCTCGGTCGTGGACATCGTCGAGCGTAGTGGCCCCTTTCTCCACAGTTGTAGCAGGCTCCTCTCCGTTCGGTGTTCCCTGACGCGGTCCTGGTCTCGTTCCTTGATCGATCAGCGTCGGCCTCTATTCCGGGAGGGCCTCGTAGTGCTGCCAGCTGTCGGTCAATTTTCCGTTCCATTTCCCGCTGCCACTTCTGTTGCGCTTCACGTTGGGACACGAAAAACTGCTCGAGTTGATTCTGTATCGGGTCAACCGTGTCCATTCCTTGGGTTCCACGAACGCGATTGGCGGGTCCTCGCCTCTCCTCGTGTTCGGTCATGCGCTGGTAAGCCTCCATTCTTAGAGCCATCCGGTATGCTTCATCCAGCGTCTTGGGCTCTCTTTCACGCACCTTCAAAGACAGTTCGCGATCCTTAATGGCTTCCAGGAATGCGTCTCTCGCGATGATTTCTGTTGTCTCATTCGAAGGCACTGGGTATGCCAAAACAACCAATCTCCGTATGTCGTGGAGCAAATCACTGAGGGTCTCGTTGGTTCGCTGTCTACGATAGTACAACTGCGCCCTGAAGGTCTCGGCCTGTCCTTCAGCGCCATACCGTTGACGCAGTCTCTCGGTCAGCTCTCCATAAGTGACGTCTCGTCGCGCTCCAAAGTCCCACAGTAGCTGAGTGGCGGCTTTGTCCAATGCACACCGCAGGAAATCCACTTTGTCGGAATCCGTCCATCGGTTGTGCTTTGCGCAGACTTCGAACTGAGCCAAGAAAGACTCCAAAGATCCGGTGCCATCGAATTTTCCGGGCTTCATCGGCGTTTTACGATACCCGAACATGGCCGTCATGTGGTCCACCCGTCGCGGAGTTACGTCGGTCTTTTCCCTTGTTGCGCTGGTCTCTGGAGCTGTCTGTCTCGGGCTGTCAAAATCGATACTCTCCAAGAAACGGCTCTGGTTTCGTACTTGGCCTGCGGACGTCTCTCGTTTGGCCTCCGGCGTCGAGCTACTCGACGGACCAGTCGACGAGTCTAGCACGTCCAACAGAGTGTAGACAATCGTGTTGTCGTCTCTATCCATCTTGATCTGTCGCTTCTTCTTCTTCTACTGGTTCCTTCTTGTACGTAGAACCCAACTGACTGGTACCACTGTAACGACCCGGGTGCTACTACTTCAATAAGGCTAGTGCGGGGTTCGACTCTGGTGGTCTACCTAGAGCTTTTCTCCAAGAAGAGGAAGAAGATGAAGTCGACACCAACGTTGTAACTCTTTCCAACTTTTATTCCAACCAAACACTTAACTATAAAGTCGACCCCGTAGGTTACGACGAAGTAACTATGAAGATAATCCAAAGTGAACAAGAACTTGACGACTAAGAAGCACCGAAACGACAGACAACCGCTCCCTCTCTGTTCGAGTGTCCGAGTGTCCGACGACGACGACTCACCGACTGTTCTTCTACGACAGACCGACTCTCCTTATATTCGTTCCCTAGGAACCGTTACCAAGAAAACAGTTCCCGCTGTGGAACCGTTGCCATGGAGATTGTTCCCGGCTGTTCCGTTGCTATGGAGACGGTTCTCGGCTGTTCCGTTGCTATGGAGACGGTTCCCGGCTATTCCGTTGCTATGGAGACGGTTCCCGGCTTCCGTTGCTATGGAGACGGTTCCCGGCTCCCGTTGCTATGGAGACGGTTCCCGGCTCCCGTTGCTATGGAGACGGTTCCCGGCTCCCGTTGCTATGGAGACGGTTCCCGGCTCCCGTTGCTATGGAGACGGTTCTCGGCTCCCGTTGCTATGGAGACGGTTCTCGGCTCTTCCGTTGCCAAGGAGACGGTTCTCGGCTCGCCACAATATTTAAATAATATAAATTGCAACGCACACCTTGCACTGGCTCAATAGGAAATTTAGACGTAGGGCTATGCAACATGGCTTAGATTTATGTTTGCCTATAGAATACAATGTGCTGCTGCATCTCAAGAAACTATTGGCGATTTTTAATCATTTTGAAGAGTCTGTTACTTGGCTGGAAAATTTGGAAGACATCTTCAGCGGCAAATAGATGAAGAATTGGAGAAAAAGACTTCGGATGTTACAAAGGAAATGAAAATAACCAAGGATGACATTATATGTCTGCAAATAGCCGGACTTTGTCACGATATTGGTAAACATATGGTTTCATCAAAAAATGCGTAGAGTTTACATTGGCCGATTTCTAATGGCTGACGAACCATGACTCCGTTTTTTAAATTAATGTCAATCTAGTCCTGAATCTTCTGCCTACGTGCAGCTGAACAACGCCACACATATTTCGAAAAGAGGAATTGAATAGGATGGTAGCATCTGGTTTCTGTAGTTTTTATAAAATTAAAATACTTTATTCACTTTTCATTTGTTATTAGCTTCAGATGTGTGCAATACAGACACATTTATGTGTAGTGCAATAGGCCTAGTGCTGAATTTCAGGTCATGGACCGATGTCTCATGCATTCGAGTCCCATTTTATCCGAAAACTGGACCCATTTTCAAAATGGAAGGCAAGTTTTTTAAAGTTGTCAATATTGCAAATATTTAAATGTAATTTATATTATGATTTATCAAGTCTGGCACCCCCGGGCTTGAATTAAAGCGCAGCTAATTTCGTTTTAACCGCCTTTGGACCAGCAACTAATCCCCAAGTCCTTGACACCGTTGCCTGTGCATTGCAGAAATCGCCATTGTTACTTCCATGATATAAAGCGATTGTTGACTATCAACTTTCTCGAGGATGCTACGAGAGAGTTGAACCCATGATCATAAGATCAAGATCACGTAGAACAGATTACTGAGCTAGGTAACCCCGTCAAAGCTTTTTAAATAAACTTTTGCAGTCATTCTTCTTTCTTGATATGATTAAGTATGCCTAGCAGCAGTAGTTTTGGGAAGTGGAATTAATAAAAGTAGTAGGCACAGTGTTAAGTTAACCCCTGTACTTGAATCATTCTATTGACCTATTCAGCAATAGATCTATTCAAGTTAGAGCTTTTAGTTTATAATATATTGAATTTTAGCCAAACTCAGTACTTGAAATTAATCATTATTCCCGGTATTATCTTTATTCAACCATATGATTGCCTTTCCTTGGTTATTCCAAAGACTAGAACTCTTCTTGGTGAACAAGTTTTTTCGGTTGCTGAACCTAATTTGAAACTCTGTCCTCGCATCTGTTCATTCTCCTCAGTGTCTTACGTCATTTCGATGTCAACTTAAGACCTAACTTTTTCAGCTGGTTTATCTACTACAGACTGCCTCATTGTCTACAGTGGACTGACTTTCTGGGTGTTGATCTGATTGCGATTTGGTTTTGTGTACAGTCGGTTGATGCCTTGCGCATTAGGCATCGGTGCTACAGCAGTTGCTAATCATTATTTTCTATTTAATGACTTTGATTTGCATGGATCAAGTTTAAGTGGTTAGCAAGACATGCAATCTGTTTTAAAACTAATGCAATTTTACCAGGAATGCAGAGTGGACCGACCTATCCTTCTAAACTTCTTCTTAAAAGCTGTGATAGTGTCCACTGAGACAGTACTATCACCAAAATTGTAATTGTAATTTTAGATTTGTATAGCGCCTCTTCAAGCAAAGACTAATCAGTGGCGCTCACTGCGCTAGACTTGATGTTAAAAGTCATTAATGATGTTAAGTGTCATTAAAAACAGAATAGTATCCTGTAAGCGAACATAGCTCAGATAACTAAAAGACAACTAGAAAAGTCACCAGTGGCAAGCTCGTGCACACACGCAAAGCATACCAACAGATTCCCAACTAGTGTTAAAAGACGATGGCATGTTCTGAAGTCCCGAAGTTCCTGAAGCACGTAGCACTAAGGATGAGGAATGACGATGGGCGATTTGATCCGCCGACGATGGCACACGGTTGTCTCACCGTTCCTCGCAGATGGAAAGCGACGCGACGTTTAGATATTCCCCGATCCGAAGGATATACGCAGGACGGACAGGTATTCATCGCCCGCCGGCCGTTAGGTTGTTAAGCCGTTAGTTAGTTGAACCGTTCCGTGGCTGACAGTCGGAGCCGCTTCTAAGACTTTCTTCGCCCTTCCTCCACCGAACCAAATTCCCGGCGTAGACGGCGTGCGTTGGTCTGAAGGTCCGAGGCTCGACAGTCAAGCTGGAAGCCTGTCTCCACTCTGCGGGTGGACTCTTCCAGGCACACAAGTCTACAATTCTAGCACTAAAGAATTTCTGCCTTAACGTTACTCTCGGTTTAATTACTTCATGTACCGTAGCATTTAAAATTATTCAGCACGAAAAAGGCTCCTTGATGATGTTTGACTACCTCGTGGACAAAAACAAGATTGCGATCAAGCCTAATGATAGAGTTTTCATCAAGCAGCTTATTCACAGAGATCCGGTATGTTAATTTTTTCCATTATACCTCCATGCACTGATGGTGACAGAGGTGGATTCTTGGTTCATAATGAGCGCACTTGTTAGGCCTCGAACTTGTTAGACTTATGCTTTAACTGTTTAATGGTGTATTGCCCAAACCCATCGATACCTTTCTCTTTAACCGTCTATAAATGTAAACTATTGCTTTCGTCTATTTGCATACAAAGTCACCATGTTAATGGGCTGCGTGTGAAAAGGACATAGGGGTATTGTCTAAGCCTTCTAAATATGGGTGTATTATTAAACTTTGGCTATCACATTGGCAGAACTATGGTGGTAAATGTCAGATCCTATCATCTAAGTCATAGCAATGTAAGGTTTTGTACAAATAAGCATCACACGAAATCACTGTTTCGACTAATATTCTGGATTAAGCAAGATACAAAGTTTAAAACTTGTGTAATATTGTTTACTCTTTGAAATGACACAATTTTTCCATTACAAATTATAGTAGGTTTCTTTCCATTAACACTGAATTGTTCGCGCCCAAAATTGCTGTATAATTTTGATGGATCTTTACCCCAAAATTCTGTTTTTACATTCGATATTATAGGAGAAGAAGGTTGATACAGGCAGATCAAAAGAGAAAGATTTCTTATATGAGGTAGGACTAGTAACGCCTAAAATTTGTACTAAATGAAACTTATCATGTGAGTTCGTTGGTGCATTATTAGGAAAATGTTTGCAATTCATTAATCGATAGTGCTTATAGTCGATAAAACAATTACATTGACATTTAAGAATGATTAGAACACAGTATAGGAGAAACAGGTAGGTTTATTGAGGCACCAGGAGTTTAATCTCACCTTAAAAGCTCAGCAGACCTTAGTATTCATTGTTTAGCGAGATCTTATACGCAAGACTCTCTCTACTTATCAACCCGCTTACCTATCGTCTTCCTTACAGCGCTATCAGCCATCCAGATCTCTGTGATGACTCCGAAACACCGTTTGCCTAACCCTGACATCGGTTTAAATTCTACAATGTGGATTCGGCAATTCTGCATCAGCCATCTGGAATAGCCTTCCTGTTTACATTACCCATAACATCTCGCTAAAAATATTTATAAAGCGGCTAAAGACCTACTTGTACCGTCTTGTTTTTTTGTCTGAATGCTGTGACCCACCCACGCTTACGATTCCTCGCTCAGCTGATGAGCATATGGTTTGCCAACAAATGCATTTTACTTAATTACTTAATTTACATGGCTGTCATGGCCGTTCAAGTCTACCTTATCTTAATAAACTAACATCTAAAAGCACAAGCTAGGAACATAGAATGTGCAATCTAACATCCTGTCACTCCTACATAATAAGGGAGTTTTGACAGATGCTAGTAACTTTAGAAAACTAAAGACCCCTAATAAGATATAATTTATGAAGCATTAAAATGTAAGTCTTGATAACGGGAAATTCACTCTAAACTGCCGTAGGACCTCATTTCACTGAAAAACATCAGCTCAGTTTTGCCTTCCTTTGTGCTTACCGCAGGTCATATCAAATGAAGAAAGCGGAATAGATGTGGACAAATGGGACTACTTCGCCCGCGACTGCTACCATCTGGGCTTCAAGAATAACTTTGATCATAACCGTCTTATCAGGTTCTCTCGTGTCATTAAGGCGGAAGGAGGTTGGCATATCTGCTATCGAGATAAGGTATTATGAATAACAACATTATTATTATCATTATTTCTTTTACCCGAGGTATATACGATACCTCAGGATTTAAATAATTCTCCGTAGAATGAAAACTTCTGGAACGGCTAGAATTCGTCAAGATCTAGCGGAGCAAAAGTACCGTGAAAGGCATCAGCGTTGAAGGGTTGAATTGTAATAGCAATGCGCTGAAAAATAACTGGTTTCTCTCGTGTCACCGGTTACATGAGAGAGACAGTGCACTAACTCTGCTATTAAGAGTACGTCACTGCTGTTGATTGGGCCGAGAGTCTCAAACGCCAAAAGGACAAAGTGGTAGTTCTGTGCAAGAGTGTTATACTTTTCGTACTTCTTATCTGCTGCCAATTCTGCCACGCAGCTGAGGACGATGTGGATGGGAGGTAAGATGCAGCCAGAGTCTATATATCCAATATCAATGCATTCAATATCAAAGCGCGTACCGTCCGCCATAGATTGAGGAATAATAACAAAAACAACAACAATAATAATAATATTATTATTATTATTATATTATTATTATTATTTTATGCACGCCGATTAATAATAATAATAATATAATAATAATAATAATATAATAATAATATTATTATTATTATTATCATCATAATCAGTATCACTACGATTGATCATGATGATCATGATTATGATGATGATCGTGTTTATGATTATAAAAAAATTATAGGCCTAAAAGTAGTAAAGGAAAGAACAAAGGAAAATATCAGGCCTATGCATGTTCGATCCAATTGTTCGTTTATTATGCAGCTACTGTAAGACGCTCCCTAAGAGTTTTTATCACTAGGAAGCGTACAGATATTGTTATTCTCTCTTTAATTTCGAAACTAATATTTCTTGTTGTAGCAAGTGGAAGACATCTATCACATGTTCTTGTCTCGAGTCATTCTTCATCGTCGAGCTTGTCAGCACAAAACAGTGCAAATTCTCGAAAGAATGTAAGTATAGTTTTCGATTGAAATTAAATCGAACAAAATCAAAAGAAATCTAATATAAACCATGCGATCCAATTCACTGGAGTCCAATAGAATCTAATCCGGATGCCTGTGGTCCTATAGCAAAACGACGCTTCCATTATCCGTTCTTGCCAGGAAAAGCTATCTGACGTCTATTCGTCTTACTTAAAATGTATTATTTTAAACTTTTAAAGTTAATAGTCCAGTCTTTCGATTCAGAATCGTGCAGGTGAAAGGTTAGTATAACTCCGTTGTAAGTTTTTTTGGCAAAAACAGGTAAGCTATATAATTATATGTACGTGTTTACTTCAGGTATATGGAGGCCCTGGAAAAAGCTAATGAGCACTACAGAATAAATACATCAGATGGGTAAGAGGATTTCTAAGCTCGTTGCAAGACGGTTTACATGAATAGCTCACCAATCCAATGTTTTCATCTAAAACTCTACTTCATTTCACTAAGATAAAAGTCATTGTTAACATTGACAGCAAAACAATTCCAGTTTTTTGCATGTTTATGACGCATTCTGAAGGATGTTTATATTTCATGCGGTTACAATGACTGCATGAGTAATCCGATAATATTATGGACCATAATTTTTTCACATATAGCTAGTCTATTGCTATTTCCTACTCCATCGCGTCTATTATTATTATTGCTGTTGTTGTTCTTGTTGTTGTTATTATTATTATTATTATTATTATTATTATTACGGTGGCGATGGTGATGATGATGATGATGATAATTATGATGCTGTTGATAATAATAATAATAATAATTTTTCCCCGAGGTAGGTATAATCCCTCAGATGGTGAAAAAATTTGGCCGAGACAGTAATGAGCATCTGGAACGGCTATGTCTCATCGGGCTCTGGCAGAGAGAAGGTACTGCAAATGCGACGGCGTTGAAACGTTGAATTATGATTGAGAACCGTTGAAAAAATAGCTAGATTCTCTCGCGTCTCCGGAAATGCGAGATAGACAACGGCCCAAGTCAAATCAGAGATCACGGAGAAGTCGGTGTTATTCATGGGGCCAAGGGTTTCAAAGGCCAATGTGATAAAATCATGTGATGTGAAAGGAGGAGTGAATTATATTGCACGTTCTTTATGGCGGCTGCCATCTTCGCCGCTGCGCCGACTATTACTGCAGTTGCTGATAGGAGGCGGCTAGGGTGTCGATAACCGTGGCGTCCCACATCAGGCTGCGTCGAGCACGCCAAGGGATCCGTGTGAGGCCGTCAGGTTACTTGCCATCGGTTTGAGAAAGGCCCGGTGGTTCCTTGATGGCTGGGAAACCCGCCTTAGAAAGACAGCGGCATATGAGATCGTTGAGGACACCGCGCCTGGCAATTCTACCGAGGCACATGGCACAAGAGAGCCCGTGGGAGCCTTGTGCGGTAACCAAGGTCCCGCATGCACAAGTGTATGACTCGCATATTGCTATTCCGAGGCGCAGGCCAACGGCTATTCTAATAGCCTCATCGTCGAGCCTCAGGCCGCATGCTGTTATGGGAAGTGCATATAGCCAGTCGCTGGCATGCGGGGCGGAGACAGCTTTTATGCCTGCTTGATCGTACGTGTCTTTAAGTGAATAACCAAGATTTAGAGCAGCCTTGTCGAGCAGTGGTCTCTCCCAATATGATTGTCTATGGATATGGGTGTTATCAGGATCAGAAACCCCGGATTCTGTTTGCCAGTGTGTTAACATAGCATCTTATTTTGCATCTGTGGAAATGTGCACGCCCCTTAGTATGGAGAAATGGAGAGGCGGGGAAGGCGGGAAGTGCCAGCGATGACACCCTACGGATACCCAGTCCGCCCACTTTAATGGGGAGGGATACCTGAGACCACTGGTTCTCAGTTAGAGCAACATTGAGGATGAGGCCAAGACCTTTACGTAGGAGGGAATCATAAACATCTAGACATGAGTGATTGACACAAGGACAGCAGCGCAGCGTATGCAGCAGTCTTGGCGCGCTTAAGGAGCTTCTGAGCAACAGGAGGCAATCAGCATGAGTCTGTCGAGCGCTAGAGAAAGCTTAAAGTTGTGAGCTTCAAGGGTGGACTGAAGGGCGTTCAAGATCGACAAAGGGGCACCGAGCAGTGTTCAATGTGTGAGAATTGCCTCAGTGATCTATATTTGCCCTCAGGATTGTCATGTAAAATTACCTTACATTTTGTGCGGTTCAGATCCAGTCCCAGGGCTGTACAGCTGTGCTCAACAACCTCTACATCGGCGGCCACATCCGATGCCTCTCCACTCAGGGTGAGATCGTCAAGATAACTAAATGTGAGGTGGAGAGCAGCTTTAGAAGGACCGGTTGCAGAGGGAGGCAGAAAAGCAGTGGGCCCAAAGGGTCTCCTTGTTGTGATCCAACCTGGGAAAGGACGGTAAAATGCCAAATTTGAGGTTGTTGGCCTCAGAGTAAGCTAAGTAGCAAAAGGGTGCCAGTTCGGGTAGAATTTCGGTAACTGATGACAGCCTGCAGTCCCGATACAAGGAGTTGAAGGCATTGCAGAAATCCGGCTTGACTAGAACAGATCCCTGCTCAATATCGGCCATGAATCGCCTAGTTGCGTGAACGGCAGCCTCACATCCGCCTGGTCTCCCCACACCGACCCATGCCTTGGTGATAGATAAGTCCTGATTCGAGGGACTGCGTAAGCGTTAGCGCATTTGGAAGCAAGCCTGGGCCAGTAATACCCAATGACTATGAAGCGCAGGCCGCCCGACTTTTTGCGTAAAGCAAAGAGGGTGCCAGCAAATAGGATGAATCGCACTTCTGAAGGACAACTGCCTGACCAGAGCGATGAAGGCGGAAACCAGATCGAGACCCATCTCCGGGGGAGCCCACTAGATCCATTATATTTTGGGGTCTCCTCGCAAACTGGGGCAGGTCTATCGCTGGAACATACTGTAGGATTCTGACCGCAGTCCTTATGTTTCCATCCTCCAGTTTGGATGCTAGCGCCCTCTATCGCCTGCTCGGTGCCTGGCCCCCTCCCCACACTCCTCCCCGGCAATTCCTGTGGGTCCCAAGCGAAAAGTTCGGCCGATTTTAGCAGCAAGGTGCTAAAAAATTCAGCTACCCGCTTTTTGATGGTAGATATTTGGCTGTGGCGCTTTCCCCCTCGAACTGGCTGCTCTAATATGATGGCCCCAAAGGTGAGAAGACTCCTCCAAGTGATGAGGTTCAGGGGTCTGACAGAATTTGGTTGATAATAGAAGTTAAGAGTTTGCCAACACTTGCTCTAGCTCCCCTGGGGATATGCTTGAGAAGCCTAGATTGTAAGAGGGGATGCTGCATGAAGTTTTGGGGTTAGTAGGCGTTGTGCGATGTGTATTGGTTGCACAAGAAGTTTATAGGGGCTTGTTGGGGACTGGTGTATGGTTCAGAGTGTTAATGGGTAAGTTAAAAGAAGAATCATTTAAGGGGGCTTGGGTGAACCGGGGCAGGGTTTAACCCTGGGGCCGTACAAGTGGACCTTGCCATCTTTGTTGTGTAGTTGTCTAGTTGTCCGACAGACACTGCAAACGCCTATCGCCTTCTGTGGGCTTGGGTGACAGGTGGGGAGTGAAAAGGTGAAGGGTCCATCCGAAAAATGGTAGACGGATGTATACTTGCGAAGGTGGCAAGTGAAGGTTATGGAAAGCCCGCCCGCCGATCTGTGCCTACCAAAGTAGGTCACTCAGGGGGCCTGGTTGCGTCGGGATAAACAAAGGATATATCGATACAAAAGCCAAATCGATGTTTCAAAGTGTAGTTACAGCAAACCTGACAAAAGCCTCTTTCGAAAAACCTCATCGCAGTATCGGAACGCGAAGTAGAGAGCTTGGACGATAGAAATTCCAGAATTGGAATAATAATACTAATCGTTATTATTATTGTGATAATGATAATAATAATGATATGATGCTGTTGATGATAATAATAGCACACGTCTGACTTAAGCCTCCCTGAAATGAATCTATCTCTGTCTCTTTCCTTCTGCACTAACCGCCATGGAGCTGGGCTACATTAAGCCTCCCTCGCGCTTCCAGACATTTCCAGCCTAATGGATACCGACATGATACTCTCTTGCTTTCCAGATAAAATCCATTATCCATCTTTACAAACTAGGCTTCTCAGACTTGTCCCGTGAGTAGAAAGAGCAAGCATTGGTAGTTTGTTAATCACTGTTGCCAACCACATTCTGCCACACCATCTAATACCGCTGCTTTGCCAGAACCGGATGAGATGTAGCCGTTCCAGATGTCATAAACAGTCCCTTGACAATTTTCTATCTTATGAGGGATTACTTTTACCTTGGCTTAAAAATAATAATAATATCCTTTCTGTCTTTGCTGAAATAAAATATTAAAATAAAAAAGTGATCATGTTGATGAGCAACAAAATAAAATTAATATTCTAGTAATTCATATTTTAGAAAATACTTTGTTCAATATTTCACAACAGAAAAGAGTGGAAGATTTCCGAATGCATCAAAGTCCCAGAGGCATTTTCGCAGCTGACGGACCACGTATTTCGTGACATTCGAAATTCAACTAAGAAAGATCTAAAGGAGGCCAAAGAGATCTTGGAAAGAATCGACAAACGCAAACATTACAGACTCGTTTCGGAAGCCATACCTACCAGAGATGAGGAAACAGGACTAAAGGTAACGTTTCATAATACAAAATTCACAGGGACTACTAACAATTATGTTGTAATAATAATTACTTTAATCAATCACAGACCGGTTACACGCATGTTAGAGACGATCGAAATTGGACTGAGCATAACATATATTTTTTTCTTATGTTAATATATCGGTATGTTTGACGGATTATTATTTTTTCCCCGAGGTATACAGTATATAATCCCTCAGGGTTGAGAAATGTCCGGAGAAAATGATAAATTATCTGGAACGGCTACAACTCGTCAAGTTCGGGCATGGCAAAAGTGCTATTGAAGGCAACGGCATTGAAACGCTGAATTGCTGTAGCTAGGCGCTGAAAGAGATAACAAGTTTCTTTTTGATCTCCGGAAGTTTGAGTTAGACAGCGCCCTAAGTCCGTAATAAGATCCAATCCAGTGCTATTAATGGGCCCAAGAGTCTCAAATGCCAGTGGTGTGAAGTGGTACATTGAAAGGAGGTGACCGTACTTCGCATTTTTTCTAGAGACCGCCAGCTCTGCGGCTGCCCCGGCGTTTGCAGCAGTTGCCTGCAAGTAAGAAGGAGCCACAGTATCAATTACTGTAACATCCCAGATTAGACTGCGACCATTACGCCAAGGGATTAGGGTGAGACCATCAGGTCTCTTGCCATCCGTTCTAGAAAGTCCGGGTGGTTCTTTGATAGCTGGGAAGCCTGCGCGTATGAGGCTTCGACGGATAAGGTCATTGAGGATGGCATGTCGGGATATACGGCTAGGTCCAAGAACGCAAGAGAGTCCATGCGAGCCTTCTGCCGTCACTAGTGTTCCGCAAGGACAGTCATGCGGCTCACATATGTTAGCTCCAAGACGAAGGCCGACGGCTACTCTTACTACCTCGTCATCCAGTCGCAAGCCGCAGGTTGTTACTGGAAGGGCAAAAAGCCAGTCGCCGGCGTGTGGTGCAGAAACTGCTTTCAAACGTGCTTGTTGGTAGGCGTCGGTATATGAAGCGTTTAGTGTGGCTGCATCTCTTTGAATAAGTGGCTTGTCCCAGTAAGTGGGTAAGGTTACTGTCTGGGTGCAACATTTGACTTTCGGTGCACCATCGCTGTACCATAGCTTCCAAATCTCTGTCAGAGTTGACCTGCACATTGTCCCAGCATGGAGGACTGGACAGCGTGGGTGCTCGCAGCTGAAGCCAAAAAGGCAGGAAGCGCAAGCGAGGCCACCCGACGAATGCCCAATCCTCCAGCCTTAACAGGAAGAGAAGCCTGAAGTCACTCATTGTCAGATAAGGGTAGATTCAGAATTGAGCAAAGACCCTCACGCAGGAGAGAGTCGTATCTATCCAGGAGAGGGTGATCAATACAAGGGCTGCAGCGAAGCGTGTGCACAAGTTTGGGAGAACTAAGTGAACTTCTGAGAAGGATGAGAGCATCGTGTTTGGCGATGCTTTCTAATCTGGCACTTGCTAAAGAAAGTTCTGCGCAGCGGGATTCAAGACAAACCGATAGAGCTTCTGAAGAGGACAAAGGAACGCGTAGCAAGATGGCCATATTATGCTTAACTGTTGAAAACTCTTTGAGGTTTTCACTCGTTACCAAAAGAGGAGGAGTTCGATATAATCTCGCATTTCGATCGATTAAGTCGCAGCCCTAGCAAACTACATTCTTGCTCAATGGTTGCAACATCCTTGGCCACAGTGGGTGCGTCTCCCCCAGGGTAAGGTCATCTAAGTATCCCAGAACTAGCGGTGACGATAGGTTCTGCAGGATTGGCTGCAGTGGAAGGCAGAAGAGGAGCGGACCGAGCGGATCACCCTGTTATGGGCCGACCTGAGAGAGAAGGGTAGACTGGCCAAAACGGAGCTCTGGAGCCTCTGCATAGGCGAGATGGCAAAAGGGAGCTAATTCTGGAAAGATGCAACCCACTGCGGAGAGCATGCGGTCTCTGTATAGACTGTTGAAAGCATTTGAGAAGTCCAACTTGACTAATATGGACCCTGTTTGCATTCTGTCTAAAAAAGGCTAGCCGCATGTACAGCTGCCTCGCTCCCACCGGGCACGCCAACTCCGACCTTCCTGGGCGAAAGGTATGTGGAGGCCCTTGGAACAACAAAGGTGTTTGCGCTTTTGGAAGTGAGTCTACGCCAGTAATACCCAATTACTATCGGGCACAAACCTCCGGATTTTTTACGCAGGGCGAAGTGTGTGCCGCCAAAAAGAATGGGCCGGACCTGATCAGGGCAAACACCTGCAAGAAGCAGATTGATCAACCCCATGATGTCCAGGGCCTCTGAGAGGAAATTTGTAATGTGGTTCAAGACTGTTTTCGGGCCCCCTCTTACGGGCCTTCCCCCAACAGCCGTCCTGTTTTTGTCTTAATACCCATTATAATAATACCCATCAGTGCAACATTTGTAAATTGTTATACTACAATGCGACATTATATGGTCTTCTGTCAGTGAGTGGCTTCACTTCAATCAGAAGTTCAAATGGAAGTATGAAGCCTCATTTAAAAGAAAAAGCTGAGGAGCCACACCCACTGTCACCCAGCCAGAAATAAGAATATGTTCATGCTTTCAAAAAACTTAATAGGGTTATTTACTTAACAGGGGAGCTTTCCTGGCCTTCTTTTCTGTAAAATTTCTTACCACAGTATCAAAATCAATTGTTCTGGCAATGTTTGACTCAATACTCAGCCTGCCCAAATCCACAAGACGTTCTTGAGACATTGTAGACCTTAAAAAATCCTTAATCAGCTTGAGTTTGCTGAATGATCTCTCTGCAGAGGCTACTGTTGCTAGAATTGTTAGCAGTATTCATAAGCTGACACAAACATTTGGAAATAGCTCGGAAAGATTGTATTCTGTTAATAGGGCCTAAGTTCAACAGGTCCAATGGCGTTACTGTGCACTTCCAAAATTTGCCCTATGTACTGAGGGTAAATATAGGATTTCTGTTATGAAATCCTGAACATTAAGGTCAGCAGAACATTGCTTTGCTAAAGCTAAAGCTTTTCCTTCCAGATCACTTGTACAGTAGACATGGTCAGATATTTCCACAAGAAATCAAACTTTTCAGCCAACTGCTCAAGAGCACTGAAGCGGACAGTTAATCCTGCTATAACATTATCTATCAAGACATAAAACACAGACTTTCTGAAGTAGGCCTCTTCTGGGGATTCATCTGTGTCATTCATTTCCATCAAGTTGGCATCAGGTGTGTTGTCATCATGCAGCCTCGCCCTCTTGCGACTAACTCCACCAAGTTGAAGAGAGTTTTATTTCTATGTTAAGGTTTGATGCAACCAGCTTGCCTTCATTCCACATGCATTTCCAGCTGTTTCGAGTTTTGTCAAATCTTCTAGAAGTGTTTCAATGTTTGCTACTTTGACATCCAATGTGGCATCTCTGGCTTGAATGACCTTGTTGCAGTTATCTATGCGAGCTAATATTTTGTACCACACAGCTGACATTAACACACACACAACAGATATCACATAGGATAAAACTCCATGGATCTCATTTTTTGTTTTGGCTGTTAAGTTTAGCTCTAGAAGGTCTTCCAGTGCTAATTTAATGCCAGGCAGGTGAGCTGAAAAAGGCATTACACTTTCAACACGATATGACCATCTCGTTTCAGACATACCATGAAGAGAACAACCAGTGCATTTTACCAATATTCCCCCGTTTAGGGCTGAAACTAAAGTTGTAGACAGTTTGAATTGTTCCAAAAAGGTTATTGCTTCAGGTATGCATTCAGCAGCATTATTCCCACACAAGTTAAGTGTGTGACAACCACAAGGTGAAAAAATTGCTGCAGAGCGCTGTTCTTGTATTTTTGCTTGTGCGCCGTTGTATTTTCCTGCCATATTTGCCCCATTGTCACAGGCTTGAGCTCTACAGTCACTGAGAGGAATAGTGAAAACCTGGAGTCTGGAATAAGGCTAAAGGTCTCCAGCGAGTCGTCTGACTTCTCACCCCTCTCAGCCAATATCCAAGAGCAAAGTGACACTCGCATTATTAGAACAGTCTGAAGTTCTGAACAGAATCTATTTAATGTTAAATTTAATGTTACATTTTGTAGGCCCCCAAGGGCCCTCTGGGCCCCGGAGCGATGAACCGGCTGCACCCCCTCTCATAGGCCCTGGTGATGTCAGAAACAAGTTCAGGTCCTGACTCTGAGCAGTTCACCAGGTCAACTATATGTTGGGGTCGAAGACCATCTGGCCCCCCGGAAGAGCCCGCTGGAAAAGAACGGATGCAGCGCAACACCTCCTCTTCGGTAGTTTGAAAGGGAGGCACTGTGAAGACGGATGGAATAGTAGGATGGTCAGGAGGTGGCTCAGGATGCTTGAGGCTCCTTCTTCCAAATTAGATGTTACTGCTGCAGCAACTGTTTCATCGCCCCCCCCCCCATGCCGTCTCTGTTATGTAGCATTCTTACTCCCCTACACACGCTACAGACACCCCGTGCTTTCTGCGAAGTCGGGGGAGGAGACGAAGGCAGACCCATCTGGGTCTCCATTTTAGACTAAGCTGCAAATGTGGATGAAAAGCAACGCTTTGTTAGATAAAACAGGGACATACTGAGAGAAAAGTGTTAAACTAGGTGCTGCTTGAACTTGCGATACGGCACAGGTGCAACGGGGGGGGGGGGGCGTGGCGTGCGCAAAAGTTGTATGAGAAGTACGTACCTACTTCAAATGAAAAAGTGAACCAACTTCGAGAATAAACAGACCAGTTAAAAACATGCTAACGCAACAAAGCAGGCTTCAAATATCCGAGGTAGTAGGAGAAAAGTGCGATTTTAAAAACAATTCTTTTCTACTGCGTAGATGAGCTGCCATCTTGCCCGAGCGGCCGTTCCAGCTATTATTATTATTATTTTGCATTTATTATGCACGCAAGATCAGTAAATCTGAATCTGAGGCGCGAAGCAATTGTGAGTGAAGGACTTGCTCAAGGTCCCTACACAACAACCGTCTAAGGGGAAGCTCGAACCCGTACTATCCGCGTTACAAGCCGAGCGCTTTACCTAATCAGCTGCTGTGCCCCTATAGATGATAGATGGCGCTATGCAGTTGTGTGTTGAAGTAATTCAAATGGCAACAGAAACGGTTCTTCGTTTGCTGTAAGTTCTCGTTCGATGAGTGCTTACACAACTTGATACCAACGACAATATCTGTTAGCTCGCAAGTTTAGGTATGCAATCGATTTAACATGCTGCCAGACAAAAACTTCTACTTCAACGTCAACATCGTATTTTGCACAAGGTTTGGAAATGTGGTCTATTTCGATGAGACGTTATTTTTATTGGGGATTTCAAACTTCCCATCTAATATGATCCATCCAAACGAACGGTAATCCCTTCACGTTTTACACCCATCCAGAAAATTTTCGTTGACACAATTCTTCTCATTTCCACTTTGCTTCTAATTTTTTGTGAGATGACAATAAACAATGATTATTATGTTAAAGTTGTCATATGACTGCGTTCGATGTGATGAGGAGAGGATTCTGAGTGAAATCGTCGAATGTTCGAAGAAAAAACTGAAACCAGAAGAGAAACGAATAATGAAGAAAGTTACAGAAACTTCGAAGAGCATTCTAAGTGAAGAGGAGCAGCAGATTCTCGAGGAAATTGTCAAATGCTCGAATGGTGAACTGAAGCAAGAAGATCTGCTGGTAGACGTAAGTTTAACCTCACCTCTCTTAAAATATCCATCTTGCAAATTCTCCGGACTGATAATCCTATCTCGATCAATAGGCCCTACTCTTCTCCTAAATCCTTGCCACTGCAGCTTCAAACACCATGCAGTGTCTTTGCCTCCCTGCCTGACTTACTGGCACTGAAGTTAATCTACATGAATATTCAAGAAATGCGGAGTTTACGATTACGATTAATCGATCAATATTTTCTGCATGACTATTACAGTAAATTCCAATGAATGCAAAACTCTGCTTAGCCTTACCATATGTCATCTTTCCAGCGCTTATGAGTTTCGACCCATCATTTAGTGCCGTGGCCTTCCCCAACACTTTCTCTCAGCCAGACCTCGTCTAGGTTTAGCGGAGCCAGACACTTTAATTTAGTTGAGCGTTTTGTTAGTCCTTAATTTAGCCTGAGCGTTTTGTTTATCCTGAGGAAACATATTATGTACCTCAGGAAAATAATAATAATTAGCTGACATGATGATTTTTGGTTTCTCACAACAGAAACATTATTGACATGAAAACTAAAAGAGCCTTTTGAAAAGTGTGAAGATCTTGCAACTGGAGTGGTCAGTTGAGAAAGCGAAATAGTGATAAAAATCGAAAGAGTTTGGTCAGTCTTGTTTTGAATGCAGTGTATAAAGTTGCACATAGACCACCATTGCATGTAGAGATGCTCTGTTGCTTTATTGCTCATTTATAGATGGTCCATTGCAAAAATAACAGCACTGCTACATGACAGAATAATAATGCTGCCGATGACTGCCTTTTAACATTGTTCTGTATCTGCTGATTATTCATTGTGTTTTTACCTAATTATTGGAATTCCGGTTTCTCCTATAGATCACCATTTTCAACTATGGGAAGAAGGACAAAAACCTAGTTGACGAAGTTTACTTCTACAACAAACCTAGACAAGGCGAAAAGTACAAAGCCTTCCATATGAAACGAGAAGATGTTAGTAGAGATAAACGAAGAAAGATTATATCTATATACCGTATTAATTGCTATATACAAAAAAACTTTTTTAATGTAGAAGTTTATGCCTTAGGAAGGCAAGTTTGTATCAAGGTGAATCTGGGAGATGTAAACGTTAATCGGATAGTGTGTGGATTGTGGTTAATTCAAACCTATTTCCCTTTAGGGCCAAAGATTAACAGTCTCGTTTTTAAACTCCATTACTCTAATCTAGTCTAATTTAATGACTTCTGTAGCGCAGTTATCATGATGCACAATGCATAAATCGATGGTAGCCTCAAGTAAAATCGTAATCGATATCATAATACACTGCAAAAGCCAGGTTGGATTGCGATAAGTCAGAGAAAACAGAACACATAACTTAGGTCACGGTTGGTAAGCAAATTGAAACAAGTGAGTCTTAAGTTTAGACCTGAATGACATTAAAGACCTGCCACTGATCTCATTTTTCATGGCTGATACTCTTTGACTTCATCCAAGACAAGCTTGTACTCCTCGTCCCTGATCATTGTGTCCTCAAGGGCCATCGAAATGTGGTTGTGGACGGTACTGTGTTTGCTACCATATCGTGCATAGTTTGTTGATCGACGGTTGTTGACAACAGACGTTATCGAATCGAATTTGATTTGTTTCTCTTTGTAGATTTCTCGCCTGTTGCCAGACGTATATTCGGAGCATCATATTCGATTATACATCAAGAAGAATGACGATGCATTATTGCTGGAAAAGGCAAGAACGTCTTTCAGAACATGGTGCGAGAAGCGAAATATGGGAGGAAAATGGAAGTTTCAAGACTTGTCTAAAGATGAGTGAGATGAAATATGTGAAGTTTCTATGCCTTTGGCTTGGACGAAGAACTCACAATGGCATGTGTGACATTGTGTTTTAGTGTAATTATGCTATTCGTCGTACAGATGAAAAGCTTTGTCAATGCTACACGAATCATTATACCTAAATTAGATTTTGAAGACTTTCACTCTACTTTTTACTTTAATTTATGAAGTTGGCTAGTTACTGCTATTTTGTAGCAGACATATCTTTATTTTCATCATCGTCGTTGTCGTTGAAATGATTATCAGCAACAATGCCCTCTTAATCAGAAAGCATAATAAAAAATTCGCATACACTAAGCGTTTATTAATGGCCTAACAAGTAGATTTTAGTTTAGTCTTTCGCAGCTTAACTTATGTCAAGTAAAAACTTTTGTGCGAACAGATTATAAACGGAGCTGCAATCGATTAGGCCAATGTTTTCATATCAGCTTTCGCCGAAACGTACTTTACTCTGCCCGAGTTTTTCATGATTCTTGTTTGTTTTTTTACCACATAAGGGTATAAATAGCAAAATGAATAATTAACCCTGTGGAATTACGTGAATGTGACGTAAGCATCGCATGGTTCATAGTTAGTTATGTGCGTAAATTCACCTTGAAGTAGAAAATTTGTTTCTTCGTTTATAGTTAAGTTTATACACCATTCACACTGATCAGTTGATCAAATATCAATCGATGTATTGAAATAATTTGAGTAATTACGTTAAATGATGTTAACATAGACTTTTGACATATACGTCTTCTATACTTAGTTTTGGTTTTAGCTTGATGGTCTTATTGCTGTAGCAAAAGTATTAGTGTCAGCTTAGGTTGATAGCAGCCTACATCGACATAGTCTGCATAATTTCTTTCAGTGTAACCTTGTGCAAAAGTTATTGTCAACATACTTATTTGTGTAAAATAAAATTTGACTTAAAGGTGTTTCTTGTAGGTCGTACTTGGACAAAAACTTCTAACTGTATATGTCACGTTCGAATTCACCATCACCATCACCGTCAACACCCCTTTCATCATTATCCTCATCCCTCCCCATGTAGTCACGTACGCCAAGATGTTATGCGTAGAAAATACCGTCCAAACTGTTCGAAATCTGCGGCGGAAACGAAGTTCAATTTTGACACGCAAACTTAGCGACAGCAAACATCCAAACACGTCACAAATTATCGAACAAGTTCCTCATTTAGAAAAATCCGTTAAAAGATATAGGAGGCGAATTAACAAGCGAAGTGGATGCTGATATGCGCGTACTTCATGTATGTAAATATGTATGTATGTATGTATGTATGTGTGTGTGTATGTATGTATGCATGTATACAACTTACAAAACAACTAAAATTTGTGAATGCCCTCCTTGCAAATTCAGAATTGCACTTGAAGCCGGGTTATGTGAGGTTTTAAGAACCATAGGCAGACTAGAAGAGGTAAGTTTTAAGGTTAGAGCGAAAGACAGCCTCAGTAGGAGAGCTGCGAACATAACGAGGTAGAGAGTTCCAGACGGAGAGACCAGCAACTGTGAACGAACGCCGGCCAAACACAAGACGTGTACGAGGAACAACAAATTATTGAGCAAAGGCAATATCGAGACGATCAATTTCCCGAAATGACAGAGTTTGGCAAATGTGTGTATGTGTGTATGTACAAATTCTATCTGTATGTGTATGTACGTATATACGTACGTATGTATGTATGTATCTATATCAATGAGAATATTTATATAGTGCCCTATAAGATACCTACTCTGAGGCAATCCCAGACCAGCCGTGGCGAAAGAAAACAGTTTTCAAGTGATTGTGGAAAGAGCATGCGAAGTTCCTGCTTAAAAGGACACGCACATCTAGAGAGAGGCCAGTCCAGGTTAAAGGCCCAACCATTGAAAAGCCAGGACGTTACTTTGTCGAAGTGCGTTCAAAACGAACAATAAGTTCACTTCGGATGGCGGAACGAATAATTCATTTTTGTATGTATTATTGTATGCAAGTGTATGTATGTGACTGACAATTTAAAAGCACGATCTAAGTACCTCTCGAAATCGCTCAAAATTTATTTAAATTTGTTTGAAAATGCTGGTATTTCACACAGCCCAAGAGATAAGCTACTTAGTCGCACATATTTAATCAGTGCAAAAGCCAAAGCAATGATTCGGTCAGATTCAGTTCCTTATATATTCTTGGGTCTACCCAAAAACTGATTACGATCCTACCCGAGGCTATGCTCGAAACAGTTATGAGTGGCCCCTGGAAAGACTCGATAAGTGGCGCCAAGTTGTTTTACGTAACGAAGGCGTTGAAACTCCGGAGTATCTACGCACATTTGAGGAAGTTCGATGTGTCCATGGATCGGATCGTTGAATACCTGAGAAAAGGGTTGAAAGTTTTATTGACCACCTCCCATATCACGTCTGAGATGGTTATATGGCAGATTTAGGCCTTTAGGTAGATAAATACATAGGTAGGTAGATAGATAGCTAGCTAGACATACACACAAACAGACAGACAGACAGTTAGAAAGGGAGACAAACAGACAGACATACAGACAGATGATTGATAGATAGACAGGTAAATTGATGAAAAGAGAGATGGATGGATGGATGGATTATTACCAATTAACGGATGGATGGATGGGTGGATGGATGGATGGGTGGATGGATGGATGGGTGGATGGATGGATGGATGGATGGATGGATGGATGAATGGATGGATATGTAACGAGGTTGCTTGACGAGGTTGCTTGATGTGATGGCGGTCATGCCAGTTGTCACTGCGGCTGTGACTCGACCGGAGGCCTCCGGTAGAGGGCGTGCCAACAGACTGAAAACAGCGTGCAGTAGCTGAGGGAGGTATATTTGAAAAACACGGTGCAGTACATCAAGAGACGATCTTTTCACGTATGTCTAATAGGCTTAAATATTAGGCTATCCTTAAGAGAGTACTAGTCACTCCATGCCGTTACCTTTGCGCTTTTTGAATTTCTTCACTTTGACATATCCAATCTGCGACATAGGTAAGACTTCTCCCTCTCGGGAGTGGCCCGGAGGCGGACTCGTGCAGGCACTCGTCCACCAAGTGTATCGGTACAGTTTCCGTCACCAGTTCAAAGAATGCTGTAGTGCCCTCTCCCTTTCCCCTTTGGGTCGGGGTTCCGGGATTTCATCCGGCACGCAACAGCGCGACCCACTCCGAGCCGATCACCTGCTTTACAGGCGGCCGCTTGTCACTCTCCAGTTCGACCCGGGATATCGGCCCCTGTTCCCTCACGTGCTCCATCGAGCCCCTCGACAATGGTGTGTGACAGCCCTCCGCCCCGGATTACATACTCTGTCCCGATGACTGCCAGTGATCAGGGTGCAAGTCACTGCTGCACCGATCGGTTGGCACTCGTCCCATCTCTATTAATATTTCCCCATTAAGTGGGCAGCGGTGGGCCCATTCTCCCTCCGTCCTGTACGGAAATCAGTCCTGCACAGAGCACAGTCCCGTGAAGAACGTAGTCCTGCACCAAACACGGTTGACAGGCTAATATTACTGTTAATATAATACAGAAGATTCGGCGGTTGGCTTAGCTGCTGACTAATGCTCACACGAAAATCACGATTATTTTGGTCAGGCTCAAGAGCTCACAACATTACTCTGTGCTTGAATTGCCAGGTTTTTTTGGTAAGGTATAACTTTATCCGCCAGGTTACGCGCTTTCCTCTCAGCCAGTGGGCAGCTTATGTGCATAATCATGTCTCAGGTTACTGCTTTTGTCCGTCTCTTTGTCTCTCTCTATATCTATATCTATTCCTCTGATTGTCTCTATCTCCGTCTCTCTCTCTATTCTGTCTCTAAACCTACATTATATTAAGACATTTAGCATGTACACTGCACAAGCTGATGTCTCAAACTGGTGTGAAATCTCAGGTTCACAGATATCGTTGGCAACAATCTGGTCTCCGAGATTGTGAAGAAATGCACTGTCACCACCGTGCCCCTTCCAGAAGCATTTGACTATGACAGTTTCACTGATTCTTGCCTATGAGTCATGACTCTTCAGTCCAAGATGCTTTGTTCTCTGGAACAAACTCCTCACACAATTATGACAATTATGACTTATCCACAAAATCACCAATACTGCAACTAATGCTATTTCTGCCCACGTCTATAACACTGGATCACACGAAAAAAATTTTCGCCTGCTACTAGGCATATGTTATGTGTACTACACTAAATTGAATCTGCTGATTCCAAATCTGAAGTCAGATTTTGTGTAGCACGTCAGGATCTTAAGATATGCAGCATACATGCTAATAATTATGCAAACTCTTTACAGAACTAGTATTTCCTTATAACTGTGCAATTATGCAAACTCAGAGTATTCATAACAAGAAACAAAATGTTATTCTTTTATAACTTGAAATTAAAATGTTTTAAAATGTAATATAAATATATGTATGTTAACAGATGAAAGCATACATTTCGAAATTTTGTCTCTAGCTTAACTTTATACGAGTTCAAAAGTGCTTTAGACACTTGCTCTTGCGCTTGTGAGTGGCCGCTGTTGCCCGCTGCAGAAACCAGCAGTAATCGCCCATCATGTTGGAATTGCAGTGGCCCTGATATCTTGCTTCAAAGGTGGAGATGTCTTGATGGAATCTCTCTCCATGCTCATCGCTTACATCACCAAAGTTTGGTGGGAAAAAATCCAGATGGGAATGTAAGAAATGTATTTTTAGTGACATCCGGCAGCCGAGTTGCTTATATGCTGTTAGCATGTTGCTAACGAGTTCAGCATAGTTCTCAGCTCGGTGATTCCCAAGGAAGTTTTGCACCACCAACGTACATGCATCCCAAGCGGCAAATTCCAGTGGGTTGAGCTTGGTTCTAAATACAGTATCACGCATTAATTCGCGGATTTCTGGCCCAATAAAAATCCCAGACTTCAGCTTAGCATCAGTTTTGACGGCTCCAAATTTATCTCTCAGATACTGGAAGCCTTGTCCAGTACGATCCATTGCCACTACGAAATTCCTCATGAGGCCCAGTTTAATGTGAAGCGGTGGTAAGTACACTTTCAATGGATCAACCAATGGTTCGTGTTGCACGTTGTGCCGACCAACAATGTGCTCAGATCTAGGAGGCCACAGTTTCACTTTGTAATGGTTGCTGTCATCACGACTGATCCACAAGCACAAAAAGCACATATGTTTTGTGTACCCCAGCTGTAGGTTTAGAATAAGTGCTACCACTTTGAGGTCCGCACAGATGTTCCATTTGTGGTCTGAGTAGTTGATCACTTTCAAAATGAGTTTCATTGAATCATATGTCTCTTTGAGGCCTACAGCGTGGGCTATAGGAACAGACGGCTTTTCGTTACCATTGTGCACCAACACAGCTTTCAAGCTCGCTTGGCTGGAATCTATGAACAGTCTCCACTGATCAGGAACGTATTCGCAACCTAAATTCAGCATGAGACCGTTCACGTCAGTACAGAAACAGATATCATTTTCCAGTTTGTAATATGTAGCTAACTGTTTGTGACGATAACGGAAGTGTGATGTTGTGGTACCTTTTTGAAGCAAGTTCCACTCCCCTAGTCTGGAGGCTAACAGTTCAGATTTCTCCTTTGACAAAGATAGGTTCCTCACCAGATCATCTAACTCACCTTGCCTTATCAAATGCGGCCTACCCTCTTCCAAATCTTGATCACTGGATTCATAAACAGTAACGTCAGATTCTGTATTACCATCAGAACTGTCCGTTTCATCAGCACCCGCAGCAGGCGGAAATGGTACTGGATTCTCTTCATCATGCGGCACTGGCTTTAGAGCGGACTCGCAATCAGGATAAACGATTTTAGACTTATTTTTCTTTGAAAATCCAGCAACTTTAGTCATGCAGAAATAACAGTCTGCATGATGATTTCTTGGCTCGCGCCACATCATAGGCACAGCAAACGGCATTGAATTCCTTTTGCCATTCAGCCACTGTGTAAGCCCAGAGTAGCACGCGGTGCAGCAGACATGAGGTGCCCAACTTTTATCCTGGTCTCCGATTTGACATCTAAAATAATACTTGTAAGCAATCATCACTCTCTTAGTTAACTTCTTGCGCTAGTCACAAAGAGTATATTTACCACAAACATAGCAAAAATTGTCGGGATGGTTAACACAGCCTCGCCTATTCATTTCAAAATTAAATCTCACACACTAGCTACAGCTATATAAGAAAACTTCACCTTCGTTCTACGCAATCTCGCCTTATATACTGGTATTGATGCTGACGTCAGCTCGCTGACATGCCCAATCATGTCTAGCGGCTGCTGCAGGCTTGCTGTTAGGAATATTTCAGGCGACACTTGCAGGCATGCACGTATCACTGGCAGCAATCGTGGAGACACATACAACAGAATGTACAGACATAACCGAAAGTGAGTTCTTACGTCATTACTTGAATGCATGCATAACTTAAAATCTAGATTCTGACTTCATATTTGGAATCAGCACATTTGAATCAATATAAAGCACATGCATTACTTTCAGTAGCAAAATCGTTGTGATCCTGTGTTATGTATCCACCTGCTCATGCTTTCTTTCTCACTCATGACTGCCCACCCTCCTCACCTCGATCTTCACTATCTGTCTTTTAACCCACATCAGATACTGAAATATTGCAACTAATAAACTCTCTTCCTAACAAGCATTGTTAACTTGACCCTATAACCAACTCTTTATTGAAAGACTGTGCATCTCTCCTTTTCCAAATTATTACCAAAATAGTTAATCTTTCCTCATCTACGGGCATTTCCCCCTCCTTTTCAAACACTCTCTTGTTACCACTCTTCTCAAGAAATCATGACTTGACAATGAAATTCTATCAAACTACCGGCCTGTTTCTAACCTGACTTTCATTTCCAAATTAACTGAACGGATTGTCCTCTCTCGAATTAATGACTATTTAGCTTCTAGCTCACTCCTTAGCACACAGCAGTCTAATTTAACTAAACGCCACTCAACTGAAACTATGCTCACATCTCTCTACCATAAGCTTGTTTCTGTAACATCTCATCAACAGGTTTCTTGCTGTGTCTCCTTGATATCTCAGCAGTCTTTGACATCATTGATCACAATATCTTACTCCAACGACTTTCCTTGTTTGGTTTTGCTGACACTGCGCTCCTTTGTATGTATATTATTTCTCCTCCCGCTCTTTCTCCGTTAAAACTTCGGAAGCCTCTTCCCAATCATGCCTTCTCACTTGCGGAGTTCCGCACAGCTCCGTTCTTGGACCTCTTCTGTTATCCTCTACACTACCCCACTTAGTTCACTCATTAAAGCTTCCTCAGCTGATCAAACACCTGCACGCTGACGACACCCAGTTATTAATTTTTTCTCTCCGAACTGTCTCAACGAGTCTATAGATCATCTTCTTTGTGTGGTTAAACAAATCTCCTCCTTGCTTGTGTTGTCTGACCGAAGTGACTCATCCACGCCTACAATTCCTCGCTCCACCGATGGATATATGGCGTGTTAACAAATGTCTTACTTAATTTACTTACTTACTTTCTGGATGACATCTAATCTCTTGTGCCTGAACCCATCTAAAACCGAATTCGTACTTATTGGCCTACGCGACCAGCTCAAGAAAATTCATGATCCCATCTATCTCCCTCAGCCGGGACTCTGCCTCCACACACACCTTTAACCCAATACAGACGAGTAGGTAGTGATTGGTAGTGTAGGTGTCACGACGAGATGGTAGTAATTGGTAGTGGGCATGTACTATTATCTAGACCACTCTCAGCCTATCGCAGACGTTATATTTTTGAAAATTTACATCAATCAGGCCAAGATATTATAATTAAGTACAGAAATAAGTGGAAGATATTTTTAGAATTCGGTTATAAACATAAAAATCGACCAATCAAATCGGACATTTAAATCACGAATTTAAATAACCCAAAATGGCGGCGTGTTGTTGTTGTGGCCTTACTGACGACGAAATTCGGCAAATTCTTGATGAATTTGCATCAGATGATGACAGTTTTGACTCATCTGACAATAAAAACCTGTCTTTTGCTACCAGTGAAGAAGATAAAGTGGTTTTGGCTAAAGAACATTCTGACATCGACTCCGAATTAGACGGCTACGGATACACGCTAGCGGACCGTCAAACTGGGTCAGGCGGATGACTTGGGCGAGATAGACAGGACTGAACAAGTAGCAGATTTTCCAATTTGACCCCTAACTGTTCCATTTACAAACGTCTGTGGCGGACCAGCCCCTGATGCACCATTTTTGATATTTTTCTAACTGCTTTTGGATAAGCTTTTTGATGTGCTAGTTGAACAGACCAGGCCTGCATGGTGAGCAGAGTGGGTCAAATGCACAGAAGGCAGGTAAAACCCACAGAATAAAATGGAAACCTACTTCTCCTCTAGCATCTTATGTTTTAGAGAACAAGATCAAGAATCCCAAAGGCTGCCCCAAGAAGGCTCAATATGAATGTGAAGCATGTAAAGTTGCTTTGTGCAAAGTTTTATGCTTCCACATTTGCAACGAGCAAAATCAGATAGTGGTTCTGTGGAGTGTAAGGAAGGTAAGCAATATAACACATCAATACAACTGTTAAAATTTCCATTCTAAATTGTCCTCTTAGAACTGTTCAGTCCAGTCTATTGAGAAAAAGGAGTCGATTCAGGAGGCTTCATCCATCTTCAAGGTGACCATCCGGTGCACTCTGGCATTCATAGAAATGGCCCTTTTGAGAGCTACCAAATATTTGTAAAGAAAACAAGCGTCAGTGTGTTTGCCTTTCTGTGTGCCTGGCTTGTTGTAATGTTACTGTTGTTGTCCTGTTGGTGTGCATGCTGCAGTGTTTTTGATGTCGTGGTTTTATCACTATGTATGTGTTTGGGAGGTGATGGGGTGAGTAGGCAACTTTGATTGCCCCAAAATTTTTCTATCAAAAACTGGACAGAAGGATTGAAAGAGTAGATAAAAAGCTAAGGAATGATGTTAACCTCAAGTCTGTGTGCCAAAAATTACCAAGATCTGATAAGTTAAAAATTTCTTACTCTTTAGGCATTTCTTGTTACTCCTCTGGGTCGACTGCTGTCTGCATACTAAAAATATTATATCTCCTTCATTTATGAAAATATTTTCAAACTTTTTTGGAGGTTTTGTCTGATATTAATTGCTGCACAGTTCATGTGCTGACACTACATGAGTTGTCACTGAAAATGTTTTCTATAGGGGTTTGAACATGAAAAAAGTTTTCAATTGGGATGGGTACAGTTTGGGGCAACTATGGGTACCTCCAAATTTATTTTCTCAAAAACTGGAAGATGGTTTGAAAGAGAAAATAAAATGCTAAAGAATGATATTAACCTCAAGTCTGTGTGTCAAAGAATGACCAAGATCTGATAAGGTAGACATTTCTTACTTTTCAGGTGTTTTCTTATATTTCCTTCAATTTGTACGACTTCAGCTTACATACTAAAAATACTGTATCTCCTTCATTTATGAAAATATTTTCAAAATTCTTGTGAGGTTTTGTCTGCTATTGATTTCTGCACGATTTTTGTGCTGACACTACATATGTTGTCACTGAAAATGTTTTTCCATAGGAGCCTGAACATGAAAAAAGTTTTAAACATGGGGTGGGGTACGGTTTGGGGCAACTTTGGGTACCCCAAAATTTTTTGTATCAAAAACTAGACGAATGATTGGGAAGAGGAGATAAAATGCTAAAGATTGATGGTAACCTCATGTCTGTAGGTCAAGAACTGACTGAGATCTGCCTCCACACACACCTTTAATACTACCTCTTCTGTCCGCAATTTAGGTGTAATATTCGACCAAAACCTCACCTTTTCTGATCATGTCACTCATTTTTCCTGCTCTTGCTTTTTGCATATCCGCGACCTTCGCAGAATCCGCCCTGTGCTTGACTTTAAAACTGCATCTATCATTGCCACATCCATAGTCCATGGAAAACTAGGCTACTGCAATTCACTTTTCCTCAATTCAGATTCCACTCAAATAAACCGCTTTTAAGCTATCCAGAATGCTCTCGCTCGTGCTGTCAGCAAAACCTCAAAACACCGTCGCAACACTTTTGTGTTCAAGTCATTTTACTGGCTTAAAAAGCCTGAACGAATGGATTAAAAAGTCCTATCACTTACCTGCAGCACACTTTAATCCTCTCAACCCTCCAATCTTCGTCAGTTATTTACAATCCAACCATTCCATTCAACCCGTTAATCTTACGCCCTCTGTAACCTCACTCTTAAAATTTGGAAATCATTCCATAGTCATAGATGTTCCACCCCTTTGAAATAAACTCCCACCAGAATTATGGCAATATCTTACCCATCCTTCGACCTCATTAACGGTGTAGGCCCCTACCTCTTGCAATCTCTGTGCAGGTCTTTTACTCAAAACTGAAGACATTCCTCTTCCACAAATCCTATCCTGATTCATCCTCTTCCCCTTACCTCTATTCTCGCTTAAATTTCAAGCACCATCCCCCGTAACCGCCCAACAGTCTGCCTGCCTGCCTCCTGGGTCTTGACTCGGAACCGAACCCTTTTGCCTATCGATTTTGTTTTGTCTGAGCCCATGTGAATAAGCCGGTTTCAGTGACTTAGCTTTTGTTGGGTTCTGTAGAAATCTCGAGATTACGATTACGATTAAGATTAAGATTCAAAATAGAGTGATTTTCAACTAAATAAACTAAACTAAGTCGATCGAGACTCTGCTGTTTAATGCAAGTACTACGTCAAATATGATATGTAGATATAACAAAAGGTGAAGACAAAGGTTAAATGAAATATAAAAATTTTCTTAAATGTAAAGATACAGAAAAATACTACTCAGAATACTCAATGATAAAAGTCGTTGACTTTTATCATTGAGTATTCTGAGTAGTATTTTAACAACGTACAAACGCAAATATTTCGCTAGAGTTTGAGATTAAATATTCACATGTCCTAAATATAGTAAAATTAAAATGAAATAAACTAATTATACTGAAGAAAATGCACTTTTGTATATGGAAACATTATTCAACACAGACCTAATTCTCCCCATTTTATTATATTGAAGCTGCGAAGTAGTAATACGGGGCTTATAGTCGGAAGATGTATAAGTGTGGCTATTTACAGTCACCAATAAAATCGCTGTAAACAAGCTGTCTTGCCAATTTATTTAGATCAGTATGAATATTTTTGCACCATTTATAACACTGATTATAATAGGGCAACAGCTTTTAAGATGACACTGCCTTCTGTGGGATGTCTGTAGAAATAAAAGAAAATGAAAGATAGAGTGTGCCGGTAGGTAAGGTAGCATAACATAAGGCAATGTTATCGCTCTTTCTTTATCAATCAGCAAAAACGCTATTTCTTACAGGTTCGATATTGTATTGAAGGACGTTTAGACTGAAGGCACACATGTCCACGGCAATCCAACAGCCGAACCACCTTCCCTAACGTGCTACATGATTCGACAACAAATTTTCAAAAACTTATAAAGAATGTGTGCGATTTATAGTTTCCAGCTGTTATATTCTCTGAACGTCCTCTTAAAACCATGGCTGTGACAAACACTATTCTACTGTAATCCAAATTATTCTACAAGTATACAAATCTAGCACATAAAAATTTCTGTCTGAAAAGATTCTGACAGTTTTTGAAAGTTTTCCTCTGTAGCATCATTGACTTTAGTTGAAAATTTCCTTCCCATGCATGTAACTTCTTCTTCCAGTGATGATCTTCAAATGTTTACAGCCAAAAGATAGAATAATTAAGTAGGTTAATACATTGCTTCAATATAGCGTTTATTATGGTGATTTTGGTAGCTAACAACCTCAGTATGTCGGGTATTGTAATCAGCATCAAAGCGGGAGCCATCAGAGAAAAGTCAAGTATCACTGTAACGGGACAACCAGTCAACATCATCACCGACTCAGAGAGAGCCAGTTTTGGCATTGGAAGCGACACCGACCTTAAGCAAACCTTCGGAAAGTACTTCGGCAAAGAGCCCAACGATGCCTAGCTCCATAGTCCAACCCCGCCGTTGGGAGACCTCTACAATACCTATGGGTGGCAGGAAGTACAGAGAGTGCTACAGCCGAAGAGATTCGAGACCATTGATATCTCCACTGAACCAACCATTTTATATACTAAAATCTTGAAGACTGATTGCAAAATAGAATCAAGTTTTGATACCAGAATTGTCAATGAGGTCACTATTTTTTTCAGCAAAAAATGAATGGTTGAACAGCAAAAAAGCCTCCGTTGAACAGCCCATCAAATACGGCATCACTTTATTTGAAATCGGTGAAGGTGGCGAAACATCGTTTGGTTTTGAGCAGGCCTGGGGCAGCACTGAAATCTTGAAGAAGCAGACTACCGTGGGTTCGAAGACCGGGATGAGTGTCCCACTGGAACCAGAAGAGTCAGCGGTAGTGGAGATGCACGCTCTCTCGGAAAAGATGCGCGTTCGAATCACTTATGAAGCCTATCTGAGAGGATAGACGGCCGTCAAGTACAACCCCCCATACAATGGCCAACAGTACTGGGCTCTGGATATCGGAAAGGTCCTCGGAGATTCCAACAAGGTGGAGATAGTTCAAGATATTATGTTGGACCATTACTGCAATTTAACTATCCAAGTGAGGATGACTGAGACGAAGAAGAACATGGTGACTACATGGCTGAACAGCCAGACGAGCCCCCAGTGGTAACGTAAAGGCACCAGAAATAAATGCAACGATCATAAGCGGCAAGCATGCTTTTGAATGTACGGCTTAATTGTGCCAATCATGTTACTCATGCTGTAACACATGCAAGAAAGACTTGCTTAATGAAACATTGTAAGTCTGAAAAGCTGGTTGATTTCATAAGCTTTACAAACAGCAATGAATTCGTGTTGAAATAGTGTAACTGCTTGCTTTATGATAAAGACCTATAGGCTTGTTCTATATGGCTCTTCAAGAGGTTGAAGGGGTCCAACAGATCTTGACCGCGAGGCCCTACTGAGTTGACTGTGATTTTCAAATGCGATTTTGCCTAGAAGCGATCATCGATTGATGCATTATGGATCACGATAACGGCGCTATAGAAGTTTCCGGATTAGATCAGATTTAATTTGATCTGAGATACTAACCCCAGCATAGATTTATCCAAGTAAATGTCAATTTGAATTTCTTGCACGTATTCATAATGCTTAAACTCAGCACTTCGCTACATTGACTTATTACATATAAAACAGTTTTGCTATATTGCGATTGTTGTAGTCGGGAATAAATGGTTTATGAAACGCCATCACTGTTGCCAAACAAATCTGTTTATTTTAAAATATAGCAGCTTAGTATTCAAACTGTTCATGACCTAAAACATAAATTTTTAGCATGTAATTATTTAGTAGAATAATCGACACTTCAGGCCTATTGCAATTGGTCCAAACATGTAAATCTCATAAATATGTAACCACATAACCTCAAGCAGGACGAAAGAAGAAACAGGTTACCTCATCCAAAACCCAAGCGTCTGGGGTTCGATTCTGAGATCAAATTAAATCTGATCTAATCTGGAGACTTCAAAAGTGCCGTTATCGTGATGCACAGTGCATCGATGGTCGCTTCTAGGCAAAATCGCATTTCAAAATCATAGTCCACTCAACTGGGCCATGCAGTCAAGATCTGGTAAGCCTCTTTAACCGCATGAAGATCCACATAGAACAAGCAGTTCGATAACATCACATTAAAGTCGGCTCATAAATAATGCCTATTAATTACGTTCATAAAAAGATAAACAGTTATGAAATACCTCAGCTTTAAAAATCGAGATAAAAAGTTAATAACGCTGTCTATTGGCTAGGCGTAAGGTAACTAATCTTTACAGGGCGCTCTCTAAGTACATTTGAAGGCGCTTTTTGCCAGCCTATTGCAGGCTGGATTTCGTTACGAACAACATGATAAATTTTGATCCAAATTCTAATTAGATTTAAGTACTTTACAAAAGTGCTGCAGACAGTTTTACCTAAATTTTCAATTTTACGATCGGCTAATATCCTAATTTGCAATGGTAATTGTAATCAGAAAATTGTATAGCGCCTTTTCAAGAAACACTAATCAGAGACGCTCTCTGCATTAGACTCAACGATGTTAAATATCATTAAGAATAGAACATTTATCCATCAGTAAACCTTGCTCAGAAAACTAGAAGAGAGTCAGTAGTGGCAAGCTCGCGTACCCGCGCAAAGCCCTACCAACAGATTCCCAACTAGAGTTGAAGAAAGACAGCGCGTTCAGAGTTCCTGAAACACCTAGCATCGAGGATATTTTATGGACGACGATATGGCTCACGGTCATCTCACCGTCCAACATTCCCTCGTACTTAGACGAATGACGACGTGGCGTCTGGATATTATTCGAACCGAAGGATATGCGCAGATCATGCATTCGTCGCCCAAAGTGATTGAGCCATTCCGTGATTAACGATCGGTGCCGTTCTTCGCTATTCCTCCACCAAATCCAAGGTTTCCCAGCGTAGACCGCGTACGTAGATCTGTCGATCTGGTATCTGAGGCTTCACTGACCCGCTGAAATCCTGTCCCCACTCTGTTTGTGGAACATTTCAGCATTGAAAGTTACGATAACATGCAAAAAAAACCGTCCAAAACGCAGTAAATCCGTGTTAGAAACAAAAAATAATTCCGTCACGCCATAATTATTAAACAAATTTCACTGTTTTACAATATCGCGTCACTTTCAGTATTAGGATGTTGAATACCTGTTAAGTTTTTTCTTGTGTTCTTAAATACTCGTAAACCGATGTGCGATTAGCCATTGGTTAATAGAGAATATACTTACTTCGCCGTTTTCCGTTGCAGCAAGGCACACAATATCTATTTATATAATTGAAAGAAAATAATATGCTACCTACTTCTGGTAATTTCTATTGGCTGGATATGATGTGAATCTTTAGCGACAAATAAACATGCAGACGATAACCAGAATCGTCTGATTATACCTTTAAAACAACAAAACATGCTCCAACAATGGCCAAAGCAGACGAAAGTAAAGAGAACGAATAGCTTCTAATGTGTGCTCTTTAGAAGCATGTTTCTTCGATGACTTGTTGATAGCGATTGTTTCGCTTAGCGAGAACATTCTGTTCTTTATAAAATTTGAAATAGCGTAGGCAGCACCTTTTTGAGATGGGCGCTATATCAAATGCCTAGATAACTAACTAGTGATTTTAACGAGCGATTATAGAACTAAAATTCAAATCCAAAACTCCATTTTCCGAAATGGCCACGATATCAGCTTACAAAATATTTCAAAACAGTGGCCTCGTTCTATCCTGATGATCGGCGTGAGCATAGTCTAAGCCTGAACAACATGCGAATTTTAGCCCAGTTAACAGCGGCCAGGGTTTAACTTCAGGTTAGAAACGCCATAAAGCAGCACCTTTCAAGTTCAAGCCGTAGGATTAGTATAATTTGCTTTGTCATCTTGTTTTCTCGACATAATTTAGAAATTGCGGCAAATTTTTGTCCGCCATCTCTCTTTCCAAATAAGAGAATACTTTTGGGCTAATTTAAGCAATGATCGCCACTTGAGTGGAGTAAAAAAAACAGACAGTTTTCTCAATGTGGCGCTTGACTGGAAGTGATAAAAACGACGAAAAGTCACATTTTTATGTAACGATGTTGCACAAAACATTTTAAGCAGTCCTTCAGGTAAAGGGACTGCTAACTGAAGAGTTAGCGACCTCACTTTCTTAGCTTCGGATTATGCCTTCTGATCATCTGATGGACATTGTGCCGTTAGTTTATTAATTTTATAGCTGAGTTTACTGGCGGGCCCAACGGCTAACAGGAATTGTTGTGTGGCAATGTAATGTATTGCAGATTCCACCTAAATCTCCTATGGAAAATATCTTTAAGATTTGCGCTCGAACAAATCAAGTAGACGCACTAGCGAGGTGGCACAAATGTGCCAAAAATGTGCTTAATTTCATACTAACTGCTTCAAAAGCTTTAACTTCCACTGAGAAGCTTAAACTCTCCCCCAGATCATCCAGTTCTTAGAGTCTTCGCGCCTTCGGCGCTGGCCTTCCCAGACCCATCAATTTTCATCCAGTTACTGAAAAATCTGGCTAAAAAGTCACGTACGTCGATGTGCACAGTCTGCATTGATACATGTATGTACACGAATGTTGTCAGAATAACAAACAACTGAAACAAAAGTAGAACCTCCAAATTGCACTGTTATTTAAAACTGACTACTGATTTGAACAGCACAGTACAACACTGACTCGTCATATCATACTTTCGTCATATTATCGCATATCATGATCCCATGCGCAGTATGCAGTAACACAGAGGCTCCCCGTTTATAGTTTTCAAGGGCCTCCTGCGTGGTTAATCCCTTCTGCTTACCAAGGCTGCACTTGACTG
Organism: Norana najaformis; assembly: GCA_964023275.1. Taxonomy (NCBI): domain Eukaryota; kingdom Metazoa; phylum Annelida; class Clitellata; order Crassiclitellata; family Hormogastridae; genus Norana; species Norana najaformis. The sequence continues at coordinate 23,393,173 of OZ029919.1, forward strand.
CGCTTCAGAAGATCAGCAACTTATAGGCAGATGTCACAACTTTCATTTGAGTTTGTGTAGTAATAATTTTACGGAATTTTCTTTGTCGCTACAACTTGCATATATTGATGGAATCAAAATTTTAATCAGTCGTCCGCGTATTTTTACGATAATCTATGTTTTGGCATTATTTTTAATTTTGTATTCAACTTTCTGTATCTCATCAAAATTGCCGATAGCCGTTTGCCTTTCCTCCCAATGAGCTATTTAATTTTTGAGAAATGGCCAATTGTTTTGGAGCTCTTGGTGGGCGAAGTGCTTAGTTAGTGACGGTGCTTCTGGCCTCTCATGTAGAACCGCCGTTGAAAAACAACAGGTAGCAGTGATCAATACTATGAAAATAAACATGTTCAGCGTCCTAGGCAGCAACAGTAGCCTAACCTGAAGCAATAAATTTATGCCGCTCGTAGTGCGCACTTCAGGTCTCTAAGCATATTGACTTGTTGATCAGTGTGCACGAATTTCCGAGAATTCGAAACTCGTCCGACTGCGTATAAAATCCACCAGCTTTCTTTAACCATCGTAGTTCCTCTATCCGATATTCCTATAATCGTTTTCTATCGTGGGCTACTGTTCAACGAAAAGTTTCTTTTAGGCGTAATGCGGAGATTATTCGATACAGCGACTGCTGTGTTTAAAGTATTTTTGTATAGTAAGTACAGGCGCCTTAAAACAACCTATTCATTTTCATTCATTCAATCATCCAGAGAATTTATATAGCGCCACTCGAAAGTATGTTTGCATGTATGTATCAGGACCCTTAATATGGCCCATTTCAAGTACCTGTCAAAAAGCGCTGAAAGTTAAAGTATCTATTCAAAGGTGCTCCCAGCCCAGCTACGGCGAAAGGTAACAGTTTTTAAGTAAGAGTGAAAGGTGCGTGCAGTGTCCATGGCTAAAAGGACACACAGATCTAGGGATCTACAGGGAGGCTATTCCGGGTAGATGGCCCAATCACTGAAAAGACACGACGTTGCTTTGTCGAAGCGTGTGAATGGAATAACAAATATTCCTCGAATCATGTAGCGAAGATTTCTTCAGCCAACCAAAGCAAAGCTACATTTAAGCAGGTCTGCCATTTTTTAAACATGTAATAAGTAGCCGGTCATCAGCTGACCTAGAGGGTTGAATTAGTGTACGAATGTGTTAAACCTATGATTTCATTGCAACATAATATTTCATTATAGCTTTGTCTTCTGTGTTATAGAAACTGTTCGATGTTCAGAACTAGATCCATATAGTGATGACAGAACTACGGTAAGACGTGCCTTATCTAAGCATACTTCTAATCTAATGACTTTTATAACACCTCTATCATAATTCATAAAGTCTTAGGATTATATGGTCGCTTGAATGGAAAACATAGCCATAATCCCGTTAGGGAAGCTCTGGCGAAATCCAATAAGTCATAGAAGCAAGAAGTCAGGCCATGGTGGTTAAGCATATGAAACAGATGAGCCTTAAGATTAGCTCTGATTGACATTAGAGGACCGACAGAACATTCAGAACTGGGCAAAAAAGAATTCCGAAAGCCTTGGACCAGCCCGAGAGCCCAACGCTGTTCTGACGCGAGGCACAGCAAGTAGGCTTATTTTTTCAAGTGCTAGTTGCCTCACGCAGCAGCGTTACTCGATCGCAACTCCTTAAAAGAGTAAGACAATAGTTACACATGTTTGAAAAGTGGGGGCTTTGGTTTAAGTCGAAAAGTGTTTCACCTGATTCCACGCGATAGGAAAATATTTAAATTCCGTCGCGTTTTCATCCGTCCACTGGACTCGATGTGTTGGAGCCGGTAGTCAGTAAAGGCAGTATTTTCTAGTATTAGTATAGTGAAATTTAAGGCTATGGGTATCTTCTTTGTGAAGACAGTAAAATGATTACAATTATGTTTCTATCACTTTCAATCTTTCGAAATTAGCAGGTTTTCTTTTTGTCCATACTTGGCATACAACGAGTTAGGAGTCCTTTACGAAGAAGAAGTGGCAAAATTTGGATTTTCAGACAACTGTTTGTATAACATCAAATAGATTACCTCTCTGAATCAAATTCTGTCATGCGGAATGTAAGAGGAATGTCCTTGCATGTTCAGGTGTTTAACGATCCCATCCATGGACAAATTGAGTTGCCTGCAATATGCGTCAAGATTATTAACACCCCTGAGTTTCTGCGTCTTCGTCAGGTAAAACAACTCGGCGCCACCTATGAAGTTTTTCCGGGGGCTGCACACAACAGATTCGAACACTGCTTGGGGTGAATTCAACAATTATAATTCTTTAATAAACACTGATTGTTTAATTCGCAATTATAGTTATATTACTGGCATAACTTCAACGGATGATACTGTACATACTGCACAATTATGTCGGTTTATCGTAACGCTTTTACATTAGTCGCATATAGTCGTATATAGCCCTTAGTAAAGTTCTACAATTTCTTTAAATGTTCTGTTTGATTTTTGCAAATTCTTAGATGCATATTTAAATAATATAAATTGTAATGAACACTTTGCAAATAACTGAATGAGGAATTTAGACGCATGCAACGTGGCTTAGACTAGTGGCCTGTCTATAGAATAAGTGTGCGGCTGCTTCTCAAAAACTATTGGCGATTTTTCATCATTTTGAAGGGTCTGTTATTTGGCTGGAACCTTTGGAAGACATCTTCAGCGGCAAATAGATGAAGAATTGGTGAAAAAGACTTCGGATGTTACGAAGGAAATGAAAATAACCAAGGATGACACCACATGTCTGCAAATAGCCAGACTTTGTCACGATATCGGTAAACACGTGGTTCAATAAAAAACATGCAATAGAGTTTACGCTGCCTGATTCTCGGTGACTGAAGAACCATTACTTCGTTTTTTAAATTAATGTCGGTCAAAGTTTGAGTCCTGATACTTCTGCCTGCGTGCAGCTGAACAACGCCACAGATATTTTGAACAAGAGGAATTGAATAGGTTGGTAGCACCTGTTTTCTGTAGTTATAAAATTAAAACACTATTTATTTTTTATTTTTTATTAGCTTCAGATGTGTGCAATACAGAAACATTTGTGCGCAGAGTAATAGGCCTAGTGCTGTATTTTAGGTCATGGGCCGATGTCTCATGCATTCGAGTCGCATTTTATCCGAAAACTGAACCCATTTTCAAAATGGAAGGCAAGTTTTTTTACAAGATATCAATATTGAAAATATTTAAATGTAATTTCTATTATGATTTATCAAGTCTGGCATAATGCTTGCCATGAATTAAGGCTCAGCTAATTTCGCTTTAACCGGCTTTGGACCAGCAACTAACTAATCCCCAAGTCGAAGCGTTGCCTGGGCATTGCAGAAATTGCCATTGTTACTTCCCTGAAACAAAGCGATTGTCAAAGCTGCTATAGAGAGGTTGCTCAAAAGAGTTGAACCTGTGATCATGAGATCAAAATCACGTGGATAACTGAGCTATGCAACCCCGTCATATCCTTTTAGCCCTCTTCCACATACCTGGGGTCCAAGCGGACCCCAGCCATTTTAGAATATGTGTAACTTTTGTTTCCTTGATGGCATAACACTATTATTTTATGTAATCGTCAGCCCTTCATCGATCAACAGCTGCATTAATTTATAGGTCAGCAAATTATTTTACAAAGGAAAAATTTTACAATTTCATTTGGGGTCCATAGAGACCCCTGGGGTCCAATTGAACCCCACAAATGAAAATATATTGAAAAAATTTAAATAAAATTACTCAGGCGCCCATTTTAAGGAAATGATGGAGCACTTGAATGTTTGGCAACTGTTCTTAGGCATTTCAATATAAAATGGCTCAAAGACGTGCTAGTTATACTGTTGCTGAAGCGCTGAAGATACTACTCCATGATGAAGAAGATGACATTCAGAGCAACGAAGAATGAAGCAATGAGATGGTTGATGAAGAAGATGAAATTGATCACGTTTCTGACGAAGAAGCTGACAGTGATGACTTTGAGCCTGCTGAAGAACCTGCACTTCCTGCAGCACAAGTTTGTGGCAGAAGGGCGTAGTAGACAACATGGACAAACTTGCTGCATCATACTCCTGCAAAACAAAAATGCAAACGGTAGCCATTATCATTATTCTTCAACATCGTCGATGTCGCTTGCATTGCAGCCCTTGTTATCTGGCTATGCAACTGTCCAGAGTGGGAATCTCGAAGAGGGAGCTGTCGTCGTCGACTATCCATGTTACAGTTGGGCCGTGAGCTGGTTCACGAACAAATTGCTGTAAGTGCTGCAAATCCCCGAGCTGTGCAAGGTGAAGTGAGAAATGCTATCAAGCATACCAACATACAGGCTGTATTGATTGAAGAGGAAGGCAACCTTGACAGCAAAGAGCCTTCCAGAAAGCATCGTTGCAACATCTTTCCACGCAGTGCTGACAGAAAGGTGAAACAAGAGTGCACTGTTCTGCCGCAGAAATGTCTGCATGGATCACTCGACACAGACAACTGACATAATGAGGGCCAAGTGTATGTAACAGGCGACCCCTAAACGCATCAACTGAAGATTAAACCAGGATTTGTGCTTAGCTTAATAACTTTCTTCATTCAATTGAAATTCTTGAATTAAACTAAGCTTAAATTGAACAGTTTGCTTTGATCAAATCCTTTTAAATAAACTTTTGCAGCCGTTTTTCTCCGTTGATATGATTAAGTAGGCCTAACAGCAGTAGTTGTGGGAAGTGGAATTAATAAAAGTACTAGGTAGAGTGTTAATTTAACCCCGCTACTTGATTCGTTGCATATGCCTATTCAGCAAAAGTTATGGCTTTTAATTTATAAAATATTGAATTTTATCCAACCACAGTACTAAGTAATCAATCCTTATTCCTCGCTTTTTTATTATTTAATTAGATCATCTGATTGCCTTTCTGTGGTCATGCCTAAAAGTAGAACTCTTCTTGGTGAACGAGCTTTTTCGGTTGCTGGAGCTAGATTTTGGAACTCTCCTCGCATCTGCTCATTCTGCTCAGACTATTATGTAATTCGGTCTCGACTTAAGACTTAACTTTTTCAGCTGGTATATCTGCCACATACTGCCTCACTGTGTTAGTGGACTGACTTTCTGGGTGTTGATCTGACTGAGGCTTGGTTTTGGTGCGCCATCGGTTGATGGATGCTTTTGCGCATTAGATATTGGCGCTACAGCAGTTGTTAATTATTGTTTTCTATTTAATGGCTTTTGATTCACAAGTAGCATTTATTTTAAATAGGCTGTGCAATTGTTTCAACTTTAAGAGAAATTACTGTAGTTTTATCATTTTAATGGTTTTCAATCTTGATTCTAGAATGCTTCATTATTTTGAGAGGCACTGAAACGAGTGATTAGTTCAGCGCTTTTAACATTCTCTAGAAGACTCTGATAAACCCTGGGTTATACTACAATGTTACGGGTGCCATTGCCTGAATATGAATATATTTAATTACAAATAAATATTACTAAAGCGAATAACAAACAACTGTGCAGTCAACTAAATTCTAAGTGTCTGTTCAACGGATGTCTCTTCTGTTCATTAGGACTACAACGTAAACATAACATAATTAGAGTTTTAAGTGGTTAATGAGACATGCAATCTGTGTTAGAACCATTACACATTTACCAGGAACGAAGAATGGGCACATCCTTTTAAGCTTCTTCTTAAAAGCTGTGATACTATCACCCACGCCATTCCACAAGTCTACAACTCTAGCACTGAAGAATTTCTGCCCTAATGTTTCTTTCGGTTTAATTACTTCACTTTTTAAAGTTGCTTTTAAAATTATTCAGCATGAAGACGGCTCCTTGATGATGTCTGACTACCTGGTGGACAAAAACAAAATTCCGATCAAGCCTGAGGATAAAGATTTCATCAAGCAGCTCATTCACAGAGATTCGGTATGTTAATTTTTCCAATACACCTGCATACACTGGTAGTGTCAGAAATGGATTCGGGGTTTATATTGAACGTACTTGTTAGACCCCGAATCGCTAGACTTATGCTTTAATTGCTTAATGATGTATTGCCCAAACCCATCGATATCTTCTTTTTAACCGTTTTTATATGCAAAATATCCTTTCTTCTATTTGGATATAAAGTCACCAAGTTAATGGCATGTGATGTGACGTGTGAAATGGACACAGGGGTTATCGTGTAAGCCTTCTACATATGGGGCATAGACATTGTCACCATACTGATTTATATAACTTTGGCTGTCATACTGACAGAACTATGATGAAAGAGTCCAAATCGTATCGTCTAAATCACAGCAATGTAAGGTTTTGTATAAATGAGCATCATATAAGCCAGCGCTTCAACTAATATGCTACTGTAGATTAAGCAAGATAAATATTTTAAAACTTGTATAATATTGTTTACTCTTTGTACCAACACATCATACCCTCATTACAAATTAGGTTTCTTTCCATTAACACTGAACTTTTTCGCGCCCATATTTACTCTATAATTTGGCCGTTTTTACCCCAAAAGTTTGTTTGTACATCAATATTATAGACAAAGAAAGGTGTTACAGGCAGATCCAAAGAGAAAGATTTCTTGTATGAGGTAAGACTAAGTAGCATCTTAAACTTGTATTAAATGAAACTTGGTAGATTATTATCATTTCAGTTCGTTATGAAACAGCGAAATGTTTGATTTCATTAATCGCTAGAGCCTATAAACGATGAAACGGTGATATAGACATTCTTTAAGAATGATTATAACAAGGTATATGGCGAGGCAAGCAAGTTGATTGAGACATCAGGAGTTTAATCTCACTGTAAAAGCTCAAGTAGGACTAGTATTCGTTGTTTAGCGCAAGATTCTCTCTAACTGTCATCCCGTTTACCTGTCGTCTTCTTACAGTGCTACCAGCCATCCAGATGTCCGAGATCAGCTACGCAAAACCGTTTGCCTCTTCCTGATATCAGTGACTATCAGTCTGAATTCTCCCGATGCGGTTTCAGCAATTCTGAACCATCTGAATAGCCTCCTTGTTTAGATTACCCACAACAATATCTCGCTAGAAATATTTATAAAGTGGCTTAAGACCTATTAGTACCGACTTGCTTTTGTTGTCTTACCGCTATGACCCACGCACGCCTACGATTCCTCGCTCAGCTGATGGACATATGGCGTGTTAACAGATGTCTTACTTACTTACTTACTTACTTATCTTATACGGTTGTCATGGCCGTTGAAGTCTGCGCTATCTTTATAACCTAACCTAACAACTGAAAGCACAAGGTAGGAACATAGACTGTGCCAAATTCTAGCTTCTCACTTTTAATATAATATTACAGTCCGTAGCGAAGTTTTCATAGATGCTAGTAACCTTAGAAAACAAGAGACCTCTTATAAGATATAGGCTAATTTATGAAACATTAAAATGTAAGTCTTGATAACGGGAAATTCACTCTGAACTGCCGTATGACCTCATTTCACTGAGAATCGTCAGCAGCGTTTTTCCTTCTTTTGTGCTGACCGCAGGTAATTTCAAATCAAGAAAACGGAATAGATGTGGACAAATGGGACTACTTCGCCCGCGACAGCTACCATCTGGGCTTCAAGAATAACTTTGACCACAATCGTCTTATCAAGTTTTCTCGTGTTATTAAGGTGGATGGAGGTTGGCATATCTGCTACCGAGATAAGGTATTATCATTGGCAACATTATTATTATCGGCATCACTAGGATTGATCATTATGATCATCATCATGATGGTGATTATGATTATAAACAATTTATAGGCCTATCATTAGAATAATAAATGGAAGACCTTAGGGAAGTAGCAGGCCTATGCATGTTCGATCCAACTGTTCATTCAATATATAACTACTGTAGGAAGCTCCATAAGAAGTTTTTAGCACTAGAAAGCGTACCGACAATGTTATTCTCCCTTTAATTTTAAAATTATTTCTTGTTGTAGCAAGTGGAAGACATCTATCACATGTTCTTGTCTCGAGTCATTCTTCATCGTCGAGCTTGTCAGCACAAAACAGTGCAAATCATCGAAATAATGTGAGTTTAGTTTTCGACTGAAATTAAATCGAATAAAATCAAAAGAAATCTAATCCATGCGATCCAATTCACTCGAGCCCAGTAGAATCCAATCCGGATGCCTTATAGCAAAACGACTCTTCCTTTATCCGTTCTTGCCAGGAAAGACTATCTGGCGTCGATTCGCCTCTTAACAAATGTATCTTAAACATTTTAATAGCCTTTGGATAGCCTTGAAACATTTTTGAACAGTCTTTCGGCTAAGAATCGTGCAGAAAAAAGCATAGCATAGCTTCAATTTAAGTTCTTTTGCGAAACGGGTAAGCTATAATATTTAAGTTGAACCAACTTCAAAGATTCTTTGGAATTGTGCTCTACTTTGTAATTTCAAATCAGTCGGTAGGCCTACATACGCTGATTTGTCCCTGCACCGAATTGTCTTGCGAAGAACAGCCACTGCGCCGAAATGTCGGGTCACCATAATTATATGTATACGCTTATTTCAGGTATATGGAAGCCCTGGAAAAAGCTAACGAGCACTACAGAATAAATACATCAAATGGGTAAGAGAATTTCAATCATCGTAACAAGACGGTTTGCATGAATCGCTCATCAGTCCAAAGTTTTCACCTAAAGCTCTCCTTCTTTTCAGTAAGGTAAAGGTTGCTTGTTAACATAAACAGCAAAACAATTCCAGTTTTGCTTTTTGGCATGTTTAACAATAATAAAAATAAAATAATAATAATAAAATAATAACAACAATTATAATGACAATACGATGCTGCTGATATTAAAAAGAATAACAACAATATCCTGACATATCTACTGCTGCAAAAATGAATCTGTCTCGATGTCTCTCTCTCTGTCTCTCTTGCTCTGCACTATCCCCCAAGGAGCTCTCTCCCTCTGCACTATTCCCCAAGGAGCTGGGCCATACAAAAGCCCCCCTCATGCTTTGCGAGATTCCCAGTTTAATGGATGCCGACATGATGCCCTCTTGTTTCAAGCTAAAATTCAGCATCAGATGTTTGCCAAGTTCCTATTAGCAATTGAACAATCCATGGAGAAAAACGCAACGGAAATCGTCGACGGCCAATGTAAACCGTTGAACGAAAAAACTCAAAAGCTAGTCGAGGAGAATTACACACTATAGGCCCATCTGGACCTAATGGAGAATGAACAGAGACTAGACAGCCTCGTCATTCATGGACGACCAGAGTCGTACTATGCAGAAACTGTTTCAGGTAACAGCCAAAATTCTGAGACCTCCTCTACTAACTCCGGCCCTGAGACTACTTCACATCAAGCGCCCGTCCAATCTCACGCAGAAACTCAACGTGCAGTAGTCACTTTCTGTAGAGATAGTCTCGGTCTACAGGCCTGTCGTTGTCAGATTCACTTAACGTCAGGCCCGTGATACCGTATTTCGCGCCAGGTGGTCTTTACGGGATACTCGCCAACCGTCAAGAGATTCTATATACATCAACGAATTATGCACCTAAACTGCAGAAATCTCTACTCTAACATATCTGAGATTCGAATTTTCCTGTCGCAGCTCCCAAATACTGTTCTAGCTCTAACTGAGACATGGCTTCATACTGTTACCGCACAAACTATAACTATCCCAGGCTATCAATTCATATATAACTGCAGAATCACGGGTAGAGGCGGTGGTCTAGCCTTTGTCATTAAAGAAGATCTCAAATACAAAAATCTTCGATCTGGGAAAATCAGTAGCAAACCATGTTACGTACGAAATTCTGTTTGTAAGCGTTCCACAGTCTGAGGGAAAAGACTGTATATCTGGTGTAATTTACCGTCCGCCTGAATCTGCTTTGGATGTTTACAATGCTGAACTAGAGCAGTTACTATGCTGCCTTTCAAACACGGGAAAAAGTGTGTTTTTATTTGGTGATTTTAATATGGATCTTTTGAAAGCTGAGCAGCACGCCAAAACTCAAAATTTTCTTAGTAGTTCATTTTCTTACCACTTCTTTCCCTCTATCCTGAGACCCACACGTATTACTGATACTAATACTCATGTTGATCATTTCGACGCATCCATTATTATTAGTGTATAGGTACGAACGTAAATTACCACTTCCCGTCTTTAATGCCTATTTTAAGAATTGCACGGTCTGCCACTCCTATTTTATCAGATCTCAAGGTAATTACTACAACATTTTCCCGTACGATCACAAGGCTATTTGCAATTGAATGTGAGGGTGCGTCATTGTGGAATTCACTCCCTGTGAGTATAAATTCAAATCCTAATTTGCAGCTATTCAAGAAGCAGATGCGACAGTTCTTAAAAATCTTTTGCGACTGGGCATAAAAAAGTTAGCTAGATTTTTTGTTTTATATATTACCTTTATTACTTAATAAAAAGGCAAATATTCAACTTCAATTCAGCTTAATTGAAGTTGAATATTTGCCTTTTTATTTTATTCTTTGACAGTTACTGATTTGTGTTAATATAAAAGATACTTGTTTTATAGCCATGTTAACAGCCATCTCACTACTACTAAGTAATAGGTGACCGTAAGCAAGCGGGACTTCTTTTCCTTCTGGGTATGCCTTTTGCATCTCTGTCAATTGTATAGGATTGTAACATGTATCGTTCTTGAATTGGGATTAATAAACGAGATGAACGAAAGAATGAACAAATTATTTATTATTATTATAATTAAAATTATATGATTATAAGAAATGTAGTCGTAACAGATGTCATAAACATTCTTTTGACAATTTATTGTCTTCTGAGGGATAACATTTACCTTGGATTAAAAAAATAATAATGATAATAATAGCCATTCTACCTCTGCTGAAATAAAAACTGAAAAACAATTAAATAAAGTGACGATGTTGATGAGTAACGAAATGAAAATAGTACTCTAGTAATTTATATATTTGGAAACACTTGCTTAATATTTCACAACAGAAATAAGTGGAAGATTTCCGAATGCATCAAAGACCCAGAAGCATTTTCGCAGCTGACGGACCACGTATTTCGTGACATTCGAAATTCACCTGATGAAGAACTGAAGGAGGCCAAAGAGATCTTGGAAAGAATCGACAAACGCAAGCATTACAGACTCGTTTCGGAAGCCATACCTACAAGAGACGAGGAAACAGGACTAAAGGTAATGTTTCATAATACAAAATCCACAGGTGCTAACTAACAATGATGCTATTATGATGCTGTAATGATCAATTAATTATCTTAACCAATCACAGACTGGCTACATTCATGTTGCAGACGATCAAAATAGGGCCGAACATAACATATATTTATTTCTTATATGTACATATCGGTAGGTTTAGCGGAATGTGATGGATTGCGCCACGCATGTGTGCTGAAGGAAGGTAAATGGTAACAGAAATGGTTGTTCGCTTGTTGTAATTTCTCGTTCGCTGAGTGCTTACACAACTTGAAGTCAGCGAACATAACTGTTAGCTCGCAAGTTTAGATATGCAATCGATTTAACATGCTATCAGCCAAAAACTTTTACTTGAACTTCAACATCGTGTAATGCACAAGGTTTGCAGCGTTTCGAGAGGTTTATAAAGCACAAAGTTAATTCTACTTGGGGCCTATTTCGATTAGACGTTACTTATTTTGGGGATTTCAAATTTCCCATTCTATTATGATACAGTCAAACGGACGGTATCCCCTTGCTTGACAGCATAATGTTGCCGATGACTGCCTTTGAACGTTCTTCTGTGTCTGTCGGTTTATTTTTATTGGTTTATTCAAACTGACTGCATCTTTTGTGCAATGCCAGTGTCTATTATTCATTGTATTATTACCTAATTTTGGATTTCCGGTTTCTCCTATAGATCACCATTTTCAATTATGGGAGGAAGGACAAAAACCCAGTTGACGAAGTTTACTTCTACAACAAACCTAGACAAGGCGAAAAATACAAAGCCTTCCACATGAAACGAGAAGATGTTAGTATAGAAAAATGAAGAAAGACTTTTCACGATATATCGTAGTAATTCCTATACAAAAGCAACTTTTTAGTGCAGAAGTTTAGTATTTAGAAAGGCAGGTTTGAATCAAGATGAAAATGTTTCCCTTTTAGTCAAGTGAATCTGGAACTTGTAAACGTTAATCGGATAGTGTCTGAATTGTGTTTAGTTTAGAGCTATTTTCGCTGGGCCTAAAGACTAACATGCCTGTCATTAAACTCCATTACTCTAATATAATATTAATCTAATGACCTGTATAGTGCAGTTATTATGATGCATAAGGCATAAATCGATGGTAGCCTCAAGTAAAATCGTAATCGAGATCATTATCCACTGGAAAAGTCAGGTTGAATCAGGTTGAATTGCGATAGATCAGAGAAAACAGAAGCTAGGCCACGGTTGGTAAGCAAGTTGAAACAGATGAGTGTAGATCTGAATGACTAAAGAACTCCCAGAGCGAACAATACATTTTCAGCGAAATGCAGAGCCTTTCGCTAACTTCCGAGAACGCTGGAGAACCCAACACCATAGTGAAAAGAGGCACAGCAAGAGTCCATTGCTATGGAAGGTTGAACATGATCACTGATCGAGTGCAGTACTTGTTGGTACCGTGGGTGAACATGGAACAAAGAGAAGTCGGCTAATATAAATGTAATACTTTGTAAACTATAAGACAGATTTTAAACTGAATTCTTTGCTCAATGGGTAACCAATGTAACGAATGCAATATTGGCGTAATGTCCTAGTTTGTAAGGGTTGTTACTATTGGTCTTGCTCGACAGTTTTAAACCAGTTGTAGTTTGTGCAGAACTTCCTTAGTGATGCCAATGACAATTGAGTATACAGTAGTCAAGTCTACTAAAAACTAATGCATTTGCTAGTGAGATCAGGACAGGTTGAGACAAATATGATTTTACAAATATTCCATATTTGAAACTGAGCTGATTTGTATATAATATTATATCGAACATGGTTAGAAAGTGATATAGTGGAGTCCAATGTTATCCCCAAATGCGTTCGAAGTTTCCACGCTAGAAAAATGTCGGAGGAGTGGATGGCTGTACCGCGCCCCGATTAGAGACGGTATCTTGGTTGATCCTGCCAGGTCTGCGCACACACAGTCATCCAAAGCTCACACTGAGGGCGATTCGGGCATTGCGAGCCTTTTGATGAATGAGCTGCGTGTCTGCTCTTCGTTGCTTCTGACAAGCTCGTCTTTTGTCCCTTCGTCGAGGATGCTCCCGACCGTTTAGGCCTTATAACGGATCTCGTCTTTCATGGCTGATACTTCTCGACTTCATCCGGCACAAGCTTGTACTCCTGATCATGTCATCGAATTTTATTTGTTTCTCTTTGTAGATTTCTCACCTGTTGCCAGACGTATATTCAGAGCATCATATTCGTCTATACATCAAGAAAGATGACGATGCATTGCTGGAAGAGGCAAGAAAGTGCTTCAGTACATGGTGCCAGAAACGAAAAATGGGAGGAAAATGGAAGTTTCAAGACTTGCCTAAAGATGAGTGAGATGAAATAGGTGAAGTTTCTATGTTTGGCTTGGACGAAGGGCTTGTGGCATTATGTTCTAGTGTAGTTTTTATTCTTGATACAGTTAAAAAGTTTTGTCAGTGTTATATAAGAATCGTTATATTTGAATTACATTTTGGAGACTTTCACTCTGCTTTTTACTTTAATTTATGAAGTTTGCTAGTTAGGCAACTGCAATTTAATAGTAGACAGATCTTCATTTTCATAGTTGTCGTAATCGTTATCAGCAACAACGCCCTCGTAATCAGAAAGCATAGTAAAAATGCGCATACAATAAGCGTTTATTAATAGCCTAACATGTAGATTTAGTTTAGTCTTTCACAGCTTAAGTAATATCAACTATAAACTTTTGTGCAAACAAATTATAAACGGAACTGCAATTGATTAGGCCGATATTTTCATATCAGCTTTCGCTATCGGTAAATAAGCTCACTTACTCTGCCCCAGTTTTCGATGATTCTTGAATTGTTAACTGCATAAGGGTAGAGGTAGCAGAATAAATTAATGACCCTGGGGAATTACGTGAATGTGACGTAAACATTGCTGGCTTATACTTAGTTACATGTATGTGCGAAATTCATTTTAAGTTGATAATTAGTTTCTTTGTTTATAGTTAACTTTAAACACCATTCACACCGATCAGTTGATCAAAAATCAATCTACTGTATATATTGAAATTATTTATGTGTAATTATGTTAAATGATGTTACCATAGACCTGTGAGATATACGTCTTCTATATATACTAGGTTTGTTTTAGGTTGATAATATACAACTGCTGGAGCAAAATTATTAGTGTCAACTTAGGTTGATAGCAGCCTACATCGACATAGTCTGCATAATTTCTTTAAGTTACATAACCTTGTGCAAAAGTTAATATAAAAAAATTATTTGTCTAAAATAAAATTTTGACACAAAGGTGTTTTTTGGCAGAATATAATGTAACGTCGTTTTGGTGTTATTGTAAGTTTAACGTAATGTTTGATTTAATGTTTGTGTGGATCGCTCATTAAACGGAATTTGTCAGAAACACCTCTATCACCAGTATCGGGAAAGGCGAAATACTAAGGCAAGTTAGGCGCTTCTCCGCTTCACATGCTTCCTCCACTTCAGTCATGGCCTGTTCCCTCCAGTCCATCCAACCGATAGAATGCTTCGAATTTCCCGAATTTTTCTTCAACTGGCACTGTCACCCAGCGACTGACTTAATTTAAGACACTCTACCTAGTCTTTGGCATACTTCTCGTTTGCTGTGCGCAATCGACCATTCTGCCTCCCACCAACAAGGTACAAAGTACGAGCATCAAGTAAGGTCTTAAAATATAGCGCATTTTGCGGCAATGAGCAATGGTTATACTGGCGAGGAACATTTAAAGTAACAGTAAAGCAGGTATCAGCAATGCATTGCGTTTAAATTCCCATGCTCATGAAAGTGTAGTTTCAAATATGGACATGAGTGCCATCCTTTAGTATTCTAATTCAGCTGTTACTGGCCACAGATGTCTTCACAACAAGCTATCAGGCACGTAGACTCAATAAGTGTGTTTAAAAGTGTCCGGTCGCAATATTTCACTTTCAGTTGAGAACACACGAAGAAACAAATACCACGATAATGCATGTAGGCCTGCTACATAAAATCTTGACCCCCATAGGCGGGAGAATTATAGTTAGACCTTTAACATTCGTTGGTTTGTCTTACACAACTCTGAAACCTAGAATATCCAAGATATTATTTTAAATGAATCTTATTAATTTTAGTTTGTGCTTTTATCAAAATGTACAAAACTGATACATTTTGAGACTCAAATCAAAACGAAAGATGAGTTGAAACCGAGATGTGGATCCCTTATGTAGGAGGCGAAAGCTTATGTACAGTCGACATATTACACTGGATCACAACGATTTTGCTACTGAAAGTAATGCATGTGCTTTATATTGATTCAAATGTGCTGATTCCAAATATGAAGTCAGAATCTAGATTTTAAGTTATGCATGCATTCAAGTAATGACGTAAGGACTCGCTTTCGGTTATGTCTGTACATTCTGTTGTATGTGTCTCCACGATTGCTGCCAGTGATACGTGCATGCCTGCAAGTGTCGCCTGAAATATTCCTAACAGCAAGCCTGCAGCAGCCGCTAGACATGATTGGGCATGTCAGCGAGCTGACGTCAGCATCAATACCAGTATATAAGGCGAGATTGCGTAGAACGAAGGTGAAGTTTTCTTATATAGCTGTAGCTAGTGTGTGAGATTTAATTTTGAAATGAATAGGCGAGGCTGTGTTAACCATCCAGACAATTTTTGCTATGTTTGTGGTATATATACTTTTTGTGACCAGCGCAAGAAGTTAACTAAGAGAGTGATGATTGCTTACAAGTATTATTTTAGATGTCAAATCGGAGACCAGGATAAAAGTTGGGCACCTCATGTCTGCTGCACCGTGTGCTACTCTGGGCTTACACAGTGGCTGAATGGCAAAAGAAATTCAATGCCGTTCGCTGTGCCTATGGTGTGGCGCGAGCCAAGAAATCATCATGCAGACTGTTATTTCTGCATGACTAAAGTTGCTGGATTTTCAAAGAAAAATAAGTCTAAAATCGTTTATCCTGATTGCGAGTCCGCTCTAAAGCCAGTGCCGCATGACGAAGAGAATCCAGTACCATTTCCGCCTGCTGCGGGTGCTGATGAAACGGACAGTTCTGATGGTAATACAGAAGATGACGTTACTGCTTATGAATCCAGTGATCAAGATTTGGAAGAGGGTAGGCCGCATTTGATAAGGCAAGGTGAGTTAGATGATCTAGTGAGGGGCCTATCTTTGTCAAAGGAGGAATCTGAACTGTTAGCCTCCAGACTAGGGGAGTGGAACTTGCTTCAAAAAGGTACCACAACA
The DNA here is from genome assembly GCA_964023275.1 of Norana najaformis. NCBI lineage: Eukaryota > Metazoa > Annelida > Clitellata > Crassiclitellata > Hormogastridae > Norana > Norana najaformis. Next base: position 23,409,624 of record OZ029919.1, read on the forward strand.
TCACACTTCCGTTATCGTCACAAACAGTTAGCTACATATTACAAACTGGAAAATGATATCTGTTTCTGTACTGACGTGAACGGTCTCATGCTGAATTTAGGTTGCGAATACGTTCCTGATCAGTGGAGACTGTTCATAGATTCCAGCCAAGCGAGCTTGAAAGCTGTGTTGGTGCACAATGGTAACGAAAAGCCGTCTGTTCCTATAGCCCACGCTGTAGGCCTCAAAGAGACATATGATTCAATGAAACTCATTTTGAAAGTGATCAACTACTCAGACCACAAATGGAACATCTGTGCGGACCTCAAAGTGGTAGCACTTATTCTAAGCCTACACAAAACATATGTGCTTTTTGTGCTTGTGCAACAGTCGTGATGACAGCAACCATTACAAAGTGAAACTGTGGCCTCCTAGATCTGAGCACATTGTTGGTAGGGGCAACGTGCAATACGAACCATTGGTTGATCCATTGAATGTGTACTTACCATCACGTCACATTAAACTGGGCCTCATGAGGAATTTCGTAGTGGCAATGGATCGTACTGGACAAGGCTTCCAGTATCTGAGAGATAAATTTGGAGCCGTCAAAACTGATGCTAAGCTGAAGTCTGGGATTTTTATTGGGCCAGAAATCCGCGAACTAATGCGTGATACTGTATTTAGAACCAAGCTCAACCCACTGGAATTTGCCGCTTGGGATGCATGTACGTTGGTGGTGCAAAACTTCCTTGGGAATCACCGAGCTGAGAACTATGCTGAACTCGTTAGCAACATGCTAACAGCATATAAGCAACTCGGCTGCCGGATGTCACTAAAAATACATTTCTTACATACCCATCTGGATTTTTTCCCACCAAACTTGGGTGATGTAAGCGATGAGCATGGAGAGAGATTCCATCAAGACATCTCCACCTTTGAAGCAAGATATTAGGGCCACTGCAATTCCAACATGATGGGCGATTACTGCTGGTTTCTGCAGCGGGCAACAGCGGCCACTCACAAGCGCAAGAGCAAGTGTCTAAAGCACTTTTGAACGCGTATAGAGTTAAGCTAGAGACAAAATTTCGAAATGTATGCTTTCATATGAGTAACATACATATATTTATATTACATTTTAAAACATATTTTAATTTCAAATTATAAAAGAATAACATTTTGTTTCTTGCTATGAATACTCTGAGTTTGCATAATTACACAGTTATAAGGAAATACTAGTTCTGTAAAGAGTTTGCATAATTATTAGCATGTATGCTGCATATCTTAAGATCCTGACGTGCTACACAAAATCTGACTTCAGACTTGGAATCAGCAGGTTCGATTTAGTGTAGTACACATAACATATGCCTAGTAGCAGGCGAAAATGTTTTCGTGTGATCCAGTGTGATTAGCGCCAATGAATGTTTAACCATGGCTAATATGCCGCATGAGCATAATAGCCAGACATCTGCCAATCTAGTCTAGGAATTCGTTGATTCAAATTTCGTCCGAGTTTTGAGGCATTAGTTGAAAGTGTTAGTGTGGTTCGTTGCCGAGTTTACATGTCCAGTCTGTACTGTACATTTTCTGTTGTCCCATATAATTGAGCTTGACCATAAACTAACTTGTTGTTAATGCCGACGATTATCCAGACGTACATGTATTTTACTGAGAGTCAGCGACAATGACAACAGCCAAAACAGTAATCGGTAGATTTTGTATTAGCAACTCACATATTTGTCTAAGGATCAACACGTAACTAAAATGAACAATCTAACCTCTTCCGTTGGGGATGCGCAGAGTTTGCAACCAACACTCCAGAAACCAAATGTTGATGAAGGATCGCTATAGAAGTCCTGTAGCATTCCATCAGATTACTAATCATAGCTTGTTATTTAAGCAAGTTTTGCAAGTCCAAATTGATTTTTCGTGTTATTGGTTTAACAATCGTTCGATGCAAAGGCGTTTAATGATCCGAATCATGGACACATCAAGTTTCGTGCCGATAATAGGTACTCCGAAGTTTCAACAACGTGGTCAAATCAAGCGACTCTGGGCCACCTATATAGTTTCTGCAGAAACTTATCGTAAACTCGAGATTTCTACAGCAAACAATGAAAATTAAGTCGCGAAAAACAACTTATTCACGAAGGCTCAGTCAAAACAAATCTATAGGCAAGAATGGTTCGGTTCCAGGTCAAGATCCAAAAGTCAGGCAGGCAGGCAGGCAGACAGGCAAACAGGCATGCAGGCAGGCAGGCAGATGTGGACGGCTAGGGTGAGTAGTGTTTGGAAGGGGATCTGCAGGTTAGATAAGGGGAAGAACAGGAATCAGGATAAGATCTGCGGAAGAGTTTTTTCAGTTGTGAGTGGAAGTCCTGGGCAGAGATTGAAAGGGGTGAAGTGATGATGAGTTCTTTTAATGGATCAGATAATTGTTAAAATTCTAGTGTGAGTTTATTCCAGAGGGGTGGAACAATCCAACTTTTATTCAGATCAGTAGATTTAGCTAGATTTTCTTCTATCCGAATCCAGAGTATATTTTTGATTTTGCAATCTTATCAAAAAGGGGTGAATCCAGTCAATTCCAGTGCATGATGACAGGGGCACTGATTGACACTTGATGTTGAACATTGCATGATCAGATCGTCAGATCTACAGTGGCGCCAAAACTGGTCTGTTTCGGGAACTGAACTACATATATATATATGTATATGAATATATATATATTATGCCTACAGTAAAAATATGATTTATATTGTAAATAAATCGAAGTCTATAACTGAGCAAACTCTTGCTTGGAACTCTGCTACAGCCATGCAGGAGACCATCGACGCTAGAGGTCTACGACTTTTGTTTAATTCATTAACAAACTATCTAAGCATTTATTTAGTAGCAACTCGATGGGACTGCTATCAGTGCTATACCATAACTATGAATAATATTACGTTTTCATCTTAGCTCCTAGTTGTTAGTAGGCTAACTTGTAATCACACCGATTTATGGCTTTAACTATGTACAGTACAAACAACAAGCAGTTGCATACAATTTAACATGTTCGCTTAAATTCGTTCCCCAAACTTTTCCGCCTGTAATTATATTAACAGTTAGGCCTAATATGGCGATTTTGAATCGATGTAAACTTGACACATTTATGACAAGTAAACATACTGACTTTGTTTGATTTAGTACAAGAACCCTTGTCTCGCAGTTTTTAAACCTTTATCTGGAATATAATGTAAAGTCGATGAAAAATGATGCCCAAGAACGATCTACGAATTCAATACATAATGTTTTCTTTTACACAAAGTCAGATCCGCAAAAAGCGGTAACAATTACATGGGAACACGCCAGTGTCACACTTAATACAACATTCTTGATCTTGCGAACCTTTATTTTATTTACATATTCAATGCGTTTAATAAAGTGCGCAAGAGAAGCATATCTGAACCTGAAACTTGAGACATGTAGGCCTACGCGCGGACATCTTATTCAGGGTCCTGAAACGGAGTCCACTCAGCAAGCTCGAACTCACATTCATTGGATAAAGACCCCTGATTAGACTACCATACCGCACAATGACTCGCTCCACAAGCTTTCTGAGCGCAAAGTAGATTAAAATACCAAAAATCAGCCTACCGTTACTGTATGACATTCATTCCTTCCTTTCTTTCTTTCTTTCTTCCTTCCTTTCTTTCTTTTTTTCTTTTTCTTCCTTCCTTCAGCCATCAGCTCAATGCGCGTTTATATCGATCGCACTTCACTGTTTGACCATCCAGGTGTTGTTTATTGTATATAAGTCATCACATCATCGCCCTCCGTCCACTACACGCTCAATCGTTTCCCTCCTCACTTCCCTGCCGCGTGCCGCCAGAATAGATACAATAAATCGTTAAAACAACTGAATAAAGAACAAAGAACAAATGGAAATGAAATATTCCTACATTATATTACCTACTGAAAATCGACGAATTTATTTTTATTTATTTATTTATTTTATTTATTTATACAGAACACTTATATAGCGCCCCTTCAAGAAAACTACTCAGAAGCGCTCCCAAACCAACCTCGGCGAAAGAGAACAGTCTTAAGAGAAGAATAGAAGATAGAAGTAAAATCCCGGGGCAGAAGACGTAGAGTAACAGGAAGTCCATTCCAGAGGGTTGGGCCAGCAACAGAGAAAGCACGACGCTGCATGGTCGAGGTGCGAGTGCGAGGTACTAGTAGATTACAACTAGCAGCGGAGCGAAGAGAAGCACGTCCCAAATTGGACCGGACAGGTAGGCAAAGCTCCCTCAAGTAAGAGGGGGCAATACCCAACAAGGAGTTCCAAACAGAGACGATGACCCTATAGTGAATGCGCTGACTCATAGGAAGCCAGTGCAACTCATCTCGCATGAAATCAGAGACATGACCAAACCTAGAGATGCCACCAATAAGCCGTGCAGCCGCCCGCAACACACGTTCCAGGCACAAAAGCCGTACATCAGGGAGTCCAACATATAAAGAAGAGCAGTAATCCAACCGACTAGTGACAAATGCATGAACCAGAGTCTTAGATGAGGTGACTGAGAGAGAACGTGAGACAACACGAAGTTGCCGTAGCTGGTAGTAGCAACTACGACAAAGACGATGTACCTGAGCCTTAAAAGAGAGCTCCTGATCCAACTCAATGCCAAGGTCATAAACAGTGACGAATTTATTTTTAATAGAAAATTCGTGGCTTAGGGAGGTCTAAACTAGTTTTCATTTGATAAAAAAGTATTAAATGATATGAGTGTTGCTTAGGTATCTCACTCGTTACCGATGTGCACTTGGAACATTATGTTCGTATGTATAGCAAGAAGAAATTGGACAAGAAATATATTAAACAATATACCGCGATTACTTTACAAATGGTGTAAACAAAATAATATCGACGGAAAATGTAAACTACAAAATGCTAGGTCGTAGGCAAAAATCGGACTGAAGTAATAACATAGTATGATTTTTGTGTGAGTTTAGACTTTCAGAACCGTCAGTTTAAATACAGTAACAAGTAAACAGACACAGATCGAACCAGTAGTTTTAATATATCACTTACTCTTACACTGACTCCTATACTTACTCCTATAGCAACCAGAAAGACATCTATTTAAAGGATATTAGCATATTATGCAAACAAAGAACACGTGTTCTATACCCATTTCTAGCATTCCTTGAATATGGATATCAGAAATAAGGGCGTGAAGTTGCGAATGTTTTGAAGATTTCTGGATTTGGAACCAAGTATGAGTTATGATTAGGCTTACTGAAGCGGATATTTACTGTGATAGGCCTATTTACCAATATCATGACAAAATCGGCAATTTGCACATACAGTTTGTCTTGATCGGTAATATCTTGTTCAGGCTGTTTTTCTTTCAAATGCTGCACAAAATAACACACCCCGAAAAGAAAATTTTAGGATGCTAGCAGCATTTAATATAGGAATGCACAGTCCATGAGAGAATCTTAAAAGGCACTGTATAAAGTTCCAAGCATCTCTGTATATACGTAATTCACTAATATTCAGTAATGTTAAGTGGATGACACACGTAAGTTTGTTGCTGTCGCAGTACAAAACTTCGAAAGACTGCTCACAATTCAATCCGTCGGTCTCTGAAGCCAAATGGATCTTACTGTTTATAAATCATTAAATATATAGTCCCTATGCATACAGTGTATCCATATGGACGCAGCATTCATGAGAATATTAAACTAACACCCCAAACGATGCAGACATGTTAGAATAGTTTTATTATCACCAGAAAAAGCTCTCAATAAGCAGCTGTAGATAGGCAGCTGAAATTATCAAGAAACAGGTGTTGTTTTGTGCTCAATGTATTTGAATGAAGTGACGCATGACCTGATATAAAAGCTTTTGCTTAATGATACTTGAAACAATTTTGAAATATCTATTGTCAGTGGCGGCACAAGGATTTGAAATTTGTGTGTGGTTTTTTGACCATGAACTCCATTGCTGGCGCGGCTACTGAATATAGGCATCCATGTTTTTGTAATAGTTTAATATTATTCTAATGTGTTAATATTGTTTAATATTGCAGTTTGATTCTAATCGCTTAACTGGCTTGTCTTTTCATTCAGCATTAGACTGAGCATTTTAGCTTGTTAACTGTGTTTACGCGCCTGCGCAATCGCCATTGGCAAATTTGCCTCTGTTGCCTCACAATACATTTAGGCCTATTTACTAATGCACAAACATTAGTACTTACTCGACTGTGCTATGTTCATTCCAAATGACACTGGTTGTTTTATTTTTACAGGCGTAATTCTTCAAGTATCAAATAAGTTATTTAAAAAATATGGAGGCAGGGTTTCCATTTTTAAATATTAAATGCGATCTTCACTTATCAGGTATTGAAATTAAATTGAAGCATATTTATTTATTTAAAGCACTTATTTCACATGCAGTCAGTAAATGTATGCTATTCAGACATTTTCAGCGTCTGACATCCTGATTGCCAGTAGTGACCGTTTATATGAACGCCAACTGCTGGCAAGACAGCCTTTTAGGAGTCTGGACCAAATTTCTGGAATGAAGTTTTTAGTCTTTCCGCTTGGTATATGGGGCAAGAGTTTCTATAACAGGGCAACAAAATCTTCAGCCCATGACCACTGCCGTTTTGAGAAGTCAGTCTCGCTAACTGGAGTCAGAATTTTCTGGAGTGACAAAAACGACACAGAATTTTTATGCAGTTACAAAAACGACATAGAATAATATTCATTATACCAGCTGTTTTTTCATATAAACTGCGACATTTTCTTGGTCATTTCAACTTAAGTCCTTATATGTATATGTTGGTGGAATCAAAATCCTAATAACCTCTTTTAGTTGTCAGCGTATTTTCGACTTTATAATCAACTTTTTGTATCTCTTCAAGATTGCTGATGGTCGTTTACCTTTTCTCTCAGCTAGCTATTCTGATGTAAAGAAGTGACCAACAGTTTTGGGGCTCTTGGTGGGCTATGGGTTTTCTTAGGGGTCGTGCCCCTGGCCTCTCATGTAGAGTCATCATTAAAAAATAACAGATGACAATTATCAATATTGTGAAAATAAACATACTCAGCGTCCTTCGCAATCTGAAGCAGTAGGCCTGCAGATATGAGGCGTGTTCTGACTGGATCAAAGCACACGAATTTCCGAGAAATTGAAACTCCGACTGCTTTAAAAGTCCACCAGCTATCGTTGAACATTGTACTGTAGCTCTTATATCTGAGATCGCTTTAATCATTTTCTGTCGTGGTCAGCTATTCAACGGAAATTTCAACAAATACAAATAGAGTTCCTTTTAGGCGTAATGTGGAGATTATTCGATACAGCGACTGTTGTGTTTAGAGTTTTTTGGTATAGTAAGTATAGGCGCCTTAAAATAACCTATTCATTAATTAATTCAGTTATTTAGATCATTTGTATAGTGCCTCTCATAAGTATGTCTGCATGTATTTATCAGGACACAAGATAGTGCAATTCAAGTACCTCTCAAAATTATTATTATTTCTGCGTTATTAAACGCCACTATCTAACGACTAAGCATCAGTCGATGGCGCTGAGTAATTGTGAGTGAAGGACTCAAGATTCCGACACAATAACCGTCTCAGAGGAGGTTTGAACCCCGTACACAAAAGCGATGAAAGTTAAAGTATCCATTCAAAGGTGCTCCTAGCCTAGCTTCGGCGAAAGGGAACAGTTTTAAAGTGAGGGTGAAAGGTGCACGCAGTGTCCCTGGCTACAAGATTTGGAAATTTAGAAGGAGGCTAATTCCAGGGCGATGGTCCAATCACTGTAAAGGCAAGGCGTAGCGTTTTCGAAGTGAGTGTGAAAGGAATAACAAATACACCTCAGATCCTGAAACAAAGATTTCTTCGGCGAGCTAAACCAAAAATACATAGGTAGGACTGCCAATTCTAATATGTATTAATATCCGCTGGTCAGTTGGTCCGAAAGATAAAATTAGTGTAAGATTGTGCCAAAGCTATGAGTTTTTTTGTAACCCAATATTTATTATAGCTTTGTTTGTCTCTATTATAGAAAGAGTTCAAAGTTCAGAATATAGCGACGAGAACTCTAAGGTAAGACGTGCCTTTTCTTGGTATAGTTCTAATCTAATGACTTTTATAGCACCTTTATCATGATATCATGCTTCATAAAGATTACATGGTTGCTTGAAGTGAAAACATAGTCAAAAACAAATTCCGTTAAGGAGGCCCAGTAGAAATCCAGTAAGTCAGACAAACAAGAAGTTAGGCTATGGTGGGCAAGCAAGCTGAAACATGAGTCTTAAGTTTAACTTAAGTTTAATGACATTAGAGGACAGACAGAACATTTAGAACTGGGCAATGAATTCCAAAGCTTTGGACCAGCCCGAGAGCTCAACACTGTTTTGATGCGAGGTAATCACACTGAAACAGATGAGTCTTAAGTTTAGCTCTGAATGACATTAGAGAACCGGTAGAATAATCAAAACTGGGCAATGAATTCCATAGTTTTGGATCAGCCCCAGAGTTTAAAAACCGTTTCAACACTGTTTTGATGCGAGGGGCAGCAACTGTTTTTCCAAGTGTTAGTCGCTTTACGCAGCAGCATTACTCGATCACAACTCCTTAAAAAGAAAAGCAACATTATTTTATGCACGTTAAAATGGCGGGCTTTGGTTTGAAGTCGAAGGTGTTTTTCTGATTTCACGAGATTGGAAAATGCATCCTTTAGACAAAATAAACTCCATAGCGTTTTCATCCATCCACTGGACTCTATACGTTGGAGCCGGTAGTCAGTAAAGGCAGTATTTTCCAGTATCACCATAGTGAAATTTAAAGTTAGCGATATCTTTTTTGTGAGGACAGTGAAATGCTTACATGTTTCTATCACTTTCTATCCTTCTACTTTAGCAAGTTTAATTCTTGTCCATACTTGGCTTACAACGAGTTTTGGAGTCTTTTATAAACGAGAAATGGATATATATCGGGACCTTCAAACAACTGTTTGTATCATATCAAATAGATTACCTCTCTGAATCAAATTCTGTCATGCGGAATGTAAGGAATGTCCTTGCATTTTCAGGTGTTTAACGATCCAATCCATGGACACATTGAGTTGCCTGATATTTGCGTCAAGATTATTAACACCCCTGAGTTTCTGCGTCTTCGTCAGATAAAACAACTCGGCGCCGTCTATGAAGTGTTTCCGGGGGCAGCACACAACAGATTTGAACACTGTTTGGGGTGAATTCAACAATTATAATTCTTTAATAAACACTGATTGTTTAATTCGCAACTATATTTACTTTACTGGCATAACTTCGACGGATGATACTGTACAATTATGTAGGTTTAGCGTATCATCTTTACATTAATCGCATAGTTGCGCATAGGTATAAGTAAAGTTCTACAATTTCTTTAAATGTTCTGTTTGATTTTTGCAAATTCTTGGATGCATATTTAAATAATATAAATTGTAATGAACATCCTGCAAATAGCTAAATAAGAAATTTAAACGCAAGCAACATGGCTTAGACTAGTGGCCTGCCTATAGAATACAGTGTGCGGCTGTTTCTCAAGAAACTACTGGCGATTTTTAATCATTTTGAAGAGTCTGTTACTTGGCTGGAAAATTTGGAAGACATCTTCAGCGGCAAATAGATGAAGAATTGGCGAAAAAGACTTCGGATGTTTCGAAGGAAATGCAAATGACCAAGGATGACATTATATGTCTGCAAATAGCCGGACTTTGTCACGATATCGGTAAACATTTGGTTCCATAAAAACATGCAATAGAGTTTACGTTGCCTGATTCCCAGTGGCTGACGAACCATTACTTCGTTTTTTAAATTAATGTCAGTCAAGGTTTAAGTCCTGATGCTCCTGCCTGCGTGCAGTTGAACAACGCCACAGATATTTTGAACAAGAGGAATTAAATAGGTTGGTATCGCCTGGTTTCTGTAGTTATAAAATTAAAACTATTAATTTTTCATTTTTTATTAGCTTTAGATATGTGCTAAACAGAAACATTTGTGTGCAGTGTAATAGACCTAGTACTGCATTTCAGGTCATGGACCGATGTCTCATGCATTCGAGTCCCATTTTATCCGAAAACTGGACCCACCTCCAACATGGAAGGCAAGTTTTTTTTTAAAGTTGTCAATATTGAAAATATTTAAACGTAATTTATATTATGATTTATCAAGTCTGGCATAATGCAGGGCTTGAATTAAGGCTCAGCTAATTTCGTTTTAACCGCCTTTGGACCAGCAACTAACTAATCCCCAAGTCCTTGACACCGTTGCCGGTACATTGCAAAAAATCGCCATTGTTACTTCAACGATATAAAGGGATTGTTGACTAACAATTTTCTCGAGGATGCTACAGAGAGGCTGCTCGACAGAGTTGAACCCATAATCATAAGATCAAGATCACGCAGAACAGATTACTGAGCTAGGTAACCCCGTCACATCTTTTTAAATAAACTTTTGCAGTCATTCTTCTCCCTTGATATGATTAAGTATGCCTAGCAGCAGTAGTTTTGGGAAGTGGAATTAATGAAAGTAGTAGGCACAGTGTTAAATTAACCCCTGTACTTGAATCATTCCATTGATCTATTCAGCAATAGATCTATTCAAGTTAGAGCTTTTAGTTTATAATATATTGAATTTTAGCCAACCACACATCTTTAAATTAATCGTTATTCCCGGTTTTATCTTTATTCAACTATCTGATTACCTTTCTCTGGTTCTTCCAAAGACTAGAACTCTTCTTGGTGAACGAGTTTTTTCGGTTGCTGAACCTAATTTGGAACTCTGTCCTCGCATCTGTTCATTCTCCTCAGTGTCTTACGTCATTTCGATGTCAACTTAAGACCTAACTTTTTCAGCTGGTTTATCTACTACAGACTGCCTCATTGTCTCCAGTGGACTGACTTTCTGGGTGTTGACCTGATTGCTATTTGGTTTTGTGTACATTCGGTTGATGCCTTGCGCATTAGACATTGGTGTTACAGCAGTTGCTAATCATTATTTTCTATTTAATGATTTTTTATTTGCATGGAACAAATATTTTTAATAGACGCTGTAGCTTCTGATTCTTCTTATTCGCACGGAGAATATATTTCAAATAAGCTCTGCAACAAAAATTGTTTCACTCTAGAAGAAATTACTCTATGATTTGTCTTCGTAATGGTTTTCCAATTTCAGTTTTGCAATAATTCATTATTTTGAGAGTCACTACAACGAGTAATTAATTCAGCGCTTTTTACATTCTCTAAAAGACTGATAAATCCTGGGTTATGCTACAATTCAACGTGTGTCATTGATTGAATCATAATGCATTTAATTACAAATAAATAATATTATAACGAAGAACAAAAAACTGTGCAGTCAACTAAATTCTGAATGTCTGTTCAAAGGATGTCTCTTCCATTAATATTAGGACTACAACGTAAACATAACGTAACTAGGGTTCTAAATGGTTGCTAAGACATGCAATCTGTGTTAGAACCACTGCAAGTTTTCTAAGAATGCAGAATCCTTCTAGGCATCTAGTTAAAAGCTGTGATAATGTTCATTGAGACAGTACTATCATTCAAACCATTCGACAAGTCTACAACTCTAGCACTGAAGAATGTCTGCTCTAATATTTCTTTCGACTTAACTACTTCAGTTCTTTATTGCTTTTAAAATTATTCAGCATGAAGAAGGCTCCTTGATGATGTTTGACTACCTGGTGGACAAAAACAAGATTCCAATCAAGCCTAAGGATAAAGTTTTCATCAAGCAGCTCATTCACAGAGATTCGGTATGTTAATTTTTTCCAATATACCTGCATACACTGATGGTGTCAGAGGCGGATCGGACTTCATAATGAACGTACTTGTTAGACCCCCAACTTGTTAGACTTATGCTTTAACTGTTTAATGTTGTATTGCGCAAACCCATCCATATCTTTCTCTGTAACCGTCTGTAAATGTAAACTATTGCTTTCATCTATTTGCATACAAAGTCAACATATTAATAGGATGCGATTTGACGTGTGAAATGGACACAGGGATATTGTCTAAGCCTTCTAAAAGTGGGTGCATTATATAACTTTGACTGTTGCGCTGGCAGAATTATGGTGATAAAGGTTAGATCCTATCGTCTAAGTCATAGCAAATTAAGGTTTTGTACCAATGGGCATTGTGTGAAGCTAGTGTTTCGACTAATATGCTAGATTAACCAAGATTCAAAGCTTAAACTGTGTAATATTGGTTTCTCTTTGAAATAACGCATCATTTTCCCAATACAGATTACAGCAGGAGGTTTCTTTCCATTAGCACTGAATTTGTTCGCGCCCAAAATTGCTGTATAATTTTGGTGGATTTCTACCTCAAAACTTTGTTTGTACATTCAATACTATAGGAGAAGAAATATGATACAGGCAGATCCAAAGAGAAAGATTTCTTGTATGAGGTAGGACTAAGTAATACCTTAAATTTGTACTAAACGAAACTCGGATTATTATCATTTGAGTTCGTTTGTGCATTATTAGCAAAATGTTTGCATTTCATTAATCGATAGCGCTTATAGTCGTTGACATTCTTTAAGAATGATTTTAAGACGGTGTAGGCGAAGTAGGTACGCTGATTGAGGCCCCAGCAGTTTGATCTCACTCTGAAAGCTCAAGCAGACCTTAGTATTCATTGTTTAGCGAGATCTTCCACGCACAACTCTCTCTACTTATCAACCCGATCATCTGTCGTCTTCCTAACAGCGCTGCTAGCCATCCAGATCTCTGCGATCAGCTACGCAAAACCGTTTGCCTCTCCTTGACATCAGAGACTATCGGTCTGAATTCTCCCGACGTGGATTTAGCAATCTGCACTAGCCATCTGGAATAGCCTCTATGCTTACATTACCCACAATAATATCTCGCTAGAAATATTCATAAAGCGGCTTAAGACGTCTTGCTTTTGTTGTCTGACCGCTGTGACCCACCTACGCTTACAAGTCCTCCCTCAGCTGATGAGCATATGGCGTGCCAACAAATGCATTTTGTACTTAGTTACTTACCTTACATGGGTGTCTTGGCTGTTGAAGTCTACCTTATCTTAATAACTAACAACTGGAAGCACAAGCTAGGAACATAGACTATGCAATCTATCAGCCTCTCACTCTTACATCATATAATAGTCTGTAGTGCAGTTCTGATAGATGCCAGATACTATACTTTACAAAACTTGAGACCTCTAATAAGATACAGTTTATGAAGCATTAAAATGTAAGTCTTGAAAACGGGAAATTCACTCTTAACTCGCGTAGGACCGCATTTAATTGAGAAAAGTCACAACACTGTTTTTCCTTCTTTTATGCTGACCTTCCTTTGTGGTCACCGCAGGTCATTTCAAATGAAGAAAACGGAATAGATGTGGACAAATGGGACTACTTCGCCCGCGACAGCTACCATCTGGGCTTCAAGAATAACTTTGATCACAATCGTCTCATCAAGTTCTCTCGCGTTATTAAGGTGGATGGAGGTTGGCATATCTGCTACCGAGATAAGGTATTATCAATAGCAACATTATTTTTTTTACCAAGGTAAGTATAATCCCTTGGTTGTTCAAAAATTTATTATTATTATTATTATTATTATTATTATTATTATTATTATTATTATTATATCTTTTACCCGAGGTATATATGATACCTTAGGATTTAAAAAATTCTCCGCAGAATGAAAATTATGGGATGGATAGAAGTCGTCAAGATCTAGCGGAACAAAAGTACCGTGGAAGGCAACAGCGTTGAAGAGTTGAATTGTGATAGCAATGCGCTGGAAAAAACAAATGGTTTCTCTCTTGTGTCACGGCCAAGATCAGCAGTCAGCATGAAGGCGGTTACAACACCCGCCTGAGGTCGCCATTATGCCATCGGAGAACAGGCGAGGGTCTTCGATGAGCCTCTCTGGGGATAGAGACCTGAATCCCCCACAGACTCCGACAGCGACATGATTGATCATGATGAGCATGTGGTTTATGATTATAAAAATGTATGGGTCTAAAAGTAGTAAATGGAAGAACTCAGAGAAGTTGCAAGCCTAAACATGTTCGATCCAACTGCTCATTTATTGTGCGCTAAAAAGCTTACTAAGAAGTTTTCTTAGCACTAGAAAGTGTACCGACGTTGTTATTCTCCCTTTAATCTCAAAACTGTTATTTCTTGTTGTAGCAAGTGGAAGATATCTATCACATGTTCTTGTCTCGAGTCATTCTTCATCGTCGAGCTTGTCAGCATAAAACAGTACAAATTCTCGAAAGAATGTAAGTGTAGTTTTCGATTGAAATTAAATCGAATAAAATTAAAAGAAATCTAATCTAAACCATGCGATCCAATTCACTGCAGTCCAATAAAATCCAGTCCGGATGAGTGCAATCCTATATCCAGACAACACTTCCATTATCCGTTCTTAACAGAAAAGGTTATCTGGCGTCGATTCGTCACTTAGACTTGCGTAAAATGTACTATTTTAAACTTTTAAAGCTAATAGTCCAGTCTTTCGGCTCAGAAACGTGCAGGTGAAAGGATAACATTACTCCATTGTAAGTTTGTTTGCAAAATAGGTATGCTATTTAAATATATGGACGTGTTTACTTTTAGGTATATGGAAGCCCTGGAAAAAGCTAACGAGCACTACAGAATAAAGATTTCAGACTGGTAAGAGAATTTCGAAGGTCATTGCAAGACGATTGGCATGAATAGCTCACCAATCCAAAGTTTTCATCTAGAACTCTACTTCTTTTCAGTAAGGTAAAGGTTATTTGTTAACATAAACAGCAAAACAATTTCAGCCTTTTGTATGTTTATGACGCATTCTGAAGGTTGCTTATACTGCACGCGGTTACAATCCGATTATAGTGTGGTACATGAATTTTTTCACTTAGTGCTAGTATATAGCTTTTTTCTACCTCATCGCTTCTATGTGCAACGCTAAATTAAAGCTGACGGTGACTGTGATGATGATGATGATGATAACAATGATGACAAAGATAATGCTGTTCATATTAATAACAATAGTAATAATAGTAATAATAATAATAATTATTATTACAATAATAATAATAATTATTATTATTATCATTATTATCATAATAATAATAATAATTATTATTATTATTATTACTATTATTATTATTAAAATGATAATGATAATAATAATAATGATATGATGCTGCTGATATTAATAATAACAAAAGTCCGACTTAAGACTCCCTCAAATGAATCTGTCTCTCTGTCTCTCTCCCTCTGCACTACCCGCCATAGAGCTGGGCCACATAAAAGCCTCCTTTGCGCTTCTCAATATTTCCAGTTTAATCGATGCCAATATGATGCCCTATTGTTTTCAAGCTAAAATCCATCATCCCTCCTTTCACACTAGGCTTCTGAAACTTATCCAGTAGGTAGAAAGAGCAAGCGTTGGTAGGTTGTAAACCATTGTTATCAACCACATTCTGTCAGACCCTCTAACCCCGCTACTTTGCCAGAACCGGATGAGACGTAGCTGTTCCTGATGTCATAAACAGTCTCTTGACAATTTTTTATCTTCTTATAGATTACATTTTCCTTAGGCTAAAAGTAATAATGATGATACTAATTAATTCATTCATTCATTCAGAGCATTTACAAAGCGCCCCTTCAAGCAGTATACCCAGAGGCGCTCCTAGCCCGACCCCGGCGAAAGAGAACACTATCCGAACTGCTGGTGAAAAGTGTATCTTGCATACCTCGTTAGAAAGACACGTAGACTAAGCCATTCCACGTAGAGGGCTCAACGACCGAGAACGCGCGACGCTGCATTGCTGTAGAGCGTGCAAATGAAACAATTTCGCCTCGGGTAGAGGAACGAAGATTTCCACATCCAGCCAATCTGGAAGCAGGACGACAAAGTTCACACAAGCAGGAAGGCATCTCCCCAACTGATATCGCCAAACCTATACCGAAATCTTAAAATCGATGCGCTTTCTACCTCTGCAAAAATAAACATGAAAAATATAAAATAAAGTGACGATGTTGATGGGCAAGAAATTAAAGGCAAAATAAGTGGAGTGCCCTATATCCCACAATTGAAACGTAGAGGAGGCGTTCATTTCCTTTTCTTTAGGCCCTTGAGCCGGCAATAAATTGTACTGCTTGGTGACAGAGGCACGGTGTGCGGAAATAGCATGCCCAGGGTCGTTACACGGAGTCGAATAAGCAACAGCATGATCATTGACCAAAGGCGTTACCGATAGATCACCTTGTCGCAGTAAATAAGAATGTTATTCTAGTAATTCATAGTTTGGAAAATTCTTTCTTTAATATTTCAACAGCAAAGAGTGCAAGATTTCCGAATGCGTCAAAGACCCACAGGCTTTTTCGCAGCTGACGGACCACGTATTTCGTGACATTCGAAATTCAACCAAAGATCTAAAGGAGGCCAAAGAGATCTTGGAAAGAATCGACAAACGCAAGCATTACAGACTCGTTTCGGAAGCCATACCACCAAGAGATTATGAAGGAGCTATAGAGGAGAAGCAGGTTCTCGAGGAAATTGTAAAATACTCGAATGGTAAACTGAAGCAAGAAGGTCTGGTGGTAGACGTAAGTTTAATTCCACCTCTCTTGAAAATATCCATCTCGCAAATTCTCTTGCAGATGCTGCCAATGACTGCCTTTTACATTCTTCTACATCTGCCGGTTGTGTACGTTATTTGAAAATGCGCTTTCCGACTAAGCACCTTCGAAGAATTATATTGTCTTTATTCAAACTGACTGCATCTTTGTGCAATGCCAGTGTCAATTATTCTTTGTTTTATTACCTAATTATTGGATTTCCGGTTTCTCCTATAGATCACCATTTTCAACTATGGGAGGAAGGACAAAAACCCAGTTGACGAAGTTTACTTCTACAACAAACCAAGAAAAGGCGAAAAGTACGAAGCCTTCCACATGAAACGAGAAGATGTTAGTAGAGAAAAATGAAGAAATATTTATATCTATATACCGTATTAATTGCTATACAAGAAGCAACTTTTTTAATGCAGAAGTTCATTTTTTAGAAAAGTAAGTTTGGATCAAGATGAACATGTTTCCTTTTTAGTCAAATGAATCTGGAACGTGTAAACGTTAATCGGATAGTGTCCGAATTGTTCAGTCAAAACTATTTTCCGCTAGGCCTAAAGAATAACAGTCTCTTCATTAAAGTCCATTGCCCTGATATAATCTAATGACTTCTATAGCGCACTTTTCGTGATGCACAAGGCATAAATTGATGGTCGCTTGAAGAAAGTCGTAATCAAGATCAAAATCCACTGGAGAAGCCAGGTTGAATTGCAATAGGTAAGAGAAATCAGAAGTTAGGCAAATGTGATATGAATCTATAAATATACCATATGTGAGATTGAGCTGATTTGCAAATGACATCGTGAAGTCCAAAGTTATCCCTAAAAGCGTTCGAATTCAGTCCGATTTATAAGCAAGCCAACCAACTTAACCTACGTAAGCCAATCAAATTTGCGAAGTTGTTGGTTTGTGCCTAGAAGAAGGAATTCGATTGAATTCGCCGTGTTTCAGTCCTCTCGCCCAACCTCTACCGAAGCAGCCACCCATCCTCCCAGACGCAGTTCGGGGGTCGCTATGCTTCTTGCCACTCCTACAAGGTTAGAGGTGGGTTGATGCTCCCTGGCCCGAGCCTAACCCCCGGCCGATCCCGCCAACGAGGCCGGCGCACACACACCAATTGTCCACACTACTGAAATGGCTGTACCCTGCCCCTAATACAGACCCCATCTTGGTTGATCCTGCCAGATCTGCGCATGCACAGGCATCTAAAGCTTACACTGAGGGCGATTCGGGTATTACGTGCCTTTTGATGGATGAAGTGCGGGTGTGCTCTCGGTTGCGCCTGACAAGATCGTTTTTGTCTCTTCTCGAGGATGATCCCAACCGTTTGGCCCTTCTGACGGATCTTTTTTTCATGGCTGATACTTCTCGGCTTCATCCAGGACAAGCTTGTATTTCACGGCCCTGATCATAATGTCCTCGAGGACCTACGAATTGTGGTTGTGGACGGTGCTGTGTTTGCTACCATATCGTACATAGTTTGTTGATCGATGGTTGTTGACAACAGACGCTATCTTATCGAATTTTATTTGCTTCTTTTTTTAGATTTCTCATTTGTTGCCAAACGTATTTTCGGAGCATCAGATTCGATTATACATCAAGGAGGAAGACGAAGTATTGCTGCATGAGGCAAGGAAGTGTTTCAGAACATGGTGCGTGGAAAGAGAAATGGGAGGAAAATGGAAGTTTCAAAACTTACCTAAAGATGAGTGAGATGAAACAAGTGATGTTTCGATGCGTTTGGCTTGGACGAAGGGTTCACAATGGCGTGTGTGACATTATGTTCTAGTGTAATTTTTTTGCTATTCGTCATGCAGCTGATAAGTTTTGTCAGTGTTATTCACGAATCATTATATCTAAATTAGATTTTGAAGACTTTCACTCTACTTTTTACTTTAATTTATGAAGTTGCCTAGTTACTGCAATTTTATAGTAGACATATCTTCATTTTCATCATCGTCGTCGTCGTAATCGTTATCAGCAACAACGCCCTCGTAATCAGAAAGCATAGTAAAAATGCGCATACAGTAAGCGTTTATTAATAGCCTAACATGTAGATTTTAGTTTAGTCTTTAGCAATTTAACTTATGTTAAGTGTAAACTTTTGTGCAAACAGATTATAAACGGAGCTGCAATTGAATAAGCCGATGTTTTCATATAGGCTTTCGCCGCCGGTGAATAAGCGTATTTTACTCTGCCCGAGTTTTTGATGATTCTTGTTTGTTTTTAACTACATAAGGGTATAGGTAGCAAAATGAATTATTAACCCTGTGCAATTACGTGAATGTGACGTAAGCATCACATGGCTTATAATTAGTTGTATGCGTAAATTCACACTGAAATAGAAAATTTGTTTCTTTGATTATAGGTAACTTTACACAACATTCGCACTGATTAGTTGACCAAATATCAATCTATATATTGAAATTATTTATTAGGTAATTATGTTAAATTATGTTTTCGTAAACCTGTGAGGTATACGTCTTCTATACTAGTTTTGGTTTTACGTTTATGTACAATTGCTTTAGCAAAATTATTAGTGTCCAATTAGGTCGATAGCAGCCTACTTGGACATTATCTGCATGGTTTCTTTCAGTGTAACCTTGTGCAAAAGTTATTCATCAACATAATTATTTGTTTAAAATAAATATTTGACCTAAAGGTGTTTCTTGTAGGTTGTACTTGGACAAAAACTTCTAACTGTACATTATGTCACGTCAGAATTCATAATCATCATCCCTCCTCATGTAGTCACGTACGCCAAAAAGATATGCGTGGAAAATACCGTTCAAAATGTTCTAAATCAGTGGCGGAAACGACGATTAATTTTGACACGCAAGCTTAGCAACAGCAAACATCCAAAGACGTCACAAATTATCGAACAAGTTCAGGATTTAGAAAAATCCGCAAAAAAGTTATGGGAGCCAAATCAGCAAGCGAAGTTGCTGCTGACATGCGCGTACTACGTGTATGCGTGTATGTATGTATGCATGCATGTATGTATCAAGGCACTTAATATAGCGCATTTCCTGTACCTCGCAAAAGCGCTGCATTATAGGCTACTTGGTAAATGACCGTTATTCTTCAAGGAGGCCTATAACCCAAAGGAGTGTCGTTACGCCACCAAGGCGGTGCATCTGTTGCTACTTCTCTCGTATTTTCGCATGGTTGATTCACCATGCCACCCATATTACTCTAAGACGTGTGATGAAAGTATATTTATGCCATCACGGTCAGATCTACTTATGCATATCATCGTCTTCCAATGAACGTGTCGATATTCTGTATGGATCATCGGCCTTCGGTTACGAAGTTCCACCGTCGAATTCTTCCAAGCATGCACAGTGGATGTTAGGACAACGTGCGCAGCTGAAAGTATTCGCAGACAAGGGAACTGGGAAGTGTTGCTTAACGAAAACCTATAGAAAGTTGATCGCTAGACTAAGACAAAAATTGCGTTTTGTCGCTAGCAATAATAAAACGAAAGACCTATATGTAGGACCGAAATGCATCTTTAAAGGGAGAAAGTCTGAACCAATGAGAAGTAGTTTCTCCTTGGTTCCTAGAAATCGCATTCAACTGTTAGGCACTCGTATCTACTGCGCACGTGTTGCAGAGACGAAAAGACAGCGCCTTGTAGAGTTATAGTCAAACTTACTCATCAATAAACGGCACGGAATCATATAAAGAAGCAGTCTCGCAATATAGCTGCGCTGAAATGCATCTCGACATCTTTAAAGAAGGATTATCATCGCATCTCCTGCGATCAGCTGCATCGTCTAATTCTGCACAATCCTGTTTGGATGAATTGCAAGGGAGGCGTGTAGGGATCGAGGCGGAATCGATCCGGGATTCCGGTAGAACGGCCAGCGGTCCCTGGGGTTCGTGCAGTTGCAGAAGACGGTGCGCCTTTTGCATTTCCTCTCGCCGTTTCGCATGGTTGACTTCAGCGAAAGAACGCATGAAGGTCTTCAGTTCATCGTCCTTGCGGCTGTTACGCACCGTTGAAGCAATCACTAGGGTGATGCTAATGCCGTACAAAAGGATGATGACTATGGCGAAATGCATCGCACCTAAAACATACACAGTCAGACGGACAAAAATGCAACACATGAACGTCCTACACAATCAGTGACCGGAATCGCATTATACTGTAGCTATTGTTTGACGTGCATTGACAGCCAAAAGGCCACGTCTAGCCTTTGTTGCGTTAAGCGTCATTATACTGTACCTTACTTTATATCGCCTAAAACTCACCTAAATCGGGAATTCCTATCTCTCTCTCTCCCTCTCCGCTCTTGTTTGACGTTCATTGACAGCCGAAAGGCCACGTCTAGCCTTTGTTGCGTTAAGCGTCATTATACTGTACCTTACTTTATATCGCCTAAAACTCACCTAAATCGAGAATTCCTATCTCTCTCTCTCTCTCCCTCTCTTTTCCGCAAGTGTTTGAAAACCGTATTATTTCCCACTAGTTCTGGGATATCGGGCCGGGAGCGTCTCTGATGAGTTTTATCTTAAAGTGGCGCTTTACAAGTTTTTGATTACAATTACAAGTACCTATTATAATTATGTATTATCATTATGAACCTTAACTAGTTTCTACTGTCCACGGTCGCCGACTGTTGCAATCGGCTGTTCAGGGAGACCTGGTGGTCCCTATGGCCCGCGCGCATTACCACCGCACAGCGGCGCAGATTTGCCGTTGTTGGTCCTGCTTCATGGAACGACCTTGTCTGGCGACCTTCGGCGGGAATTCCTATCTCTCTCTCTCTCCCTTTCTTTTCCGTAAGCGTTTGCAGGCCGTATTATTCCCCACTAGGTCTGGGACATAGGCCTGGAGCGCCTCTCATGAGTTTTATCTTGAAGTGGCGCTTTATAAGTTTTTTATTACAATTACAACTACAGTTACCTAACTCGTGTGCCATACTACAACTTGGTCACAAGAGAAAGCAAAAGAAGAGGTGGTTTATATGATAGCTTTCAATATTAGCAGACATGAGTGAGCCAAAAGAAACTTAAAGCGTCTAATGACTTTGAAACTAATTAAGGTTCATAATTATAATACACTTCATTTAATAAATCAGATACAAGAAATCGGATGAGAAATTGGAAGTGTGCTTTTTGGCGTTATTCTAGACCGGTAATCAGCAATTTTGCTCTTCAAGAGAACGAAACGAACAGTCTCTTGCTGCCTTGCAAAGCCCTTGCTAAGTTCATTAAAAAGCTATATGGAAATCCGGTTCAGCTAAGGTCCAACTAAATGTGAACTTGCAACTAGAAATCTGTCATATAAGCTTATGGCTTATGGATATTTGCATAAGTATCCAATAAGCAAACTGCTGAGTCGACTAAACGAACAACCAGCACCGCGATAATTGTCAAACGGCAGGTCTCGCTTCAGCCGAGTTTTCCATTTTCGCATCAACGCCAAACAATGGAAGAGTGCACTTAGACCAATAAGCCGCAGTCAGTATAGGCCAGCGCTAGGTCATCAATACACTACTGTGTTTGCTTACGTGGGTTTGTTTAGACGGGCATAGATGTTTTCACAAAAATTGAACAGCGTTGCTGTTATTGTGTATATTAATTCTGCAACAATAATACACGTGCGTGTGTAGACTTGTTTCGTGTTAGTTTGATCAGGGATTATTGCAGCCACAACATTGCTGGCCTGGTTAGCAACACTGGTTAAATAAAGCGTACATCAAAGCGCCTCTGTGAACGAGGATGCCGGTTCGCATACCGATAGTGGCTATATTTCAGAGAGTTTAATCTCTGGATAGCATGGTCCGTACACGGAGACCTTAAATGGCGTGGCGCCCATTCAAACCAAACGGGCAACGGTGGTAAAGGATCTCACCCGATCAATTCATTGCAAGCTGAACAGGGTCGAGGCCATTCATTTATTTATCTCTTTACTTATTTAAAGCACTTATAACGCGCCCAATATCAGTACACTTGATTCTGAGGCGCGGATGTATGTGCGCTAGAGACCAAGATGGAATAATGCAAAAGCCAGTGTGAAGTAGTTAATCTTAAATCTTAAACAAGTGATTTAAAAGATGATAGCGGTCGCTATTGAAAAACATGCATATTTACATTTGCATTTAGAACAGATGGCAATTAAAGTAGCCAGATACAGCTACAATAAACACGATCCACAGCTACGAAAGAGAATTGCTAATAACTGCTGTGGTCACTTGAGCAGAAATCTGTTATACAGCACCACAGTGGTTCTCAAAATGTTGTAGTCGGTTGGTTTGAGCCTCGGTGTAACTGCGTAATGGGAAACTGGCAATTTCTATTTTGGGATCTTTTCGCTATGGAGAAAGGCTATTCGCACTGTCGGATTGCCGATGTCGTGTTTGTTTCAAGCGGAAGATCCTTCAAATCCCAAGAGCCATCCCGGCTATTTGCTATAAAGACTGTCTTTGGCGCAAAGTTAAATCAGACATTCGTTTGGTC
Organism: Norana najaformis; assembly: GCA_964023275.1. NCBI lineage: Eukaryota > Metazoa > Annelida > Clitellata > Crassiclitellata > Hormogastridae > Norana > Norana najaformis. The sequence continues at coordinate 23,432,732 of OZ029919.1, forward strand.
CAGTTGGACTTATTTCCCCGTCCTTTTTCTTCTTCTTCTTCTTCTTCTTCTTCTTCTTCTTCTTCTTCTTCTTCTTCTTCTTCTTCTTTAAGTCCATGGGCTCACCGTTGGTGTCGATTGCTGTCAGCTTCAATGCAGATGTCCACTGTCTTCTGTTCTGTGCTAACAGACTCAGCCTTTGCACGACCGTCCCGCACCAATCCCTGAAGTCATCCAGCCATTCTCTGTTCGGTCAACCAAATCCCTCCGCCATCCATCATTCCAAACATCACTTCTTTGACCAACCTGGTGTTATCCATTCTTTTTGTTACACCCAACCAATTATTCACTCGAGAATCAACAGTTTGCTTGGATGAGGGTCACTGTTCAAAATATCGATCAATCATCATGTTATGGAGCTGATAGATTATAATAACTAGGGACGCTCAAACCATCGCAAGCCTAACGCCTGAACAATTTCGCCTGATTTCTTGAAGAAGCAAATCAATAAGGTCGAAACGTGTGAAGACCAATGAATGCCATACCAAATACCATATGGCCTACCTAAACATCATGCATACCTTTCTTTTCTCCGAAGCTGGCCACAGAGTATATTGAGAAGATATCTCCGAAGAGGTGTTAATGAAATTAAATGTATGACACGTAGGCCTTATATATGTACCTATCTAGACATCGTCAACAGCACAATCACGGATCTATTTTAACGATATGGTGAGAATATAATACTATCCCATATGGGTTTCATATATCTTACCATAGAGGTCCATATGTAGGACATATGAAACCCATACGGGAATATTGACACAATTGTTGTGCACCATCTTCGGCGTTTGACCTTGCTTTTGGAGTTAATATATTCATGTACGTAGGCTTATTTGTGTAGGCTATGTGTCTAAACATTTAATATGGCGCCTTTAAGTACCTCATAAAAGCGCTGTCTGTGCAGCCTATTTTATTTGTGCAGGTCAGGATGTAATTACCTTTGTCGTCATCCTGTTCTTTGGCTTTAGACGCTCCATCGCCTGGTTCTCGTCGCATTGATGCAGGATTCAAATCCAGGTTTGTTCCTTCTCCTTCTCCTTCCACCGAGTGGAAGTAGGCGTAAAACACGGACGTCTTGTTATTATGGCTCAGGCGGATTATGTAATCCGGACCCTGAAGAACCGGTGACTTTGGAGAGGACGACGAGGATGATGTGGTTGCTGTTGCGGCTGATGAGGAACTCAAGATGGAGCCGTTGAAGTCGCCCACTGGTGACCAGTTCCTTGGTTCCAGTGGAACACCACCTGCTCCGGTCGAAATAGTCTCAATGATTCCGAACATTACAATTATCGTCGTTCTCTGCATTCTAACTCTCTGCCTTCGATTCGCTGTCGGTTACCTTCGAAAGAGACAACATAAGCTATCAACTCCAATTCATAACAATGTCGGTTGCGGAGAAAAAGGGGCGATATTCAATTAAGCGTGATGTAGGTTATCTGTATAGTGTAACGTAAACTGAAGTAATTCAGACATCCGGATGTGACGAATTGTGGTATATCGATTTGTGGTTGGAAGCTGAGGATGGCAAAGGCCTCTGAGCAGGAGCCTAATGAACTGTCAAGATGCATCTAGTTGGAGATCAGTGACGGTGATTGTCATACGAGCATTTACAGACTATATAAATATATATATTTATTCATATTTTTTTCATTTATAATTTTATTTATTTACATTTTTATTTATCTTAAACATGAATTGCGCCTTTTGGATGACTTGTTGAGCATTGAAATCAACTGTTAATCTTATAATGTTTTGATGTGATATGTACTTGTTTGTTCATAATTCAATAAACAGCATTTTGAATTCACCTGAATTGAATTGGTCTATCGATCAGTTGCTTCTTGAGGCCTAGAGGCACCCGACCATCACCAACTTACCTTCAGTTCTTCTTCCGTAGAGCAGACAAAGTGACCCGAACCTTTAGATGCGGACTGTCAGCTGATAGTGGAACAGACCAATAATAACTGTTGGCCTAGGTCACGACCTAACACAACACCATCGCACATAACTTAACATAACTTCATCGCACTGCAAAGAGCTCGTACGCATAGGCCTTATTCGACGAACGCTGACCGACTCCGTAATTGACTGCAGACACAAACTGGTCTGTGCAAGGCTAATCAATCGACTATTTTTTTGCATTCACATTAAAAATAGATACTCGATTAGATGCTGCCATTAAACTTGTTTCATTGTTGTCTGAGAAAACTGCGATTGCTGCAACAGACGTGTGCAAAAATGCATCTATGCGCAACATGCAGCATTGAATTGAACTAGGTTATTTCCATAAATCAAAAATTAGCTCTAGACTTGTGTGAATATTATATATGTATACATCTGTGTACACACGTATAAACCGTGTGCAATCCAGTTTCCTGACTCTTTAAAACACCGACTGAAAGTGGACCTACAAATTCTGCAGTTAATATTGTATCCAATGTGGCTGATGATTAGCCACGTATTACTATTTATGTCCAGAGGCTAGGTGAAATTTCTAATTATTTTTGATAATACTTGGCGTGAAATTAATAATTTGTTACTGCCCACGCAAATGGGTTCGTGCGTACAGCTCCTGTGACAAGACTATATAGTTACGCACTTATTACACTGGCCAACAGAAAAAATTTTTTTTCTTGTTGCCTTCGGTTTTAGACCTGTTCTTGGGGTAATTTTGGGCGCTGATTCAGAAAATGTCATTGGATTGAGTGTAATGTTCGTTTACAATTACAATCAGGTCTAGTTTCTGAGATATCGTCGATTTTGTAAAGAAAACCCAGTCCACTCTTTAAACGATGTCTTTGACAAAACTAAAATGTCATAATAAGCTTTATTTATGGCTAATTATAATTCTTGCTGATTCATATAATGCCTACATCCTTATAATGTAAAATCAGCATATCTTGCCGCGTGCTGAGATATTGCTGATTCAACGAAATAACTATTCCGTAGCCTACAGCTTACTCAGCACTAAATTCATGGCCTCATTTAGAATTTATTTGTGCTTATACAGCGTTTCATGGTTTCGAACTATGTAAATAGATTATGCTGAAGTCAGCATTTATAGCCTATATAAACCGCCTCCTGAAAGCTAGAGCAGCCGCAGTCGTCTTAGGGCATATTAAGAGTTGGTCGCAAGAACAATCTGTGAATGTGAGCATTAAATAACTACATGTTCTTACTATTTTTTAGGTTAGTCATTTAATTCCTCAGAAGCGAACATCCTTAAGGTTATGGCTACTTCCAGACGGAGCTGCATTAACAATCCAGACATATTCTGCTACATTTGTGGGGAATACACACTAAAAGCAAACAGGAAACCGATTTCTGAGTTTGTAAAAAGAGCATATGTAGGTTATTTTGGTGTCAAACTTGGAGATCAAGATAAGCAATGGGCTCCTCATACAGTATGCAAAACTTGTATTGAACAATTGCGCCACTGGACAACTGGAAAGAGAAGCTGCCTGAAATTTGGTGTACCGATGGTTTGGAGGGAACAGATAAACCACTTCGACGACTGTTACTTTTGTATGGTTAATATCATAGGCATCAATCGAAATAATCGTCACAAGTTGTCTTACCCTGATATACCTTCAGCCAGGAGACCTGTTCCGCATTCGGATATTGTACCAGTTCCACCTTTTCGCGAACTACCTCAGCTCTCAGACGATGACACTTGCATGTCCAATATCGGACAAGATGACGAAAGTGAAGAAAGTGGGGGCAGTGACAGTGATTTCCAATCAACTTCACACAGTGAACGTTTTGACCAAAAAGAGTTGAGTGATCTGATCAGGGACTTAAATCTTTCCAAAGAGTCCTCTGAATTGCTTGCGTCCAGACTAAAGGAAAAGAATGCACTTCAGCCTGGAACGAAAATTACAATTTATAGAAACAGAGAAAAGGATTTGCTGCCATTCTTTACCGAAGACAACAACCTAGTATTCTGTAATGACATCAGCAACTTATTGAAGAAAATTGGTCTGTCGGATTACAGCCCAGATGAGTGGCGTCTTTTTATCGACAGTTCAAAACGTAGTCTGAAATGTGTGCTTTTAAATAACGGCAACAAATTTGGTTCTATTCCAATCGGTCACTCCACCAGGATGAAAGAAGAGTACAATGCCATCTCTTTAGTACTGGAAAAGATAAAATACAAAGAACATCAATGGGTAATTTGTGTAGACTTGAAGATGGTAAATTTCCTCCTTGGTCAACAAAGTGGCTACACAAAGTATCCCTGCTTTTTGTGTCTTTGGGACAGTAGAGCCAAGCATGAACACTGGACAAGAAAAGATTGGCCTTCGTGGAAAGACATGGTGGTTGGAGCTCAAAATGTAATCAAGGAATCTTTGGTGGCACGAGATAGGATCATACTGCCACCACTACATATAAAGCTAGGCCTGATGAAACAATTTGTCAGGGCTTTGAATAAAGAAGGTTCATGCTTCGAATACATAGTACACAAGTTACCAGGAATTACAATGGAAAAATTGAAGGCTGGAATCTTCGATGGTCCACAGATCAGGCAACTTATGAATGACCCACTTTTCATACCATCAGTGAATGAAATCGAATCTTGTGCCTGGTCTTCCTTTGTTCTTGTAACTAAAAATTTTCTTGGCAACAAGAAGGCAGACAATTATGCACAACTAGTAGAGGATATGCTTCTTCATTTCAACAAGCTTGGCTGCAACATGAGCATTAAAGTCCATTATCTCCACAGTCACTTAGATCGCTTTCCAGAGAATCTTGGTGACTTCAGCGAAGAGCAAGGTGAAAGATTTCACCAAGACATCAAAACAATGGAAAATCGATATCAAGGAAGATGGGATGCACACATGATGGCAGACTATTGCTGGAATATTATGCGCGATTGTTCCGGCAGATGCCACAATCGGAAATCGTACAAAAGGAGCTTCTTCGGTGTCGAATGACTTGAAATTTTTATAACAAACTTGTTCTGTTTGGTATCATATAAGTACAGTTTCAGGTACTACCATTTTCTTTTAAGTATTTGTATTATTATGTTTATTTAGTGTATCACATAATAAATTGAGCACTACATAATTATAGCTATAGCCCTATGTTTTATGGGCAAGTAGAGGCAAGGACTGGTATATGGCATAATGTTCTATATCTCGAAAACTAGACCTGCTGGGAGAAAACTGGTGCCTTTTCTGGAATCAGCAGGTCAAATATACCCAGAAACAGTTCTAACATTTGAGGCAACAAATTATGTGTTGGCCAGTGTTATTACAAATATTTTATGCACACAGTCGCAACGCATCAGCTAGTTGTGAAAAAGGTTGAACTTGAAAGGGGATGCACGGAAGCCTATGATAGTCTAAATTCAGAAACACAATTTTCAAAACTAACTCAGTCCATTTTTTGGTCGTTCTGGAGTTACCATTGCTATAGCATGAACTAAAAGTTTGAACAAACGTTTTATTAGCGTTAGAAAAACGTTTATAAACTTACCTTACTAAACTTGTAAACTTACCTTACTAACGTCACAAAGTTATCGAGACGTTCACAATGTAACGGATGATTGATATGCCGCTCTATACATATTCAGGTAGAAAAAGATTGTACGGAATGAATACTTATTTACATGTGAGACTTATTATAACACGCTTTGTTTATTACATGTATTCTCATATAACACGGTCAAGGACATGAATCCTGAAATTAGTTCGGCTGTAGAAAATGAAGTCATTATAACACGATCTTGTTATAACTTATAAGGCAGTGCTTGATACGGCTTCCAAAGACAGCTTTATAATGAGTTTCAGGTGTATTGTAGGCCTATACCTTACTTTACTTTAAATTACTTAGTCTTATATCTTAATTACCTTACTTTATAATTCACTTTAGTTACCATACCTTTCATAGGCTGCATTAATATGCAAAAAGTAGGCTTAGTAAGGCAATAAATTAACTAGTTTACCTTTCCATGCTTGAACATACTGCAGGCTTAATAAATTACATGTAGCACCAAGGCCTATACAGTACAGACTATACTTGCCATACTGCATCCTCTTAATATTGATTGGTGATCTGGAAATTGAGAATGCCCCGTGCAAAGCCAGTTTCACTGACATCAACACCTAATGACGGCTAATTAAATTACATAATTAAACATTCATCATCTTCGCTGGTCACGAATCACCGCCTATAAAGAGGCACAAAAACCATCAGTGCATATATATACCGAAGGCATGGAGAATTTCACAGAGGCTTATAGGCCCTCGGCTTATTTAGTGTTTCACACAAGACAAATATGACATAGGCCTGTAATAAAAGTTAAAAGGGAATAAAAACGAGAAAAATATGTAAAGGAGAAAAAGTGAAAATAACACCAAAGAAAGTACAACACGTTAGCCACTCGGCCACCTTGAACCAAGTCATGAGTTCAAACCCAAGCGCATTTATGTGAAGTGCGCTCGAAGTGGTGTGGTGTTCAATAAATTTCACACTGCATTACTAACCTTAACCCTAACCCAAACCCTGCCAATGAAATGGTCTTTAATATCCGCATTCGTCACATGTCAACTCCCCGTATAAGTATCAAAGTTTATTAAACAAGAATTTCTAACAGTTCGGCCTAAATAAGAGAGGAAGTTCGAAAGACATAATAGCACTTCTGGTTTTAAAAAGTATGCCTACCATTCGACAACATCACATGGACTCTTTAGTGGTTTCAAAGAGACATAATCTGTGTTAGAATCACTGCAAATTAACCCGGAATGCTTGACAGCCAATCCTTCCTATCTTCTTGTTAAAGGCTGTGAAATGTGTCCAATTTGACTGTACTATCATCCAAACCATTCGACAAATCTACAACTCTTTTTGCACTGAAGAATTTCAACCCGAATGTTGTAGTCAGTTTCTTAAAATAATTTATACAAGTGGTTACAGGTCAGGCAGTTAATTTTCCATGGTATATTTCTATGACGAAATATTTTTGGATCTGTAGAAACTACTTCTACAGTGCTACTTCCAACACCAACAAGAAAACTTCTATTTTCACTGAACTTTTGCCTCATGTAGTTAAATTTCTGGCCTTCATTCTAAATATTTTGATGTTCTACAAGGAAGCCTCATTACCTCCGCACAAACCAAGCTATAGCACTACATCAAACAAGCACAAACTAACTTTGCCATACGCCTTCCCACTGCGCCATTGCTTCATGTAGTCCACTAGCCTCGCTACCCTTTTTTAACTACATGCACCCAAATTCCTGACAACCCTTTCAAGGTTAGGCTTACATCAGAATTCAAACCCAAGATATACAGATGAAATGCCAACATATAACCACACAGGCATGTATAAGCTGTTGCTGGGCAGATATTTCTAAATCATTATTAAAAGTCGGCAGTTTTGACTTCACGTTACTCAAAAGAATTGTCGAACATCAGTCATTTATTTTTCAACAGCAATTCTGTGAAAATAAACAGTGAAGACTAGAATTTACAACAGAAAAAGACTGATCAGATGACAAAACCAAAACATTCCGAAATAAATGTTCAACTACATCAGTTTCCAAATCTCTGGGTTTAAATTAAAATTATGCACCAGTAATGTTCTCAAAAACAACAAAGAAATCAAAAACACGAACTGAAATCTCAAGGAAAATTGAAAGCACCAACAATGCAATAGAAATTGATCAAAAAGGCAACAGCTGGAGTATTAAACCAGACGAAATTAATTTAAATGTATAAAAATACGTTCTCCAAAAACCATCAAAGAATCGTTAGGTGACAAAACTAACCAAAATCTGAATCTAAAGTTCAACAACTACAGATATTAAAAAACTCTGGTATGCAAAGAACATCTGAAAAATTCAGCAGAAAGAAGTGAAAATCTCTGAGCAAAGATGAAAGCAGTTTCGTATTAGAGTTAAATCTCGTATCTTGCACATAACAGAAGGCACAATGCATATATATATATGGTTCATCAATGGATAACCAAGATCAAAACATTTTCAACATGGATAGAATATCAATCAGAGATAGAGTAATACACAAACATTTTCAGCTTTTCCTAATAATGATCTTAGAATACTCTAAGACATGACATACCCTATCTCTGTTGTGCAAGTTGAGCATGCGTTGGTCAACTCAGCAAACCAGACTCGCATTTAGTGGAAGGTATGCTAAAAGGTCTGGGGTCTGATAATACAGCCACGTTCACAGGGTCCCTTTAACTACAACTGCACTCATTGGGCCCACAACTTTGTCAACTTCGGCAACAACAACGGCCTTGGACATTAGGATTTGCTGAGTGTCATATCTTATTCATTCAGGGCATTTATATAGCGCCAATTCAAGTTAAACACCTAGAGGCACAAAGATTTCAGTGTACTTTAAAGTCTGATCATAGGCTGTGCGTCTTCAGATCTGTTACAGTATTTACACAGCAGCAAAGTTGGAACCCCCCCAAGGGATCAGTCTGTCTCTCACTGGGGATACATTTTCCCAATACACTTCACCCCTGTCCACAGGTCTTCCCCATCCCCATAGCTGCTAACCACAAGCCACACCTTGCTGTTCTATAGCCGTGCTTCAACACCGTTAAGGGGTTTCTTAAAAGGCGCTACATAAATACATAAAAAACAGACAACTATATGAATGAAAGTGAAAACTGATATAAAAGTTACAGAGTATATGTCACTCAAGCATCCTACGTCAACTAATATAGTACAATTCCAAATAAATTAACAAACAGAAATTCAACAGTGCATTCAGAGAAAATTAAACCACAATAAAGAATAACTCATAATAATAACAAATCAAGTATAACTGAAACTGTTAACAGCTGAAAGAAAACAAAAGATATAAATGCTTCAATTCCTATGTAAAAATCCTAAGAAGTTGCATAACATTCATCAGTCAGACGCTTAAACCTATTAACAAAGTTGAACACATATGACTGTAACCACTAAAGCTTTGCAGAAATCTCATGAACAGCATGCCACAAAATGACACGTTATATAAACAGTATGCCACGTATGGACAGCAGTATACTACACAGACGGCATATAACATATTCTCAGTATGTCAGCATGAACAGTGAATACTTATGCACAGAATGTCACAGAGAGTATTGTCGCATTAGCACTAGAATATTGCACCTGAAGCATATGTGATGAACCAAACAAACACGAAAAGTAGAGGCATAGAACAGGGAAATATTAATACAATCTAACTCACATTAACTTGTCAAAGTTCACCACACCAGCAAACTGTTGCAGAGATGTCATGCAATCATCACACATTCCTCACATACAGCAAACATCTCAATCAAATATATCACATGCCTGTCATCAATATAGATGAACAACAAGCGTTTACAGCATCAAACATGCATTCATATCATGTATCGTCACCTAATACATATGACAAGCAAGTATCCTAACATGCGCAAAGATGCTTCGTCACCAGTTGCAAGTGTACAGTTTGCACCATTTCACTTAGATATACTACATGTTTAGCTCCAAATGTATATTTGTACATGCATATACGCTAGAACCTGCATATATCATACATCGCTGTGTTCAGTGAGTGAGAAGTCTCGATAGGAATTACACAGATTTCCAGATAGATTGAAATTGGATATAAATCTGGTGGGAACACGGATCCAAAATTATGTCAGCTTCAGAAAATAACCTTAATCTACAATCTTGTTAAAAGGCGATACTTATCAACTCCCAAAGGCAGCATTCTCAGGAAGTGCTGTGGCATGTATGTGGACACTATATGCAATTTAGAGCCTTTTAAAGGTGCTCTTTTAAGTACATGTATACAAATATTTATGTATGGATGAAAGCACGTAAAATAAATTTCTTTGCATATGCATTTGAACATTTATATAGCACCTTTTAAGAACCTCACACCTTTTAAGAACCTCACATCTTTCGGGAACCGCACAAAGGTGCATAATAACATCATATAACACATATCTGGCACGTGTCAACCATAATACATACAGCAGACACACTCAAACAGATACAAGTCCCAATAATTAAATAATAAGTATGCAAAATGCTAAAAAATGCAAAGCTGAAGAAACCAAGCAACAAAAGCACATAATAAGGGTTTCAGAGCCGGAGCTCATTGGCGATCTTAGCCGCTATGTTTTTGAATCCAATCGACGTGCCACAGATTCGCTTGAAACGAACGCCGTTGAGCGAAAGTCTCGGCAGTTTACAGACCTCCATCTCCCACTGGATCAGAGTGTCCAAGTTCGGATCGCCATGAATGCAGAGCAGCAGGAAGTGCTCACGCTGTTCATAGTCGCAGTTGTTTAGTCTCAGTACACGACAAATCTCCCGAATGATTTCCTCTGGGTCCTTGGAGCTTGTTGTGTTCATGCTCCAAGTGAAACGCAATGATCGAGGCTTAACACGATCACGCTCAACTCGTGAACCTCGGCTTCCAAACTGATCGGGCGTTGGCAAGTTTAACAGTTTGCTGCAAGAAAAAAACTGAGTCTGTTTCTTTTAAATATAAACATAACCTCTGGAAATTTTCTTTCAGATCCTCAACACTCTATACCTTTTACTCTCAATCTTTTTATCGTTTAAAAATTGATTGGTGTACTGGTTCTTGGAACTTTAATTTTATTTGTACTTAGCAGATTTTATAACTTGATTAAACTCTGCAGAATAAGTAAATCTCAGCTGTATCACAATTTCCTGACCTTCTGTCAGTAATGGTCTCCTCAGGATCCAAACTTGTGCAAATTGCACTTTCTGCGTTCAATGAAAGACTTTTTCGTTTCACTGAGGGTCAGCCGGGAGTGCTTCTGACCAGATATTTCAAAGGGGTAGTATTTAAATATCATAAAACATCACATTAAGTTACATTGCAAATCTCCTCAATGACCCTCAGGCAAGCCTTCAAAATTCTGTAAGCTTACTTTTAAACTTACTTTAACTGAGCTAATATTCCATCCACATTCCTGTATGAGATGATAGTTTGGAAGTTCCTCTTCCCTTAACAGCTGGACTCAGGAGTCAAATCTCAGCGTTCAACTGGAAATATTCTAATCTTCACTATATAAAATAGTTACAACCGCAGAAAAGGCAAACATCATGCCTTTTCCAGTGTTTGGGCCATCTACCTGTCTACCTGGAATAAATCCCTCTGGATCCATGTGTACTTCCAGTCAGGGATGCTACATGTACCACTGACCAACACTTGCAATAATCTTCAGTTTAACCAGGGCACTAGAAGCGCCTCTAACTAAATACCCTGAAGGAACATTATATAATGGTCTGAATGAACCTACCTCTTGCTAAACTTTGAAGTCAGTCGTGTAAGAAAAGACACGTGAGAACCAATGTATCCAGTTGTGACAGCTCGGGTAGTGTTAGCAGCATTGACTTCGGCACCATCCGACACTCGGCCCCCATCCTGAGGTGCCCTTCCGTGAACGGTGACACGAATGCCAGAGCCACGTGGAAACTGCACAGTAGTTGTCTGTGTTGCAGGGGAACAAGGTGTTGCAGGTCTACAGCAATACCATCAGAAGACACGTGAGACTTTGCTAATTCATAAATCTGCTAACTTCACCCAAGATGATGAGGCCAGTCACTGTGAACCAATTAACCACTGACGATCATTAAGGCACTATGGAAATGTCCACCTAATAATCATAATTTTAATCCAACATTTATGTAGTAAACCTTTAGGAAAACGCCACAGCTGCACACTCCACCTCACAACACACCACCACAATCACTGTACATCAGCACCCGGCTAGATCCACGCGTCATCTGTAGCCAAGCCCATTTGGAGGACAACTGTTCATTTTGGGAAGGTTCTTCAGGGCAGTTTCCTCTGAAGTCAAAGATGGTTATAACTGATGATAGGAAGGGGCAAAGCAAGGTTGAAAGGTTACAAAGTGAACAGCAGATAATATGAGGAAGCTAGATACTTGTCTCTGACTTTAACATGGAGCCATTCAAAGGCATTTAACATAAACTGTGAAAACACACAAAGAAGGCACAAACCGAAATGATTCTACACCGACAGAAGTTGGTAGAGGTGGGCGTCTGGAAACAATGTGTGAGGTACCTGCAGAGTTTCCCACAGCTTTTGACCTTGGTACCATTGTTTCAGCCCTAAAACAACCAACAATTACAACAGACTATTGTCAAGCAATAATGATGATTCTATAATTATGTAGGATGGATAACAACACCCAGAAGGTCAAACAAGGGGTCAAACAATAGGTAAGACGTTCAACTGACACCAATAACAGCAACCTATGAAAGGAAGAAAGGATTTTCGTGTAGATCTCACTAAATTGGAACTGCCTGAATTCTAATACATGGAGTCAGTTTTTTCAGTTACCAGTCAACTTGCAATTCTATCAGTCTGATACCGTATTATTAAGCCAAAATGTTCAGGTGATCTCACTGAGAAAAGAAATAAAAAATCAAGTTAGTTTTATATCAGATCCGGTTGCAGACACTTAAACTGACACCACTGCCAAAAAATAGCAACTAACAAAAACAGATCGATAACACAATTCCTTTTCAACAATAATTGACAACACTGTTTCTGAACACAATATTAATAAAATTAATAATATTAAAACAGTCCAGGATTCTCTTGTTTTCATTTTTTTCCGTATATTTATATATTAACAATATTAATAAAAAAATTTTTTAAAGCAACACAAAAATTCTTGCTTTCCAACTGTGAAAAAGTTTATGCATATTCTTGCCTTCTCAGAGGTGGTGCGGGTCGTTCGGGTGCAGGAACTGGTTCCTCCTTAGGAGACTTGGAAGAAGAAATGACAACGATGGGATTGTTGTCGTAGTTTGAGATAAGCCGCTGCATATCAACTACCTTCGGGTTAGGAGCAATCTGGAAAACACATAACACAAAAACATTCAAACAGTTAAATTCTTCATTCAAATAATCCAAGTTCAGTGTTTCATTGTTTGGTTTGGTGCATAAAATGTGTCCCACTTAAATTTCTATCAGAGGTCCATTCAATGTTGAAAATTAAATTATTACTTTTTATTCCATGATGTAGAGTCCTCAAGGATAATGTAAAATCAACAAGGACAGAGGAAAAATTAATAGGAAAAATTAATAATATTTTAATACTTTATCACAAGTGCAGCATCACATTCAGCTTTGCGGATGAAAAGCATAAGGGAGGCAATCATTTAACAGGTTAATGGTTGGTAAGACTGGTGAAAACAAAGAAATGGGTCTAATTATTATCAATATTAACCTGCTGATCTGCAAAATACCTTAAAGCAAAGCAGACTGGATTGCATGTATCAGTTAACAGATTGGTAGTGTTTTGAATGTGATTAAATGGTCTGAGTTGATAAGAGGTTTTTCCAGATCAAATCTTAATAATTGAAAACCATCATCAAGACAAACATTAGGTTCAGAAAAGTAGCAAAATACAGAAATGCCTGCTTCACTTGCAAATGCTACCACAATCAGAACAACATATACATACCTGTATGTATGGACCTGAACATTTATTCAAGATCTAAAGATCCTCTCAAATGCACTGAAAATATGGCAGTTCCAAAACTGTGCAACTTACTCCAAGTGCACAACAAAAGGCAAAGTGGTATAAAACACAGTAAGTGCAAATCAACTGTTCTAAAACAGAACTGTCAGAACTCAAAAATGTCGCAACATACTGGTCCCACTACATGCAAAGACTGTCAAAATAAGTAATCAACCAGCACACACTGCACGTATCAAATCCTTCCAATTTAGATTTAACAGAATTAATCACCAGAGTTCAATTTTTAAAATTTTCAATATAGATTTGAAATGCAAGAACAAAAGAATTACCACACTGAAATATTGGTTAAATAATTTAATTATACTACTTGTACTACTTGTGCTTTTATACCTGAGCTGACTCAACAGGCCCCGGAATCACTGCTGGATTGGGAGGCGGAAGAGCAGCCTTTACTACGCTTTCTTTTGGTACAACCTCAGCACCAGCTTCAGGGCGTCGAATTTTTGGCACATTGAGTATCGTCACAGCTGTTTTTAAGAAAAAATCAAAATTAAGCTTTGCATGTTCCACACATCATTATTTATGTGGAGGGTAATTAAACAGTGGCAATTATATCATAATTTCTAAAGAAAAAATAAACAAGCCATTGCAGCTGTGAGAGGAAAATCCTCTTAAAACAGTCCAGGATTCTCTCGTTTTCATTTTTTCCAGTATATTTATATATTTATATTGATATCTGATGATATCAGGAACCAACTGGGATCTGGTAGCACAATCAGTAACATGGTCACTTCATGCTCTAACTATTGAAAGGTCAGGCCTGTTGAGCTTCCATGGAACAACCTTGGGCAAGTTGTTCCCACACAAGTCACCAAGCACTAGAATTTGTACCAACTTCAGTAGGGGATCAGAGGTCCTTTGTACGGCTGCAAGAGCATTGGAATAAAGTAATTGTAATAGCAAATATCGTGTGTGCTTAACCACCCAATTGCTGCAGTAGCATTTTCACTCCACATGTACATAAAATACTGTAAATGAGGTGTTGGCTAACAAGAGATGTAAGCATCACTATAGAAACAGATAATGACTTTGACTAACATATTCAACAGAGACACAGAATAAGCAATTTGACATTTGCTATTATTTTCATTTAATTCTATAAATCTTTACTACAGCTGTAAAACGTTATGTATGTATTTAGAAAGAGTACTTTTCAAATGAGTGAAAGGTAGCAGTACCACTATAAGCAACCATATCTGTTTCACTTCAACTCCTACAACAGTCTGCAAACATGCATACTGTTCCTGCTAACTCAGCTCAAGTTAAAATCTCTTCTCATGCTAAGACACATCAGTTTCAACAGACCCCACACAGTCATGCCCACAGTGCTTTGAAAAAGTCCCAAAGGGTGCTGCATAAAAGCTCAAATGCATACATAGCTACACACATACAGGAATTTACGTCAGAAGAGTCATACCTGTTCGTGCAGGACTTGCGAAGGAAGCACTTCTCAGGACACGTGGTTTCTCCGGTTCACTCGCTGGAGATGGAAGCACAATTGTACGTTCAACGCGGCTTCGCTGGACCATGTCGGACTGCTTCAAAGACAGACTGCTGCCCGGTCGCGCCATCGCAGCAGTGCTGCACTCACACTGACCAAGCAAAATCACAGAGAATGCATTAAGTAATGAGATTCCTGAAAGTCACTTCATAAATGAGCAGCTACTCCACACTAATTGTTTACATTCACCTGCAAATGAATGAAACTAAAGCCTTTTTAGAGGTTTGTCTGGTTGGTTGGTTTTCTGCCAAATCCTCAAAAACCTAAGCACCTTTCAAAGGCATATTTGCCATCCTCACACTCAGGATGTTGGCTTCTGCAGGACTCCAGTACCACATCCACTGCTTTGTCTTGAAATCTGTCGAAGAAGTAACTCCTTAAAGGTGAGACATAAAATTCAAGACACCCACATAGATACATATAAGCAATACATACATAAGTACACGCATACACACATCAAGAGCAAATACATGCATGCATAGAAGCATACAAACATGCTTTCATAAAATACATGTATATATCTATATCATACATAAATTAAATCTAATGCAAACATAAATATGCACATACATGTATATATACCTACATGCAGATATATACATACATAAGAATGGTCCTGTTCTTAGTCTTGGAAGCCCAGTGGTCGACCAAATGAAATTCATTAACTCTCACTGGTCCATTGGATGGACCACATTTTTTCCTGCTCTGTCTCCTAAATTTCCTGTCTCTCTTGTGAATTAAAAAACAGAAACAGTCATGCCAAGTCAACATCAAAAAACATCTCAGGACATACTGGCGTAGACGGATCCGAAGATCTTTCCAGAAGAAGATATGTCGCAGTCATGTGATCGTATCGTTTGTGAGCCAATGACTGTTCAACATCTGATCTCAAATATCCCATGTCCACCATTAGTCCTGTTCAAATGAAATAACAGGACATTTGGAAAATCTTTCCAGATGAGTTTCTACATTATTCAAATCAACACAATCTGATGTGCAATAAAATCTGATGCACTGAGAAAGTATTGTTTAAAATAGACTCTTTTGGGAGAAATTATTAAATGATAAATAAATGAATATACAACCTAGCTTCCTTAATAGATGTTTTGATCTAACTAGCAGCTTACAGGTCAAAAAAGACATATCAAAAGAATCGAAAGACATATTAAAAGAAAGAATAACAAACACTTTTCATATTCTGTTGTTTACATTGCCCATAGGCTTACACCAGAAACTTGTCACAACACTGTCTTTGGGAACCATATCACAAACCACCTAATAATAAGATCATGTTATAACGAGCTTATTTTCTAGAGCTGAATTAATTTCAGGATCCATGTCCCCAACCATGTTATATCAGATTATTCATGTTATAATTAAGAACGTCATGATAAGTCTTTGTTCTATTTAGAACATGCATTCATATAGTAAGCAGAAAGTTGATTTAAAACTGGCATAGATTTTTACCAATTATCCTGTTCTGAATGTGGCGCTGTGGTTCAACATATGGTTTCAAGTGATCATCCTCATAGCCGCTGTTAATCCATGTATCATTCATTACATTCTAAACATGATCAAGTGTTCATATATCTCAATTATGTATCAAACAAATTCAACAAACGTATCAAGCACCCATAAATTATTAGGATCAATCTCAAGACTTCCTTTTAAAAATGTTGCAAATATAAGCCTATCATACCATTACATAAGATACATAAAGCCTCTGCTCTGGGAATCCGGTCAGATGTGTTCCTAGCTAAATTGCGGCACAAACTGACACGTTTTAGAATGGACCAAAGATAGCAGTCCAGCAGAAATGGTTGATAAGAGACAGATCTTAAGTGAGGCTAATCTAGATGGACTAAGACTACTTACGTTAGCAAGCTACAACAGCATTCACTGAAAAGCATGAAAAAATCACATTTGGGTAGCTCAATACTGCTTAGTGACAGTCAAGATGTACAAGGTGACAATCAACAGTACTTAAAAAGTTCTTGCAAAAAACCTATGTCAGCAAACTCATATCCTACCACAGTAAATTACCTCTAGAGTCGTCCGTTTCAATGGATTCAGAGCGAGGAACTTCTTGAGGAGGTGTTCACACTCTGTCGACATGTAATATGGTATGCGATATTTTCCTCGCAATACTCGTTCTCTCAAATCCTATCAAACAAAATCAACAACCGGTGTTTGTTCTGTAACATCACAGACTATGTGATGTTATCATCCCAAAGTATCAGAGCAGTTTTACAGCAAACGTTCTTGCTGTTATTACATTTCATGAATTTTTTTGAAGTACCTTACTGGAAAGCAAAGGTTCACATCGCTTGGAAAGCACCCACAGAACATTTCAGGCACTTTCTAGGAAATCTCAATCTTAACCAGAGTCCAACCTTTTCATTGCAAAATTTTGTCCTCTAAGTGTTTCAAGTTTGCATCTGAATGGTCTCTACATACCCCTATATACTGGTCTAGCACGTCGTTTCTGATCATTTAGTTGGTCATGTACAGACTTTGTTCGGTAATTTTCTTTTTTGCTCAGACTTCTAATGTGACCTAGTCTGCATTCTTGGAGTTATTTCTCTCTTCACTATCATTTCTGAGTGTTTAGGACGGTGTCAAGACATTTGTTATTGTCTCGCATCTTTCAACACATCCACCCTGTGGAAGTTCAAGTTACTAGATGGATGGACACTGTCAAGCTTCAGCTGGAAAAGCCAAGAGGGTCCTTGAATTGGTGCTGATCACACTACTGTCCAACTGTTCTACTCTATGAGTAGCAGAACCAGGCAGGTATGGCCTGACCGGCGCGACCGCAGAGAGGTTGGCTGGCTGGGCGGCCAGCCGAGTACAGACCTGCCTGCCAAGCAAAGAGGAGCTTGACTGGAGGGAACAGCGTGAGATAGGGGAGTGTGGGCGACCAAGTAGCAGAGGCAATATATTTCAACATCATCCCGTTTAACGCGTGAACTTTTTTACACGCGGTATTGAAGGCGTGTCCCCCCACAACTTTAACGAGTCCACACTGTACTTAAAAGGCATTGTAATAAGTGTCTACATACATACATGCATACCATATACTTGATGGTTTTTTCTAGATATCTTGTCTAAAAGAAACAGAAAATGGCTGATTTAAATTACCATGCTTACATTGGAAACTAAGAAAGACAGAAATAAGCTACCAACCTTAAGGTTATGCCCATCAAATGGAAGAGATCCACTAACTAAAGTGTAAAGGATGACACCGAGACTCCAGACATCCACTTCAGGGCCATCATACTTCTTACCTAAAGTGAAATCAAACAGTAACTTCAAGACACCCGATAAATTCTTCAATACATCACTTTTTTACCTACTGTCAACAAACTCAAGCAAATTTATCTGGAGATTTCTGCAACACCTTCTAGGAACACAGTCTCGTCTAAAACTGCTTCTACAATAATCCACCTGACAGCCTAGATTTAAAAAACCACAGCTACAATCCTAAAGAATGGTATAGAGAGGAAAAACTTACCAACACACGCATGTGGTCCTGAATTGTCATGATCAAAATTTAATCGATTTGTTGCAGATAACTCATTTTTATTCACTGACTGCCATCTACCTCTTAGAATTCACAAGAGTTAAGACTAAATTTATAACAACTGAACTGTATTGTATTGCATTAGTAAATTTATAGAGCACCTCTTGCAAAAATAAGCTACTCTACAGCACTCATTTTAATGCTTTCTGTACCACTCAACCCATTTTAAAAGTTTATAAAAATATGCCATTAACGGAATATAGACATAAGGCGTTAAACTCTCACGAATATTCAATTCAGCATCTTTGTGAAATGCATACATACCTTGAAAAAGCTCAGGGGCTGCATATGGTGGACTTCCGCAGAATGTATCCAATTTGTTACCCTCTGAAAACTCATTGCTAAAACCAAAGTCGGCAATCTTGATGTTCAAATCAGCATCAAGAAGCAGGTTTTCTGCCTGTAAACATTTTAAACAAATTTCTTATCCAGTCATCTAATCTTATCTTTCTAGGTTTAACCCAATACAGACGAGTAGGTAGTGATTGGTAGTGTAGGTATCACGACGAGCAGGTAGTAATTGGTAGTGGGCATGTATTATTATCTAGACCACTCTCAGCCTATCGCAGACGTTATATTTTTGAAACCTTACATCAATTAGGCCAAGATATTATAATTAAGTACAGAAATAAGTGGAAGATATTTTTGGAATTCGGTTATAAACATAAAAATCGACCAATCAAATCGGACATTTAAATCGCGAATTTAAATAACCCAAAATGGCGGCGTGTTGTTGTTGTGGCCTTACTGACGACGAAATTCGGCAAATTCTTGATGAATTTGCATCAGATGATGACAGTTTTGACTCATTTGACAATAAAAACCTGTCTTTTGCTACCAGTGAAGAAGATAAAGTGGTTTTGGCTAAAGAACATTCTGACATCGACACTGAATTAGACGGCTACGTATACATGCTAGCGGACCGTCAAACTGGGTCAGGCGGATGACTTGGGCGTGATAGACAGGACTGAACAAGTAGCTAATTTTCCCATTTGACCCCTAACTGTGCCATTTACAAGCGTCTGTGGCAGACCAGCCCCTGATGCACCATTTTTGAAATTTTTCTAACTGCTTTTGGATAAGCTTTTTTGATGTGCTAGTTGAACAGACCAGGCCTGCATGGTGAGTAGAGTAGGTCAAATGCACAGAAGGCAGGTAAACCCCACAGAATAAAATGGAAACCTACTTCTCCTCTAGCATCTTATTTTAGAGAACAAGATCAAGAATCCCAAAAGCTGCCCCAAGAAGGCTCAATATGAATGTGAAGCATGTAAAGTTGCTTTGTGCAAAGTTTTATGCTTCCACATTTGCAACGAGCAAAATCAGATAGTGGTTCTGTGGAGTGTAAGGAAGGTAAGCAATATAGCACATCAATACAAATTTTAAAATTTCCATTCTAAATTGTCCTCTTAGAACTGTTCAGTGCAGTCTATTGAGAAAGAGGAGTCGATTCAGGAGCTTCATCCATCTTCAAGGTGACCATCCAGTGCACTCAGGCATTCATAAAAATGGCCCTTTTGAGAGCTACCAAATATCCGAAAAGGAAACAAACTTCAGTGTGTTTGCCTCTCTGTGTGCCTGGCTTGTTGTAATGTTACTGTTGTCCTGCTGGTGTGCATGCTGCAGTGTTTTTGATGTCGTGGTTGAATTACTATGTATGTGTTTGGGAGGTGATAGGGTGAGTAGGCAACATGAGTGCCCCAAAATTTTTCTATCAAAAACTGGACAGAAGGATTGAAAGAGTAGATAAAAAGCTAAAGAATGATGTTAACCTCAAGTCTGTATGCCAAAAATTACCAAGATCTGATAAGTTAAAAATTTCTTACTTTTTAGGCATTTCTTGTTACTCCTCTGGTATGACTACTGTCTGCATACTAAAAATATTATATCTCCTTCATTTATGAAAATATTTTCAAACTTTTTGGAGGTTTTGTCTGATATTAATTGCTGCACAGTTCAAGTGCTGACATTACATGAGTTGTTGCTGAAAATGTTTTCTATAGGGGTTTGAACATGAAAAAAGTTTTCAAATGGGGTGGGTACAGTTTGGGGCAACTATGAGTACCTCCAAAGATTTTTCTCTAAAACTGGAAAAATGGTTTGAAAGAGGAAATAAAATGCTAAAGAATGATATTAACCTCAAGTCTGTGTGTCAAAGAATGACCAAGATCTGATAAGTTAGACATTTCTTATTTTTCAGGTGTTTTCTTATATTTCCTTCAAATTGTACGACTTCATCTTACATACTAAAAATACTGTATCTCCTTCATTTATGAAAATATTTTCAAAATTCTTGTGAGGTTTTGTTTGGTATTGATTTCTGCACGATTTTTGTGCTGACACTACATATGTTGTCACTGAAATTTATTTTCCATAGGAACCTGAACATGAAAAAAGTTTTAAACATGGGGTGGGGTACGGTTTGGGGCAACTTTGGGTACCCCAAAATTTTTTGTATCAAAAACTAGACGAATGGATGGGAAGAGGAGATAAAATGCTAAAGATTGATGGTAACCTCATGTCTGTAGGTCAAGAACTGACTGAGATACAACAAGTTGAAAACTATTTAATTAATAGGCGTTTTCCGGTAAAAATCGCTCGTCGTCAGGGCCTAGGCGGAAAAATTTCTCTCGTCAGTTAAGGGTTAAAGTGCATAACACACAAGAGGTCACTTCATGACTGCTTTGACTGGGAAACCACAGCCACGGTCTGTTAAGTCAAGATCACAGAGGTCAGAGAAAACTCTAAACTACTTTAAAGCATTTAAAGTACATCAGAGTTGTGAATAAAATTATAATAATTATTATATAATTATTAATTAATAATTATTACTATAATAATATAATTTGTAATAGATGACAAATTTAAAAAAGGAAGAGAAATTTATTAAGAAAATCACTCATGTGCAATAAAATTTAAAAGGTTTAATGAAAATCGAACGCACAGGTACTAACTTTGAGATCTCTGTGAACAATGCGCTTCTGATGAAGGTAATGAACTGCTGAAACAATCTGAAAACACACACAAAAAGAGTAAAAATGTCAATAAACATAGTAAAACTTGTAACAATAAAGATCCATATATACACAAAAAATACAACATATTAATCATTTCGCATTTATAAAGCAAGGTTTTACGCACATAATTACACTTATTACTGGTAAGTATTCAATCTGTCACATTATTATAATTTTATTAACAAACCACATGTCACTGATGCAGATCATTGTTATAAAGTTTTAAGTCTGACTGCTGAAACTAAATGAAATCACAACAAAGCTTTTTGTTTAATACAAGTTTTAAATCTGAATTTCACCTAAAATAAAAGCTTAGAAATGCAATTGCAGATATAACCCACGATCAGCTAAAACCAATTCATAATACCTTTAGATTAGGAAGTAAATATTCCTCTATAATAAATAGTCTATTGATATTTGAATACTTTCAGAAATACCTGTCTGAATTTGGCCCGTGCTTCTTTTTCCTTCATTCGGCCGTGTGCCACAAGGTAGTCAAATACTTCACCTTGAAAAATATAACAAGAAATAATGTACAAATATTTAAGTGACATTGCATACCACAGAACAGAACCCAACTATTAATATCATAAAGGTAGAAAGTAGCTGTAGTAGTAGCAACACAACTGTCACCTGTCGAGATCTCCTGTACAGACCACGTCAGTTTTTTCTATTTCCAAAGAGTTATCAACAGTAGTTGCATTTAAAAAGCAATGCAGATTTCGCATGGCAGATTTCAGCATCTGACAGCTTTAATATTTCATTATTCATTTTTCATAATTCATACTATCATTAACAAAATTTTCAACATATACTACCTCCACTTGCATATTCCATTATGAGATACAATGTCTTTTCTGTTTCAATGACTTCATACAGCTTAACTGCAATCAAAAAATTATTTACATATTCAAAATGTACTCCATAAAAAGGCAACTTGATGCAAGAACTGGATACTGTCAACATAGATAACTAGCATTTACAAACAATCAACCAATTTATAGAATGAAATAAAAATAACGGAACCCTAAAATATTGAAAACAAAATAAAATATAGTTATAAATATGGCTTAAAATCTAGCCACACACTTGCAATTAAAATAATCAATAATCAACCTCAATAGAATCATTCTTGAAACATCACATCAATATCAAATCAACATACAGAGCATTGCATATTGTTTTCATATCGTATAACATAAACCACATACCTATGTTGGGGTGACTGAGAAGTTTCATAACCCTGACCTCTCGGAAAAGCTTAAAAACCAAACAACTCTGTTCAGTGGTTATCATTAATACTCAACTAGTACTAAATCATTCAATGTCTGAAATATAAACTCAAGTCATTTCACTTACATGTTTTAACAAAAAGTTATATGACATATCAGTCCCAGGACCATGACAGACAGACAGACAGATTCCTCCCTTTTTGGCTCAAGGGTCTAAGTGAATTAAATAAACACCTCTCTAATTCCTAGCTTGGGAAATATACCTGCAAATATCATTTTAGAAAGTTGTTTCATTTTAGATGATGTTATTCCTATAGCATAATTTTGCCAATAAGTAGTTTGTTCCATAGGAGGTGCTGCAAATTTACCAAGAGAATTTACCAATATCAATATAAAAATCTTGCCTTCTTTAAACTTGACTGGTTCAACTGAGTCTTGTCAATGATTTTAATAGCAACCTAACACAGAAAGTCAATCACAACAGGTTAAAGATTTCAAATGAAACACAGCTACAAAATCAGTAAAAATACCTACCTTACACAAGAATCTCCAGATAATTACAGCTGTTACATCTGTTACAATGAATAATCATATGCTTGTTTTTGGACAGGCTGAACATTTTAACTTCTAAACAGACAAGTATTAACTTATCACACTAAGTGGCATTTAGGAATTTTCCTTTGTACAAAATGGAGACCTAAGAAACACAGGAATCGAAAAGGACTAGAACAGGTGGACACAAGACAACATAAGGACACGTAAACTTAAAGTAAGTCAGTAAGTAAACTGTATGTTGCAAAATTCATCAGCCATCATTATTTCTCATCATCCTCAATGCAACATTGAACCCCAGGCACTCTGAACATAGTGGCGACTGTCAAATCAGGATGAGAACCTGCGGGTTGGGTGGTGCATCAGTGCAGAAGCCTGTGAGTGGTGACTCTTCCAGTTTTCTCAGCACTGGTTGCTTACTAATGAACTTTTGTTCTTAATGAACTTTAACACCATTTAGGCAACCAGAGGAAACACTTTTCTGAGGTACTTAAAAGGAGTTTTATTCAGTATCTAGTGTTTATTTATTAAGTATCAAGATACTACTACTACAATGCTACTAAGAAAGGACTGTCACAATAAGTAAGGTAGTGGTCAGTTTGTTGCTGTGCTGAATTAATTGTCCCCAAATGTTATATCAATTTGTCAGCAGAATCAGCAACAGTAGTTTCCAGGAATCTACAAACTATGCGCAACGCATCTCGCAATACAGCTTACTTCTTGCCCAGTAGGCATGTGCTTTGCAAGCTTCACTTTGGCAAAATTGCCTTTTCCAATTGTTTTGATTGGCTGGTATTTTCCAATGCGTGACTCGTCCACATCAGGAATTCGAGATGAAGAGGAAATCCTTGATATAGTCCTCTCTCCAGGAACCTATGAATGGCAGAACACATTTAACAGAACTAGTAATTTAATGCATTATAATAATAGGACTGGAATGTGCAGATTAAATATTAATAACTTTAACAATACTCATTGTTTGAAAGACCTCAGCCTTCTTAGCAGCTTTATAAAATATGCTTCAGTAGTCTGGAAATAGATTAAATAATAGTTATGGCCAACACATCAGCAATCATTCACTTGGTCATCATATTAGTGATCATTTCCCTGATCAACACAGGTAAATTTACATCTTTCACTGGATATTATTATAAATCCAGACATCTAGATTTATTTTAATCCTGCATTCACAGCATAAATGCTCTTGCCTGTAGATCAATGTAAACGAAGCTAAAAAGAATTCTACCCAATGTAATAATCGAAGAAGGAACTGATAATTTGCATGCCAAAAGTTTGTAAACTTTGAACTACTGCTGTTTTATTTTGTTCTGTAACTTTGCTAAAAGGGTTAGTCCAGAAAAGTGGCACTACGCACCTTCGCGGGCAGAGTTCGGCAGACTTTTGAGTCCGTGGTTATAGATTCTAGGACAGGCTTCATCGGTGGCATCCATGTTCCAGCCTCAGCCGGCACAGGGTTCATCATCTTCACCACTTAACACAACCCTGCTGTAAAGCCCAAATAAATGCAGCAGATCTGCAGATGACAAAAACTGGCTGAAACAGAAAGGTTTCTTTTGAACTGAATTTATACACAGAAGTGCTTCAAAATAAATTTTTGTCTCAGCAGTGTTCTTTCGTGTTGTCATTACTTATATCTTTAGACTGCTCGTCCAACTCCCAGGGCTAAGGCAAAGACATACTGCAAGCCAGCACATCGACTTACTGGCACAAAGGTAACAGTGACCACAGACAACCAAATATCCACAAGGGCACAAAAGATGTCCAGATAGAACAAGCCAGTTATTTAGTTCACACCCACCTGACAAGCAAATAGGAAATTCTTTTCTGTCCAACTATTTTAAGTTATGAGCATGAGTGAGTGTTTTGTCCACAGATGCTCAACTCTACACCCAGCAGAAGGGTGGAAGGGCATCCAGATTGCATTTCTGCAAAATATCATGAACACCCTGCCTTCTTACAAGTAGCATCAGCTCCACTACCAATTCTTGTTGCAAATTCAACAGTAATTTTTAGTTTAAATTAGTCCTAAGCTCTAATATAATTGTGAAGTTCATTTTCACCCTTCATTATTATAGCTGGAACAAGGAACAGGAATTGCGTATAGACCAGTTTGTTCAGAGGACCATCATGGCAAATAATATTTCACATGTAATAGTTATTCTTTGTTTCATTCGGCCACGACAGTTATGTGCTTGGCAATCCCTCTGGTGATCATCGAAAAAGACTTTGCATTATGCTGGGAATACATATCTGTACACACAATGTTTCATACATAATCACAAGAAAATGTGTAGAAGTCATTGCCATCAATGATGTTCCGCCAAGTGCACAGAAAGCATTCTAAGATGAACACATTTGTTAACACTTAGTACACTAGTCATTCTTTAATTTGCAACTGAAGACATCAAAATTGAGCATACATCCTAACTTGGTACAGCGTTTTGGATATCTGTAGGTTGGTCACCTTGCCCTTGGCACACAAGAATCCAGCTTAACATAATAAATTAAAAACACGAAACAACGGCACCAGTGAAATCATATGGTCTGACTTTCATGGCTTTCAGGCACAGTATAAATTTCCAGTATTTCCAATCAAGAAACACAGAAATGCAACTAATGAATATCGACAACGCCGTCTTTCAAATAACCTTATATCGATCAGTCACGCATCATCGATCCGGGTTTTAGTAAGCTTCTTAAACCCATTTTCGGGCAACGTAATTAGCGGCTGTCAATCAATTCTCACGGCCGAACTTCAAAAGACTATGTTTCAAAAGATACCACACCATATACGTAGTAAAACCCATCGACAATCACCGTGATTAAACTACAATTTTAGTCAAACCCATCGACAATCACCGTGATTAAACTACAATTTTAAAACTCACTGTCATTGCGATAATCTACACATTATGAATCCACAATGCAAACTGCGAAATTCCAACACCCAGATGGTTTATATTTTCTACCCGCCAACTGCTACAATACGCTACGCATTTCTCCTCATGACGTCACAGAAATACGATGAATCCGCATTTATATAAGCAGGAGCCGGCAGCACCAAAAATAGCAATCGACGTTTTGATGGCTACAGTAGTTCATTGGCAACCTCCAACTTCTTCGCAAATCTGAAATAACGATATCCGTTCGAAGTACTCTTCGAAATTGAAGGGCTATTCTAGAAAACATTTAGCAAACGAATGAAATGATGAATACAGTTAAAGAAGTACATTACCTGAGACTACTTATATTTCCTAGAATAAAGTTGGCATCCTTTTAAAACTATTGATTCCTTGCACCTCCTCTGCATCCCGCCTTAGCATAGAACTAGTAATAGGCAATTCCGAATGCTCCAGTGACTCAAACGTCGCCATTTTTGAGGCTTTTAATTGCAAAATATGGAGGAGGTGGGACTTTGCTTCCGCAAACTTAGACACAAGTTTCCTTCGTAAACCGGAAAAACAGTTTGATATTAGAAGAAGAAATTAAGTGCACTGTTAATTTCCATTTTATAAGGCCTCAGAAAGAAAATTAGGTTTGAGATGCTGTTAGTTACCTGGACATTTATGTAGGGCCTTCAAGAAACTCGAAAGCGTTCCTCGCCAGCCGCAGTGAGCCTAGGCTAATAATTCAGCTAGGCTTTTAGTGTATCTATGCTTATACTTAATTAAATAACTAACGAATCTTGTATGGTTATATATGCACACGTAAAAGTTTGTTTTTATAAAAAGATATAGGGACCTACGCTAGCAACGTTGTAACAAGCGTGGCAGATAGCAGCTTACTGTTGAATTTAGTTTGAAATCGGCAAACAAACAATTTCCGCTTAGCTTTCACCGTTGTTTTCTCGCCTGAATACACATAAGCTTTCTGAAGCGAGGATGTCAGTCAGTAAGTAAGTAAATAAGTTAGTAATTCGTATCGAGTGCAATATGCGATCTTACCCTTACTGTCTAGATTCGCCTTGAATGTAGTTCTGTTACCGACCGGAAGCCCACGTAACAAGACTACGTGTGCCGTGCGCGTAATCCGATGGCTGTTAAAATTTTAACATTTTGATCAATGTTCCGAAGCGCACTAGATTAAGACCTACGAAAAAAGCTGCCGTAGCCTATCCTAGCATTTCTCAAATTGTGAGTAACGAACCGCAAGTGGGTTGTGGGGTGCACCCAAGTGGGTCGTCAATTAATCCCAGAAAATCTCTCTTGCCTAAAAGCGTCATATATTGTAGAGCATGTCAACGATTTACAGAAAATAGTAACTTCAATGCTGGTTTCATCGGTATTCGTAGTTTTACGTTTCAATGCAAATATGAGACCTATATAAAACGGCGATCATTTTGAGCGAATCAAACTTACTGCTAGTTTTGTTCGATATTTTGGTTTAAAATTGAGTTAAATAAGGTTGGTAACTAGCCTACTCCTTTCATTAGAAAATGGAGTAAATACTATTCTGAGCAAAAACTTTACTGAATGGGTTTCGGCATGACCAAGTAATCCCAATGTGGGTCCCGAACTCCAGATGCACAAAACTTTTAGGGAAAATTGGCCTATCCCATACTTCGATAGGTTTACAAGGACAACGCAAGCGTAGCCCGAGCGAACGAGTCATGCAGGATGAACTGGTCAAAACCGGGACTTCTCCGAGTTCCGCACAACCTCTTATCTTCGCGATCTTACAGCAGGATGGGCCCAAGCCCTGTCGGATCAGCGGCGCCAATCCGGAAAGAGACAGCGATTGTTTCGGCTGTGACTCAGAAGCACACCAGTTAGTCGTTTTCCCGGATGCCCTGTCGTCCGATATATACCCGAATACTTGCTTTGACTTTTGTATGCCATGTGTTTGCGCAGTACACGAATGCGTTGAATAGGCCTATATCGCTAAAAAAAAACAATGCACAATTATCTCATATACATGCATAACGCCGCTTCGCCGTTCTACATCTAGCGCGGTGCATGGAACGACACGCTTTATTTAACCCTGATTGCTCAGTTTGCAATTCATAATCGGGCTTGCCCGACGGCTGCTGTTTCACGCAATACTTGACTGGTATTCCGCAATACTTGACTAGTAATCTAATTACTGTCGTGGGAAATACCTTTTCCCGACGATCGTTCGGTGGTAGGGAAGCCCTTAATGCTAGTCCAATTTATCTACTTAACATGACCGCCGGCGTTTCTTTGATCGGAAGCTTGCAGAGCCAATTATTTATTTGATGGGGAAAAGGGTGCTGAAATGAAATACGGAAGTATTTATTTAAATTGGATTAAAACATAAATCGCTAAATTTTAAGAAACGAACTAAAGTGAATGAAACAACTTATATATCAGGCAATTATGTAATTCTTATGTTAACTAAATAAAATTATATCATTATTCATAAAAATTACATTTATAGCCTTGTGGTCGGTCCGGCACATTTTCCCGACTTGACCCTCGAATTCTGACCTGGAACCGAAACTGATCAAACAACCTGACTCTCGCGGACATGAATTGATATAGCTCTGGTGCATAAGTTGGTCCTCCTGACGCCGCTTTTGTGTGGCGATGAGAAATTTCGGAATTTTACGTGTGCATTTACATTTACGTTACACTCATACGTATAGGCCAAGCATCAGTTGCATACGTATTTACAGCGAGGATGGACATTGAATTTTGCTGTTGGACATAACATCCCTTTGGCGCAGCATCGGTCCAGGTTTGTGCAATGCAAATTCAATGTAAATCTTCAGTGAATGACCAGCCGTGTGGTTCATGTATGACTTATACCAAAACTCGGCTTTGAACTCAATTATAAGGACGACCTCTACTGCATACACGCGGGCACCCCTACCCCCGTTGCAGTAGGCCTATTTCTAAGTGTGTCACTGTCCGGAAACATTTCAATAAAACTTCAACGCGATCTTTCCCGCGAGGATCTAAAACCAAAGTGTAGGAACTTGCAACACTCCATGGCTGACGTCGATCCGCGCAGGCGCAGGCGTAACTATGTCAACGGCCTAAATAATTGATGCAATGCTATTGGCCAACAGTCGACGTCTAATACTCATGAGCCGCTGCGTTACACAGGCTGCGTGCCGCAACGTGTCGTCTATACATGCACCGTTTAGTCGTTGTCGGCGATCTCTAGCACGAGGCAGCTACTCTTCCTGTTCTGCGACTTTCAACACGAGTTTCTTGTTGCGTTGTTAGCGAAGAGAGGGGAAGGCATCCATAGTAGAAGGCCGCGCGCAACGCAAAGGTTTCCGTCTCGATGAGATGGGAGAACGAACGAATTGAGAAGTCTGACGTGTATGCCGCTATAATCGCTATATACACAATAAAGCGAGTAAACCAAGCTGCTCTTAATGCATTAGTCGAATTCTGTGCTTCAAAATTATGTTCGTCTGACACTTTTTTCGTAATGTTTTTCGTTTAATATTTTCCTTTCAAACGTCTGAGGCCCAGACGATAATATGTAACCGAAAACTAGGATCGTGACTTGTGGAAAGACGCTTTCACAGGGTAAAGGAATGCTTGGGATTTTTAATTCCTTTGACGGCCTGTGCGAAGCCTTCTCCTGTCAAGATCGGTCCGCTACTGTATTTTCTGTGGCTAATGACTGTCAAATCCTGTCGCAAGGTAAGAACGACTAGCTTGTAGATGTATACTGCAGCACCAGTTTCAATGCGTCCTACTTGTGACTCAGTCCCAGATTTTTGTAGTGATGACAATGAACTTGTGACAATGACACATTTCGACTAAGGGAGAAAATCAGGCGTAGGCCTACAAATAGGTCGAAGTCTTCCGAAGATTTGAAGTTTCTAACAACACCAAGAATATTTGCATGCATGGTCCACAGCTGCAGGAACTGGTGCTGGCCCCCATCTGAAAAGAGAGGCCGCTCAGAACCTCATAAAGCAGACGAACCTTTACTAAAGGGTCCATAGGTGCAACATGCGGGGGGATCGAACTTTAAAGTTACCCTACTGATAATGGCATAAGTATGGGTGGCCTAATAAACTTGATAACGGTTCTCGTACTAGGGCATCCTACTATTATTATTATGAAAATATTAACACGCGCAGCAACACTGAAATGCAAATCTGAGATTCTGTTGGTCAGTCGCCAGGTAAAATGCAGTTAGATATCCAGGTGTTTGAAAGCCAGTGAGAAATAGTGAGTTTTAAGGCGTTTTTAAAAGGAAGGAATAGAGTTCGCTCGACAGGGGACGCAGAACTTGTTTAGCCGGGCGACGTCCGAACCTGGAGTGAATTCTGCTGTCGTCTTATCCATGGTGCTAAACGGGAGTTCAGGTGGTAGTTCCCACGGTTTTCCACCTCGCAGTGGGGAAAGCCTACACCAGATAGGCCTTCCCATTTCCACAAGTCAGCCATTTCCGCCGTGCTTGTTTTTAAAGACGTTCTTATTTCCCCGGGGTTCTCAAGCATGAAACGCCTCTGAGTAGTTTGTTCTGTAAGAAGCGCTATATAACTTACCAAATACAATACAATACAATGCCACAAGGATGCAGTCCTCCCCCCCCCCCCCCAACTCGTGGTGCACTACCCGCTGCTGCCCACTCCTTCGCCTTCCACGTTAGCCAACCGTTTTCGGGGTTCCTGCAGAAACTGTCCACCTCGCGTAGCGCCCTAGGTGGCACTTTAGCCGAAACCTTCACCACTGATGGCATAGCCTCAACAGGCAATCCCCTACTTGGTTATTTCACTCTCTCATCACGTTGAGGTGTGAGCCAGACTTTGTGAGAGAACTGTAAGAACGTATAAATGTCCTTGAGCGTCCAGGTGGCCAAAAAAGGCAGCTTAAACATGTTTCTGCAATGTCATTAGTTGCATTCCTTTCTTCAGCTAAGATTTAAATATTAAATCTAATTCCTTGAGAAGAGTCACTTTTGGATAGGCCATCCGATCATTAATTTAAAAGAAGAGTAAACAAATGACGCAGGCAAAGCGGAATTGGCAAAGCAAGTAGGTAGTGGCCAACTAACTCAGTGTCTATTACAACCCAAAAACATTCACTGACATTTTGCATGGTAATGAATAACGCCGGCTCTCACGCTAAACTAGACGGACTTATAATATCAATGCATGTGTCTGGCTGGGGGCCACGTTTTGATTTTATGGCCGTATTGAGGTCTGCTGTTACCAGAAATTACGTGTAATAAGACGGTGCTCTGCAAAGTTTCTTCCAAAGCGCCTGTATCGATACAAGAGGTTAACAGGTTCGCGAGGCTCCTGTCATCTGGGTAGCTTTCTCTCGGCGCTATATAACTATTGTGTTTTTGCATAGTCAGAGGAGAAGTTGATGGATATTGGCTTGTTTTGCTGTTTCCTACCTTCGATCGATAGGCTTCCTCTCACATTTGCGCCGGATTTGCCAACTCTGGTCTAGGCCGACAAGTTCCACTCACCAAACCACTTCTGAAAATCTGTTTATGACTGTTTTTAATTACAGAAGCAAGCTTTATTTCTTGCAATTGCCTATTGATGAAAGAAATCCTACAAAGGTTTATATGAGACGCAGTATACAGCCTACTGCGTGGTTACTCATCAGTGGAGCTATGACCGGCTTAAGGTTTACTACGAGAGCTCGATTGGCGTTGCAATTTTTATTTGTTTCTCGTTCAGATTGTGAATGGGTCAGTGGAAAATATTTTGATTCGGTTAAAACTGTTTTTGTTTTTGTAATACTATACACACGATAGCATTAGATCCAGCTGCATAGATTGCTTTAGACTGGAGCTTATGAACGCAGCTCGTAGCTCATGTATACGCTACATGAGCTTAATCCTTCACGTGCAGAGTTGGTAAAACGTTGGTTTAACCAGACTGACAACGTATGCGCTGTGGATGCTGTGTGGGTGCGTTGAACGTATCAGTGAATGAATAAATGAAGGATCGAATGCACTAAGGATCGAACTGCGCGAACGAACAAATGCACATCGTCTTCATTTGCTCCATATTCTTGGACGAACGAAACCACAGAACTAACGAACGAATGAACGAACGAACGAACGGACGAACGGACGAACTGAGCTGACGAACATGCTTTACGAACGAACGAACAAATGCCCTTCATCTGTATTTGTCCGTGTTCTTGGACCTCGTACAGTAAATGAATGAAACAATGAATGAACGAATAAAGGAACAAACAAATTGAACACAGAACTAACGAACCCGATTTACTAACGAACGAACAAATGCCCTTCGTCTTTAATTGTCCATGTTCTTGTTAATTGCGTTTCGACAAGTGTAGTTGTTTGGCCAGCCTTATGTAAACTTAGATCTTCTAAGACTCTTTTATAGCGCTAGAGATTTATGGACCCTTCTGAGGCACGGTACAGTAGGCGCACATGCATGTAGGCGAGCACCTGTTAATATTTAATCTGTCTGGTGCTTTTTAAATTCTAAGCAATCTCTCAATTCATTGCACTTTCAGAGAACAACTTAGCCTTCTACGAGAGTTGGCCATAACATGTTGTCTTAGATGTATCGCACGAGTGCTTACTCAGTAAATATATTTAAATATATTTGTTATTTTGTGTCTAAAGTTTGTAAATCATAGTGTTTTTGTTCAGCTAGCTTTCTCTCAGTATCTGCCTGCCTGCCTGCCTGCCTGCCTGCCTGCCTGCCTGCCTGCCTGCCTGCCTGCCTGCCTGCCTGCTAGTCAGTCTGTCTGTCTGTCTGTCTGTCTGTCTGTCTGTCTGTCTGTCTGTCTGTCTGACTGCTAGCCTTCAACCTCCCGATCTCTCGAGTGTAGCCGTAAGCGTTGGACATTAATTATTGTGAGTCGTATCCTGCAACTGCCTTTCGTTTACTTTGCAATTTCTGAGCAAATAGGTTCAAGTAAGATTTTTCTTAATCACAGCCATGATCTCAAAATTTCTACGGCTCTAAGTCACGGAAACCAGCTTATACACAGGCGCATAATAGCGTAGTGTCTTTAAGCAGGATTTGTTTCCCTATATTCCTCTAGCGTCCTCAATAAGCTGCTGGAAACTGTAACGTTTTAAGCGTTTAAAGCGATGGGTATTTATTTGTTTAGGTACTTTACTCTGAATTCTCTTTGGCTGTTGTCTTTCATCATTAGCTCCCTAAGACTCCATTTTGAGCTTTAGGTACTCCCCTAGAGAATAAAGATGGTACTGGTTGGCCAACTGTATCTAACCAAGAGTAATGTAATGTAATGGACAACTTAATGAAGCCTTATAGAGCGCATTTAGAGACAGTTTAAGAGCTTATATAATAGGCTACTGGTGTTTTTCGTGCGATTAGCTTCGAACTCTGAAAAATATGATCAGTCCCGTGTGCCAGTAACGGAATGTACAGAAGAGAAAATCTAGGTTTGGTCACCTGTTTGTTTTTGAAACACTAGATCCGCTTGCGAAGAAAGACCCGGTGAATAAAGAGCTCCAGAACACATACACACGCGGCTGAGCAAGAAGATGTATCAGACGGATGGCGTCCAGTTCGTGGTCGTTTCGAGCACAGCGTCGTCCCACGGAATGGTCGATCCAGACGGAGTAAATAATACTCTCCAGTGCGCCATGTTTGCCTTCTGTCTGTCGTTCGTCGTCGTCGGTTTCACTTGCGCTTTCGGTTTCGTCGGAAATTCCCTGGCCATCGCCACCCTATGCAAGGACCGCAGCCTCCAGAAGTCCGTGACCCCATTCCTGCTCAGCGTCTTGGCCGTTGCCGACATGGTTTTTCTCATTCCCGTCGTCGTTGTCATCATGATACCATCCTACTGCGCTTACTATCGCTCGTTGTGCGCGTTTCCCATACTCCGCGCCATACCCTACATCGAGCAATACGGCTGGGCTGTTGCAAGTACGACGCACATGACGACCGTGTATCTCACTGTACTCGTCGCTCTACATCGGTACGTCTACGTATGCAGGCCAGAGGTCAAGGGCAGGTACTCTGGCCACAGGCGAGCCAAGGTCCACGTTTTCCTAGTTCTTGCCTTCGCCTTCATCTACAACCTACCGCGGATCTTCGAGTACGAAATTATCCCCGTATCTCGTGAGTTTGAACGGCAGCAGAACCTATCGCAGAGCCTCTGGTACATTTGGTATGCTCCCGACGTCAATGGCACACCTTGCTGGAAGCGGATGGTCTTTACCGAAGTCGGCGGCTCCGTCTGGTTCCAGATCATCTACAAGAACGTCTGCTTCTACCTGTTCATGTATCTGATTCCTCTGGCTGTTCTTGTGACGGTCAGCATCCGGCTGCTGCAGGCACTGCGCAGGCGCAAGCACGCAAGCATCCAGCCGCCAATCAGCCGTAAACAACAGAAGCGTGACGATAACGTTACCGTCGTCTTGGTGATAGTGATCGTCCTGTTCATCGTCTGCCAGACTCCCACCGTTGCCCAGCGCCTTGCTTTGGCCTTGTCCGGTGCCGAGGGCATGGCCTGTGGACATCCCTACTACTACATCGAACGTTCGGCCGACTACCTTGCTGTGCTCAACGCCTGTCTCAACTTCGTCGTTTACGTTATGTTTGCAAGAAGCTTCCGACACATTCTATTGACCGAAGTGCTGCATCTGAGACGCAGCGGCTCCAGCGGAAACACGGACGCGGAGTTCTGCAGCGAAATGGACGAAAGCTATCGACTCAGCTCCGGAAATGTCAAAGATCTGGCAGCGTTGACTGTGGAACCGACTGTGGAACCGCTTTTAGACGGCGAACCAGCGATAATGCAGGAACAGGGACGCTCATAGTCTCTGCTCTAAGTCTATGCTCCGCATTGGGTGCAGTTTGCAGTCTGCAGTTTGAACTTTAGGCTGGCTTAGGCTGTTTTCTGTCGAGGATATATCCCCATGTATTTCGCCCCTACTCATAGGTCTTCCCCATTGGTTCAGGTAATAGACTGTCTCCCAATGGATATACATTTTCCCCATGCCTTTCGATCCTAACCACAGGTCTTTCCCAATGTTGCCAATTTTACATCGCAGTATGGATCCGCAAATACGAAACCTTAGTCAGGTTTAGCTCTGAAGCCAACAACATTCAAAACAAGCTAATATCGGAACTTTATAATCGTTCTTAGTCTAAGTTCCACAAACATAATAGCTCCAACCAGAATGCGATTTAGTGTGAAAGGGGGAACGTTCCCCATTGGTTCATATTATTGAAGATACACTTTCTTTACATGTTTCACAAAGACCATAATCTTCCCCTATTGCTGCCAAACAGAAATCGCAAAATGCATATTGAATACGACGAAACAGCTAACATCGGAATCATCACAGTGTATTTCGCATGCCAGTGGAGCGATCGGTTGTGCAACTGACGATCCAGCCAAGTGCCAAGACTGAGGCTGCCAG
Source organism: Norana najaformis (assembly GCA_964023275.1). Lineage (NCBI taxonomy): Eukaryota > Metazoa > Annelida > Clitellata > Crassiclitellata > Hormogastridae > Norana > Norana najaformis. The sequence goes on from OZ029919.1 coordinate 23,468,580, forward strand.
CACACCATGTGTCTGACAATAAAATGACGTGCAATACGTGACTCACTAGGGGAAAAGGTGCCAAAACTGGGGTGCGTTGTTACAGAGAAAATCAAGTTTTAATGTAAATGCGGGTTATTTTTCACAAATTCTTTTTCCTCTTTTAGGCTTGTACTTATCTAAATAATGCTGGGGCTTCAAAATTTAATTGTTAGTGAGAAGCTAATTTATATGACAAAAATTATTATTAATTAGTAGCTTCTATAGCGCCGTTTTCTAATGCAGCATGAATGGGCACCTTTGTGAGTCTCAAGTGGGCAGCTGAAGCTTATACGCCCCTCTTAATATTTAACGTACATATGTCTTATATGGGTCTGCTGGGTAGGTATGAACCGGGATTATTTAATATCGAATTAAATGGCAAAATACTATGACATAGGATCGGAACTGTATAAGAATTTTATCCTAGGTCCATTATTTTACTACAGTTGTATACTATTACCTAGACTACATGTTTAAATGGCTTGAAAATTGGGCAAACGTATAGGCAACTTTGTGGCTGTCATGTGCACAGCCCAAACCCACAAGCATATCTAAAACTTACACATATTTTTATTCTATACGTACATATGTTTTATATGGGAATGTTGGTTGGGTGTGCGCTACAGAAAGGTGCTACAGTTTAAGCCTGCAAAAAGAAATATGTATATATGTATATTATACATGCATGTAAAATATATGCATATATGCTTAAATATTCCTAAATATATTTTAGTATTTCTAAATATGCATATAGAACCGATATATTCAGTGGCGCAACTTCACATTTCGACCCTACCCGCAGATTACTCATGCCAGACTACATCTCCGAATTTTGTATTCGAGTCGGAGATAATGAGAACAGATGTCGGCTGAGGTCCTCGTCGAGGAACCATCTGCAGGTCCCAAGGTCTACCACGCGGTTTGGCGAAAGCTCTTTCTCGATTGCCGGACCCACTGCGTGGAATAGCCTTCCCGACCACGTGAAGAATGCTCCCTCCTTGGATAACTTTAAGAAAGGGCTTAAAACGTTTCTATTTAAATTATCGTATGACTGTAGTTAATTTCCTATTGTCGCCTGAACTTATGTACAGCGCCCTTTTCTTCGGCCTCGGCCGTGTTACGGCGCTATATAAATTGTCTTATTATTATTATTATTATTATTGCCCCTCTGGAACCTGTTTCCCACCCAATTAACAGCGTCTGAGCAGGAACCATCTTTCAGGGCCCAAGCCCTCTAGCTGTTGCTGGTCACGCCATAGTTACGCTATTGGGTATATTTATTCTATCGACGGCTGCTATACCGTATATGTATCTACATATATGCAGGCCTGAGACATACGTACTCGATTTCTGTGTCAAAGACCGACTTTGGTGTTGGTATACAGTATATTCAAGTGACAAGTTTGTCTAATTGTATCTGTGCAGTACATGATGTGAAGACTAAATAGCGATTTAACATTAAAACTGTGGTCATGCAGTGTGATCCTCCTCTTCTTCTTAATATTTTTAGTTCCTTAGGGGATACAAAGATTCAGCAAGTAGCACGAGTTCGTGATGAAAATTTATTTTTGGATTGAGGCTACCACAGAAGTTTTGTACTTTTCACTTCGCCTTATTTGCTTTATTTAAGGCAGCTCTGGTCTCTTTCCACATAGCTATCTATCTATCTATCTATCTATCTATCTATCTATCTATCTATCTATCTATCTATCTATCTATCTATCTATCTATCTATCTATATATATATATATCTATCTATCTATCTATCTGTCTGTATGTCTGTCTGTCTGTCTGCCTACCTCTCTGCCTGTCTGCCTGTCTGTCTGTCTTCTGTCTATCTATCTACCTACCTACCTACTATCTATCTATCTATCTATCCATCGATCCATCGATTCATCCACTCATCCATCCACACATCCATCTACCCATCCACCCTCCAACCAACCCACCAACCAGCTCACCCAGAAACTCATCTGTCACCCATCTACTCACCCTCCGACCAACTAACTCGCCAGCCCATCCATCCACACATCTATCGATCGAATCACCCACTAACCCACCTACCAGGGCCTGCGCTGCCAGCGGTTGATTCCTCAACCATTGACATTATGCTCTATTCCTCGACTGAGCGGATTGCATGCAGACTCACCTTTCCTTCGTAATTAACTCATCGACTCAAAGGTCGCCGACCAGAGCTGAAAAAGTCAAGTCGCGATCAGATGTCGTCTTTTGCCATGAGGTGGACCCAACACTAATACTCACGGCACTATGGGCTCAGCCATTAATCTAACTAGCCACTATATTATACCTGCTTAATGGCGACCTTTCAGTAATGTCTTGAGCATTATTACAGGTGCGCTGTAGAAGTTCTTGGTTTACTATGATAGTGGCGCCACCTTGGCGTGTTTACACGGACATGGCTCAGCGCTTTTGAGAGGTACTTGAAGAGCGCTATATAAGTGCTTGTTACATTACATTACATTGCATTATTATATTTGTCATGTTGTATTTAGTGTCTCTGCTTTGCTGAATGCAATGTTCAGTACATTGCGATGCGTTTTCACATCAGGTACACACGACTATTGCACGTGCATACTGTTAAATAAGCTAAGTGCACTGGGTGTGTGTACTGTTCCTCATTCTCGATGCAACGCGTTTCAGGGACTCTGAACACGATGTCATCTGTCAACTTTGGATGGGAATCCGTCAGTTGGGCTCTACGTGTGTGCGGGAGCCTTCTGTTGGTAACTTTCCTAGTTATCTTAGCACTGTGTGCTAACTGGTGAACGTTTTGTTCTAAATACTTTAGCATTAATTAGGCAAGCGCAGGCAGTGCTTTTCGAAGTATTTAAGAGACGCCATATTAAGTGCCTAGATAATTAACATTGACGAAAGAGGAGGAGAGGCTGCTGGAGAGAACAGAAATGAGAATGCTGCGATGGATACTTGGAATCTCACTGAAAGACAAGAAAAGGAATGAGTATATCAGACAGAAATTGGGAGTGGCATGTATATCTGACAAGGTACGAGAAGCCAGGTTGAAATGGTATGGTCATGTGATGTGGAGAGAAGAGGAAAACTGCATTAAAACACTTAAGACAGCAGAGGTTTATGGACGCCGCAGTCGGGGAAGACAAAAGAAGAGATGGGGAGACATGATTCGACAAGATTTAAAGCTTCTCAGACTGAAGAAAGAAGATACTGGAGATAGAAACAAATGGAAAAGAAGGATTCATGCGGGCTGACCCCTCCTTAGGAGGGATTAATTCCAGCCAGAAGGAAGAATATTAAGTGCCTAGATAATTAACTGTAATGTGGCGGGAATTGATGTGACAAGCTGTGATCTAACTCTCTTCTACAGCTTACGTAAATATGTGAATAACTTTCGATACATAATTTTAAGTCACACGATATCGTCATTCCATTTGTTGAGATTTATGCATCGACGTGTACTGTAAAGTCAAACAATGCAACTGCTTATATTAAAAGCCTTTTCAGCATTAGTTCTAAGAGGGGTTTTGTGGTGCGATGCGACTAAGCATCAACTTAAGATGTAAAATAAACTCTCTTGTGAATCTCCTTACAGAGAGGAATAACTTGACAAATTAGTTTCCGGGGTTGAAAACAACTGAATACGCAACGACCCCTGTTGTTACCTACGTACACATGTGTGTGTGCGCGTGTGTATGTGGCATTAGTTCTAAAAACAGTTGGATGAGCGAAATCTAAGACTATAGTTTGAGAAGGCTGGATGATGAAAATCCAGTATCGCCTCCCTCGACTCTTAATCAAACTGGGAAATCTGAGTCTAATTATTGCGAGCATCCTTTGGCGGATTTCCTTACCTGTATTGTCCTGCAGTACAAACAGGTATATGTGTACATATAAATATATATACATGTGTTTACAAGTATTTATGCTTATTTATGTCTATTATGTAGTATTAAATACAGCCGTATATATGTATATGTATGTCTATATGTTTATCTATATATATATATATATATATCGGATGTTGACTGCTTACCATATGGGATCTTATGTACAGTGTTGGAAGAGAAGAACATTTATACTGATACACGTATTTATGGAATCTATATATGTATATATACGTGTATATATATGTATATGATATTATATAATATCACCAATACAAGACTTATATCTATAGCTCGTATGATAGTCTACTGTCTCCGGCTAGTTGGCTTTGGTAGATACGTATGTTTCTTGTTTTCTCTTATTTACTGAGTGAGAATATACGTTTGGAAGATGCTTAGTTTTAAGAGCAGAAACGAGTTCAGATCTCATCAAAGATAATAGCTTATGTGGCGCCTTTGTAATAATGCATTTTAAATGAGTGGATAGTCCCTGTTAAGTGAAAATAACAGGCAAACTCCAGTCCGGGATCAGTGCCGTTGAAATCCAGAAGACAATCATTGGAACAGAGAAACAACAGACGAGGGATAAATGTGATCTTATGTGGATTGATGTTTCACGGTGATGTTCTAAAAGCCAAAACAGACTCAGCGAGAAAAGTGTTCCTAAGTATGAAGCTAGTTTTATAACTAAGTATCAGACTACACTTTTTGATGCAGGCTCTAACGCATTCATGAGAACGATAAGTTGCCGTCTGTCCCTTAAAAAACTTTTCGTTCCATTATGAACTGTTGCTGTTGAAACCTGTTGCTATTAGAAACTGTTGCTATTGGAAAACTTTACTACTGAAACCTGTTGCCATTGGAAAACGTTGCTATTGGAAACTTTTGTTACCGGAAACTCTTGCTATTTGAACATGTATTTTTGTTTTTCTAAAAGAAAAATTTAAAATGTCGTATTGATATTTTGATAATAGTATGGTTGGTCTCACTCTATAGAGAATAATACTTGTAAATAGGACTATACTATCTGGAATTTTGCACACAGTAGGCCTGTTATCGAGTGGTTGGTTGTAGGCCGCGGCGTGACTTAGGCCAAAGCTGAGTATTTTATTCTTTATATTTGAGAGGCGCTTACAGTAAAATGCGCTATAATCTTATTCAGATGTATATATTTACGAATTCATTGTACACAATCCACTGGCAGTGTCTTGTTACTAGATTCTACATCTGCGAGAGTAAGAACTTTCTCAAGTTCACTTTGCAGTAAATGAGACTCGCAACCATGCACTGCGAGCAATAAAGCGACAATTTGAACCCAATAAGCCGTCGTGACATATAAAGGCGGCGCCGGATTGGCTCATGTTACATATGCGAATAAGGTCAGGTCGTGATCTACTACAACCTCATTCTGGACAAGAACGAATGTCGTCTAGCTGAACTAATGGCAGAAAAATTGGGCTGTCATCTGAAACTCATTCCATTACAAGCACTCACTGTTACACATTTACTATCTTAGGCAGCGTTTATAACTTGACAGTATAATTATGTTTCCATTTATAGCTGCAAGCATTATTCGTACATAGATATAAATATAACTTACATATTGGACAGCAAGAGTGCGGCTGTAGATATAGCTTTAAATACACCCATGTATACGTATATGTATATATATATATATATTGGATTTAAACCACTCACAATTTGGAATCTTATGTACCGTGTAAGAATATACTCTCGTCGAAAGTGTGGAGTTTTCCCACACACTCAACTCTGGAGTGCAGCTGTTAGTCTTGCGCACTAGTGGGGAGTTTTTCTGCACAGTAGTGTGGAACTTTTCACTCCACACTATTGTGTAGCTAAAAAGTGCACATTAATGTGGTTTATTCAGCACTAAGTACCCTACTTTATCTGCTTTATTGTTAAGAAATTTTATAAACCGCTGTGAATAAACGCTTCACATAAGTGTTGAATTATTTTCCTTCATAGTGAGTGTGGAACTTTACTTCCATCCCTTTTTGCCAGATTGTAGAACCACGTTTAAACTGATGTATGTATGTAGGCCTATCTACTTACATATATTCAGGTCCCCTCATCAACGGTAACATACCGAGTCCGTATATGAACCAAATCACTCGCGGGTTAACCCGATAAACATTTGTAACTGTTACAATTATATATATACGAATATGGCTCAGTGAAACGAGACCATCCAAAGTTGTCATGGTGGTTATCCTGACATCCACTTGATATCCAAGACGCTGTCCTTAAGCAGAGACTGCTGCAGCAGGATGTTGCCTTATCTCTTTGGCGCCTTCAATATTTGTCTAGGCGACAGTAGCCTCTGGCAGTGAAAACCTTATTAAATTTTTCATCTCGTTTGCAGCGGTTGAAGACTTTTGTGACACTTTCAGGCACTTGACCTGTTTTGAAGATGACTGGGTTTGGTTGCCTTGCAAGGTGAGTCAGACGCTGCGCCTTGCATGGCATACAGCAGTAGATTTTATATAACGAAGTTCGTGTGTACATGGATTCGTTTTTATGCCTGCTCTGCTGATACTAATTAAACATTCACTTCATCGTTTGCAAGTGGTTGACTGAGTTTTGTTGATTTTATCTAGACTTGTTGCAATTATTGTTAATCTGTTTCCGTTGTCATCGTCATCATCATCATCATCATCATCTTCATCATCTTCATCACCTTCATCACCTTCATCATCTTCATTATCAGCATCAGCAGCATCATCAGTTGTCATCATCTTATTATTATTATCTTTCAGTATCATCATCATCAATGCCATCATCCTCAGTGTCAACGTCGGTGTTGTCTTCATCATTATCGTTCTCGACGACTTAAATAAAGCATGCAGCCATAAAACAAAGCCCCGGGCGAAATTCATTCATAAGCACAAAGGAGCAGACGATGTTTTGACCGACGAAGACCAAATAATGATGAATTCTTGCTGAGCGGCTTTTTCACTCAGTCACCAAATGCATTCGCGACAGTTGTATGTAATAATCCGGTTGTCTCTTATGTGCCCTAATACAGGAAACAATGCGCAAAACATGGCGCTTCATAAATTATTCAACCACGATGTCTCGTGTGGTCTCCATAGTCTTTCAAGTTATCTAAATTTAATTGTTGTAAGGGATTTTACATGGTGAAAAGTTTATCAGGTAGCAACACATTCAAAATAAAGGAGACTATTGTTGTGAAATTATGGTGAAGTACTAGCGCATCTGAGGGGTACTTAAAAGGCGTTATATTAGGTATCTTGATACATATACTATACAGTTTTTGTAGTAAGGAAAGGTAAGGTAAGACAAATTAAGGTTAGGTAAGATAAGGCAAGGTAAGACAAAGTAAGGTATGGTAAGAAGATGATAAAACATAGGTACATACATGCATGAGTAAGATAAGAGTAAGGTAAGGTAAGGCGGCTGATAGCTCGTTGTTTGAGTGCCACCATCAATGCTATAATAATATTCAGACGCGTAGTCATTGGACTAAAAGATCTTTCAGTTTAGGCGCAAATATTAGGCCTACAGAAAAAGACAATAAATGGCAACAACAACGGGTTGCATAGCCCGACAACATATTGACAAGATTCGACTCCTGACTCTATGATGGCGCATATTCCACTCATCATCATTCTACCTCTGTTAATAACTGTTATCTGTTAACATTTGGAGGTCGTTCTAAATAGTGAGTGGGTAATTTGCTGCCTTATTAGCTTCAACCTTTAAATTGACTCACACTAATTCGACAGGCGCATGAAATTTCAATCTTTCCTAAGGCATACCCATTGGATCTTGTTGAAACCTATAGTGATCAACACGTTAACAAAACTAATAATAACAGACTTAATAATAATTATAAACAGCAGACCCAATAACAACCCTGGAAATCTTGCTCAGAGACTGCACTGTAGCATAAGCAACAGGCGCAGACGCAGAACATGTTCATGCGTAATTCATATGTTCTGCATCGTGATGAAAATATAGTTCGCTTGGCTGTTAGTTGAATCGCTTCAGGAATAACTGGCCAGCAGCTTCTCTTCACAGACTTATATAATTGGGCGCGTTCCTTCGTCCAACGTTTCTTTCGTCTATGAGTAAGCTGAGACAAAAAGTGAAAGTTCGCTCTGCATGGAATAGAAACACGAGCAGTCGATTCGTTTATGTGCATCTTACAGCCGTATGACAGAATAAAGTAATTTCCTTTCAACGCCTTTGTCCGGAGAATGTTTCATGTCAAGATCAATTGCAAAATAAAATATAATCCTTTTATTTAATCATCCATCCGTCCATCCATCCATCTATCCGTCCATCCATCCATCCATCCAGCCAGCCAGCCAGCCAGTTACCCTACATTCTTCCATCCACCCAGCCATCCTCCCTACATTCTTTCATCCACCCAGCTATCCATCCACATCCATTCACCCATCCACTTACCCACCCATCCACCCATCCATCCATCCACCCATCCATCCACACATCCATCCACTCACCCACTCATCCATTCACCCATCCATCCATCCACTCACCCATCCATCCGTCCATCTATCCATCCACCCATCCAACAAAGCAACCACTCAATCACCCTCAACTCACCTAACTGAAAAGCCTATCAGTTCGTCCAGCTAGCAGGCAGCATTTTTAACGTTTTCTTGTTGAAGGTCTTATTACTTACTTGTTACAAGCAAGATTTTCTTGGTCTGACATGTGTAACAGCTTTCGAGACTGTCGATAACATTTTATAGACAGAATTTTTATTCCATGTCCTTAGTTCGTTTTTGGCCAAATCTCGGATGCCACAAACAACACAGAATGACCAAATCGTAAGCAGATAAGAGCAAAGGTCGTCAGCTGCTCGACATATACTTTTCAGTCACACCATAAAGCATATTAATCATCGATCACATTGGACCAGGTAATCAATCAATCGATCGATCGATCAGAGTCTACAAATCAAGCTGGCGACTTTAAACTGTCAATGCTGATAAGAACTTTTACTTCACCGTGCTGTGCAGGGCTCGACACTTTTCGCCCTTCTGTCTGTCTTTGTTCTTAGAAAAAAAATCATTTGTCCCTTCCTTCTTTTTTAATTTACAGACAGCCGAAACGATTCTAACACAATATATCTAAAACTTGGATTTTTAAGGGTGGGTCCGGTGACCACTTCGTTTGGGTGGTTTATGACTTTCTTTTGAATGTTGTCACTTGAATGTTTTAATAATTGCGCTCTAAGTTCCTGTTAGTGTTTTGAGTGTTTATCTTTCTCTCTTTCATTTGTACAGTTCTTTCTTTCACTAACTCACTCACTCAAATCTTTGTGCTTTCTTACAATGCATTTGCGTCCGCTTATACAGGCCCTTTTCCACCAAGACAGCCGACCATTTGAGATTGATTTAGAACGGCCTCCCGTTATTGCGCAATCATGGTTTTCCAAAAACCGCTGACTCATCACAACGTAGAAGCGTCGTTTTCCACGCCAGCGCTCACGTGATAAATCCACGTCGACAAAATTCCCCGTTGACATCAACCCGCCTACCCGCATGGGCCCGCCAGGCAATCACACCACACCGATACATGCTAGCCAGCACATGATCCGCGCGTGCGCATACAACTCAATAACCCGATGACTCGGAATTTCCTATACAACCGCTCGCTTAAAACTTGATAGCTAAACAACGCAATATTAAGTTCACACATGTACTAACCTGGAACCGAACCTGACCTCACCCACTTCATCGATTTTTTACTTTGTTTCTACTGCTGTGAATAAGCTGGTTCCCACGACTGCGCAATTTTAGGCGCTTAGGAAATCCGGAGATTCTGATTACGTCCAGCCGCGCTCTGCAGTGTTTAAATGATAATTTAAACCCGGATGCTACAAACCTTCCCTTCCTGATGTTATCACTGCGGGTAAATTTATGTCCATCTGCGGTACAATTACATTGTAATTTTGTGCGACCCAGTGATCCACTGGAGCCTAGTTTAAATAGTGATGCTCCTTGCTATCATCTTGTAATTTTAGGAAAGGCCTGACTGTCCTCTAAATCTGTTTAGCACATCCGTGACATACAAATGAGTCGGTTATAGGTCATGTGTAGCTGTCGGTTCTGATCTGCCTTAAGTTCCACTGCTGCATGCGATGGGTGAGGCTTGTATATTCATGAATAGGCAGCCTTATGACTCTCTCGTAAATTTAAGCATTTAAAATGTATGTATGCATATATGTATGTATGTATGTATGCATGTATGTATGTATGTATGTATGTATGTATGTGTATGTATGTATGTATGTATGTGTATGTATGTATGTATATATGTATGTATGTATGCATGTATGTATGTATGCATGTATGTATGTATGTATGTATATATGTATGTATGTATATATGTATGTATGTATGTATGGATAAGTCAGGACATCTTATGACTGTAGTTGAATTTTGTTTTTTAACCCATGTACAGCGCCCTTTTCTTCGGCCTCGGCTGTCCTACGGCGCTATATAAATTGTCTTATTATTATTATTATTATTATTATTATGTATGTGTGTATGTATGTATGTATGCGTGTATGTATGTATGTATATGTATGTGTATTGATTCATTGATTGGCTGGGTTTACAATGTGCGTGGATGTATGTATACGTATTTGTGTATGCTTAGATTTTATATGCTTTAAATAAGGTGAATCCGGTAAACTCCCATTCAGAGAGATCTCTTGCCAATTCGACTCGGTGTTAAAGCATGTTAGAGTATTTTCCGTTTTGGCAAACCCACGCATCCAACTGACCCCCTTTCGAGGTCCCAGAGCCTCTTGCCCTCCCTCATTGAAAAACCTAAAGCCGCCACTGCAGCAATAAATCATTTGTACAGCTTTTATTTAACATATCTAGAATTCTACAAAGAAGCTGCGCTTTATTCGTTAATTAACTTATTAAAATTATGTATTATAATTACTTGTCCCTAATACACATACTCAATTTATCTGATAAAGCAGACTGCAGCCCGGTTCGTTTCCATGTTAACGGTCAAATGTAGGTCACAACATCCAGTCAAAATTGTCCGTCGTGCAACCAATCCTCGGCTCGAGGACGGTTGAAGACAAGACAAGACAAGACACATATCTGGTCAGCGCCCATGCTTGCTACCAATGGATTCTGGTTCTCAGTTGGCGGCGATTGTGCTTTCGACCCAAGAGACGAACGTGGAGACGCGGGTGTAGATTCCTGGGAAACCAGACCGAGCACATCCGAATCCCGTCGACACGATCCCGGCCAGGATCCAGCGCTGATCCCGGTGATCGTAACAGACCATTGGTCCACCTGAGTCATACTGTAACAGAAACGGAGTCTGAACTAGAAATGCACTTCGCTAACGGATGACAGGTATTGGGTCACTGGTCCAATGGATGGACCAAACCGAAAAGACATTGAAATTTCAACTGGAAGTGCGTTTTATAAACTATTTTTATTATTATTATTATTATTATTATTATTATGCATTTATTACGCGTGAAAGGTCAGTAAATCTGAATCTGACGCGCGAAGCAGTTGTGAGTGAAGGAATTGCTCAAGGTCTCTACATAGTAACCGTCTAAGAGAAGGCTCGAACCCGTACTCTCCGCAATACAAGCTAAGCGCTCTATCCGACTGGGTACCGTACCCCTAATATCAAGCAAATCAATATCAGGCAAGAGCAGGCACAAATGCGGCCAAAACTCTCACAGACGAGTTATTGTCTGAGAGCAAAACACAACATCTGTAGCCCGTAATAAAAAATGGATCTAAAAGTAGCTGAAACGATATTATACTTCCAGCTGCGAGTAACCTGCACCAAGAACATATTGTCAATCAATAAGAGACACTATTGCTCACCGACACATGTTGTTGTCTGACAGCAAAGCAAGCTAATTGTAGGTCAAAATATATGTGCTTAATTAACATGTTAATAAAGCACCAAGAATATGTGTTTTATTAACGCTTTGTTAGCAGATAATATTGCCCATAATGCTGAAAATACCTGTTCTTTACTAATAGACAATAATAGGTGAAGAAGCATTCTGCAGAACAGGTTAGTGTCGTCTGTTAGCAGACATTACATTAAGCCTTAATACCTTTGAGCATTTCTGACAGGTTTTAAGAGGCGCTAAACAAATGTTCTAATTGCGGTTACAGTTACATTTACAATGTGAATTCCTGTTCGAACTCCCAGGTACTCTTGTGATGCGATATAGTCATCTGCCAGTTAGCGTGTTTCTTTAGTGTGTTTTCGTCAGTCGGACACCGGAAGTGTTCCCAGGACTGGACTTTTCCAATCATCTGAAGCAACACTTGACGTCGTATGAAGTGACCATTTTAGCTGGACACTGCCATCACGCAGTGCAGTTAATAGGGTCTCGGAAAAGGTCAGTTGAGGGCGCTATAAAACTCTGCTGATCGTATTACCCATGTGAGATAAAGAAGAGGAAATTAATTACATATATTATTCACAGCCTGTTGATGTTGATGAGGATGACAACGAAAATGACAATGATGGTGGTGATGATGATGATGATGATGATGACGACGACGACGACGATAATGACGATGATGATTATGATACATGTTGATCATGATGATGAATGACGATGTTGATGATATTGTTGTTGATGATGATGAGAACGAGGAGGAATAGGAGGACGACAACGACTACGATGATGATAATAATTATATTAATCATGATATTGACGACATTCATCATCATCATCATCATCATCATCAGAGACGACTTGTAGGGTGAAGTGGTAAGTAATATCCTCCAATGGTTCAGACTAACTCCCACTGAATATAGATTTTCCTCAAACATACTGCCCCTGGCCTAAGGTCTATGCCCTCTGCTGCCAACTGCAATCGCAACTGATTAAGACTCGACGACGTTAACAAAGTTTTAGGAAGTGTAGCACGATGCTGTTTTAACTCCCTCTACTTTTCTATATCTCGCTTCACACGTGGTACGCCCAAGAGAAACTTTTTTCAAGTGATTGACAGCTGGCATCAAAGACAGAAAAACCAGGCAACAATAAATGACAAACGGGTGCAGCAACAGCGAAATTTCTGGTGCTGGTCAGGTCCCCCACCCGTTGCCATGGTTTCACCGATGTCGCTTCGTGATCTAATTGCATTCGTAGATGAAGATGTTGACGACTATAACGAGGGGGTGATGATATAAATCAAACAACAGATGCAAGTTTCACCACGGTTTCAGATTACCATTATCACGGCTATCACATTTCAAGCCATCACATAGGCCTACACGTTGCAGAAGATGTGCTTTGTTACAAGTTTACGAATATATGATGCAATTCAATACTCTGCAATACAATATAATATAAAACAATGCAATAAAATACAATGCCATACATCTGAAATTTGATAATGATCCTTACAACGATTCAGAATTGGGCTGTAGGCCTATATATTTCGGATATTTATATTACCATTATTAATATATGTGCGATTTTTATGAATCGTTGATTTATAAAACCAAGTAATCTCACAGATAATAAAAGCAGAGTGGCAAGACTTTACAGTTCCACGCACGCTCAACACACGTACAGAAGTACAGCTTCAAAGAGACAAAAGCAGACAGGAACAGTCACGTTCAGACGCACGCACAGAGACGGACACGCATCTAGACAGCAGACAGACAGATGTAAAGTGTGTTAATTGTGCCTGGCATGCGTCTTTTCCTCCTTCCTGCAGTCCTGCGCACAACATATCGTCCGCGAGCCGAAGATCCATCTTGGCGTACATCGGGGAGTAGATATCACTGCAGTAGCTGCTGTTCAGGATCGGAAGACGGACGTGTCTAACGACGCTAGAGATGGCGCCAGCTGCAAGCCATAACGAACCACGCCCTCCGCTAAATTATTTATTCCATACGCAGGCGGCCTTCTTGCTTAATGATCGCAATAACCAGGTCGGCACGCGAGTGCGTGCGCAAGGCAAATACAAATTGCAGAGGTACAATTTTTAGACGTTTATATGCTGTATTACTATATATTCGAAATTAGCTTTAATAAAGACCTGAGTGAAACAGTCAGCCTCAAATGTTAATGAGTTTAGTGAAATATGGAAAATTAATACAAATTAATGCACACTTGTGTAATAGGCTACAATACACAAGTGTTTAACAACATCTTTGTGGCTGCCATGGAGATAATTCGATTTCAATCGATCCGATTTGACCAGAGGTAGCCAACTTTTTGCAGAGGCCCGCCTGGACCCTTTGAGTTCTGTGAAGGGCCACACACTCTTGGAAGATTATGCATAATCTTCAAAATCCAAAGTTTCACCATAATACGATGCGCCAAGTTGAATATTCTCGGCCCCGAGTACAAGATTTAAAATGGATTATCATAATTTTGTAAAGCTTCAGTTATTAAATTAGGAGACAATTTAGTGCCAATCTAAGAAAACAGATGCATGCTTTTGTAAAGTCACCCATACAATTATTGCAAACAATTCTTAACAATTTGAAGCAGTCCGATGTCAGTGAACTTTTAGAAATCCACAATATAGAATTCATATTAATTTTGCAGCAGTCAGCTGAGTGCGGATTTCAATGTATGGAACATCTGTGCACAGATATAAGTTGATACAAACAAAACCAACACTTTTATGACAAACATTTGTGCTTCTTTAATGATGGGAAAAATTTATGGAGTTATGTGCCTCTGATTATCTGTTTTAAAATGTTGTCTTTCTGTAATACTATATAACAGACTGGCTACTATGAAGAGATAGCCTAATCTTCGCTGTCACGGTAGACCAGTTTGCAAGTATGCAAAGCACTGTACAATGCAGAATAGATGTTCCAAAAGCTGTGCCGGGGCTAATTTTTCTACAAATTCTAGGTGGACTGGCGGGCCGATTGAAAGTTGTTGGTGGGCCACATGTGGCGCTGTTTGCCCACGGCTGAATTAGACTCAATTTAACGCTAATAATCAATAAAGCTACAGAGAGCCATTATAGTTTTAGAGATTGGCTTTTGCTAATTTTTCTTGTAATCGAGATTTATGTAGATCCTCAGCTCAGAGCAGTCCCTTCATGTAAGTTAGAACGCCAAAGTAACTTTTGATGTATTACAATAAAATTAATGCATAGACAAATAAAAATGTCTGCAATTGATATACTGCCAATCTATGTGCTTGAATTGCAACCCAGGATGGACCGACTAGTAATGACTGGTGAATTACGATGCACTTTGTATCTGCCTTCTTCGTCATTTAATATGTATGCAGTTTATTTATTTAGTATTTAGTTTGCACGCAGATCTAAGTGCCCAAAGTAATTAATCAAATGAAGTGTTATAAAGACACTTCACTTGCTCATACTATGCTGCCGATACAAGATGGCGTGCAGAATAAGTAATTATTTCTTTAAAGTCAGGGACCAAAGAAAGGCTGGAAGAGACATAAGAGATGAAAGGGAGGCAGCAAAAGACATAAAAGCATTTATGCTCCATCAGGTTGCTGCATAAAAATAAGGTCACTGCTCCTTAGGATATACGTAGTCCACTCAAAGTGATGTATTAGGCTCTATCGGTGTTTAAAGTATACGGTTACTTGATTGAGTACGTTGTGCTGTCACGGTGACCTATCATCAAGGATGAAGTGGCGAGATACAGTTGCATGATGGAGCACGTTCAATGAACGCGGACGTATTTTCTGTTGAGAAGTCTGCTAAGGTTGAGTTACCAAAGAGACTAGGCTACATTATGTGTTGTAAATTCTAAGACAGTCCTCGTATGGTTGAATTCTACTGTTCTACCGTTCTGCTGACCGGCTGCTGAAGAATGTCGTCCTTCACAGACTTGGTGGCTTAGGGATGTCTGGACGCAGCGTCTTCTACCATCTGCGATGGACTGCTTGGCGTTGGAGTTGATGTATTGAGAGCCTCGTCACCTATCGTCGCTCCTCTTTCATGCTACGTGGTCCAGGAACTCTGAACATGGTATCTACTTTACTATCAACTCTGGATGGAAATCCGTCAGCTGGGCTCTGCCTTTCTGCGAGGGCACGCCAGTGGTGATTCTTCTAGTTATCTAAGCACTGTTCGCTTATTAGTAACTTATTGTTTGTAATGACTTTAACATAATTTAGTGAGGTACTTAAAGGTGCTATAGTAAATGCCTGTACACATATATACATACACACATACATACATACATACATACATACATACATACATACATACATACATACATACATTCATACATACATACATATATACATACATATCTACATACATAACATGATGGTCTTTTCTGTGCAATACTGTTACAGTGTAGCTATAAAATATAAATCTAAAAAAACTCCGCCGCCATCCTCAGTTATCTTAGGGTGGTGCCAATCTCAGACCTATGAAAAGGAGAAGCTTCTGCAAGGGGTTTGTAATCAACAAAATGCTGTAAGTTAAGAAGATGACCTGTTGTTAGATTGCCGGAGTCGTTCGAGCGTAAACTGAAAGTGACTTCGACTCTAGCACTTCGCTTCTGACGAGTTTTGATAGAGGCGTGTAAACAAGTGCTACCTTTATTTTTACTTTATTTTGCTCGGGTAAAAGCCATTGGAAGAGAAACGATAGGATGAAGATGGAGACTTTAGAAAGCGTTAAAAAGCTCTTACATAGGCTACAGCAAAATGCTTTTATGATTAATTTTTCTTATTGACTTCAATGGTCACAACAACTGACTGATTGTGGGGCATAAAATAGCTTGTTAGAGACTTTTTTATATCACAGGAATGAGCTTTTCATCCAAAATAGTTTTTGCCATTGGCAGATATTACTCATCAGAACGTATCTCTGGCCTAAGTTAAGAAATGAGGCAACGAAGTACTGTAATTGACAGCACTGCATATTGACACAGCTGCTCCGTTGTTATAATATCACAGCGTATTATATGTTGCGTTAATGCAGTGTTCTTGTGCTGCCTCATTAACCTACGTATATGATTGGTCACGTGACGTAATGCAGAACAAAATTCTAACGCAGCGCATACAGTACGTAATATGTAATAACGACAGAGGCCTATGAATCAATGAAAGTTGCTCGAAACCCGAACGCACCTTCTTCCGTGTGTCCCCATCCGGCGGTCAGACACATCGTGCCCTCAGGAAACTGGTCGGTGGTCGACGGTAGACAGATGACATTTACAGCGCTGTTCAGTTGGACCGGATTAGCTAGCTTGATCAGAGCGATGTCTATGTCCATTGACACCGTCGCTAAAAGAACATTGCGCCATACACAGTAAATACATACATTAGGCTTTCATGTTCAATCACGAACATAAGCATTGACATTTAGTCTGCATGACTGACCGAGTGCGTAATAAATAATAAATTAATAAACAAATAAATAAACAAACAAATAAGCAAACAAATAAATAATTAATTAAACGCACAGTATTTTACCTGGCTCGATCACAGACCGCCAATTTAACATTAAACCTGCTCGTCTGGATTTGTACCCTGAAAGCTTAGATTAAAGGCACCGCGCTGTAAAAAGTTGTCATATGAACTGAGCGGTGTGAGGGTTGAGTCGATACTAACGATCTCTGTCCGGGTGGAAGATGATTCTGTCGACATTGACGTCCAACTGAGTCTGGTCTTCGGCGAACATGTCATGCTCTCCCACTCGAACTTTCCACGATGAAGGTTCATCAGTCAAGAACTCTGCCCAGACAGGCCTGCGTGGAAGAACCACAAGATCTATCGTTACGAATACATGAGATGCACTGCCTGACTGACTAACTGACTGACAACTGGCTGGCTGGCTGGCTGACTGGCTGTATATATCAACAAAATAATGAATTAATACAAAATATTAGGTAACTGAGCAAATGAACGAACGAACGAAAGTAGGGATATGTACTCCTTATTATATATATACTCTTTTATTACACGTGTTAGTTAGTAATCCATGCACTTAATATAGCGCCATTTTGGTACCTCAGAAAAGCTCTTCCTGGCTTAAATGATGCTAAAAGTCATTAAGAAAAAGATGCAGTAAATAATTAAACAAGAACCGAATATTTTCGTGTATGATGTACTTTTGAAGAGATGCGCTTACTCGAAGCAGTGAGCTGCCGAGAGGACCCACTGATGAGCGATCAAGGACCCTCCACACAGATGCTCGTAGTGGGTTCCGTTCCTCGTCAGCTGCATAGTCACCAGCCACGGCCACTCCCCGGACTGCGACGTCTGTCCTCCGACTATGCGCTTCGAGACGAGGGTCGACTCGTCAGAGCCTCTGCCGTAGGTCGACTGGTGGTTCGAGTGGTAGCGACTGCGGCCGCAGTGCACTGGAATGGGGTCATTCCTAACAAATGCTGTACCTGGAATACGAAAATCACCCGAACACAGGATGATGGCGACGAAAAACGGCACGACTAAGATAATAATAATAAGATAATTTATATAGAGCCGTAGCACAGCCGAGGCCGAAGAAAAGGGCGCTGTACATGAGTTCAAAAATCACGATATCATTCATGATAATGATAGTGACGATGACGTTAACGATGACGATGATAATTATGCTGTTCGTGTTGCTGATGACGGTGATGATGGGGACGAGACTGTTGATGATTATGATGATCATGGAGGCGACGACAATGTTGATGACGACGACGTTGGTCCCGCTTTTTGGAATGGGCTTCCTAATGGCCTACGCCAGGAACTTCTTAGTCTATCTCCCCCTCTTTTCCGCAAGCGCTTGAAGACCTTCTTATTTCCCAGTTCTTCTGGGTTGTCGGGCCGGGAGCGCCTCTGAGGAGTTTACCTCGAAGTGGCGCTTTATAAATTTTTGATTACATTACATTACAATGACTACAGCAAAGTTATACTATCCAAAACTTATTCCCAAAACCTGTAGCGATAGAGACAGACCGCGTAACCCAACAATATGATAACGGCGCTATAGCAGTCTTTAGATCAGATTACATGACGACAACGATGCAGGTGATAAGGACAGCAACCGGACGACAGTGAAGCAGACGCAGTGGAGATTAAGGACAATGTTATGAATAACACGATGGCAGAAACAAGAATTTGGAAAACATTTTTAAAAATTTTATGTAGAAGGAATTTCAAAGATGTATTGGTGGCAAGTCACGTTTTCATGTGAGAGGTCGTCGGATTGATTCAATCTAGACTTTTATCTCAGGCTAACATATGATCCGTCCTGACACATCTGAAATGGTGTGCATTAAAAGGTCCTGTAGCAGTAGTTCAAGATGCCATCCGATATAGTCATTGAAAAACGAAGAAGGTCGAGGCTATACGATCTCTAGAGAAACTGCGACTACAATAATAAAACTAACAGTAATTGTTAAACGAAAGACGAAAGAAAACCTACTTTACCCTCGTCGCTATCCCAGTTATTGCTAATAAACGATCTTTTCATTCGCCAGATGGCCAAAATTTAAGTGCGTACTCGCTAGATGGCCGTGATGATTTTGATGCATCCTAGACGAATGGTAGTCACCTTTTTATAGCAACCATCGTTTTCTTTTTTCGGTCACATGTAATTCAGCTCAGGTTAAACAAAACTTGTATGTTCATAGTAATGCCATAGAGTTGTGTTAATGAAGCAAAAATATTCACTTTGTCATGCTCTACATAAATTTGTCAAACAATTTTGACAGATTATAGCCCTGATTCCCACTCATGAAAAAGGAATATGGCGACCCCGAGAGTTGTTACTGCAGGCGCAGCTGTTGGAATGGCTAAGTGAGACAATAGCGAAGATGTCGTGGAAAAGATATCAGCTGGGTTGGTCTGGCCATTAGCTGCCGACGCGAGTGCACTGGCAGTGAACCAGGGTGAGGCCAATCGAATGACCCAGGGGTCATGGCCACCTCTGAGGAAAAACAATTTATACAGTAGGTTGAAGAAAACGGAGAAGGTGTAGAAGGAGGAGAATGAGGATGCGGAAACAGATGAAGAGAAGCAGAAGAATGGATAGAAGAAAGCTTATGAGGATGAGAAGCAGCAGCAGCATCTAGCGAAAGAAAAGGAGAAGGATGAAAAGGAGGAGGAAGTGGATTAGAAGGAGGAAATGGTCAGAAAGGCGTAGATGCATGTCTTGAAGAGATTCAGCTGCTGCTTGTTAGTTGTACAGTTGTGAATCAGAATGCAGTCAATTTCAAATACATGCGTTGTTTTTGCCTACGCAGATTCGCTTACGCCCATGGAGTCAGAGAACCGGGTTCGATTTGTATGAGAGGAGAAACTTACCACACCAAGAAACCCAAAATATAAAAGGAAAAGCATAACATTGACACTTAATGAACGCATAATCGTGATTAGCGAGTGCACAAACAAATCAATAACTCCATGGCTCATGGAAATTTTCTATACAAACGTTAGCTTTAAACTTGCTGACTAAGCAGCTTAATAGTATGTTCACGCATGCATACATGCGTGCAAGCTTGCAAGTACACACATACGTACAGTTTGCATCTACAGCTGATGGAAATACGACGTGTAACAAGTGCATTACTTACTTAGGCTCACGGGACGGGGCCCAATACATGGCCAATTTCCAGCAGTCAGTCCGTTGTGATAGAGGCATGTAGAACTATTAGGAGAGGTGGGTTGAGTCTGTTGAAGTAAGATATGACCATAAATATACAGCAGACGAAGAGTACATAAGAAAAAGAAAATGCCTCCGGTCAAGATCCGATTGTCCGACGCATCATCGTACTGGAACATGGAATTCCCATTCTGATTTCTAAACGGAAATGTATAGGAGGGAGGGCGGAAAGGTTGACGGGGAAGGAGGTGGGAGAATCTCCTATGGCAATCAGGGCCCACGCATTATGCACCTGCTCAGATCTTGCTTCGCGCGCGAAAGAAGAGATTCTGTGTCCACCGCAGAGCAGCCAACGACTAAAGCCCAAAGCGATATTGAATGAAACCATCTGCTAGTATATGCTTACACACATGCATTCGGAGCTACAACATGGTATACCTAGTATAAAGCAAATATCTTTGAAGCCTGGAATAGTGCAATAAGTATATTGAACCCACTGCATAAATTAGCCTATACGAATACAATTACCAAATAGTTATATTCATGCGAAGATAAAAGTATATATTCAGGCTTGGGTCAATTACATCGTCAAAAATTCAATTAAATTACGAATGCAATTACACCTTGTTCAACCTTAGTCAATTAAATTATAATTACGTTAGTGTGAATTACAATTACAGTTACTTTTCGGTTATGACTGAAATTCACAAATATTGCATTATTGCCGCCACCACTTGTACGTTCATTGTGTCAAAGAAAATAGACATACAGCAGGTCTAATAATTATACCAACAGCACTCAGTGTCACCGTAGGTGCTCGTAGCATTTAATAAAAATCAAACTTTTTCTGCATGTTCTCTCTGACCAACATATCTTGCCTGGCGTGCTGAAAATGCTCTCACCTGGAGCTGAAGATGCTGGAATCGAAAGAACGTTCTTGTTCTACTAGCTGCATATGCGAAGTCAGCTGCATGAGTCTTCGCCAAGCCAACAGGTCATTCTCATAGTCCAGTGGTCTTAATTTGATATAGTTAGTCATTTTTTGTTTCAAAGTCAGTGACAAGTCGTCTTGCTCAAGCTCCATGGAACCAAGCGTGTGACTGATGAAACTGAAAAGCTTAATCCTTTTCTTCACTGGTCCCTCCACATCAGCTGATTCGTTGAATGAAACAACTGAAGATAACTGAAATCGAGAAACTGACCAACTCGCTGTACAGTGCAGCAAAATTCTGCGTTTCTCTGAACACGGTATTCTTCATTTCCCCTGCTTCAACTTGAGTGCACCACTGAAACTGAAAGCGATGATCGAGCACAGCACAAGCGATATACAGTACATTAGTCTCATACTTGAACAGGTGGTTTGTGATGGCTGACAGGATATCAGATATCAGATGTCTACAATTTCTTGTTTGTATTGATTCCAGTTTGTGTCGCAAACCCCGTATGCTCGGAATGACGTTGGATGCTGAGATCCTGGATTCCCCTTGCACACAATTGGTTGCCTCTTTGAAAGGTTCCATTAGGGTGACAAATTCTGTCAGAAGAGTTCGGTCATGTGTTGTCGGGATTCTGCTGGCGAATGGTCCAAGGAAAACGTTTACAGCTTTCTTAAGCATATATCCTCAGGCACCCGCAAAACTCATGGTACCATTTACAGTTGTGAGAGATATCTTGTTGCATTGGCTGCCCTTAGGTTGAAATCATCCACATGTAAGATCTCAGTTGATACTATGGACTTGAGAACAGAGTTAACTTTCCCAACTGCATTTTCCACGAACACGATAAGACACTTTTCTGAAAAAACTTTCATTGAGTGAAGGATATTCGGAAATCTTTGAAATACATCTAAGAATGTTCGAAAAAGTGTTCTCTTGAAGAAGTGCATTTCGCCAGACAAACTCCAACAGATAGCCGACGTCTGAAACACATTGTGACTTGTGCCACAGTTTTTTCAGTTTCCTTTCCACACGCGTTCAGTCTTGATAATTCTCGAACATTCTTATATGTATAAAAGAAACCTTTCCAACTGAATAGCTTCCTTCAGCAATAACAGTTTTTGCACAAATGTGTCCTGTCGTGTTCGTTAATCATTGATTAACTAATTAACTTACTTATTTGTTGGAGAATCGCTGTGCTGAGCTTGCGTGCATGGCTCCATTCTCTCCTGAGGCGATCATATTTTGCTTATTCGTAATCGGCCGCAGGCGGGCCAAAGCGGAATTTTACCGAATTTTGTCTAAATTCAACAGATGTTCACAAATTTCACGCTATTCTTAGGATACAAATACACAATGGATCCAATCAATGCATCCGAAAGCGGTAAACCGCACACTATAACCTCGGCAACCCTGCTGATTGCTTGATTCATTCCACATGCATATACAGCATATTCCCCTCAAAAATATCTCAATAATATTTTCCAAACATCTGGGCTTCTGTTGCATAATGTATTGCAAACAGTTTTGTTCTCATTTATCAATACAGGTGACCGCATGTTTTAGGAATGAAAATTCACACACAAATTTTAAGAAATGAAATTATTTGCATATGAGTTACAAAATTCGATGTAGCTTTCTTAGAGTATGACACCAACCCTCTGCATAACTTGCACTTTAACATTAACCGCTTCTATGTTAGAGTATTATCTGCCTTTTCAAAATATTCAAAACTACATCATGGCTTGCGTTAACTCATGTTCAGGAATTCAAAATACAACTTTTCAAATGTATAGCTCAAGTTCACTTTGAATAGTGAAAGTTAGATAAACCTTTATCCCACTGACCGAGCCAAGAAAGAGAAATACTAAACATGGCATTGATTACATATCACCAAGATACAATTTTTGGAAGTAAGATAGCTTTAAAGAAGCAAGATAACTTTTAAGGAAGTAAGTAACAAGATTAAATGATCAGGCGTTGATTTCAGTAATTGACAAAAAATCAATTGCAGCATGACAATTAGGATTATATTTATATAATTTTAATTACAATTGCTATTACATGTAATTGGTAACAGGACAATTAACCCCGGACAATGACCCCCATGCAAAAAAACCCGGACAATAACCCCCTATACTGATACAGTACATACAGTAAAGAGTAGACATGAAAGAAAGACCAAACATCCAAGAACTAACTATTGGACAGTTATTAGACAATTGGGTTCACAGTACTCATGAAAGACTTACCATACATCAAAAACTAATTATTAGACAATTACTAGACAATTGGGCACAGAGTAGACATAAAAGAATTACCATACAATATGAAAGAGGTCAACTACTGTATAACAGAAATGGTTTATGAAAATACAAAGTTTAAAAATATGATCTATTTCTATTCACGGTGAAATTTATAAAATCTGATCAAGGAAAAGATAAACTTAGTTTTGAAGGTTATGTACACGTTAAGTAGAAAAATTTAGCAAATGGTGTAGTGTCGTTTGAGTGCAAAAAGAGGTGTATATGTCTAATAAATTAATATATAAACTGTGTGATTAATATACATTATTTGTATATTTATATAATTAATATATCAATATAGGGAGTTTTTGTCCGGTTTTTTTTGCATGGGGTGGTTATTGTCCCGGGGGTTATTGTCCGGGGGTTATTGTCCTAGAACCCATGTAATCGATGGTTTCACAAATCAATTACAACTACAATTACATGATCATATTTGCAATTAATTACAATTGAATTACAATTACAATTAAAAACGACCCAAGTCTCGTATGCAATTAGGTTGTGCATATTTTTAGGCCTATATGCTTATGTAAGCATATATCTGATATCTATATATCACCTTTGTACTAATCGCAAAAACAGGATGAAACGTTGTATATATGTACACACCGATGTGCATATATAAGCATTTAAGCCTTCAAATGCTTCATAGATATCCATAAAGCACATTGAAGTTTTTATACGCGCAAGTGTATACATGCAAAGAGAGAAATACTCTAATATATGGATTAAGCATATGTATGAAAGCTTTATACAACATACATGTATACGCTTTACATAAGGTATAATATTGTTCAGACAATCTGTAACAGCAAGCGGCTTACTGTAAAAAAATCACCTGGATTTCTGATTATGTTCCCGCTTTTTGGCCAACAGATGTCTACGTCATGTCGTCTTATGAATAAACAAGTTGCGGATGTAAGAAAGATTTGATAAATTAGATCCAACAATAGGCTGGCGGTTTAATTAGCGGTGCGGGTTGTTGATGCTGTATTGAATCCCAGTGGTTCTGTTGAAGTCTGCAGTGTATTGTCAGGCATCGACTTGCATGGAGAAGTCCGCTGTTGCTGGGATGATGTTTAGAGAGAATATAATCAGGATCACGTTTTTGATCATTTCTAGACATCGTTGATGGTGGCGATTGAAACAAGTGCATTTAGCTTTCTAAATTGCAAACTCTTTATAAGCTTAACTACATCTTAGTAAAGTAAATTAAGTTCCCCTATTTCACATGGAACGTAGAATAGGTGCTCATATCCTGCTCTTCAGCCGGAAATGGACGAATTCCAAGCTATTGGACACGGCGCCAGTGTAGGCCTATATCGAGACTTGTCGTTTACTAGCCAGATTATGCCAGTACCAAATTATACGGCTTCATGACAGACACAAGTGTGCGTAAACAACCTGTCCAGAATTGTTACACGAAGTCCACACAGTAGGCTCGAAGCCGCAATCGTCTGATTAAAGACCAAGAGAGCAACCGAATAGGCAACCGTGTCGCATATATCTTAATAGTATCATGTGCTAGTATTTTCCAACAGTTGAAGCCACTCTAACAGCGGAATGTGGATTAGGTCAGAAGTAATTGCGATGTAGTAATTAGACGCGCAATTAGCAGTTGCAATGAAAAATGGCCACAGTAAAACAGCAGGTAATGAGGAGTCCAAAGGCTGCTGATCTCCATGATCATCTGAGAAATTAAAAAAATTGATGTGATCATTTGAATTTTTAAAAAGCTTAAACTTGATCGTCTGAGTAATCACAGAGCATTTCCTTTATCACCTGAATGATGCAAGGCACTTACCTTGATCACTAAGTACTTAGACTTACTCGATCCTCTGAATTCAAGAAAACTTACCTTGTTCACTTGATCGATAGAAGACTTTTATTAGGTCTTGTATAGACTGCAGAGAAAAACAATAGCATTGTCTGGTATAATTATGGCCAAACAGTTTCAGATATCCGATGTACGAATTAACAATCCATATTCCACCGACTTTTACGTGGAGAACTGGAACACAGCGCTTAGATTAATACAGGAGCAAAATTACACTAGTGGTTAAAGTCTTGCGCATTTTTTCTATCAATTGCAGCAGAGTCACTCAATCGCCTGCAGCATATCTAAGTACTGTCTTTTTTGCTTCTTATTCAATTATTTCTTGTTTATCACCTGTATGAAAACAGTGAATTATTCTTCTCACGATTACGTTCATTTATAAGTTTCTAAATGCATAAAGCATTAATAATGCCTCTTTGGTATTATAATACTATATATACATATATTACGTAATATAACGCTTGTTTGATATAGAGCTGGAAAGTCTATAGACCGGCTTTGGTACTAGTCACTAAGGGTTTAATTTTCTGTTAGTAATCACTAAGGCCTCGCAATGTTTCGCTCATGTCCATCGGCGTTGCCTGTGTTGACAGAGGAACGCAGATCGTTTGACTGCTTGTTAGGCTACTGAGTCATTTTTGTGGCATCGCTTGAACAATCGACGGTCGCCTTTAGCAACAACGAAAAATGTCAGGTTTCGTTGACATGATATTTGAGAAGATGCATTTCAAAGCTCTTCGCCATCCGCGTGGAAACTGTTTCCGTGAAGCGCCCTGTCTGCAGCTTCATGTCATTTTGTCCGACTGATATAACACTTGTTATTTCCATCTGCATCAAAATGCCACCATCTCTTTGACTTATTAAATTAGACTTTGCTTCAAGCTTCGCTAAGTTAATGTTTTCTTGTTAAACGATTCTATGGGCATCTTTGGCACGGGTAGTTAATAGTCAACTTTGGCTTCGACTTTTGAGAAGGAAGACATTTCAAGCTTCGCAAATATAGGGTTTCTGTGTCATTTGTTCTAACGTCTTATGGCATCGGTGTACAATGCACAAAACATCAGTCGATGACATAAATTTAGGTCATCTGACCCTCTTCCAGCAGAGATAGAAGTTTAGTGAGAGCGAGAGCGACAGTCAGAAAGCATGAGCTGTATAGACTGTAAGGCTTCTATAAGACGTTATGTGGGCCTCATTTTTAGTCTATGTAGACTTTTAATTCCTATAGTTGAGCTCAGTAACTTATAGCATGTGGATAGGTTAGTGATTATGATTGAACGCATTAGATTAGATTTATTTGAAAGCCATGTTTTGTTCAGCTCTCATCCGACGCCTTCATCAGTATTGATTTTGTGATAACAGTCAGAAGAGAATTGTATTAATCCAGGCAGACAATAAAGAAAAACAATAGGCATATATGCACAACTGGCTCTTCCTATTATTTTGAGCATTGTTATATTACTATGTAGTCCAACATAAATAAGTTAGGCCTATATTCGGCATCCTTTCTGCTTTTCATTTGCTTGAATTTGTAATACTCATTTATGTTTCCAAATGCAATTTATGAGAGATTGCTGTAAAGATCTACTTTAAATGTTTCTAAAGGTGCTATATAAATTTCCAGATGTATGCAAATATATTTTCTGTATTTTCACTATATAAAACGTAATATAGTTTTAAATTTCGGAAAGGTCGGTTACCTGCCGTTAAGTGGATGCATGGATTGAAGGAGTTTGCATGTTATACGAATACGTTTAACTCGTCGAACTTTGAGCAGATTTAAAATCTAATTAAGATAATGCATTTATTTAGTTTTTAATCCAAGGTAAGTGTAACATTTAACCTGAGGCGAGTGTAGTTCCTCAGAAAAACTGTACGGTGACTATTAACGATATCTGGAACGGTTAGGTCTCATAAAGTACCATCGCTATCTAAATTATTTGCATTATTCGACCGCGATTTATATTATTTATTGTTTGTATTACTGTTGTTTTTATTATTGTTAAGTATGTATTGTGGGTGAAAGTGTTGCTCTAGTTGCACACACAACTACCGTCTCAAGGGAAACTCAAACCATTTAGGCACGAGTCAGAAGCTGCGCTGTAGAGTTTCAGGAGATTGACGCTGTAAATATTTTCAATCACTTTACATGAGAGATGAGACTTTTTAAAGTCATGCATACTTACGTTTGTCTTTGACGGTTGAGCTTGAAATGCAAAGGAGCCGCAGACGCAAAGCCAAATTAGGAGCAGACGACTTCTCATTTCGAAGCACATTTCTCGTCAAATTCATAGAAAACAGTGCGCGCCACAAACGAAGTAGACAGACGTTTATTAGTGCGTGCCTATCTTATCGCGACGGATGTCCTGCGGGAGATTTCTGGCGTAAAATCTATCCGCCGAAGAGATACTGAAGTTCGAAAAACAGGAGAATCAACGTGAATATATCTGCACATTCCGTTTCTTCAGGACTGGAAGATGTATTTACTATGGCGCAGACACGATATCAGCAATACTTATGCCACTTATCCTGATAACAGGATACTTATGCCTCTGCTTTGGAATATTTGACTTGATAGAATTTGAAATGCACTATACGTGGAAAAATCAAGTCCCCTATATACGCAGAAATAAATAAATGATCGCTACGCTGCCACTAATATGTGGGTATGCACTGAGTGCATACAGAAGGATGTTACACGGATGCGGGCCAGCGACGCAATTATTGAACAGGATTTGTATGTTGCTGGGCCGCATGATGGTTCCATTCAACAGTTTCAGAACGTTATGACTTTAGAAAATGCCTGAAAATGGATAATTTTAAGTTTAACTTGTTTGGTCCTCGCGCTTAAAATTGCAAGTCTAAGGCAACCTATGGAACTGTCTTTCGAGTTACGATGCTGTGTAGCATTTAAATGTAATCTTTAAAATCACATTATACTGTTCGGGTTGAGTCATTTCTATGAATAAATCAAATAAGCTGTAATCTTCATAGAAAGACTTAGCCTACCTTTTAGCAAGTAACAGTGTTTCAACAATTTGAAAGTGTTCAATGAAACGTTATTTAGGTTCATATGATTTCATTTAAATAACTCTATGCATTTCTGAATTTGGTGCAGTGTAAAAGTGTTATTTATTCTTTATTTCTTTATTTTCACGGCTAATTTATTCATTACAGAATATCCCCTGGAAATACAGCGTATCTATTGTTTGTACGACGATAGAGACAGCCCCAGAAATAACCATGCAAGGTCCCGCTTAATAAGGTCGCCAACAACTCGGGAATTACAATGACGAATGAACAACTATATAATTTATGTGTATTATATATAAACGGCTGATGAAGCATACTTGTGAAAGATAGATCTGTAGATACATATATGCAGAAACTGGAAAGATATATATGTATATGCAGAGGATATGTTCTGTGCAGGACTGTTACAACTTTCGCCGACGTGAATGTTGTTTACCCTAAGAGTACTCTGGTCTTTTCAGAGGTGGAATTCGTTCTCCCAAAGCATTAGATATATGCTGTGCTTTCATTTTCTTTCTCAAACAGCAACCAATTGTTTGTTTTGTGAATCTGGTCATTTGCAATCCTGACATCATCTTCTCCTTTCCGTTATCTTTTTCGGATTTAACACTCGATAGCCTTATCAAGACCTTGTCACGTCCTCTTCCATCAAGCTTATCTCGAATAAGCAATCCGAAAGTCTACACTTGGCATGTGGATCTTGTCCACAACCGGTCTTTGTCTTTCGCTTAACGCTGTTTGTCACATGTAGGCCTAATAACTATTTATCATGTAAGTATAACATAATTCATGATGGCGTGGAGCGCTTTTGAGAAGTTAATAAAGGGGCTTTATAAATGTCTAGGTACATACTACATAACAACACGCAAATATACATACATACATATATACATACATACATAGATACATACATACATATATACATACATACATATATACATACATACATATATACATACATACTGTACATATATACATACATACATATATACATACATACATGCATGCATACATACATACATACATATATACGTATAAAGCTCCTTTATGAACAAAATTAAAGGAGTATTATATATTAAATTGAAAGATCTTAATTAGTTATAGACAACCTAGCTAGAATAGGTCCAATCGTGATCACAGTTTATCTGGTAACAAAGTATAGTCAATACGTCCTACAATAAAATACATGCGCAATAACTGTCTGGTCGTACGTAACATTTCGTGTTTTATGCCGTTGTAAAATCTGTCATGGTTAACTGACTGACTGACTGGCTGACTGACTGACTGACTCAATGGCTTGCTCACTCACTCACTCACTCACTCACTCACTCACTCACTCACTCACTCACTCATTCACTCACTCACCCACTCACTCACTCACTCACTCACTCAATGTTTGACCAACCGACCGACAGACCAACCGATCGACTGACTGCATTATGAGTCGAGTCTGTCAGAATCTAGTTTGTCTTCAGTGAAAGGTGTTTTCTTTCTCCAACAGCTGAAGCCAAAAGGCCACCTTCTGTCAACGGCAGAACGACAGCCAGTACACGATGTATATTTCCGGAACCGAGGTGGTTCATGTCTCAAAGGTCCTTTCGGTTCTTCAACAGACAGCGAAAGGTCCTTAACTCCGGTTCGTGACCTGAAGCAGGAAGCAGAAGGACATCGCGTAAGCAGTCAAGAACGCACGTGAGTGCTCTGAAACTGAACACGCTAGTAACTCTAAAGTCAGTTTAGTGACACCATGATATCACAGAAGACAAAGTGTTACAACGATGCATTGTACACTATGAGAGTAACAAGCCTAACTATACTTACGGTTCTATGGGTAGAGAAATCAAACGATATGTCTAAAGTTAGTCATGCTATATAGTATAAAATCACTCACTTAAACGGGCAGCGGTGGTGAAGGGTCTGCCCGATTAATTCACTGAAAAATGAACAGGTTGAGGCCATGTGATCGCTATAGAAAAACGTGTGCATTTACATTTATTTTACACTTTACATGCATGCATGTACTGGCTGCATGTAGCCTCACTTCTTGTTTACATGACCTGTCGGATTTCGACAGGAAATCGGCAACGGTTTACGGTTTAACTTGAAGAGACCATCGATTGATATCTTTTGCACTACTATCAAGGCACTATAGAAGTCATTAGATTAGGCCAGATTAGATTATCCGTAGCTATTTAATCACATTTAAGCGTTTATGACATGCTAATGTGTATAGTTAAGCCGACATATTTACTTTGTGACGGGACCTAAATAATAGGTTATATAGTATAATTATGCAATACTTCATTTCGGTCATGTGATGCACCTGTTTATATAGAGTGCAGGTGTACTCGTAAGAGCATAGTCATGAACTGATATACCAAGAGGACCTTAAAAAGGGTGGCGCCCTTTCAAATGGGCAGCGGTAGTGAAGGATCTCACCCGATAAATTCAGTGAAAATGAGCAGGGTCGCAGCCATACGATCGCTATAGGAAAACATGTACATCTACATTTACGCAAGAAATTCCGAAGCAAGAGAAGTCATCAAATTTCCTGTGCTGATCCATATGCATTATGAAACGGATATTTTAAAGAACTAACCATACATTTAAATCCATACATAAAATCCTAGCTGATATAAATGTCTCATACGCAGTGTCCATAGAAAGAAACCCTTAGCGAAACTCGAATAACTCGAGCAGAATTTTTATAAAATTTGAATTGAACTAAAGTGTTTCTTCTTTACCTTTTAGCTATTAATAATTTAATAGTTAACGAACGTTCCCTTTAAATGACGTCATATAGTTACATAATTATTTTCGCCAACTCCAACCGTCAGTGAATTATCGATGTTACGGTTGGGCAGTGGTCTTTGCGAGACGATGTGCGGGCGTCCGAGCCAATGGGGAACAATTCCAACATAAAGTATGAATACAAATCTTGATTCGTCTACTATAAATTATTAATTAGCAACGCTAAGGATGATACTAATTATTATTATTATTCTTATTATGGAGCGATTCAGCTAATTTGATTTAATATCCGGGCGTCGGGTTAGGCCACTTTCCTAATGGCTTCTGCCAGCCACCGCCATGTTATTGTCTGGCACTTACTTATTAATATTATTATTATTATTATTATTACTATTAACGTTATTATTAATTAGAAACGTTTTGGATATTACTAATTATTATTTTTGACCATTGTTATTATTTATCATTAGTAGGCCTATTAATTAGCAATAGTATGGATAACACCAATTTTTATTGTTATTATAACCATTACTAGTATCATTATCATTATTATTATTCATTAGAAACATTATGTATAATACTAATTATTATTCTTTTACCATTATAATCACCAGTTTACTATTGTTATTATTATCTGCTATCATGTTTCAAACTTATTTTTGAAAAATAAGATACGCTTCAGTTATTGTAATTTAGCTTGCGGTTAATTTTTTCTGGACATTGTATACACAGATCGAATGCGTGCATTATTTGTTTATTGCGCATGATATTTTCATAGTTTCCGGAAATGGCGAATGGCTCTGGGTCAGGTTGCCTTTCCACCGCATCCGGTATATATATGCGACCGTAATCCACACATGGGCAATTTAGTTGCAAATGATATGCAGATTGACCAAGACAGCAGAAGCTGTAGAAAGTCAAGCGATGGGCAGGGACTGTGGAGCTGGAGGTGGAGTAGGAAGTGAATGAGGCCACGGTAGCTGAGAGGGAGTCATTGTCTCCATGATTGTAGCCTCATAATAGCACAACGTCTTTGGAGAGTAAAACTGACATCATAGAGGGCTTACGCGATAAAGCGGCTTATTGTGAGCAACCGCCTTCTGTGAATACCTAAGGACTTCCGCTGAGGGCGACATAAATCAGAACCGACAGGAAACCTCGGGAATTCGCTACCATGAAGGGATAATCAGTCCACAGAGTCCACTAATCAACGTTCTATATTAGATTTTATATTTTGGAATTGAAGTTAAATCTATTTTTATGAGCGATTCACTTTATAAGCCCACCTTTAAAAGAGAAAACTTATTATTATTGTTGTTGCTGTTGTTATTGTTGTTTTACCCGAGGTAAGTATACTCCCTCAGGCGAGAACAAAATTATTATTATCCTTATTTGTTATATTATTTTTCAACCAGAGAGGTTAAAATCCAGAGTGAGTGATAAACTGTTCTGTGTATATGGAGAGTGAATTCCTGAAATTGCTCATCTTTGAAGATACCCGATTTCTCGATCGTACACTCGATTGCATCGTCGATCGCAAACAGATTACATTAAACCGTATACTTGTCAATATGGTGACGCATAAAAGCAGGTAGCTTGTGGTATATTGTATCATAAACGCATTACGTGTATCATAACGCAGCAGTGTCTTATTTCGTCCAAGATCTTGTGGTTCGCGTAGACTGCTTAAGATTTTATGATTGATGCAGTGATGTTTTTCATGGCTGTGGCCGCAGATAAAAAATTCGGCTTAACATCCTCCCGCTTATCGGTTGATTTTCAGAAAATCACTCCACTGAGACAACATTTCTGAGAGTTCAGTCTTCCTAATCGTAAATAACTTCCGTTGTATCCTTATCCTTACTCTTAAAACTTACAGGGCATAGAAAGCATGATTGACTGTCTATAGGCCTTTCATCTGTTTCAGAATTATTTTTAGCTGACATTACAGTAAACCTAATTGCAATTCAAGTTCATGTGGGTTCAGACCCTCCGACTCTCACTGTGATCGCGCTTAAGCGTAGAAGTTCGTTTAACATGAAGGATACTCTGGTCCAAGTTGTCCTGGATCAGCCGTGTGATCTTCTCCAATCTCTCATCCCTAACTAAATCCATAACTACTTCCTTTATTAGAAATCTACTTACAAAGGCGCAAAATAACTTGCCCTATTTCACTTAAAGGTCAAGGATCAAACGACTTACCATTTATATAACATTTCTTAGCATTTTGGGGTTCACCTTACCGTTTTGGTGATAAAGTGCTGAGCTTATTAGTCGTTCTTCGTCAGCAGTCCATTTTTATGCTACGCTTTTTGTTTATTTTAGATGGCACGGTGGCCGAATGCTGACTCATGTGTCTTTCGTTTCTGCTTTCAAGATTCGGACTCCGCCGGGCGACGTGTAATATTTAGTTGTCCATCTACAGAGTATGGAATTGTTGTTGTGTTTTTACTTAAGATTGAAAGATCCTTCTTCAGACTCAGGTCCACGTCTCTGAAGAGGTTTGTTAAGTTAAGGTAGGCGTGCAATAAATGAACGTGTAGATGGTGTGCCTTCTTCCGTGCCATGATGCAGTCGAACTTCGTGACAAAAGTTTGGAAATGCACCTGTCAATCGAGGGAGTGATAATTGTATTTATCCATAAATCGAACTGAGGATAAACAGTTAGTCTAGTTGAAATGTATCAATTTTGCCTATGACAATTCACTTCTTAGGCTGGTTAATAGTCTAAGATTTGTATTTTTCAGAACTACCTAGATTCACAAATATCGATATTTGGCAGACACTTCGTGCGGCGTTTCTCGTGTAACATTTTTACCTTTGTAGAAAAGTGCTTGAAGATAGTTCATCCTAATGTCAATGTTCACGATCTTAGTTTTCAGAAGCTGCATGTACCACGCATAATTCCTATTCTCTGTGAACCTGGAGATTGCTTGTAAACTAATCTCAACGTAGCAGGAGCGTCACATCGATCACACATCACTGGAGGCGCCACCGGAATATCAATACTGTACACTAAAAGACGAATCGAATTTCATAGTTCACTGCTGTATATTGCTTGCTTATTGCTTCTGTTGCCCTATAGTTAAATCGTCTAAGGAGAGTGTGTCCGTCATGTATAGAAGTCACTGTTGCGAGATTTCGAAGTCAAATGACCACCCGACAAAGGCACCATCGTCAACCGGTTATCACTAACGCCATCTGGCAACGGGAGTGTGCGTCGTGAGATCTTGGTCGAGGCACCCGAGCAGCGGAAGGCGAAATGTAGATCATCGCACATCTCCGAACACATCGACTTCTGCAAACAAATCGTGACCTAACTAATTCTGATAAGCGTCTTGTTAATTCGTTGGTTGTCAAAACACTTAATATAACTCCATATCAGTACATCACAAAAGCACTGCCTACTGTAGCCTAATTGTTATTAAGTCAATTTATAACAAACTTTTCATCAGTACCCAAACAGTGCTTATTATAACTGATTTAAACGACATCTTCCAGCTGCCATGGCCATTGGCGTCGACCTAACCCTACAGTCCTTTTTAAAAATATGAATATACATAGCGTCAGTAGAACGCGTTGTAAAGGGGTCTAAATACAGCAATGCACGATCCAATGTTTAATGCAATCTTGTGGATGTCAGAGCCGTTCATTTCCACCTTACCCAACCTGTTTCTTAGCTTAACTTAGTAACTAAAAGTCTACAGTGCTATTAGGAAGGCCACACGAAATGCTACCCCGAAATCTGACCACCTTCAATTTACTTCATAACGAGGAAGTCTCCATTATCTCGGATATATGTATGTAGTCGGATTTTTGAACAGGCATTAGTGCGCCATCGATTGATGCCTTGTGCACTATTATAAAGGCACAATAGAAGCTATAAAACTAAATTAAATTAAGTTAGGCCTACTAATTGTCATTACACGGCTTCAGACCATCTGATGAAACAATACCTCAAGTTTTCATAACGTTCTCAATGGCATTGCTTTATCGCGAGTAATCAAACGTAAATTTGGGGTAATGTAAAAAGATATAATTATGATTATCACTTTTGTGCAGCTTAATTACACATAACTGTGGAATGTAATTCCAGTAATAAATTTGTGATAGTGTATCAAAGTGCAGCACAGTGTAGTGTAGCGAAGTGTATCGTATTGTTTTTGTGATAGTGTATCAAAGTGCAGCACAGAGTAGTGTAGCGAAGTGTATCGTATTGTTTTTTGTATTGTAGCTTAGTGAGGTGTGGCGTAGTGCCATATAGTACAGTAGTGTAAAGCAACCTCTGATTTGGACAGCTGCCCGCGATCTTTGTGGGATCTCCAGACGAATTCGATGATAGCAACTATCGGAGACAGGGCCAGGCCAATCACAAGAACAACGAAGACACCTCCAACGTTTCCAATCGTCAGAGCATTTGCGTCCTTTTTGATCTTGTCCTCAGCATCGCAGATTCCTCCTCCTCTGCCCTCCCGCCACCACTTGTTGTACAGCATCGACAAGATCTGCTCTTCCTGAAGCCTTAGTATTGTATCAGAAAGCAAGTCTCGATACGGTGATCCTACAAATGATTATCGGAGCAACAGGAACTCAACTGATCTGAAACTAAAACTGATCTGAAACTAAAACTGATCTGAAACTAAAACTGATCTGAAACTAAAACTGATCTGAAACTAAAACTGATCTGAAACTAAAACTGATCTGAAACTAAAACTGATCTGAAACTAAAACTGATCTGAAACTAAAACTGATCTGAAACTAAAACTGATCTGAAACTAAAACTGAACCCTTTTTAATTCGCTGAAGCGTGGCCATCTAATAGATGTAAAAAGGTGAAACATAGGTAGGTTGGACAAGGATGATCTTTCGCGCATCTGTGATTACTATTACAAATCTTAATTACGAATACGGAGCACAGTTTCAATTCGTTTGATGCTCTTTTATTCTTGCATTCAATAACAATGAGACAATGGCGCTTAAACGTGTTGAAATTAGATTATGAATGCATAATAGTTAGTGGATACGCGACCTGTTCTAGATTTCTGTAGCGATTTTAAAAACCATTTGCATCAAGTTTTCACATCTATTCATGTCTGGTAACCCAGGCTCGATAAATAAGAATTTAGGATCGGTAAATAAGGTTTCAGAGTCGATAATACGAATTCAGGGTCGATGAATAAGAGAAATCTGAAGGAACAAACCTCTTGGAGTACCTATTCCGTAACCTTTCGAATCGAGTAATCCGCCGACTTGCATGAGGTCACAGTTGCGCTGGTTTATGTATTCATTCATGCGTGACTCTAGAAGAAAGGCGTAGTCACCGGCAAGCACCCGGCGTATCCCCTCCTCGGTTGAATTGACGAAGACACTCGGAGTGAAGTCGCTCATCGCCTTCCACATTCGCTCGTAACTCTCAATTTTTGATGTCTGTCAATCACATGTCTGGCATTTTATTTCCATACACTTGTTTGAATGTATGTGTATGTATTAGTGTACGTGTGTATCGATGTATATATCTGCCTACATCGATGTATATATGTGCATGAAAGGGCATATGTAGGCAGGTATTTATGATTGTATAATATATACATATGTATGTATGCATGGTATGTATGCATGTAGGTATGTATTTGGATATTTATATAGCACCTGTTTAAAGTAATGTAAAATAATTGTTTGTTTTTGCAAGCCTCTTCCAACGATAGTTTGCAAAGGGTCAGGCTGTCTGAAGGATAGTTCAACAGAAGGACAACCACGGCAAAAGCCGTCGAACGACTGGACAGAACTCCTGATTACAAGTCATATGGATAGACAACGAACAGTTAAGTTCATCGTAATCGTAAGCTCGAGATTTCTACAGCGCCCAACGAAAGCTAAGTCGGGGGAACCAGCTTATTCACAGTCGCTCAGTCAAATCAAAATCGATAGGCAGGAAGGGAAGAGTCAGACAGGTAGGCAGTCAGATGGCTACGGTGGATGGCGACTGGAATTGAACCGGAAAGCAAGATAAGGGGAAGCGGAAGAATCAGGACAGGATTTGCGACCAACTTGTAGCAATTATTGGTGAAAGACATTTTGCCACTTGTGCAAGTTTTAAGAGCATGTGAACAAAATCATAGGTGGACGCCCCATAAATAAAATGCATGCAATTAGCTGCATATGATCACGAACATGTATAGTATTGCCATTTTCAGGACACCATTGCGACCATCGATTGATGCGTTGTATATTATGTTAACGGCGCTATAGAAATCATCAGATTAAAAATAAAATATCATTTAACTTGGTAATGGTATATGACGAATTGGCGTTTTACCGCTGCGTCCGGAATTCAGATTCCGCTGAATCATATCAAACTTCTCCAACGGATTACTTTTTTGACTACGGTTTCGCTTGAAGCGATCATCGATTGTGCTTTATGATGGTAGCGCTATAGAAGTCAATAATTTATATAAGAAACTAAAATCTATATAAACTTCAGCATGTTAATTGGTTGTTGAATTTCAGTTGTCGACTTAATTTCCTCTTCAGAGCAATTACGTAGGCACAATATGTATTTATATATATATATATATATATATATTATATATATATATATATATATATATATTATATATATATATATATATATATGTATGCATGCATGAATATATGTATATATTAATATGTTAGTATATATTAATATATAATAATTATTTATAAAAATTCGTAAAACGCATTACGATTTTTGACTATTATTCCTTTAAGGCAACCATCAATTGATGACTTGTGCTTTATGGGAAACATGTTGTAGAAGTCATAGAATAGATTAGATTAAATAGAGACATTAGTTTAGTTTGCCCCGTCTTACGGTAAGCTAGTACAAGTTCACGTCCTTAACTATCGACGACTCTAACCTGGTGGATTTTATGTTGGCTTAGCTAATGAAGCGATTACAACTTAGAGTTATGGAGTTTTTGTTGACAGCCCACGAGGGACCGTGCGGTACGTACGCTCTCGTTCATCGAGTGTATCGGATACAGTTTCCGTCACCAGTTCAAGGATGGCTGTAGTGAACCCTCGCCCTCCGCCCCTGGGGTCGAGGTTTCAGGTTTTCACCCTGCCCTCAACAGGATAGTACTCTCCGAGCCGATAACTTGCTTTACAGGTGGCCGCATTTCACTAGTCCCGTGTTCGAACTGGGCACCGGTACCTGTCCCCTTAGGCACACGCGTGGTGACCCAACGACGAGGGGTGTGTGAGAACCCTCCACCCCGGATTATGATCCCGTTCCAGTGACGGCCAGTGATAAATGTGCAAGTCACTACAGACGACTGCATGGCCTATACGTTAGTGTTGATACGTTTGCAAGACAGATTAGAGCTCTACCTGAAAGAATGTCATCGTGGAGCCTCCGTAGAGAGTTCCATACTTGATTTCTCGTTGTTTCGATAAGTCTTCGGCGTTTTCGATCGGAGACTTCATTCTCTCAACGGTCAGGAAGGCGGCCAAATTGGCAGTGTAGGACGATATGAGGATCAGCGTAAAGAACCACCAGATGCCGCTAACCATCCTAGTTGACACGGCACGTGGCGCCACCTCGGAACCTGCGAAAGAAAACTCAATGTTGCAAAAGGATTTTAACCGGAAATAATACAGCCCATTAACAAACTGATATGAAAGGGTATAAAACGTATAAAACAAAGTATAACAATATAGAACGCTATAAAACAACACAAACAATTTAAGCGAGTTTAACTTTGCTACTTCGAGTGCTACTATATATGCTACTAGTTGTAATCGCTTTATTAGCTACTACACATGCGCCCGTACTATTTTCTGGAACGTTGATTGGTAAACAATGACTATGGCGATACATGCAATTTCGTTTTATAAAATAATGCATAATCACTGTAAATACAGTTTTAATTAACTCCTAATTCTTGGTTTTAAAATAAAATGTGTTTGCATTGGGTCAGAAAAGATCATATCAAGTTTAGTCGCATCAGATCAGATAAGATTTATTTATGTCGAGGATGAAATAGATCAAATTCGTCGTTTCTCATCCTCGACACAACACGGTTCAGAAACTCTGAACTTGCTGCCATCTGTCAATTCTATTTGAAGATCCGTTGGTTGGGCTCTACGCGTGTGAGGGAACTTGCCAACAATTAGTTTTTTGAAGCGGTAGTAAAAATGTTTGATTACAATTACATTTACAAACTACAGTTTTAGACTGGCCTTGCTGCATCAGAGATCCGACAGTGAACCAGAGACTGTTGAGCAGCGTGAACTGGTTTTCGACGACGTCGCAGTCCGGATTGCATGGGTGCGGATTGTACCATTCGTAAGGACTGAACCTTGCAAGGACGAAGAGGCAGAAGCTGACGACGAGGTAGGCGGCCAACATATAAATCCAGATCTCGATGGAAAGCGGAGATAGGAACGAGAAGAGACTGGGGTTCTTCTTTTCCGGCTTCTTGAAGAGTATGCTGATTCCGAGGTTCATGAACGGCTTCGTAAAGTCTATCACTTGCTCCCGCATGTAGCTGATCGTCAGCGAGGCAACGGCCAAGTCGGCTTTCTAGATGACACACACATATCAACATCTTAATCCGCAGTTCAATACGGAAAAGCTATGTGCACATCATTTTCATATGCTCAAAAATGTTCTATATACACTGTGTCCGGAAAAATTCCAAGGCTTTACGGTAAATATGAAAATAATTAGTAAACATTAATCGATTTTTAAAATTCCAAAAACAGTTTAATCCTGAAATATTATTTGCACTATAATTGTTGTTTTGGCGTAAAAATTTTATAACAATTTTGTCTTCCTCGCTGAACGCCATTTTTCTAGCAACTTTCTTTACAAAAAATAAAATTCAAATACGTCACTGTGACGTAATTTTAAACGGGGGCCGTTAATAAATTACAAAGAATTTTGTTGGTAATTATATATTTCAGGATTAAACTGTTTTTGGAATTTTAAAAATCGATTAATGTTTACTAATTATTTTCATATTTACCGTAAAGCCTTGGAATTTTTCCGGACACAGTGTATATATATACGTTTGTAATACCAAATAAAGTTATAAGCATATATTCTTACGAAGTAAAGGCTTAATAAATTTGTAAGTCATACGCAGTTCATTCTCAGTCTACTTAAGTAAAATAAATATACACGGTTTCCTATAGCGATCTATATAGCAGCCTCGACCCTGCTAATTTTCAATGAAATTATCGGGTGAGATCCTTCACTACCACTGCTTTTTTTAATGGGACCATGTCATTTAAGGCCCCCGTGTACGGATTATGCTAACACGAGATTCAAATCTCTTAAATAAGCCACGACCTGGATGCAAACCGGCATCCTCACTCTCAGAGGCGCCTTGACGTACCCTTTAACCGATGTAGCCAACAAGGTCAGTTACATTTGCTTCTTATTTTAAGATGGATCTGTTTAGATCCTTTAGCCAACCATGTTCACATAGCTTTTTGAAGGTCTTTGAAAGGTGTTATACAAAGATCAGATACATGTATGTGTAAGTTATGTGTATTTATGTTATCGTCGTCTGCCTTGTGCGAAATAATGTATAATATAACAATAAAGTAGATGTTGTATTATTTCTTTTATTCTATTTCTGCTGCTCCTTTTCTTGTTTCTCTTTCTCGGATAGGAAATGCTTTCCTCAGACAGGCCTAAAATGACTGGAATATCTCACAAGGCGCCAAATGTCAGATTATGTTAATAAATTTAAAATTTTCCCAAAGTCTCAAGCTCAAGCCTATGTGGCTTTAATATAGCATGTCCTAAACAATTTCTTAAACTGCTCATAAATATTTAGCAGTGTTCGCTTGAAATATAGATATTAATAAATATTTGAAATTGCATTTTTAAAAAGCCTATGGACAGCAATATAAATATTAATAAAATTTTGAATTTGCATTTTAAAATAGCCAGTAGACAACAATATAAATATTAATGAACGTTTGAATTTGCATATAAAAACAGTCAGCAGACTACCTTTAGGATTAGCTCTCGGACCATGCCATTCCACTCCTGCTTTGGACCATGTGGTGCGCCGTATTTACCGTCCTCCACCAACTTAATGGTGTAGTTGAAGAAGAGTATTTTAGAAACTTCATCCAAGAGATCGACGCAGAATCCCTCAAATCTGTCGTTGCCCTTCAGAACTCCGTCTTTGTCCGGCTTCAGCATCATGTACGGCTCTTCCTTGATAACGAAACATTTAGAAATTTCAACGTAGAATATATTCTGCTTTAAAATGCTGTCCCTCTGCCTAAGTAGTATTGACCTAACCATAGCTTGGATTTTGGTGCGCCATCGGCAGATGCATTGTGCGTTACACACCGATAGACAACAATATAAATATTAATGAACATTTGATTTTTATATTAAAACAATCAATGGACAACAATATAAAATAAAACGTTTGAATTTGCATATAGAAACATTATCATGTACGACTCCTCTGATAACGAATCATTTAGAAACATTTCAAAGTAGAATATATTCTGCTTTAAAATGCTGTGTCTCTGCCTCAACGAAATTACCCAAGAATGAAATATTTAACTAAATTGTGGTTTAACCATTGAAAAAATGTCCCGTTGGCAAGTGCCTAATTAAACCCTTATTTAAAAATCTTTTAAGCAACCCTAATTATGAAAACCATAGGTTCTGATTCGAACAAAGATCGCTTAGAGATGAAAAGCCGACGTGTTAACCTCTAGGCCTCCCTGTCACTGCTTTAATTACATTCCATCGAGATGCCAGTGCTTTACCTACTCGTAATATCAGGTAATGCTATGTAAACGGGCGTTCATATAGAAAGCATGGAGCTCTCCAGCAGAGCCCCCGACCTAACAACACTAATCCCCCTTCTAAGAAGATTCTTTCCAGCCTCTGGTAGAGGAAGGCACTGGAAGACTCAAAGGTCCTCGTCTTCTATTACTTGGAAAATCAGTCCAAAGTGACGATCCAATTTTGTACAATGGAAGCTCGAAATTGTGAACAAGCAAATCACGCTGAGAATATTTACTTAAGTGTTTCAATCCATACCAGAATCGTAGTTACTATGAGGGTCTTATTCTTGAGCGAATCTGCCGCTTCTTCAATTTGATCGGCGTACTTCTTTGTCACATTCATGCCATGAAACGTATTCCAAGTACCAATCTACGGTAACAACACAAGCAACAGGATATTAACTTCATATGTAGACGAAGCTTGATTTGATGTACAATACGGCTATAATATCGCATCTGTAATTACGGGAAACTATAAAACGTCTTTAGAATCTTCCTTATTTGATACATCTTTGTTCTGCGTTGCAATAATCGGTAAATTTTAAAGATGCAGGATAAAATATTGTAATATTCAGTAATTTCCAGCATTACACTCAACTATGATGTGATTTGATGAAAGACAATGTTGAATTCAGCCATGCTAAGTAATGTCACATAAAAAGAAATGTAAGATAAATAGATCGATTTAGTAAAGAAACCTAAGTAACGTGATAGATGCGATGT
Organism: Norana najaformis; assembly: GCA_964023275.1. Lineage (NCBI taxonomy): Eukaryota > Metazoa > Annelida > Clitellata > Crassiclitellata > Hormogastridae > Norana > Norana najaformis. Next base: position 23,511,456 of record OZ029919.1, read on the forward strand.
GACGTAACGTAAAGCAATATATGCGATGATATTATATAGCGCCTTTTGAAATATGCACAGATTGCCCCTTATTTCAACGGAATTCAATTTGAAAGGAGAAGCCATGAAGAAGGTGGAGCGGGAGTGGATGTGGTTTAGGTAATCTAATCAGAATCTTATCTCTTCGGTAGTGCTGGAATCATAATACACAAGACTTCAATTGATGGGCACCCTTTAAGTGAAACCGTAGTCAAAATCGTAATCCGTTGGAGAAGCCAGGCCGATGAACTATAGATATTGATATAGATATAGATATAGATATTGATCTATAGGCCTGGATCCTGACCTGGAGCCGAACCCTTTTGCCGATCGATTTTGTTTTGACTGAGCGCCTGTGAATAAGCTGGTTCCCGCGACTTAGCTTTCGTTGGGCGCTGTAGAAATCTCTACATTACGATTACGATTATAGAAGTGACAAGAGATTACAGAAAATGTCGCGCAGTATATCGAACTCGATAGAACTGTGGGTAGGCTTTTTAACCTTATCAAGACCATCCCTTGTAAGTTCAACCAGATCTAAGGAGAAGTAAGATCTTTTGCCTCGGTAATCGAACCTCACCGGACCTGTCAGTCCTTCGAATTGCGACTGAATGCAAACAACAACATGATTTATTTCAGTTTTTATTATTCATTTTATTATTCATTTTATTATTCATTTTATTATTCATTTTATTATTCATTTTATTATTCATTTTACTATTCATTTTACTATTCATTTTATTATTCATTTTATTAATTATTCATTTTATTATTCATTTTATTGCCAAAATCGTGATGTGAGTGATTTGGCATCATTCGTGGCAAATACAGTCATCATTATGTTCTAATTGTTTAGACGAATATTTATTGCACATCAGGATATGCCTACGAAAGAATACTTTCACTAGAAAACGAGATACAACAAAAAGGGTCCTTTAAGTAGTAATTGGAGGCGATTGAGGAATTCCATTTAGACTTCATTTCATTACGCCGGAATTCCTGAATGTTTCAGTGCTTAGGCCCCTAATCATTGTCAGCCTATTGGTGTCTCATTTGCCACAACGCAAATGTCTAGTTTTGTTAGACAGCATGGACACTTCTATGAGAATTTTAAAAGACGATATCAAAATCCGGATAATACATGCAATCTACTATTATTGTACATGTGACAAAGTTCCGAAGTCAACTGCCAAATACGGAATATGACATGCAAGGAATCAAAAACACTGGTGACATACAGGCTACACTAAAATAGCGACTTTATATCATTAAATGTAATACTATGGTTGGGCTCTATGTGTGTGCGTGTGTGTGACCGCCTGTCAGTGGAGGCTTTTCTGGTCATCTGAGCGCTGTTTGCTTACTGATTAACTCTTTCTGTTCTTAATAACTTTAGCATCATTTAGGCCAGCGTAGAAATCAGCTCTGATTAGGTCCTCTTGAAGAGGCGCTATACAAATTTTCGATTACGATTACAAATAACACGTATACACTGTACTCGAAGACCGATTTCGACACGAACAGCTAATATTGGCGTCTATTTACAGCCTGTCGTAATGTCCGTCGGTTCCCAGCGGCAGCAAGTGCAATTATTTTTCCATTAAGCACATCATGAAGCGTGGAAGGCAACAGCGGCCGACAGACCCACCGACGCACAGCGGACGGAACGGGGCCTTCCGATAAGGGCCAAGTAACAGGCTGACGGACGGACGGACGGACGGACGCATCGTCGGCCGATGCATGGGACAAAGGCGGCGACCGGCGACCGATGGTTGACGTCGATCGATCAGGCCCCTGTCGTCGATCTGTCGACGGGAGGTCAGTGAAGGGCGGGTGGGTCCGGTCTTTCGTATCCCCGTCGCACAATTACAGCTGCCAATCAGGGCCGAACAGGGAGCAGGGTTAAACCGCGCTGGACGGCGGAAAATCTCGAAATGACGGCAGGTTTGTTATGAACTGCGCCAGGCGTCGTTATAGAATCAGCTTTCAGTAATGAAGTAGAAAGTTTAGATATACCGCGTGAACTAATTAACGAGGACCCTGACGCATATTCAAACCGCAGATTTAATCCAAAGTCTTTGATTCTCCATGTCACTGCAGTAGGGTGCCGTATTACTTTTCTTCAAACCCCAGGGCAACGCTTCTGAGGAGGACTAACTCTGATACAATCGTGTAATAAATAAGCGATAGTTTGTAGGTATACCTCATATTATGTAGCTGTGCGACTTTTAATCATAGGTACGCCTCGTGTTGGTTTTTACGACTGCTGATAGATTTCAAGGGTGCTGACCCGAAAGAGTAAGGCCTCGCTCTCTTGTTTTTACGTTCCAATCATTCGCCTATTTTATTTTGTTTCTTTAAAGATTCAATGTTATTTTATATTTTTTTATCCGGGAGTACCAGCCTTCAGTCAGAGCCGAACTGGCCCACTGGCAATGTTAGCCTCCAGTTTAGCGAGCAATGGAGACCAGAGACTCACTCGCGAATGTTGCCTTTCGGGCCGACCGCATTGAGCCGACCTCTGTACTTGGTCCAAAATGGATATGGTCTGTTCATGAACGTAGTGCCTAGACTGTTTCAACGTTCGGTAACCCTGACCTCTCACTGTCGACCGGGTATAGTGCTCGAACATGTTCGGTCAATAGGTAAGCACTCGGTACGACAAGAGGGTCTTGTCAGAAGCGCTGACTCCCAACTTGTGGAGCAGCTGAGGCAAGGCGTGGTGCAACGCTCCTCGCCAATTCATGACAACCGCCTCAAACTCACACGACCTACTTATTACATTACTTTACTCTGCTAACTTACCTTACCTTGCGTACTTCAACTTATCTTACCTTATCTTCCCTCACTGTATCTTACTTTAGCTTAGCTTACCTTACTTTATCACTGTAAAGATAACGACCCTATCATTAGCTGTTGCATAGTTTATACCAATATAACAGACTCTACCAGTGACTATAATATAATAATATACATGCGCGTCTATTATTGTTTGTGGTATATTTGATTTCAAGCATGTATGTATTCGTTGTAGAGAATGTAATGCATATGTGCTTGTCAGATGAAACTAAAGGCTAGTTATTTACTTGCTTACTTATAGACTGACTGACTGACTGACTGACTGACTCACCGACTCACTGACTCACTGAATCACTGACTCACTGATTTAATTCACATTAATCCAATAATATATAGCCTATAGCGTAATTGATATTAACAGGAAAGCCATTGCTAATGGTTTTCATTTAATCTGTAGTTGCTCACCATTTTCATGTAGTTGATGAGACTGTTGCCGTGTTCCCATGGTTTCGGTTTATTGCAGGACAACGACGTCATGCGAACGTCACGGGCACGTGACAGTTCGTCAAGTGCCTTCGAAAACAGGTGAACGGCGTCGTAGAGAAGGGCAGTTTCGGTCTAGATTACAAGAAGAAGCGCAAGAACAGTTAATTATGCATGAATATTAGTCTTATCTTAGTCCACGATTGTCTAGTGGTTAGAGAGCTGTACTGTCAACTCAGAGGTCACAAGTTCGAGAAGTTGTTTCGAAATTTATGCTCCATTTGCGTCCCCCTAGCGAACTCAGCTAAACACGAGTATACTGAACTTACTCTTTGGTTGGGAAGATCAAGGAAGATCGACGAAGGAGATGACGCCTTGACATGCCGATGATAAGAAAAATGAAGTGGCTAACATTTGATACCCATGCCTGATTATCGGGGTTAGCCATAGACACTGCATTTTGCTTCTCTTCATAGCTTAACTACTTTAAAAAGTCTATTGATTTTTATTTCAAGACTGAGGCAATATTAGTTCTGGGAAGCCTTGTTCCGTAAGTGACGAATATTCAGTTGAAGCAGTTATATGATAACAACATTGGTTGTTCTGTTCTTAATGACATTGAACATCGTTAAGGCTGGCGCCTCTGATTGGTATCTCCTGAAGAGGCGCTAAACAAACTTCTGATGACAGTTATAATTATCTAATTAACATAATATAATATATATATAATTATCTAATTAATACAATATAATATATATACATAATTATATATATTATATAATTAATATAATATGTATAATTACATAATTATAATTATGATAGCAGCAATCCAACAAGTTGACAACCGCTTGGTACCGAGCTTGACAACAAGGTGCCAGCTTCGCATGCAAGCACTGGATTCAAACCCCGAACACAGAGATGCAGGCAAACACATTAGCAATCTGCAATCGTGCCATTCATCTACGTAACGATAACGCAACCTACGTAGATCAAGTAAATGGCCTATTTCAGTGTCTTTATAAGGTAGCCTATTTAAAGGCGCTATATAAATAACCAGCTGCATACATACATAAATACATACATACATAAATAAATGCATACATACATACACATACATATATACATACATACATACATACATATATACATACATACATACATGGGCCCTACACTTCCTTCGAGTCTTCATAAGTAAATGTACTCAGAGGTTAGAACTTTCGGCTGAAAATACCAGTTGCAACTAACAGACTAACCTAGTCCTTCTTATGAGCAATGACGAAATCGAATTGAAAAAAGACTGGCTTTTCATCCAAGTGAAGAGCGATGGCACGTACGCTGGGTACGCTGGGTACGCTGGGTACGCTGGGTACGCTGGGTACGCTGGTATGCCTGGGATTTAAGAAAGTCTAAGATTGTGGCTTCGAGATTATGCACACAGACAATGCAATCCATGTCGATTTCATATGACGGGCCAGGATTTTGAACCCAAGTCGCAGAGATGAAATGCCATTTGCGTTAGCCGTTCGGCCACCGGGTGTGGTTGCCAATAGAAAATGCACCATTTGTTGGAGTTCAAAGACCGTTGAGTGATTGCGCCACCTGGTGTTGCTTAGGTACCACGCTGTGCTTCATCAGCGCCTTTGGCGAGCGCCCAGTTAAGCAACTACTTCCGCAGCCAATTTGAACAGGATGTGCAAATAGAAGATTCCCTCTGCCCACGCAAGACCCTAATTCATTCTGGATCTACGATTCCTACTGACTGCCACGCACGCAATGTCGGTGGAATGCGCTATATAAAACCAACCAGTATCTCTACTACTGATACTTTGGTCTGCATCCAAGAAGAATCTCTCGTTTATTCAGTATGCATTTTATTTCAGTTTGGCCTAATGGCTTGAGTTTATTTAAATTATTATAAACGTTATTTAAATTCAATAGATTGCTTAATTTTTGTTGGTTGCTGAATTGCGGTTACAGAACACAGCAAGGGTTTTAATCTTTTAAATGATTCAGAAGACATGCAATCTGTGTTAGAACCACTGCAAGTTAACTGGGAGTGTTTAATATAGTCAATCGTTCCTAGCTTCTTCTTAAATGGGATAGTCCTATTATCAAAATATTTCACAAGCCTACAACTCTAGCATTAAAGAATTTCTGCCCCAATGTTCCTTTAGGTTCCTTGAATAATTCATATCTGTTTCCACGAGTCGCACTGCCTCCATTCAAGTCATGATCTTATATGTTTCAATTCGACCACATCTGCTTTTCCTTCTCTTTAATGTGGTTAGCTTTTCATATACTCCTCAAGCCTTTGTAATCGTATATTTTTTGCAGCTCTCTTATGCACTTCCTCCAGTTGTTCTATGTCATGTTTTAGATATGGATCTTATACCTGGATACAATATTCCAGCTGTGGCTTCATTAATTTGTACAACCCCTGTATTATATTCTTGTCTATTAACTATTGTCCTCTTGATCATACCTAAAATTTAGTTAACCTTTTTGCTACTTCAGCACTTGCCTGGAAGGCTCTGCACTCTTATGCATAATCACATTCAGGTCCCTTTCTTCCTCACTATCTCTCAATACCTTACCCCTCATTGCATATGAAAACTCTTTGTTTCTCCTTCTCATATGCATCATCGAGCATTTTCCCAAATCAAATAGCATCTGCCAGTCCTGTGACCATTAGTACATTCTTCTTAGATCTTTCCCATTATCTCCACTTCTTGTTCATCGCCCAATGCTCTACATAGTTTAGAATCATCCGCAAACTTAGAAATTATTAATGAAATTTCATCATCTGTGTCGCTAATAAAAATGAGTGTAATGTCTAAAGTAATGATCCTTGTGGCACTCCGCTTAACACTCTAGCCCAGCCAGAATTTTTGTTTCCTATGCGCACCTTTAGCCTCTTATCTGATAACCAGCTCTGAATCCATGCTAGCACCTTCTCACTAATCCCACACGCCTGCACCTTTTTGGCCAATCTTACATGAGGTACTTTGTCAAATGCCTTGGCAAAAGCTAGATAAACTACGTCCACACGTTTTCCATAATCCACCCTTTCATAAACTTCCTCAAAGAAATCGAACAGAATTGTCAAATATTAACGACCTCTAGTAGATCCACGTTGACTATTTGCTATATCATACTCATTCAAATGCACCACTATACATGTATATAATTATTATCCTTAATAATTTTCTCCACGACCCTGCGCACAACACTAAGGAAAATGAATGGTCCATAGTTACATGGTTCACTTTTGTTTCCCTTTTTTAAACAATGGCATTATGGGTGCTCTCTCCATTCCTGCGGTACTTCTTTCTAGTCTGCTTTGCGGCATTGAAGATCTGTGCTAATGTCGCTTCGATTTCTTCTCTCACTTCTTGTAAATATTTCGGATATAATTACTCTATAAGCTTACTGGACTTGTCAGTTTTTAATATTCGAGTTGTTCCACCACATTTTCCTTAGTAAACAATATCCGTGACAATACCTTTCCTAAACTGCCTACAAATTTTTGTTGGGCTAATGATGTTTGCTAGTTCTTCCAAAGTAAATCCTCGTGAAGAGGAAAATAATAGAAAAGATGTTGTACATGGAATAGAAGATTGAAGTGTAATTTCAAAATTAATGCCATTCGGTCGAATTATTTAACTATTATTACAAAATCTGGCAACAGACGTGATGAGCCTCAGATATTACATGAAGTCCTAAGTGCAATAAATAAATAAATAACGGGTCGTGTCTATTATTCGTTCATATTTCAAGCTGCAATCTACTCTGGACCAAAGATTATTTAATTTCTGCTAGTATTACTCACTGACATAACGTAGCGTTTATTTGTCTGCGAATTCTTAGATCTTTGTCGAATGACATCAGCGACTGTAGGACTGTGTTGATTGACCAGGCGATAAGCAGTAATATTGACGGCAGAGTCCCGGAACATATCCAGGTTGACGAGTTCCAAGTCCTGTTTGAACAATACATGTCTCTTCATGGCTATAAATCACTCTGTCACCGATACTTCTTTATTTACTATAACTACTGGACTTCGCCTTTCAGAGGAAGCCATAATGTTCAATTAGCCTACGTCGAATTACATAAAACTTGAATTCAGGTCACGTAGCTCATACTCCAGTGGTCTCAATTTCAGCCTCACTATTAGATTTTCTCAATCGTAGCTCTCCTCCTTATTTTGATTTTTGCTCTTTTGGTTCTTTGGACTTTGGCATAAATTTTTCCACGGACTTGCTGGAATCGACGGCTCTGGAGTGAGTGAACCAACTGTTTTCTCTTAGAACGCTTTAAAATTCATCACTCATTTACTTCGTAGGAAGCCGAAGCAATGAATATAAAAATCTGGAGATTTAAGTAATAACAGCACAAACTGATACTAGAAATTATAATAAAATGAAAATGAATTGTCTTACCAGTGTCGTTAGCATGTAGTGGTAGTAAGGAATTGTCATGTTGATAGACTTGGCCTTCCAAAATACCCAACAAAAAGTCAGCAAAGTAACAGCAAAGTAACAGCAAAGTAACAGCAAAGTAACAGCAAAGTAACAGCAAAGTAACAGCAAAGTAACAGCAAAGTAACAGCAAAGTAACAGCAAAGTAACAGCAAAGTAACAGCAAATTAACAGCAAAGTAACAGCAACGTAACAGCAACGTAACAGCAAAGTAACAGCAAAGTAGCAGCAAAGTAACAGCAAAGTAACAGCAAAGTAACAGCAACGTAACAGCAAAGTAACAGCAAAGTAACAGCAAAGTAACAGCAACGTAACAGCAAAGTAACAGCAAAGTAACAGCAAAGTAACAGCAAAGTAACAGCAAAGTAACAGCAAAGTAACAGCAAAGTAACAGCAAAGTAACAGCAAAGTAACAGCAAAGTAACAGCAAAGTAACAGCAAAGTAACAGCAAAGTAACAGCAAAGTAACAATGACGGCGCTGCAGCGCATACGTGAAGGTCACCGTATATTTCCGATATATTAGCGTAATCGCAAATGCAGTCTGGCCATCTAGTTTTTATGTCATAAAGATCAGAAACAGTTTCCCGTTTACTCAAACCAAACTCCAAATTACAGTAAAATGGTTTCCAAACCCTTAAGCCATCAGTATGCGGCTTAGTTGGACGAGTCCGACAAATTGGTGTCTGCCTGCCTGCCTGTCTGCCTGTCTGTCTGCCTGCCTGTCTGCCTGTCTGTCTGCCTGCCTGTCTGCCTGTCTGATGCTTGCCTGCAATGAGGTAAATGTCAGTCTCCGTCCAAGTTTTCTTTATAGTAGGATCTGCCTGTAGCAATTCACCCGTTGCGTTGTATCGCTAGAAGCGGTCATGCATGCAATTGGGCCGGATGTTTGGGAGATTTGTTAAATGGTGCCAAGCTGAACATTTGGGGATTTTGGCCGAGCGCCTGTTGCCGAGCGCCATCTAAAGGCCAATGCCGCGGAGGGATACATGACAAATCTGGCGTTGTATCAAAGTGACTGCATGCGAACACTGAGAAGTAGTTCTGCAGACGTTTCCATTTGCGAAAGGTTTATATCACCCTGAGGCAATGCATAAAGCGCCAGGACAAGTTGCAGCAAATGGAGCGTAAATATTACGAATGCATCATTTAATTGGACGGAATCACTGCTAAATCACGACAGTTTTAATGGGAACAAATGCATGACCTGAACGAACTAAAACTAAACGGGAGAGTAATGAGGGGCAAAGATATGGGTTTATGCACGCGTAGAAAGAAATTAAGAGAAAATCGAAAAAAAGATGGCAGATACAGAGATAAAACAGACATGCGCAAGGACAGAGATAGAGTTAGAAACAGAAACAGACAGACACAAAGGCAGAGAGACAACAACAAAGACATACATAACATTGCACGCAACAGGCAACCCTATACTTAGGTTCAAATTTCATTAGAACCAGCCAATAGTGAATATATATAGCGTCAAGTTTGAGACAAATAGAGACATAACTGTTAGACTTTAAGTATGACATATTATACATAATTTGGGCACTAGATGGCATAGGCGAAGAACTTAATTCTCTTCAGTAAACTATATATCTAATGTCTAGTATCATATAATGATGAGTGGTTTATTTAAACCGAGTTCGTAAACTTCTCTATCCTGGATATAATCAGCAAATTCTAACAATAACAAAAGTGCTGAATCATCTTACCTGAATGAGTACCTTTTGCACTTTACGCCAGTCGCAGTCTAAAATAATTCGAGACTCTCCACGATTGCGAATTTCCTTCAGCGTCGTTCGGTAATCTCCGGACCCGTCCGGAATTTCCTCCAACCTCCGAATTGTGATGCGAATTCCAGTCGACTTACCAGACACGACCTTCAGCAATTCTTGTAACCTTATGAGACCTGCCTCGATTTAACATCACAATAACAAACTGTCGTACATAGTTGCGCTGTATAAAATGTGATTGCGCTATATAAACTAAGCTGTCTGCTTGTCCCCAGGCTTCAACTTGCCTTGAGGACTATGGCCTGCATTAAACCAATTTCGGAGGCCAAGATTGCTGCCTACAAACTGGTGAAATGGGGCAAGGCACCGGTGAGACTATGGCGCACGTTTCTATGGAGAACTATTGGCTCTTCATCACGTTGCCATGGTGATTACGGCTGCCAGAAGAAGAGCGAGGACTGTGATTCTTAATATGTATGCGCATGTCTAAAGTTATAGGCAAATTTTATTTTTTCGGCGCTTTTTATCTGTAAGCCTACAATGGAAACAATCGACACGTGATATTATTGCAAATGTATTAGCTACAAGAGTTGTAGATCTCCACAAAGATAAAAAATCAATCTCTTAAATTTATGTGCGTGTGATATTTATGCCGCCTATCTACAAAATATTTGGAAATGCAGAAAATTCGCAAACTATGTTAAAAATTTAATTTATTTAGAGTTTCAGTCTTCACCCACAAGTTCAATTCGGGCAAATCGCACACTGGCAAAAACTGCCTCGTAATGCAGCCCATTTCGTTCTACATAATCTTCTTCATCAAGTTCTCTGCCCCCGAGCAGGTTTGGATGTCCAATGGTGCCATTCCTGACGTTGTAAATCTTAAAAATGTATGCACGTGTGATATTTTGCAGCCTGTTTAGGAATATTTGGAAACGCAAAAATCCCCAAATTAAGTTTAAATTTTAATTTATTTAGAGATTTAATGTTCGCCCACAAGTTCAATTTGGGCAAATGGCACATTGGCATAAATTGCCTAGTAAGGCAATCCATTTTGTTCCAAATAATATTACTGTAAAATACTTTAAGCTGTTAGTCACAACTAGGCCTACCATTGTGCATACATACTGTTGCACTTAACTGTTCAGCATTATATTAAACGCACTTTGTAGATCAGTTAGATGGTCACGTGTGCAACACTTTTGTAAAGGCGCTATATTAAGTATTCTGATACATAAATGCATACAAACACAACATTTCGCACAAAGAAATGAAGCGTTCTTTCTTGCAAGGTAATTTAAATGCAAGTTTGCAGTGTACTGAGTCGATTTCCAGGTAGAACGTCTCCGTGATATTATATTTGTAATGATATGCTTTTCTAAAACATACATTTACGTCCCAGCCACGTGTTTCCCCCTAATGTTTCCAGCTACAGATTACACCCTGTATGTAGGGCTTATATTCGGAAACCTTTTACATACTTAGCCAGGCGACCTACTTTGTTCACAGTTATAATTTATCGTGAAATATGTCGTCTGCTAGTTACTAGCAGTTTTACTTTGATGAACAGTAGCTGTGTTATGAAGACGCGGCATTTAATTTTCCGGGCATTTTTAAGGGAGTAGATTACTGCCGCTGTATGTTTGGGGAAATGTGCAAAGAAAGGCTGCGATCTTAGCCAAGGCATGCAAATATTGACAGAAAACTCGCTCGGTTGTTAAGGCCGGGCGAAAGCAGTCTCTTCGGCTGATGTCATCTGCCGAGAGGATTAGAACTGCATTGTCAAATGCTGGCGCTAAGTAAACTGGCCTTAATTTAGGTCACATCTAGAGATGAGAATATTATCTCGGTTGGATAAATTTAGTCTGCTTTAGACGGCGTCAGTATCGAGAAATGGACATCTTAGCGTACATGAAGTGCAGAAGGAATTATCAATACAAAGGAATATCAAGTGCAAAATACGTGTCAGTAAGTGCATCAGATGCCAAAGTATGCCAATAACCGGGAAAAATGTGACAAAAAAGTGAATGCCGAGGATGGCAAAAATATAGAGAAAAGTCAATTTTTAACAAATTAAAGTCTTACAAATATCTAAGCAGCCAACAATGCCAAGGAATATCTTGCCAAGGAGATTACCCACTTTCAAAAGAATACCAAATTCCAAAAGAACACCAATATTCCACCCGAATGCCCAACCCCATCATATCCAAATTCTAACAGTATTCCCAAAATTCCAACAGAATATTAAATTTGATGGTGAGGACTATGTTTACAATGACGACGGTGACCATGACAACGGTTACGATGACAAGTGTGACGATGACTACTTCGACACCGATGACTGTGACGATGGTGACGTTTGCGAAGATATCGGTGACCATGACGATGACAACGGTGACGACGATGACGACGACCTACCATCGTCAGTGTCGTAGAGAACGGTGAGACCGGCCCAGTCGTAGTGAACGATGAAGTCTAGGTAGGCCTTGCTGAGACTGGCGTGGTAGGGGAACATATTGATCGAGTAGACGTCCTTGTTCTCAGTGAAATCCCACTGGATCTGAAGGTGTGGCATTTCCACGGCGTCACAGATCGACTGAATGTGAGCCGCCGAATGGACGGACATTGGTCCTATAACTGCAGCCACACCGTCCCACAATTGCCGACAGACTGCCATAAACAGAATCAATGAATATTGTAAGACATGTGTCCCAGTACCTAATCCAACCTAATCCTATACAATCTAATCCAATGACTTTTATAGCGCCGTTATTATGATGCATAAAGCATCGATCTATAGTCGCTTCAAGTGAAATCATAATTTAGGAATATCGCTTCACGGGCGAGCATTAGTTTCAGACGCAGTTGAAAGCTTCTTTGCAAACGCTATAAAGCATCTTCAAGTATATACATGTATGCGTGTATGCAACCATACACATGTACATACCTACATACATATAGTACATATATACTTACATATTTGCTTACTTACATACGTAGGTCTATATATATATGCACATAAAATAAATATATACACACGGAGATCATCACCACATCATCTATTACATCCCTTGATTTGAATGAATGAGAAAAATATTATCTTTCTTATCCTTCATGAAAATCTATTCGTCAAACATATGCGAACGTATATAGTCCACTGCTTCCACTATCTAGTATTTATATGTGTGTGAAAGTGTATCCGGACTGTCCATTTGTATATATATATATATATATATATATCTTAAATTTATATTGGCACTTAAGTCTTTTATGGTCCGATGAAATAAAATGAGACTATTCCGTATAAATCGAGAAATAAATTGGCCATTTTCTCTGAGCTTTGTGCGCCACTCTATATACAAATTGAAGACGGTAACAGACGGTAACAGACGGTAATAGACGGTAATAGACCCATAACGTTAAGCGCAAAGCAATTGCCCACAGCGTCTCCGCATTGATTGCCGCACACTCCTCCGTCCAGTCTCCATGAACGAAGTCCAATAAACGGAAATCGCCTCGTCCGTTCGTTATGATAGGCGCGGCGTGAACGATGCTCAGCTTCAGCAACCGTCGGAGTCCATCGGTTCCACGCATCGTAATTGAAAGGTTGCGCCGCTCATCGATGGCGACGAAACGAAACGACCACCAAAGGATCTTCGTCGCCAAAATTCGGTTCAGCATTTCGTAAGAACTGCGGAGACCAGGAATCGCATAAACTAGCAATCTGTAGTCATTTCATCGTTTGCGTGATCGATGCCTTCGCCTATCATGGTCCGTAACTATGGTTATCCAGTGGAAGCCGTTTGAAAATTCCGTCAACCATAAACTACGATCGAAAGACGCAATTAATTAACATCTGACCAATCAGGCGTAAAACTTGAATCGTGCTCACTGACTGCGTTGATTTGCAACTGCGATTTTTTGCGCTGGACTACCCCTCTTGTCTTGTCTTGTCTTCAGCCGTTCTCGGGCAGAGGATCGGCTGCACCAAGGACAATTTTGTGCCATCTGCTTCTGTCCCTCGTCTCTTGCAATAACTGTTCAAACAGTAATTCAGTAGACAAATTGATGTTGTCAACCTATGTCATCTTGGGTCTTCCCAGAGTTCGGGATCCAGAAATTGTGCCTTGACTGCCATCAGCAAATAACATACTGCAAGTTGCATGAAACCACGTGTATATCTTTCAAAGTACGGCTAACAAAGAAACAACAAGCTCTATTAAGCCAGCTGCATTGGCTTCCTGTGGAATTCCGGATAAGATTTAAACTAGCCTGTCTGACCTATAAAACTCTTACTATGAGCAATCCAACCTACCTTCAGTCTCTAGTCTCTCCTTACATCCCTCCCTGCAGCCTACGATCTTCAGGCATGGGTCTCTTGGCTGAGCCACGATGCAGAACTGTCATGGGCTCTCGTGCATTCCACACCACTGCCCCGAAGGAATGGAAACGTCTACCAATGTTTCTCCGAAGTTCGAACTCCTTTCCTTCTTTCAAGAAACGCCTGAAAACTCACTATTTCTCACTGGCTTTCAAACATCTGGATATCTAACTCTTTCACCTGGTGACTGACTATCTGCTCCTCCAATTCGCATATCGGTGTGACTTTGCGCGCCTTACAAATTTTCATAATAATAATAATAATAATAATAATAATAATAATAATAATAATAATAATAATAATAATATCAAGGATCCTTATAAATCAAAGATACTTTAAAGCAAGTAAGAGATGCCTTCTGTAAGAAAATCAAACGACATGTTGCAGTACCACTACATTTAAGACACAAACCGTTATTCTATGTCTGAGTATTCATATAGGCGTTTTATCTTCACGATCTTTACAGCCGAGGCTTTCACGAGCTCGCTCAACACGACCAGACGACAGAGCTTGGATGGCTCAGAGCATTTGTGAGTGTAGGACTGGTTCAAGGTCAGCACACGGTAACCGTCTCAGTGGAGGCTGGAACCCGTACTCTACGACTTACACGCCGAGCGCTATAATCAATCGGTTACCTCGCCCCACAGGTAATTAATGTGAGGCACGGTACTTAGATAAGTACCGGTTACAAAGCAGCAATAAGTAACTTAAATCAAAAGATATTTTAGAGCAACCTTCTGTATACAAAATTAAACGACGTTTTACAGTACCACTAATACACAAGCCGTAGGTCTCTATCAAGCAACATTTTCACTATGTCTAATAGTAAGAAAGATCTAGAACAGTTATTCTTATAAAGGGTAAATCAGCCACGAATTTAAGATTTGTTTACGCAAACAAAAGATAAATGTCATCAGTTACCCGACTCATTAAGTAAATGAACCTGCTCATGTTCATACCCGCTTGTAAATGCATTGCTGTAGGAATCTATCATACGTGCACATAATATTAATTAATTATCATGGTAACATAATTATAGTATATACTATAAATATAAGGGTGTGTCTTAAATTCGTCTTGCCTCCCTTGGCTGCTGCGAAGCTGTCAGATGCGGGCATCAATTCAGAGTCGAACGACAGCTGGATATTGGGAAGGATGTCAGTTCTAGAGTTGATCAGCTGTATTGCATGTCGGATGGATGCCCGGTCTTCCACGCGATCCATCTCCAACAAGCTTCCTTCAAATTAAATCATCTCAAAATAAGCAGGATTCGAAATCTAGCCATTCGTGTGTGTGTGTGTGTGTATTTGAGTTTTTGTGTAGCGCATTATGATCGCAAGTTTTTTTCGACTGTTGTGTAAACGCGCGTTGGTATCGGAAATTTATAACGTCACATTGATGGGTCATCGGAATGTTGACTTGTTTTTGATAAGCTGGTGGGTTTCCCGCACTTTATCCGCTAAAATTTCTGTGATCTACAGTCGGCATGTTATCTTATTGTTGATTTGTTTGTGAGTGGCTGGCGTATTTTAAATATACCCTTCTGAGTGGTGGGCGTAAGCGCACAGATTTCGAATATACGCTCCTTTTTGTCATTGTTCGTGCTCAATGCCTGACATCAGCGGTTACTGCTGACTTGGCGGAAACATTCTATTAAAGCGGACGTTAACGGTTTCTTGGCACATAGCTCGCAAATTTGGCCCAAGTAGTCGGTCTTGCTCTGTTATAATTTGAGTTACGTATGTCGTTGATAGATTCGTGCGTCTAGAAACTGTGACGGTGCAAGATGGTTGCGACTGATTTTATTAATATACAATCGAAAATCATTGTACCTTTCATCGAGTTATCGTTAAGCTAAAAATCGTGCGAGTGGACGGTTCGAAACCCGATCGTCGACAACTTCGAAAGATCGTCGACATTATCTGATGGCAGATGTGAAATCAAGAATATACGCTGTCGACAAAGGGACTGGTCAACGAAAATTAAGTGGAAGAATCAGACGCTGGTGGACAATTTTAACCAACGACTAAAGAGAACTTATTTAATTGCTTATCTATTTATTTACTAACTTGCTTGCTTACTTACTTACGATAAGCGATCGAAGAACTGATGCTCGAAATTCGACAAATAAAACTGTAGTGGCGCGTGAGGGCTAACTTTTCCAGAATTCAAGTGTAAGAAAGTGCTATAAGTTTTGTTGGACAGATGTACGTACATCAAATGCTTTAAAATGTCAAAACGTTATTTATTTTCAAATTCTGTTATGGTTATCATTTGAATTTGCAATTGAAATTTTAAATATACACTTATTATTGGTCAGCTAGAGAATTTTTGTTCGACAGATGTACACCAAAATGCTTTAAAACGTTAGTTGTGTTCACATTCTGTTATGGCTGTTATTCAAATTTGCAACCGCAATTTTAAATATACTCTTCTTATTGGTCAGCGTTTGAAAGCAACGTCTGACGCCAATCCTTTTACTTGTCACGAAATAATTTAACAAGTTTTCAGTCGAGCAGTGAACGTGGTAAATGTTCCATCCACTGCCTTCTTGCCATCCACAAATCTAGATCAATACTCCCTCGGTGTCAATTTAAATTCTTTCAGCCAATGGTCCTTAACTTTGCCATAATCATCCAGATCGGCGTATGACAATCTGTTCAGAACCTTACCGGTGTTATTTATGGGAGTAACAATTTCACCCAATGTTGTTCATACTTTGAAGCGATATAATGCGTTTTCCACCGTTTCAATATAAAGCCGAACCAGCATCATGATGAATGAATTTTCGGCAACACATTATGTTTTATTGCATCATTTATCTTCTTAATTTTAGCTACCAACAATTCGCATTTTGATATTTTTTTCGTTCTTCTTTCAGTTCTATTATGGCATAATATTTATGTCAATCCATTTTGAACCAGTTTAAAGGTCACTAAGTTGTTCGTGCTGTAGGGTTTGGAATATCATGGTATCGCTTAAAGAACAAAAGAAACTACTACTTTCAGCGCCTTTGCGAGGTTCTTACAAGGTCCTATATAATGTTCAGATGGATACATACATGCAAACATACATGCATACATACACTTATAAAGACTTCCAATGGCACTAAATATGGAAACATAGGTAATTTTATTATCCATCCGTTTTCGACCTTTGATTTTAATTTCATGACGCACTTTCAATATGGCATCTGAAACTAGCTGTTTTGCCGGAAGGAACCAGACTGTAGTGAGGAATTGCAGCTTCTTAAACACACTCAGCACAGTCAGAATACAATGTTTATTTGCCAAGTTATGCATGTTTTAAATCAAATAAGATTTGACACACTAAGCAGTTGTAATATCGATTAATGTCAACATGTTGATGATGCAACTAATCTATTGAATTACTGTCACCCGCTGGTTGGAGCATTGTTCGACTACTGCTAAAAGATCTTCTATTGTTACAGCCTGTATATCTTTCGACTGTTCATTCTGTTTATTAACTTGAAAATCCTTAGTGTTGCACAATCACATCCTGTTATTGATCCATCTGTACTCATTATTAGTGTAATTGCCAACTGCGATCAGACAGTCGCTAGTTTATTGGACACGTAGAAGTCGTGGTCAAGCTGTAAACCTTCAGGCTCCGATTTAAAGGATTGCTGAACTCAGTTAAGCAGATGAATTTGGTGTAAGGTTCACATTTATAACGATTAGGTAGAAATACGTTAAATAGAAATTAGATGCAATAAGGAAATATTATAACATAAGAGAATTCCATTTGATAAGGAATTAAAATGATTAATGAATATAGAATGAAATAAGAAAATATAATGAAATAAGAAAATACAATAAACTAAAGAAATATAATGTCAGAAAACTATGAAATAAGGAAATTTTAAAATAAGGAAATATAATAATACAAAAGAAAATATAATCAAGTAAAATATAATCAAATGAAGAAATAAAATGAAGTCGCCGGTTTTTCTTCTTACCTATCGTGATATTTCTCCAGGCTGGACGAGTTCCTACGTCGGTCGACGCTACTAGAGTAACCCAGAGTATTGCCATCAGCCACTGTGTTACCATGTCACCACAAACGGCTGCCTATCACTTCCTGTCCTATACGTGAACCACACGCAGTGTTACAGCAAGACTTCCTGATCAGTGTTTTCTAAACAAACTAGGCAATACTGAATTCCTATTAACTAACAAAGTCGCCGATTATCTTGCAACGGTTGCCTTTGCGGTGTTAAACCAAGCGGGAATTTATGAAAACTGGACCTAAGTATTTTGTGATGCTTGTGATCTGTCAATACTTGCAACGTGGAATTAACTATTAACGAGGTTCTGCTCAAATGTACCACGCATCTCTCTCATTCTAGTAGCTTCTGTTCGGTTAGAAACAGAATAATATGTTTTGGAGTAAGTTCTTCGAAGTCTCTTCGGAGATTCCGTCAAAGTTTCAGTTGCTTGCCAATATTTCATTCAATAAGAAGCTGTAGTCTTGAAACAAATGCGATAGATGCTCAAAATTTTAAAAAATACATAGCTTGTCCTGGCGAAGGAGAGCTCCACAATCGTTGATCTGTAACGCCGAGCTCTGCGTGCGTACGAAATCCATAAGCATTGTAAAAGTATGTGTTGAATCTATCGATAATTTCTCTGCACAGACCATCGATTAGTAATATTCTCAGCACAGCTCACTCATGTTAATTAATTATCTTCGCCGATGAAGTCGTTTTAGGGTGATTCGCGACTTCGCTACAGAAAAACTGTTGTTGATGTTCCACTAGCGAATCGCTTGGTAAGAATGGCGTGACCGAGCAGCGAATGCCAGCGTCCGGCGTCCGGCGATTTACGAATCGTCGGGTCTTGTCGGAAGAGTTGCGCCTTGGGATGCGACTGTGGTCCATCGTGCAGCAGGTCGCCATGCAGGCAGTCGTCTGCCGGAAGAAGACAGACGGCCGTGGTCGCGTATACGACGGGCGCTTCCAAGGCTTGCGCATGCGTGAAGCCGGGTTTCACTGAATACGTGTGGTTTTGCAGCTTCAGGCGACGTGCTTCGTGGCTGTGGCGGTTGTAGGAATCCACGACGGCCTCGCGATCGTCGAGTACGTGGCACACGACGAAACGCATTGTTTACAAAAAAAGGCTCACATAAATTCCAGTGAAGTACTGTTGGGCAACAAAAACTGTGCTCGCATAGAAGGCGCATTGTTCTTATGTCGAGCTCCAATGAAAAATTATTGAAGCGTGTTGCACACAGCAGGCTCACATAAATTCCGGCAAAATGATCAATCAACATCGACCCCATAAAGAAGACGCGCATCGTTGCGTCGATTCCACAGAACAAGCTATCAGCTCAAATAAGAGCGACGAAAATACAAAAACACAGTCATTATGCAACAAAAAGCGTCGATTTAATACCCTGTAGCATATACGCAGTTATTTCTTTACTATCCATATACGGTATTAACTATAAGCCCCTATACAGGCCGTAGAATCTCATAGTGTGGCTATTTCTGCAGTGTGGCGAGGCTTAGTAATTCCTGTAACAGTTCATGATTTTTATGTTCAAAACCCTTCCGACTATTTTAGAAAGAGGCGCGTAATAAATCAACGATTACCTTATTTACATTAGTTTCACCTTGGTTTACTTTACAAAGGAGAAAGCATAATAGACAAAATTACGCATATATATACTACAAGGAGCAAACAGGTGTAATGCGCCTTTTCAAATCTGTCAAATATCCATGTTCACAGTACCACGAAAGATCAGCGCTATATCAATGTTGAAATGAATCTGCCAGCTATATCTACTTGTGCACTCTTTGAAGCGCATGCATATCTGTGAATTGAAATATTGATCTTGAGTTGAACATTATCAATTCTCCCCGACAAACATAAGTATTTGCGAAAAACGTTTCTTTCCAGATGTGTGTTTTGTTTATAGTTTCCACTATCTGCATGCGAAGATCTCATCTGCCGTTGTATAGTACTGGTTGAAATTTTAGAAGAATCTCTGACTGAACAACCGCAACGTCCAGTACTTTGCGGTAAACACACAATGACTTTCCCAAATAGTTCCTTTTAATGCGATTTATATCCTTCTGGTTCACACGGTCTCCAGAGAGAAATTGAGTACCTTGCTGCAATCCCTGGGCAATTTGTTTCAGTCGATATTGTTGACTCTTAGTACAACTGCTAAGACTTACTGCCAATTGCTCATTATCTTTATTGCACAATGGGGGGGGGAATTAGGGAGGGCACGCTTAAATAAATCCCGCGCAGTTTATCTCCATATATCAACAAAACGTTTCCTGGATGCGTTAGAGGAAATTTATCCAAACATTTTTCAAGAATATTCGGCCTAAAATTGTGAAGCCTTGATTAATTGTAAAGGCAGATTTTGTCTCAAATGGAAGGCTTCATTATTTCGTAAAGAGCAAATGAAACTGCCGCTTCAATTCATGTTTTTGACGAGGTGATGATAAATTTCCTTTGTTCTTCGCGACATATTAATCATTGTAAAGTTTGTACTAACTACAGCAAATGGTGTGAAAACGCACAAGAAATAACTGTCAAGCTTATCACGGCCGCCTAAGTGTCCATCCTACTCTTATGTAAAGGTAAATGTAACACTTTTTTAAATGCCACGTTAGAAACTCATTTAAATTTATGGACCAATAACTTATCAGTCGAAAATTCCAATAAGACTTGTACTTGATATGCAGTTTTGAAGTAGGTTTACACGCTAGTTTATGACGAACAAATTGAATGCCACCTGAAGTACGCTAATATATCTTGAACTAGCCCTTCACGTATCATCCTTTCGATCCGGAAATCTATTTAAACCCAAAATGATCCTAAAAGGAAATCTCGACGGGGTTCTGTACCAATTTAGAATTCAGACCATACCTCCACCACACGCAATATCTCTGTCCACTGGTATCTCCATTAGAGCTACTGTAACCAGTCGGGACTGCAGTCAATGGATTTCGAAAAGGTGTATGTATTCAACAGAGTCTAGCTCACGTCTAGCTTAGACCTGTCGGTCTATACTGTACTTAGAATTCCAGTCCCGTCTTTCTGTACAATCGCATCATCAGGGAGACTATATGCTAAATGTACATGTATTCATGCAGATGAATAAAACGTGTTGGCTAATGAGAATATATATATGAACAGATATACACATTATATAAATGCAGATTGATATAGAACATTACACATATGCGAGTATATGAACAAAGATATATAGACCTACCATATAAATATGTATAGATATGTTGCTATGGAGATTGATATGGACAGAAAACTATGTAAGGCTTTAACAAATACAGGCCCTATTTGAGCAAATATATGATAGGCACTGGGACGTGGTGGTGTAATGGTATGTTCGACGTGGTGGTGTAATGGTATGTTCGATGTCTCGTAATCGGAGGGTCGCGGGTTCGAATCTGCCTTAAGCCACTGCGTAGCGACCTTGGACAAGTTGCTCACCCACAATTGTCTGTGAGGAAGGCAACGGGAAACCACCTCACTCATCTCATCCCCGGGTGCATGGCATAAAGCCAATGGACCTGCCTTCGGGCAGAAAACTCATCATCATCATCATCATCATCATCATCATGATAGGCCTATATATTAATTATTCATACAGAGAGGCTTGAACGTGTACTTTGCGTACTAAACTGAGAATACGACGACGATAAAACTTTGTGATGATAATAAGAGATTCGTAATATCAGAGCTGCCTTTCCCCGAGGACTCTCTTCCTTAATATTCATTAGTGTCTTGGGAGATTTGCGTGACCTTGCCTTATGGTGTTCATTAGTGATCAGCACCGTCTGGCAGGCAGGCAGCCACGTGTTCGGTTCTGATTTGCACTGGCGTCTGTGTTTGGACTAAAAACAGGAATACATGTAGAAGTGCCAGATGAAAGAGGGCAATGCATTGCGTTATGCATCTGGTTTAACTTATTTCCACCTGGTCAAGAATTGCACGGAGCTCCTGCTATTCCTTCGAATGCTTATTGGCCTTATCGATCGAGGCAAATGAGTTGAGTTAGATCACGGATCGTGATCCTTGCAATAAAACAAAAAACGAATATAAAATCCAGTGTAATGCAATGCTATGCCATTTTACTGTATTGTATTGTAATTGTATTTGATAACTTATATAACGCTTCTTACAGAACAAACTACTCAGAGGCGCTTCCAGCATGAGAACCCCGGGGAAATAAAAACGTCTGTAGACAACGAGATGCCTGAGCTCTATCACCAACAGTGACACTTGCACGAAACGATAGCGGAAGTTTATTCCATACAGATGGACTAACAACAGTTTTATGTTATGTTATTTTGAGTTACCTTCTGTTACGTTGTTTACTGCGATGTAATGCAGACCTAGGCGTGCAACTGTAGGCCATATCTCTCCTAGTTTCTTTTTAAAATTCGAGTTGGCTTCGTGAGTCTCATATCTTGAGGCACAGCTAAAAGATTTAGTCGTAAATTCGTAAACTTTCTCCAAATTATAAATTTCAACTACACGTCGCCTGTAGTCATATAGAAGGCCCAAAATCAAATCTGTAGATACAGACAGAACATATGTACATATAGCTCACTAAAGCCTATAGAGTTCTGCTTGCTTGGACATGCCTAGACGCGTCTGAAGCAAAGTATACTACACTGGGAATATCCATGAATGCACGCTTGAGTTATATGCGCGTTCAAATTTCCCCGCCTCACTTAATACAGCGTGTTCATTAAAAAGGCTGATATTGTCAATTTACGAAGCGAATCATAACGTCGTTGTTTATTGTAAAGACCATATATTTTAGAATCTTTGGTACAGTTTTTCTTATTTTCTTCATTGGATGTGTGTATTGTAATAATAATGACGTTAGTCAGTATTGTGACTCATGCATCAAAAGCATGTGGTGGTGATGGAATCGCATTCTCTTTCAACTCAAAGCTTGAAGCCCAGTACTGGCGTCGAGCTCTGGTCGTTCGCAGTCGACAGACGGACCGTAAAATAAATCATCAGCCGAACTGCCTCTTCCGTTCTCTTCTCAACGTTCGTCAGGCCTCAGTCACCCATCTGTCTTTCCTGTCTTCGACATGAGTACAAGTCCGGAAAACTATCACGGCATCCATAATCCGGCCTAACCTCTGACCCGCCCCTGCGACATTCGTCCAGCGCTACGACACGGTAGTCGACCACGTGGCTCGGCCTGAGCCGCTGGTGTTGTGCCAAATCGGTTCCGGGACGAAGACGGTTCCGACTCAGCCCATTTTTTGCACAACACAGTAAAGCGAATTTTAAAATATCCCCTTACATTAATAGCAACATTTGATAGGAAACGACATTTTAGTAAGCGGAAAAGTATAATCCCAAGCAGTCTATAGTCCTACTTATTTATTCGTAATTAGGAGAAAACATAATTCTGACAAACTGTATCAACAGACGAGTTCTATTTTTAGAAACAAATGTCCTCGTCCTGATCATGTGAACCAGTCGCTATTTTTATCTCAACCGTCTTCGTCTGGGTCTGATTTGGCTTCACATCGGCGTAGCGACGACCAAGGCTGACAAATTACCGTTAGGCTTCGAGAAGAGTCGACTGATTCTATCTTTCCGCTGAATTATTGTCCAATTATTCGCCGGGCAGTGCGCGGAATTATTTCGATGTACGTGCTATATTCGACAGAATATTTTACGGTGTAATTTGGTGAACCAAGGCGAACGCGACGAAATGAACGCAGAGACTGACGGCTGGCAATAAATCACCCAGACCGTAAGTTAGAACAGACTGGCTGAAAGTAGCCTTCGTAATGAAGGACGCCCGTGCGATTTCTTGTTTAGGGTCGTCGGCTGAGGCAATGACATCGTGATGACGTTGACAGAAATGATGACGTGTTGAAGACTTCTTGAAATGTGACAATAATTGTGTTGACGTTGTTCGGGATGAGGCTGGCTTGTTTATGTTGATATACGGAGTAATAAAATTTGTACAGCGAATACAGGATTTACTAACTCAAGAAGACTTTGACATTAATTTTATAATTAATTTATGTTTATAATTTTATAATCAATCAATAAATAATTTCAGTTTGAAATCAATTATTGCAACGATTGGTTTATGAACTTAAGTTTGTAACTGTTTTCTTCCATGTTACTCCGATGCAATAGTCTACTATATGTTGAAGAAACCATCTTTGAACGTCGATACTATGTCAAACTACCGACCAATCCCATACTTGAATTTTATTTCTAAACTTTTTGAACGCAATGTTGTCAAAAGTCAAGCGGAGTCCCATCTGTCTTCGAACTCCTTATTTCTCTCTTTCTAGTCATCATATCGCAAACGGCACTCCACTGAGAGAGCGCTTCTCTCTGCCCACAGTGACAATATCCGGTCTCTGTACAATGGTAAAATAAGTGCACTTGCTCTTGACTTGTCTGCCGCCTTCGACACTGTCGACCACGCTATATGCTCACTCGCTTTGGACATTGGTTTGTTGTATCTGGTCTTACCATAAACTGGTTCCAATCATATCTTTCTTCTCGCACTCTTCACGAGTGTACCTTACTGCCTTAAATGCTATGTATTTTGACCCTTAATAACTTAATTTAGCGCCTCTTATGTACCTCACAAAAGATCTGCCTGCAGATGCATTCGTTTTAATTTATATAGTGTACATCATGCATGCCTGTATGTGCGTATGCCTCTGTGTGTGTGTGTGTGTGTGTGTGTGGGTGTGTGTGTGTGTGTGTGTGTGTGTGTGTGTGTGTGTGTGTGTGTGTGTGTGTGTGTGTGTGTGTGTGTGTGTGTGTGTGCAGTCTATCAACGTTTTCCTGCTGCTCAAAATTTAAGAAGAAGCCACTGAAGGCATGAATGCTACAGAGGCATCTGCATGCAATGTACAACGCCTTTACCCATACGGGACCTCTCATGTACATATATATATACAATATAACAGGTATATATATATTGTTGCACGTCTAAGACAAAAGTGAGTGATACATAGCTAGTATATATATATATTATATGCATAAAAGACGTGGATGAAGGCGTAGTTCACTGCATAAAATTATATACAACTACATGCATGTATCGTATATACAGACAGAGATGCATCATACATAGAGTAGATATATATTCATATATATATTTCATATATATATATATGCACACCGGAAGCGTTACATGTCAGCTTGCTGAGCATCGATGGCTGTGACTGCTAAATATTTCATAGTTTCCTTCCTGGTCGCCGTAAAGAGATCGGTAAAAGGGAGAAAAGAGAAGAGAAAGGGAGGGGCGGGAGATGCATCTATCCCATCATTTATTTTCTCAGCGAGCGAAAGAAAGATGGAGGAAAACAATGATGATGAGCAGACGGCGGTTCTGAGAAGACCGCTTGGGAAGAGGAGGAAAAGGAGAAGGAGTAGGAAGGATAAGGAGGAAGAGGAGAAGGAAGAGGATGAGGACGAGGAAGAGGAGGAGGAGAAAAAGGAGGAAGACGAAGAAGACTAGGAGGAGGGAGAGGAGGAGGAACAAGAGAAGGAGGACGAAGAAAAGGAGCAGGAGAAGGAGAAAGAAGAGGAGGAAGAGAAAGAAGAGGAGGAAGAGAAAGAAGAGGAGGAGAAGGAGGAAGAAAAAGTGAAGAAGAGAAATGAGAAGAGGAGGAGGATTAGGACTATGCCAGGAGATAGGACAGGAGGAAGAGATCTGAGAGCTATACAGAAGGGAAGCGGGAGATATACAGCTCAGCGTTTTGGACTAAAACATCATCATCAACGCGCATGCTCACACAACACGGTATGTGTATACATATAAGATACTAATGCAATATAGTGTCGTGTAGTGCAAAGTAATATGATGGGTCTCAGATTGCCAGAGAAACAAGCAAGGGTGTACAGATACAAGCCAATACACACAGCTATTTAAGCGTCGACAAGACATACATACGTGTATGTATGTAACTCTCTTTATATAGCGCTTTCGAACAACCTCACAAAGGCGCTAAGCATAGGCACATGAGGACATTAGCACGGGCGGTTCCTGGGAGCAAGATTAACAAACACTGCCACGTAAAGAAATATGCAAATGAACACGCCAACACAGAAAATGCAAAGCAGAAGGCTGATACATAGACGTACAGGGAGGCAGAGAAACCTAAAAAGAAGCATAAACAGACAGCGAGTCAGACGTATACACATAGGCGGACAAACATACATGAAGACAATAAAACAGTTTGGAACACTGAAGCCAACATTCTAGCACACACACACGCACACACACACACACACACACGAGCATGAAACAGAAAACGATTTACTGGCTGGCAACGATTAAGACGAGTCTAGAGCCATTGCATGCAACCGACTCATTCCTGAACGCGTATTTTTAATGGCCGGCCAGTGACACCTATAAAGGACCATTGCTTAGAGCATAATTTACCTTTTACGAGAAAAGCTATTACGTCTGCGAGGAATTAACCTTAAAAGACATGTTTGCTAGCAGCAGATACCAGTATGACTAACACAGTATCACGCATTGCGTGTCTAATAATCAAGAACAATATGTCGTGGCCTACTGTCACAAAATGCGCTATATTCTGAGGTATTGTATGCTGCGAAGGATACTTGACCTGATTGGGGGAAGGTAAGATGGGATATTCTGCACGGTGAATGAACATTAGACAGGCGACTGAATGGAGTCAGTGACAGAGCGAGCTGAAGAAGAATTCGAAGGAGGTTTCTATCGGACGAAATGGAGAAGCAAGACCATGAGTGAAGTGGAGGAAGCTGTAGAAACGGAGAAGAGGTTAACTTCCTCTGGTCTTTGTCTTCCCCGGTTCAGGTGGTGCTCGTGGTGCTGGTTGCACTGGTGGTGCTGGTTGCACTGGTGGTGCTGGTTGCGCTGGTTGCGCTGGTGGTGCTGGTTGCGCTGGTGGTGCTGGTTGTGCTGGTGGTGCTGGTTGCGCTGGTGGTGCTGGTTGCACTGGTGGTGCTGGGAGACGGAGAATCTTGGACCGGTTGACAAGTGGCGTGGAACCGCTGTCGAACTTGTTCTCGCCTGTGGCCGTTGCGGAAGGAATCCTAACTCAGAAGTCGAACGTAGCTGAGATAACACCGGATGCCCCAGTCCTCTACTGCGTCCGTGTGACTATGCCTTGTGTTGTTGTGGGAGTTTGTTTGGGTATTTGGTGTCATTTATTTGCAGGATTGTATAATAATTGTTGTCATTTATAACCAAGAAGGGTATTTGTAAATAGCAAGTTGTAAATAGACATTGTAAAAGGAACCATTGAAAATAGAAACTGGGTTTTGTCATAAATTACGAGTGAACGAATTCGCGACACCTACAATACGTTACGCTAAAGCAAAACAGCATTGCAGAAAATTGCATACACTCATCCAATGTAAAATTGTCAATAGAGTACATCACGTACAGGCATCCAATGTAAAATCACCAATACAGTACTTCACATACACGCATCCAATGTAAAATTACCATTGCAGTACATCACAAACAGGCATCCAATGTAAAATCACCAATGCAGTACATCACATACACGCATCCAATGTAAAATCACCAATACAGTAAATCAAGTACGTGCATCCAATGTAAAATCACCAATACAGTAAGTAAGTAAGTAATGCATTTGTTAACACGCCATATGTCCATCGACTGAGCGAGGAATCGTAGGCGTGGGTGGGTTACATGTCAGACAACAAAAGCAAGACGATACAGATAGGTCTTTAGCCGCTTTACGAATGTGTCTAGCGAGATATTGTCGTGAGTAATGTAAACAGGAAGGCTATTCCAAATGGCTGGCGCTGAGTTGATGAATCCGCGTAGTGAGAAATCAGACCGAAAGTCTCTGATATCAGGGAAAGACAGAAGGTTTTGTGTAGCTGATCGCAGAGACCTGGATGGTAGTTGTCAATAGAGTACAGGCATCCAATATAAAATTACCATTGCAGTACATCACATACACGCATCCAATGTAAAATCACCAATACAGTACATCACATACACGCATCCAATGTAAAATCACCAATACAGTACATCACATACACGCATCCAATGTAAAATTAGCAATACAGTACATCACATACCTGCATCCAATGTAAACTCACCAATGCAGTACATCACATACACGCATCCAATGTAAAATCACCAATACAGTACATCACATACACGCATCCAATGTAAAATCACCAATACAGTACATCACATACACGCATCCAATGTAAAATCACCAATACAGTACATCACATACACGCATCCAATGTAAAATTAGCAATACAGTACATCACATACACGCATCCAATGTAAAATCACCAATACAGTACATCACATACACGCATCCAATGTAAAATCGATGATGGCGCTCATTCTGTACAACAAAGACATTCGTATCTTAATGCACCGAGGTTCCGGCTCCCGCGGTCTACAAAACGCTGGTTGAAAAGGTAAAATTAGACACAAGAGAACTTTCTGGAAGACGTCGACAGATGTCGTTCAATTCCAGTCAGTCGTTGCGTAGATCGCGTGATAGTCTAGTGGTTAGCGTGTTTAACTGTCAACCGAAAGGTCGGGGTTCAAATTCCCGCCAGGGTGGAAAGCTGTTTCGAAATCTTTTCTTTAATTGCTCCCCAAGCGATCTTAGCTTTAAAATGAGTGCATTGACCGTACACATAGACCGCTGTTAAGTAATACAAAGTCACTAGCCTTTTTTATCCAAGGCTGCTTCTCTTAACGGTCTGCTCTTCTATTATAAAGCACGGATGCATAGAAGCAGACATATGGAGCAACTAATCTAATCCAATCTTCGGACTTTTATAGCGCCGTTTCAGTAATGCACCTGACATCAATCGATGGCACCACAAAACAGCTTCGCAAATCCAAGGTCAAATCCAAGGGTCAGTCCGATTTGACAGAAAGTCTGTCCGAAGTCAAAACCATTTCGCAGTATTTATAAAACCGACTTAATTGGAGTCACTGTCCTGGAATTTACGCGTGAGATAAGTTCGACGAATTTCCTGCAGTTTCCCGGTTCAGCTGACCATTTATCAAATTCTCGTAAACTCTGAAAGTGGACCGAGTGGACAACAGGAGCGCAAAAGACCGGACCATGAAACCTCCATTAAACATTGACAAGTAATCGCAAGGCTGTTGACGCTGCCACCGATACACTTTCCCCAAGTGGTCCATGTGTGCACCGAATGCAATGAATTACTGCGCACTGCCTAATGCAGTGGCCGTACAGAATTGCCTGTTAAACAGTAGACACAGTTGTGACCAAAACACAAATTGCTTGGACAACGCCTCTGTGTAGATCTCTTCTAATCTGAGGACTTCTAAAGCACCACTATAATAACAGCCAAAGCATCAATCGATGACGCTGCTAAGCAAAATCGGCGTGCATGCCAAAATCCAGGGTGAGTTCGTTCTAAAACCAAAAGAGGAATTCGAAAAGATACGAAGGCATCCTACGGGGAAATGAGTCCAGGAACAGATGAATTAAAGAGGGTGGCCTCTCAAGTACCGATGGTATTAATTATATTTTCAGAGTAGAGTCAGTTAGAACTCAGCCACTGCCTTTAGTCGGGCAGTGGCAGTCCCAAGTCTGGATAAAGGAGGAGGGCGACGTCAACGGCCTTTGAAGCCATGGAACTACTACTACTACTATAGTCAGTTAGGAGTAACTTGTAGATAGGCGATATTGAAATATGCTACAATTTACAGAAACAGTAATGTCTGGTGTTGGCAGATATTACACCAACGCAATATGAAGCGTTTCCATTCGTCTGTATTCGTGCAAAGGTCATCTGGGTTACTGACCCCTGTCATAGATTGCGCTAGATAAATGCGCCTCCATTACGCTTAGACTCTGCTTGTCACTACATCACTTCTGCATGAGTTGGCCGACAAAGAGCCTATCGAAGACGATGACAAGATTCTCCATCCCTCAGCATCCGTCTTAGACTTCTCCTTGTCTCTGACTTTATTTGATGAGGCATCAATCGATGTCTTAGACACGAGGCCTGTCTAAGATGAATGATGATGTATGAAGAGCGTAATCGCAAGGGGTGAGCTCGTGGCAACATCAACGGCTTTGCGATTGCTTGTCCATGTTTGATGGAGGTCTGATGGTACATTTCATAAGGCAACATGCATGTTGAGTATCGCTTTGTACAGCATCTTAGATTCTGCACGATTCACTGACCGCACGTACATCAAGTCCTTGAATTACAGTACGTCAATAAGTGAGATAGTAAATAAGTAAGTGCGTAAATAGTCCGCCGGATCTTGTCCTTGACGAGTTCTTGCGGTTCCAGAACTTTGTTATTCTCCCCAGAATTGTTTAAATCCTGATGGATCGTCAGACTGAAGAAAGAAGATACCGGAGATAGAAACAAATGGAAAAGAAGGATTCGTGTGGCTGACCCCTCCCCTATGGGAGCGATTAATTCCAGCCAGAATAAAGAGAAGGATCTTAAGTACTTCGGGTCAAGATAAATAATAAATATTAACTGTAAAGAATGAAACAATAAGTAAATATGCTGAACGATTGAATTCTCAACGTATTTAAATAAAATTAACGATTTTTGAGTAATTGCCAGCCTGTAAATCTGAGGTCAAAGAGAAAACGATTTTACTGAATATACTAATAACAAGAGATCGGACTATGAAGACATAATTAGTATTGATTAGCAACCTCTAGAGTACCAGCGTCTACAGCAAAAAAAGCATAAACTGATGGCGCTCTAAAAAACCAAGAAAATGTAATCCTATTACTATACATTGAGGAACGTGTTATTGATACAAGGTTTCAGCTGTTTCTGATGCACAAACACGTTGATAGAATTATGACGACACTGATGATGATTATTATTATTACTATTCGTTAATTAATAACTTCTATCGCGCCGGCGTCTAATGCACGAGGCATCAACAGAAGGCGCACTAAAATCAAGCCGCAAATCAGGTCAGTATCCATAATATCAGTCCACTAAGACAGATGATGCTAATGATGATGATAATAAAGGTGACCATGATAACGATAATGATGATGTTGACGATCGTGATGATGATGATGATGACGTCGACGATCATGTCTAGCATGTATTTTGGCCTAGACTTAGTAATTAAAATCAGGTAAATGCACCTGATTTTGTATACTCCGATAGAGATCATTTCGTTCCTGAAAATCGGGTAGATGTCGCTAAAGACTGCGATTCTGGTATGCACCGCTTGCTGATTTTAAGTGGCACACTAAGGGCAAATCATTATCAAGGAATGGACTATGCAGCACATGTAAATGTAATGTACACGTTTTTCTATAGCGACCGTATGACCTCAACCCTGCTTTTTTCAATATAAGTTATCGGGTGAGATCCTTCATCACCGCTGCCCGCTTGAATGGGCGACACGCCAGTTAAGCTCCTCCATGTTCTGACCGTGCTAGCCCAAGATTCAGATCTTTTACATATGGCCACTATTGGTATGCGAACCGACATCTTGACGTACAGAGGCGCCTTGAAGTATGCTTCAACCAATGTAGCTAACTTGATCAGCAGAGATACCATGGAGACGATTGTGACGTCAATGTGTGTCATGCCAAGAGAGGCGCCTTGACGACCCTTTAACCAATGTAGCTAACTAGATCAGCAGAGATACCATGGAGACGATTGTGACGTCGATGTGTGTCAGGCCAAGAGAAGCGCCTTGACGTACGCTTTAACCAACGTAGCTAACTAGATCAGCAGAGATACCATGGAGACGATTGTGACGTCGATGTGTGTCAGGCCAAGAGAAGCGCCTTGACGTACGCTTTAACCAATGTAGCTAACTAGATCAGCAGAGATACCATGGAGACGATTGTGACGTCAATGTGTGTCATGCCAAGAGAGGCGTCTTGACGTACGCTTTAACCAACGTAGCTAACTAGATCAGCAGAGATACCATGGAGACGATTGTGACGTCGATGTGTGTCAGGCCAAGAGAAGCGCCTTGACGTACGCTTTAACCAATGTAGCTAACTAGATCAGCAGAGATACCATGGAGACGATTGTGACGTCGATGTGTGTCAGGCCAAGAGAAGCGCCTTGACGTACGCTTTAACCAATGTAGCTAACTAGATCAGCAGAGATACCATGGAGACGATTGTGACGTCGATGTGTGTCAGGCCAAGAGAGGTGCCTTGACGACCCTTTAACCAATGTAGCTAACTAGATCAGCAGAGATACCATGGAGACGATTGTGACGTCGATGTGTGTCAGGCCAAGAGAAGCGCTTTGACGTACGCTTTAACCAACGTAGCTAACTAGATCAGCAGAGATACCATGGAGACGATTGTGACGTCAATGTGTGTCATGCCAAGAGAGGCGTCTTGACGTACGCTTTAACCAACGTAGCTAACTAGATCAGCAGAGATACCATGGAGACGATTGTGACGTCGATGTGTGTCAGGCCAAGAGAGGCGTCTTGACGTACGCTTTAACCAACGTAGCTAACTAGATCAGCAGAGATACCATGGAGACGATTGTGACGTCAATGTGTGTCATGCCAAGAGAGGCGTCTTGACGTACGCTTTAACCAACGTAGCTAACTAGATCAGCAGAGATACCATGGAGATGATTGTGACGTCGATGATTGTCAGGCCAAGAGAGGCGTCTTGATGTAGGCTTTAACCAATGTAGCTAACCAGGCCAGCAAACTACCGCTATACTTGGAGGCGATAAGTCCACTTCTCTTGATTTCGTATTTTAAAAAATATTTTTAAAAGAGGACAGACCTTCGAGTATGTGTGAAATGTATGTCTTCAGTAGAAGATTCTCTGATCCAGGGAGGACCTTTTGGCAGGAACGAAATGTATGGGAGAAATGCATCTTCAAAAGGGATGGTCTAAACCATGAGCAAAATGGATGGGGAATATATCTTCAAAAGGGGATAGTCTGAACTAGTGGGGAAAGGCCTTTGAGTATGAGCGGAATATATGGAGGAAACTGTAGCTTTTATGGGAATATTCGGAACAAGTTGGGAAGCCCTGTAAACAGGTCAGAATAAGATGGGGAGAAGTATCCTCAATGAAAGAGAGTCCAAACCACAGTAGGGGGAAATTCCTCCCTTTGCCAGCCTTCAATTCGCACCCTAGTTTTGGTCACACTGCTTGTGCTTTGCATGCAAGCGTCGTCTATTTCGCTTAGTCCAAGGCTGATTGGTGCAGATAAATGAGGCATTTGGAGGAGGAGTGAGGTTGGGTTGAGTGAGTTTGGGCGAGATGCACCCTTGAGCCGGATCATAAAGCAGTTGCCTAGGATACTTAGGTCCTAGATCACCTGAAAAATGAGCCGATCTTTGGCTGCTGGGCTTCGGAGCCGGCGACGGATGGCAGGCGACGCGCCTTGTATTGGAAATGGGCAACGACTTAGGCGCTGGAATGCGCTTTCTTGTGGAAAACGAAGTGACATATGGATCTGGCATTAACGGTGTCAGTGGAGAGGGTGGGCTAAAGAGAAGGAACGCGAAAAAGGTCGATGAGAGAGAGGAAAAGAAGAGGAAAATGAGGAAGAGGAGGAGGAAATAACATGTTGAGAGGAAAAGAAAACAGAAAGAAAGCTATAGGAAAGTGGAGAAAGCAAGAGGGAAGTGCCAGAAAGAGGCGAGTAGCAGGAGAGGCAGAACATAAGTTGGAAAGGAGGGGATAAAATAGTAAAACGGCGAGAGAGCATGAAAGGGTGGACCAATGAGGCGGATAGAAGATTCGAAACAGAAAGCATGCAGGGTAAAGAAGAAGAGTAAGGACGTAGAAGGGAAAGAGGTTTAAAAGCGGAGTAGAAGACTGAGAAAAAATACAGCAGGCAGTAAAAAAGATAAAAATAGGAGGAGGAGGAGAAGGAGGAAGAAAACGTTAAGATGGATGTGAGGAACAATATGACGAAAATAGGGTTCGAGGAGGAGAAGCAGGAGAAGGAGAATGAGTAGGAAGCTGGTGTGATTGAAAGAAAGATAACAGAAGACGAAAACTAGTTGTCACCAATGGGTCAATCGTTGCTCGTTTACAAATGTCAGGGAGGCAGGCAGGAAGGGAAGGAGGCAGGCAGGGAGGCAGGGAGGCAGGAAGGGAAGGAGGCAGGCAGGGAGATAGGGAGGAAGGCCCCTTTCTCCCTCACCAATCCTTGTCTGTCTCGTTTGCACTGTCGAAATGGAAAGTAGTCGATTGAAGGATTAAATCCCGAGATGACGGAACAATGACAACCTAGATTGCATGACAATATGCGTTGGCAGAGGAAGGACTACGAGAAGAATGAAAAGAGGAATGATGTGCATAAAAAGGACATGGACGGAAGAAGTGAAGGAAGGTCAGACATAAGAAAAGAAGAAACGAACGAAGCATGCAAGCACAGAATGAAGGAAGAATGAAGAAATACAATGAAGGAAGAAAGGAAAGAAGAAAAGAAGGCAGGAATACAGTAACGATCGAGAAATAAATGAAAGAAGGACGTAAGGTATGGATGAATGACAACAATTTATGTAGCACCGTCAGTAGTCTTCACGGAGCTCATCACATTGTTACAGCCAAAAGCGACACCGTTTATCAGCATGTGCAGTGCAAACACAAGTGTTCAGGTTTTGCGTTGAATGCAAAATACTATCAGACATAGAAATTGTTTTTGTGAGGCACTGCAGTGGTTTTGTGTGAAAAAAGACGCTATATTAAATGCCTATATACACACGACCATATAGCATTTTGTAGTTGTTCCGCTGTAATGGCACCCAGCTGCTGTCAAAAGCGCATTCAGTATGGTACAGATTACCAGCAGAGCTTACAGAGGTGAGGCACAAACAACGATATGACTTTACGCTGCACGCATTACCTAACTCTACGTCAGCGTTGTAAATTCCTATTTCGATGCTGATCGCTAGGGTGGCGCCAATGGGGGCTACTGAACGGATTTCCGGTCTAATTAAATTTGCAACCGAACCATGTGCAGCCCGGCTTCCAGCGACACAGCACGGCCGTCTCGTGCGTAACTCAGTTTCTTCATGGGGTTTCTGAGATCTGGTGCAGTTTGGCTCGTGTTCTGTTCGAAGCATCGCTGCCTCTGCATAATTTACAGCCACCTCCTGAGTTTCTTGTCTCTTCTTAGGCCTAACTCTTAAAACTCATGTCTGCCAACAGCATGCACGCGTGGTTCGTTGAAACAAATTGTCTGGAAGTAAAGCACAGTGTCAGACATGCAATGAGTGGCTCTAGGTCACGATGCGCTGGGCTCCTGTACCAGATATTTTGCATCTCCCAGCATTCTGAACTATTTTGAGATAACATTAGTCTGAATTGCATAGTACTATATCGTAACCTTTGCTTGTTTTCAGCGTCCAAGAAACGCCATTTCGTGTAAAATGGCTTACTGTATTACAAGACAATGCTACACACATCACTACACTACGCCGAGCTACACTGTGAAACGCAGTGGAGGACTCGGCTCTTTGCATTCACCCATCCATCCGTCCATCCATCCATCCATACGTTCGTCATTCCATCTCTTCATCCGTCCGTCCATCCATCCATCATCCGTCCTTTGATGTCATCGGTTCGTCTAAATATTTGCCTAGGCTGATCCGCTTTTCCAAACAAGGCTTAGAAATAGTGGCGCCAAATTTAATCCATTTTCCCTAGCTGATCTTTTATGAGAACGCTTTGGAAATCGAAGCTAAAGCTGGCGATACTGGCAATAGTCTGAATAAACTCACTTGCTCGCTTGCTAGCTCACTCACTCAATCAGTGAGTGAGTGAGTCAGTCAGTCATTCAGCAAGTCAGTAAGCCAGCCAGCCAGTTAGTCAGGTAATTTACGCATTACTGAGTTAGAGGCACTGCTCATTGCTCGGCGTATACAGTTTTAGACTGGAATGCCTTTGACGGATAAATTTAGTCATAAAACGGTCGCCAAGATGAAATGTGGAGCAGAGACCAGAGGCGATCAACAGAGGGATCTGACAATTGTCAATCAACTTCACACGAAGACGACGCAGATTGAAAACCAAACGCCGTTTAATGTAGGCAATTTCTCGTGTGATTTAGCCAGCGAAGCCCTCGCGCCAATCCCTCCTCCTTCCAGGCCTTCGCTTTCTACTTCCTCCTGCCACGTCTCTTCTCTTGACTACCCAATCTTTCCTCTCAATGTTCCCTCTCCACTCCCTTCTGCCCAATCTTACATTTCCATCCACTCCCTTCTGCCTTCTGGCAGCCGGTTGTTTTCTAGCAGCATCGTTTGGTGGAATATCTGCGTGCAGTGGTCGGTGCTACAGGAGTGCGTTTCCCTCAATGGAGGCGGTTGATTAGGGTGAGTCGAGCTCGATAAACACATGATGTACACTGCTGTTCAAATACACACGACTTCCCCTCCCTTCCTTCCTTCCTCCACCCTTTCTCTTTCCCTTCCTTCGTCTCTCCCTATCTTCCTCTTTCTCTCCCTCTCTCCCTCCCTCCTTCCTCCTCCCCTTTCTTACTCACTCCCTCCCTTCCTCCCTCTCTTCCTCCCTCTATATCTTCTCCTTCCCGTCATCCCACTTATTCTTCCTCTCGATCGAGTTATTTCCCGTGGCCAATTTGCTCCCCATAACGGCGATTAAATATCAAGATTTGTTATGGATTTTTCTGATATAATTTGGATTTAGATCAGCACAGCTGATCGGCCGATGGAACCCACCTCAAAGGACGTTTCTACTCTGCCTAAACCACACAGGCACATCATTTGTAACGGACACTTCTGGAGCGTATGGTTCCGATAGAGCGATCCGCTTCGTTTCAGAAGAATATCCCAATATCCCCCACTGCTAGAACCTGTATAGGGCCGTAGTCAGAGAATTTAGAGGAAGAGTAAATCTGTGGTGAGGATCTCTGTCAAACTGCAAAGTTGCGGGGCTGTATCAGCTCTTGAGATTTTGATGATGACGCAGTCTGAGAGAGTTAAACAACTTTGCTTCTTTTACTTTTGAAAGAGGGCGTCCATGCGCAACTTTGTTGCTATATTCTAACCATCTGTTATTAGAATGAACCATCGACTGATGTTTTGTGCTTTACGTTAGCGGCGCAAGATAAATTCCCAAATTAGACTAGATTATGTTGAAAGTCTTTCTAAAAGCTCATTTGATTATTTATTCGTGTGTTCATTTTGATATTAACTGATCCGAAAATGTCATAGGCAATATGTAGATTCCAGTGAAGTCCATAATTTAATAATTTTTCTAACGAAGCTGTGAAAAAGTTATCATTAGCAATAAGTTTAGACAGCACTGTCGCGAGGTACGTAAAATGCGCTATATTAAGTGTCTAGATATAAACACGCATACATACATAACTAAATTCATACATATGTTCATGCATGCATATAGGCATGCTTATGTAGGAGGGCACCTGTGGGACGCCCACATAGAAGCAGTGCAAGAGACAGAGTGAAACACACAGACAGAGACAGTGAGACAGTGAGCCGTGGGTAGGGCAAAGTGAGTGTTTTAGAAACTTAATAAGGTTCAGTCAGCCAGCCCTGTTAAAATGCAGCACTGTACAGGCCTATCTATTGATATCCAACCCACGAATTCATCGCATTACTGAGAGCCCTATGAATTATGTAACTAGCAGCAGAAGGAAGTCGAGTAAGCCGAACGCAGATGATAAAGTCGAACGCAGAAGAGGTCCCGAGCGCTGAAGATGAAGGCTGTAGCCATGATTCAAGTCAACTGTCAGTAACTATGCGGACGATAAGCTGCTATAAAGCTGGACAACGACTAAACTACTCTCAACTCGAACTCGTTGTCTATCCAACTGTACTACACGAAAGACCAAAACCAACGCAGAACCGCTACACATACATACATAATGCATACATGGATGCGTATATAGGACCTAAATACGTTACTATGTAACCGAAAATTGCAACGATTTGAGTTTTTCACTGTGTTCGGCAGATTTTGTCCTCAGATACACTGCCAAACATTCTCTGTCAGAGGGCCTAAGTAAGCGTGTAACCGACAAATTCAGCGATTAGAATTTTTCACTGTGTTTGACTGATAGATTTTGTCTTCAGATACATCTGGCGAGCCTTCTCTGCCATTGCCAGAAAGTCGACCTCATCCTGTTCAGTTTCCTCTTGCGCTACATAATCTACGTTGCAGCTCAACCGGATGTAGCCCTCGTCCGTGTCAAACGGAACGTCAATGGGTCGGATTTTGTCGTAGGTGTGGTTGATATCATCCGTACTGGATCCGCTTGAGTTAACTGCGTCTTCTTTTCCATTTCCGGTTCCGTGTTCTTCCTGTACCGATCCCATCGACATGGTCTGATGACTCCGTTGACTTACTATCTCACCTGTGAACCAGCGGTGATTTGTATTCTGCGCTTCAGGTTCTGACTTGTCTGAGACCACTGAAGTGAAGCTTGAAATTCTCTGAATACCGGATATGGATCCCAGTGACTGGGATCTGGCGCTGAGGGCCTTCTGCTTCCGGTTGGACTCGTAGTAGATCTGATCGTGGTCCGCCATCCGTGACAGTCGTATGTTAGCAACGACTGGTTCCGTCGGCTTCGAAATCGGCGGACTGTGCTTCACGGCTGGAGAAAGACCGCTCGAAGTTTGACGCGGTGCCAGAGTGGTTGTGGAGCGTGGCTGGTTTCCACCTGCATCTATTTTCAGCTGCTGAAGAGGAATTCCGTTCGATTTTCTGCTGTAAGATGGTTCCAGCCCGTAGCTACGCGGAATGACAGAATTCGCGTGCGTATCTCCATTTGCTAAAAATAATTATGCCAACAATAATTTTAATTATCTTAATTTACATAGAAACATATGTATACAATCTCTATTTGCTGCGTATATAGCAATGATTCTTTTATTGCTGCCGATTTCAGGATCAAATAATATTTCAACTCCAAGCACAAATATAAAAACAACAAACCTGGACAACTGTCAATTTCGCACGATGCTTCAGCAGAAATCAAACAGCATAGGCAGAGGTACAAGACAAGAGACAAGGATATTAGCACCGTGTCACCCTGTAGTATCTGTAAGGGTTTCAAATCTGTGACATATAGTAACAACGAATACCTGCGTTGTTGCGCTGAGGTACGGTGGAGTGATAGTGAATTCTGAAGGCGTCTTCAGCTCCTTCTACGACCTTCAGCCTCAAAGCATCTGGCGAACTCTTAATCAGATGGACGACATACTGATGCGTAGAACACGTCACGCACTCATGATTCACCTACAATTCAAACCAGCCTCTGGACTTAGTCACATGATTAAACGATGTAATCTCTCTATATCTGCATATATATATATATATATAGATTGTAAAAAGAAGGGTAAACTTATCTACAACTACTTCATAGACTTCCAGAAAGCTTTTGACTCCATCAAACACGACGTCATACAAGAAGTGATGAAATCATTTGGAGTTGGAAGTAGGCGGTCGCAAATGATCCAAATGTGTGTGAGAATGCAAAATAAGCAGTCCTAGAGGGAAAGAAGCTTGGAGACTGGTTCAGAAGTACAATAGGCACAAGACAGAGAGACCCAGTCTCCTCAACGATATTCATCACGAAGAGAGAATAATGGACGAAATAAAAGAAAATGGAACGAGAATCTCAGGCCACGGAATCAAAATCAACAACCTAAGATTCGCTGACGACATAGACCTGATTGCCAAACAAACAAAAATCATTAAGAAAAACGTGGAAATGTTGCACACAGAAAGGAATGATACAGGATTTAAAATTAACATCAGTAAGACAAAGTTAATGATATGTGAACACGTGTTACACCTCTTATCGCGTTAATCTTATGAATTTTGCCCTATGGTTTAGATTGTTTTGCAAGGCGATCTAAAGTTTATACAAAGCACACTTGTTTATAGGTAAACATATTTCTTTCTTCTAATGTGTCTCTGCACCTAGATTTATTATCCTGCTTCGCCTCGCATAAATTAACCCAGACACCTTCAATTGCGTTAGCAACCAGCTATTTCTTTTCAGCCGATGTTTGGTGTCAAGCGGCTAAGGTGTTGTCTTCTGAAGGTCAATGCTGTCAAATTTATTGCCCTGCCTGCAATGCAAATCACCTCTTCCGTTAACTTCACCTACCGCCGCATTCTGAGGAATGTCCTCTCACCTACATAAGTCTTAGGCCTATTTTCATTGTTAACTACAAATGCATGACTGTAGTATACATGTAAGCAATGCAGAGTGTGAATGCTAAGCGGGGATAAATTGTAAAAAATGCACGTGTAACCTTCATTTCAAATTCGACATCCTTCACCGACGAGCTTCAAATGATCATACCACATTTTACAAAAGTAAATGTTTAACAGATATTTTTAAGAAGTACTGCCAGGATATCAGGATAACTCTATATACAATCTAACTCTTAGCACACTCCAAGTACTTGCACCCTAGAAGTAGCTCGCTACTGATGATGCCATGTAAACTGTCGTAATATATTACATTACATATGTTACATTATGCAGGACATGCTCTGATAGAATAAGCTAGTAAAGTAGCACATTTATGGTAAGAGCTAAATGTACAGACGTAAATGGACACGTTTTCTATAGCGACCGTATCGCCTCGACCCTGCTCATTTTCAATGAATTTATCGGGTGAAATCTTTCACCACCGCTAGCCCGAGATTCAAGTCTCTGAAATATAGCCACTATCGGTATGCGAACCGGCATTCTCATGCACGAAGACACCTTCACGTACGTTTAAATGACCAGCATAGCTAACCAGGCCAGTAGCTACACCATTTGTATCCCTAAACACTTTTCTGTGTTCTTGCATGGTCAAGCAGCTAGTAGTGAGGCAATTAGAGTTCTTTTCTAGAAAGCGAGTGTGTATAGTCGTTGTAGCTTAGCGAGAGCTAAATGTTTAACTTTGATTTCTTGAAAAGGACGCATTTTTGTCCAGCTGCAGACAACGCTGGTGTACAGTTTATTGACACTTTTATAACGCCTCAAATGGCACCATCCCTATCATGAGCAGTTTTCTCACAGATGTAGTTCTACCATGCTATACTGTTTGCATTAATCGTCGTTATCATCGTCATCATCATCACCATCATCATCATCGTCGTCGTCGTCGTCTTCATCATCATGATCATTATAATCATTATCATTGTCATCCAAATTATCATTATTTGCTTATAGATAAAAAAATTGACAAATGATATGCAAAGACTTTCATGAAGCTTACATATATATGTAATGAGATATAAATGTCACTAACACAAGGGCCAACCGTCGAAGGATATTAGGTCTATATTAAAATGTAACGTTACCTCGATGATGTAGTCTCCAGGTTTTAGTCCGGCCCTGTCAGCGAGACTTCCTGGGTCGATGTAGTTGAGACGTTGTAATGCGGGCACTCGGGCCGTCGGTCGAAAGGCTGACGCGGATTTTCTCCCATACAGGGCTGTAACACGAAGAATATAGTGTATGATATAATATAATAAAATATAATAAAATATAATAAAATATAATATAATAAGTATAAGACACTATTTTTGAAAGGTTTATAAAAGGCGCTACACAAATACCCAGATACACGATACAGCGTGCCCATAGCCAGCTTTTGAACTAAACTCCATCTAGCAGTATTCCTTTACAATGTTTCGAAAATTCTTTAAAATCTGCTCGCATACCGTTTATGATCCTTGGACATACGTCAAGTATTTTAAATGCTAGGGGAATAAGATCACTTGGATGTCAGACCATAAGCGCTTAAGATATCTAAATATCTTGGGAGAGCGTAATGTAAATCCTTTGTAGCCTTATTTCAAAATTTAAGTAGAATTAGGACGTGTCGTAGATAGGCTAGTGTTTTCATTTTTCACTTACATGTGCGCAAATAAGAATCTCATGAGACTTTAAAAGGAGATAATTGAATTCGCGAGAAAGAAACGACTCACTGGATGGAATCTGCCTCATGGTAAAACCAAATCCACCATCTGATTTATGCAGGATCACTTCACGAGGAACAGGCATTCGAAAGTTCTCTCTGTCAATCCAATCAACCAAAATACGAATTATATGACAAAAAGTTTACCCTGCTCATTCTTCAGCGACGTCTTCATCATCAGCTTCTTCCTCGACATTGTCATTATAATTACCATTATCATCAACATAATAAATCGTCGTCATCATCGACACCATTAACCACAACATATAATCTTCATATTCATTAGCTACGTTGCAACATCGTCACCTTTATCGTCTTTGACACTATCATCCTCTTCATAGTCGTTGTCACCATCATTCTTACTCTTCTTATTCATCACATCACATCATCTTCATGAACACCGTCATCATCATCAACAACAACATCGTCACTGTTATCCTCTTTCTCACATCATCTAATTTTAGCATTGGTCTTTAGGTCTGGGTGGGTTTGTAGTTTGAACTCAGGAATCAAAGCAAATCAGTCAGCTCTTCCGAACCACATAATGTCCGCTAAATAACGATTCATATAGCTGACCCTGTATCTAACTTGTATTCATGAATTTTAAAGGTGCATTGTGAAGTGTGCAAAATATTACGTCTAATTTTGTTAAGCTAGATAATAAATTAGTGCTATCTGAACCGAATCATGTAAAAACATATATGTCTACGTGTTTTAAGCTAAGCATGAAACAGATTGAAATTCATTTATCTACTAAAAAGGAGTCCAGTAGAACGATCTCGGAGCCTTTTAACTACTGTAATAGGGAGAACTATCATAATGGCAAACAAATGGCTGACTAAGTGTGACGTGGTGGTCTATTAAGTTGGCTAGATGGATCTGTTATCCGACGACGGTTGGCTACTTCGTTCCACCAATTGATTATTTTATCGATTAATAGTCGACCGA
This sequence comes from Norana najaformis, assembly GCA_964023275.1. NCBI lineage: Eukaryota > Metazoa > Annelida > Clitellata > Crassiclitellata > Hormogastridae > Norana > Norana najaformis. The sequence continues at coordinate 23,554,250 of OZ029919.1, forward strand.
TTACCTGATAATCAAAGTAACTGATCAATTGATCTAGCAACCAAATGAGTGATAAATGCCTGAGAGGAAAGGGTAAACTTTCCTGTCACTGGTCCAGACCACCCCTACTCAAGGATACACTTTCCCCATTCATTGCATTCCTGTCCAAAGGTCTTTACCCACCGCTACTAACAACAAATCACGCCCTGCATACAGCCTGACCAGCTGATAGGCTTAGAACCTGATCGACAGACTGACCATCCAACTGCCCATGATATATGACCAAGTGTTACCTTGATGAGCTGTATCCAACTGCCCATGGTATATGACCAAGTGTTACCTTGATGAGCTGTATCCAACTGCCCATGGTATATGACCAAGTGTTACCTTGATGAGCTGTATCCAACTGCCCATGGTATATGACCAAGTGTTACCTTGATGAGCTGTATCCAACTGCCCATGGTATATGACCAAGTGTTACCTTGATGAGCTGTATCCAGAGGAGATGGTGTTTGTGTTTGTGCTGGGTCTACCGACACTGTGGTTTCGATGGTTGTTGCTTTTTAGTCTCCGCGCTACATAGTCACTTCTTCCCCGTTTTCCATCCCTCCTCAAATATGATTCTGCTGAAGCAAAACAAAAATAACAGAAAATTCAGTGTGAGCAATTATAGACCGAAGATTATGCACCGCAATTATATCGTTTTATGGCACCACTTTTGTTCTCAGTCATTTTTGTCTAGTGAGCGTACACGACGTGTCTTTTTAACTGCGGCGGTCAAGTTTCGGCTCTCGTCTTTGTGCTTCCTTTTTCGTTCCATTTAATATTTTGAAGAGGCTGTCAACTCAGCATCCATTGGTTGAACTCAGCGTGTGAATGTGCGGGAGCACGCCACTGCTGACTTTTATTGTTATATGATCACTGTGTTTTTATTGATGAACTTTCTATTCTTAATGGCATTTAACATTAATCACGTTAATGTTAAATGTACGTTTTCCTTTAGCGACAGTATGGCCACGATACTGCGAATTTTTCAGTAAATTAATCGGGCGAGATTTTTCACCACCGCTGCCCTTGTGAATGGGCGCCACGCCCTTTAAGGTATCGTATACGGACCGTGCTAGCCCGAGATTTAAACCTCTGAAATGTAGCTACTATCGTTATGCGAACCAACGTCCTCGCGCACAGAGGCGCCCTGACATACCCTTTAACCAATGTAACTATCTAGGCCAGTGTAGAGGGCGCCTCTGAGGAGTTTCTCTGAAGCGGCGCTATAGAAGTTTGCAAGTAAAATTACATTTACACAGTATTACCTACCATGAGTGTCTTTCGACATCGCCGCTGATCCAGCCCACCGCTCTGAAGGATGACCTTGAGACTTTGCATGCACCGTATTCCCAGTAGGAATTCTTAACTGCTTGTTATGTTTGGAATTGTCATACAGCTAAAATCAACGCAAAAATCAGTTTATCGAAATGTCTCCAGACTATGTGATCGTTAACCGTCATTTTCTGATCAAGTGATAACAAAATACCTACACTTTTAAAAACAATATGTGGTAAACAGCAGTCACTAGTATGACTACAATGTTCGTTCATGCAACCGTCTTTGTCAAGGAATACTCAGTGTCGCCTACTACTAGACAATTTTATCCATTTGCTCCAAACGGCCACAATAACGTCTGTTAATAAGCCTCAGTGAGTATGCTATATTACGAGATAATTGATGTATGACAGCGTTTAAGCTAAATTAGTAGCGGCTTGATACTTGGAATACAACAATAAAAAGCACAGAGAAGGTAAAGCAAAACGAATAGAAAGAGAATTTGCATTGATGCAGTAAGATATGAACTGCATGCTCTGCAGCAAAAAATCCGTCACTTTGTTCCTTCCTTCCTTCATTCCTTTCTTTCTTCCTTCTTTCCTTCCTTCCTTCCTTCCTTACTTTCTTCCTTTCTTCCTTCTTTCCTTCTTTCTATTCTTCTTTTCTTCTTTCCCTTCTTAGTTCTTTCCTTCCTTTCTTCTTTCCTTCCTTAAATTCTCCCTTCCTTCCTACTTTCTTTCCTTCTTTCCTTTCTTCCTTCCTTCTTTCCTTTTTTCCTTCCTTCGTTTCTTTCTTCTTTCCTTTCTTCCTTCGTTTCTTCCTTCTTTTCTTTCTTCGTTTCTTTCTTCCCTCGTGTTTTCCCTCCTTTCTTCTTCCTTGCTTGCTTGCTTCCCCCTGGCTTCCTTCCATGGGCTCACTGCCTCCCATTGTATGATCATCCAGGTGCTATCCATCCTGCGTTATGCCATCCTCGTCATCTCCGTGTACGTACACTGCACACTTCGGAGTTTGCCCCACCCCCTGCCGCGTGCCGCCGAGTCACGAAGAGATGGAAGAGCAATAATCCGCCTTCAGAAGCAAAATGCTTCCAGGCATCAACAGATTCACTTATCCCAAAACGAAAAAATGCATAAGATGTTTTGACGTACCTGTTGCGGTCTTGAAGTACCTATGACCCAGTTGCCATCAGAAGATTCCAGCTCGTCGAAAGACCTTGCTCGGCCGATCATGACTCTTCTCTTTCGATAACAAATGACAGAACTCCTTTAACCTTTATTCGCTCGGTATTTATCTCACAGATTTAAACCGTCTGCTGTATTTCATTCCCAGTTCTTAAGCTCTCAGTTTAAGTATTTTCTCGATTTAGTGTTCCAGACTTTGAGCTGGATATGACTCTCCACTATTTTTGCTTTTCAGGCTACGACACAACTCGTTCTATTATTGTCTAATGCACTTCTGCAAGTCGTCTCGTCTATCTCGAGGTTTTTTGGTCTTGTTTACCAGGAACAAACAATCCACAGCAAATGAGGACACAGACAAATCGCTCTGAACACAGCGCAAAATTTCCGTCCAGTTTAGAATAAACAACTCAGTTGCTAAAGGACTTTTTTGCACTAGTATATGTATAGTCGAGCAATTATACCTGGCAATTAGCGACAGTAAACCTATCCAGTTTTTGTAGGTTCTACACAAATACACTTCTGAGTGTCGTCAGTTTCTACAACCGCCTTAGTCACGAATTATAAACCTGAGCGCATGAGTCATTCTGGTAACAATGAAGGGCAGGTTCGTGTGCGTGTGAAGCAGTCTGACGTTCACCTGCCAAAGATCAAAAGCCTGAATTGTCGTGTATACACCCAGTGTGGGCTAATGATAACATGGCAACACAATGCTGTGCAATATGCAACTAGATTATGAGACCACGCTTTTAAACTTTAAAAATGGAAGATGATGACACTAAGGTGTTAACAGTAACAGACATGATGACGTTGTTCATCACAGTCATTACCATGATCACAATGGTAATCATAATCATGAATAATCACAATCATGATAATCATTTCATTATACTTATAAGACTCGTAATTTTAGTCTTCAATTAAATTTATTGCTGTTGTAATGAAAATTATTTTTGTTATCATGATCACGATTACAATCGTGATCGATAATGCCCATGATCTTGATTCAGAAAAATCAAGGTTTCATCATAATCACCATAATCATCATCGTCTCTGAAAGTTTGAAGGCGACAGAACTAATGCTAATAACGGTTTTAACATCAAGGTGCAAGATAGCTTCACATGAAACAACACAATGCATATATTTTACTAAATATCTAATCAGTGAAGATATACCTTAATAACTAACAAACAGATGATAATGAAAACATATCTGTGAACAAGTACACTATATCTATGTTAAACAGCGCTCCTATCAATCCTAAGCTTCGAATCCTCTCAGTTGCTCAACAACATGGACAACAGCGCAACCAAGGCTCAGAAATGCAAGGCAAAGAAATCCCTCAGATGGAAACTTTTGGCCAATGCATCGGACGATTCCTTTTAGATAACTAGACGCAGTAATGTTAGCTTAGGCCCAGTTATCTTCCTGTGACAACATGTTGTTATGGTGTACTGACGAAATCAAATAGATGTGATATAAATAGAAGAATGTTTGTCATTAAGATTTTAAACATTTGCCGCCTTGTACATGAGCTTACGTTATTTATGTGTTATTTCTCTCTCTCTCTCTCCCTCATTGTTTGTGTCTGCCTGTCTTTCTCTCTGCCTACCTGTATGTCTCTCTCCTCGTCAACGTATGACAGGTTGCTTTGACATCCGTCAATCTCTATGCCTATTCATATGCCAGATTTCTTTGTTTGTATCTCTATCTCTCTGTCTGTATCTGTCTGTTATCTGTCTCTCTGTCTCATCTGATTCTTTCTTATGTTTATTCGTACGTTTGTTTATTTGTTAGTCTGTCTGTCTATCTGCCTGCCTGCCTGTCTGTCTGTCTACCTGTCTGTCTTTCTCCTTTAAATATTGCTATGACATTGGCCTATAATATAAGCCTAGGACATAGTCACGCATCAGGATTTGGCAACATTGACTATAACCCATATGTGCGTTCAGAGTGCTTGGCAATGCATCTTTAATAGGGCTTCACGGGACTTACATAACGAGACATAGGACAAAGGCTCGTGCTCATCCATGTATGACGATCACATAAAAGCACTGCGTCACAAGTTTACATCAAGGCAAAAGACGCAGGTGCTCCTCCCATAGGCTAAAGACTCGTCTGCTTCTCGCATGCACACGACTTGTGTACAATTCATGTCTTGGTTGGATTTTCAACTGTTCGTAAAGCAAGTCTTTTTATGTGCATTTTATTTGGACTGCAAGCTCAGTGCCGAAAGGAATTTTTATTTTTGAGGCATACAGCTACAGTCCTACGCACGCCCTGCCTCGAGTCATGTCAAAGATATTATTAGGCCCGTGTCTTAATTCGGGACACTAAAGGCATGTCTAAGTCTAACATGTGTTGCATGAATAAAATAAAATGTAGCATTTTGTTACGTTAATGAAATAAAACGATTTGAGACAGAGGGTAACAGAACAGAACATGCTGTACTAGTTCATTTAACAATTCGCATTGAACGAGGTTGGCTGGTTAAGCTCTTTTCCTCGCGATTTGCTTCGATTTTGTCTGCATCCGTGTGATTTCTTGTTCACACTATGTATATATCAGAACATTTTTATAGCACCTTGTGTGCATATGGTGTACTTCTTAATCCTTTTTATCAATTCATGCTATGTTGTGTTATTGTGTTTGAATTGTCAAGTTCCATGTGTTCAATATTGCTTATAATACAAATGTTTTTATCAAATAAATAAATATGAAACACGATTAAAAGAAACAGATAATATAGTCTAATATAATCTAGTGACCTCTAAGACGTGCCAATCGAATCCAGCTGTTGTTTAACAGAGGTGGTAAGTATGTGCTTCTAAAAATTACCAAGAAATATCATCTCATGAGCCTTAGGATCTGTCAAAAGCTGTCGCCGGAAAATATAAATGTAAATAATTGTAATATGATGAAACTGAACCTTTTATAGCGCCTCTCAAACATCGCTTTTCGCTAGTGTAAGTGGTATTATAGTTCATTATTTTATTTATTTTATTATCATATTTGTATTAAGGGCACTGATAAAGCGTAAGGCTAGTAAATCTAATCTGAGGTGCGGATGCATGTTCGCTAGAGGGTCAAGGCGATCTGCAGCTATGCAAGAGCCAGAGTAAAATAGTGAGTCATTGACAAATGATTTAAATTATGAAAGAGAGTTGGCAATTGGAGCTTTTTGTGGTAGACGATTCTAAATACGAGGAGAACAGGGGCTGAAAGCACGTGATCCTACATTTGTCCAGAACCTCGGTTCTTGCAACAAGCCAGTATCAGAAGAACGCATCAGTCTAGGAGAGCCTTCCATCATATAAAGATATGATGATGGAAGGCCGCCAGAGCTGGTGTTCTTGACTGTAAAGTTCAAGCATGCAAGCTTAAACCTAACAGGCCATTCAAAAGCAAGCTAGTGAAGCTCACAAAGGCAATCTGAATGCATTCGACGAAAAAGAAGAAGACGTAAGAACCATTAATAGAGAGTGTTGAACCACCTGGAGCTTTTTAGATTAAAATGAATGCATCATATAACACCGCATTTGCAGAGTCTAACACTGCATTTTCACAGTCTGCTCATCACGAATAACAAGTTCATCTATAAGCAAATAATGCTTAAATAACCGGTTCTCTCAGACACATAGAACCCCATCAACGGAGCTCATTCAGAACTGGCAGTCTTACTGTTAATACTGCTATAATACAGCTTCTCACTTCACTTCACAGCACTTCACTTATATCTTCACTGGCCAGCAGGGCATTACAGTCGGCCTTTGTATCTTGCTATCTTTTGAACGCTTCTGACGCCTTTTCAGCTTATAAATAAGCTATTGAGTAAAAGAAGGTCGAGTTGATTTCCAACAACAGTAGGACTAAATGTCAGGACTAAAGTTGTCACCAGCAGACGTATACGCTAACAGAACAAGCGTTGCATTGTCAAACTTATAGTATTAAGCCTTATAAAGCCAGGGAGTGAAGAAGTGTTTTGATATAATTTTCTTACACGAATGCCAAATACAGTCGGAAATATTTCATGCACTCTGTAAGCAGGATGAAAGAGGTTATTAAATTATTCTAAAAGTTTATATTTAATGTTAACCGAAGTTAAAGTTTGATAATTTTAAAATTCATGAACAGGGCAAAAACATAGAGCCGATCTGGAATACGCAGAATTTAATCATGAAAACTTTGAGTTCATCTCTTCATTGATTTATACGGTTTGCATAATTAAAAATGAAATACGTTGGTTAATAATGTATCGTACATCTTGAATTGAAGATCAAAACATAAAAACTTCGAGAAAACATAATAGAAAGTCATAAATGTAGTCAACGAGCATCCGCAGCGTGATATATGTTAGGAAAAGATGTATAAAATCCAACAATGCTTGATTTACTTGCACCTAGGCTAGCCTTTAAAAAGGAATAAAGAAGAAAGCGGGTATAAATTCCAAGACGACCAGGCAAAAGCATTTTACCAGCATGGACAACCAGACGAAGAGTTTAGTGCCAGCGGCTTGACACCTAAAATAACTCGAGCACAGTGTGTGCTTTAATATCTGACAAATGTCTTTGTGTGCATGTGGCTTCCAAACAGGTTTTAATGGTATGCTGACAATCACGAACCGACGATTCATATGAAAAGGTTTTTGAGTCTGAGGGCAATGCAAGTCGTAAGCAAAGCCTGCTAGGTTACTGACTTGTTGATCTGTAAACGATCGAGTATTCTGGTCTAGTAAGTTACATTGGTTAACGCGTACGTCGACGCCTCTGAGCGTGAGGATGCCGGTTCGCGTTCCGATCGTGGCTTATTTAAGAGATTTTAATCTCGGGCAAGCTCAGTCCGTACACGGGGACCTTAAATGACGCAGCACCTATTGAAAGGGGCAGCGGTGATTAAGGAACTAATTGAAAAATGAGCACGTCGAGGCTTTAAGGTCGCTATAGAAAAACATGTGCATTCACATTTGCATTTAAGCTTGCCAACTCTCTCGTTTACGCTGGGAGTCTCCCGGAAGCTGCTTGCGCCTCCTTCTTCCCGGGATTCATCACAAGGGAGGCAGAAATCTCCCGTTGTCTGCGTTTCCTGTGTTTTCAAAACTTTTGTAACATTTTTAGATCAAAATGACAAAATCTATTAAAACTTTACGGAAATTTTAAGCTTACTTTGTCATATTTTCTTCCTATCAAAAAGGAAAGAATTTAAGCAATAAGCACACTCAACACCACAGAAATTTTATTAGAATTCAGATATAGACAGTGTTTACTATAATAATTTCTTTCAACTTGATGGAAGGACAGAGCGGCAAGCTTGATGTCATAGAACAGTGACAGTGCAGTGGCCCATTTTGTGTCCTGTCAAATACAATCGTCTATGAGTTAAAATAAGATCGCTAGGATCCGATTCTTGAGAGCACTGCACTCCCTGACCCCTATACGATTCCTCACTCAATCGATAGAAATATGCTGTGTTAACAAATGTGCATATTATACTTACTTATAACTGGATTTCAGTGGTTTCGCTAGGATGGTGAGTAACGAAGTTTCTCATAGAATTGGGTTCCCCAGAGAAGGCAACCCAAACTGACGATGTAAAACTGTCGTTGACAATTCTTTCCTACACATCGTCTTGTATTATGGAAATAGAAAAGTAAAATCACGTTTTAATTTATTTTTACTTTCATAGCTTTTAAATAGCGCCATTATCAAGGCGCCAATCGATGGCACTTAACAACTTTACCGTAAGTACTTACTTCAGGTTCCTAAACAGGGTTTCTGTTTCCGAGATGACTCGTACCTACACACTGCGAGTTACAAAGTGAGCACTCAACCAATTGACCACCGAGTTTTTGTAGCAGAACATTTGTATAGCGCCTCTTAAGAGGCTATACCGCTAGCCAAGTTCAGTGCTTACACGCCAGAGGCGCCACCTGCATGAATAGGTCTCCAATTATTTTATGTTACTGTGTGCAATACAGGAGCTTTGTTTTAATAGGCTAATTATTATTACCAGGTTAAATAAAGGCGTTCAACCATGCTATCCAGATACTAGCTTAGGCTTAATGAGGAGTAAAAGTTCATTAATGCTATCACTCTAGCAGTAAACGGTAAGTGCAAGATATAGAATTCGAATCATAAAATGAATACATGATATATGCTAATGATATAATATTTGTAGAATATATAATATTATATGTGTTTTATAGTAAATTTGATATATCATTAGATTCTAATAAAAGTTTAATCTGGGAACAACAACATTTCTTGCTATTGAGTACATTTCGCCAGAGGTTTTGAACTGCAAATTTTGAGCGTGTGAAGATAATACTGGTAAAAATAGCACCTTTAAAGACACATTGATTAACCGTAGCTATTAGAAGCTCGGTCGGTTGACGCGCAAACATTACGGCCAGCGGTGGTGAAGGATCTCACGCGATTAATTCACTGAAAAATAAGCCTCGGCCATATGGTCGCTATAGAGAAACGTGTACATTTGCATTTACATCCACAATTGTCACAAAATAGGTTAACGACTGACGATTGAGTTGTACACGACCTAGCGTTTTATCCTAACTGAACCAATGCGCTGTCGTCACTGATCTGAGCGGTGGCGCATTTAGTAGAGGAACGGCCTGCCGGAACAGACGCTGCGCATAACGCCTATATTTGTATATATGAATGTATGTATATATGCATTTGTATGTATCCATAAAAACATAAAATATAGCTCCTATTATGTACTTTACAAAAGCGCTGCAAAAATCTATGCACCCCCTGTCTCTGTCACAGTGGACTAACATCTGGCTTCAGCGTCAGATGGAAATTGAAAGTACGTCCTATGGCGTCATGTGAAAGATTTTGTGTCTTGTCGCTGCCCAATTCACCTCATGTGAAAAGGAAATGAACTTCAGTCTAGCGTTCAGCCATACGCATAAATCAACTTCACTTAATGTAACTCGTTGAGCTGAGTCGTGACTTGTGATAAAGTCTTTGTAATTTAATTTATTTCAATCCAGTCATTTTTGTAGTTTGCATATTTTCGAGCCGATCATCTTTGTACGTATGTATATATGTATGTGCATACATGCATACATATGTATGTATATGTGTACTGTATATATGCATGTATATATGTATGTCTGCATGCATGCATGCATATATGTATGCATGCATCCTGTATCAGACATGTTTTCAAGGTATCCTGTAGCGCATTAAGAAGAACAGAAAAGAGCTGCTTGCTGGCCTAATTGATGTCCGAGCTCTTTAAAACACACGCATGATGCTCGTGTAGCTGGAGAAGGTCTCCACTGGAACGCTCCTCCAAACACGCAGAGGATCCAACCGATCCCACCCTCTGTTGACAAATGACATATTCAGAGTCCCTGTTCTGACTATGAAATGTGTAGTTAGATGCTTTCGAGCTATTCATCCCTGTAGTTCAGCTGGATAGTATCTGCTGATTCGGCTGCTGATTTTCCCTCGTCCGCATCTCAATAGCACGATAGGCCACCGCAGCAGCTGCCCGTGATTTGCCGCCATCCCGTCGCATCAGCAGCAGCAGCAGCAGAAGCCAATGGATTATTCGATGTTTTGCTGAATTCCCGTGCGGCTGTCGGACCGTCGACTTTCGCTACATGTTACAGGTTTAGTCGTCATTATCATCCTGTTCGTCGTTGTCTACGCCATCGTGTGTCGTCGTCGTCAGGGACTTGGCGAGAGCGAACTTCGAAGTGAAGATTAACTCTCCCAACGTTGAACCGAAACCGCGTCATCATTATTAACATCGTCGCCGATGTTGTCGCAGTTGTCGTCGCTTATGATGATCTTCCCGAATGAGTACAAGCTGCAAAGGCATTCCTTTCTTCAGATGTTCCTCTTCCTCATCTGCATCAGTTGTCCTCCGTCACTATGGTCCATCTCACCCGCCTTTTCGTCGACATCTTTCTCCTCCTCCTCACCGTCCTCCTCCGAGCTGAAGCGCTTTCTCATAGGGTTCCTGCCAGCCCTGAAGGGCAACAAGGGGCAGAACAAACACTTCGTCGGAGCCTTCGAGTACGCCCTCGGCCGGATCAACGAGGAAATGCACCGACACGGCTACCACATCGACTACATGACCGTCGATAGCAAGGCCGACACCAGCGCATCCCTTCGTGGTCTGACGAAGCTCTACTTCAACGGAACGATAGCCTTCATTGGTCCTGAGGATACCTGCGCCATCGAAGCCAGGTTGGCGGCTGCGTGGAATCTCCCGATGATTGCCTTTGTAAGTAGTCGACTGCTGCTTTTGAGTGTCAAAAGTAAAAGTGAAGCTCATGTGTCGTATAGTGGAACTTAGGTGAGGCACTCAGTTCTTGCTCTTCGGCCCTTGAGCTTGGAATCACCCCAAGATCATCTTTCTAGTAGCAGAGCTCTTTTTGAATGGTACTGGTCCTGAAAATGACCCAATTATACAAAAATACAAATACGACTGTATTTGATATTGCCCTCCTTCCAAAGCTCAAAAGTGCATATGCTACAGAGTATAGATGGTGCTAAGCAATAGTGCGTGGACTTGCTCAAGATCCCCATGCATTATGTGTCTCGGGTGAGGCTCGAACCCGTATCCTCCGCATACAGGTCGAGCGCTCTACTGTACCCCACAATCGGTCTATGGCGGACTCCATTTTATTTATTTATTAAAGCATTTATAACGCGCGCAATGTCATTACACCTGAATCTGAGGTGCGGTTGTTTGTTCGCTGGGGACCAAGATGGAATCATGCTAAAGCCAGTGTAATGCAGTGAGTCTTAAGAAGGGAATTAAAACACTATAGCCAGTTTGCAAGTCCAGCCTTTTTATGGTAGACGATTTCAAATACGAGGAGCACAGCAGCTAAATTCACGTGATCCTACAACGTCCTGAACCTAGGTTTTTGTTTAAATAATAAGAAAAAGGACTCATGAATCTAGATGGGCAATATGTCAAGTATGTATTAAGCTAGATAGGCAATATGAAGTCACGTATGTATTAAGGCATGACGGATGGTCGGTATTCTGAGCCTCAAAGGTCAAGCAAGCAATTTTAAACGTGCAATTTCAAAGGAGGCTGAAGAAGCATGGGTGGCCATTGTCGTAATATGTCAACAAAACACGGAGGATGACATTTTCGATGAATTAGTGTGATCGACAGGAAGACTAACCCAGAGGAAGATGGAAATGTCTTTTAGCCTTCATTTGATTTAGCGCCGATGAATACCAGGTCCGCCTGACCTGACGCAGCTTTTGTGTGCCTCTGAGAAATATTATTTGAGGAGATTTCTATTTACATTTACAAGTAAAGCTCCTATACCCCATAGTGCAACTTAGTGGAGGCGCTCAGTTCCTGCTCTTCGGCCTTTGAGCCGGCAATGGACGAATCCCAAGGACTTGGACAAGGGCCAGTGTGTCAAAAGACTAGCACAACCTTTTGAGGCGCTCCTTTATAAATTTACTGTTGCTGTAAGATTTAGACAATTCTTTATCAAAATTAATCATTTAAGATTTAAATATGATTCCAACTTTCAGACGAATATGAGCTGAACTGGTCTATACGTAACCCATTAGTAAAGTTAATTTTTGTATCCAAACTTTCCATTGTAAGCTGTACTCTTGTTCATTTATTTATTTTATCTATCGTTTTCACAGCACTTATTACTCGCATTTGGTATGGTCTGGTCGGATCGAATATGATCTGATATGAAAATTATAATCCGATCCAGCTCAGTCCAAATCACGTCGATCCAATACATCAAAATACAACAATACAATGAGGCATCCGTCGATGGGACTCCAGGGTATATATCGGCAGCCCCGGTCAAATTTCAGGCCATTCGATCGGGAAAGAGAGGCAGGGGAAGGAATGGCACGGTCGCAGCAACAACAGAGATCAATTTCGCTAAAGAACGTTCGGTTGCCTTAACCCATCAAAGCACCGCTTGTGCTAAAACGCTTGGACCGATAATTCAATCTGTGAAATCGAAATAATGCATTAATGCATTATCCAATGCATTCTCTGAGGCCGTTGCATTCTGGCCATTACGAGATGACAACCACTCTAGATGTAATTACAGGACATGTGTGTTCGTGACTAAAACAATGATGTAGGCCACACATATAAAAAAATTATATGTGCAAAATGCATTTAGTTAAATAAGTATAATGCACCCAATTGCAGAAATACAGTAGTTCTGGACTCATTTCAGCTGTAACATTTTTATCGAAACCATTGGAGAGATGCGTATATGATAGCCGTGTCAATTACTTTTAGCATTTCCTTCTTTCTCTCAGTTAGTCTGCCTGTCAATCACATTAATATACAGAAAATGTCGCGCTTCGTGTTTTGTTGCCCTGCGGACATCTTCTGACAGCGCCACTCGTACTCTTTTAGCCTTCTTGACCGACGTACTGCATTTGACACGAGTGACCATTGTATTCTACCAGAAATATTAGCCGTTAGTGATGGACTAACAGCCAAAAAGAACATGCCTGGTCAACCACTTATAGGCCTGGTTAACTACATTGGTTAAACGTACGTTAAGATACAGATGTATGTGCGTGCGAATGCCGGTTCGCATACCGATAGTGGCTTATATTTCAGAGAGTTTAATCTCGGACTAGAGCGGACCGTACACGGGGATCATAAATGCCGTGTTGTCCATTCAACTGGCAGCGGTGGTGAAGGATCTCACCCGATACATTCACTGAAAAATGGTCAGAGTCGATGCATTACGGTCGCTATGGAAAGTGTATATATCTTTACAGCGTCAAATGTCTTGTCCTATCCTTTTGGCACCACTAATCCATAGTATGGTCCGCAGGGCTGTGTTTTTAGTCCTGTACATTTTGTCTTGTGTATTGCGCCGGTGCTTTCCCTCATAACAAGCCTTCTGCAGTCACACTGCTTTGTTTTGAAAGATTTTGTAACAAATCTGACAAGATGCTAAGCAGGCGCCATATTATGTGCCTTGATAGATGTACATGCATAGATACTGTACATAGACATGTTTATATATACATCATAGATACATTTATAGATATATAGTTATATATATACATTTATTTATATATACATTTATAGACATGCTTATAGATACATCATAGATACATTGATACATCCATAGATGCATATACATACATGCATTTGTGGTTTATTGAGTCATCCACTCAAGGCTGCGCATGCGTTAGAAAATACTTGAAACGTGTAAGGCAAACAATGTAGTATAAAATTAAATTTATGTAGAACATCATTCGTGAAAGGTAATGACAAACTACTCCTTAATAACAATAGGAAATGCCCTTGAGTGTTGATCAATATATCGATAGAAGAAGAAACGGTATCATTCATACCGGAAACACTTATATAGCGCCAATTAGGCCTAATCAATTACTGAGATTGGCGAACAGAGTGGACTGAAGGACTGAAGGAGCACAGAAAGAGATAGAGAGAGATACACAGACAGAGAGACAGAGAGCCAGAGACAGACAGAGACAGAGAGAGACAGAGAGAGATAGGGAGACAGAGAGACAGAGACAGAGACAGACAGAGACAGAGACAGACAGAGACAGACAGAGACAGACAGAGACAGACAGAGACAGACAGAGACAGACAGAGACAGACAGAGACAGACAGAGACAGACAGAGACAGGGAGACAGAGAGTCTCGAGAGAGAAGTAAGAGAGGGAGAAAGACAGAATGGAACAGTGAGACAGACAGAGAATGAAAGCGACAGAGAAAGATAGAGGGAAAGAGAGAATGCATTAAGTGCAGTGCATAAATTGTCGAAGAACCCGAAGTGCTTCCTGTCCATTCTGTAAACCCCGGATCTCCACTAAACTGTGTTGATGGTTGTGCTATTCAAAAGCAGCTTTATCAGCCTCTTCTCCACTCGCCGATAAAACTATTGTTCGTGACTAAGATGTTGACGCTATCTTTACGTGATTAAAGAATTCAATCTATTTATAGTTTATGCGTAAAACGTGTCAAAAGTTAGCCCTTCTTCCTGTTATCCCTCTTTCCGCTCCAATCCTAAACTTCACCCATCGTAGCTGGCACGCTGTCTCTCTGCCTGACTCTTGGATCTTGACCTGGAACGGAACATCTTTACCTATCGATTTTCTTTTGACTGAGCGCCTGTGAATAAACTGGTCCCCTTGACGTGGCTTTCGTTGGGCGCTGTAGAAATCTCGGGATTACGATTACGATTATATGAAATATATAAATATGTAAGATAAAAATTACATATGAAACTAATCATTGCAACGCATAAATGAGTACTAAAATGGTCATATTTAATACTACATATTACTAATTTAATATGCGCTTATATATTCGTAATCGTAATCGTAATCATACATTTTCATAGCGCCTGTCCAAAAGAAACTCTTCAGACCGAGATGCTCCCGACCTGACAACGCAAGACCGCAAACAAACAGAAAAAGGTTTCATTAATACATACACAACATATTAGGGTGATCTCTTAATGTTTTCGAATCAGCAAATACATATTTAGTGTATATAGGTCTGTTTATATCTGTGCCTGGTTGGATCGGGGTATAGACCCTGCGTCGTGTGGGCTGGGTCCATGTCTCATCCAATTAAGCCCACTGGAGATTCTTTAGTTAACCCGGGGGTAGATCGGCCAGTCAGGGAACGAGGGGTAGACGGTGCGGCGACTGAGGATGCCCCTCCTTGGCTTTCTGCATTCATAAGTGGACGTCGATCGTCGTCTCGACTTCCCGTCCTTCATGTGAGATTTCAGCGGCAGTGCATTTCCATATTTATAGCTACCCTTCGAGGCTTGAATCACGATAGTCTATGCTTGTATGGCCCACAGTAGATCTATGCTATGTAACAATATATGTATGCATATATATATATATATGCATGTATAGAACTATAAGTCTAAGCTTTATATATTTTCTATGTAGCGCTGCACATGGTGAAACTCATTTCTATTCTTCTCCTCTTTCGTCGCCCATCTGCCTATTCCATGGAAATGTCCGCATTTCTTGTGTTGGGTATTAATATATGCATACATACATATTATACAAAGCAAGTAAACATATGCAAATATATATGCAAATATTCAGATGATACGTACGCATGCGTGCACATTATAATATGTGACCGGGCATGGAAAACCCTCCCAAAGTCGGGTAAAAATAAAACTGTGTTTGATAATGCACTGGATTCGGCTGGAATTTTGGAATAATTATATGAAAACCGCATGTTTGTATCACAAATAGTAAAAACGTTACAATATTGAAAAGACGTACTGTAGATCTCTTCGCGGTTACTTTTGAGAAACCGCGAATAATAATAGTTTACCATAACTAAGATCCAACCTAAGTCGCTGTGCCTATGGGTCGTGAGTGTTTATGAGGATAGTAAATAATCCTATCGTAGTCAAAAGCCTCTGAGGCTGCCTTTAATTAAATCTCCATAAAACATTGGTCAAGAAAAATATTTACATGACCTGTTCATTTACATAATAATCGATGTTTACAACTGTAGAATAGAGCACCAAGAGACATGTTAAATTAAGTTTTCTTGCAGGGCATTATAGCAAAATTCAAATAAAAATATTTAGACTGAAATTCTAATTAAGCTCTTATAGTTTGAGAGCTAATAAGACAAAGAACTCATTTTGACCCATTATATGCCTACTTACCATTTGAAGGTGTTTCTCGCTAATTAACTTTTCCCACTTTGGGAGGTTTTTCTCATGCATGTTCACATATGCACGTGCAACGAAAAACCATAGCAATCGACGATTATGAATTGACGTTTATTTCATACAAAGAATATTCAAGCATATGCAAGTGTACAGTACATATAAATGCTCAAAAGCATACGTATTCGTATATATGCGTGGATATTACAATATATGCATCAGCAACTAAATATCAATGCGGAATGATATAGCGCCTGTATTTCGTGTAAATGGGTCAGTCTGGCTTCATTCATAGACGATCCAACGTTGCTCTGACATTGAGGATGGCTGATGATTTCAGCGTCTGACTTCCATTGCACCGTTATTATAGAGGCTGGCAGATCAACCGTTATTGTATAGGCTTTGCTTCAGCGTTCTGGGATGTTATACATAAACGTTTTCGCAGAAGGCAGACTGAAAAATACAGCCAAAGCACGACTGATGTCTTGTTATTTGACACTGGCGTTTCACAAGAACGAGAAATAAATAAATAACAATAGCAAATTTAATTGCATTAATAATGTATATAGGCAATTGTAATCGTTTTAGAAATGCCGTGATTCAGCAGTTTCCAACCATCTGCTGTACCAGACTTTTGCACGAACAATTCCATCGACGTACAAGGTTTCGAAGAGCGTCATCTCTCTGATGAAGTTCTTCGGCTGGACTCGGGCGCAGGCGATCGTCGGCGGCAGTGCTAACTGGAAGGAGGCGGCCAGGACCCTGACGGAACTGGCCAAGTCGAGCGGCATCGAAATGAACAAGGATGTCTATTTCTCGGAGCCGTATATCGGAGCCAACGAAATGCCGACTCTGATAGAAGAAACGTTTCGCAAGACAAGAAGTAAATGATTCAGACTGAATCAGTTGCTTTTTATCTTTTATCAGTTAATCTAATCGGATCTTATCTGATCTGATCTCATGCAGTCCTTTGAAACATAAGCTATTTTATCACAATTTTATCTGTACTGCTCTAGCCTGATCATATCCAATATAATCCAGCATAATCCGATCTAACACAATCTAATCTAATATAGTCTAATCTAATCCACTTCATTCCATTTTAACCTAACACTAACTTTATTCTAATCTTATTTATGCTGAGCTAGTTTTATTGAATTTGATCCCATTTAGCCCTGTCTAAACGAATCATTCTGCCTTTGCATAGATGATATTCGCGGCATACAACTGTCAGGCTATATAATATAAGGGTTTTCATATAGTGCCTTTTATGGGTCATTCAAAACGAACAATTGAACATAAAGCAAATTCGTAAAAGACATTCATACTGTCGGCTTCCACGAGGTGGCGTTTTGTATTGCGGCTGCATTGCTGAACTGACTGATTGTTATTGAACAGTATTGGTTGCTCATTGCTGGTTTGTTTACTCGGACGTCTAGGTGTTTTCGAGTATTGTTTGTTTACTGTAGCCTATAGTATTTCTGTGTATTATTTGTTTATAGTATACGTGTTTCTGGGAGATCCCCACGCCCTCATAGACTTCGTTCGTTGCATGGCTGATCGCGGAATGGATTATGGAAAGTACTTGGTCATTGCAGTACAGGACGAAACATTCGACCCAAAAAATAAACGAAAATACTTCAAGAAATGCAAGTCTCAGCTTTAACTTCGGGTTTACTGTTCATAGCCTTTGGACTTCGGGTGTACTGTTCATATGCTTTCCTTTATAGCCACGTTCGTATGATCCACAATGTACCCTTAGTTAGCTTCCAGATGTCACCGGTGGCTTAATGAGGATCAGTTTTAGGCGCAATGGCTGCACAAAATGGCTGCAAAATCGTAAAGACTCGATATTAGAAACTAGAACTCTAGAAAGCTAATCAGTGAGAATCAGTTTATTTTCAGCGCTGTCTTGGCTGTTAAATGGTCTAAAAATAAGTTATAAAGCGTTCGAATTAATTACATTTAAAACTTGTTAAGCTGGATGAAGCAATCCATTGATAAAGTTGGATAGTGTGTTTAAAGTCCGAGTTAAATGCCTTTTCTTCTAAATTTAAGCCGTTTTAACTTGAGATTTCCGACGTAAGGTCTATTTTTAAATCGGTTATAATGTCAAAGTGAAGTTCAGTTTCTAGTTTGTATACTTTAGGCTTAATCAAATTGCAACTTCACGTGATGTCACCTAGTATCATCATGCCATGTTATGTCATATGATGTCATTTGTTGTCATCATCTCACATAATGCCACATAATGTCATTATGTCACATACTGTAAATGTAATGTAAATGTAAATCTCCAAACTTTATCAAAGCCACACAAAAGCCTTGTCAGAGGACCAGCTTATTCGCAGGCGCTATATCAAAGGATAGCGTCACAAAATGTCATGCAATCTCATGTCTGACAACTTTTAACAGGTCATAATAGCGCTACAGAATTGCATTTGGGCTTGTATGCCGCAAACGGGCGTTACAGAAATTGCTTGTGACATTAAGTTTTCGCATCGTATTGTAACGAGATTATATTTCAATTGACTTTCATCGCGAACAGACTTCGAAGACTTAGAAGCTGATATGGTCGATGCCTTTGCTTCGGTTCTTATGCTTCTTCCGAGGCCTCCGAGCAACCCTATGTACAACTTCTTCCTCGATAAATCACGCGAATACTCCTACCACGAGCCATTCAACGCACCAAAGCCTCCGTATCAAAACGTCAACATACCGGTAATCTATTATTTTATATCAAATTACTACTATTTACTATTACTTAATATTATATTCAATCAAATCTAATGCAAGGACTTCTATAGCGCAATTATTATGAGAAACAATGGCCCAGTTTGTAATCATTGCAATATATTTGTAACCCTTACAATATATTCTGACTTATCTAATACGAGATAGTTTCTAGGTCTGTTGTTGAATTCACTCACCATCGCTGCGTTTTGGTTCAAGTGATTGTGAGCACTTCGGTACGCCCGAAGACAAAGAAAATAGACCACATGTTACAACAGTGCTACAGTCACAAATAGTGCCATAAACACAATGTTAGGCGTATAAACAGTGAAAATGTTTGTTAATTTCGTCAATGAAATTCGATTTATAGTTGTCGGGAATGCTGAGTTAAGAATTACAAACACAAAATATTATTGTTTATTAGGTTCCGATATATGCCTCTTACCTCTACGACGCAGTCTATGTGTATTCCCGGGCCCTCTTGGAAACGCTGCAGGAGAACCTTGACCCTCGAAACGGGACGGCCATCTTGTCCAAGATCAAGAACAGAACCTACGAAAGTAAGTCTTCCCTCATGGTCAGATGCCGTTGTAGATTGATGTCAGATGGTACTCCGTTGGCTGGGCTCTACGTGTATACGAGAGCCTGACAACGGTGACTTTTCCAGTTATCTGAGCTTTATTTGATTAGAGATGGATTTGTTGATCTTAATGAAATTTAATATCACTTAGACTAACATAAGGGGCGCTTTAGTGAGATGCCAGTTTCTTGTGTTATTTCTCAACTTCAGATTTACCTTTTTCAGTTGGGTTATCCACCGTAGGCTGCCTCTCTGTCTTAGTGGACTGATCTTCTGGATATTGACCTGAATGAGGCTTACATTTGATGCGCCATCGATTAATGCCTTGTGCATTAGTCACCGGCTAGAAAACTAGAAGTTTCCAATTACAAAAAATACTCAAAGACACAATATTAAGTGTCTAAATACAAACAGTCATGTATGTACTGTATGTATGTATCCAAAACCTTATACGTCGTATTTAAAGAATCTCATAAAGGCGCTGCGGCACGACTATGCAGTTAATACCAAGATAGCCATGCCTTCTGTTTACTCGTCGAAGCGCAACACGTGATTATCATGCATGCTGTTCAATTTCAAATTCGCCAAGAACCACTTAAAGATGCAGTTGCACTACGGAAGAGGCAACAATAAAACCAAGGATAGAAACTGGCTGGAAATGGTCGGAGGAAAAATAATGGTTGTAAGTAGCTTTGGAACTAATGGGGAATATTCTTCGCAACCGAAGAGATCAAAATTTCAATATCCTGTGTC
Source organism: Norana najaformis (assembly GCA_964023275.1). Lineage (NCBI taxonomy): Eukaryota > Metazoa > Annelida > Clitellata > Crassiclitellata > Hormogastridae > Norana > Norana najaformis. The sequence continues at coordinate 23,574,484 of OZ029919.1, forward strand.
TTACTGTCTCCTAGTTTAGGTTTTTGGACATGTGTTGGTCACTTGTTAGCACTGAAAAATTTCGAGCATTGATTTAACCATTCATTTGAATCCTGATACTCCGAACCAGCTTCCCCTACCCTATATGTGAGACACTTATGAATCTAATTGATCTGTCCGGACTATCAGAATCATCTGGAGTAATTAGACGATTTCTGCAACGATTGTTATTTCAGGAAACGAACATTGTTCTCATAAATAACAAAACCGTCCTAATATCATTAACGTTACCAATTGCAATTACTGCGGAATAAATAGTATTTGTAACATTTGATGTCTAGGAGACAATAACTTTTGTGGAAACACAATTGTAATCATAATAACCGTTTGATGCTGTGCATACGTCGCTGGCCGGTGCAGTGAAGTTAAGCAGAGTTGCACCAGCTAGTAAAAGGATGGGGACTTTCCATGAAACGCTAAGCCCCGGGTCCAGTCAGTCCGCCGTCCTTTCGCGATCGATAGATAGGACACTACACAAGGCTGGACGTTTTGTCGTCGGATTAATGGGGTCGTGTTTGAGCCTCAAGCGATTCTTCGACCTCGTGACCATATTACGGACGAGTTTCTATAAAATCGTGTAAATAAATGTCACCTTTATATATTACTCACATAGCGTTCTAGCATGGATGTTCATCGATTAAATTGATTAGGCAGGTACTGGAACATTTGCCATTAACGTTACCAATTGCATACAAGGGTATGTCTTATGTCTTGACGAACAGACAGGAACACGAAGGCACTTGCATACAAACACGTTGATCTAAAATTATTATTAATAGAGGTGGTGGTGGTGGTGGTGGTGGTAGAAGTAGTAGTATCAGTATTATGACTATCAGTATTATTATTTCTGTATTTATTAAGCGACATTGTCTAATGACAAAGTAAACATCGATGGCGCTGAGCAATTGTGAGTGAAGGACTTGCTCACGGTCCCTTCACAGTAATCGTCTCAGTGGAGGCTCAAACCCATACACCGAGTTGCAAGGCAAGCGCTCAGATTATCGGCTACAGTGTCAACAAACGTAATGTAATGTAATACAGCTATATAAATGTTTAGTCATATTGCATTAGAGCCGAGGCTCTTGTATGTGCAGGTGTCATTCATTTTGTTGTCTTTTTCCAAAGGCATCCAAGGCCATACGATGTGCATTGACAAGGACGGAGATGCCGAGGCCAACTACACGGTCGTTGCCCTAATGGACGATGAGATGTCCCTCGACTCCCGTATCTCTCGCTCGCTTCAACCAATCGGACACTTCACAATGAAGAAGGATGACAATCTGCCAGTCAGTTCCGGCAGCATTAAATCTCTCTCCTTGTCTATGTCTTTGAGTTTTTGTCCTTGTCTTTGACCTTGTCTTTCTTTTTGTCTGATCTTTGTCCTTGACTTTGTTTTTGCCTCTCTTTGTTTTTGTCATTGTATTTGCTTTTCATTGCCTTTGCTTTTGTTTTTGCTATTCCACTGTCGTTTTTTTGTAATTACCTTTGTTTTTATCTTTCTTTTTGTTTTTTCATTGTTCTTTCCTTCGTTTTTATCTTTATTTTTGTTTTTATAATTACCTTTGTTTTTGCCTTTCTATTTTTAAATTGCCTTTGTTTTGTCTTTCTCTTTGTTTTTCCCCCATTGCCTTCTGTTTCTCTAAAAAAAGCTCTCTGCCTCTTTGTTCCTGTGCCTCTTCATCTCTTTGTATTTGTATTTTTGTCTCTCTGTGACCGTCCGTCTCTCCATTAGTCTGTGTCTCTGCCTATGTTCTTTTTTATGACTATGAACTTGAACACCGTGAACTTCGAAACTTTCTTTAAACTGCTAAGGACTTCTGAGCGTAATATTGACGAGGTAAATGTAAATGTACTTAATTTGCTATAGCTACCGCATGGCCTCGACTCTGCTCATTATTCAGTGAATAAATCGGATGAGATCCTTCACCACCGCTGCCCGTTTGAATAGGCGCCATGCCATTTATGGTCCCCGTGTACAAACCGTGCTAGCCAGAGATTAAAATCTCTGAAATAAGCCACAATCGGTATGCGAACCGGCATCCTCACGCACAGAGGCACCTTGACGTACGCTTTAACCAGTGTAGCTAATCAGGCCAGCTGATATAAATAAGTTTGTGACACAGGTTTTACCCCACACAGACGCACAAGTTACCATCTGAAATACCAACAAACCTTTAAAGCAGCTCTTTGGAGATAGCCACAGTTTGAAGTGACCTCGTTGAAAAGTTGCTAAAAAGCTTCCTAAAATGTTACATAAGCTATAGGTCTACGACACATTTCTTTATCTTCGACCTAAATGCTTCCATTTTCTATTCAAACTGTCAACAGTCCTCATTACGGCTTCGTTATCTCCTCCGATAGCCGTTTGCTTGTCAGTACAGGAACTCTGACTCGTATTCATTGTATGAGAGAGATTCTGTTGGTTTTTCTTAGGATTTTCACTACGAACGTACGATACCTTGGGAGGACGGAGAGGTTCCAGCGAGCGAGCCAGAATGCGGCTTCGACAACTCAAAATGTCACTTTCACCATTTAGGTAAGACAGCTCAAATATCGCATTCGCCTAGTCTCATGTGATTTCAATACCTGAGTAAAACTACCCAGGCGCCATGCGTAACAACAGTATACAATGTGACACTAGAACACATTGATTCAACAGAAACGATCTATCACTTTGCCACGTTGTCAGAGATATACGTGAACAAATTACAACGAAACATTGCTTGGACAGTTTTGCTCAGCTCAGCCTCTTGAATGCAGTTAGTAGTGATCAGTTTATAGAATAAACCAACTGTTTTAGCTAAAGATGATGGTCAGCCCCTGCTAGAGGTGACGTCACGTAGCAGGTTGAGCGACTCCTTAGACGTTGAGGCTGAGAAAACTTAGGATGCCTATTGGGAACAGGGCAGAGGCCAACCCGATCTCTTCCGCGCAGTCTACGTATAAAAATTAAATGTATTCGAAAAGGTATTCATTGCTATCAGAGAAGAGTTGTGTTGTTACTTATGCACTCTGACATGGCTCTTTGTCTCTTGGCAATTGTTTCTATGATTAGTTTAGATTAAATTAGTCTATGATTATGATTAGATTAATTAGTTTGGAATTTGTTCTCGTCTAACTTTAAGTACTCCACACTTTCCATTATAACGTTATTTTAAAATTTTCTCTTTCGTTGGATCTTTCCACTGGAGTCTGGTTCTCTCTTCCTTTGGTTCATTGGACTTTTGCTTTGATTCCAATTCGCCTCAATGAGTCTTATGACTTGAATAATTGCTTCAGAGTGACTAAGATTTCGTGGCTAAGCTTAAGATTTTATAACTTTGTAAGTGCAATAAATGAATAAATAAAAAATAAATAAACCTTTTGTTCTCCGAAGCCCTGCTGATATTCTTCTGCTTACCTAAGACTCTTCTAGAATGGCTATAAAGGTTGAATTTCGTTGCAGAGTGGCCGGTTGCACTGGCGTGTATCGTGGCCGGGTCTTTCGTCATAACTGCCGTCATCTTCACTGTTAGGTAAAAAGACTCAACAAAAGACTAATAATTTGATCCATAGGACTCGCCGAATTGATCTGTAAATTGTTAGATTATATGTCTTTAAGTATGCATGGATGCTTTTCTTGCGTGCCTGCCTCATGCCTGCTTCTCTCACCGTCTCCGTCTCTGTCTCCGTGTCTCTCTTCTCATCTATCTTCGTGCCTGTAACCTCCTTACTACCCCTCTCTGTCTACTTATCTGCCCGCCTGTCTGTCGATCAGTCGGTCAGTCAGTCGGGCTGATGGACGGCCAGAGAGATATCTATACAGGGGTCAGGTAATAAATGAGCTGCTTCTCTTCCGATTTTTACCGTTTGGCTTTTCTCTGCTTGCCTGAATGTCTATCTGTGTCTGTCTATACCTATGTCTGTCTATCTGTGCCTGTCTGTGTCTGTCTGCCTGTGTCTGTCTGCCTGTGTCTGTCTGTGTCTTTCTGGCTCCGTCTATCTGTGTCTGTCTATCTTTGTCTGTATATCTGTGTGTCTGTGTGTGTGTCTCTCTCTCTATCTGTGTGTCTGTCAGTCTGTCTGTTTGCCTATGTGCCTGGCTGCCTGCCTGCCTGCCTGCATGGATCTATGTGTTTATTCCGCCCTTACTGAATAGTGACCCTACTTACTAGGACTTAATTAGCCTTTGTTTTCCGGTGGCTATAAATATTCTTGCAGGCACTACATCTACGAACAGAAGCTGGCCAGTCTGCTGTGGAAGATCGATTATAAAGACATCCTGATGGCCGACCCTGAGACGGAACCGACCATGACGGACAAAATGGTAAGTAAGGAAGACTATTTAACTGCTCACAAACGCAGCGCAGAACGTCTTAACTAAACACCCTGGAACATCTAAGCGGATGTGATTGGTGATTGGAAGACTTGAGGAAAGATCTGAGAACCGGAATGAAATGAATGGAGGAAATGCATCTCTAAGAAGGATAATCTGAATAAATGAATGAGAAAGATGTATCTACCTTTGACCCTATGTACCGCAGCTTATCTTTGAGCCATCTCAAGATCCTAGCACAAGATATGGATAACTGCTCATACAGTCACATGATATTGTTTGTCTGCTGTTTGCTAGCAACACTTTGAAGAGTTTGTCCTATCGTACAGTACAGTACACAATTTTACCTGCCTTATCTTACTTTACTTTACCTTACCTTACCTTGCCATACTATTCTTGCTTTAATGTATATAGACTTACATACCTTACTTCACCTAAATACCTTATTTTACCTTGCCTTGCAATACATCGTATTATATTGTTTTACCCACCTTACCTGATTTGATCTTTTCTTACATTCCTCGCCTCAGATTCAGGTTTACTGACAATGCGCGCGTTACAATTGCTTTAAATAAATAAATAAAATAAATATTGCTATTATCTGTTGGTTGTTTAATGGAATTGTATGCGGTGTAGTATTAGCCTGTAGTTTTTCATCCGTAGAGAGGTCGATTCGGTAGGTTGAGTTATCTTTCGAGCGACGATTCGAGAGAGGATACTGGCAAGATAGCCCGCGGAGCCTACACGAAGATCGCCTCCTACAAGAGCTCTTTGGTCGCTGTCAAGATGCTCAAGAGACGAAGCGTTGAGCTGACGCGGGCTGTCAAGAAGGAGCTGCATCTGATGAAGGAGATGTCACACGACAATGTCAATCGCTTCATCGGAGCATGCATTGATCCACCTCACGTCTGCATTCTGACGCAGTACTGCGCCAGAGGAAGTCTCAAGGTAGCGTTTAATTTTCTTTTGATTTCTGTTTATTACGTAATGCATTGCAGTTTGAGCTTCAATTGTTAATTTCTTAGCGCCATGCACCATCTGGGAAATCGGTGTGTGGATGTAGATGTTGCTAAACTCAACGGCCATGGTTTGCATTGTCTGGTGATTTTCCAGCCTTGGCAATCGCCAGCGTGGAAGAACGTCCAGTTAGATCATCATAGTTGGTACGGCTACACTCAGCTGAGTTCGCCACTAGAGAGATACATACATACATACAGTAATGACAGAGATAGACAGACAGACAGACAGACAGACAGATAGATAGATAGATAGATAGATAGATAGATAGATAGATAGATAGATTGACTGAGTGAGTGAGTGACTGATTGAGTGATTGAGTGATTGATTGATGTGGAGAGAGAGAGAGAGAGAGAGAGAGAGAGAGAGAGAGAGAGAGAGAGAGAGAGCGGGGCAAATAGTTATCACTGGATAGAACATGCAGATGCCTCACTAGTCACATACTAGGCTTACAATGGCTGTCGTTGCAGTTTTGAATTTATAGCTCAAAGTTCTGTAAAGTATGATCTACTTACTCATGCAGCCTAAACAGTTCATATCACGACCGCTGCACCTGCATCGTTGTTATGTTCACCATTGTTCGGATTCTTTTGAACATCTTTTCATCAGCTGGTTCTGACGACTTAGATTTTCAGCGCTGAAGAAATGCAGAGTTAACTATTGATTACTTTGTTATTACTGGCACGTGATTGAAGCCTTAAGCGTTGTTACTTGGTTCCATGCGATTCCTACTCTGCTTCCATCGGCCGTAAATTATTCGGATGGCGTTCAATTTACAACTGATTTATGCTGCACTGTAGTCGATTCAGTAGCGCGCTAGGCTTCTAATCCAACGATTGCGAGTTCGTGCCCGTTGAACGGACTCCGTATAACGACCCTGGATAAGTTTGTTGGTCTCGTGGCTAAGATTCAGATTTTATAACTTTGTAGGTAAGTAAATAAATAAATAAATTAAACAAGTAAATAAATAATATATACCAGCAGAATTGTTTTCCACAGGATATTCTGGAAAATGAACACCTTCGTCTGGACGATATGTTCATCGCATCTCTTGTCTTTGATCTCATTAAAGTAGGTACTCTATGTGTCCTGAACTTTCTTTATCGAAATCGATTAGACAAAATACAGAAGACATCTGTGTCTCAACAAATGTTTCAGTTGTTTCCATCAAGCGATTCGCCTCCGTATAATGCATCGCTTCTATTTTGGTCGAGTATTGTCACTGTCCAAATTCTAATGCTTGGTGACATAGGCTCCTTTTGCATAAATAAATTTTTCAGGGTCGTTACACGGAGTCCCCTCAGCAGGCTCGAACCAGCATTTGTTGTATGAATGTATGTATGTATGCATATATGTATGTATATATGTATGTATGTATGCATGCATGTAGGTATCTATGTATGTACATGTATGTATGTATGCCTGTATGTCTGTCTGTATGTACGTATGTATGTATATATATGTATGAATGCATGTATGCATCTGTGTATGTATGTATGTATATATGCCTGCATGTATGTATGTATTTATGTATTTATGTATATGATTATTTATATAGCGTCTTTTAGGTACCTCTCAAACGCCTTGAATACTGCTATCTAACATTCTACAAGGTGCTTCTTAAGTTCAGCTGGAAATGCTTCTGGTGCATCGTTGGATTACAGACCAAGCGGGCTACCGAATGGAGCACCGTGTCTTTGACGGTATGTTGTGTGATGTTTCTGTTGAAGGGTATGATCTTCCTGCACGACAGTGAGATCGTGTCACACGGTAACCTTAAGTCGTCCAACTGTCTCGTCGATAGCCGCTGGGTTCTCCAAATCGCAGACTATGGACTTCATAGCCTACGAACGCCCAACGGTCTGGCACCCACCGACGACACTTACTATGAAAGTAAGGATCATTCCTACCGATGATGCGATTTTTAGAACAAGAGGAATAGCTTGACTCATTTTTGCCCGTGGTGGGAGGAATGTGACTTATTCTGGCCCCGTATTGGAGTGTTAGAACAATAGGATGTGAAAAATGTTTGCCCATGTTGCGATTTATAGAACAATAGGAATAATATGACTCATTTTTGCCCATTCGCGAGTTTAGGACAAGGGCAAGTGACTCATTCTTGTGGATGGTACGAAAAGAACAATGCATCTCTCTTCGTATCTCTTTTGTATCTCTCTATGCATAAAACAAAAGAGTATTCTTATATTCAGATTCATTGCATAGAAATGAGTTCATGGATGTATAATACAAATGAATAATCTAATATTCGTTTGTCTTTTTGACAACTGATTGCAGATCTGCTGTGGATGGCTCCGGAGCTGTTGCGTGACCTGTGTGCACCGACGCGTGGCACTCAGAAGGGTGACGTCTACTCGTTTGCCATGATTCTCGTTCATATTCACGGACGATGTGAACCCTGGGCCCAGACATCCGGATTGTCCTCCAGAGGTAGGCACTAATGCTGCACTATCAATCCAACAATATGACTCCTACTGTAAAGTCCGATATATATTTAGCAAAGCTCAGGGCGACATCAGCTGCCCTGACAGCTATAAGATGTTGCTAAACAATAGATACTAAGTCTGCAAATTGAGTTGGCACTGTGGCGAAGCGGCTAACGAGTCGAACCATCGTCTAAGCAACCAGGATTTGTACCCAGAGCCCATCATGTGAAATCTTCATAGATTGAATTGTCGAACTGTGCGTAACCTTGAAGGCCGCCATCTTCGATGAAAGCGCCCCTTGTATCTAGTAGGGCCTATTCACTAGTACACGGGTCTTACACACATCGCAGCACTTTTCCAAGTTACCTTTTCTTAATGCAGCTGATCAATGCTTTAATTTAGTATAAAATTGACTTTATTACATTTCCAGTGTGTGCTCAGTTAGATAGATTTATACACAAGCTCGTTATAAGGCACGGCATTTGTTTAGTTTTTATAGCCCTACAGTTCATCAGACGATTGTTTATTCGACTGTTGTTGTGCCGCGTGAGATTCACCGCAAGATAAAGCATCTGAGGAACATCGCTGAGAGAGACGTTTAATTAATGGCCCAAACCACAGTTTGTAGTTATTTATTTATTTAAAACACGTATTACTTGGACAAAGACAGCAAATTTCTCTGAATCTGAGGCGCGGATTGGCTAAGTACCAAGACGGAGTTATGCGAAGGCCAGAATAGAAGAGTCGATCTAGACATTTGATTTAAATGATGATGGCGAGTTAACAAGTCGGTCCTTTTGTGGCAGACGATTCCAAATACAAGGACTAAGGCATCCGCGTGTTTGTATTTCAGAGATCGTTGAACGAGTGAAGAATCCGATTGACGGATGGTTATTCCGTCCGGACATTTCGCAGCTGAAGTGCCAGGATTTCGTGATCAAGTGCATTCAGGAGTCCTGGAGCGAAGAGTCCGATCAACGACCCGATTTCAAGTATATCAGAGTTCGACTAAAGCCGATGCAGGAGGGGCTGTAAGTGGAATCGTCAGCTGGTCTGAACCTGAATGCTTTTCTGTAACCAGTTTATCTGGGCCTAAACCCTGAGAACCAGTGAAATGACTTGCTTTCTTTCTATGATTTCTAGCCCAAGCAATCTGTGCTCCTAATATATTGTTATCTAATCTAATCTCTAATCTAATCCAGTGGTTATTTAGCGCCTCAGGTTCAGGTGAACTGACATTGCGTGCGTCAGAAGTGTTTTAAATAAATAAATAATAGAAATAAATAAATAATGCACAAGGCATCAATTGATGATAGCTTCATTGCGATATAAAATATGCTGGTATGAAACTTAACCGAAATTTAATTAGCATAATTATTACGCTATTACACAATGAAAAATACCCTACATTACAATACCTCAAATTCTACGTTAAATTTCTTCACAGAAGTTTGAAAGTCACGTTAGGCTGTTCGGAAATTGCGATTAGTAGCTGTTTGTTACAGATGCATATTAGTCGACATAGCATAGCAAATGTACCTTGAATTTGAGTAGCGGACACAATACATTTACTCAAATTTACCGTTCATTTGTATTATGCGCTAAATCTGAGACAGAGTGTGAGAATCTAATAAAATCTAAACTGAGGTTAATTGTCTGGGGTATGTCAAGAAATTGTTGTTTGTCTTATTGGACAACTGGCCAAATAACCTTTTCTGACAAACATCAGAAAGGCGATTTGGCTAATTGGATCGTAATCGTAATTCCGAGATTTCTATAGCGCCCAACGAAAGCCGCGCCGCGGGGACCAGCTTATTCACAGGCGTTCAGCCAAAACAAAATCGATAGGCAACTGGATAATTGTTCTTGTGTGTTGCCAGAAGTTCAAACATCTTTGACAATATGCTGGCCATTATGGAGAAATACGCCAACGCACTCGAGTCTCTGGTCGACGAAAGGACGCTGCAGTTGGCTCAAGAAAAGAAAACCACCGAAACACTTCTACTCAGGATGCTGCCAAAGTATATCTGCACTACTGTGAAAAATAATACAGAAGTAATACGTCTAAGAAAAAAAATGCCCAACTGGCTGCACTGCGACTCGGTAATCTATTAGTAGTGCGCTTGGCCTGTGATCTAACGATTGCGGGATTGAAACTGCTGAGCGGACTAGTGTAGCGAGTTATTCGTGCACACTTGTCTATGTCACCAAGCAGCTTAATTTAGCACCGGCGTAAGCTGTGAGGTAAACTGCAGGTCTTGCGATGTGTCCACGACCTTTTGATTCATCCCCGGCTTAAACGCTGAAGAGATGGAAATTAGCGCCTCTCCTACGCTCCACTTAGAACATGGAGGCTTCACTGTCTAGTTTAAGTGACTACGACAGATGCTTAAATCGCTTGCTTTACAAGAATACGAACTTAAACAGTAAGGAGTTTAAACCATTAAGGTACAGCTGTATCATCACTATTTAAAAGAACTAATGAAACTTGGTGCTTATTAAGTTATCACATCAAAAGTAAGCCTTTCGAAGTTGTAAGTCCGTTTGCATCATTGCCACTAACAATTTTTACAAGTTGAAAACGCAGAAGAAAATGTTCTATTGGCCGTTATTATAACAACGACGACTGAGTGATGATTATGATGATTTTGAAGTGGAGTGCTATACTGATGTTTTGTTGTCGTTGGATAGATCTGTTGCTGAGCAACTTATAAACGGTGAACCAGTGATACCGGAACAATACGAGTGCGTCACAATATACTTCAGTGATATTGTTGGTTTCACGTCGCTTTCAGCCGAAAGCACTCCGATGGAAGTAAGATTCGGCCCAAAACTTAAAATCAAGGTTCTGCAAAAATTCTTTGCCCAAAACATTTGTTAGATAATTTCATTAATCCATCTATTTATTCAAAGTTTCATGATTTAAGTTTTTTACTTCACTTTTGTTTCTCAAGCTACAAGATGTTGATAGGTGGTTGACATTCAAAATAAAGTTTATCGGAAATGATATGTCAAAAACTCTAAAGATGATTGACGTGCAAGAGAACGTTTACACATGAGTTTACACATTCCTCGCATTTGGAATCGCCTTCCACAAAAGGCCCGTCTTGCAAACTCGCTATCATCTTTTAAATCACTTGTTAAGATTCACTACTTCATCCTGGCTTTTGCATGACTCAATCTTGGCCCCTAGCGAATATACATCCTCACCTCAGAATCAGTTTTACTGGCATTGCGCGGGTTACAAGTGCTTTAAATATATAAATAAAATAAATAAATAAATACACGACATTTACAGGTGATTGACGTATAAAACGTACGTTTGCATGTGGTTGCTATGCTAAAGAAAGTGTAGCATGATGTTGATGCGCTAACCGAGATTTACAGATGATTGACGTGCTAAACGACGTTTACAGGTGGTTGGTGTGCTAGAGAAAGTGTACATGTTGGTGATATGCTAACCTAAGTTTACACGCGTTTGACATGGTAAAAAACGTTTGCAGATGGTATATATGCTAAGCAACGTTTACGCTTGACTTGCATACTAAACAAAGTGTACAGGTTTTTGACATGCTAAGCTGGCGTTTACAGGTGGTTGACATGCTAAACGACCTATACACGTTGTTCGATTCCATCATCGAGGGCTACGACGTGTATAAAGTGGAGACGATAGGAGATGCCTATATGGTAGTCAGTGGTTTACCAATACGCAACGCTGATAACCACGCTGGAGAGATCGGTTCCATGTCCTTGCATCTGCTGCGCGCCATCAAAGACTTTCACATTCGGCACAGACCGACAGAAACTCTAATGTTACGAATTGGAATCCATTCGGGTAATATCATTTTCTATTTTGTAGATTTTAGTGTGACTTGCCGTGTGGAAAAATAAATAAAAGATTTTAACACTGTGTCCTGGGATCAAAGACTTGAAACGGATATGCTTTTCGATTGTTGATTTTATGACATTGAAACGCCGAAATAAAATGCTAAAATGTTTGTATAACATTGTGTGACACCATAGCTGATTGAACGCTCGCCTTTGAGGAGTAATGCGGAGTGTGCAGATTCAAGGCTTCCGTGAGACGGTTACTATGTAGGGACCTTGAGCATGTCCTTCATGCAAAATTGCTCAGCGTCGTCGACTATCATTAGATAGTGGCGACTATTAAGTACAGAAACAATAGTCTGTCTCTTTCTGGCTGAGTGCAAACATGGCGCCTATGCCTCTAAACTTCAGCCGCTATATTTAATCTAATCTAATCCAAAAAAAGCTAATCTAATCTAATGATTTTCAACAGCGTCGCTATCATAATGCACAAAGCATCAATTGATGGTCGAGTGTACTTCGATGGCATCAAAAGCAAAACTGTGCCCTCTACGATTGCCGGTAGTATATTAACGGACCTGACCAAATAGTACATAACGCAACATAGCGAAACTGTAGTCGGTCAGGATTCATGTTCTCAAGCATCGTTTGTTTAGACGTACACCCTATTTAACTATGCCAAGTAAAGTCAGTTTTTAAACTCACAGAGTTTTTTAAAGCGTAAGGTACAACGCAATTCATTACTATGCAGTATAAAACAACACCACACAATACATGGCAATACAATAGAGCACAAAACAAGTAAAGCTGCTTGCGCATTCTGACAATATATATTTATATAAGTTTGTAGCACACACTTTTCCCGGTGAAGAACACAACGATGTTAATATAAGATAGTTTAAGACAAGATGCAATTTACCATCATGTACTGTAACTGAATTTATGTACCGCCTTTGCACTTTTCAGAAGACAGGGATGAGAACAGAGTAAGAGTCCTTATCTTCCTAAACTTACAGGCATATTGCTATTAAATCAGTAAGATAGCTCAGAAGTGCACGTGTTCTAACTGGGATTTGTTGCTGTTGTTTGGAATAGGGCCAGTGGTAGCTGGAGTTGTCGGATTGAAAATGCCGCGCTTCTGTCTCTTCGGAGACACCGTCAACACAGCATCAAGAATGGAATCAACTGGCGAACGTCAGCTGCTATCTATCTTTATGCCCCTCTCTCTCCCTCTCTCCTTTCGCTCTCTCTATCTCTTTATATAGATGTGTACACATAGATATATATATATAAGAAAGAAGAAGAAGAAGAAGAAGAAGAAGAAGAGGAAGAAGAGGAAGAAGAAGAAGAAGAAGAAGAGCAGGTCCTTAAGCTAGCGCTGAAGCAGTCAGCAAATTCAGTGTAAGCAACTTCATTTTCTTAGCTTCGGCATATAAGGGGCGGGGGTGGCCAGCCCTCTTCCTGGCCGCCTTGTCTTCCCACTGACAGTTAAGGGCGTCTACATAATGCATTGCAGAACAGATTTCATGCCTCAGTAGAATAGGTTTCCAGTAAAGCAGTCGCGATAGAGCTTTGAATAATTTGAAACATTATTTATAATAGTCGTGCGAGTCTACAGTATTGTTTCATGCCCTCAACAAAGCATCAATAAACGACGATTTTTCGAGGCTCTGAAAGAAGCAAAAGACTTCGAACATATATTTTTCTGCGAATCTACCACTTGTTTTGGCTCTTAAAGTTGGCTTTTGATTTGCTTTTGCAGCTCTGAAAATACACTGTAGTGCACAGTGTAAGCAACTCCTGGACAATCTAGGAGGCTACCAAACAATCGACAGAGGCCCAGTCAACATGAAGGTCGGTTCTATACATTAATACATTGTCAAGCACGATTTAATATTACACACAAGAGAGTCGGGATGGTATGAAGACACGATAATGAACCGAACGGAAGTCGAATCTGTCATAATAACACGCTAACAAATAATAGAGTGCAATGAATTGCAAATTAAGACAGAGTAACGTATTGCGTTGCATTATCTTGTATTCTATTGCATTGTATTGATTTATTGTTTAGTTTAATGTAGTGTGGTGTAGTTATGTACTGTGAAGTTCTCTACATATGGAGCATTGTAATTTATCCAATTAAATTATATTGCGATACACTGCGATATATTCTGATGAATAATTAACCTGTTTTGAATATTTTTGAAAGGGCAAAGGTGAGGTGTTCACCTACTTCCTGGTCGATGAGGATCTGTCTCAGAGACTGCGCCGAATGTCGATCGACAAACCGGAACTATTCCTAACGGACAACAACAACCTCGGTCTGAGTCCAATCGGAGACGGAAGTACGGAGTCCCTCGACACCCACGTCCTTCTGCTGGACGAGACCAACCTTCCGATGGTTATCGTTACGAACGCCACTTGCAGCCAGACATAGTGTTCAACCTCCTAGAGCCTAGACCACACTAGTCTGTATATTGCGCACCGGAGCACGCTGTGCAATTCTTGCGGCAAATGTCTGATGCACATAAGATGACCTTTTGAAAACATCTATACTCACGAAACATTAACTCTCTTCGCCGCAACTGCGAGTATATCTGGCTTAATCAGGACTAATAAAATCGATGTACATAATTATGCAAAAAGTAAGTGGCGGACATAAGCGGATGTAAAAACGTGCTTTTCTTCAACTTTTGCGGACCAGTAATGATAACGTTTTGTATCACTTCGTGTCAAAATATGTGCTATAATTTGAGATCTTACCTGGTGCGCGGGATTCTTTACCTTGCCGACGGGAAGGTAGGATGGGCTGTAATGCAAGGCGAACGAGAAACAGGCCGATATAGAGGGGATAACAGGGGCTTAAGTCAGTGGATGGGTGACAGAGTGAGCTGAAGAAAAATTCGGGGAATTCGAAGGATGTTTTCGGTTGGAGAAGCGAGGCTGTGACTGAAGTGGAGGAAGCTTGAGAAGCGAAGAAGTGCTTAGCCTACTTTTGCCTTCGTTTTCGTAGCTGAAGAGTGATATATATGCGCTGGTTTGCTAATTATTGTGTGTATTTAAGTTTATGTATATATATGCTTGTGTACGTTTATTGCAAGAGTTTGTCTTAGTTGACCATTCGGTTTCAAGTGTTTGAATAATTTTTTGTCTTAAGACATGTAATTGCTACACGAGTAACGCACGGAACAGTAACGGTGAGAAACTATATAAATATATGCAGATATATATTTTTGTACAGTTAGTAGATAAGTTGGCATATGTTATGTTAAATGTTTATACTTGAGGTGTATAAGTCATGCTGTGGACACTCGTTGAAGTTTAATGTTTGCCTGAGTTAGCCTATTTTGTGCGTTGGTTGACACGCAGAATTTTATGTAGGTTTATATGTTGAAAATTGCTTGTCTGAGTTTATTTAGAGATTCTTTGTGTGTGAATTTGCTGGTGGTACTAGTGATACTGGAGCTACTGGAACTGTATCGGCTGTGAGCTGGGAGTATGGAGAAAACACAAGGGAGAATCATTGGGCTGGTTTTGACAAGCGATAAGGAACCATTGTAGAACTTGTCTTCAACTGTGGCGGATACAAATGGAATCCTAATCCAGTCAATTCCCTTTGTAGTGGCTTATTCCGCTGGTGGAGACGACGAAGGGAGCTGAGGTAACGCCGGATGCTCGAGTCTGCGTCCGTTTGGCTGCCCTTTGGCTTCTTGTGAGAGTCTGTTTTTGGTGAATTTTGTGTGTGTAAGACTGCATGACAGTCGCTGTCAGTTGTGACCAAGGAAGAATCTCTGTAATGGCAAGTTGTAAATAGACATTGTAAATAGAACCGTTGAAAAATATTAAAACTGGGATTTGTTGTAAATTACAAGTGAATGAATTCGTGACATTTGGCGAATCCGACGAGGCTCTTGGTATAGGATATAGTGATAATTTTGTTTTACATTTTCTTAAATATGGCAACTGTTCAAGACTTTTAGTAGTATAGTAGTGCACTACTACTGCACTACAACTACACTACTACTACTACTACTACCACCACCACTACTACTACTTCTATTACTACAGCTGCACCAGCAGCAGGAGATTTGGAATTGAAGAGGTGAGCATAAAATAATTACTGTCGCCTTCAGAATAACAGTGAGAGAAAGAGTAAGAGAGAGAGAGAGAGAGAGAGAGAGAGAGAGAGAGAGGGGGGGGAGGGGGGAGAGGGAGAGGGAGAGGGAGAGGGAGAGGGAGAGGGAGAGGGAGAGGGAGAGGGAGAGGGAGAGGGAGAGGGAGAGGGAGAGGGAGAGGGAGAGGGAGAGGGAGAGGGAGAGGGAGAGGGAGAGGGAGAGGGAGAGGGAGAGGGAGAGGGAGAGGGAGAGGGAGAGGGAGAGGGAGAGGGAGAGGGAGAGGGAGAGGGAGAGGGAGAGGGAGAGGGAGAGGGAGAGGGAGAGGGAGAGGGAGAGGGAGAGGGAGAGGGAGAGGGAGAGGGGAGAGGGAGAGGGAGAGGGAGAGGGAGAGGGAGAGGGAGAGGGAGAGGGAGAGGGAGAGGGAGAGGGAGAGGGAGAGGGAGAGGGAGAGGGAGAGAGAGGGAGAGGGAGAGGAAGAGAGGGAGAGAGGAAGAGAGAGAGAGGAGCACTATGTCTGAAGAAGAACTTCAAACATTCCAGGTCATTATGTTAATCTCCGTGGATCAATTATAGACTCCGCACAGAAAGACAGAAAGCGACATTTTTCTCGGCCTAAATTGAAGAACGAAAAGAACCAGAAAAGGCATCACACGTAAGTTAACAGGTAAGTAAGTTAGCAGTATTCATCTAGAATTAAATGAAACTAAAATAAACTGTGGCAGTTTAATCGTAATCCTAAGATTTCTACAGCGCCCAACGAAAGCCACGTTACGTGGACCAGCTTATTCACAGGCGCTCAGTCAAAACACAATCGATAGGCAAAAGGTTTCGGTTCCAGGTCAACACCCAAAACTCAAGCAGAGATAAGCGCGTGACAGCTACGGTGGGTGGTGTCTGGGATTGGAGCGGAAAGAGAGATAAGAGGAAGAAGGTCATATTAGGCCATAGCCCTTCATTAATTTGTTGTCTATTTCAATTTTTTTGGGAGAAAGTAAGATAGAGCAATCACGCAGATTTTTCTGGCGCAGCCGAACTGGGTCAGGTAGGCAGCATTGACTATGATTTGTAGAGTGGTAACATTCCTTGATTGATGTGGTTTAAATATATCAAGTCTTTGCTACGGTCTACAGTCTACCTTGGGATCAACATGCATTGGGCTTTAAATATAGCCTGATAATTGTCAGGCTATATTTAAAGTCCAATGCAATGGTTTCCGATTTACTTTGTCACCAGCCTTAATCAGGCTTTAAGTATAACAACTGAGTACTATGGTTTCCAGCCAACCTTGGGACCAGCATGCTTCTGAGTGTGCTTTGGCCCAGTTTCCTAATTTTCTGTTATCCATCAGATTTCCGCTAAAAACTCATCTCTTCCGCGATTCATTTCCTGTGTAGGTTGTTTCCGTATCTTCTCGAATTTCTTTCTTGGCCTTCGACCGGATTTACCAAGAAATTTGGCTTGTACAACGATTTTGCTTAGTAGCGACCATATACTGATGCCTTGAGCATTTGACCTATTATATTGGCGCTATAAACGTTTTCAGAATAATCATTATCAATATCTTTCATTCCTCCTATAATCGTTGACCTGCACTTTGTAGACATTTAAATGTCGCGTAATTTATGACGTCACTGAAGATTCAATAGTAACGATGATACTGTAATTGTGTGCGACGTGTTGCTGTAGGTCTATAGATTTTAACACTTAAACGCCATTATACTGTAAGAAACTACAGATTAGCTTCTTTGTTTACATAGAAATATAAATGTAAAATTTCAGAAATTTCTCATCGCCACATCGTCAAGGATCTGCCATAATATTTCTATTCACCGGCGTCAAACTTATTCATGTATCGTTGAGTGGCTTTGTCTGTTGATACTCATGCAACGTCTCAGTAGAGCCTTTAGCAAGGCCATTAAAGACAAAGACAAAGACGAAGACGGTATGTGCTTCAATTTTTAAAATATGGCATTAGCTTCATCAAATTTAAAGAACCAGTTACACACGCGAAAAAAAGTACGGCTTAAATGTGGGAATGAAATCGAAAAGTGAGTATCTTGAAAAATTGTGCTAAATTATTTGAGTTGAGGTAAGATTCGGTATAGCTTGCTGATGATCGGTAAGTTGAAGTTTGATAGTGAAAGACAGCATAAGGTCAGGTCATGTTATGTCAGGTTAGAATAGGAAAGATAAGGTAAAATTAGTTGCCATTCCAAGTTACTGAGCTCAAGGACAATTGAACATAAAAGGGTTCTAAGCTTAGACCTACTCGTTTTGTATTGAGGTTCTATTCTAAAAGTTCATTTGAACCAGTTGTGTTAGGACATATATATGGTCGATCTATACTTATGTATTCTCAGCAGCTATTATATGTTTACCAATTGTAGGCCTATATGAGTGTTACATTATTTCTTAGAATGTACCCTAAGATACACTTGTTTTTCTTTCAAAACTTACGGCGACCGTCGTATACTGGTGGCGAATTGTGAAAGGGGTACTGATGTGACTTCCGGTCTGCGTTTTGATAAGTAGACAGTGATAGATTGATATAAAAATAATGGCTCAACATTGCTGGTGCTTATGACTAGCGGCAAGCAACTTCCGGAACTAGAACAGTAGACACACTTTCACTCCTGTGTCACCTGTTCAGGGAGAGAAGCGTACAGTAAGCATTTATTCAGTTGAAACTTTATCTGTTATCTAACTCTTTACACCTTTTGGGCCAAGGCATCGACGTAAGATAAGTTCGACTTCAACGGCCATGACAGCCATAAGAGGTCTTTAAACAATAGGTTCTCCTACTAGCACTCTGAACTTGCAATGACAAGTGACATGGTAAAGCACCATAGAAGTTGCTAGCTAGCTACAAGTCGAACGCTTGTCGCCCAGAATAGGTGGCGCAGGAGTGAAAGTGGGTCTACTATACTACTTCTGGAAGGTTGCTTCCGGTAGTCATAAGCACCAGCAATGTAGTCATTGTTTTCATATCAATCTATCATTGCTTACTTATCAAAACACAGACCGGAAGTCACATCAGTACCCTTTCACACATTCGCCACCAGTATACCACGTTCGCCATGTAAATGCAGTAATTACATTATATTAGGAGCAGATTCGTTTTTCTGTCAGTCGCAAGGCGGCTGCTTGTCGAAAATCACCGGAAGAAGGCTCTAAACGTGGACGTCCTAAAGAGGAAGTCCGAGATACTACGGCGCCGTTTGGATGGCCTACGAGATGCCTACAACAAGACCACGCACGAATTCTGGCCCTGCACCATATACACAGACATGGATACAATGGTCCAGAAGTGCTTGGCCGATGACGACACAGAAAGGAGAAACTTGGTGTCACGTGGTCCAATCATCGAAGTCAAGGAACGACTGAAAAGACAATCGGACATCGCCAGAGAACTTATCGCGAGAGAAAACTCATATCAAGGTAGATACCACAACAGGCGCTATATAAAGTGTTAGCCCTATAAAACTGTGTGTATCGGTGTCTTCCATTCCGTTTTGGTCGGCCCGTCTTTTTGAAATAGGTTGCCTACCAACCTACGAAACGAACTCCTTGCCTGTTTGCCTCCTTTCCGTAAGCTCTTGAAAACCAATCAGTTGGATCGTGGTTTCGTGTCAACCGATCGAAAGCGCCTCTGGTGAATTTCTCTTGAAAAGGCGCTGTACAAATTCATGATTGCAATTATAATTACACTCACTCAATTTGGATTGGCAGGAAACTCGATAGGGAAGAAGTAATTGTTCGTATAAAGTTATAAGGAACAGGTACGTGGAGATAAAATCCGAGATGACGATGACGGTGATGATGGTGGTGCGCGGTGACGATCACGATGACGATGAAGACGATAACGATGACAGCGACGATGACGTGCGCTTGTGATGTACTTAAAAGGCAGTGTGTTTAGAGGTCCTTTTCTTCTGGCTGGTTAAGCTAGAGTTATAATCGTCGAAAGATGTCGCTTTGTGTTTGCTAGTCACGTCCGACGACGAACTCAGGGCCAACATCGATCACCTGGACGCAGCTCAGGTCGACCTCAGAAATCGGGTAAATCTGCCAAAAATCTTCTTCTCTGTAGGCGCTTGAAACCCATTATGCTCGATCGTGGTTTTATGTCGTCAAGTCGGGAGCGCCTCTAGGGAGTTTCTCTTGAAATATCGCTATATAAATTGCGATTACAATTAGCATAAAAACCGCCTCACAAACCTTATAGGAAACACTCGTATTGCTACAATAGTCGTAGTCATTAGCTGTCGGTGTCGGTGGCCTAAAGCCGGGAATTAAAGCCGCATGATGTTCTTTTTTCAATCGTAGTCATACTGTACTATCTCTGTCTGACTGCGTTTGTCTTGTCCGTGTCTTTCTGACTGCATGCGTGTGTCTGTCTGTCTGACTGCATGCGTCTGTCTGTGTGTCTGTCTGACGATAATAATTATAGTAATAAGACTTCTGCTAGTTAGCTTACGTGGCTGCACTAAAGTTTTCACCATTACCACTCGCTATTTTGCTTTAGAAGAACATTCACTTATTTTCAAAAGTAATATAAGAAAGTAAAGTAATCATTTATTTGTAAAATGCCTCTTTCATCGATTGTCTTAAGAGGCGTGATTCTTGCGGTGCAGGATATTTTGTTTTATGCGCGAAACAGCAAATGCGCAAATTATTTGCAACAGCAAATGCACAAATTATTTGCAACAGCAAATGCACAAATTATTTGCAACAGCAAATGCACAAATTATTTGCAACAGCAAATGCACAAATTATTTGCAACAGCAAATGCACAAATGCTTTCCTTAAGAGATGCAAATTGTAAATTTTAATGCATTGGGATTGAAACTTCAGACGCAGAGACAAAAGGCGCTATATTAAGTATCTGAATACATATTTACAGAGGTAAAAGGTTAATGCGTTGGCAATCTGTTACTTTTCCACCAAGAGATGTCTACTGGAGCTAAATAAATGTTGGCTTATAATATACACTCAATCGATGATCAGCTGGGCGGCTGTTTCTTTGATTTGAAATCGAAGATCCTCGACGACGAAGATCGATTGAATCAACTGGCAACGGATTACCAGAACTCTCTCAGTCTGATGCCCCTGCATCGCTACTTCCGTCTGAGGAGCATCATTTTAAACGCCATCCACTAACGCTACACACAGATGGACGTACGGACGAACTACAAACGGATTGAAGGACGGATGGACGAACGGACGGACAGATGAACAGATGGACGTACGGACGAACTACAAACGGATTGAAGGACGGATGGACGAACGGACGGACAGATGAACAGATCGACGGACGGACGAACGGAGAAACTAAGTGATCTTTATTAATACTCGAGGTTTAATTGGATTCACAGTAATAAATGTCACTGATCAAATGACGTGTGACTGAATGTAAGACCTACGTACATACATGCACAAACACAAAGACACATGCCCACACACATATGCATACATACATACATCCATTCATACAAACATACATCCATACATACATACACACATACCTACATCATACACATACATACATACATACATACATACATATATACATACATGCTTACACTCAAACACACTTGCATACACACATATGCATGCATGCATACATCCATTCATACAAACTTACATCCATAGGCCTACGTACACACATACATACATACACATATACACACATGCATGCATACATATACATACAAAAATACACACATACATACATATAAACATACATGCGTACTTACACAGACATATACGCATAGATCTACGTGTTCATGTGTGATGTTAGCAATAGGTGCAGTGAAGATGTCTAGTAAATGTGACGAACTGTGACGTCTGAGTCGTGCCACAGGTGGTTGTGATGCATTCTTTCCTGACCTCGAATCGGTCAATGGCGAGCAGCAGATGACTGAGAAACTCCGCATCCATGTCCCATTCGTTTATCTGCGAGCGTCGCAGTGTTTCCACCTTGACGATTGGAGGAGGCTCCCTCTGTTCCTTCAACTTGCCTTTCTTTTTCTTCGCTTCCGTCTGCTTAACCTCAGCCACCTTCTCCAGTTTAGTTTCCTGCTTCTTCGTTGATCTTCGCTGGAGTTCTTCCAGAACTTCTCTGGACTTTCTGGCATAGCTAGAACTCGTTCTGCTTCTCTTAGCTGACTGCTTCCTGGCGCTTTCCTTACGCTTAAGGTCTGCAAGTAGAGCCGCTGTTGAACTGTCTACTTTGTTGGCTTCATCAGTCAAATCGTAGCCGGAACTTCGTTCGTCATCAGCCTCAGCTGGGAACTCTGTGACCAGAGCGAAATCCGAAGCCGTGATTTGAATGTCGCATCGGAAAGACGTCTGCTCCGGAACATTTGATGTCGTCGCCGTTCTCCATTTCGTCGGTTCGTTGATTATCCAAGTTGTGAGAGATCGACCCAGCTGACCTATTGCCACTCGAGTCTGAACCCTACTCTCTTTCTGTGTTCGATTTCCTTGTCGTTTACTCCTGTCTTTTTCAGGTACATCTTGGATATATCTTTCCGTTGTTCTTCGTCCACTTCCTGCCTGCACGACTGCGTTCTCAAGCTTCCTCTCGCTAATCTTATCAGAATACAGCATTCGTTCATCTTCTCTTATCTTTTTGCTATCCTTGTGCCTGATATTTTCTTTATTATCATTTTGTTGCTGAAGTTCTGAAAGTATTGCGCTCTTCTCCGTACTTTTTAGTTTCTCATCTTGTTCGGTTCCGCTGCTCCGCTTAACTTTTTCTGTTTCTGGAAAGTCCTTCTTTGTCAGACTAACCTTTTGATTTGTTTCCGGAAAGTCTTTTTTTGTCAGACTAACCTTTTGACTTGTTTCCGGAAAGCCTTTCTTTGTCAGACTAACCTTTTGACTTGTTTCCGGAAAGTCCTTCTTTGTCAGACTAACCTTTTGACTTGTTTCCGGAAAGTCCTTCTTTGTCAGACTAACCTTTTGACTTGTTTCCGGAAAGTCCTTCTTTGTCAGACTAACCTTTTGACTTGTTTCCGGAAAGTCTTTCTTTGTCAGACTAACTTTTTGACTTGTTTCCGGAAAGTCCTTCTTTGTCAGACTAACCTTTTGATTTGTTTCAGGAAAGTCTTTCTTTGTCAGACTAACTTTTGGATCAACGCTGTTAATTTGTGAGGAATCCTCGTCCTCATCGAGTTGGTCAATATGTTCACCCTGTTTCATCTCGCTCACCCGCACCGCATCAGTTGCTACACTTGATTTCGGCTCGAACTTAGAAGCGCAGGTATCCGTAATCAGAACAGCTCCTCTGAGAAGCCCTTTCTGAAAGCACATATCCCGTTTTCTCTCATTCTGTCTGTTGAAGATGTATTCCTCCAAGCTCGGAAAATTGGCTCGTGCATGCATCGATCGCCTTTCAAACGTATAATCTGCACTGATGCTGTCTTCGATTGTTTTTGTGATAGCCTGCGGCTCTAACTCCACCTTTATCGATTTTTTTACTCGGCCATCTCTACGTTTGCCAGAAGATCTCTTGTCTTTCTTCGTGCCTTCATCTTTCCGTGTGGCGTCATCGTTGAAATGAAACTCCGCGGAATCGTACGTTATTTCCAGTTCCCCTTCTTCATAACCACCTGGCTTCTTCGCATGGTCTACCTTCTTCTTCTGCCCTTTCTTCTTTCGGAGGCGACGAGCAGTCTTTTTCCCCTGGTCCGACTTGATGCGATTCTTTGATGTTACAATCTTATCAGCGGTTGGCAAAGTTGGTTGACCTTGACCGCCAGGATCCTCTTCCATTGTGCTCGCCAAACTCAACGTCTCCACTGCGTTGTCCTCTGTCACACCTGACGGTTCTTGAACAGCACTGATCGCAGGTTCCGTGACCTCTACTGGGGCCTCGTGTTCTTCTGTTGGACTAATATCATTGACAGCAACAGGCGTTGTGTCTGTCTTCTCACGTTGGACTTTATCGACTGCATCTTGGATATCGGATAAATTTTGGTCATTTATAGCATAATCGGTAAGATCCGAGTGGCCTTCGTGACCTCTGGTGACAGGAGTCGTGATGTCGGAGGGGCCTTGATAATTAACAGCCTCATTAGTCGTATCTATGATACGTTCGTGATCTCTGGCGAAAGAATCCTGAACATCTGATAGATTTTGCAATTCAGTGCCCACGTCAGCAAAGGGTCGTTCAGCTGCAAGTCTTTCTGAGCTCTTCCTCTTTTCACTCAATCGTTCATCATCGGAAGGAACTTTCTTAGCATAAAATGTGAACTCGATTCTTGCAGGAATCGCGGCCGCCTCGTTTGAATTTGGAGTCTAAACATGAAAAGTTGAATCTAACGTTACACTTTTAAAGGAGCCTTGATTCTAGTGAGTTCTCTCTGTTGTAGGCTGTAGTTTTGGAATGTACAACGAACAAAAGAATGTGAATCCCTCTTAATAATTTTAATTAATAACAAGACTTTAATTTAGAAACTAATTTGATATTTAAACAACAAACACCGCGGTCTATATCCCTGCCCAATTCTGTGAGGTGTGCAAAATTTAATTAATTGATCCAATTTAAAATTCTATTAGGATCTACCTGCCATAAATCTTGGTAAAGTAAACAAAATCAAGAATTATTTCTAATCGCTTAATGTACAATAATCGATTAGCAATATACCTCTAGCAATATACCCTTAAGTCTTGCCATGCAAGAGATTTCAGCGTCTGAAATACAGTCTTGACGAAACGCCGTCACAATGTCACGTGTGCGCTTGTGATGTATTATAAACATATAAAAGTCGTTCGTCTACAAACGACCATCGTCCATTTGGAGTCAGCTAATAAAATTTCTGAATAGCGTGTCACTTTATCTTCGAGTCTATATCCTGATCAGACTGAAGGTTTGCGATGATCTTAATCCGGCGAAGTGCAATTCAACGCTTAATCCGTTTATAGAACTTACGAGTTTCGCGGCGCCGATGTCAGCGTTATAATGGAAGACAGAAACGGCGCGCAGACGACCGTCGCTCCCCGCCAGACGATCAAGCGTCACGAGCAGACGACAAAGTACGTTGCCATGGTGAATGCGCAGCGCCGTGTACTGGTTCCATTGGTTGGAAAAAACGAAAGGCCAGAATTCGTCTGTAAAGTTCAGGGAACCGTTGCAGAAATGTAAAAGATGGTAGCTGATCAAAATAAGCGTATAATATATATCACAAAATAACTTTACCCACCCAATGGAAATGTAGACGCTTTATGAGGCCTCGTGTGGTTGAATTAGTGCCTTTTGTGTGGAGCTACAAATGGGCTGTCTTGTCCGTGAATATACTGCAAATAAGTGAGCTAAAACAGGACAGGAAATGGTGCGAAAGTGGCAGAGGAGAATAAGATTGGCTTTCCAATTTGCGAATTACTTACTTACTTTGTGAAACGCTTACCTTGTGCGAACATTGACTATCGTCAATTATATGTAACAATGAGCTGAAAGTTTCCGAAATTTAACTTATAGCAATTTTTTCTCAAGTTTTTGAATTTTCGCGTTTTCTACTTCTCGCGTGAGTATCACACATACATTGTTTACATTCGGTATTAAGATCGCCTGTGTAAACGCGTTGTATCGTACTTGACCTATCTAATGATAATAGTTCAGTTGGCCCTGTCAAAGTATTATTGCCCTTTGCCCTTTGCAGTTTCTATTCATGAGCATCCAAAAATGGGGCAAGAGCTGCAATGTAGCGTCTTTCTTGCCCGTTTTTACCTGCCACTGTTACCCCACGAATAACACTTTTGCCCCAGCTGTATGTATGTCAGTCTTGCCCCTAACGGATTCCACTGTTACCCAAATGATGTGCTACTGTTGCCCCATGTTTGCCCATTATATCCCTGCAGTACATAAGAGTCACAGGTGCCCCTTATTGCCTCGTGTGTTGCCAATAATTGGTTTGATCTTCCAGTAGCAAAATTACTAATATTGTACGCATGCGCATTGAAGCAACGAGTAACGAACGAATAATCATCAGTTATAGCGAAGTAAAACTACTGAAAATGAGTGAAACATTAGGCTACTTCGCTACAAGTAAAAGTATTTCCGTTTGTAATACTTCGTTGAAAGTAACCGTACTAAAACGTTTACTTAAGTACAATGACGCATTACATTTACTTCGTTACTGATCAACACGTTTCAATAGAGATAGGACAAGAGGTATGTCGTTAGACGCATGGCAGCCTGTTCCAGAGTGATTGATTCGAGGAGAGGTCCAGAGAGTTGGATTTTCCAATAGCATGGCTAACACTAATACTAATGCTGATACGAGTACTAACACTGATACTAATACTAATGCTAATTCTAATAGGCCTACTAATACTAATACTTTACCAATTACAATGAATTCGAACAGCACCAACCATCGCTGAGGTTGATTTCCATCTTCAGTTCTTTACCCTCGTCTGCCATACCCCGACAGCGCCGTCCAAACACTTCAGCCACGACCCCATTCACACCTGTTCGATCAATTTCGTATTTTATAAGAACATGATTTTTCGAAGGATCTTGTTTTGGCGTCTTTTCGTCATTGCAGACTTCCGGTTTCTTTGTCTTGTTCGAATCATTTGCCGAACGTCGTAGTCGCTTGATTTCCTCCTGACGACTAGTCGCTGGTTCTGCGCCAGACACTTCGGAGGTGCATTCCAAGTTGGAGAAAATCACACGGCACTTATCCATGCCACTGCTAATCGTATAATCGCTCGATCTGAATTTATATCGCCACAATACGAATTAAACAACACTGTAACGTCATCGAACTATAAAGCCTATTATGATGTCGTCAAATCAGTCAGGTAGAAGTTTCGCAATCGTTATTTCAGTTGTTGTCCTCGCAGGAGTAGGCCTACTCAAAAAGGTCTTTTCCGGCCTCCTCGTTTGCAGATTTGAGACCGCCATACCTCTGTATAGGAGAGAACAGAAATACCCCAGTTCCCCAAAAACAAATTATTGTTCGTGATTAATGTTGATGAATAGCATTATGTTAGATTGCTTGCATGTCAACTTCCGTAAACGAGATGTCGTCATCGAATCAGTCAACTTACATCATCGAATAAGCAAGCAAATTATGCCATCAATCAACAAGCACAATATCGGCGAATCAACAAGCAAATGGCGTCAACTAACCGACAAACAGTTACGTCATTGAATCGACAAGAAAATGGCGTCAACTAACCGACAAACAGTTACGTCATTGAACCGACAAGCAAATGGCGTCAACTAACCGACAAACTGTTACGTCATTGAATCAACAAGCAAATGGCGTCATCTAATAATGCACTTATAACAAAACAACTTATGCCAGCTTTACGTAAGACGGAAATAGTTTATATCACAGATTGCCACCGTAGTGTAACTCCGTATTAACGGCGAAATGCTAAAATCATGAGAAATGTGTTTTGAACTGCTGCAAATCAGTCTAACTGCAAACTATGAACTGCTTAAAATATTATACACGCAGTAAATTGTTATCTACGTGGATTACAAAAGAAACACTATTAATTTATTTATTACAATTATTTCATGCGCACGGTCAGTAAATCTGAATCTGAGGCACGACACCAGAATGCGCAAACAACTTGTCCAGATCATTAGGCTATAGTTCGCTCAGCATGCTCGAACTCGCAATCGTTGAGTTACAAAGGTCTCGTTGCAAGCGAACGAGAGAACTAGGGATGCATTGGCTTTCCTGCAAACAGACGAGCAATTTAAAGGCCGCACACGTCTCGAGGTGTTTCAAGAGGCTCTCTACAACCCCCTGAACATCGTTTAGGTCGATACTCTAACGCCATCTATCGGGATTCGCCTGCATCAGTCGCCTGTAGCCACCTTCGCCCATACTCCCCAAACAACAAACCCAGCGCGCTACGAAACGACCACCGTGCCGTACTGTTATCAAATGGTCAGTAAAGCTATTGAGGCGTGTGACGTTCATGGAAAACGATCAATAACCCATTATTTGCCGGCATGACGAACATTCACCATTGCCTAGGCCTAGGGCTATCGAACAGGAGATGACGAAATCAAGGCATCAGGTGATGGTCGCTTCAGGTCAAAATCGCAATCAAAATCGTAATCCGTTGGAAAAGCCAGGTCGAATTCCTATAGGTCAAAGAAACCAGAAGCCAGGCTACGGTGGGTAAGTAAGATGAAAAAGATGCGTTTTTGCTTTAGACCTGAAGGTCTTCAAACAATTGACAAAACGAACTGAACTGGGCAGTAAATTCATAAGCTTTGAACCAGCTACCCAGAAGCCCCGAGAGCCCAACACTGCTCGAGCACGGGGCATATGTGTTTATGTGTATGTATATGCATATGTACATATATATTGTATATGTATATGTTGTGTCCAGTGTCGATCAGTTCCCAGTATTGATCTTCTGTTTCTATGAAATTAATTTAGGTATTATACTATTACAATTTATGATAAGCTTTTTATAGTAACGATACTGCAACAGATAATGTGAGGCATCAAAATAAGAACGCTTAATAAGTTAATTAGGCTAATTAACTAATTTATGGAGGCTCTGACTGGCACAAAAAATCAAAACAATATGAGGCATAACTTATTGCATCCTCTGACCATTAGGCGGGACATGTCTCCCATGCCCCACAAGTATCTACGCCTCTGGCTGGGTCTACAGCATGTAAGCAACTGATTCAGGGTCGAAAACGACGTCAGTTTCCATGACATACGATGTAGAACATGCATGGCTAAATCAGATAAAAGCCTACACATCTGTCAACCGCTAATGGAAAATCCGCCGCTAAAGCACATCCTGTTCATGATCGATCCTTCGCATTCTAGTAATTCTGTATGTACTAAATATAATCGCTGGAAAATATTACAGTATATTTATTCAGTGTGATTTGCATGCCTTCATCTTTAGACTATAATGTATATACGTATTCCTTTCTGCATCTGTCGTTTGTATCCCTATGACCGCTTTACTTCATGTTAAACTTCAATAATCGCTTTACTTTGTATTAAACTTGAACTATAGCCGCCTTACTTTACGTTAAACTTGTTCAATAACAGCTTTACTTTATGTTAAACTTGTTCAATAACCACTTTGCTTAGTGTCAAGCATATCTTTGCCAATTGTCTTGGATCAATAAACAATAATGGACGAATGTGACAATCGCCTCTTGCCTCTAGAGAGAGAGAGTAGACTGACGAGTAGCGCCTTAGATAGGTACTAATAGATGGCGCTATAAAAATGTCCAGTTTCATAACATCACATGTTACACTACGCTACATTAAATCAAATCAGATCACATTACATTACATCTAGATCTCCACCGATTTATTAACCCTAAAGTTAGTCACTTTTCTGTCAAGTGTTTAGGCCAAAAATATTTTCTTCTTCTTCTTTTGTAGCCACGTCTGTCTTTTTCATTTTGAAAATCGAAGCGCTGAAAGAAGAGTAGAAGAACCTAAATCAGAAAAATATACTATAATAAAATTGAATGGGTTACAATTGAATTCAACCAAATTCAACTGAATTAAATTTAATAAAGTTGCTTTTAGAATAGCATAAAATAAAATAGCAAATTAAGAAAAGAAAAGAAAACAGATGAAGTAAAATGAATTGGAGCATGTTAGATATTAGAGATAGAAATCAGTTATCTTTATGCATTTTCTCGACCTTTAGCATTATGTCGACTGATTGAATCAAGGCTCACATTCCTTTCTGTTGTCTGCTTTGCCTTTTCAGGTTCTTTTTGTTCTTCAATTTATGCCGAGAAAAAATGTCGCTTTCTGTCTTTCTGTGCGAAGTCTGTAATTGATCCACGGAGATTAATATAATGACCTCGAATGTTTGAAGTTCTTCTTCAGACATAGTGGTCTCTTACTCCTCTCTCTCTCTCTCTCTCTCTCAGTTTGTCTGTCTGTCTGTCTGTCTCTCCCTCTCTCCCCTTTCTCTCTCTCGACTTTCTTTTTTTCTCTCTTACCATTTTTGTTCTTCTGCTCTGTCTAACACTGTCTCTCTCTCACTGTCTTTCATTCTCCTCGCGCTTCAATTATCTCTCGTTCTCTCTTATATTCTTCAGAGAGTCTCTCTCATCTCTCTTCATATATTTTCTCCCTCTCTCTCTCTCTCTCTCTTTCTCTCTGTCTGTCTTTCTCTCTCTGTCTTTCTCTCTCTTTCTCCCACAGATCCCTCAGCTAACACTGAACTCAAACTCTGCTTGACCTCTCTTCACATCTTCACATTTGGTTCTGTTTTAATGACCTTGCAATCAACCTAGATTAATCAGAGGCAATTCCTTTTTACAGTTTTTTTAAAGTTTAAGATGGCATGCTTGACCTTTCAGGTCCGGAGGACCAGCCTTCCATCATATCTTAATACATTGCTGACTCCACATCGCCCTCCTAGATTCTTGCGTTCTTTTGATACTGGTTTGTTGCAAGAACCCAAGTGCAGGACCACTGTAGGATCACGTGCCTTTGGTTGCTGCGCTCTTCTTATTTCGAATCGTCTGCCACAAAAGGCCCGATTGCAAACTCGCTACCATCTTGTTGAGACTCGCTATTTTACTTTGGTGCTTGCATGGCTCCATCTTGGCCCCTAGCGAACCTACGCCCGCGCCTCAGATTCAATTTACTGACATTGTGCATGTAATAAGTGCCTTAAATAAATAAATTAAATAAATAATTAATCATACCTCTCGGATTACATGCAATGCAATAAAATGCAAAAGCAGAGCAATGCAATGTATTGTGTTGTATTTTAATATAATGTTGTTTTTGTTAATATGTTATGTTGTGTTTATGTTGTGATATGTTATGTTTATACTGTTATGTTATTTTATGTTATGTTATATTCACGTTATATTATAATTTGTTTATGCTATATTATGTTATGCTATGCTATGTTATCATGAGAGTGAAGATACTTTAACGACCGCCGATGTTCACACTGGATAAACCTGGATATGTTACGTCTATGTTACGGTAAGTATGTTTATGCTACGCTATGTTATTTTATGTTATGCTATATTTGTGTTATATTATGATTTGTAAATGACATGGCGTGAACGGCCTAGGGCAACCAATATGCGATTATTCCATTTTGTGTCAGCCTATAATATTTAATGTAAAGTTACAATTTGCGTCGCCGCCTCTCATAGACCACATCAAGCTCAAGGTAGACAGTAAGCCCATTATAAGCGTCGGAAAGCTTTAATGTCAACTGAGGCAGTAACCGTTGGAGAATCCCACAAGGGACATTCTATTATTTTTATTTATCTAGTGCCCACCAGACAAAATAGAATAATCGCATATGTGCTGCCCTATGCCGTTCACCTCACGTCATTTACTTCTGAAGCCAGAAGCCTCAAATGGAACGCCATTAACATACACGCAGCGTTTCTACGTGTAGCGATAATAGGCCTATATATTTACATTTATATTAGATACATATATACACAAATTCACGTGTTTACACACAGAAGTGCATGTATTCTTAAATTCATAGATGAATTTTCATACATGTATCTGATATAGAGATAGATGCACTCGTATGTATATATCATATGCACACACGTACATTTTATATACATACATACATACACAGCCTAATGCGTGTATATATATATATCCAGAGACACAGAGGGATATAAAGAAAGACACAACTGTCATGTCCGGCGGGTATTGATTGATTCAGCTGGTCGTGTTATTGGTCCAACGGCGGCGCTGCAGTGACCCAGCGGAAGAGCAACAGGGGGCGCTTTAGAGCTCATCCATGCCCGGAATAAGAGGATGGGAGGAGGTGGAGAAAAAAGAAGAGTAAGAGGAGAAGCAGGAGGAGGAGCAGATGAAGAAGAAGGAAAAGCAGGAGGAGGAGGAAATGTATGAGCAGGAGAAGCAGGACGAGGATGAGGATGAGAAATAGCAAGAGGAGAAAAAACAGGAGGACAAGGGAAATGAGGAGGACGAGGGAAAGGAGGAGGAGGAAATGGGAGAGGAAAAGGATGAGGACGAGGAAAAGCAGGAGGACGAGGAGGAGCAAAAGGAGAAGGAGGACTAGGAAGAGAAGGAGAAGCGGGAGGAAGAGGACATGCTTTTATATCATTTCGGGGGACAGCAGTTGGTCTCAACGGCTGCTGAAGCTGGAAGCATCTGGCCGACTTAAACGACGGTAGATGACGTACTGCAGCAGACGTGCATGCGATTCCATGCAGTTGACACCCACAAGCCTCGCAGGTCTCGTTGCAAGCGAACGAGAGAGCTAGGGATGCATTGGCTTTCCTGCAAACAGACGAGCAATTTAAAGGCCGCACACGTCTCGAGGTGTTTCAAGCGGCTCTCTACGACCTCCTGAACATCTCGTCGCCATCGCGTTTAGGTCGATACTCTAACGCCATCTATCGGGATTCGCCTGCATCAGTCGCCTGTAGCCACCTTCGCCTATACTCCCCAAACAACGCTCTACGTACCTGACAAGCTATGTTACATTAATTCCTGAACGGCGCTATAGAAGTAATAGATTTGAGTAAATAGTGAGCGTTAATCGAGCTAACATAATTAATTGATGTCATATCGCATTTCACGATTATAACGGCGCTAAAGAAATCTCTATATTAGAATAGGTAACGAACAGTTCATTCGAGGCAATATATAAATGAATACCCGATTACAATTCGCGAAAATGGCGCTATAGAAGTCACTGGATTAGATAGTTCGTCGGATGGTGCGTGTGTGCGGACGTCTTCTATGTCCAGCGAGGCGACGTACGACTTCCGTCATCCGAGGAAGAACCAGCTTTCAAGGCGTGGCCCCTCAGGGACAAGGACTTCGATGGAGTCGACGCTTAGCGTTGTGTCCCTCGGTTTTGGCCTTCTAGCGACAGTTGTCCTCGGCCTGTCGGTGGGTGCCGACTACTGGCTGCACACCATCGAACCGTACGACATTAGTCCCCATGTGCCCTTCAGCGACATGGCCCCAGGACAGAGGGACGATGCGTACACCACAGCCCTCGGAGTGGCCAGAGGAATAAGGGGAGGAGCTGCTGGTGGAGGAGGAAGGCTGATCCTCCTCAGTACACATTCAGGACTGTGGAAGATATGCGTGTTCGTCGTTAACGACCAACCACCTGCGCCATCGTTTCAGGACAACTCAGGTATGACCTATGACCTTTAACTTAGACTTTATAGGCCTATGTGTTGTATTTTGTCAAAACCAGTGTTAACACGTCGTGCGCTAAACTGGAAAACCATTTACTATATGTAATATATATATATATATATACTATATATAGTATAAGATGCTTGGGAAATGAGTTGTATAATTCTCCAGATATGTAAATACCTGCGTAAACACAAGCATGTAATGGTAATCATAATCGTATCTCAAGATTTCTACAGCTCCAGCGAAAGCCAAGTCACGGGAACCATCTTATTCACAGGCGCTTATTTAAAACAAAGTCAACAGGCAGGAATGTATCTAAGATAATCTATGCAGTATTACAAGCAAACATGTAAGGTGCTATATCATTATTTGTCTTTGTACATATCTGTGCATACACACTACAGGCTGTCTCTTGCCCTCAGTTGACTGAATGTCTGTGTATTGGTCTATTTACCGTTTGGTTTTGGTGCGCCATCGCTTGAAGCCTTGTAAATTAGACGCCGGCGCTATAGAAGTTGCATATTTTCTATTTTATATATACACAGTGGTCACACATATATATTTGGTATCGTGAACACCTAACATCTAGAGGGGAGGCGTCCGGGTATTCAGCCACGGGTCCTCGTCCGCTTGCTCCGACGATATTGAATTCTTTCTGCGACGCAATACATTCTTAGCCTATATCGTTAGCCTCCTTAGAACTCCTCTGTTCGGCACAACCCCCTCCCTTCATTAGCGATGATCGGAAGAAAACACCCGCAGCGCCGTCTATTCCGCCCCCGCTTCTGCCCCAGTTCCGATGCAACGAGATAACCGAGTGAAGGCGGAATATGGGCATCAAGATGATTCAGCATGGTAAATGATCTAGACGTTTGTGAGGCGTAAGTACAGCATCCGCAAGTGGAGCTGCCTCCCGGTTTCCAGAAGGACCAGCGCAGCATGTGATAGCAGCAGTTTTCACGACAAACAGTATTCAAATCACGCAATTGCTGCAAATATTTTACACCCCAGTCGAACGCCTTCGACGACTCGCGGGAGGTATAGCTCCAATTCCAGACACTGCACTTTCGCCAGGAATTTTCGCCAACAAAAACAGCTATATGATCCGTTTGAGTTACGAGTTACTCAAATGTGTGCTAAAA
Source organism: Norana najaformis (assembly GCA_964023275.1). Lineage (NCBI taxonomy): Eukaryota > Metazoa > Annelida > Clitellata > Crassiclitellata > Hormogastridae > Norana > Norana najaformis. The sequence goes on from OZ029919.1 coordinate 23,608,537, forward strand.
CAGATGCTTCGATCGACGAATTGACTGCATGATGGACAGGCTAAGTGGTTGGTTGGATGGATGGATGGATGGATGGATGGATGGATGGATGGATGGATGGATGGATGGATGGATGGATGGATGGATGGATGGATGTACATCCGTTAGCCCACTCGCACGACCGACCGACTGACCCTCCTACTGCTTGTTATTAGTCATTAAAAATCCACCAATATCAGTCTGAAACTTGCGAAGAGCCAAATGATCACCATGCAACAGAACCTGTTCTCAATAACCCCGATGGCGTACTAACAGGAAGCATGATACCGGAAGTGTAGACAAACAATCAAGAGCGAAATTAAAGGGACCAACAGGCAGATATCTTACTGTTCAAGCAATGAGACAATCAACTTACTGCGGTAATCAGAATGTCAGGCTAAGAATACTGAGATGAAATGTATTCAATTAACGTTTTACTGCGCCATATAAATGAAACTTGGCAGGAATTGAAGTTATGGTTTCTAGGCAATTAAGTTTTAGCATGTACCCAGTGATTCACTAACACTCCTTTGTTTCCTCCTGACATTGCTTCTGTTTCTCCACCTTCTCATTCTTCACATCCTTCCTTGGTCCGTATTCCTGCTGCTCCTTCATTTCTTCTCTTTTCTTCTTCTTCCTCCTGCTCTTGTGTGTTTTCCTTCTTTTCTCTTAATCTCCTAAACTACTCAGCTTGTTCTCCTCATTCTCCTTCTTCTCCTCCTCCTCCTTCTCCGTCTTCTTCCTCTTCTTCTTCTTCTTCTCCTTCTTCTTCTTATTCTTCTTCTTCTTCTTCTTCTTCTTCTTCTTCTTCTTCTTCTTCTTCTTCTTCTCTTTTTCCGGTCCTGTTCCTCCTCAATGACGCAATCGTAGCTGGATTCAGCGATCCTGATTAAATCCGTTCATATGCGTCATTTGTGGCATGTATAGGTGACAACTATCCTCTCAAGAATCGAAACAAAGTTACCATTTTGTTCGTTTGACAAACTTCCAAGATAATACGTAGTAGCGTTACAGTTTATTCAGCAACTGATATGTTTTTAACGAGTGTATGCCCTTTACTTGTCCTTCCAGTGTCGCTTTCTTTTAATAAGCTCTTCCTGTGAATAATCCATTTTCATCAGAAAAATCTATTTTAAAAGTATTATCTAATAATAGCAGAAATAAATTTGCTAGACAGGTCATAGAATCAGATATAATTTTATTATAGCATCGAAGCACATCGAGTTATCTGAGATAAAAACTTGTAGCAATAAAGGACTGTATCTCTTAGCAGTGAAAATCTTTTAAGCGTTGGTCCTGTTCGCCAAAGCCGAACGAAACCAGACTATATCTGGTAATATCTTTACCTCGCGTCTCGAATTTCAGTTATCGCAAACGTCCATTGCTGACTTACTCAATTACGAGCAATCACGTCTTCCCAAATGGGTCGTGCAGCGCTGGCGTCTTCAATTTTGATCAGTCATGTTTATCTACAGCAGGGCAACATCACGAGCTGACGTCTTCAATTTCAGCTAATCCTGTTCGCATAGAGCCCGGCTTTAGAATTCATTAGGACGTAAGGCATCAGCTGCAGACCTACATCAGTGACTCCTCCAAGTAGCTAATAAGCAGTGATGACTGGAAAGCTTTAAAGTCAAATGTCACATCAGAGCTACTTTCTTTTGAGAATCAGAATAATAGCTGTCGTATTGCTTTATCATTTTCTGTGGATTTTGCGTCGTTTGCTGAAGCTGAACAGAGTGGACCAATCTATTTTTATTAAGCCCTGGGAGATCTCGTGAAAGTGATCCATGTAAATCTGCGTGACATCTTGATTAGTAAAGGCAAAGAAACGTAACAAAAAACGCAGTATTGCAATCCTATACTCCAAGTTGTCCCCGATTGCACTCTGCTTGCTCGAACTAAAGTCATGCACCAGGCTGCACGACTGCACGAAAGCATTCCTCTTTCACAGATCCTATCCTGACACCCCTTCTTCCTCTTGTCTCTCTCTCTCCTCTCCAACCCCAAATACCAGCCCCCATAGCTGCGCGCTGTCTCTCCGTCTGACTTTTTGATCTTAACCTGGAACCGGACCCTATTGCCTATCGATTTTGTTTTGACTGAGCGCCTGTGAATAAGCTGGTTCCCGCGACGTGGCTTTCGTTGGGGCTGTAGAAATTTCGGAATTACGATTACGATTACGATTACTGTGTCTTGGAGAGGCCATAATTTTCATACCTGCTCTTCGTTCCTTACACTGGCTTTCTCTGCCTGAGCATATCCGCTTCATGCTGGCAATCCTCATGCACAAAGCACGTGCGAATCATCTGCCATCCTGTCATCTCTGGTTACACCTTGTAGCTCTGTCAAAGGGCGACTCTGTCTTCGGAAAATCCTCAGGAAAGTATCTTGTTCGTCGCACTCGTCTTGTCTTTGGCCGGCGCTCATTCACAGTTGCTGGTCCCTCTCCTTATGTCCGCGGCTCTCTTACAACGAGATTCTAATTCGCTCTAAACTGAAAGCTTTCCTCTGCCAGTCAGTTTACCTATTACCCGGCTTCACTGTGCACTTCTGAACTCTGTAATGGGCATTTTCAGCTTTCACTTGTATTGTATAGGATTATCGTGGATCCTGATAGTCTAGTGGTTAGCGTGGTGGAGAGGTCGGGGGTTAAAATCTTCTCCAGGGCAGAAGGATCTTTCGGGAGTTCTGTTCCACTTCCTCCACCTGGAAGACTCGGTTATAAACCGATTACACTGAAGTACACCGTCAGTGGAAAGATTAGATGCCTAGGGAGAGAACTAGCCCCGCCCTCAGATGCCGAGGCTAAGAAAACGAAATAGTTGACATTTCGTACCCATGGCTGCCTCTTGAATTTAGCTTAAGGAACCGCTCTTCTCATCTCATATGTGCTACATTGGTTAACGCATACGTCAAAGCACCTCTGAGCATGAGGATGCCGGTTCGCGTCCCGGTCGTGACTTACTTCAAAGATTTTAATCGCGGGCTAGCACGGTCCGTACACGGGGACCTTAAATGGCGTAGCGCCCATTCAAACGGGCAGCGGTGGTGATCTGATCTAATCTAATCTAGTAACTTCTATAGCGCCGTTATCATAACGAATTCCGATGGGTCAGAGAAACCAGAAGCCAGACTAGGGTGGGTGAAGGATCTCACCCGATAAATTCGTTGAAAAATGAGCATGGTCGAGGCCATACGGTCGCTATAGAAAAACGTGCAAATTTACATTATTATCGACAACACCGCACATTGCGCGGATACAATATGCCTTCCATGCTTTGACGAAAAGCTTTCAATTTCCCATCACGCGCTGGATAGGGATCCGGATGGCAATTTGAAAGACAATCAGCCATTATGCCACAGGCTTTGTATTTTGGTTTTCAGTCGCCACACCACAGCAGTAAACAGATTCTCGCTCTTATTTTGCAGACAGTACAGTGTAGATATAAATCGAAAACCAATGTAGAAGCAGTCGTTCGAATGAGTCGCAGAAAGAGAAGCCAAACAAGAGCGACAGACGGGCAAGACAGACAGAACTAGACAGACAGAGAGAATGACACAAACAGACAGAACAACATAGATACACAGAATGACACAGACAGAATGACACAGACAGAACGACATAAACAGAACGACACAAACAGACAGAACAACATAGATAGACAGAATGACACAGACAGAATGACACAGACAGAACGACATAAACAGAACGACACAGACAGAACGACACAGATAGAACCACACAGATAAAAACACACAGACAGAACGACACACAGACAGAACGACACACAGACAGAACGACACACACACAGAACCACACACAAACAGAACGACAAAGACAGACAGAACGACATAGACATACTGGTAGAAGAAAGGGAGTGGAATTATAAGTAAACAGTAAGAAAAAGGCAGAGGCATATATGCATGCAGTATGACTCGTCGTTACCCCAGAGACTGTTATTAAGGCGAAGTCGGCGCCGCTGCGGAGGATGACAGAGAAGAGATCGAGACGATTGAAGACATGTGATAAATGAAGGTTTCCCATGTAATCATCCGGTCCTGGTTTCGTCTCTGTCTCCTCGGAAGAATTTGGCTGGAGATGTTTTTTCGCAGTTTTTGGATGTTCGATGTACATTGCAGCAACGTACAATACCGTGAGTGAAAAGAGGGATTAGGAAAGGTTCAGACGTGGCGCCATCAGATAGAATTGGAGCGGATAGAGTAGGATAAGCCTCGTCTTGAATCCTCGTAGTCTACTCGTCGTCCGCCGGAGTCTTTCATTGCCTCGCCCTGGATGGGATGGATGGTTCTTTTGTGGGCTTGCCTTGCAATTTCCGACTCTGTAATTCCCCTCTGACGGGCGCTCATTCGTTCGAGTCTTTGACGGCCTTAAGATGAAGACTCAAGATCTTGTGTCTGCACTTTTCTGTCTGTCTGTCTGTCTGTCTGTCTGTCTATCTGTCATCTGTTGGTGTGTCGTATGTCCGTCCGTCCGTACTTCCATCAGTGCGTCAGTCTGTCTCTCCATTCGTCCGGCAGTACTTTCTTTAGTCCCTCAGTCCGTCTGCCTGTTTCTGAATCCGTCCGTATGTCCGTTTGTCTAACTGTCCGCCTGTCATCTGCCGTCCGTCCCCCTTTCAGTCCGTTTAGATCGGTGCAATGAAAAGTGGCACTAGAGAAATAATTATCAAATTAGATTAAAACTATTACGCAGGTATGTGAGAACGCAACAGCTGATTTGTAGAACTGATGTAAGGAGTGTGTTTTTGTCGTGTTCAGAGGCGGAGAGTGAGTATGCGGAGAGTAGCGAAACGATGGCAGAAGACATTTCCTGTAGCAACATCGATTACTTCGGCCAAGGCTTCGAACGAATAGAAGGAGGAGAAACAAGTGTCGCCATTTTGCGTGAGTCTTACGTTGATGCTTTGTTGGGGCTATTCCTTCTTTGTAGGGAGACTCTGCCTTCCCTGTATTGTAATTGTATTGTATTTGATCACTTATATAGCGTTTCTTACAGAACAAACTACTCAGAGGTGCTTCCAGCATGAGAACCCCGGGGAAATATGAACATCTTTAAACAACGAGCTGACAGAGCTCTATCACCAACAGTGACCCTTGCACGAAACGATAGCGGAAGTCCATTCCATAGAGATGGGACAACAACAGGAAAAGCCCTTCTCCTAAGCAAGTGAGGACTTAACACGAGGAACAAATAGATTCAGAAGATCCTGTGCATGTCTGCTTTGCAAACTCGCTTTCAGGTAGCACCTAGCAATCTATCTTTTTCAGATCGCATTTGCTCCATAGGCTGTTGCCTTGTTCTGCTCGATTTCAAACAGACTGATACAAGACTGGGGCGCCATTTTGCGAGGAGGATTTCTTTGCAACGTCATTTCCGGAACTTTCCGCACGAACTCACCTAAAGCTAGTTTTGACAGCAGGATGCATCTTCGTCTTTCAATTTTGTTAGATACTTTAATGCCGTGTAATATAGACCTCCTTGGCTGTAATGTAATGCGAAGCAATCTGCGTAGGCCATCGTAAGTCAGAGACATTATAGATTTTTTGTAACGCTATTTTTGACCAGTTTAAAGTTGACTTAGAATGCAAAGAGAAGGACGAAGGAACATCTTGTCAGGCCTCACTCTGGCCCCAGTGTCCTCACTTTTTAATGTAAAATAGCCTTTGTCCCTCCGCTTTTTCTGAGTGATCACCATGCCTAACCCCCTCTGGCACCGTTGAACCGATGCCCATAGTTTTCGAAACATAAAAGTCTCTAACCGCATCCCTGAAACCGATGTAGTAGGCCGCATGTAAAATAGAACTGTCGGGACTCTGCGTCTATTACCTTTCAAGCGTCCAGCGTAGCATGGCTCTTGTCTGTACAGCTCTTGATGCAAACACTGCCAAAGCATAAGCTAAGGGAGAGATTGCCTTTCGATTGAATGCGTTTGGGTTTTTTCGACTGTTTTAATAATTAAAATGACGCTATAATCTTTCCCGCATTGCGTCCGTCCGTGGTTTATTATACTGGGCTGGTTAGCTACACTGGTTAAAGCGTAGCCTACTTCAAGGAGTCTCTGTGGGTGAGGATGCCGGTTCGCATACCGGCTGTATTTCAAATATTTTAAATCGGACTAGCACAGTCCTTACACTGGAACCTTAACTGGTGTGGCGCCCATTCAAACAGGCAGCGGTGGTGAAAGATTTCACCCGATAAATTCTTTTAAAATTGAGCAGGATCGAGGGCATACGGTCGTTATAGAAGAACATTTATATGAAGGACCGTCTGGGGTTCGTCAAGCGTCCCCATACAACGCTGTTTTTTCGACCATTCGACAAATTTATGACTAGAAGCATCGCTTGAGCGTCTGTGCATCGTTTGGCTATGCGAGGAGAGCCGAAGCATTGCATTCTAGCGCACCTGTAAGGCCTATATTGCTCCATGTATATACAAACGAAATCTAGGTCCTGCGTAAGTGAACACAGTCGAGACCAGACCCCGTTCTTCGGGTCAACACGGGAAGCCGCAAATTTTGCTTTTACTATCGATCGAAGATTTAAGACTTACAGTGGAAGCGTCACGTCACAGAGCTTTTCGACAATTTCTATGGTATCAATTTGCAAAAAGTTGTTTTCTTTTGTCGCTAATGTATCGTATTTTACATTAAATTTTATAGCGTAGAGCCGCAAAATTGTTTTTATTGTCTCTAATGTAACTGATGTGATGCGATATCAATTACAGTAATTGGTCTGGCGAAACTCAAGCGAACAAACTTACTTTAAATCAATCCTGATTCCTTGGACTTACTGTTATTCAAACCAGGTCATCGTATTGCCTTTCTCTGGTCATACCTAAGACTAGAACTGTTCTTGGTGAACGAGATTTTTTGTTTGCTGGACCCAAATTTTGAACTCCCTTCCTATAGGTTCGCGTCCCGGTCGTGGCATATTTCAGAGATTTAAATCTCGGGCTTGTACTGTCCGTGCACGGGGACCTTAAATGGCGTGGCGCCCATTCAAACGGGCAGCGGTGGTGAAGGATCTCACTCGATCAATTCATTGTAAAAATGAGCAGGGTCGAGGCCATACGGTCGCTATATAAAACCTATACATTTACATTTATCTGTTCGTTCTGCTCAGTCGTTCCTGTCATTTCGTTCTCAGCGTACGACTTATCTTTTTTGAAGTTGCTCATTCACCTTCGGCCTCTTTGTCTTGTGGACTGGTCTCAAAGATATTGTTGACCTGATGGTGTTCTGTGGTGTAATGTGATGCAGACACTGCAGTCGGATTCCGACTGGCATCGATTGTTTGTACCGCTGGTTGTTGCATGTGCAGGTGGCATACGGAAGGCAACACCTGTGATATTGGTCAGTATGGTGCTGATGGTGATAGCCGATGTGCTCAGCATCATGGGATATTTGCGTCAGGACTACCGAACTATCGTCGGAGGAGTAGTTTCGATCATATCAGGTAGGAGCGTGATCAGTGGTGGCCCCAGCATTTTAAGTTTGGGAGGCTAAGCCCATGAAGTGACAAAGTTGGGACCAACGTATTTAGAGTTTTATGTAAAGAATTTCTACGTTTATACAATATTGGAAAGAGGATTTCATCGCATGGCATGGATGACAAATTTGGGAGGGAACTTTACATTCTCAGCTGGTGCCACCAAGGAACGTCAACAATTGATGCCTTGTGCTCTAGATACCGGAGACAGAGAAGTTGATACTTGATGGATTTTCTTTGTCGGTAGAATTAGTGCGTGAATATTTGTCCATCGGCTGAATGAGGAATCGTAGGCATCGTGGTTCCGTGAATTTTATGTGATCAATCTCTTGACTTGCTTGCCATGTCTGGGTTTTCTGGTGATCAATATGTGCTTACAGGTGGACTTGTTATTTTTCATGAATCTTAGCTCCGTTTCGGCTGGCGAGCACAACGCTCTATGAGGTTCTTAAAGGGCGCTATATTAAGTGTCTAGATACATACATTTATGCGAGGATGCCAATTCGAACACCGAATTGAACATACAGCTATGCAAAAGGCGGAATTTCCTTTTTTAGTCTATATACGTTATATTCATGTGTACCCTGCACATTTTCTGCGGGGCTAAGCATCGTCAAATCCAATTCTCTTCACCAGTAATTGTCTTATTCTCGTTTTATTCTCTCGCATGCTCCGCATTTTATTATTGGTGAATTTAAAGGGTTCGTAGGAGACGAATTTCCCTCTAAACCCGGCAGATTAGCGTTTAGCTAACATCATGCTCTGCATCATTTCGCCTCATGTGTGATTTTCAGTGGAAGAAAGGAAACTTCTCAGCCAGTGGTTCAAACCATTGAAAATACCATTGAAAATTTCCTACCATACATTTCGCCCCTGAGCTCTTTTCCTCCTACTGCGGTCAAACACAAATCTCATATTGGATCCTTCCCCGGGTACAAACACGTTTTGAACAGTTATTCAGATTTTTAAACAGGCCCAAGGGGCGTTTTATTCTCTCGCATACTCCGCATTTTATTACTGTCTTTTGCAAACAATTTACGTGATTTATCGTGTGTGGCAGTCATTAGAGACGAAATGTTCTTTTCCATCTAAAACCGCAGCAGACAATTGTTATTTGTTATCAGACCTTATAAAAATAAAATTTGATCTTTAGCAGTGTTTTATATTCGTCCTGCATGTGTACTGGTTGTCGGCAATGGAGTGTAACTGCTGATTTTTTTTTGTTTTGCACGCGACGCAGCCTTAAGCCTTGTCTTGGGGCAAATCTTTTACATTTCGGTCGTCAACGACGAAGTGTCCCAGTGGAAGAAGCCGGAGAACGCCGGCGACGGACAGGTCTTTAGCTATGGCTACGGTTGGGCCTTCTACGCCGCCAGCTCCTCCTTCCTCTGCTCCATGATCTCGGCCGTCGGCCACGTCACGCTCTACTTGAGCCGCTACTCCGGCAGCGCCAGGGACATGGTCTTCGTTGTTCCCGGACTCAACACGCGAAAGCTGGCGACCGCTGAAACGCCGCTATCAGCAGCCGCCGAGGCACAGGATACGGAATCACCCGACATCTCCGTAGACCACAACCACAGCGTCATTTTCTGAACGGACGCCTCGAAGGACGGACGGACGGACGGACGGACGGAAATAAAGACCGACGCTCAGAAGGCATGACGGACGGACAAAGAACGGATGGAGAAAAGAGGGAAGGAGGGATGGACAAAGGACGGACGGTAAACAAACGGACGGAAGGACGGACGGAAGGACGGGTGGAAGAAAGGATGAACTAACGGACGGACGGAAAGAAAGACCGACGAACAGAAGGTATGACGGACGGACCAAGGACGGACGGTAGGAAGACGGACGGTCGGACGGAAGGATGGATGGACAGACGAACGGACGGTAAAACAAACGGACGGACATAAGGACAAATGGAAGAACGGATGAACTAACGGGCGGACGGACTGAAGGACATAAGGATCAAAATACGGACTAAAGGACAGCCGGAAGGACGAATTAAAGGACGGACGTACGAATGAACGGAATGTCCAATTGATGGATGGACAGGACAAGACGACTATCGAAGGCTGCTTTAGTTAAAATGAAGGCTGCAGCTGTTAACTGCTGCTGCTGCTGCTGCTGCTGCAGCTGGCTAAATTGACGGCGCTGATGCATCGATTTTGACGACCTAATGTAAACTGTTGTGTTGGCGATCGGTCTTTCCGGACGTCTGTCTTCGTTTTGGTCCGTTGTTTTTGTCTCTCGCCGTTCGCCTCGTTCTGTTTGTTCGTCCTTTCTTCAACTTTATATGCATTACTGGCTCGCTTTCTCTCGCCATCTGTATCCGTCAGTTTCTCGGTTTAACTGTCTCGCTTCCTCTGTCTGTCTGTCTGTCTGTGTGTCTGTCTGTCTGTCTCTGTCGGTCATTCAGTGCGGAGTAAATTATCGCGAATTTCGAAAACGACCAACAAAACCCTAAGGAAATTTTAGGACAACGCTGCGTATACTGAACAATGGTATCTCGCTGAGCAGAAGACATATTACTGTCATGACCCTAAGCCTCCGATCGCTCGTGTCCCTTCGACTCCCGTCAAAGGCATTCAGCGTCATGACTCGTGTCTGTCATTCTGACCTTTTGACTTTGACTTGGAATCAAACTGACTAGGATCTGCTTAATCGGATTTGTCTGGACAAAGCGACGCCTGTGAAGAGTGTAACTTCGGTATTTCGAACTTCGGTATTTCAAACTTCCAGCATTGCTCAGATAACTAAGTCTCTAGAGGCGGGCTCCCACACACACATTGAATGCATCCAATGGATTCCCACCCAAAGTCCATATTTGACAGCATGTCCAGAGTTCCAGGACCGCGTGGCATTGAGGATGAGAAACGGAGATTGTGTTGTTGGATCAACGAGGTTCGGTTATTGATTCCTTGGTTACTGGACGAAACTTGTCTGTTTATGACGAAATCATCAGTTTCTTTCTGTTGCTTTTCATTGTTAAATTTAGTACTGTGAAAACGTCATGAGGTTAATTTTCTGTTTATTGCGACTTTATCGCTTTAAGTTTCTGGCTATAAGAACACTGATCTCTTGACTATGACATCGTCATCTGGGTAATTTTGTGCTGAGACGACATCACTGAATTAATGCTATGAGCGAAGCGTCATCGCAATTATTGACACTTGGATTACACAAGAGTGTTTATGTAAATAAATGTACTCGGTTTTCTATAGCGACCGTATGGTCTCGACCCTGCTTATTTTTCAATGAGTATTTATCGATAGTAAGCCTACAAAAAATTCGGACGAAAACTGAAAGACACCGCGGAATGGCTAATACTGTCGTGAGTGATACGTGGAACGTTTAGACCTGAGGCGTAGATTCACCGATATAAACAGTTAGCAGTCCAAAATTAGAGGGGCCTACTGATTGTATCTGCTTTAGGCCTACAACCCAACTCGTTGAATTCCGAGAAAGAGTCCACCGACAATCTTTCTTTATTGTCAACGATCGGGCTTTGAACCGTCGACTCACACGAATCGTAGCGTAGCGTTAACTTGAAAAAAACAGTCTTGATTTGCGTAATTATAATTAAACGAACTGTTCAATCACAAACCCACGAATCCCAAACATCACCCACCGTATCTGCCACGCTGTCTCCGCCTGACTTTTGGATCTTGACCTGGAACCAAACTATTTTGCCTGTCGATTTTGTTTTGACTGAGCGCCTTTGAATAAGCTGGTTCCCGTGAGGTGGCTTTCGTTGAGCGCTGTAGAAATCTCGGGATGACGAATCTATCTAAGCATCTATCACTTAAACTTTGAACTTAGCACACGACAGAGCACTGCTACAAAATCTTCTGGCCTCTCAAGCAAGCCTTTGCAAGTGCGTTTTATAGGCTGTTTCCCGCCAAGACAGCAGACCAATTCTGACTGACTTAGACCCGACCTTCCCCTATTGCGCATGCGTGGTTTTTTCAAATAAAAACCTGAAATGCGCCTGTGAATAAGCTGGTCTCCCTGACGTGGTTTTCGTTGGGCGCTGTAGAAATCTCGGGATTACGATTCATCACAACATAGGCTTGACGTTTTCCTGCGCGAAGGCAGACCTGATACTGTAAATAAAAACCAGGTGATGTCACAGCAATGCCCGGACACCCTCAATGCGTGTGTGCTAGACTCATCCATCAACCTGAGGCACGTGATCACTGCGTGTCAACTGGTTAAAAGCAATAACTGCAAGCATGCGATCAGCGCATGCACACGCAAATCAATAACTCAAAGACATTATGAATACTTCCAATACACACGCACTCTTAAAACATGTAAGAAAAACATTGCTCAGCGTCTCGTATATTGGATATAAAAGACAGCAGCAAAAGATGATCTCATTTGGACCTCTTCCTTCACCTCGTCCCCATTTGGCATTACCCTCACCATCAGTGGCGAATTTATCTATAGGAGTGGGTGAGGTGGTTAAATGCCGGCACCCCTCAGGCCAGACCCGTGCATGATGGACTGCCAGAATGTGGTGCCCCTCTGGAAATGCCCGTGGCCCTCCCACACAAGCATTCCTGGAGCCGTCACTGGTCCCCATCCTCTTTGCGGACGTCTGCACTCCAACAGAGTACTAAAGCCTAGATTAGGTTACCCTGTTGAGTTTTGCAGGGCTAACTGTACCACGGGGTTAAGTACTTTGATGCTGCCATGTCCAGCAAAGGGACTCTAATTAGATCCCATGCTTACAGACTGCATTCTGTCCGGCTCAGGTTGGTCTTCAAGGCACAGGCTGAACTGAAATAACTATGTACCAAATGCAGATGACACAACCCCTTCTCGTCATCTCCACATTTGGGTGACCCCTCCCTGCCCCTTTCCAAAGGCCAACTGACGACCCCTATAATGGTGCAAAATTTTAATAACCTAAATCCAGAGATTTCTGAAAACATCATCACTTTAATATAACACAAGACCTCAGGTATATTTACTAATTGTATGGCTTTTCAACTTCAATTTTAAACAGAATATTTAACATTCACAAACAATTTTAAAATTTAAAAGGCAAGTTGAAAGAGCAGCAGCAGTCTGTGTGTCAAACACCAATACTGGTACACTCCAGAGTGTAGTGTGGCCAGGATGCTCACTGACCTCAAATGTCCAGTAGTACAACACTATTAAATTATGCAACATAGGTGCGGTGCTTTTGTGTGAATATGATACGCACAACACAAACATTTTCAGTGTCCATCATGTTACAGCCTTTAGATTTGCCAGATAGCTTTTTAGCAGTTCACAAAAGGTGCTATATAAATGCCCACATTCACACACACACATATATATACACACATATATATATATATATACACCCTTATATACATTTTTTCTTTAAAGACAAAACCATACTTGCATATACACATAAATAAATGCTTTCATAATACCTAAAATCACATATTTCTGGCTGATTTGCATGAACACCATACTAACGTCTGGCTGCAGACCACCATAACAGGTCTCTAACGTGGAAAAGAGTAATCACTCCTTACTACCTTCACCTATCTACAGCAGTACGGAGAGATGAGGTTCCGATCTAAAATAAGCAGTGCGTGCTTCCACATGCATACAGCAAAAGATCATCCAACTAGACCACTTAACCCAAGGATAAGTGTAGCTATATACGTAAATGCATATAAGCCTGGCTTTAAAAACCCGTCCAAAGTGCAGTGGGTGTGCAGAAGTAAATTGTGAACACCATGTATTCTTTATTTAAAATGTTATTTGTGCCAGCTATTTACATAAGAAGACAATTCAACAAAAGCTCAGTGACGCCCGTCATCACTCTCATCTCTTGTGAGGACATTTGTTTTTCGTGTGACCTGCAGCAGAAAAAATCTCAGTAAATAACTTTAAACACACATAATTATTAAGTGCCTGTCAAGGAGCTCTTGAAAGCCCTCCTTGCTAGCCTAAATGATGCCAAAGCACAAGTTCATCCGCATATGAAATATGTTTGAATTGTTCCATGAGAGCCTCAATGAGGTTCCAGTCTTTGCTGAGATGTTTGTTGAATTGGGACAAAACACGTCCGTCTGTCTGTCTGTATGTGTAGATGTATGCATGTATGAAGACACTTTTGTCTCTAATGATTTTATTCTTGAAGTGGTGCTTTATAAATGTCAAATTACAATTACTTCATATAGTGCCTTTAAAGTGCCTTTAAAGTGCTGTGCAAAGCACGTTATGCTCAGCAGCATCAACTATGAGAAAGTCCTTGATGCAGGTCTGCACTGACGATGCTTCATCATTAGATAGCAGCTCTACATAAAATCAGAAAAGTAAATAAATGGCTGACCTTCCTCTCCACACAGTCCACATTTCCTTTTCTTCTTTGGAGCTGAACTATCTTCATCTCTCACACCAGATGTCTTCCCACCACCCCTTCCACGTCCAAAGGATTTACCACCCCTACCATTTCCAAAGCCAGTACCACCACTGCCACCTCCTGCACCATAATTACTCGCACCAAATCTTGAGACAGATGGACCTGCAAGTAACCAAATTTCTACATTCATTAATTTGACCTATTCAAAACGAGAATTTAAAATGTTTACAGCAAAGAATAACAAAAAACACTGTAAACCACGATGAAAGTTTGTGCTAAAAAAATGTCAATTTTAAATAACACCTAATCATCAAATGTAATCAAACAAGTCTTCTGACCATCAGTCAAAGGTAACTAAACAAATAATTAGCCTTTCAAAGTAGTTTTCACCTCTTCCTACTGATCAGGACATACTGAATAGTGTGACTTGGCCATATCTTGACCCACTCAACAGAATTAGACTGCTCCATCAGTTACAGTTAATCTAATCTATATCCTACTATTCAAGTAAGTGTAATTTGAGATTTGTATAGCACCTATTCAAGATAAACTCATCAGAGGTGCTCTATGCACTAACGACGTTAAATGTCATTAAGAATAGAACATTCCTCCATTAGTAAACATTGGTCAGACGACTAGAAGAGTCACCAGTGGCAAGCTCGCGTGCACATGCATAATCCAACCAACTGCTTCCCAACTAGAATTGAATGATGACAGCAAGTATTCTAATCTGATCAAAGGAACACCCATTTGCAAATGATGACACCACAGTTAAAATTTTTATGGGCCTGCATACATTTTATTGTACTGCAGTAAACCTTTAAAAACAACAAAATGTTAAATACCAAAATAGGCAGGCAAGTAAATTGGCAAGCAAGCACAAGTAATAGGTAATGAAATAAAGAGATATGAATAAAGAGCATGACAAACTGACCATTTGGGCCAGCACTTGAGTCATCTGACCACTGAAAGAAATTGCATCGTTCCTGACCAAAAGGTTTTGCACATCCGTAGAACTGTCTGCCCTTGTTCGGTCCCTCCTTCTGAACAGTCAATCTGAAACAAGCAATACAGAATCTAAATATCTATTCCAGAACAAAGGCAAGACATTATGGAGGATTAAATTAACTAAACACTTCACTGAATAAAATTCCTTATGGAAAAATTTAAAAAACTAAAGAAAATACTAGAAAGGTTAATTTATCAAAAACATAACAAATCTGGTTGCTATGCAAAATTTATAAAGATACCCCTCCTAACAATTACATAAAAATCCCTTATGCAAAGAAAGAAAACTGCATAACACATATGATTACTGAAATATTATTTATTAAATGCAAAAATTCAGTTTCATCAAATAAAATATAGAAATATCCCTTCCAACAAAAATCCCATAAACAAAACGGAGGAAACTGAATGAATACTTTCTTAAAATCTTCTTATGTAAAATACTGTACAATAACTCTCGCTCAACATTATCCTACAAACTCACAGTTTGGCAGCCTCTCCACAGCCACATTTGACATCAGTGTTTCTTAGATTGGTGCTGGTACTCGACTGATATGATGATTGAATTCTTGGAAAGCTGAAAACAGAATACCTTGGTTGATTTGTTCATCATTAGCCTTATAATACAGTTCAAATGCCCAAGAACCACCCCAAAATAAAACACTTTACTTAGGGGCCATGAGCAGTCGTTAACTCATAACTGTGTAGTGCCACACAAAAATGAACAGACTAAGCAAGCACTCAGTTATGCAGTATCATCAAAATTCTTTTAGAACTGTTATCACACAATTTTTTGGATACATGGGTGCACTACTGAGTAGCAATGCTACAGTTTAAAGGTGATTCTTACATATAGCATAATATAGCATAAGTCACCATTTGCTTTCTTGGTAAAACTGGGGCCCTAGCAGCAGAACAGTCAGCTCCATTCTGGTGTACTGTTTGATGCTTAACACTGGTCCAGCTGTATTCTTGTAATGCTACTTTGTGTCGAGTAAAGATGGTAACTTAAAAAATTAATGGCATATTATATCACGTGGCATCTCACAGATTAAAAGACACCGCATCTCATAATAGGTGGCATCAGTGATGTTAACACTGGTCAGTTATGCAAGCTTGTCATTACAAAAACTAGCTTCTGTCTCACAATAATTGCAGTAATTTATTTGTCGAACTTCATCTGTTACCTGTTTGTAGTGGTAGAGGTTGAGTTGAATCCTAATGTTGCACCTTCATCTGCACTTGTTTCAGTGTTATCAGCCCACAGAAAGAAGTCACACTTTGAGTCAGCAGGCTTGGCACATGCATAGAACTGGCGCCCTGCATATAACGAATGCCCAATCTCTCAGGTGCAGTCCACTTGTATATACAGTATGTATGCATGTATGTATGAATCAAAACACATAATAAAACCCTTTTAACCCCTTCGCTATCATATTGACAAGAAGCGCTGGTCATGCATTACATCCAGGCTGTATGCTGTTATTATGAGCACAGCTCGTCATACATACCAGTCCTCTGTCCTAGGAGTGGCACTGATTATATATTTATTATTTACAGGCTAGGCACATGAAAGTCAGGAGAACATGTTGGGTGTTTTATATAGTTTTGTAGGAGCCTGAAGTGTGAAACTGCTGCAAAAAATTGATGAATCCTGAACATTTATTCTTGAAAATAATGGTTGCAAAATGTTTTACATGAACTAAAGAAAAAGTGCTTAGTAAGTTAGAAGCTAGTGACTCTAGTGAATTAGAAAGTGATATCATGTTACAGCAGATAATATTAGTTCTGACAAACCTAGTGATGAGCATAGATAAGTGTGCAAAAAACTGGGTCCATCTTAGTACTGAACATATATACGAAGCAAAATGGGTAGGCCGACTGAGTATATTCTGCAATTGGTATGGGTAATAAACGAAAAACAAGTAAAACAAAGTAAAAAGTAAAACGAAGAAGAAATAAACTAAATAAATAAATTTGGCTATTTGATTTTTAATATTATGAATCTCAACAGGAAATCTAACGCTGAAACTACAACCGCAACTGTAAAAAATATCATTTCTGCATGTCATATGGTGGCACGTGGGGTAGATTAACTCCACTGGTAACATGGCAGCCAAAGGGCTAACTTACCTCTTAAAAACAATATAGGGTAAAGTATGTATTCATTTATTACACACTTATATCACAACAGCACAGTGAGACACTGACTGAAAAAGACGAAGCAATGACTCATCATTTTCAAAATAGAACAGGTAACTAAGACCAAAGGTCAAGGTTCTTAAACACCATTCCAGAAACCCTCAACTGCAAGCTCCAGTGCACCCAGAACCCATTATTTGTTTAAATCTTAAATTTCTCACCTGTGTTTGGACCCTCCTTTCGAACCGTGAGCAGTCGGGCATCATCTCCACAATGACACACAACGGCATTGTTATGCGAATTGAGCGGTCGTACAACACCTCGTGGAAATGAATTATCGGTCGACTGGCTCGACCCTCCTACACAAACAACAACATCATCAGTTTCTGACGACATCCACTGGGTGGTGATAGGGGCAAATCAGTGGCATACAACACTTGCACCACATCTGATCTGAGCCATACATAAACAAGCACGCAAACTTACATGGGTACTTATACAAGTAAAAACTAAATCATTCATACACTTTTATTTACGCATATAGCAAAAACACCAAAACTCTTATTTAGCCTCTTTAAAAGGTAAATATCTTGGCAAAAGTGACTGCCTTGAAATCTTACAACACACTGTACTGAGCATAACCGTTGATACTACTGCTGCCCAAGTCAGTAAAATATATCACACAAAGGGGGCAACAGAGATTATTGTAGGTCTACAAACTGCTCTGGGTCATTACTTTGTTTTTGGGATGCCCACAGACTTAAGACCCTACTGTAATTGGTCTTAGATTCTGGACATCTGTGTAATTTTCTCTGACTTTGTACAAAGCATATGCAGATTTACTACTTATATTGTAACACTGAAATGTTGCTTTCTTGGTCATGATTTAGTAAATATGCATTGCATTTATATACATATGTTATTTGGCATATGGTATGGCATATATGGTTCTAATGTAAACGCTCCGTTCTGATAGGCTGCTAGACTAGATGAAACACCGTTGCAATTCTTTGAGAGTGCCCAACAAGTAACAAGTACAGGCTGTATCATTTATTTGCCCAGATTGCTGTTACTAGTATATACTGACATACTGGAATTTAATAACATTATCCTCTTCTGTCAGAGCTGACTCAGAAGCCCCAAACAGACGCCTTCAAACCCCGTAGGTTAAATCCTCCACTGCATATTCTAATCTTGTCTAAACTAATCTGGAAACTTTTATAGCACCTTTATTGTAATGAACAAGGCATCAGTCAATGGTCACTTCTAAGGCAAACTGCAATCCAAAACCATATTCCATTGGACACAACAAGTTGAAACCCACGAAGCTCTGAGACTGGAAGACAGGCCATGGATGATAAGCAATCCAAAAACATTAGACTTTAGCCCTAACCTAAATGACATAACAATTACAAAGCAGACAGAAATAGGTAATGAAATCCAGAGCCTTGGACCAGCAACGCATAGCAAAACACCACATATTTATAAAAGTACAAAAATTATAAAGCTGGATTTACTACTTTGGCTTCGTTGATTTGTCACCATCATTCCTGGACCTGTCCGGGGTGCAGTGCTTCCACTAGAGCCATCCAGTTGTGACTGCCTCCATCGCTGATTGCCTGTTCCAGTTGTACTCTGCATGGAATTTATAGGTGAGATATCTTCAAAGTCAGTCGTTCTTCCTGCAGACAGATTGCTGCCAAATCCACTGTCAAAGTTAGTGCGATTCGTACCTGCATTAACAAACATATTAAAAAAAATGCTAACTTTGGTCAGTAAACTCTTCTAAATTTGTCTCTATTTCAAAGCACCAGGTAACATGCAAATAAAATACTTTTTCGATTAGCTAGTCTAGGAAAAGGACAAATGCATTCCTAACCCAACCGTACCTCATCACAAGTCTTGATTAATGAAATACTGGATTATTCGTCTTATTATATCAAAGCATACTCTGTAAGTTTCTTGCAGTGATGCCAAACTGTTTTCCAGGTTAGGTCCCTCCAGAATGTCTGTATTTTGTTACTACATGATTATATTTTGTTTTATTATATTACTATTCGATTCAAAAGTTTTTAATTTAAAGCTGATCAAAATGGCATTTCCAAACACTCAAATAACATACCAATTTGTTATTATTTGATAAGGTTTTCTGTTTTATTTTGTTACCATTTGAATTGAATTTCCTAAATTCAAACCTGCTCAAAAAAAAACAAAGTTTCTAAAAACTTGAACAACACAGGAGACTTGCACACTTACCATTAGAAGTGGCAGTTGATCTTGATAGAGTAATGCCAAGAGCTTCATTGAGAGACTGATCACAGCCTCCAATACAAGACACATACTCATTTGGAATATAAGGCGGAACCGATCCAGGTTTGAACTTAAACCGGATGCGACGAAGAGAACGATTCTCACACTGAAATGCAGTTTTACAGATAACAAGAACTTTATTTTCCAGTTGGGAATCATTCAGAACTTAATTCAAAACTTAAGCATTGAAAAGAACAAACATCAAGAAAGACATGAAAAACAGTCAATAGCAAAACTGTTGTCAGGTCGGGAGCGCCTCTCATGATTTTCTCTTGAAGTTGCAATTACAATTACAATAACCGTTTACAACTGCAGATTACAATATTCGTTAAATTCTGTATTAAAGGTGCAAGACCAGTAAATATTTAAAACCCACAGTCGTACACAAATACACCAGCACCTCCTAATAACATGCTTCACTGTAACACAAATTTTGACAACACGCTTGGCTACGTGGATCCCAAATTTAGTACAGCTTTAGAAAACGACTCTGTTGTAACACAACCTCATCCCACGGTTGTCTTAGATATGGCCTCAAAATAGTGCCATAAGGAGGTTCCAGTATACTGAAAAACTCCTAGCAGTACTTTAAAAATCAAATGTAGCAAGTACCTAACTCAACACCTTAACTGGGGAAAACCTAAAACATTACAAGTTAACTTCCTTAGGTAAGGGTTTAGTAATGGTACCTACAAAAATCCCAGACTTAAAATAGTAATGCTTACCAAACAATATTAATCAGTGCCATAATTAATAATTGGGAGAATGCTTACCAAGTCACAGAAACTGTCATCTACAGTTGCTTCCAAAACGGAAGCCGGAAACCAAAGTGCATTTCGGCAGTTGGGATATCCCATACACGTTAAAAACAGTCTGAGCAACACAAAAATAAACAGACTTGCTAACACTTTTTCTTTCATATTGCCATCATAATCATTATTAAACTTTACCTTTAAGCTCTTAAGCCCCATTCTTCTGACATTAGCAACTATTTGCATGAAAAAAGAGTTGAAGAGCATTTTAGCTGAAGTGTGGATAGACAAAATAGAAATAATAAAGGGAATGTATACTATACAGAAACCAAAATGGTACATTTAAGAAATGCAGACATGAGAACTGAAATAGTATAATACAGGACAAAAGCAGCAAAGGAAAGGCATATTACCCAGCACCATCTTTCTTTGTCTTGATGATCATGTCCTGACCACACTGTGGACATGGACAAACAGGTGCCACCGCCTCCACTTGGTAATCTGGCAGAGCAACCATTTAAATTAAAATCTCTTGTCATAGTAAATTAAAATCACTAACTATACATGTATTCTAAAATGGTAAAATATTAAAGTATCATAACTACACCAAATAAACCACCAACCAAAACGACTCCTTTAAAACATTTGGGGCAGAGACAGGGAGAGTACAGGGTATTTGGGTAAATACTCTTGTATAACAAAGCAGTCAGAGTTCATGAAATCTTACCAAAGGTTTACATGTCACCGATTAAAAACTTCTCAAATACACACAACTTTTTGTAAGATGGTGTAATATCCATTCATGACACAGAGGTTACTCAATATGCAAAGCAATGGTGATGAAGACATGGCTAGAATTTGAATCTCTAGAGAGTCAGGCTAGAAACCAAGTGATACCAAATTCTGCAATCTTAAACATTCTTATCTCACCAGAAAGGGAGTTACAGCAGTCATGGCAAATAAATGATGCAAACCTGTACTCGTAACTTGTTGAGCATTGCCAAAGAACTGTGATAATGCTTCATCTAATTTAGTAGCCTATAAAAAAACAGCAGTTACATTAGAATAACAAATACCATAATTCCATTATACCAACTACAACAGATATTTTCAGCAACACCCAGCCTCTGTTTTCCCCTCACTTAACTACCTACCAGTTACAACAGTCTTCCACTGTTACTACAGTAGTAGTAGTGGTGGTAGCGGTAATAGTAGTAGTAGTAGTAGTAGTGGTAGTGGGAGTAGTAGTAGTAGTAGTTGAACAGTAGTTGAACAGCTATTTGTTCCATACTTCCAACAGTTTTCGTTCATTTTCCTTGGCACAGTGGCTTATCTCAGTAGAATATTCTGCTGGCTTCTTTCAAAAGAGCAGTGTCAGTAATGGAAGAATACGATCAGTGCAACTTTCTTTAAGTAAATGGATAGAATTGCAGGAAATAAATGCTAATCCTTATCAGTTCAAATAATGGCAAAAAAGAAGTTACAAAAATCAAGAAAAACATAAACAAAACATAAATAAAAAAAAAATAAAAAACAAGAGTAAAAAATGTAAATGTGAAAAGGTACAGAAAGCATGGTCTTTTTGGTAATTTTGGACACACCTGGCGACTGGCTTCAACAAACACCTGCTTGTACTTCTGGATTTGTTCCGATAGGACAACTGAAAACAAAAAAAAAGTCTTCACAATCACTTGATGACCAAGTCGTTTTAAAAATTAAGTCATGCAGTGGAAAGACTTATTTTTAAAATCAAAGATACAGATCCTTTAATTTATTATATTACACTGCATTAAACATCCTAGACTTCATTATTTTTACAGTAACAGTTGTTGAAAGCATACAAAGCAAAAGAATTATTCACATCAACTTTACGGCATGTCTAAAAATCCTATAAATATTAACAGGGTTCTGTAGATTACCATTTTTATCTTTCTGGCCATCACAAATTCTAAAAGAAAAAAAACAGGAATCCATCAAGTGAAACAGTCATCAGTGATTATATTACCACTAATGGTATAACCTGATACTACTGCCGTCATTATTCGCAATCCCAAAGAACCCTTCAAAGCAGCAGAGCACTCATGAAGTGAGAAACTGTATCAAATGATATCTCTTCTAGCATAATGGACATATAGTTCCCCTCACTCTTTCTATTCAAGCATTTTTGTCCTCAGCCCAAAATTAAAACTGTGCCAGATCTATCTCTAGCCTCTCAGTCTAAGCGGCATTTATGGCCAGTAGGTTACAAGACAGAAGTATTTGCCTCTAAGGGTTCTTATAAGTCACTCTACGAATATCCAGATACAGATACAAAGACAGTATTAAGTATTAGATTAGTTTAGTAGGTTAATGTACTTAACACTTTTATATCTCACTAAGTCAACCCTCACAATATTCTACTGTTACTCAGTTATACTGATCTGAACTATTCACATCAAAAGCATGGCTTTATACCTGCTTGATGATTTACTTTTACCTAACAGAAATTAAATAAACTTAATATACGTATACATGTGTCCTAAAATTAATTTATAGCAGTAAATTGAAGTTTAAATTCTACAAATTCTGAAGCTTTGAACAGTAGCAGAGTTGTCTGACCTTTTGAGGTCTTGTTCCAGTTCAGCTCTTAAGTTGGGCTTTGACATTTCATAACCCATTGCATCATATCCTGTCAGTTGCAGCAAAACACAAAGCCCTTAGTTCTGGTACTTAGTTCTAAGTACCAAATTTCAAGTATTTGTTTTAAATTTGCAAGGCTTCTGCTAGACTCCAATGTAGCAAGACCAATAAATTTAGAACCTTGGCATGTGGTGTCCATTGCAGCGTGTGCAATATTTGGGTTAAAGGTTAAAGTCAAAGTTCAAGTCAATAGGTTCACAGTTTGAAGTCACAACACAGCCAATAATTCTAAATATTTACTAGCAATGATTTTTTAGTACCTTGTATATATGTAAAGTATATGCAAAGTTCCAAATTCACCAGCTACAGTTGGTCCTGCTGCCCGGATCATGGCCAACTTGCCTAAATTTGCGCATATCTCCACCTCCATGCGTGATACCCTGCACTAGCTTCCGGCTGAGAAGAGAATACGGGTCAAGACACTTCTCACACACAGGACTTTGACAGCTGGCTCAGCTCCGGAATACATACCCACTGTGAGCCAACCAGGTCGTAAAGACCTGCGGTTGGCTGCACATGGACAGCTTTTAGTTTCGTGCTCCCATATGACGTCATGGGTACACCGTGCTTTCTCGTGTGTGGGATCGTCTCTTTGAAACAGTCTTCCTCCAGAAATTCTAACTTCTACTCACTTAACAGTTCAAGAAACATTCTCAGCCCATCTTAAGATGTACCTTTGTGGAACTTCTAGACAGCCATGCCATAACGCTATACAAGGGCTTGGGTACATAAATGCATGTGCATACTGGTATGTAATTGGTGGCTGCTATCATGTTGATAGAATGAGTGAGATACTATCAAATACAGCAGACCTTCAACAAGTCCCATTCCCAATTCACCAGGAACAAATTTTCCGTCATTCCTGACACCAACATAAAGCCGGGACTTTATGGTTTCAATGTGCTCAGCATGTGTTGCATCAGTGCCTAAAAACACAACAGCTCACACTGATTATTAATATTTTATTACTATCTAACATATCTTTAAGGCTTCACTAGATAACATCAAAGCAACAAGACTAAAAACCGCACTACCGTCTTCCTTAAGGTTCACATACACTGACTGGCATTGTAACATTATTGCCATTAAAAGTATCATATGTATTTATCTGGCATTATCAATGCTAATTTGAACATTTAAGTTAATGCTTTTGTACCTTTTTGGTTACTACATATTAAGTGGCACACAAGAAGTGCAGTGCGGAAATTACTATAAGTAAGTAAGTAAGTAAGTATATTCTTCATTAACCAATAGCTAATCGCACAACGGTTTACAAGTATTTAAGAACACAAGAAAACTTAATATGCATACAACATCCTAATAATAAAACATTTACATGTTAAATTATCAGCAGGAGGAATAATACGATCATGGGTGTGCGGCCGTAGGGAATAACTAAGAGTTTTAACCATGACTAAGACATTAAAGATAAGCAAAACAGTGAATAGTACTTCAAGAATTTTTATTAGCAGACCATGTTCCACAACTCATAAGGAATTATTATGAATTCATAAACTTTGAACTTTCATACTGCACAAGCTCAACTAACCAATGCCGTGCTTTTCCATAAGTGCAATAAGGTCAGCTTCAGTCAGAAGTGAAGGCGGTGACGTTTCTCCCTGATTCATCTGAAGACAGATTTCAGCCATTTACCCACGGTTAATAATTTATCTATTCATGTATTACATCAATCAATTGTGCTAAGCAACACTGCATGAATTGTAATCATTTATATAACACCTCTTCTGAAAACTCTCAGAAGCTCTCAAACTGATAACATAAGACAACAATGAAACAGAATGCTCTTCAAGCGTGGGCAGAAAAAACACAGAAAACAGACATGACGGTCATGTCACAGGTCGGCAGTCTGTCCCAGAATGAGACGCCTATCACATTAATGCCATCATGTTGCATTGTGGCATTACTGAACGAAGGAGTAACCAGATCACCTTGCGCTGTGCAGTGAAGAGACAGAAACACTTGATCTTCACAGAGAACTATCCAAGTGGAAGCTTGAACCCACAAACTCTGCATTACAGGACAAACGCTAGGCCAACCATATCAAACAATGTGCAAAAAAATTGGCAAGATAGCTGAAAAAGGTTGGCAGGTTGTTTTGCTAGCACAGAAATGGTTAGCCAAAAAATCTGCTAAAGCTAAAAAATCACTAAAGTTGCAAGCCATAAATTGACGACAATAATCCCAGAAGCAGAAATCAGACCTGCTTTGAACAAAATGAAGGGAACTGTTAGGTTCTCTTACCTCAATTGCTTTTGGTTGAAAAACATTCCCCTTATGAAAAGTTGGTATAACCTAAACATCAGAACTGCATAATTATTTCACCATAAAGCCACAACTTTTTGTAAATTATATTCCACTGCCAAACAAAAAAATTCCAACTTGAAAACGATGCTAAACATTGAAACCATATTCTTTAAACACTGCATACAAAAATGTCAGTGCCATTCAATGCATAATAATTCATATAGAGCATTCTCACTCCAGTGATTCAAAATAAACAAAAAATTTAATATTATTATTATTATTATAAGTTATCATATTATAATATTATTATAATTATTATTAAAATTTACAGTGAAGTACATCAAACACTCTGAACTTATGTACCTTAGCATTCCACTTGTCATAAGGATAGACATCCAGGTAATTCCTTGCTAAAATCATGAGACCAGATAGGGAAAACTAAAACAAAACACAAGCATTCACAATGCAGACTCATTGTTTTATAAGACATCATCATTTAAGAAAGCTAATTCAATTTAATTCCATCGCATTATT
This sequence comes from Norana najaformis, assembly GCA_964023275.1. Classification (NCBI taxonomy): domain Eukaryota; kingdom Metazoa; phylum Annelida; class Clitellata; order Crassiclitellata; family Hormogastridae; genus Norana; species Norana najaformis. The sequence goes on from OZ029919.1 coordinate 23,634,127, forward strand.
CAGGTAATTTGACACAGGTTCTGCTATATTCTCTTCCTATGACTATTTCAGACTTAATTCTGTTACATCAAAACGAAAGTTAAACTGGTTTTCCATTTTGCATAGCTTTCTGTTATTCTATCACATGGCTTTGGATGCATCAAAATGGACAAAAACCTGTCAGAAGTGATACATGCCTTTGAGGTTTCAATACTTAAAACGAAATAAAATTTTCGTCACCCTTATACAACTTCGACTTACTTCACTCTCAAAACAAAGCCAAAACTCAGCTTAGTTACATTATGCCAAACGCAGGTACCAAACTGCAACAAATAACCCAAAAAATAATTTAATGCAAAAGACCAGAAAAAACACATATCATGTAATTAGAATGCTCACTTTTTCTTCGTTGATATCAATTTCAACTGTCGTCTCTTGCCCCTGGGCATCCTGTGAGCAGCAAGCCAAGAAATGTCGGACAACAAACTCATAGATCGTCTTCTCATTTCCCTGTTTACAGAAATGAACCAGTTGTATTTTTACCCAGGATAGATCATCCTGAAACACAAGGCGCTATATTAATTTCCAGAACAATACAAGGTGCTATATAAATGTCCAGAACAATCAGCAAGCCTATGGGTCTATAAGATACAAGCAGTCCAACAACAGCAGAAACTTTAAAGGTTTACTGATTTGCCAACAAATTGTTAAGCAAAGTACTAGGATTCTATCACATGCAAATCTGCAATAAAGTGAGACACAGCTTCTGGTTCTGAAACAAATTACTGAAAACCAGTCAAAACACCAATTTACTCTACAGTACCATATTTTGCAGTACACAGATATATCTAGTCTCTATGAATGTATGGTATGCATAGATGAATCCATATACAACGCCTTATATGTAGCTTATATAACGCCTTGTACAAACCTCACAACTACCTAACAGAATAAGAAAGGTGCATCTTAAGCAGAAAAAAATTAGAGTACATCTGTGTATTCCAAAATACACAAACTATCAGGTTTCACTTAAAGACCAGACTGAGAAACAAAGAGCAAAGAAATAAGAAATAAATAATAATAATAAAACTTTTCTCTTCAGCCAATTTTTGTCAAATAAATGCCAAAAATCAGCAAAACTGATGACTGTTCAGAATACCTGGAGATTGCCTGCATATTTTGTTGGATGAATCGGAGGATGGGCCTGATCAGTTTTATTTCCATTTCTTGGAGTTGGTCCTCGTTCCAGGAGTGCATCAGCAAAAGCTAAAAGAAAGAAAAGTACTTCAGTCATAAAATACAACTCTTCAGAAGCAATGCTCTTTCTTGACACCATTTCTCCTCAAATGTCTGATGAACTTTTGCACTCACTACAGAACAAAAGCAGTTGGCCAAGCCGCAAACCTGAGCAACACTCTTTTATCTTGATAACACGCAAATTTTTATGCCACTAATGACAAATTATCGCACTTTCACAAGCTTCCATGGTTGGTGCTATTCTAGACTACGTCAACATGTTGAGCTTTCTGTCCATTTGACACAAACTTCCCATAAAACTTCATACGGTTACACTCAGTACAAAATGCACTCCATTCTCAGAAGCTTCAAAGATGTCTTTTTTATTCTACTTACACCTGACAGAAACTTTGCTATAGAAAGTAAGTAAGATGATTCTTAAAAGGCATTATAGTAGTGCTTCATTACAATTACAAATTCACTGAAATCTCTTGATAATATTCAAAACAGTTCAAAAGCACATTATTTTCCTATCTGTTAAAAGCAAACTTAAAGCTAAATAGTGATTTCGAATACAAGTAACATTCGTCTGACCTCCCCAATTCGGGTCCTGCGTTTGATAACTGATGAGAGTTCTCAGATCAAAGTCTTTGGGAAACATGTTTGTCTCTGTGCGTGGGTAACTGATGTAGCCCTGAGTGTACAGTTTCTCTGCAATCTTCATTGTCTCCTTGGCACCAATCCGCAACTTTCTCGACGCCAGTTTTTCCAGCTCCTGACCAACACAATAAGACAAAATCATCACACATAATGCATCACAGATTTTGACTGAAAACTATTTATTTCTACTTATAACAGTTTACATATTATTTTATATCTTATGGTTGCTTACTGTTGAAGTTTATAAAATATTTTGGTTACATCACATTAAATTATCTGAACACTGAAGCTGAACACTGTGTGGTGGCTTGATGCAGTGGAGTTAGACCAGCTTCCTTTGGTCAAATATTTGTCCAAAATTACCAAAAAGACCATGCTTTGTGTACCTTTTCACACGCTGGTCCACATCTATGGAATTTACTACCAAACACCTTGCAGGACCCTTCTCTTTCACCTACTTCATTTTGCAAACAATTGAAGACATCTTTTTCCAGCTACCCATGCTTCTGAGATGAATTCATAAGTGTAATACAAGTATATGATAAATAAAAATAATAAATTATTTTACTCAAATGTCAATGGGATCATTAGCTTACCACTGTGTCAAGTGCAACTGGTCTCCATTTTGACTTTGGTTTGCTAGTAACGTCTACAACTGTTGCCTGTGGTTTCTGCATAGACAAAAGAAAACTTCAAAATAAGTGTCTAAGAAAAGCTCAGACAAACCAGTAAAAGTATAAACTGTAGAGGTTACACACTCATTTACAAACCTCTAAGAAATTCCTCAGAAGAAATGACCTTTGGGTTACCCGATCTTTCAGCAGAGGCACAATATGACACTTTTTAACTATCATATCCAAGTTAAGCAAGCCACGAGTATCATGGATTGCTCAACTTTGCTGGGTTTGCCAGCATCGTGTCCATAGGATCAAGCAACTACAGAATGTTTGAAGAAATTTCATATTGAAGAAGCAATAATAATGCACTCAAACAGGTTTCCTGAATCTTGCCAGAACTTCCCATGTTATACTTTTCATTTCTTGGCCCTTACCTTGTGCTTAAGCTCAGTCATGAAACTTTGTAAGCTATTTAGTTACAGGTACATACACCTGCATTCCATGTATAACATTAAGAGACTGTTTCATGCAAATGAGTTGTTAAACAATACTTGAACATGATGATGATCAACAATAATGACAACTTAGTATACATGTTACCAATACATATATCATGCATTGTCATACATGTAACCTAAGGGAATCATGAGAAAAAGCTATAGTGTCATAAGCCTTACCTCAAGGCAATGCTGATAGAGTACAAGGCATGCCAAATAGTCAAACAACCTTTGCCTGAAAATTAAAGAAAAATTAACTGATAGAACTCCACTTTGATCAGTTTCAGATAATTTCTTTATACTGAAGCTTGCTTGCTTAATTACTTCTCAACTTATTGCCAGCAACAAGATGCATTTGTCTGGTACACAAACGCCCTGTTTGGAAATGTACCACCTGAAAATTACAGGAAGAAAGTAACAATGGTACGAGTGCACATATTCACGCATGCATCTGGGTATTCATTTGTATGCACCAGAATACATGTACCAGCATGTATATAGGCACTCAATATAGTGCCCTTAAAGTACCTCACAAAAGCTAGCACCTTGGCAATATGAAGAATATATCACATAAATTTCATATTTGAAAACCAAGCCAAATTTTCTCTAACAGTGAACACCAGATCTCCCAGAAACAATAAAGACCCATAAAATGCATTCTTAAGACTTCCGACCTTTTCCAAGTGAATTCCACTTCCCCTTCATCTGAGTCATGGAAAACTAAAACAGAAACCACAACAAGAACAGTATCCAAATTTTTGAGTTAAAAAATCCACTGTAAGAGTTACTTACAAGTGTAAATTGTCATTACAGTGTAAACATTTACTTGCTCAGTATGTATTGCAAGTGTGAGTTCTGAATTCAGGCTAAACATCTGAAAAGAATGCAATATTTTAATGACCTCTGATCTTCCAGAATGGTTCTGGAATAAACGCCTGCACTTGTTTGTATCGTTCCACAACAAACCCAAGTGTCGGAAACTGACAACTGCCGTAACTGATGAGCTGATCAGCCAAGACATCGGGAAAAACTTGCTTCAGTCGAAGTGTTTGAAAGCGTGTAAACGCTGCTCCTAAAACGAACAGAAATGAAAACTTAAAAATTCTTTACTTATTTACCTCAGAGCCAAGTTTTACCAATGTCGAACTAGTTGTAACTACCCAGTTTAAAAAAATCTTTTTATGTTGATAAATACACATAACTACAAAGCAAGAAGACAATTTGAAAGGTAGATTTCACTTTAATAAATTCATTTTGTACGTTATCGATCTCTGTCAAATATAAATGCTTCAAAAAATTCTAGATATTTCCAATAAGATGCAGCCCTCTAATTTCATGTAAAAGACACCAAATTATAGACTGGAAAATATGCAGAGTTAGAAAAAAGGGATCATAACAGTGAAGTCTCCAGATCTCGATCCTTACCTATTCGTAAGTCTAGTTCTTGTCTTATGTCAACAGCATCATTCACATTCTGATCAGGTGCTCCTAAGTTGCTAAGTGCTCGAGTCACAGCCCTTCAGCCACAAACAAATTCTTTTAAATGGTAACTCATACAATTTCCAGTAATACTTCCTTTACTATTGTCTGTGATTATTACAATGTTGTAATGTAATCTAACGGAAGAAAAAAATTTATACAGCACTTTAACATAATCTTGGCAGAGGTGTTCCTGGCTTCAGACAAGCTAAAGAATTGCACATCTTGAAAGAAGGAAAACAACATGATCAATTGTAATTAAAACTTCACTATAACCTCAAAAAGCTAAGTAGCACAAAACATTTCAGCTTATCTTAAGTCCCACCTCTTTAGATCTGTTAGACAACCAAACACTAATTAATACATAGCTACACTTTTGAGAGGTTCCTAAAAGGCACTATCTAACTATCCACATATATACATACCAATATACACAAAGAGGTTATTTATAGTATTTGTCCAGAATGTCTTCTGTATACTGAAGCAGGACATTCATAAGATGCTCATTTCCTTTATTAGGTCCTAGATCTGTAAGGGACAAATCTCAAAGTTCTGTACATGGTGCCAATGCATCACAGGAATTTGTATCTTACCCCCAACTCAACAAACCCACAAGTATCGGATGACAAGGCAGGTATGCTACTGGTCAGGGCAAAGTATCACATCTGACTATTTAAAAATTAATACAATCAACTTTCTAGTTTCTAGTTTCACAGGTAGCCCAGCTGGACCAAAAACCATCATTAAAAATTCACTTATGAGATTCATCAGAAATAAAAGTATTAAAACTGCAGATAAGAAAACAAAAGAATAACTGACAAGCTTAACCAGTAACAAAAGATAAAACACCTCAACTCACTGCGGAGTAATTTCAGAAAATCTTGCTCTGTAGACTTTCAATGACTGCTTGACTGAAATATAAATATGATTATAACACAACAATAAATAAACTGATACAAAAATTGCTACTCGTACAGATAACAATTATTTAAACAACACAGGAGCAAACATTCACATCAAAATATGTTAAATGCTAAAATCTGCAGGTTATTCAACACCCTGTGTATCAGTTCTGTAACTCAAATGAATGGAAAAATTTGGTATTTCTTTACCAAAGATCTGATAGTTACAGATTTGGTGCAGTCACTAAGTGTAAAGCAGGTCTATGCTAAGTTTAAGCTACAGTATTCAATTCCTGGTCAAGACTGAAATTTAATTTCAGAAAACATTTATGACCTCATTAATTATACAAACAAGATCTGAAATAAATGCCAAATCTGAGGTGCATACTAGCCTTCAAAACCTTTACAACGACTTGGAAACGTTTTCATGTTTTGGTTCGATAACTTACCAGTTGTACAAACTTTGATGACCTCAAAGCCAATGTTTTCTCCTTCTCGATCACAGTCAGTCCAAATAATTAAAATCTGGCAGCCTCTGGCTTCTCGTTCTAAAGTCCTCTGCAACAAAAAACACATACTGGATTATCAAAAAAATCCAACAGTTACAGTTAGAAGGCATCATCTATTAAGTTAATTCAAAGATCACACCTTGACACCCTGAAAAGACACCTGATTATGCGATTTGATTGAAATTGGTTTTGGTGTGCATTTGACACAGGTGCAATAGAAGTTACTAATTAACTAATTAACTAGATCAATCACATATTACAACACATAACAGACAACTGAAACCAATATAAACCACACAACTTACACCCAAAAAAATACGAAGTGCACTTAAACAACTTAACACTACACAAACAGCACTATTTTAAAGAAAAAATTGATAAATACCATAATGTCCACATAGTCCTGTGGGCACTTCTTTTCTACAGGTGCATCAAAAAGGGCCACAGGGCTACAGCCATACCTACAAGAAAACACTGCATGAGAAATACAAATGGAATTCATTATAACGCTGTCTTTGAAAGTCAAATCGTGAACCACCTTAAAACAAGGTGTGTAATAATAAACCATCTTAAAACAAGTTTGTGTAATAATGAGCTAATTTCTACGGCTGAACTAAGTTTAGAACCAACGTCTCCAATAGAGTCATATCACAATTCATGTCACAATGAAGTGTGTTATAACAAGTCTCAAGTGCAGCTTCAAATAAACTAAATTCATCAGTAACTAAAGTATCTGCATTTCCCAGACATCAATGATCAACTGATAAGATTAACTGCAAATCAAGGAAGCACTGATAGTTCTAGCCACTGAAGAGTTTCCTGAAGCAGTGCAACATAAAAGCTATTTACACTACAGTACAATCAACAAAGCCAAAGTATTGGTTCATATGAAATATAACCTACACAACAACAAAACATTTTCTTTATCAAAACTGTTTAGAACTCAAACCTCCTTTACTCTTCAATATGATAGACATTAAACATAAAACAACATTCATTAGTAAGTGTAATTCATTCATTCAGTAAATTTATTAATGCCTCTTCCAGCTATCCACTCAGAATCACTCTCAGCGACAGCTTTCAAGGAATAAAAACAGGTGCATGGAATGTCTCAATTCAGCTGATGTAGCTCTAGAAGAAGTCCTTTTTCCATGGATGGCCCAATCAGTGAGAAAGCCCAATGCTCTCCCTAATCTATTCTAATCTGGCAACTTCAACAGCACCATTATCATGATGCACAAGGCATCAATTGATGGTCACTTTTAAGCAAAACCACATTCCAAAATCACACTCCACTGGGCAGAACTAGTCAATAATGCATGCTGCATTGTTGTAGCATGTACAGAGGGAACAACCAATTTGCCCGGGTCAAGGAGCAGATATTCCCCCCCGCCCATCAGACCCAAAGCAGGACGAGAAAGTTCCTGTAAACAGGAAAGTGCACTATCCATGTTATGCTACCAAACCTCTACTAAAAGCTTAGCACATATATGCTGTGGGAAGACATGTGTTTGATATCTGCTTTTTAGAAAAGCATACTTTCAAATTTGAAAATGTACATACCATTTTTTGTATTGACCGACAAACTCATAGTTGAGCAAATGGCCTGACACCGAGGTCATTGTCATTTGACAGTTCTGATTAAAGATGGTGTAAGGAAACTCATAGATTTTGTTAAAACGTGAAAATCCTTCTCTCTGAAAATTAACCAAAAAACGTTTTTCAACAGATTTTATGGTAAACTTGTGCCAAGACATGAACAAAATAGCATATAGTATAATTTAGCATATTGAATGATAACCTTGCATTGTTATTAATCAAGTGGTTCACAAGAATAGATGTGTTTGATAACTGATACCTTGGAGTATCTGCCTCTGGACATAATATCCGCAAGAGATTTTGCTGCGTCGTTCTTTTCCGCAACATTAAGCACCCGAACCATCTTCTCTTCAACGGAGGGGGTGCTTGAGGCGAATTTCACAGAAGTCAACAGACATTTGATGGAAAGTGAGGTCCACTTAAACAAACTCGGAAACGAAAACCTAAACATGCCCGAGAAATTACGCGACACGTCATCTAATCTGGTTGAGAAGAGTCAAGAAAATGTGTATAAACTTAATTAAATTCATTTATCTGTAACTGCTGATGTAATTTTACAATTCCCAAACAAACTACCCGCGATAAACGCCCGCCATTATTATCCCATGTTGTTACTTAAATATTCCAATGATGTTAGATACAAAATGCTAGAAAGACCACTGCAAAGCCAAAAGGAAAGTTATTGGAAACTAATTATTTAGCGAAATGAACAATTCCTGCCAAGAATTAAAATTATTAGATTTCAAAATATTAATGAATTGTATAATATTGTCCGATTTAAACTATTCAAAGATATTTGATTTTAGAAAGTTTTCTTATTACTTAATTCGCCTCGTAATCTAGCTCTACGACTCCTTACAGGATCCAAGATCTCCCGTCAGATGTCGTGTAAGGTACAGTGGTAGAGATAAGCATCCATGACATACGAATGTGTAGTTTGTTGCTTCATTATTATTCAACAAGTGCCTTCAGAGGTGGGAGGACGTTTTGAACGCTGTTTAATAATAATAATAATAAATAATAATAATAACAACGACGACGACAACAATAATAATAATAAGACGATTTCTAGAGCGCCGCAGTGCAGTTTCAGTTATCGCGTTTTATTTTAATCTTGCGTAAACTGTGTTTAATTTGCAAGCAGACTTGCCAAAATTAAGCTACGCGAAGACGTCGGTATTCTCTCTGTTTTGCTTGAAACTTGTATTTTGTATCGTGCGTTGCAAAATGTCGGTGGGAATCGTTCAGGATACTTCTCTGCGCGTGACTATAATGCGACAGTCTGCCTCGACGAACGCACATTTCCCATTTTAGCTTAATTTAAGATTAGGGCCAATTATAAGTTTTGTGCATTTTAAACAATAAAATACAGAATCTCCGGAAGCGCAGTCAGTGAAAGCACCATTAATGTGCGTATGGAAATTAGACGATGTATTTGGGTACTCGTGCATTATGGAACGCTGACTGAAATGTTCGATACGCATTATTGCATTGTAATAAATAGAACAGTGTATTGTATTGAAAGCTTTCGTAAATTTTAATTGAATTTTATAAATAGGAAGTCAACAAGTTTGATTATGTGAAGTCCAGCGTGCAAAGCTGTTATTCAGAGCCTTGTAATGGAGCGAGTAGCAATGCATTCTGAGGAAAAGGTGAGGGACTGTTTACACATCTTTAATCAATGCTTGATAACTGTGTTCTGTTTTGCCTAAGCTGGACTGGGAGCATTTCGGAATAGATGCTATATATATTGACAGAGCAGATGCTATATATACATTTCAGAGTAGATGCTTTATATAATGCTAGGAGCATTTCAAAGAGGTGCTATAAATATTGAATTAATTATTAACCAATTGTTCTCAGCATTATATGTTCAAACTTTGTCACCCAATTTAAGCCAGGTTACCAATATTTCTTCTTGTGTAAACTGTCTTTAACTTGCTTTTGGTTCAACCTGGTGAAACTGACTCAGACTTCCGTTTGTTTGTGTTACTCCTAAATCGTTACAAATAACATTACTTCAGATTATATGTTGTATATGTGTGATTGTATATACTTGTGTGTGTGTGTATTACCTATGTATGTACGTATAGGATACTTAATATGGCATCTCATAAAAGCATTGCTTTATGTGTTTACATATGTGTGCAGTAGCATAGCTATGTGCCAGCAGAGCCCACAACTGAAGAGGGCCTGTGCCTGAATCTGAAAGAAAGGGGGCCCATCAAAATGATAAATTGCAAAACAGGCCCATTTGAGTCATCTGTGGGGCACCCAAAATAAATTATGCTACTTTATGTGTCTATCATTATGTATTTATGTAAGTGTGTATGTGCGATTGTAGGAATGCATATGATTAAATGTACGAGCCAAGCATCTTGGCATTTCTAAGAAGTGCTGAATATTCAGGACTTTTTGATTTGTCCATCACTGTTCTACGAAAAAGAAATGAGTGCCTCCCTTAACTTTCAGAACAAATGTAGGAGACTTTACTTGCAATGCTGATTAAATGGACTGTATTAACTCCGTTTTTTGGTCTTTTAATTGTAGCATAACAATGCAGTTGTTGAACCAGAAAATGAGGATGATGGGTTGTCAAGCGGAGACAGTGAGGATGACTGTGGAGTGTTTGATGAGGAGGAGGAGGAAGAGAAGCAGGAACCAGACACAGCGATACAAAGTGACAAGGTGGAATCAGAGTTGGGTCAGGGTGCTTGTCATGAGGTGGATTATATTGAAGGAGATGGAGAGCTTCTTGACAGGGATGACAGCCTTGTTTTGGTGCCAGCAGTAAAGGATCCAAAAAGTGGAGAAGTGAATTTAGTGGATTGCAAAGTGGAAGATGCTTTAGGTAAGATATTTAAGCCTCAGTACAAGGCATAGGTACCACACTTGTTTGTAAAACTGCTATAGAAAAACTGCAGAAGTTGTTCCCAAGAGGAAGGGTCCATTCAGCTGAGGTGCAGACAAGACCACAGCAGTCTTGTTCCCTAAAATAAAAGCTGTTAACGATAGGTAGCAGCAATGGAAAGAATGATATTGTTAACTTTTATTGCATTACCTGTTTTGAGGAAGCTATTACAAACTCTGTATATCTGTGTTGTTAATGTTACCAGTATAGTACATTTAATTTAATCTACATTCAATGATGAGTAAAATACTTTTGTAAAGTATTTAAAATAGTATGCTAAATACGTTTGAAGTATTTAGAGTACCATTCTAAATACATTTCTGTCTACAATTACAGTTGATTGTGCATATGTGGCGTACATTATACCTTATGTTAAATTTACCAAGTTAAACAGACAGTATTTTCTGGTGTGGTTAATAAACCACGGAATGTAAACGATATAAGTTAATAGTATAATTATGTAAGAAATGGAAATAGCAAAGCATGTTATAAGAAAGGTAAACGGCTATATACTATCTCTGGAACTATGTTTTACTGTTTCACTGCTTTCTGTTAAACCCCTTTGCTAATGAATTCAAAGCTAACTGTTATCTGTAATCTGGTACAGTGCAGTTTTGTGTTATGTAGATTGTTGTATGAACGGGTCACACATAAATGGGACAGCACTGTAGTTTCTTCAGTAATTGATGAAAGGATTAATAATAATCTGTTAGCAGCAGATTGTCTTTCTATGTGCACAGATGATGAAGATCATGCTGAGTTCATTCAGTCTTTGAAAGTCTGGGGTAATGCTGACCATATCGAACGAGAGTTAGTGAAGATGCCATCTGCTGAATCTGCGGTTGATGGTCAGTTATACAGAGCGAAAACATTTGTGATAAGAAATTTTTAAATAGTTCGTTTACTAAAACTGTATAAATATAATCTGGTTTTGAAATCTTGTTTCAGTTTAGGTACATTTTAGCATTATGAAATTTAATCTAATCTTGCAACTTCTGTAGCACCACTTTTATAATGCACAAAACATTGTCATTTCCATGTCAGCCATAGGCCATTTCACTGAGGAGATTACAAAAGCTGACAACATTCCACCCTGTGTCAGTGGCTGGGAAGAGGAACACTTCAGCACAACTCTGCTGTGTAGGGTAAGGGTTACAGAAGTGTTATGCATTATATAACTGTATATTATTACTTAATTAAACTTCTGTGCATCAGTGGATGTACAAGAGAAGCTAAACACTACTCTAAATCAAATCTATTCTAATGCAACCTTTACACAATACAGTATATGCAACATTTTGCTGGATTGAATGGATTGCAGTGCATTGTGGAAATGGTCATGCTTCAGAGAGGAGCATGCTAGCAATGACTTTATTTTATTGTGTATGTCAGTATATATAGTACTTCAGAAGAAACTATTCAGGGGCATGTCAACCATCAGAATCCTAAGGAAATATGTGAGTTTTTTTAAGCAACGAGTTGCAGCAGTCCTCAAAACCAGTTTTTACGAGTTATACACTAAACTTGAAATGTTGTTGATGAAGAGGTAGAAACAGTGAAGCGAGATTGTAAGAGTTTTACTAATAAATGATTTCTGTTGCAGAAGTGAAATGTGCGAGAGAAAATCGTGTGATCACTGTGTATCCATTTAGTCTTGAGGACTTTAGTAATCCAAAATTCTTAGCAGCACTTCGGGAGAAGGGGTGTGAGGAAATCCGGCTTCAGTTTGTTCGCCCCGAAGGAAACACAGACGATTGGGCTGGGTATGTGTGGCTTTAAGTTGGAGTAGATTCTGTTTTGTGACAGGAAGGTTTGGAGTTGGTTTATGTTTAACTGGTGATCAGTAAAGGATCTGAAATCTGAATCTAAATGTGTCAGGGTTGTTTTTCACTCAGTTGCTGATGATCGAGTTAATTATAGTGTTTAATACAAACATGTAAAATGCTTGGTGATTGCTTTTCTGAGGTCCGTGGCAATGATTTAGGTAGCATAATTAATCTGTTACATGTAATGTAGTATAATTCAACATCTTAGTTGTGTTAAATGTTGTTCCATGATTATTGTAAGAGTAATTAGAAATTTATATAGTGTCACTTCAGGAGAAACTAGAGATGCTGTTTACATTAGCCTAAACGCTGTTAAGTGTAATTAAGAGCATCATTTGGCAAGCAGCGCTCAGATTACTAGAAAACTCACCAGTGGTGACTAATTAAATATGAATGTGGATGATGTTAGATAAAAAACAATGTAATACAAAAGAAGAAGAGCAGAACCTTAAGCTAGACCTAAAGGCAGCGACGGGTATGAAGTGTTAGTGACTTAATTTTTCTTAGCCTCAGCATACGATGGCCATTCCGCTCCTTCACTGCCTGATCTTCCTACCAACAGTGTATGGTCAGCTTTCTCATTACAGCTGAGTTTGCTAGGGGATACAACTGGACCCAAAATCTCGAAACAAATTTCTACCATGGAGGGGATATATAATATAATCAAATGTTTATACAGCACTGCTTCAAGGATATACAAACCACAAAGATGCTGAAACACACCATCGAACTAAATAGTTCAGGCCGTTGATGAAACGTGTTACAAACTAGCCTATCCTGCACAGAGAATCTCGGTACTAGTTTGGCAAATATCCCTTCTGGGGAAACTCCGTGTTGCTCCCTTTTGGCTACAACCTTTATTCATATCGTTTGCAAGATGGCACCAGCATTACGTGTTGTCTCTTCGGCATGTACTAAAATGTGCTGTATGACGTCATAATGTCACCTTAATGTACTATATGGATGACGCATGTGAGGCTGTTATTATATAGATATCAGCAGGTCATGCAGTTCTTATTCTTGGTTAACTCAGCCTACTAAATTTTATTGTTATTTTAACAATTTCCCGTGTTTATTGACAGATTACATGTGGTTAAATAACTGAAATTTAGATAATTAAACACTGACTCTGGCTTCTTTACTTTGAGGATTATTGTTTTCACATTATGTTGCTGCAGGTTTCTTTTGTTGAACTTTTCATCTGTGTCTTCTGCATCACGAGCTGCTGAGGAGCTGAAAAGCTTTCGAGACGACATTGAAGTCAAGGTTCTGCTACAGGGATCTATGAGCTCTCGTAAGTAATGATTCTTGCAAATGTGTATGTAATACTATGTATCAAAGCATTTATACAGTGCCTTTCAGAACCTTTCAAAGGTACTGCACACTTGGCTGTATAAGTGACCTTTAGGGGATAGAAGTTGGGACTTAAATTGATGAGAAATTTACTTTGAGTTTAGTCACAATAAACAGTTTGTATTTGCAGTGGAAAATTGTTCCTAGAGGAGGCTTGGTGTGTTTAAGTTGATTTGTAAAAGTGGAACATGATAGTCGGCAGAGCCTGTTATGGTACTCTAGCACATGAATTGAATTACTAAAAGCAATATGTAAAGCTGAGAGTAAGTGTAGTTAAGTGATTGTGCCAGATTTGAGTCATTGTCTGTATAGTTTTTGCTTATAGAAGCCCATCTTCTATTCTCTTTAAGCCTGTCAAATTGATTATTAAGAGACTAAAATTTCACTTCGAACAGTGCTTTCTGGGTTTTTATGAAAAGTGCCACAGAAGAAGTCTTTGAATTATGTTTATAAGATTCTTTGTCATTTAAGTTGTTTCGTGAACAGGAACTATTTTTATACTTTCTGTAACAATTGTAGGTTTTAATATCACTGGACAACAAATTTTTACAAAAGTCATGTTACTGAAATGAAATTAGTCAGTTCTTATCAATTTGTATGTGCTGAACACGAATATGACAGTGAAAATGCCGAATTGGCTCTAGTTTTTTTGTAATCTGAAATGAAGTAATTTTATATCGCACAATGCATGCCAATAGTGATACACTTACAGTTAATATTTGTAAAAACCAGGTCATAGACTAGTTCTTAGATTTTTTTGCCTGTCTCTTGTACAGCTGTTCGGGAGCATCTCTGCGGAGTGTCCAGCAGTAGTCAGCCAACATTGTAGTGGACCATTTTCCCTGGTACCTTTGCTCCATTGTTGCGATATCTTGATGATAACGTTCGCCATGTTCGTCACTAACCATACCACAGTTGTCAGGGAAGAAATCCAGATGGGAATGAAGGAAATGCATCTTCAGAGACATATTGCAGCGAAATTTCTGGTACTGCTTGAGCATGTATTCTACTAGTTCCTTGTAGTTTTCTGCCCTAACATTCCCCAGAAAGTCTGTAGACACTAGACGAAAAGCATTCCATGCTTGTTTCGCATCACCCTCCAGCAAGTTGTTGAAGCGGTCATCTTTGAAGAGTTCTCTAATCTGAGGACCCACAAAAACTCCCTCTTTAATCTTTGCTTCGCTGAGTCGAGGGAATTTTTCATGCAGGTATCGGAAAGCTGGCGAAGTGCGGTCCATGGCTTTCACGAAGTTCTTCACCAAACCTAGTTTGATGTGAAGGGGTGGTAGTAGGATTTTGTGAGCCTCGACCAGAGCTGGGTGCTGGATATTCTTCTGTCCAACTGCCATGTTTTGTCTGGGAGTCCATTCCTTCCGCACGTAGTGCAACTCTCTTGCTCGGCTATCCCACTCACACAAGAAACACATATATTTTGTATATCCTTGCTGCAGTCCCATTAAAATGGCAACTACCTTCAAATCACCACACAGGTGCCATTTGTACCTGTTATAGTCAATGGAATGCAGTAGCTGTTTTAGGTTATCGTAAGTCTCTTTCATGTGGACAGCATGCGCTAATGAAATAGATGGAAGACGGTTTCCATTGTGCAAAAGCACAGCCTTAAGACTCAGTGTTGAAGAGTCTACAAAGAGTCTCCGTTCTTGTGGGTCATGAGTGATCTGTAAGGCATTCATGAGGTCGTCAATATTGGAACAGAATACCAGATTACCTTCCTTCATAAAGAAAGGTTCCAACTGCTGATGGCGCTTTCTATATGAAGTAATTGTGACATCTTCTTCTAGAAGATTCCATTGTTGGAGTCTTGATCCTAGCAATTCTGCCTTGTTTTTGGATAGGTCCAAATCACGAACAAGGTCATTTAGTTCTTCCTGTGTTATTCTGTGTGGGGTTGATGATGCACCACAGTGAAAATCGGGATCACTGCACGCTGACGGACAGGAGAAGAACATGTCGGCTCACCCTTGTCCTCATCAGATGAATCAAGGAAAATATATTCTGCTGGAGGTTCTGGAATAGGAAGTCCATCACCATGTGGAACTGGTCTCAATGCTGACGGAATGTTTGGGTAGACTATTGTCGACTTCTTTTGCTTCGTTATTCCACCGGAAAGAGGAGGAACCAAGCAGAAGTAACAGTCATCTACGTGGTTGCTTTGCTCTCTCCACACCATGGGAACTGCAAACGGCATTGATGGTCTTTTGCCATTCAACCACTGTGAAAGCTGTGTTGTACATGTAGCACAGCATATATGCGGGGCCCATGGCTTGTCTTGGTCACCAACCTTGCATTCGAAGTAAGCATGATATGCCTTCTTGACTTGATAAGTGATACTTTTCTTCTGGTTGGCAAATGTCACTTCCCCACAAATGTAACAAAAGTTGTCCACAGTATTTACGCACTTCCGAGGCATTACTGTTCTGTATTGTATCTAAATGGATAAAGTAATAATAGTTTTATAAAACAGTAACTTAAACTGTCTCGCACAAAGTCTGTAATATTGTAAATGCTCAACCGTTCCGACTCGCTTTATATAGTACACTGCTGACGTCATCTTACGTCAGCAGCCGACTGGCTGTAGTTTTACATTGCATCAGAAAATGACGTAATCAACTGTGCATGATGTGTCCATGATGGGATTATGCAATGAGGTGGAATATTACATCATTCTAGACTTATTTAGGATATTGTTGCAGTCCTACTGCATAAATTTACATGGTGAAACATAAAAAATGAACTATATGAAATATTTTCAAAACGAGAGCCAATAAAAAATTTTTATGGTTATATTCGTGTTCAGCACACCAAGATGCTACACATTAGGGCCTTTTCCAGTCAGTAACGATTTCTATGTTGACCAGTGTATTCGAAGATGGAAGGCATCAGTGAAAGGAAAGCGTAAGTCTTGTATGCTGTGAAACAAATAACTTAGAAACTAAAGTATTCTTTTTATTATTATTATTATGATTATATTACATTGATTATGTGTGCAAGGTTAGTACATCTGAATCTGAGGCATGAAGCAGTTGTGTGTGAAGGACTTGCTCAGTGTCCCTACGCAGTAACCGTCTCGGGAGGCTCGAACCCGTACTCTTCACAATACAGGCAGAGAGCTCAAACCAGTTGATTACCTTGTCCCATACACATTCTAAAGTAATTATGATCAAACATTAGTCCAAGCAGTCTGTATGCATTCTTTTGCATAATTTTTCATTAACTTCTAAAGTCTAGTTGTATATCTATTTTAATTTTCATCTCTGTTTATTTATTGCCAGGATTTTTCCTCTTTGCAGCTCACATCTTACATTGGCTTTGGTTAATAATAAATTTATTTCTTCATCAGTTGTTCAGTGTACAAGTTTCATGTCTTGTGCTTTAACGCTGAATAATTGTAAAATTAGTAATCCATTCCATAACGGTTATTGTGTTACAGCCGTTATTCTTGCATGATGGCATACCTTTAGCATTAGCAACTCTGTTCCTTAATCTTTATAAGCGTTTCATGATTATTTAGCAGCTAAAACACTCTTATATGCTAGATAGCAGTTTCATTTTTTGTCGTACCAAATCCTGCTCTGAATGTGCTTTGAATAAAGTAGATGAGAACCGTGCTTTCTGAGTTTTTATGTTCATTGCAGACCGTTGGTGCGATGGACTGCTAGTGGTTAAAAACATTGGGGAGAGTACTACAGAAAGCAAGCTTTCCACTCTCTTTCCTGGTGCCAGCATTCTTTTGCATAGAGAATCTAGCCCCACTTCTGATGGGGCTCTCAAAGGGTAAAATTACCTGAAGCTTGATTCCAGGTTTTACCCGATGACAGTCTAGTCATTTCTGTTTGTTATGTAATTCTAGCAATTATTACCATAATGCTTAAAATTTTTGCAACTATTTATAGTAACTATTAGTCTATTAATCAACTATTAATTAGTTGAAAGATTTAGCTTTTCCATAAAATCATTGATTTTCTTTAATCTCTGACTTTGTCTGAGCTGTCTAGCCGCAGCAAGACTTACATGAATCGTACACTGCTGTTATTTTTGCATGGCCACCTTGACCCATGGTTCACTGACATGCAGTCGCTGTGACTTTGGTTCCAGATGACTGCATGTTTTAAACTTACTGTACGTAAATAACATGCCAGACATGTTTCTTTTATATCACTGTTTAAATCTGATGATTTTGTGGCTTTTCATCAAATTACCAGAGATGCTCTCAGCTGATGAAACACTGTTACCTTGCCTTCACGGTCCATTCCGGATGCTAACAGTGATTTTTGTACATCTGTTGTTGTTCTGCTTTTATTTGAAACAACGTGAAGATGTTTATGTAAAAAGAGTTGGTTTAAAAAAGATCTTTGGAGGGAGCATTAACCATTGAGAGAGCATTGAGAATGTAAATCAATTTCAGGTGCTAGTCTGCGATTTGCATCATGATTGCTGATCCCACTGTTTGTTTATTGATTGTGTGCTGTTACGTAAGTAAGTTATGTATTCACATTTGCACTTTCACATATATGGTGATGTGAAATGAAAGTGCAGTGGAGAGCTACGAAAATGATTTGGGTTGCAAGTATCTGAGCTATGAAGAATGGTTGAAAAGGTGTGGGCTAACAATATTAGAGAAAAGGAGAAGCATAGGAGACCTAATTTTAACATATGTGATCATCAGTGCAGTGGCAGAGGTCCTTTGAAACAAGCCCACCTGAGAAAATCATGATCAGCTATTAAGCATTCCTGGTTAATTTGCAGTTTGGTTCTAACTTCTAACTCAGATTATGTGACTTCTGCACCACTTAAAACCCTTGTTTTATTAATTATATGGCAGCTCACTTTAATTATTATATTATTTGTATGTGAAGTTTGTTGTTAAGCACTGGTTAACTGAGTTATAAAACGGTTCAGTACTCAGTTTACAGTGTCTGGCCTAACTTTGCCCATTTATGTAAAATGATTCTGTGACATTTCTTTGTTAAAAAACCTGCTGGGTTGGTTTAATGTGTTGCACGTATTGCATCGTTTAAATCCACATAAGGGCTTAGTGAGTTGCTTGTGACCATCGTTGCAATTTTTGACATTGGGTGAACATAGACTTGTAATAAGGATTTATTGTGTGGAAGCAAACTCTCTGGTTAGCAGTTCAATACTAAGGAAGTGCTACTGTTCACCTTGGTATTTTACTGTAAATTATAATTGACTAAATGTACAGATACATGGGACATAACCAAGGAATTACATCATTTGAATAATTTTTACCATATTTTATGATTCCAACCAGAATATTTTACTGGTAAATTTATATAACTTCACATACATATGATGGACTGATCTTGTTGATTAGGTGTTGACTGACTGATTGATTGTGGGCTGTTCTGTTTGAACTCTACATGTAATTGGTTGATCTTGGCAATTGGTTTTGGTATTCTGTATCCTAGGTTTGCTTATGTTGTCTATACGGTGAAGGAGGATGCTGATGCCGTGATGGCCAAATACAAAGGCAAGAAGATCATCTTGGATGGAAGACGCCTTCTTGTCATGAGGTATTTCAACCCAGAAAAAACGGCACTGCCAGAAGGTAACAACATCTGACTTCTAAGTTCTTTTAACTGTGTCAATCTTTCACCTTTGTGTCCAGGGTTTTGAACTCAGTGCATCTTGTAAAATTTATGATTCATTGTCAGAATATGTAACCCACAAGGAAACAGCCTCTTTTTGGATTGCAATTGTTTTTGCATTTTAAACTGTTCCCTTGGGTTTATTGTTTGTAATTGAGCAGTTCCCTTAATAATAATAATAATAATTTTAATAATAATGATAATGATAATAACAATTTCTATAGCGCTGTAATGTGGCCAAGGCCGAAAAAATGGCGCTATACGTGAGTTCAAGCAATAATAGAAGAAATTAACTGCGGTCATATGATAATTTAAACAGAAACGTTGTCAGTCTTTTCTTAAATGTATCTAGGGGTGGAGCGTTCTTCACATGGTAGGGAAGGCTATTCCATGCAGTGGGTCCAGCAATCGAAAAAGAGCTTTTGCCAAACCGCGTGAGACCGCAGGACCTGCAGTAGGTTCTTCGATAAGGACCGCAGCCAACATCTGTTCTCACTGTCTCGAACTCGAATACAAACTTCAGAGATGTAGTCCGGCATGAGGTCGTTCAGTGCTTTGTAGATGATCAGACACTGTATGTGATCCATTGAGGAACGCGCAGCCAGTGCAGATTGTCGCGCAGCAGATCACCAATATGATTGGATGGTGTCCGGCCATAGATGAGACATTCGGCAGAGTTCAGCACTGACTGCACCCGATCTAGCTGACAAGCAGCCAGACCCGCTGGTAGGCTGTTGCAGTAGTCAACCCTGGAGACTATGAAGCTGTTGACCAAACTGATGGCTGTTGAGGTAGGAATCAGTTTGCGGATGGATTTCATACGACGCAGTTGACTCATATGGGCCGACCTGGTCAAACAGGCGTCAAAGTGTACTCCAAAGTTGCAGGTGGTGTCGGCTGGTCGAACTACTGCCTCACTGATGGTGAATGAACTGCCACTGATTAGATGGTGATGCTGGAGGGTGGTGCACCGTAGGAACTCAGACTTCGATCGATTGAGTCTGAGACAGTTGGATGCCATCCACTCCAAAGTGCATTCGATACACAGCAGCACTTTCTGTTTCAACTCCACAGTTTGTGATGGCTCAAAGAAGAAGTAGAGTTGCATATCATCCGCATAGCAGTGGTGGAGGAGACCATGGGCTTGTGTAATCTTCTCCACGTCAGCTGTGTATAGCACAAAGAGGAGGGGCACCGCAGGTCACCAGTCTAGGTGATGTTGCCTACCCAGCCAAGTAGACAGCCACCTGAGCACTTCATCCTTGACTCCAAATGTGCGCGACAGTCGCTTGAGCTGGATGTCATGGTCGACCTTGTCAAATGCAGCTGACATGTCAAGAAGCAACAAAAGTGCTAGTTGGCCCAAATTGATGGTGTTAACTGAATTGGTGAAAACTTACAATGCTTGTTTCTTGTAGACTGCGAGTGGCGTGTCTTGCTTGCTTATACCAGTATAAATTTTATACAGAGCTTTATTTTAAGAAATATTGGTATTCATATGAATTAACAAATCATTATAATTTTCAGTCATTTATCCTTGGAATCTTGCATATTGATGTTATCATAATTAAACTTCAGAAATTAAACTGTGCTGATGCCAGCTGTAATGAAAAGCTCTGCATTTTTATATCCCACAAGTGAGACATATGGGAGGCGCTCATTTCCTTTTCTTTAGGCCCTTGAGCTGGCAGTGGACTAATCCCAAGGTCCTGGACACGGGGCCAATGCATTGCAGGACTTGCCATTTACGGTAGTACCAAACTATACTTCTTGGTGACATAGGCACGGTATCAAGCAGTATAATTTTTATATGCTTACCTACGTATGTAGTTTTGCTTATGTACTTGTGGTATATTTCCGTATGAGCATATTTAGTCTTTGGTTTATTTGCTAGGAATGCTTCGTCTTGGAGAAAGACGACTGGTGATGCATAATGTAAATGAGTTGAATGACATGATCCGCTCAGCCAACCGTGACGTGACTCCCCTACAGAGCAAGGTTTCTGATGCTTCTGTTCCTTAATGGAATCTATGAGCTGCTGTTGGCAATTTAGTGGAAATAATTATTCTTTTTATCCCTTTGTTTCATAATTTTTTCGCAGAATTTAAATTTAGAATTAATGCTAAGCTTTACTGCTTATGTGTCTGTGATACTGCTGGCTTTGTAAAGCGCTGATTAGTAGTCATCTTTCATATCTTTGCTACTTTTATGCTATTATTCTGACAATTTCTTTGTATTCCGATGCTTTTCCCACACCAAATTGCAGTATGGATATCAAGATCAAGTTTAGGGGTATATGTCACTCAGATACACCCACCCCTATAACTACTGACAAAGAGGAGCACATTTAAATCTGGTCTAGCCTTGTTTGCAATGACACCCTATGCATTTAGCTTAGGAAATTTCAGGGTATATGTCACTTACAGCCCCCCTGTAACTGCTGCCAAAGAGGAGCACATTTAAATCTGGTCTAGATTTGTTTACATGACACACCCTATGCATTTAGCTTAGAAAATTTTAGAAATATTTGCAACATGTCGTGATACATACAATAATAAATTCATTTCATACAGTTTTAAACTGCAGTTTTCATTTAACTAGTTCTGGTTTAACTGTAGGTAAAGGCTTTACAGGAGTTAATCGACAAAGATGACTTTATGAGGCGGGAGATTGGGTTACCAATCCCATCGTTTGATCGTCTGAACAAAATGAACAGCTTGCGGCAGTTCAGCGAACGAGAGAAGACAACAATTCTTCAGCGTTTGCTCAATCCGCCGCCGCCGCCGCTTCCTCCTCCAAAGCCTGAAGCACCAATGTCAGAGAGTGGTGAGAAGAGTTCTGCAGCTAAGACCGGACAGACTCGAAAAAGGAAAAACCGAGGAAAGAAATCTCCAAAGGAAACAGCGGTGGCATCAACCGTTAACATGCCACATACTGTGCTGCCCCTCCATGGAGCTGCGTTTGTCCCTAGAATACAAGTTCCACAGTCTGTTTCTGCACCTGGGTAGTTTTGACTGTTGTTTTTTCCTTTTGTGCTGTTGAATTATGCTATAAAAGTTTAAATCTTCACTGTTTATGAGGATACTGTAACATACATCTATCATCCTGTATTTTCTAATGCTAAACTTTTACCTAAACTTTCAGATGTATGTAGGTATGTATGCATCTCAGTATTTATGTAGCACCTTTTAACTGAGATAGCCACTTCCATTGACCCACTTTGGGCCCTCAGCTAGCCGCCGATTGCCGCCAGGGGCACAATGTGGTCCTGCAGAAGTCAGTGTCAGTAAAAAGGTACAGGTAACACACTTGTTGATACACCTCCATAGAAACTGGAATTTGCTCATCTGTCAAGAGCATGGTTCTGAAGTTGGATGGTTAAATGTGTAGAATAATGTAAATATGGGTATGACAGTTTTATGATAGGATCACTTAAGATCTTTAAGTTAGCAGAAATTGTATCTGTAATTCTTAACAATTAACAGTGTTGTGCACTGAATTTTTGTAATAACAGTCTGCCAGTCAGAGCACCTCTTCCTGCAATGCTCAGAGGTGCTGCACTCCGTTCACGGTTGCGCACACCAGTGCCTGCCAATCTTTCATCTTCAGCGCTAGGCAACTGGATGCTTCCTCCGCCTGTGTAAGTACTTACAAGAATGTCTACTTAAGATGTGGTTATCCACTTTTCCTACATTTTACTACATTTGTGTTATGCATTTCTCATTTGTTTTTAGTCACTTTTTAATGGTTTTTTTGAACAATCTATTGTGTGTTCAACGTTGTTTAAGACCATTCAGCGGCATTTGTTTGCTTTTAATTGGAACCTTTTCATAAGACCTTTTTAAAGAATATGTGCTATAATAATGTGTGTTTCATAAGGAACTTTCAGTGTGTGTATCTCTTGCTGCTTTTCTCTGCCGCCTGCCTGTGTTTGTGTATTGTGTTTTATCTCACTGATGGTGCTATATCATCTGATCTGATAATTTCTGTAACACTGTTATTATACTGCACTAGGCATCAATCAGTAGTAGCGTTAAGTTAAACCGTAGTAAAAATCATAATCCATTGGAGAAGGCTGGTCAAATCATGCCCGCATTGGGCTGTGGTGGGTAAGCAAGTTGAAACAGACAAGTTTGTGAAGACCATTGTCATTCCCTCATCACGCTGGTGTATCATTAATAATTACTAGTTTACTTTCATAAATTTAATATTTTGTTATTGTAATTTTTGTAGGCGGTAGTTTTTATTAATGTCTGGTTTACTAAGTATGCTTTCTGCATTACTGCATGTATATCCATTCAGTTTTATCTAAATGGTGCATATTGTTAACATTACAGGAGAGACATTTATGGTAATATAAAGATGCTATCGGTGTACGTAAGTGTCTGGATACATTAAAAGTCCTTGATGTTTTGATGTTTTAGTGTTGTACCCCCACCAGTCCGGCCACCAGATGTAGGACCACTGGGCAGCCAACCAGTCTCCAGAGTACCAGTTTTGGTACCAACGCCTTCAGTTTCTGCACCAAATGTACCTCCTCCACGTCTCATGAATCCACCTCCAGCCCATTTACCTCTTGTACCGCAACCAGCACCATTCGTTCCGCCACCTCAGAGGAGTTTTTCACCTGGTGTGCCACCATGGAGAGTGCCACCACCTGCAATCGCACGACCATTATTGTAAGTTATCTCCCATGTACTTGGGTATTTTGCTTGGCTTGTTTTTGTGTAGAAGTCAGGTTAGACTTCATTGCCCAATTCTGTGCATTCTCTCAGTTCTTAGCATCATTCAGGTCTAAATGTAAGGCTAGTCTGTTTGAACTTGCTTACCCACTTTAGCCTGACGTCTGGTTTTTGTGGCCTGTTGCATTTTGACTGGACTTCTTCCGTGGATTATGAATTTTGACTTAGGAAATCACTGAAAGTGCCTTGTGCATCATGATAATAACGCTGTGCTACAGAAGTTGTTAAATTAGAAAGATAGACAGCATGTAAGATTATTCACAGTCATAATACAACATGCACTTTGCAGTTTGAGGACTTGGTTTCTGACTGATCAGTGGCCAATCGTGAAAACTTACAACATATTGTGCTGCGGGTCACTGAAAGTATAAGTGAAATGTGGCAGTGTAATGTAATGCATCACACAAGAGATGGTCTCTGCATTAAGATTCCTGGCAAGTTCTTAACCTCTTCGCTGCGGATGACGAGAACCTCTCGTCATAAAATTGTAATCCCATATGCGGATGACGAGTATGTCTCGTTATAACTACAGTTCACGCCCCTGTGTTATAAATGTTGCTCAGCGTGTTGGAATACAATGTCATCGCGTATTGGAATGATGAAAAATAATAAATGAAAAATGAAAATAACATTTTTTGTGTTTTCCAAACGTCATTTAGTTGTTCCATAAATTTTTTTTCTTAAATTTTACATGACGCGTGACGTAATAAACACTAGCCGCAGCGAAAAGGTTAACAAATGTTTCCTATAGTGCAACTGATTGATGCACAGTAGTGCTATTTAAATACAGAAAAAAAACTAAAAACAAGACTCTTAACAAATTCTAAACAATAAATAACCAGTGGTTTGGTCTGATACCATTTGCCTAAATGCAAATAACACTACATTATGTTTCTAGAAAATTTAATGACTTTCCTGTCAGACGTAGACTAGGCCCTTAAGCTAAGGGATCATCCATAAAAGACGTCTGCAGAAGGAGGGGTCATGCAAATGCGGACAGATGCAGACAAGGGGAGGGAGGGGTCCAAAGTAGGTCTTTTTTTTCCGGATGTCCTTTGTGGACGACCCCTAACCCCTAGTGACAGTTGTTGGTGTGAAATATTAGCAACTCCATTTTCACATGCTGCTGCTGTCCTTTACTATCTAATCCTGCTAGCAACTTTACAGTGTATGCATGGGGCATTAGCAAAAAAGACCTGAACCCCCAGCTTCTTAGGTGATAGTCTGGTGCACTAACCGCTACACTGCCATGCCACTCCTAGATGACAAATTATGATTTTAGAAGAACAGCTGGTGACATTCTGGAACCACCTTTAAAACTGGCCAGATTTGACCGACCTGCAAGACCCGTTCTCGGTTCGATGCCTTTGCCAAAGTTTGGTCATCATCCCATGCAGCGAAGATTCTGAGTTTCAGGTATGTTGTCCGAAGAATAAGCGTTATGAATTCTAATCCCTCTTCTTTCCTGAACCTATGCTGATATGCTGAACCAACGGATGTCATACGCAGCTTTTTCAGAATGAACATGCAGTAAGGTAATTTTGTAAGAAATTACAGATTTATATATAGAGCCTCTTCAAAAGCAACTCATTGGAGGCACTTCTGATCTGATAACAGAAAACCATGATCAGACATAATGCTGTTCAGTCACTTACAAAATAGAGGTTTTCAGGCATGTGGAGATGCATACATTTGGAACTGGCTCAGATGAAGAATTTTGCCCAGTAAATATCGGTGACAACTGAAAGGGTAATAACACCAAGGTTACAAGGTTGCCATAAAAGCACAAGGCTTTGCAAGAAGTGCCTAGGATAGTTACTCAAAAGGCACTACACAAACATCTAGACGCATAAATATTAATTAAATGCCATACGCGTACTCACACTATTCGTCTGTAGTAACCTACAGTTGCTTTTAGTTAATAACATTCAATTTTTAAAGCTTAGTTAGTAGCATTCAATTCTTGTCCTGGGCAGTTTTATTTGTCCTAATCTTCCAGCCCAATATGTAGATGGGTCATCTTTGCTGCTCATGACCTCACAATCTGCCACCTTTGTTGGTTCTGCAGAGATTGCTAGTACTGTATCAGTACTGCCTCTAAATTATGTTAGAGCAGGGTTGTCTAACAATTCAGCCCACAGGCCATGTTCCAGGACCCTGAATGGGTTCATCTGGCCTGCCGAGCCTTTCAGAATAATGATTTTTTATGTCTAAAATTGTGAACTGCCAACTTGAGTACTTGTGTAAGTAAAGCAATGTCAGGAATCTCATCAGTACAAAAATCAAAGAAAATGTGAATATGTGGCATCTGATCTTGAGGCAGGCAAATAAAATTATTGTTTGTCATTGTGTGTTGCGTTGTTTTGGTTATTGATGAAATTCTGTCTTTGGCCCCTAAGTCTTAGAAAAATGGTAATATGGCCCTTCATCCCAAAAGTTTGGACACCCCTGTGTTAGAACTTATTTGTTATAATCATCAGATTACGATGTCAACTGATGCTAGTGTGTTGCGGTTTCAGGTTGGCAGATACTCGTGAGTGTAGAATGGCATCAATTCTCATTGTTTGGCAGAACAGACTTGATGGTGAAAGGCCAAGTGTTGTCAGCAGTGTCGATGTATACAACACAGAGAAGACTGACTATAGTTTGCCAGTAATAAGTAATCCTTTGCAAGTCCAAATGACAGTTTAAGTAAGAACGCCATACACCAGTTTTGGTACTTCCTGTGTTCAGTAGAGTACTTGAGAACAGTTAAACATTTTGTTGAACAAAATATATTTGGCATATTCGATTGTTCCCATGAATGTTCTGGTAGTTTGGACAAGATACCAACCATGGCTGTAGTTGTTACTTGATGGCATCGGCTTTTAAAAAACCGAAAATTGGATGTGGCGTTCAGTTTACTTGCAGACAATTGTCCCACCAAATAACAACCAAAAGAGTGTCTGAGAAATGGTAAGCGTGTATTGAATCTGCGTAGTATTACACCATCAAGCACAAATATTCAGTTCAATATTCTACAATTTAGCAGTTATTTTCTCCTACTACAGGTAGAAATATAAACTTAAAACTAAGTGGAAAATATCTACAACAAAGCAGAATTATGATAAAATACACACTGGCTCAAGGCCCATCAAATTATTATTAGAAATGGATTTTAAAATTTTTGCAAAGGCACATAATGCAATGCATATCTTTTACAGTATACAAAGCTGTACACAAATTTACAAAAAAAAAACTTTAATTGAGAATATAATAAAAATCAAACGAGTCCGACAACCATTCACAACAGTAAATTTTGTGTATCAGAAATTCACGATCTTGGTGGTCACAAGACTTGAACTTTAAAATTACTTAGTGTAGAGTTAAAATGACATGCATACCAACCACTTGAAAGTTTTTAGCTACAAAAACCTACCAAATACATCTACAATGTTATGATAATAAAACACAACACAGTATGTTGTATTACTTAGAAGACCAGAGTGATTCATTTTCTAGATCTGTTCATGGTTTACCTACATCATAGTGCCTTCTTTACATCTTTAAACATTTGCTGAAGACCTTCCCTGTTAAGTGTATTTTAGTAAGTGCGAAACTTGAGTCATATAAATCATTTGTCTAACATCTACTGCATTTCCAATTCATTTTGTTCTTGCAACCCTTTTCAAGAGTATCGGTTAAACATTCACCCTTGGGTTTTGACGTATTACTTTGTCAGATCTGTTTCAAGTTTCCAAGATTCTGAGAAAGCTTCAACCTTTAATCTGTTAAACAATCAATAATATAGTGTACTGTTATTATTTATGAAAACATTATAAAGCGCAAGCTGCTTTAGGATGATCAACACGCTTCATTCTAACTTGCCCTGAAGTGCCAAACGACAGAAAAACTGCATATAGGTCGGTATATTCTTAAAATTTCACGACTTCAGTTACACTCAAAATCCAAATGCCTCTTTCAAACCATTCTGTTTTGTCTAACCCTTAAAGCTATATCACAAATCCTATACAGGGATCCTACACAAGACACAACTCATGATAATCACACACAAGATGATCACACACACACAATAAGGATTGTCAGTTATGCATCATATGTTAAGGCCAGTCACAGAGATTGTCTTCCAAACTGCACTGATAATGCTTTCCACTTTCCAGCACATGTCAAAGTAAAACTTGCTGCTCTTGCATACAAAGCACTCTGTAGGTTCCAGCTTCCCCAGGCTGACGCAGATGGAATTTCTGTCTTGCATTTCATGTCACCCCTCTCACCATTTGCATTCTGCAAACAATTGAGATTGTTCCCTTTTCAGACATCCATGCCTCCATTTGCAATTTAATCTTTCTAATCTCTTTTCAAACCTGTGCTTTCAACAATTAACCAGCTGGCATGATTTACATGTCTCAGTTTGAAATATATAAATTTGTTCTCTATTTTCTCAACTCTAGTTCCAAAGCTGCAGCTACTTTGTGTGGCATAACTTTGAATTTGTGATTGAATAAAATAACATCAAAATCTCAGAGACAGACAGAGATGGACTTTAAATGAACAATTTTAGATACTTACATGGATAAGGCGGCCTGCTTGGGTATGGCCCTGGGTTGGGGTAAGTTGATGGAGTTGGATATGGACCTGGCTGCGCATGGTAGGCATTTGCTGCAGGTGTAACAAAAGGAGGAGCTACAAAATGAAATATAAAATTCAATGAATACTTAACGTTCATAAATTAACAAAATTATGCAAAAAATACACAAGACACCAGGTGTATATCATTCAGAAAAATAAATAACTAATCCAGCCTTCAAGCACCATTTGTGATATTAACAATCATTGTATTATGTTATCAGCAGACAGAATGTTAATTTTTAGACCACTTTTATCTCATAATTATCCACATGTATGAAAAACAGTGACAAACATTGTTGTAAATCTCAGTAAGATGGAATTATTTGCATACATGTTTTTGGAGCGTTTTAAATCTAAACCTTTGTGAAGTCCAACCTTGGTGTGGGATTATTTTAAATTTTCTTTTTGCAGTATACTGAAAAATCTATACAGAGCAATTCGCATGCACACTAGACACTCATAAATTATGCAAATTCTAGTATACACCTGTCACTTAATATGGCTTCCAAATAATTTTATAGTCTTAAATGGAGGTTGCAGAGCATATTCATGGGACAGATCTCTTCCCTGGTATCCCATTTAGTATATCAGGACTTGTAGACAAGACAGTGATCCTGCAACGCAAAGAACTATTTCATACCTGATGGATTCATAGGTGGCTGAGCGTAGGGAGAAGGATACGTTGGATTGACTGGAGCAGCTGGATAACTAGCCATTGGCACTGTACCCGGATAAGCACCAGGAGCTGCTGGATAGACATGTTGTGCAGGATGACCACCCACAGGGTAGTGCGCATGCGGCGGTACAGCTACACCAGTTGGATAGCCGTAAGGAGCAGCACCTGGCATTGAATGATGAGGCCCTGTTGTGTAGGCCACAGCACCCTGGAAATAACGATACCCAAACAAAATCAAAAGTCATCATAATAAAAAATTGCTATTTAATCAAATACACATATCTATAAATTTATGTTAATTACTTCCCAATTACTTCATGCCCAAGTCCATAATTCTGAACCTGAGGCATGGAAAAAATGTTCCTACATCATTAAGCTGAACACATGAAAAAGTCTGTTTTAGTGTTTCTCTTCTATACTTTCTGTATTAGTATCACCCAAACATCCATCCATTCTCCAAAGCTGGGCTTTGATGAACCTAAATATTCTTTAAAAATTACAACTTACTAGCCTACTGTGCAAAAAAGGAGCTAATAAATATAAACTTAAAACAAACCAACTCTGTCAAACTACGCTGGTACCCCAACCCTGTAAGTGTATGTGTGCGCTTCGACGTGTGACTGCCGACTCATTAGCTAGTGTGTTTTTCATTGGGTTTGTTCACTTTTGCACCTCTGTTGAGTTTATCCTCTAAGAGGAGCTTTATAAATCTCAAATTACAATTACAACCCTAAATTACATCAACAAACAACATACATGTTTTGCCATCTTCTTCATCATCTTTCTCTGATGTTTCTGTTGTTTTCTCCAAGCCTTGTCTCCTCCATAACAACCATCTGATGAAGATGAACTACTTGATGAAGAGCCATGGCGGTAGCGATGATGCTTTGTTACATGGCCAAACGGTGCCGGAAACATTGTATTCAAAACTGCAAAACATCGTTTTTAGTATGCTTCATATGACAAACCAATGTGTTTTTAACTGTACTGAATGATACTTTTGAAAAATGTTAAAAGTTTTATTCTCACATCTTAAATACCAGCTAGTTAATCAATTTGTTACGAAACTGTAAGTAGGCACCTCCCGCAACTCGAAATTTAATAATTTAGCGAATTTCACACCTTCAATTTAGCTGAGAACTAGTACGTGTATCTATTGTTAAACATAAATCACGGGTAAAAATTACTATACCTTGCTTACGCGCTTGTCTGAGGCGGTTCATGACTAGTTTACACTGGTCTTGGGTTTTCAAACGAATAGTGTAGTAGTTAACCTGTATATATATCGACACTCTACTTGCCTTATTAAATTTTATTTCTCGCTTAACCCAGAGCAAAATTCACGCAAGTAGACGCGCACCAAAATCGATAAATCCTATTTCGTCGTTACTTGAGTGGGTTTCCTTAATCCTCAAATGTCTACGTTTCTTCACGATAGATTACTACTTATAGATATTTATAGCAATCTTACCTTAGTTTAACAGACACGGAATGAACGCAAATTTACGCTGATCATTCGTCTGTAACAAAATATCATTAAATACCACACGCCACTGAATCACCTATTCCGTTCGACTCCTACATAGAAGAAAGGCTTATGTTCAGTGACGTACTCGGTGAGGGAGTGTAATAACAGCACGTCCGTGTTAATATAGCCCATCCCCAACAACTATTATACCGTAATCGTAAGCGTAAGCTCGGGATTCATACAGCGCCGAATAAAAGTTAAGTTGTGGGAACCACCTTATACACAGGCGCCCAGTCAAAACAAAATCGATAGGCAGGAAGGGTTCGGTTCCAGGTCAAAACGCAAGTCAGACAAGTAGACAGTCAGACGGCTATGGTGGATGGTGTTTGGAACTGGAGCGGAAAGAGTCAAGGGGAAGCGAAAGATTCAGGATAGGATCTTTGGAAGAGGACTGTTTTCAGTATTGAGTGAAAGATCTGCGCCGAAACTGCATGGGGTGAAGTGTTGGTGAGTTTGTATGACGTATATTATAGTCAGACCAATTGGGGAACAAAATTTAATTATCTGGTCGATAACGTCATGCCGATAGTGACTGGGCAGCGTACACTTGGTTGAGTAACAATTTCGCCAAGTACTCGCGCATCCTGTTTCAGTTGATCGACAAGATTTTAAAGAGCAAAACGAAGCCCTGTAAACCCCAACAAGAAATCTTTCTGACTTAAATCAAAGCTAAATTTGTGGTAGGCGATTCCAACTGCCAGGAGCACAGCGGCTAAAGGCACTTGATCTTACAATTAACCTGAACCTAGGTTCTTGCAACAAACCAGTATCAGAAGAAGATTTAGTCAACAGTTAGATCAAAAAGCTACAAAGTGTAGACATCAATCCATATATGGGACAGAGGTACATAGGATGGGACATCAATGGTGATATCCCTTATTATTTGAGGTTACCAAGTTTTTTGCAAAAGTAGTTCGTTGGGCGCTTTAGAAATCTCAATAATACGATTACGATTAGTTATGCCATTAAACTAAAACGAAACTAATAATTAATACTGACGTCCCATTTTGTTGATGACCAAAACTGATGATAAAAAGCAGCATAAAGTTGTCATTAACGATCAAAGTCGTCATTGTAGCAAAGATCTTAGAGTGGTATTGTAGTCAAAAGCATTTCGGAGTATATTAATTGTGTCCTCCCAATGTTCCGATCGGAGCACTAATTTTAATGACGCAATAGAAAACATATTTTACATAATAAGTCATCTATGGTTATAACAGCAGTAGGGCACCAGCTCATTGACATTGACAACGAAGAGCATGGCCGACGAGCGGACTCTCTGCGCAGCGGTTGACCAAGGGACGAGCAGTTCTCGCTTTCTGGTTAGACTTTTGCTAACTCGGCGTTCGAGAGGCCTTTCGGGGGAAGCGCTTTTAACCCAGCCGGATGACTGCCGTAAATCTATGCAAACGCCACTTACAGTTTGCAGCTGTTGCGGTTATTCCGAGGATATACGTATTAGGCCGCTTTTGTATTTCATAAGTCTGCCTCTCGTACTATAGTTGCGGGCAGACATCTGCCGACCACTATGCCCTTGGACACCGCGAAAATGCACACTTGCTTATGCCATCTGCTGTAGTGCTTTACTCGCGATTCAAAGTTTGCAGCAATGCGTTAATAAGGTGACGCAATAAAAATGCCTATCTAATAAGTGATCTTTGTAAACATAAGACTGCCACTTCACCAAGAAGGTTGTGCATTTGTTTTTAGATTTTTGACAGTGTGACAGCGGAATTAATCACCTATCATCAGACTCCAGTGAAGCAGTATTTTCCAAAGGAAGGGTAGGTACATTCGATTTTGTTACTTAATTCCTGGGAGGAATTGTAACGACTTCTTCTCATACGTCTAATTTTGTATGAAGTGCTGGGAAAGACATCCCACAGGCTGCAGTGGTTTTTTAGATGCTTGATTGGTGAAAAATGCAAATATACTAAGATGAGGACAGCATCAGTCGTTGTTGACTGGATGCGTAGTAAGTTATTACTGTTACTATTAATTTCTTATATTGAGTTTTCTAGAAGTGAAAGTACACAAATGTGTGTTTAATTATTAAGATAATTGGACTTCTAACTTAGAGTGTTGAGTGGAGGATTAGTGTTTTATTATATATGTTTTGAGTTGTATTGGTTACATTTTAATGGTTAAGGTAAGGTAAGGTAGCCCTCATTCATTGCATGCTTCTTTCACTGATGGGCTTTGGAAACATGGCTGGGTTGAATGATATTTTGGCATGATAGCTTGATGGCAGTAGGTGTCTTCAGACCATGCTTTTGTGTTAATCGTCTTAAAAGACAATAGAATAATGTTAGTGGCATTTACAGCATGTGATTGATTCCCACTTTTCTCAAAAGGTTATCCATCAATTCATAATTTATATATCTGTATAGCGATACTATATTTCACCTTTTAAGAGCCTTTCGAGTGCTGTGTATGTAGCTATCTAAACAGGTGCTACATTCACTACTCTGTACAGGAAATGTATGTCGAGTTGATCCATACGAAGTGCTCATTATGTTTAAGTAGCAAAAGATTGTACCAAGGGCATGGTTCATTGCATGAGAAGGCACAGTGTGCTAGTGTTGATGTGTGGAAGCTAGGCACCTGCAAGTCTCCACAGGCAGTGAAGTGCAGCAATCCCTTATTCAGCTGAGACCGGAATTCTTAATCAGAAACTGGAACACATGTTGGATAGACTAGTGATCACCCTCAGTGGTTGAAGATTAAACCTTATGGTGTTGGTTTCATCTTGATGGATTTTATTTTGGAGTGCCGTTGAGTGCTAGAAATGTCATGTGATTAAATTAGGTATGTGCTAAAGTTGTACTCTCACACTGTTTTGGGACAGTTCAGAATTGCAGTTTTCCTTGGAAATCCAAACTGTTCTGGCTAATGCACAAGAAACAGTTTCGGCTAAACTTAAAATGCACCTTTTTTAGGACTTTTGAATAGCCACGTTCCAGTGCTTTTGAGAAGTGCTTAAAACTTGCTGTATTAATGTTCATTATACATACATACATACACTCAAATACATACAAACATACATACATACATACATAATTTGTTCCACATGTGCTTCTATCTTTTTGATGAAATTTGGTTTTTAATTTGGAACATTATGGAGTGCAAAACATTTTATTATATTAAGGTGCTAACCTGTAAATTGCTCGCATTATTTCAGAGCATGTGAATAGCTAAAGTGCAAATTTGTATGACTGAATTTGTATCAGCGTTGTGCCCTTCTTTTATTTCAATGATAACATAATCTTGCTACATGGATTGGACTTTGCAGTGAGGCTAATTGTAGCCACATGCTGCGAGTCTTGAATGCATTCCCCGCAGCTGTTCAAATCAGTTTGTTTTCCTTTCTGTCTCACGTTTGTACCACAAAAGAATTAAATGTCTGGATGAAGTTTGAGATGTAGGCAGTGTGTGAAATTATTGGCTGCTTAACTTGCTTTGTGATTATACCTCAAAATTTGTATTGAATAAGGTCCAAAGTTTAGGACTGATTTTCTGCAGTTCGATTTCCAATGGGTTATTGAATCCAGGTTGTTTTGTCATTGAAAAATTAAATTACAACCCTTGGTCTATGGAGAATCTTGCACAGTTTTGTTTAAACTCACACCATCAAGAAATTCTTAGATTTCTTTATTAAAATATGGATTTTCATGTTTCTGTTACTGAGGTATGTGATCTGTTTATAACTGTATGGCATAAGTATTAATTTATTAGTCCAATTAAGTATTTACTCAGGTGAAGGGGATTAAATAATGGAGGCAGTAAGTTTGAGAGAAACCAGGAAAGCATATCACTTTTAATGGAATCCCTAAACTAACATAGAGCCTCAACTGTAAATTGAATTGTAAAGTAACATGCAGCCTCAACTTTGAATTGGATCTTAAACCTAAATAAAGCCTCATTTTGACAGTGTATGGCACTAAGCAAAACAGGTTTATGAATGTAGTAGTGTCTTGTCATGTGTAATGTAACTGAACAATTTTATAGCTCCTTCTAGAAGCACCTCGCAAAGGCAAAATTAACTTTGGGGTTTAATATTTTGTTTAATAAGTAGAGATGGGTAAAATAAAGGAGCAGTGCATTGCATCATTTCATGTTACATTACATTACAGATGGGTTGAAGAGGATCCATTTGAGATACTTCATTCAGTGATAGAATGCATAGAAAAGGCGACTGAAAATCTTGAAAGCCTAGAGATCAGTCGTCGGTCAATCAAAGGTAACATTAAAGTTAGGCTCAGTTTAGGTGTAAAATATGATCTGTCAAAATGAAATATTTTTATAATTATGTCTTAATAGATTTTAAGTGTCAAGTGCATTAATATTTTGGGTATGTATCAGATAGTCTTTGGTTCATTGCAGATGTGTTTGGTGACTCAATTAATTATTTGTCAGTCCTTAGCCACTCTCAGTCATTTTGCCTTTCTAATGTCCTTAAAAGGTGCTATATAAATAGCTAAGTACTGGCACATGTATACGTGCATGTACTGGGTTTAAAACCCAGCTGACAATAATATTCAGTGTAATTGTTTGTATTGTATGGTGGTGTACTGTTTTTGTCTATTTACCAGTATATAGAGCCTTTTATGGAACAAACTGTTCAGTCGTGATTAAATGAAAATTACACTTGTTACTGAGTTGATTTTGTCATGCATGTACTTCAGCTGAAGGATTTATGAGAACTAGAGCTGATAAAGACCTGCAATAAAAAAATTGTTGCATTGTCTTGCCTTATCTGATCTGACCTCATGTTACCTTGTAGATCTTCCAGGTCCTCTATCACTAACATTATCTGTGGTCTGTCTGAACTAAGCTTTTAACAAATTATCTATGCACCTGAGCATAACTACAACGCTTTCTAAGTGTCTCTTAAGCACTTTAATGTTGTAGTAATTTTTATATTTTATTTCTTTTCTAATACAGCTATTGGTTTGACAAACCAAAGAGAAACGACTGTGGCCTGGGACAGAATTACGGGCAAACCTTTGCATAATGCTATCAGTAAGTTCTTTTGTTGGTTTTATCCTTCTGTTAATGCATCGAAGTGCCTTCACACCAGCCATGGAATTTATTTAACATGTAACAATAAAACAAAAACATACACAAAGAAACAGCCTTTCTCACATTCTGCTTCATCAACTGCTTCTATTTCCATGATGAGTATTTATTATTATTTCTGTGTTTATTTGGCACCACTGTGTAAAGACAAAGCATCGTTTTGTGACACAAAGCAGTTGTGCTTGAAGGTCTTGCTCGAGTTTCAGACTCAAACACTTCGCAACATAGGGTAAGCACTCACACCAAATGGTATCATGTCACACAAATCAGCTATCGTGTCACACTTATATGCTTGTAATTAAGCATTTATCAAGGACTCTGGTATGGTCAATAAGAAGTTTTATCACTCAGTGACAGGAGTTTGCAGACGTTTGATTGCGTCCTGTGATGTGCTTCTGTTTTGATCTTGTGACAGGAGCAGTTGTGGCATCAACCAGAAGGCTTGGCTCAAAAGAATTGCTTGTAACAATTGTGTTTAGCAACTTCATTTCCATTTCCTTTTGGTATTTTGATCATAGTTTGGCTTGATGCAAGAACAGCAGAGACTGTTGATCAACTTGTTGCCAAAACACCTGGCCATAAAAAGGATTACCTCAGGGTAAGTTATTCCTTGTTAGTTCTTTCTGACCTAGGTGATGGTGATGGTGATCTTACGATTTTTAATATGAAGATGTTGACACTGATGGTGATGATGATAGCGTTGTTGATAGTGATGGTGATATTGATGATACTGTAGGATAACAATGTTATATGAAAAAAGGACAATGATGACGATGATCATGATGATTCATTAAAATGAAGGGCTTGATGATAAAAAGGATGATGCTGATGGTAATGGTGATGATTATGATGACTTCTTGTATATTCTTCATGTAAAGTAAGTAATGCATTTGGTAATAGGCTATACTGTATATCCATAAGCTGAGCAAGGAATCAAAGGCAGTGTCCATGATAATGATGTGATCATGTTTGTAATGTGCTAACACTGTGGTCTCATTCCTTGTAGCCCCGCTGTGGTCTTCCAATTTCAACCTACTTCAGTGCAGTTAAGATGCGATGGCTGCTTGATAATTGTCCCGAAGTTGTGGCTGCGGTAGAGGATGGAAGATGTGCATTTGGAACAGTGGACACTTGGCTTATATGGGTAAAGTCCAAAGTTATAGGATCAGGAAGTGATTGGATAGGTTGTTGCCTACCTAGGTGACTGATTAGCTAGACATAGGTAGCTGAGAAGTTATCAGGATAGGTTTGTCAGATGAAATTGACAATTTTTGTTATCAGGCCATGTAACCCACAAGAAAAATACCACCTGTTGTTGTATTTGTGCTTTAGGTCATAAAGCACTATTTGAGGGCTTTTTGACAGAAGTGTGTAACAAATTTCAAAATTGTTTACAGAGTTTAGTGCTTTATCGTCATTGAATAAAAGAATGTCAGGTTAAAAATAGGTAATCTTTAGTCAATATTTGCTCCTTTCTGTGCTGTGCAAAGTCACTACCTGTTGGAGTAGGTCTTTGGTGTTTCTCAGCATTTCAGATGAAAGTGACAATTTTCATGTCAAGCCATGTAACCAGTAAGGCACAGTCCAGCTGTTGTTATGTCTGCACTTTAGATTAAATAATCTTGAGGACTATTGTTAAAAGAAGCATGTAACAAATTAACAGTTACATTACCTTACTTAGTTTAGTGCTTTATCATTGTTGAGTAAGAGACTTGTGGTTCATTGTGGTCAATTTTGGTTATACTAGTTCTGTTGGGTCTGTAATTCCCAGTAAAGTTGGGTGAAGCAGCCATAGTAGACCACAGACCAGGTCTACTAAATGGCTTCTTATTTTGCTATATTATCTTCTGAATGACATGAAGCAGTATGCATAAGATAAAAATATTCTGACTTTCAGAACCTAACTGGTGGTCCAAATGGTGGATGCTTTGTTACGGACGTTACAAACGCTAGTCGAACGATGCTTATGAATATACACACATTACAGTGGGATCCAGAGTTATGCAAGTCAGTTATTGGCAGTATTATAGTAAAAATAAGATCAGGATGCATTTATTACATGTTGCAGTTAAAATTAACAACCATCCTCAGGCATGGTCCTTCAGCTGAAGGATCCCTTAACTGAAGCACAGTTGGAGACTAACTATCCAATAACCTTTCCCTGTGAATAGCATGAATTGAAAAGGGACTGTCAGTCTCTCAGCATTAATTGAACCACTGTTGCTTTTACAATCTCCAACAGTAATAACTTAGTGCATGAAGCCTTCTTTCTTGGAAACTGTGTGACATTTTAGTTGATCAGATGAACACTGCTAGCTAAGTGAAGTGTCTGGGTTTGAGACAGTGTGACCACTGATAATGTATGGATCTTCATGCAAGTAATGTAATCTAACTTCACATTTAGCGACTTTTAGGAACCTCTCAAATGCACTGCTTATATGGCTATATAACTGATCTAAACAGGCACAACTTTAGCTAAGGAGCGAATGTACCAGGTGTGTTGATCTGAATAATCCACATCAAATAGTACATACCGTATTTTCCGGGTTATTATGCGCACTTGTGTATAATGCGCAATAGCATTATTTTGCCTGATTTTTACTTTGATCCACATATAATGCGCACCGCAGCATAGTGCGCAAGCACTATACCCAGGACATACATTTTGACTGCACCTAGCGCATTATCCTTCATCTAGAGTAGAAAAATCCGCTCATAGCGTGTCTTCTATTCCTATATTATCCGATCAGCAATTTATTTGAAACTAACAAAAATAATTTAAAAATCATCTCTTACGTCAAATTAATTTTAAATTTCTGTAAAGTTTTTTTTTAATTTTATAAAATTCCGTTAATTATATTACCGTAATTTTGGCATGGTTTTCACCCGTCCATGCTGTTTCTCCATGTAGAATGAAAGCGGAAATTAAGATGGCGGCTTAGGCTTGACGCTTGCAAGTGTTAGATCAATAATTTATGTAGCGCTTAATCACTTCTTGGGAAAAATGCAGATGGGTTAGGGTTAGGGTTCCAAAATCCAAATATCAGAAAAATGGCGGAATTTTCTTTGTGTATTCTAATAATGGTATTCTATGCGAAAGTTTGACAAAATCATTATATACCGGTAAAATCATTATATAAAAAGCAACACTGAGCGATAATCAGGTAAACATTGACGATATTTCTTTTGTTAAAAACCAAGCGCGTGATAAGAAAATTCAAAAATCCGAAAACACAAATAGCGGATTGTTATTGCGTGTTTTTAAATAATGGTATTATATGCAAACATTTTTAAAAATCATTATATATTGCGCACCTGGGTATTGTGCGCACCGTCATGAAACACTAAAAAAAACCGCGCGTTATACCCCGGAAAATACGGTATACGTTATGAAAGGCCCAATGCACGAAAAGGCCATTGTGCTACTATTGAGGGGCAGAAGTGCTAAAGACATAGTTGTTAAGTGACTTCGATTGATGTTTATAATCTTGCAGTGGTGCTATATTGACATAAGACTTAATATTTAAATAGCAGCTTTGTTAAATTTCTGCCTTTGAGACGTTCTTGGTGATTCATTGTGTTTCAGATTCTTCAACATTCCGCGTGAAGTACTTCCCGA
The DNA here is from genome assembly GCA_964023275.1 of Norana najaformis. Taxonomy (NCBI): domain Eukaryota; kingdom Metazoa; phylum Annelida; class Clitellata; order Crassiclitellata; family Hormogastridae; genus Norana; species Norana najaformis. Next base: position 23,673,598 of record OZ029919.1, read on the forward strand.
AATTTGTTCATCTTCAGAAATCTATGGTCATCTGACTGACACGTTACTCAGAGGCATTCCTGTCAGTGCCGTGAGTTACTTGACCTCATTCTTTTCTGATGGAACACATCAGATTGGGTGGAACAATGTGGTTGATTATATTTGTCATACATGTGCTTCAGCCAATAGATCAGTGACACTGCCTGTAATAACTGCAGCTTATGTAAACATCTAAAAAGATGAGCAGTTGGCTTAAACCACTGATTCAGTAATGTAAAGCATGACTTTTGGTGTGGCTTTCTAACACTGCACTAGTTGATGGTCACTGCTAAGGAAACAGCAATGTTATAATGCTTCTCTTCTGAGAGGAATTTTCCAAGCACAATTCTTGTCCTGAGTTTCAGTTTTTCTTTGTGGTTTCACGCAGACGTGCAATTATAAATCCAGGCCTTAATGTTCCGTTGAACCTTTTCTAGTGGTCAGTGGATATGCTGTCAGTATATTTATCAGTCATCCTAATAAAGATGTTTACACTATTAATTAATTATGCCAGTTGAAGTACTTAACACTGTTGTTCTATTTGTATAAACTATTGAGTGATGATTTGTGTGATTGTTGACAAACAAATACTCAGATAGAAATCTACTATGTGCATGATATGTATGTATGTAATATATAGCTATGGTATGTACGCTGTACTTGTCACAGTATATGTGCTATATAACTCATGTGTAAATGTGCTGTATAACTGTCATGTAGTACTGCACTATATAACCATGACATTTATATGCATGCACACTTGACACTGAGTTTAACTACTGGCAATGTTCTCGTAATGACTTTCAGTTGTAGTAGTATTTTTGTAGTACTTGTAGCTGTTGTTTAACTTAAGATCTATCTATCTGTTTTAGTAAAGCTAATAATGTGTTAATTTAGACAACGTCTAGTTTTATTAACAGCAACAACACTGTTACGATGTTAATGTACTGGCACAGTATGTGTACTTCAAGTGCCTGCATGTACTAGCTGTATTAGTAAGTATGCACGTTCTTTCAGAGCCTCCCTGCTGTAAAGTGTTCTATGTGGTCTGAGTTTTCAGTTGTCGTAAATACCCCGTGGATATTAGATCTGAGGATTTAACACAACAGACTACAAGTATGTATCTGAATTCTGCCATTCATGTATAATTCAGAAGAAGTTTTCAGTTAGCTTTATATAGCTACTTTTTGAATTTTTTTGTCTATATCTTTTTTCTGACAGATCCTTGGTGATCAACAGGCGGCACTAGTTGGCCAAGGCTGCTTCAAAAGAGGAAATGTCAAAAACACGTGAGGCTATATTATTACAATGTTTGTTTAATATTTTGAATTTTTCTCATATGTTACACATAGACGTCTAAAAAATAATCTCTTAATATAAACTAAAATGTTTACTTGTGTATAAACTACACCAGAATCTCAAAATAGCACAGATTATGATAAAGTGCAGTATGTGTAGCAATGTAGGGAGGTTTTACTGTAGTTTTATTTGTAGTAATAAGAGTAATAAATTTGTGCTGTAGGTATGGCACTGGTTGTTTCCTGCTTTGCAACACCGGTTGTGAGGTTTGGCAGGATTTTTTCTCTGACTTATTTAAATCTAAATTACTTGAATTATATGAAAATATGAACAGCTGGGGTATTTTGAAAGCTGATGCAAGGGTTAGTTTAAGAACAAGGAATTTATCTGCAGAAATTTCTGTGCTATTGTTCATGGAAGTTTAGGATAGATTGGTGTATGTGCATAGTAAGCCTACAAATAGAAAACTTAGAATAACTTAAAACATTAATTTCATACATAAATAAAATAATAACGTTGAATTGGATCTGTAAAACTTGGGATCTGTAAACAAGTCATTGAGATTATACTGTAATTTCTTTTATGTGGATGTTTAATTTTATGTGGAAATAGAGACATCTTCAATGTAAAATGGTTCAAAAAATTAAGTTTTCTGACCTAACTAGTATGGGTTTTCAGAGAAACTGGGAATGTGATGATACATGTATGGTTGATGTAACGAGAATGTTAATGATCTTTTGGGTTTTGTTTTGTAAAGGTTGTTGAATCAGAGCATGGTTTACTTACGACTGTGGCCTATCAAATGGGTCGAAAGAAGTCTCCTTGTTATGCTCTAGAGGTATAACGCTATCAGTCTAATCAGTCCATCATTACACTGATTGAGCAACTGTTCTAATTGTTTTAAATGTATTTAGCTCTTTTGTTTGAATTACTGGTAACCTTTCAATAAGCAATTTTTAAATCAACAGACAATTTAATCAGTTACTGAGTAAACTCCCAGCCTTATTCAGTTAATTAGTTTTACCTACTGTATCTTTGTGTTTTTTGTGAAATGCTAATTTTGATTTTGCGATTTTGTAGGGTTCAGTTGCGATTGCTGGAGCTGCAGTGACATGGCTGCGTGATAACTTGGGCTTGATTGCAGACTCGTCAGAGATTGGTAAGTAAACCACAGATGAGAAAAATCATAATGCTTCAGAGGATTGATAACTTGGCCACAAGTTCAGACTTCAGAAATCAGTGTTATAATAACGATGAGAAAAATCATAACTGTGAACAAAACCTAATACAATAACTTAGGCTTGATAATAAGACTGTACTGTTTAACAGTGATTTTACTTTTTCGGTTTGGAAGCACCTCTGTTGAGTTTATCCTCTAAGAGGTGCTTTATAAATCTTAAATTACAGTTACAATTACCTGAGACTCTTTAAAGATTAGTAGGTAGAACAAAGAATTGAGACAGTTGTAACGAAGCTCTGATCACTTTACCTTATGTTTAAAGGCTAACATTAGATATGATATGTAACATCTGAGAATGTATCTTTTAAACTTGAAAAACAGATCAGCTTAAAGTATTAAAACTTTGTAGTTTCTTTATATTTTAATTTCTTTGGCAAACAGCACAAAATTGCAGTCAACAAATAAAGTTTAAAATTCTTGTGAAGTCATCTTTTCTTAAAATTTCGTGACGCTAACTTTTCTTAGTTTTATTCTGTTATTAGTTGGGTATGTTTGTTTCTTTGTATGGGTTCAAATCCTGTGTTTAGCTGTGCTTTTTTTATTTGGCAGAGACTCTAGCATCAACCGTTCCTGATACGTGTGGCTGTTACTTTGTACCTGCGTTTTCTGGGCTGTTTTGCCCTTATTGGGAAACAAATGCCAGGGGGTGAGTCAAATGCTGTGGGGTATATGTCTAAATGCTTGACCGATTCGGCTGCACAGGTGTAATGGTAGACCTCGGTTTTGATAACCGATTGTTTTGGGTGCTTGCCTTGTAGCACAAAGTGTTTAGGCCTCACCTGAGGTGGTTACTGTGTAGGGATTTGAACAAGTTCTCATGCATAACTGCACAGCACCATCGAATTGTGCTTTGTAGTGGTGCTTGATAAATACAGAAATTATTGTAATGATTAAGTTAAATGTTTGTGCAGTACCTTTGTAAAAACTTATCCAAAGCTTTGTCCTAACATGAGTTGCAAAATGGTGTACCTGGTGAATGAAATACCAGTTTAAATTAGTTTAAGTTCTTGCTCAAGAGCATGTTATTGACATGTTTTCGAGTGAAAACTCGAGAGCATGTCATTGGTTTTGAACAAAAACTCAAGAGCATGTTAGTTCTCTTGAGAGAGAACTCGAGCATGTCAATAACAGCTCGAAGAAATTAATCAAATTACCATTGTTTGCTGTTGCCTCTGCTGTGTACTTTATGTATGTTAGCATGTATAATATATATATATATATAGAGAGAGAGAGAGAGAGAGAGAGAGAGAGAGAGAGACTGATCGCGGGTGGTTTATGCGGTCTCGGTATGTTAACACTTATTGTGGGGTCGGTCCACTACGACAGAAGCAGTCTGAAGTTGAGATCCAAATGACACAGGTGACTGAGCAGAACTAACAGATCAGTCTTACACACACACATATATATATATTATATATATATATGTAATATATATATATTTGTGGCACAAGTAAGTCAGGAGTAACAAACTGAACATAATGAAATTGAAGAATTTTAGGGGAGTAGCCATTTTAACGTGTGTAAAATTTGTTCTTTCAGGATAATTTGTGGTCTGAGTCAGTTCACCAATAAGGCTCATATTGCTAGGGCCTGTCTTGAAGCAGTTTGCTTCCAGACGCGAGAGGTACTTTTATTGACGTACTTTGTTCTATCTTTTTTATTCGTGTTCCTAGCACCCAGCAAATATCTGTTATGGACACATTGAGTTTTAAGTAATTTCCAGCTACAGAATTTCTTTGTCAGTTCCCATGTTTCTTTAGGTTTGCTCCACTGTCTGCATTTAAGGCTGTTCAGCTGATGGCTGATTTTGAGATCCGTATTTCCAGAGATGCTGCATACACCTTTTATTGTTAGAGCTGGGAGCATTGGTGAATAGGTGTCATGAAGGGGCACTATGTAAATGCTCTGAATAAATTAATAAATTAGTTAATTATTGTGATTGGGTTTCCAAAATATTTTAGGTCTTGGAAGCAATTAACCAGGACAGTCAGATGAACATCACGATGCTAAGAGTGGATGGTGGAATGACGTCCAACAACCTGTTGATGCAGCTGCAGGCAGACCTAGTTGGAATTGAAGTTGGTTCGTATTTGCTGTTTGAAAAATGCTTAGCTTGAAACTAATTTCGTAAGCAGTGTGTATGTGGCAAGCAAATTCTAGAGTGCTTTAAGTAGTGTCAACTGTCAATCTCCTTACCAACAGATAATGGCAACAAATGAGATTTTAGTTGTTTTGCAACTGTTTTTTAAAACTGTCAACATTCTGCCTGTTGAAGTGAAACCAGAAGGCTGTTCTGTGCATGTACGCCAGTGATTTGAAAGACCCAATAAAGAATTTGAGACTATGACAATCAAAGCCATGGCTGAGTTTGGTCAGCAGAGTTTTTCAAGTCGTGCTAAACTGCCTTTGCTTCAGATTGTTATTTTGCTTACAGTGCATGATTCTGTTTCTTTAATCTCAGGAATGAAATGGAATTTGAGAGAATGGCAAAAAGGTGTAGGATGAAATTAACTGTAATAAACAAAATAGTTGCCAGTTCAACAATGCCATTTCTGTGTTTTATGTATGTAAATTTGTTATCTATTATATTTGTGACATTGAATATTCTGTCTTTATTTTGAGTTTTTAGCGAGAGAGATAGTTGAAGTGTATGTTTCTTCTTTTTGAAGTGAGGCCTTCTATGTTAGAATCAACTGCTCTAGGAGCAGCCATGGCAGCTGGAATGGCCGAAGGAATCGAAATCTGGAAAGTTAACGAAGACAAAGTGAATGACAACACGACTGCCGATACTTTTGTACCGAGCATTCCAGAATCAGGTGAATAAGTTGGATTAAAATTTCTTGGAAAATGCAAACATATAACAACAAACTGCCAATCCATTCAGATAATTTTGGTATTGTCACAGTAAATCAATCAATTAATGGTTGCCACTAAGTGATATAAAATAGGTTTTAGCTGCAATCTAGAAGTCAACTTCAGCAAGTCTTTCGAAAGAGTATATCGTGTATTATGGGTGCTTTGCAAATAGTGCTTAATCTTTGGCAAATAATGCATTTGGCAGAATCTCTGAAAATAATGTCAACTAGCATCTTTGAATGGGATTACACTTGTGTACTGTTACGTTGTGGGATTGGTCCTTTCCAAACTTATGGACATTCACTTCATGTCAAAAGCACTAGAAAATAAAACTGAGATCATGTAGCACATTTTAGCGGCACTTGTAGGTTGAAGAAAGGAGTTACATGAATGGTAAGATATGTATTGTGGGCTAGTTTCAGTTGACTGTAAACTCCTCCATGTTGCATACCGGATTTCCCTCATGCTTTTGACTGGACTTGCCCTGGCTTTTGGCATGCACAGCAGCGACCATCGATTGATGCCTTTAGCATTGTTACAGTGGCGCTACAGAAGTAATCAGATTAGCTTAGGTACTGGTACAGTTTTATGTTTTTACTTATTCAGAGGATTTATGTGGCACCTTTTCAAGATGTCTGTTGAGAAGTGCTCCCAGCCAAGTTACTTGTAACTGTCACATTTAGTGGAGAATAACAATTGCTATTTTAGAAAGGAACCGTCGTTTTGCTTGGTGGAAGAAGGCCGTTAAACGATGTATGAACTGGGAACTATCAGATGATGAGAAAAACGGTAAGAAATCATTTATTTTCTCACTAAATAATGTTAATTGTTTATAACATGCACCATGAAAACTTTTTCAGAGAAAATTATAGAAGTAGCAACATGTTCTTACTCATCGTTTATTGATGCAAATTGAACAATTTGTAAGAATATCTACTTTGAAATTGATGAGAATGGCCTGCCAAGATATTGGTAGAATTCTGTATCGCATTTCGGATAGAGGGTCAGTAGTTAGGAATTATATATTAATGACAGAGAAATAAAAGTCAGCATATCTGTAAGCTTAGTGGCTGGATCCTACGGTGAGTTGTGACTCCAGCTAAGATGTTATCTGCATTTTTTGCTTTCGTTTTGGGCTGTGCACATTGGGTGAGTTTACTTCTGTACTTGTTTTTAGAGCTGATTTTTTTCTATAATCTGTTTACAGGAACGAATCCATCATCAACAAATTAAAAGATTAGCAGCTGCATGGAAAACTTATTTGGCTTAAATTTATGATTGCCAACATGCTTTTCAATATGTTAATCAATGTATTGCTGGTGTATATGCAATCAACCATATTATTTCCTATTTAAAAAAAAATAGCTTCAGTGCTGAAATATTTTATGCTTACCAAGTATATTTCTTGTAGTAGCATAGATTTATTATGAAATATGTTATAAAAATCAGTTTATTGATATTTGATTAAGATATTTGTAAGGAATTTTTTATTTTTCAATATTCAACATATTGTTAAATTAGTATGCAGCCAAATTTCTGAAATAGGCAATTATGTTATGCATAATGCATAAGAGTTTTTTGGCCTTGCTTATTATAATCTGATGTAGCTTAGTGTTAAATATATTGCTCAGTGAGATTCCAAACAATGCTTTTTATAAATTAGCATATTTTATATATTCCAGTCTTTTGCAAATTTGCATATCTTGATGTATGTCTTATTGTAAGCCTAATATAGCATATTTTGTTATAGCATATTTTACAAGTTAGCATATCTTTATTTATGTATTGCTATTGGCATTATATAACATGTTGCTTACAGTTAAATAGAAATAATAATTGACTTCAATAATTCAGTTAACTGCGTTGTTTAGTTGCTTTGATGCAGAACATTGTCATGGGAATTAGCACTGCCCTCTGTATAGGACAGCTTTTAGAACATTTGTCAGTTTATAAGATATCTTGTCTGCCCAGTATTATCATTTTGATGCTTACAGTTTTCTGTATGTATCTTTGCATTGCACTGGCTGATCAGCATGTGACTTTATAAATGAATAACCATGTATTGCTAAATGTTGAGTATGCCAACTGAAGAATATTTCTGCTGCTCACATGCGATGTAAATTGATAAATTGTTATGTTATTGCCAAATTATGATTGAGAATTTGCTCAGTTTAATTAGGTAACATTTTTTATTGTAATGTTCTGCTGCTCAGGTATGATACAAGAATTGCTAAATTCTGATGTTTAACAAGTCTGTTGCTTAATTTAGATGCTCAAATATTTTGCCGAAATATGATTTTGTGAGCACCAATAACTTTTTGCGCTGATGTAAAACATAAAAGCAAGAAATTGAAAGGATATTGTAATTTGAAGCTTAAAATTTTAAGTGAAGTTAATGATTCAACGGTTGATAAATTACGAGTGTAAAAGTGTGAGTTGGGTCTCCTTAATTTTATAGCAGCACCGTATTGATTAAGCCTTAAGATGAATGTTTCTGTTTAGTGTGAATGTTTTAACAACTAATTAATGTTAGTAGTGTGTTTAAAGTGTATTAATATATAGTAGTGTATATTAAGGCTTGCATTGATGATACCGATTAAGTTGGTGCTGTGTTCTGCATACTTTAGTCACAAATCAAAAATTGGTTATGCAATTCAATTAAATTACTTGGCAGTTAAATTAAATATTTTACAGTACTGATTGTTGGTATGAAGTGTTTACCCTTTTTTCTTGCACTGATTGTGAGTTAGAAAATTAATAATTGATTTCTGTTTCTCAAGTGGCATGTTTGTATTGAAATGTCCCATATATAAAATGCTGAAGTTTATGAATGAAGAACGTTTTGACTGAGCATCTGTGAATTAACTGGTTTAAACAACTTAGCTCAAGAAATTCAGAGATTATGACAGGAAAATATCTCGGTGTGCATGCAATCTCTCCTCAGTGCCTTCAAGAACTTAAATTTGCAGAGTTTTCTAGACTTCTATGAAACATTCAGGGCTCTCTGTAATATCACAGTTGTAAAAGGGCTAGCACATCATCACTATCTCCTTTTTCCATATTGGCATTGTGTCAATGTGTTTTTAAAATCATTCAGTTGGATTTTAAAGTGTACAGTAGAGAACTTGCGGAGTTTATAGTTGTTTGTATTGAACTGATGCTGCCATACCTCGGAGTACTTTACTTTGCGTTTGACCGAGTGCCTGTAAAAAAATAAGCTGGCTCCTCCTGTGACTTGCTTTCGTTGGGTGCTGTAGAAAACTCAGGTTTATGCTTACAATACGATTACATTTGAATTTGCCACATTGTGCTTCAAGGTTTTGAGGTATTTTTGGTTTTCATTCATTTGCATTGGGATGAATTGCTTTTCTAAACTGATGTTTGTTATGTTATCAGTTCGGTGGATATTTGCTCATTTGATTTCTATTGAGGAGCTATTACTGGCCTGATTAGTATTTTATACTGTTATAAATAGCTATTAATTAATGTAGGCTTCAGGGTTGGAAATTGGATAATTTGTGACAATCTGTAAGACTTGAGTACTGTAGCATTACTTTTAAGATCATAGTTGCTGTTATGGTGAACTGTTTCTGTTGTCCAATGTTGTTTTTGAAGTGATTGTGGTTTAATAAAAAAAGCTAGTAGTATTGCCTCTTTCAAAGATCTTATCTGAGTAGGTTTCATCCCTAAAAGGTGCTAAATAAATTAAAAAGTGCTATATAAATTACCAATGCAGTGTGAAAAATTACTAATTTTACTATATTATCTTTTTTTGTAATTGGTTTGGAAAACAAATGTGCAGTTTGTTACATATCATACTTTTGTTGACTTGTCTTCGAGGCTTGAGTCTCTCAAGGCATAGTTGAAGTTTACTGCTTCAAAGCTTGAGTCTGGTTTTATATGCTTGAATCTGTTATATTTTACTTGAAAATGAAAATTTGTTATGCTGGAACTATACTAATAGCATGTGTGGGACATGTTCCTTTTTCTGTTTAGTCATATACAATGTCTTTGATTCTTGGTCATGAGTTTCTGGACATTTTTTCAAGAAATTTCTATGGAAACACTGTCAAAACAAATTTCATGGTAATGATTTATGAATGTTCCATGAAGTAGCACAGTTGCTGTCTGCTGAGTTCTAGCGATTGTAACATTTCAGAATGTCAGATAAGGACAGTATGCATTTTATGGCTGTCGTATAAAAACTGATCTGTCCCATATGCATTTCAGACTGTCATTTTAGGACCGATTTACCCCATACATTTTCAAGGCAGCTTGGCTTAATCTGTCTCTTCATCTGATTGTTGCAGTGGATAGAGTTTCTTCTTCACTTCCATACGGTTGGTTCATGATGCTTTCATTCGGCATCTTTGTCGCAGCAGAACTGCTCTTCTCACGCCGGTGACATCTTACGACCTTAGAAGCCGAATTCTTTCCTTGAAATCTTCCCTGGCAAGAAGTTGGGATATCAGCTGTGAATATGGTAAAGCACTTTTGTGCTTGTTCCTCAGATGAGCAGTACAGAGGAGCCTGAGTATAGTGCTTTCGTGGGAAGTGATATCAAGTACTGTGTTATAACTAGGTTGTGTTGTAATGTTAAAATGAGGTCCTGTTATGAATTTGGGTCCATGGCTCTGACCACTTTGTATCAGAATTCATGTTACATGAATAATGAATGATTTCCTGGTGGCATTGTTTTGTACTTCTAGGGATTGAAGAGGTGGCTGTGCTGTCAATTCAGAATTTTGGTTGTGGTGGTTTGCTTTGAGATTCCCATGACTGGTGTACATGAGCCGAGTATATAAAATACTTACAAGTGTATGTAAGCTGAGTACTTGTCAGACACTACAAGTTTCTGTGAGGTGGTGCTTGAGCCGAGCACGACAGACGAAAAATGTGCCCAACTAGGGCCATGTACCTGAGGTTCTTGTAGTGTATTTCTGCTGTACCAAGATGGAAGGGCGAGTGCATGAGAGTTGGTAAAAGAAGCACTTAATTGGTTTTTCAAGTGATTACTAAGGTAATAATTGTGAGTCTGTCAAGAGAAGTGTTCTATCACTTTCGTAAACTATCTTGGTCTTAGGGGGCCAGTTAGACTTCTGTCCTGCCTAGACCATACTGGAACACTCGCTTTATTAATGGGTTTTCTCAACAGCTTAAACTGTTCAATAAGTGAAACTCCTGAATATGTTTTTGGTATTGTTTTAAGGTAATACTGGATGGCCCAAATCATGGCAAGCCTAGTGCCCAAGTAATCTGCATGCGGCTCAAGACTAGTTGCCTTATAGAAGTTCACGCTTACGTCACTAATCGTTGAATTTATTAGATGCAATTTTGTGCAATTTCTAGTGTGTCTCTGTTCAGAATGTAGGCTAGTGTCGAGGCTTGTTTTTCATTGGAATTGCGTCTTAGGCATTGTCTTTCGCATGGTCTCTGTGTTTTTACGCCCTGGTGTCAATTGTGATTTCTGTGTTTGATTTCTGCTGTATGAAAAGTGTTTTGTACGTTATGCTTTTCATATTCTTGTCATTTTCATCATGGTTATAATTAAAAGGATTGTTAAAGTGATTCAGTTTTTTATGTTTTTGGTCAGAGTTTCAATCATGGGAAAGTTGATTTTAGGCAAAATGTTTTAGACTGTATGCTTCTTTCCAGGCATTTCCTTATGTTTTCTGTTTCCATGTCTTTACCACCTTCCACTTCTCCAACTCTCAACTAATGTCTTGCATATTGTTGAGAACTGTTTTTTTAATGCTGGAATCGTGTGTTTTACTAAGTGATGAGCACTGGTTGATAATAAATTATAAATTTGTGTACTAATTAATGTATAGAAGTTGCAAGTGGCTTATCATTGGCACATTACCCCATACATAAGCCATAGGCTGCTTACAGTTCCTGCTTGAGTGGATTTGCTCAATGGCTTCTAGACAAACACATGTATCTAGAAAGCACTGAATTCCCGTGGACTAAGCATATCAATTTTAGTTAGAAGTGCCAATCAATTGATGCCTTGTGTTCTCTTTTGCCAAGGTTGGTTTAGGAGCGCTTCTGAGTAGTTTTCTTGAAGGGGCGCTATATAAGTGTTCTGTATAAATAAATAAATAAATAAAATAAATTGTGCATTCTACAGTGATGTTATGGAAGTTCCCATGGTAGATTCGATATACAGTCGTACTAACCATGTAATACCATATTCAGTTGAGCGATTTGACCAACGGAGGAGTCGCCATTGATGTTCCAGGGGCTTAACAGATTGAGATGTTATGGCAATTGATGCAGTGTTGTGGCAGAGTGGTTTGTTTGGTCTGTGATCCAATGAATACGAGTTTTATGTCTGCTGAGTGGACTCCTTGTAATGAGTTTGACAATTTGTGCACACTTGTCTAGCATCTATGATTTAGATTTGCTGAGCATGAGTGCGCAACAAGTGCCAAAGATAAACAAGTGCTTAATTTGATCAGATGCTGAATTTGCATTATCTGTATGGAAGATAATATGGAAAAGTACAAATACTGTACATTAATTTTCCTTCTTTCCTGCTCTATAACAGTGAGAAGTAGAAGTAGTTTCCAGTGTTTTATGGCTGCCTGGGCTGTTGACAACTTTACAGTGGATTTGACGACTAAGATGTACCCAGGCCAGGCCAAGAATTGGGTAAGCACACACCACCCAGACCCAAAAATGACGCTTTTTCCCATGCCTCTGCTATAGCTGACAGATAACCTTCGATATGGTCTGATTGAGCGGAATGAGGTATTTAGACAATTAGTCGGGTTAGGTTAGTTAGTGTTTCAACTGGGGTGAACCCGTGCGGGATGAAGTTTATGCCCCACGAGTGCAGCCAGTGGTGGTTCGTATACGACTGCGCCTCGGGAACGTTAAGGAAAGCATTACTGGCCAGCTTATCACAGATCTTCGGCAGAGGGATGACGCCGCGAAAGTCCCTCGACGCGATGCCCTTGATCTTGCATAGGACCTTGAACCTGTCAAGGTTAATCGGGTCAAAGGTCGGCACGAGCCATTCCGACGGCGCGATGAAGATACCCGCTTCCGGTCCCTGACCTCGGCCGTCGCTGAGGTACTTGTGCACGACCTCGGTAAGGAACGTCGGTCCAGTACTATTGAGTATGTTGTCGTTCCACGCAAGAGTCCGCGAATTGTCGAAGTAGTCGGGGAGCTGCTGAATCACGAAGTCTAGGAACGGATGCCTCGGTCGACAGGCGATAAAAGAACTGGTTACATAGTCCCTCCCATCGTCGTTCGGGTACAGAAACAGCCGATGTATTTCCGGTTCCAGTCCCAGAATGCACCCGGCTTCCGGTTGGTCGAAGAGCGAGTCGAGCGGCCGTAGACATTCTGTGTCGAGGTCGGCATAGACTCCACCGTGCAGGTAGAGGATGAGGAACTTGCGTATGTCCGCCTGGTTGATGGCGTAGGGGTAGGCGTCGTACAGGTCGGCGATCCAGGGCGGGTAGTGTTCCGAGAGGACGTGGCGAGTTCCGCTGTCCGTCCAGAACCAGTGTTCGTACTGCGGATTGTTTCGGAGCCACGACTTTATCCACTCGACCACCTACACTTAACGCACACACATCCACACACGTGCACAGACGACACAGTTTACTGATCGTCTGCTCAACGAAATCGCGGCGCCAATAATCGTCACGTACAGGTCTAAGCCTGAGTGGGTGAGTCCTATCTTTAAGAGACGCTATAGAAATTTACCGAATGGATTATGAATTTACTGATTGAATACCTGGATGATGATGATAATGACTACGATGATAACGACAACGATGATGCTATGCTGATGATGTGCTGATGAAGATGATGATGATGAGGAGGATGATGATAATGACGACACGACGATGATGCTTATGATGATGATGACGATGACGATGACGACGTAAAAGAGGAGAGGAAGAGATTATTCATGCACTTATGCATCCCTAAGAAACTCGGGTTCCAACCCTGGTTCCTCAGTGAGAGATTTTCTGTAGCATTCAATAAAGTGTTGCATAGCGTTTAACTCGATTAATCTATTACACTGCACTTGTGCTAATTGCCTAAAAGCTCTTCACTTAATGCTGAGTCGTGCTCATTTAAACGGACATGCGACTGTGTTTGTCGGAAGTAAATTCAATAATTGGTCTAATCCCTATTAATTATTTTCTGTAGACCATTTCTTCTGTTAGATCCGTCGGCATGCCCATAAATATTTGATGCGACCTATGTGGGTTCTACAAGGGACCCATATTTTAATATGGGTCCCATATGGCCATACATACTGGGAATTAATTATAATTAATTATATTTACTTATGGCAAATAACTCAATTGATCGTGTGTCAAATAAATTTTCTAATATCACACATATTCACGTCCTTTTGTGTGGAGTTAATTAAACAAGACTTGATTAATTGAGTCTTATTATGATGAAAAACCTTTTTGTTCTTTTGTTGTTTGCTGAAGGATAAACTGTCTGTATCCGTAATTGGGTGCTGAATAAAAGCAGTTTATTCTGTTTCTGATTAATGTCTGAAGCGATTTCGATAATGAAATCCCTAAAAATCCTTTGCGGAAACAACACGATCTACATCGCTATCATTTGCACAGCTGTAGGCACACGGAGCCATACAAGTCCACAGCTTTGGCACCGATACGGAGATGGATTGTCGAGTAGACTATAGGCAGACACAGACAGGCACAGAAAGACACCGGCAGGCATAGACCGACACAGGCACAGGCAGACACAAGCAGACACAGACAGACACAGGCAGACACAGGCAGACACAGGCAGACACAGGCAGACACAGGCAGACACAAGCAGGCAGAATATCTCCTTCACACAGCAAACTGAAGTAGAGAGACTAACACGGACAAGTAGACAAACATGCACACAGGCTTTGAGACAGACGGACAGGCAGGATACGACATAGAACAGAGTGACAAGTATGCTAACACGAGTATACAGCTATTTTAACAATCCTGTGTCAGTCAGTCAGACACGCATGCACACGGACAACAGCCAGACAGGAAGACAGGCAGAAACAGTTCTTCACATGGAGGCATATAGGTACGTCGACAGAAATGTTATTTTCGCGTCTGGACGCGGTGTTTGAGCGGCCCGAGATTTTGATTATAGATACGTCAAAACTGAACGCTTATGATTGGCGTTCTTAAGTCGCGAACGAGCGATGCGTCTGGGGTTGTAGGTGACGAACAAGGAAGTCGGAAGAGAGCTGAGTGTGTGTGGGATAGGGTAGAGCCCCCTGCGCTATTTCCACCCGGTGAACAACATCCAAGACGGAGGCTCCCGTGGGTCTTCACTCGCCACGCATAAACAGGTCCCATCGCTTGCCCGGCTTTTTCCACACACGCTTCGTCTTCTAGACTGGTTCAATGTTCATGAGAGGACGTCGACGGTCGCTTGCTTACCGTCGGCCGGTGTTATGATAAAGTCTCCCTCCAAACAGAGTTTCCACTGACTGGAATAATGTCTTCCCCGGGAGACTGTTCGGAACGAAGCCTCCTCCAGAGCAATGGAGTCTCCTCTATGATAAAAAGTCGCCCCCACTCAAAATCTCCCATTTCGTATGTCATTTCATTTAAATAAGATTTAATATTTACATTATTTAAATAAAATATTTCTATAATGTTTTTTCGTTCAATTGGATATGAAATAAATGCTTTATAACATTACATAACATGATTTAATTAAACCACAATAGGATGCTGAACGCCCTTAGGCCATTTTTAAAAGCAGCGGAGAGGTTAAATACGTTGCTGGGTAACTGAGAAAGTGGCCTTGACTAGACTGTATATAAAGAACTAGACATTGTACTGGTAAACGAATTGCATGTAATTAAATAACCCTGTGTTCACAGCCAACGTATACTAATTATGTTAACATGATCCCAGGAAGCATTGGCTTCTGATTAATTCTTTGATGAGTAGCCTGATCTTTTTCCATTATTCATTGCATTGGTACTGGCTTCCTGATACCAGCTAACACTGGCTTCACTGTGATTCTTTATATTTAGGCCTATCATTCCACTGGTATCAGTTTAGGTTATTATTATTATTATTATTATTATTATTATTATTATTATTATTATTATTATTATTATTATTATTATTATTATTATTATTATTAGTTGTAGAAGTAGTAGTGGTAGTGGTAGAAGTAGTAGTAGTAATATTAGTGGTAGTTTTAGTAGTAGTATCAGCAGCAGCAGCAGTAGCTGCAGCAGCAGCATTTATATTTACATTTAGCATTAGCTTCAACTGGTATTATGCTAGGTTATTAACTAATAATAACAGACATAGAGGATCTTTTTAACTAATAATAACTTAACCTTCACGCTTCACTAGCTTTCCGCGCTACTCAAATCATCAACACAAGCAACAAACAAACCGCATTACAATAGCTGCCGACCTGATATCAGTTGAATGGTTGACCTAATCCTCATCAAAGAATCACAAACAGTAGATCGTATCACGAAGCCCGTATTTTATCATCTGTACACAATAGCCAACAATAGCCAACAATAGCCAACAATAGCCAACAATAGCCAACCAATTAGGCCTACAGTTGTTCTAACGGTAATTGGTTGGTTTTTGCGGATTAGGGGCCTACTTGCTTTTGTTCGTTCAATTACTTGCGTTTGATAGATTTTAATTTTCTGCAATTTATTTCTTTTCAGTTTTCCAAAAATTCTGTTGTTCTAAAAATCGTTGCCATTATTGGCACATACAATATAACTAGTTCTACAATGAAGTTAGAAAATCAAGCTGCTTAAAATTATCATTAACTTTATCAGAAACGTGAATTTATATCTATCAATGAAACAGTCTCCCGGGAAAGAATTTATTTCAACGTGGAATAAAATAACTTCCTCCCCAGTTATTTTTGCTTCACAATACAGTCTCCGCCGGGGAAGACTTTTAAGGGGGATACTCTATTTTGAGACACCGGCGTCCGAATAAGCATTTTCCATAATGCAGCCTATTATGTCGAGCCGGAGCAATCTATTGTCGTCGTATTGTCGGACCGTACATTGTTGCGTTGTTCGGAGCAGTTAAGATGTATTGATTGAAGGGTGAAACGGTAAAACAACAAGCGCCGGCAGACGGCATATTGTGATTAATGGCCGTCGATGTTCGCCGAGCGCAATGTGACCGCGTGGTCCATGATTTCCTCCCACGATGACGATTATTTATGTAGCGCGGTGTTCTTTCTGTAGTCTAACCGTCGGATGCGGACGGAGTCAAACGATTAGCTGTCGTACGTCAACATAAAAGGCAGACGACGCAACGAATACATCAGACGCAGACAAGGGCAGAGAAGGACGAAGGACGGACAAGGACAAACACGTAGACACAAGCATAGACAAACACGCAAAGAGAAACAGCCGGGCATTCTACGGACAGAAACAAACATAGGCACAGACAACCCGACAAAAACTGAAACATAGACAGACTGAGAGACACTGACAGTAGGTATAGAGTTGACGGAAGATAATAAGCAGTGGCAGAAAGGAAGCCAAGGCAGGCCACCAGAGACGAATTTATAAAGATACAAAACAGTGCACATGAATGCACGGAGCCTATTGACGCAATAATGTAATCTATGTATACCCATCAGACTGAACATTCCGAGATCATTAAAGACAGACAGACAGGCAGACAGATAGGCAGACAGACACACAAGACAGACAGAGCTGAATAGAGGGAGAAAAGAGTGGAAATATCCTGCCCTATCCTGTATTTTCTATCCTCTCCTCTCCTACTCTATCCTCTCCACTTAACCTATCCTATAAATCCTCTATATCCCTTCCGTTCCTGACTAGGTAATCTATCTTGTCCTTTTCTCTCCAGCTCTGTCCCTTCAACTGTCCTGCCCTGTTCCGTCTTGTCCTGCCATGTAATGCCCTATTCTTTGCTGTTTCGTCCTATCCGAAGCGAGGGCAGATCACAGCCCTCGACTTTCCTCATTGTATCCCTAGGCAGGGGCGACTTAGTGGCTGATGTAAACGGACCACGACAGGGTCTTTGGTACTCGGTGACTTCCTGTCAAATCGAATTAATGGTAACTTTCTCTTCCACTCAGAAGTTCGCCTCTTCCTTCTCGGGCCGTGACATCCGGGTCACGTGATGCCGAGTCGAACTGACAGCCCTGCAGTTCTGTCACACTCCCTCTGCAGTTCTTCTGCCTGCACTCCCTCAGCTTTGCTGTCGCTTTCATGCAGCGCAAGACATCTTTCCGTAGCCGAGTCGAAGACTTGAATTAAACTTCCGGATCAGTTTGGTTGGATTGCTTCCTATCAGCTGAATGCCTACAACCATCGACTCCGATGCCTTGCTTTAGAACTTATTAGATTAGATTGGATTGGACTGGATGGATGGATTAGCTGTATTAATACATGCATCAATTTAACCAAAACAGTGCCTCTTTCAGTCCGTGGAGCCATCCAAGGATCCATTTAACGGTAATTCGTTCCAACAAATTCATCGTTTGAAGTTAATGAAGGCGTAGTGGTAGTGGAAAACAATTACAAAAAATTTTCCACCAAGTATGGATCGTTGCGCTCATGGATCCGCCACTGCCCTTCCTTGGATCTCCGGTTGATCCAGAGATCCATTAAGCCTTTCATCCATCGATCGCTTCATCCATCCATCCATCTTTCCACCTGTCCGTCCATCCTTCCCATCTTCCATCCATACGTCCATCCTTCCAATCCCATCCTTCCGTCCATGCGTCCATCCTACTATCCATCTTACGCATAGGCTTTCTTGCACAAACGTAATGCAATGAACATGATATTTACGTAGAGACCTTTTCAAAGCTTTCCTAAAGCCGACTGTTTGAAGGACAAAACAATGAAATTCTTCAACGACCCAAAGAGAACAAAGACACGTTCCAAGAGCGCACCTGACCGGGCACCGTAGCGTGGTCCGATGTCTGATGGATGATACGGGGAATGGTCATTGCCCGTCCAGATCCGACCCCTCCTTCACCTCCAGTTGACTTCTGTACATCAGCATCCACTCGCTTCTGTAGCGCCCAAATGACCGCCGAATCTTTCTCCACCTCGGTCGACGATCGATTCAGACGAAGCGGCTGAGGAGTGGCGCCACGAGTGGACTCAACGCAGGTGACTTGACCAGCCTGAGAAGCAGCAGCAGCGACTTCGCTGTTAGTCTTGGAGCGCTTCCTCGAAGCATAGTCAGGACATCTGTCCGGACTCTTCGTCCGGTGGATTGTCCTGTTGTCCGGTGTAGAGGTCGTCCTCTTTGTCCTCTTGCCCCGGTGACTATTCGATCGAATCTTTAGCCGAACGACGCTGTCTTCCAATCTCCGTTCAAATGACTTATCGTTGCCCTTCCCATCTCGAAGTCTTCCATAAGCTTCCTTCGATCCGCTATTCTCCCATTCTCCTTCCTCTCCTCTGCGTTCCTCTGCTCCTTCCTGTTTTACTGTTCTTGCTTCCCTTCGGCCGTAATCGTGAAGATTAACATCTACCGTGAGGTCCCTGTTGGCACCAGGCGACGAAGGGGAGGAAGAATCGGGCGAGGAGTAGGAGGAGTTCAAAGAGGAGATCGAGGAGGATTTGGCCGAGGGTGAAACGGACAGGGAGTGCTTACTTGCTTCTGTCATATCTTCTTCCCATTCCCTCTCATCGGTGGGCATATGATTATCGCCTTGGTTCTTGGGTGCTACAGACAGTGGAGACCATAACGGTGTTGTCGGTTGTGGTGGGGACCGTGATTGAATTGGTGGTGGGGCGTTTCGGGAGGCGATTTCGTACGCCGTCGAGGCTAACTGAATTGAGCCATTATCGTCGGTCGTCTTCCCTCCGTCTCCCTTTCCCTTCCCCTCCACGGGTGCAGCTACAACACTGTTTGGCTCGTTGACCGAGTGAGCCCTGACTCGGTCTCCATCGCCAGCAGCAGCAGCAGCAGCAACCGTAGCATCGACGGCGGCGCTAACGATAATGCCACTCCTCGACCGCTCGACGCCGACAAATGTTTGTTGCCGCGAGAATTTCATTTGGCCAAGTGCGATGTTCGGCGTCTTCGCTTTCGTGTGACGGCTCGAATAATGACCATATCGATCTGGCAGGACAACACGATGACCCTGGGAGCCGAACGCCCGCGGATTATTCAACTGCGCTGATGATGAAGAAGACGACGACGAGGAGGAGGATGTTGATAGTGGTGATGGCGACAGACGTTTGGGCATCATCCGTGTCCTCCCCGCCTCTGTTCTTTTACCCTCTTCCTGCTTCATGGGCGACATCTTAAGGCGATTGGTGGATGTTGTGGCCTTGGTGACAGGGGCTTTGTTGACATCGGATTGCTTTTCTCGATCGCGTTCACTTTTGTAGGAGGAGGAGGAGGAGGAGGAGGAGGAGGAGGAGGAGGAGGAAGAGGAGGAGGAGAAGAAAGTGGAGGAGGAAAAGGAGGAAGTGTAGAGGACAAAACAGGCGGATGCTAATGCAACCGGGAGGCAGATAATCCATTGCATCTTCTTCATCCTCCATCTCCTCGATCGAAGGCGCATGTCGTTCCGGATGCAGCCACGTCTAATCTGGACGAGGTGAAAAGCCTCGAGGAGGTGGAAAGAGGTGGAAAGAGGCTGACGAGGTCGAAGACGCCTCTATTCGGAACCGCCGAATGACCTGTCAATCAACGACGTCACTGGTAAACTAATGCGACAAGTGGATTCGGTGAATGATGGCTTCTTGGTGACACCTGCTCTCAACAAAACTGTGAAATCTATTCAAGGGACAGTGGTGATGTCGTCGTCGTCGTCATCATCATCATCATCATCAACACCATCACCGCCACCACCACCATCATCATCAGCAGCATCATCATCACCACCACCACCATCATCATCAACAACAGCATCATCATCACCATCATTATATTGTCGTCATCATCATCATTGTCATCTGTTTTTCTTAGTTCTTAATATTCTATCCGTTCTGTCATACTTCCCCATTACATAGGCCTACATTCTATTCTATTCTACGGTATCTGGTTTTGTACAGCACTGTTTTGTTCCAATGTGTCCTTCATTTTTCGTTTATTTACGGCATTATCCCGTTTTGTCCCACACTTTTCTATAGTATGACAGAGACTGAAGATTTTCCTCTTTCCCCAAAGTTGGTCAATCGTTGCCGTCGCGTCGGATAATCAATTTAATCTATCTTCAGTCGTTTATCGAATTTATTTTCAATTTTCCTCATCTATATAATATCTCTGCCTGTCACGTCTTCCTCTCTCCCACCCTCGCTTGCCTTCCTCCCCCTCCCTCCCCTCTCTCTTTCTCTCCCCCGCCCCTCTCAACTGAAAATCGGCTTCAAGTCTCCGTTTATGTAGTATGTACTGTAGAATTCCTTCCACCAGTTCTCGTCCTGTTCAAGCTTTCCTGCTTTGTTGCATGACTTCTTGTCTCTCTCCTTCCTTCTTCTGTTCTTCTTCCTACTCTAAGCTATTTCCATGCTTTGTTTGTGTTAATGTATATACAGATGTCGCAGTCTGAATGTCTGTTTCTTTGATTCTACATACTCTGTCTGTCTGTCTGTCTGTCTGTCTCTCTATCTCTCTCTTTCTCTCTCTCTCTCTCTTTCTCTCTCTCTCTCCGCCTACATAGTCTGCCTGTCTCTCTCTGCCTGCATAGTCTGTCTCTCTGCCTCCGTAGCTGTCTGCCTGCATTGTCTGCTTCTACGCCTGCATTTTCTATCTCACTCGCTGCCCACGCAAAGTCCGAGTTTGGTGTTAATTCCCGTGATTTTTGTGCGGATTTCTTGCTTTGTTAGGGTCGTAGTCATTTTGATCAATGGTTTTGAATTACATACATTAGTCCCCGAGTAGGTCCATTCTAAAAGTGTCGCTTGACAAAGCCACTCCTGAACCTGGAATCAAATGCGACATGGAAATTGTCAAACGCGACTGGTGAGTGGAAATACCCGTTGGGCAGAGACATGTGGCAGAACAGGACGAGACTCCTGCGCGATTCATGTGTCGTGGAATCATGAGAGACAGGAACAGATGAATCATGCATTAAGACCCCGTGGCAACAATCTGTGTTTACAGCATAACGAAGCGAAAACTGACCTGATTGATCGCTTCCCTACGGCCGTATATATGTTGTATATACATAATCATATGCGTATATACAGCCTCACATGTGTATATATACATACATGTACATACATATATGCATGTATACTTACATATATACATTGTACATATATATAAATATATATGCGTGTATATATATACCCTGTTAATCGTATATCATATGTATATATATAATCATATATACCCTGTTAACAGTTAATATACACGTGTATATATGTACGACTATGTACATATGTATATGAATATATTGGCTATACTGTGGGCTCTAACTATTCAAAGGTAAACATTGATTCATTGCTCACAGCACACCACGCGGATAAGTCAGATAATGTTGAAATATCGTCCAATTTGGAATAATCCGCCTCTGACAGCTTGGAGCCGTTTCTGTCCGTTGATGGAGATTTGCGAGAAGAACGCTTCGAAATGTCAAATTATATGCCATGGAAGCAGAGTTTTGAAGGTTTCCGTATGGTTGACATTGCGAGGTTTCGTATGAACTGTTTATAGGTGGGAAAATAACAGGGTACGCTTTAAAAAGTTTAAATGTTCGCAAAACTCTGCATGCATACATTCACATACATACATACATACATTGTACGCACATGCATATTCGCATGAACCTACATACATATACGCCTGCATTCATACATTCATAATTAATTAATTATATGTACATGCATACATACATACATGCATACATACGTTGTACATACATACATTCATACATACATACTTACACACATACATACATGCATGCATGCATACATGCACGTGAATAAGTGAGTAAGTAAGCAAATATTTACCTGTGCGATATATGTGTGTATAAACGCGCGCGATGTAGGTGATGTATATACAGGTGCGTTGTATACTATGTCTTTAATTTCGCCCGATTAACAGCAGGCCACTAATAAGAAGTAGACAAAGGACACGCAGAAGCAACAAGGCGGACAACAACGGCATCGGTTGAAGCAGAGGCAGCAGCTTTAATGAATACCATGTATACACGTACACGTACAACAGTCGCACGTTAAATGTACTTGCACTGAAGCATTCTTTACATCCGTCCAGACGGGCATCACTCGGTGGCTCACATTCCCACTGTGCATGGTGTGTTCAGCTGCGTATTTGCGCAAAGTGCAAACAGCTGTGCATTCGTACAAAGTGCAAACATTTGTGCGCAGCTGCCTGCCTGCACTGTGCAAATTGCATGTCACTCCGTGTAACTGTGAGTCACAGTCCGTAGATGGATAATTTTATCATGGTCCCCTCAGTGGAGACTTAAATTTTCTATTCAACAAAACCAACCTCTTTTACCTTCGTCACCCTTCATCTTTCACATTTTCGCCTTTCATCTTTCACCTTCCTTGCACTTACTTATTGGTGCATTGCAATTCACTTTGAAACTACCTTTCGAAAAGCCCCCACATGGAATCCGGTGACGCACAGTCTCCGATTTGACCCCGATGACGGAATTTCTAAATACGCCGCTGCAGGAAGTGTACTGTCAAATTAATTCACATTAATAACATCACTGTGAATTATTATTATGCGAGTAAGTGAAAATTCACACTAAGTAGGCCTATGCCGGTACCCAAGCCAAAAAGCTTGGGTACCGGCATACTTAGAGTTCAAGATATTTAGCAAGAAATTTGTACAGTGTTTCTGATCTGGCACCGAAACTGACGAAACAGCCTTGCTCTTGCTGACTTGTTTTGATATAGCGCCGGTATAATTAGCTGGCCTCTCGGATGCAGCTTTTGTGTGGCGCTGAGATATATCAGAGATTTACATTACATCACATGTCGGAAATGTGCGTATTTGATCGACACAGACCTACACATGCATTGTTCTACGTGTTGGCGAAGTGACTCGAGAGATGCCAATATTTGTCTGACCCTAACCTTTTCGTCTCCAATTTCAATATTCGTCAGATATCGCTGTTTAGATAGACGTGACAACATACAGGCCGATGTACATGCTATGGATGTGCGAGTCATTTTGTAAAGCCAGTGATGGTAAAGATTTCGACAATAGCTTTGATCTGAGTATGTTGTCTAACAATGAATTTCAATTGCGCCGTATACCATTCGAGTAATATACTGTAAAGAATATTATAGCAATACACGCATAAATTGCATAAAGTATTTCCTAAACATGATACTTGATAGGGACTGTTTCGTGTATGAGCATGCTGTCCAACTGACCATCATATCCACATATAAACCTGTGGACACGTTAAATGCTTTAATGGGTGCAAAAAGCATTCACGATGCACGTTCTGTACTCACGTGGAGCGTGTAAAATTACCCATTTGCGCCGAACGAATAAGTCTTTTTAAAAATCGGAATAGAGAATGAAAGAGAGGAGAGGAGAGGAGGTGATTGAGAAGGTCTGATCTTTCAGTGCAAGGCACCTCAATTGGAAGAGATAAAGAAGTGGTAAAAAAGGAGGATATGAAGCGTGTAGAGAAGAGCGGGAAGGAGAGAGGCGATAAAAGAGAAAAGAGAAGAGGTGATGGGATGAGAGAATAGAGACAATGGCGGAGAGAGACAGGAAGACAGAGAATAAACAGAGAATAGAGAGAGAAAAGAGATGGAATTGGAAGAGGAGTGCGTGGATTGAGAAGAGAGAGAGAGAGAGAGAGAGAGAGAGAGAGAGAGAGAGAAAGAGAAAGAGAAAGAGAAAGCGAGAGAACAGAAAGAGGCGTTTATTTACAGGCTAAAATCGAAGTCTGCAGTATGTCTGGTCTGAGCTATCATCTCAATTGAAAGACTAGCGCGTTAAAACCGCCTATACTGGCCTACAGACCATTCTTTGTGCTTCTTTGAAGGACACTTTATCATTGTCAAGGAGGAAAATGCGATACTATATTTCTTTCGTAACCTGTACATTAGCTGCGGGTTTAGAAAAAGAACGTCTGCGTATTTTCTGCGGAGTGACCGAGAGGCCAATATTTGTTTGACCCTAACCTTTTCGTCCTCAATTTCAATATTCATCAGATAGACGTTTAGATAGACGTGACAATATACAGACCGATTTACATGCTATGGATGTGCAAGTCATTTTGTAAAGTCAGTGATGTCAAAGATTTCGACAATTGCTTTGATCTGAGTAATTCGTCCGACAATTTCACTTGTACCTTGTGAATTTGACTTGTACCCTTCGAATAATAATTTTAAAGAATATTACAGCAGTAAAGCAATTAGCAGGGTTCTAAACATGTTGCTGTATGCTAGGCAGAACGCAAAAACTTTATAGCATGGTCTATAGCTAGCCATAGCAAGAAGCTCACCAGTTACGCAGCTAACTTGCAAATCAGCTACATGCCCTGGCGCGGCTTTCTTGAAGAGTCCTTGCTGTTTTCAAGCGTTTTTTCAAAGTTTCACTTGTATAAGCTCGCTCTTACTCCACCAGTAGCACAAATGTGTAAATATTTTTATGTTTAGAATCGTAATATGCCTGTGGATTTTACTGCATTAACAGACTCCTTGCACTTCCCACTCAGCATTGGAAAATGTGTTTCCGTCCGCTTGTGATTGTTTACAATGTAATCCGCCATCTTCAGTTTTCGCTTTGATGTATTAGCTTGCATTAATCCTAAGAACTCTCCAACACTGCACCTCTTGCAATCTCTGCACAGGTCTTTTATTCAAAACTTAAAGCAATCCTCTTCCATAAATCCTAACCTGATTCATCTTCTTGCCTGTATCTCTCTCTCTCGCCGCTCCAATTCTTACCACCATCCACCCTACTTATGCCTATCGGAACATTGGATCTTGACCTGGAACCGAATCTGACCTTACCTGCCTATCGATTTGCTTTTACTGAGCGCCTGAGAATAAGCTGGTCCTAGCGACTTAGCTTTCTTTTAGCGCTGTACAAATCTCGAGATTACGATTCGTGTTGTGTATATGGATTGAGTTGAAGGCAATTTACTGATCACCAACAGTTAAAAGTGAATAAACAACTGGCCACTTCATGCATATATAGCGCCTTTGGGAACTTCACAAGTGTGCTGAACATGGCTATCTAACCAAACTAATAAGAAACGACTTATGAGAGGTGGAAAATGCTTCATGAGCTGACTGTGGCGGAACTGTACGTATTTTTAGCAGGCGACTGTTCCAGAAGGGCGATATATTGCACAAGAAAGCACAGTGTGCCGTGATTCTGTCATTGCAAGACTTAGGCCTACATCAGTAGGTTTACAAATAGTACAGTAACTGATTAGGAATTTACAAAAGAACAACAATTGCGTCACGCTTGAAAATGTAAACAAACACAGGATCCGAGAATAAATTGGACAAATGTCGAATGCAACCGTTGTAAAGTCAACTCGACCCGTGGATCGACTGAAATGACGGGGGCAAGAGTTCCCCTCGACCTGTGCTATACTGTATCATAAAGCTAATATCATATGAATATATACACATGTACATGTACATATCGTATGAACAGTCATACAATGGGATATCCTATATATGATATAGGCTGAGTGCAGGCATATTTAGACACGGTGTTACAGTTGAAGCAAAGGTGGAGTTGATTTCCATCCATTAGTGTCCCAGGATGAGCTCGAACTGATTTGCAAAAATCTGCATAGATGTGACGGTAGAGGAAAAGTGTCTAGAATTTGTGCGAAACCTGATAGACTTCAGATAAGAGCGCATGGCACAATGACAAAAACCTAACAAAAAACCACTTGACAAAGATAGATTTGCAATGGCACATTCAGGATTTCAGCAGAGGCTTCATGCGTAAGGCGAAGTGTGAGCATTATAAAGGGGTTTGGTAACGTAGCCCCAGTGGGGTTAAAAGGAAAATCCTCTGGTTAGCGGGTCATCGGTGAAGCTCCTCTAAAGACGAGCGTTTTTCTTTCTTACAAAATACGTATTTTGGGGTATTTTCTTGCAACTGTTTTAAGTTTTCATGTATTCTAGTCCAGAATTTACAGCTTTATACACGATGTACTACGCAACCTAATAAAAGCTGACAACATTTGTGTCGTTCTACAGTAGTGACAGATACAGATCTGTCACATCGCCTATTTGGATTTTAGTGTCACTTTCAGGAGTGTCACAACAACACCAGACTGAGAAATAATTAATGTTACGCAGTGAAACAGTCGAAGCCTCAGCATACTTACCATTATTCTGCGAGGTCATCTGACTGTCTTTCTCTGGTCATATCTTGGACTAGAACTGTTCTCGGTAAACGGGTTTTTACAGTTGCTAGACCAAAATTTTGGAAATTCCTCTCTCTATCCGTTCTTTCTGCTCAGTCCGTCGCTTCTGTCATTTCGTTCTCAACCGAAAACTTGTCTGTTTCAAGTTTCTTATTCAACACAGGCTGCCTCTCTGTTTTGTGGACTGACCTTCTGGATATCGACCTGATTGTGGCTTGGTTTTGGTGCGCCATCGGTTGATGTCTTATGACACCGTCGCATTAGAAGTTACTAATTATTATAGGAGGGCAGGTGGACAGCTCTCTTCCTCACAGTCTGGTCTTCCCACCGACAGTTTATAGCCAGTGTACTCATTTAGGTTTATAGTTGAGTTCGCTAGGTAATGCAGTAATCTAGACAATTTTTCTGCCCTGGCAGGGATTAATTTTGAACCCGGAACCATTGGGCTGAGAGTCCAGCACGCTAACCACTGCACCATCGTGACTACTTGACAAATAACCATGCAGCCATAATCCAAAATGTTCATTATTGGAGCAGTTCAATAAGCAAGCATATCACAACTGTTTGCATTATTATTTAGCAGTACAAATTGATCATATAATTTCAGTTTTACTGAGTAATCAAATAACTCTTAATTTTTTATCTTGGATTGACTGATGATTAGTGTCTGCGTGTGTGCGTGCTGCGTATGCGTGTGTGCATAATAACATATACGTACTTACATTTTTGGCTTTTTTAAAATAAGAAACTGTAGACTTGCTATGGGTTCCTCTGTTATCAGCCTTATACTGGGAACTTGAAAAAAGACGGACGTTTATGCATAGCCAGGCCGACGAAAGTGGGCGTCAAAGGGTCACCGTGGTTCCTTTTCATTAAAACAGATCGATAAAGTCGAAGCTAGGTACAGGCTAAAACTGTCACCCATAACCTCTGAAGTGCTGCTCAGATATATCGAGCGAGGTCATGAGGTCAGCGCCATTTTGTTGAAAACTTCCAGGCTGACTTGGTTGTATGGACATCACATCGAACAGGTAACAGATGGAGCATCTCAACATCTGAAGATCTTACCAGTCTTACTCCATGCATGCTGACTGCTTGGGAGTCGGTGGAACAGACTGCCGAGCAAAGTGATTAAGGATGAAGCTGGATTTACCATGTAGCCAACGTACTAACGGCCAACATTACATATCGATGGAGGATATCAAAGTCCAAATTCAAACTGGTTATCACTTTTACAGGTCTATACTTCGCTGTCCTCGGATTTTATCAAAACACTTCAACCGACGGCGGGGCCATGGTCCTCTGGCCTCCCTGGATCCTGCGGTGGGGATATGCATGGCTGACTCCTGCGTTCTCCGCTCAAACGAGATGCTGCACGAACGACAGGTCAATGTCATCATAATTTTTATATGTATACATCAGTCGTGAATAGTGCCCTATATATATTTGTATATGCTTCGTCTATATGATATATATGTAAGACATATATATATGTATATATATATATAGTTATCAATGCAGCTTTTGAGCTTAGGTGCTTAAGTGTATGCATACAAGTAGCCTATACGTACACAGTTCACTGCAACCTATAGACCTATGGGCGGATTCTTCTGCAAGCCTGTACATTTGTATGTATCATTATATGAGCATAACGTTTTCGAAAGCTACTAGAAGGCGCTCTATAAATACCTAATTGCACTGCATTGCATCACATTACTTCATTGTACATTACATGCTGCCTATCTGAAGATTATTAATTGTATACACCAGTCATGAATAGTAGTATATATATATGCATCGTCCATATACATATATATATGTATATATATATGTATATATATATATATATATAGTGGAGCTTCAGTGCGGCAGTTTCGAGTTTATTACGACTTGGAGAGAATCTGAAAGCCGTTGAATTTATGGGTCCCCTGAAGGCGTTTTTCTCTGCTAATCGGAGCCAGCCAATTCCAACGAACCATCCCATAGATCTAACTGACGAAACGCCCCACGTGAGGACGATATACGTGCGCCTTGCAGACCGCCTGTTCTACATAGACCTATTCCGTGTGTAATAGGCCTGCTGTGGGGTTACAGGCTGTGCAGGCTGCAGGAAGGAGCGTCTTGCGGTATGTGTGTGCGTGCGTGTGGAACTGTTTCCAACTTGTTATCTCTCGCGAATTCATTTCGCCTTGACTGCCAATCACTGCAACGCCGTGTCGCTCATTTCATTCCACACACACACACACACACACACACACACACACACACGCACACATACAGTGCTGGCCATAAGTTTGGAATCACTTAGAAATGTATGAAATGTTCTTATAAAAAGCCTCAGAAGAAATTGTAACTGTAATTTTTCTCAATGAAACTGTAACAGTTTATTCAAAACTCACATACTAAGTAAATGGACAGTCAAATGTCAACTTCAGATGCTGACTTCAGTACTTTGAGTGCTGTCCTTTGTTAGCCAGGACAGCCTTGAGTCTTGCTGGCATGGAATTCACAAGACTTTCACAATAAGCTGGGCTGATGTGGTTGACCCAGACTCGCTTTATGGCGTCAACCAACGATACCTTTGATGTTGGATGCTCCTCAGACACCTTCTGCTTCATAAACATCCACAGGTTTTCGATGGGATTGAGGTCGGGACTGGATCCAGGCCAAGGACCCAAGATATGAATTCCCTGTCTATTGATCCATCTTGTCACAGTCCTTGCCCGGTGGCAAGGAGCTCCATCATGTTGGAAAGTGGTGCAATTGAGGATCCCCATGTGTGTTTCTAGTTTATCCTCAAGGATTGATTGGTATACCTGACCATTTATGGTCGTGTTCGGAGGCATGAACCAAATTCCTCCTCGGCCGCTACCGCTGAAGCTGCCCCAGACCATCGTCGTCGGCGCCTGCCTGACAGTCGGCACGACGTAGTGGATGTTGTAACGCTGGTTAGCAGGTCGACGGACATAGCGGCAGGCCGAGTAAAACTGTGTGAACGTCGATTCGTCAGAGAACATCACCTTCATCCAGTCTGCCTTCGTCCAGTTCTTGTATTTCGCGCAGAAAGCCAAACGATCGTTTATGTTCTTCTTGCTCAGTTTGGCTTTCTTTGCAGGTTTCCTGGATGGCAGTTCGAAATCCACAAGCAGCCGTCTTCTGACAGTCCTTGCACTCACAGGTGGCCTCCCCCGAGTCCTTGCACTCACAGGTGACCTCACCGCTGCTCTGATTTGGGACGAGGACCAGGTTGGGTGAGCCATAGCTATAGCGATCAAATATGGTTTTCAACAGATTGCGCCTGGGTGATTCCAAACTTATGGCCAGCACTGTATATATAAATACAGGTTCTCAAGCATTTAAATATAGATCCCTAATCATTTTGACATATGTCACCCGTTCACTGCGTCATGTGTCCATCTATTTCGACACGTCCCACTTGTGATCTTTCTCCGCGTACGTGTCACTCATTGACTTCACAATATGTCACTCATGCATTTCACAATTTGTCACTCAGCCATTTCAGAATATGTCATTCATTCACTTCAAAATATGTCACTCAGTCATTTCAGAATATGTAGCTCATTCACTGCATGCCACGTGACATGTGTCGTTCATTTCTTTTGCTATTATTATTATTATTATTATTATTATTATTATTATTATTATTATTATTATTATTATTATTTATGCATTTATTAGGCGCCGTATATATACATCGTATATATATATATAGTGGAGCTTCAGCGCGGCAGTTTCGAGTTTATTACGACTTGGAGAGAATCTGAAAGCCGTTGAATTTATGGGTCCCCTGAAAGCGTTTTTCTCTATTATTATTATTATTATTATTATTATTATTATTATTATTATTATTATTATTATTATTATTAATATTATTATTATTATTAAAACATTTATTAGGCGCCACTGTCTAATGACTTAGCATCAATCGATGGCGCCGAACAATTGTGAGTGAAGGACTTGCTCGAGGTCCCTACTCTATAACCTCTTGGTGGAGAGACTCGAACCCGTGTATCTATGTCTCTTGCTGATAAATGACCGACCGATCGCTCAGTGTAAAAGCTCGGAGGAGATTTATCTCTGTTTATCTCTGTTGCAAATACAGGGACAGGAAATTCTCGGGTACATAAAGTAAATAATTGGAAAGAATATATTTCATGCGGCAGAATTTGCGATCAGACAAAACTCATATGGTAACCAGACACGGGTTGATGGGCGGAATAAAAGCAGGACCAGATAGGTGGATAGATGGATGGACGAATGAATGATTGAATGAATGAATGGATGAATGAATGGATGGACGAATTGAAGACGGATGGATGGATGAATGGATGGATGGACGAGTTGAAGGACGGACAGACGGACGGATTGATGGATGGATGGATAAATGGATAGATTTTTATAATGGGAACGGATGGATTGATCACATCCATGCATTTATCCAAGCATCCATGTATCACTGCATGGATACAGTCAGTCATCTTATGTATGTATGTATGTATGTGGAGCACGGTAGCATATTGGACAGAGCGTTCGGCTTGTAACGCGGAGAATACGGGTTCGAGCCTCCTCCGAGACGGTTGCTGTGTAAGGACCTTGAGCAAGTCCTTCACTAACAGCTGATCGGCGCCATCGATTGATGCTAAGTCATTAGATACTGACGCCTAATAAATGCAGAAATCATTATGCATGTATGTATGCTGTACTATTTGACATTTTAAATGCCTTTCAAAAGCGTTGCACTTATGACTAATTATTCTAAACAAATGCGTTTTAAGGTAAATTTCTTTCAATCTAATAATACGTAGCAAGAAAATGACTTGTTGCTCGTGTAGCTGCTGTAAAGCTTACTTACTGGCAAGGTTCAAGACAAGTAGGTTTGTAATTTCCCGTTGTCTTTTTGACTTCCTGGTTTGCTTCCTGTTGAAGTCGTCGCTGTCTTCCTAAAGAATGGCACTGCCTGCCTGATGCTGCATCTCCGTCGCATGATCTAAGCAACTGTCATGTACAGCAGGCTCATCAGCCGACCAGCTGCACGTCGGCGCAGTTCCGGAATACATCATCCATCCAACTGTCGCCGTAGAATCTGATTTTGCGTGCGAGATGCCCTATCGCCGTTAGGGTAATGACTGCAGCTTCTGCTGCTTCTGCTACTGCTGCTGTGTTGGCTGCTGCTGCTGGTGTTGCGTTCCAATACATCCCTGGTGCGACGGACGCCGGAGCCTCGAGGCATCTGCTCGAGATAATTCGGTTCCCGTCCGACCGTAGAGGCGCGATGGGGAGGGGTGGGGAGAATACGACGTCCCTTGCCTCATCAGCCGCTGCGTCTTGGGCTGCTTTATAGCTGTATAGATAGATGTCATGGCGCGAATCGTCGTCCTCCTCCTCTTCCTTTTCCTCTTCCTCCTCTTCTTCCTCTCCTATTCCTCGTCGTCATCTCTATCTTTTTTCTCCTCAATAGCTTCCCTATTTCTATATCTCTCTCTTTCCCTCTTCCTTCGCTTTCTGCTGCGCGTCCTTCTTTTCCTCTTCTGCGTCCTCTTTATACCCTCTTCTGCCTATACACTTCCTCAGAGATTCTTCAATTTTTCATCGTCATTGTACTAATTCTTTCTTCTCCTCTTCCTCCTCTTATTAATTCTCCTTTTCATTTACTCTTGGCTCTTCCTCTTCCTCCTACTTCATCACGTTAATTCCTCCTTTTTCCCTACCCGTTTCTTTCTTCTTCTTGCTTCAAGTTCCTCCTCGTCGTTGTTGTCTTTCTCCTTGTCCTCCTGTTTTCCTCCTCTTCTTTCTGCTCCTAATTCTTCTCCCTTCGTCGTATTCTTCTTCCTCTTTCTTCTGGTGTTTTCAACCTTCTCTACTTTCTCAGCTTCTTCTCCCTCCTCCACTCATTCCTCTTCTTCCTCCTCTTCATCTACTTCTTCCTCCTTTCCCACCTCTACTTCCTCGTCCTATTATTCCTTCTTTTCTTCTTCCTTTTCATCGTTTTCTGCCCCTGCCTCTATTACTTCCTCCTATTTCTTCTCCTTTTTCTCTTACTTTTCTTCCTCCTCCTATTTTTGTCTACTTCCTCTTTCTCCAAATCTACTCTGCGTTCCTTCTTCTATTTTCCTCATCCTTTTCTTCCTCTCCTTCTCTTAGTTGTTCCCTTCCTCATTCTTTTCCTATTTCTCTTCCTTCTCCTGTGTTCTTCCTCCTCATCTTCCTGTCTTTTCCTCCTGCTATTCCTTCTCCTCCTCCTCTTCTGTCTAATCCTTCCTCCTATTCCTTCTTCTCCTCCTGTTCTGCCTAATCTTTCCTTCTATTCCTTCTTATTCTCCTCTTCTGTCTAATTCCTCCTCCTATTCTTTCTTCTTCTCCTCTTTTTCCTCCACTTCTTCCTCCTTCCTCTTAGAATAGTCGATCATTCTCTCCATTTCATCTCAGTTCCTTCACACGCGAAGCATCGTCAGTGCTATTCATTTATTCTATTCATTTAGTCTATTCATTTATGCTATTCATTTAGTCTATTCATTTATTCTATTCATTTAGTCTATTCATTTATTCGTCAACTGCATCGCTTGTGTTCAGACGCATCTTCCTGGAAGCGTCTCAGCATCAGCAGCAGCAGCAGCAGGCGGCGGCAACGGAACCCGATAAAGCAGGCATCGCTCTTGGATGGGCGGGAAAAAAGGCGCTTCGGCGAGAAGTCACGTTCTTAGTAGCAGCAGCAGCATCTGCAGCAGCAGCAGCAAGGCCGAGCAGCCACTGCAACCTCCTCTGAGCAGTTGCCGTGAAACCCAGTAACGTCCATCAGTGCCTAGTGTTGAGGTAGAACATTCTTCCCTTCCCACCTTCCCTCCTTTTCAAATTTGGTAAGCTCCTACTTTCTATTTTATTTTGATTTGATATTTAGTTCATTTAATTACATTTATTCTACACCGTTTAAGTCGATCATGTATTATAATTATATCTTTATAGCTGCTGCTGTTGTTGTTGTTGTTGTTGTTGTTGTCCCCAATATCTTTATAGCTGTTGTTGTTATTGTTGTTGTTGTCCCCATTCGTCTGTCCGTTGGTCCTTCCATTCATTCATCCGCCCATCCATTCGTCCATCCGTCTATCCATCAGTCCATTCCTTCATCCATCCATTCGCCTGGTGTAAATCCTCCGACTATGAATTACCTGGTCCTTTTCTTTGAGTTTTTCATGCTGCGACATATTCTTTGTCCTGTGGCTTTGTTTCCTTCGCCTTCTATTCCATCCGTTTTCTTCTTTTTCTGCACTCTGATTACTTCCGGTCTTGTCACACTCAATCCTTCCATCCTCTTCCTCCTTCCACCAATCATATTTATCTCTCCAGCGGCTGCGAGGTAAAGGTCCAATCAAGCATATCTCTTTCACTGTCTCTCTCCCATCTGTCGCTTTTTGTGTCTCTCTTCGTCGCTCTGCTATTCGTGTATATATGTATGCATAGTTGCATATGTGAATACACATCTTTTTCTATTCTTCTATTCCGTCCAGATGCCGACAGCGCTTAATTCTCTCTCTCTCTCTCTCTCTCTCTCTCTCTCTCTCTCTCTCTCTCTCTCTCTCTCTCTCTCTCTCTCTCATTCACTCTCTCTCTCTCTCACTTTCATTACTTATGACTGTATGTCTCATTTCGTACCTCTCTGTTTTGGGTGTTTCCTCTATATTTCGGCATTTTCATTCGCCCGGTCTGTCTGTCTGTCTGTCTGTCTGTCTGTCTGTCTGTCTGTCTGTCTGTCTGTCTGTCTGTCTGTCTGTCTGTCTGTCTGTCTGTCTGTCTGTCTGTCTGTCTGTCAAGCTGTGCGTCCTTTTCTTCTCTTGAGACTAGAAGTAGGATCGGCTGTATAATACGCTGCTAATATCAGCGGCGGCGGAGGCTGTAGATAATCGTGTGCCGTCAACGGCGACTGCAAGGAGCAGCTGCCGCCCGAGTTTCTTGGCAGGAGGCCTTTCCCTCTTTAGAACCGTTTGGCATTTTCACGACCTATCGCTGTTAGGACGACGTCCCTAGCTCCAGATCAATATCTGACATATATATATACACACAACATACTATTGTTCTGCATATATATTTATGCATACATACATGGTTTTTAGATAGTCTTGTTCCAGAGCTTTTGAGAGGCTTTTAAAAGGCGCTGTACAACTATTCAAAGACAGCCCACATGGATACATGCATTCATTTACATATATATAATTATGTATGCAGTATAACACCACGTGTCGGTTTATCCTTACTTAGTTCTCGACCAGGTTATACCAGGCGTCGATATATATTTTATATATATATACACACATACATTTCTCCTATTCAGACTCTAGTATATTTATGTATTTCACAGATATGCATAGGTCTAAGTATATAATATATATGTATGTATATATCTATGGATGTATTTTATGTATAGCCCGATCCATCAGCTGCTTTCGCCGGCCAACTGAGGACCAAGTAAAGATGGCGACGTCAAGATGGCGATGTCAAGATGGCGATGTCAAGATGGCGTTGTCAAGATGGCGATCTCATTTTCAAAATCAAATTAGATATCGACTTTTCCCGATGACTGGCGTCAGACTGAACATTGGCGGCATCGGATAGATTGTTTTCCTTGACAAATTCTTATAAAAGCCGTATCCAATCTTCACCGAGGGTCCTAATGATCGATTATAAGCTCAGATTCGGCATTCTCGCGTATAGGCTTTGCATCGTCAGCTTATGAACATCATGACGTTTATTTTTCTGTTTAATTTTACGATTTTCCAGCAGTTATTCAAAGTGTTTGCTTCGTATACTTCTTACCGTGTGAAACCAGCATCGATCTCTGCCTACAAACACAGTGGCATATCCATGCAGAAGTTTAACAGAGGACAAGAGGGATATGACCTTATTTTTATGTGGAAAAGCATTGTTTGATCGTGATTTTGCGTTATTAGATCGTGAGCGCCTATGAGGAGTTTATTTTTGAAACAGGTCCTATGCAAATTTTGAGATTTCAATTACAAATAAAATTGCAGTTTACGACCTTTTAATTTTTCTAAGTTTCCCAGTTTTAGTACTTTTTTAGTGTCCCAGTTTTTATGCTTTTCACTTTCTAAGTTTAATCGACAACCCTCGCTCTAACCCTAACCAGTTTGGGAGCTAATCCAGCGGATTGGCCTCCCAAATTCTGATGGGGCCATGGCCATATTGGGCCACTGGATCAGCCCTTTTCCAATATGAAAAAATCCATGTTAAATCGGTTTTTGAGCGGATTGACACTGCTTGTTAAAACGACGCATGAACGGCCCTGGAAAACTGACATCCAATTACGAATCAAACCTCCAAGGCACGATCTTCCAGTTGCATGTCTTGCCTCGAGGTGATGATAGAACGCCCAAATCATAATTTATATTATACATGGATATGCAAGAGGACATAATAAGATTATTTGATCCTGGGGCTATAGGCGGAAGTCTCTAATCTCGTAAATGAACGAAAAACGCTAGCGAAGAATTGCAGGCCCGCACTTAAGGGTAGAGTCGACTGGCGTTGGTCGTAAAAAAGGGCAATCAGGTCCGCTTTAAAGGTGACGCCGGCGGCATCCATTTGGCGATGGGTGATAATTGGGGAAATTTGGTCGATATGCATCGCATTGATGGTAGCAGCAGATCTTTGGCTGCTGCTGCTGTGGCAGGCGGGATACAATCGCAGCTGGACGTTGATTTATTACTCCCGCTTGCAGGCGAAGCAACGGGTTTGCAAAGCGATGTATGGATAGGACGGCGGAGACCCCAAAGAAAACAGGTCGCCATGGATGCATGTCTGACCGCGCAATATTGCGAATTGCTCCTAAAGGATATATATATATATATATATACATATACACAGACATATACATAAGTACATATATGCATATATATGTACTATGGTCTACGTATACTCTAACGAATAACAACGTCCCCTATACACAGACACAAACGAATAACATGCGAATTAGTGTATATACTATATATATACAATATATGTACACACAAACGAATTACGTATATATGAACGAGTATATATATACATTGTATATATAATAAATGTGTGTATATAAATGCTGCATACAAACATATATTACATATGCATATATTTATGAACAAATGAAACAATATATATCACGTATCCGTATTTAATATATGGGATCCATGCGTATAGGCTATATATATATATATATGTGTGTTGATTATACACCAACCCTATACATAACGTCACTGTCTACTGCACAAGGCATCAAACGATGGCCTGCACCAAAACCAAACCGCAATCAGGTCACGTCTGGATACTGGGCTAATTACGCTTTGGTTTTGGTGCGCCATAGGTTGATGCTTTGTGCTTTAGGCAGTGGCGCTATAGAGGCTATTGATTGGTAAATATATTACAAATAGGATTATAGACAAATAATGCTTTATATAAGCATGTAGGTCTATTATATATAGTAATATAAAATGTATACATACGTATATATGATGAACTATATCTGAATGAATAATTGAATGAATGAATAAATAAATAAATAAATGGGCGTGGCGATAATTCGTAAAGAACAATTTTTACCATCTGTTTACAGTCAGATCCATAAAAAGCGCGATCTCCATTTTCCGACAATGCGAACAACAGCAGTGCCTGTGTTATGGTATAATACAGAGCGAGCACCGGTGCTATTATTCAGGGCTGTGGCGCCAAATTGTCTCGTGGTTCGTCTGAAAACTATGAACGCACGCAATGAGAACGGTTTGTCACGAAAATTCTCAAGAATCTTGGCGCCAGTTTGACGCTGGCTTTGAACTAAACGGATCCAGAGAAAGAGTAGCGCCTGTCGATGTAGCCGACCATAATTTGGCCTGACTGCTGTTAATAAATACATCCATGGGCCTATTTATGAAGAGGCAGGTCTAAAGCAAGGGATTGAACAGCTTTTCACACGAGTGATCCATGCGTAAGATTCGAATTTATAGGCCTATAACTCGGTCGATAATTAATGGAGCGAACGAGCGAACAAACGAACTAACGAACACCTTCATCTTGTAGAGACTCTTGATGAGAGAGAGAGAGAGAGAGAGAGAAAGAGAGAAAGAGAAAGAGAGAGAGACAGACAGACAGACAGACAGCGAGTGAGTGAGTGAGTGAGTGAGTGAGTGTGAGCGTGAGAGACAGAAGATAACGAGGAAGGGAAGGGGCAAGTAAGCAAAACAATACTTAACTTGGCTGGAAAATTTTTACGACCTTTTAAAGTCATTAGGTCTTTCAGAACCTTCCTCGATGACCCTAAATCTAAACGCAGCCCATGTCCGGATTGCCCCTCTCTGGATCTGTGCACCCTTGGTTGGCGACACCTACCTTTTCTTGTCTATGGATCATCGACTTTACTGGTGTCCACTAGGGTTTTAGCTCTGGCCGATTCTAAGTCTGGTAACGCCGTCCGCTGAATCTCCTCTGATTTGAAACTGACGAAAAAGCGCTATATCAGTTTTGGATTTTAGAAACAATGTATTACACCAATGCTGTCCGACTAAGTTCAGCGACTCTGGGTTCAACTGGAACATGGTATTAACAAACACGAACATGATCATGTTAGCTAAGACTAAGCTATGCCATTATCCCCTATCTTCGCTGTATAACTCGTGTGTTTGCTGGTCAACAAAGCAAACAGCCGCGCTACCTAGCGAAAGGCATCACAATGGTCAGGATCATTAGGTCCTTTAATTAGCACGACCTTACTGATTAGGCCCCCAGTTTTGTCCATTGCAGCGCCACCATGCAGTTGGCATTTTACAAGGCAAAGATCTGTTATTTGTGTTAAGCACGGAATGCAATAAAATATCACTGAAATTTGATATTGTCTCCTTACAACAGTTCTAAAGTGCACACCGAAGCCGGGGAAAGTGAAACTTATAAACCACAAACAAACTTGAAATTGCTGTACATTTTCTGTAATAAATTGGTGCTGGGCTTAGCAGTATATATGTATCCCTTCACTATGTGGTTCGAATCGTGGGTCTTTTAAGTTGGTGAAGTTCAACGCTTAAAGTAGGCTACTAGTACTAGATTATGACTGAAATAAGACGAAGTAGAAATTTGCTCGAAGCGGATTTCAAATTAAAAGTAGTAAGCCTAACTCGTACAAATCTGCAAATAATTATGAAGCAGGACGTCAGTTTGGAGTTTCTGAAAAACTCGCCAGAGACTGAAAACAGGAGCACATGCAAGATAAAAATGCTAAAATGCTAAAAGCAAAAGAGCGTAGGCCTATAGCCTTTTTGAGGCTTCATTTCCAGAACTGGAAAAAGCTTTATGGTTATCCGAATGTCGACAGAACGGGAATCCTCACAAGTGATTCGTCTTCAAACTATGAAACTATAGGCCTATAACCAGATGCCATTATATCTATCGTTAAGCAGAATTTTTCTGCTTCTGCTGGATGTTGCACACGATTTATGGAGAGGCACCATGGGCTTGCGCTGCGTCACCGTACGAACATTGCGCAGAAGCTTCCCACAGTCTTAAAACTCAAAGTCAACATCTTTCATTATTGCTTGATTATTAAACGCAAAGCCCACAATTATGAATTATTACAGCAGATATGAGAATTATGGACGAGACCCCAGTGTCTTTTAATCTACTATCAAACCGTAGTTAATACTGTTGGCAAGAGTAATTTATTATTCACAAAAATACTGTTAACAGCTGGTTTGTTAAAAACAGTTTTAGAATAAGTGCACACGCTTCATCATCGTTCTTGGCTGCCTGGCAGACGGGACAAAGTTACCACCCATGATAATTTGCAAGAGAAAACAATTCCATAAAGGTATAACATTTCCGAGAGGGGTTTCTGTGAGAACATGTGCCAAAGGATGGAGGGACGAGGATGCCACAAAGGAATGGCTTGAACATTTCTTGAAACACGTGGCATGGTGTCCTTTTGAAGAAAAAAGGGATGCTTGTTTGGGATACGTTTCGTGCTCATTTCACAGATGACGTTTAAAACAACCCTATAAGGCTAAACACTGATATGTGCGTTATTCTAAAACAACCCTATAAGGCTAAACACTGATATGTGCGTTATTCAAAGTAGACTAACATCAATATTTCACCTAATCAGCGTGTGCTAAAATAATTAATCCATTCAGTGGTCGCGTCAGAAAACTTTGGATGGAGTGGATGTAAGCAGGCCATGCGAAATTGACAAAA
Source organism: Norana najaformis (assembly GCA_964023275.1). Taxonomy (NCBI): domain Eukaryota; kingdom Metazoa; phylum Annelida; class Clitellata; order Crassiclitellata; family Hormogastridae; genus Norana; species Norana najaformis. Next base: position 23,713,586 of record OZ029919.1, read on the forward strand.
GGCGGTAACCTCATGCAGCCTGACATTCCAGTTGTTTGCGTATGGGTTAAGCATGCTTGCGGCGATTTACCTGTGTATGTACATATGTTTGCATGCACCTATGTATCTAAATGGGCTTGTATATTATGCATGTATATATAAAGACACTTAATACAGCGTTTTTGAAGTCGTCCTCGTCTTTGTCGCTATGATAGCCAATTTATCATACCGCGTTCCAGTCCCCCTGTCGGTTGCGCCGATCCGGACGGCGTCCGAGCCGGGATCTCTTTCCGTGTTTTGCCCATTTCATTCGCTTTCTGGGCCTCGTAGGCCTTATTCATCTGTGGTGCTTTGCCATGGCTCCCATCATAGTAGGTGGCTAGATCATCTATGTCGAGTTTGATTTCCGACTTTTAAGGCATTCCACTTGCCCATCACGTACCAAGGGCCTATTTGAAATAAAAAAAGTTTAGCTATTTGGATATTGTGATTTTAAACTCTATTTTGGGATGCTTTCATCGATTCTTGTATGGCATGCATGCATCTGGTTAAATTTTATCCTGTGACTAGTCTTAGAAGATGTTCAAGAGAGCCAACACAAGACTATGCGTTGCCAACATGCTTAAGCCTAATAAACCTTTCTCTGTGTCTCTATCTGTCAGTCGATCTGTCCTATTGCTTATCTGTAATTACACCTAACCCTTATGTAACTAACTGTAATTAACCCTTATGAAACCGTATTGGCTTGTGCTCAGTTTTTTGTTTACCTGTGTTTCTCTCTGTTTCTCTGCCTCTTTTTTTTTATCTCAGCCTCTTTTTTCGTGCAAGCCTGTTTCTCCTTATCGTTGTCTCCTTCCATCTTAATGAGAAACGGACATAGAGACGTACAAAGTCAAGGAAACAGACATACAAAATCAGAGTGACAGAAACGGAGACAAAGCCACACAAACCCATACTTGTAAAGGTATCGACCTTCATAAAAGTAACACCTTGACTGCGGTTATAACCACATATTGTTATCTACTCTAATAGTATAATTACAGACGTGTGTGCTCTCTATCAGTAGTGTTCATGAGTCCGAGCTATTCGTAACTGTCCGCTGGGCACGCTGTGTCTGTCAGTTCACGAACGCTCCAACCCCTAACTGCTATTGGTCGGGGCCGTGAGCCAATCACGTCAAATCCTTCTTTTCTTACAGAAAATGATTATAAAAGTGTTCAAGTCTACTGACAACCTAATCTAATCTAATCTAATCTAATCTACTTATCTCATAAAAGTCCCTGGTATTCCGCTGTTTTAGTCTCTATAATAAAAGTCCATTGCGTTCCGCTCTATCAGTCTCTATCTTCATAACATGAGGGCCAGATCGCGTCACGGTTAGGCCTACTGTATTTGCAGAAGGTATCGTGACTGCATCCGGATAGGTCATTTGTGCGAGTGCTATTGCAGATGGCGGTACGGATCGTGTCTCTTCTCCCCTGACCCTGTAGTCCTGAAGGATCAGAGGCGGCTTCGCTTTGAAACGGACGTGCTTTGAGTTTCGACGGAGGGTAGGTCGGCACCGCCTTGATGGCAGTCTATCCGCATCAAAGTCTCCACTTAAATAGTTTCCCAGTATTAAGTAGTTCTCCGATGGACGTGAAGTGGGCTTGGTGAGGCTGTAATGTTTCTTTCGGACTGGCCTGTTGATATCTTTCTCAAATCGCCTGTGCTGCGGTCAAAGGCCGTCGAGTTGCGATCAAAGGCCATCCATCTGCTATGTGGCGTTTCAGCATGCTGTACCGTACGTCTGCTTGGGCGGCTTCTCTGATCTCTTTAGATGGCGGCATCTGGCGATTGGCTGCGATCTTTCTCGGGTAGGGTTGTGACCCGTTGGCTGTTAGGTCATGACCCGGTTTCTTTTGAGACTCTGTCTGATAGCGGGAGCAGGTGTCGCATTTCGATACCTGCTCATACCTGATGTGTGTAGCTCCTTGTTGTCAAACATGCGCAGCCTGGATGTAGGGGGGCGAATTCGAGTGCCTGCACGGTCGATGGCATCTACCACAGATCTCGGTAGGAGGTTTACTGTCGAACCGCAGTCCAGTAAAATCGCACTTGGTATCCATCGATGCTTAGTTGCGAGTGGATACGCGTAGGATCGGCGGTAGTCAGCGTCAACAGTTCCTTGTCCTGCAGTTGACATACCCGATCATTTATTTTACCTCCCTTCGCCTTGCAGACCGATTCAAAATGATGGAGCTTAGCGCATCTGCGACAGGTCTGTCCATAGGCGGGACACGCGTCTCTTGACGGCTCGTGGAAGCGACCACAGAACTTGCAACTTCTGTTGCTGCCATCTTCTCGGTTGTAGTCGACATCAGTGGGGCCTCGGCGGCTGTATCCCGTGCGAGACGGCGATCTTTGAGGCATGCTTCGCATCGCATTCACCTCATCTTCCGTTGTCATCACTCGCAGTTGTTTCGTAGCGACTTCGCTCGCTTTGCAAATGTCTACATCCGTGCTCAAGTCCAGCTTACGCATTTGCAATAATTTTTGGCGAGTAGCGCCATCACAGAGCCCAATGACAAATCTGTCTCGTAGAATGGACTCCACTAGAGCACCAAAGTCGCACGATCGTACAAGTCTGCGTAAATCGGATAGGAATGAATCAAATGTCTCTCCTACCTCCTGCACCCGGCGGTTGCATACGTATCGCTCATACGTGACGTTCGCTTCCCCGATGCAGTATCGTTGAAAGGCCTCAATCACTTTGTCGATGTCCTTACGCTCGTCTTCCGTGTCAAATTCCATCGTCTGGAACGTCTCGTATGCCTCGGTGCCCACGCAGGCCAGGAAGACAGCGGCGCGCTTCGTGGATGACTGCGTGTGCAAGTCAGTTGCAACTTCGTAGTTACGATACTGGCTGCAAAATCTGTTCCAGTACGATGCTATGTTACCTCCAGACATCTTCAGCTGCGAGGGGAACGGTATGTTTGACAAAGGCGACATCGTTTCTGACGATCGTTATACTTTCAGATGGCCTCAATATCTATAAATTCCGTGAGACGTGAGATTAATTATATAATGACACCAAGTAAAGGTATCGACCTTCATAAACGTAACACCTTGACTGCGGTTATAATCACATATTGTTATCTACTCTAATAGTATAATTACAGCCGTGTGAGCTCTCTATCATGAGTCAGAGCTTTTCGTAACTGTCCGCTCAGCACGCTAAGTGTCTGTCAGTTACGCACGCTGCAACCCCTAACTGCTATTGGTCGGCGCCGTGAGCCAATCACGTCACAATACTGTCTTGTTTTGTTTGTGGTGTTGTTTGACTGTGTTGCTACGTGTGTCTTATTCTTTGTGTGCGTCCATCTCGTACATGTGTCTCTGTTGCTTTCTCTATTGCTTCGATCTATTTCTCATTTGTAACACTGTCTTCTCTGCTTGTATGTCAGTTGTTGTGTTTGTCGCTGTGCCTCTCTGTTTCTGTCTCATTCGCCTGATTTTCTCTCGACTTGTATCTGCCTCGTTGTAAATCTATTTCAATCTTTCTGTTTTGTAACTGGCCTACTTAGCCACATCGGTAAGTGCGTACGCCAAGGAGCCTCTGCGCGTGATGATCCCCGGTTCGCGTCCCGGTCCTGGCTTATTTCAGAGATTTAAATCTCGGGATAGTACGGTCCGTGCACAGGATCTTAAATGTCGTGGCGCCCATTCAAACGGGCAGCGTTGGTGAAGGATCTCACCCGATAAATTCATTGCAAAATGAGCAGGGTCGAGACCATACGGTCGCTATATAAAAACCGATACATTTACATTTTAGCTATTTCGCTTTGTAGTCTATTCCTAAGTTTCCCTTTATTTTGTTCGCTGTCTGTTTTTCCATTTCTCTTTGTCTTTCAGTCTCTCTCTGGAAATACCTGAACGAAAATACCTGAACGAATCGAGTACAAAGTCCTATCACTTACCTACAACACACTTCAATCTTCCCAACCCTGCTATCTTCGTCAGTTATTTACAATACAATCGCTTCGCTCAACCAGCTCTTCTGCCCTAACACTTCTCCGCCCTCCCATCACCTCATACTTAAAATTTGGTAATCGCTCCATAGCCATAACTGCCCCACTACTCTGGAATAAACTCCCCCCCCAGAATTGCGACAGTTTTCTGACCCATCATACAAACTCATCGATGCTCCAACGCATGCAATTTCTGCTTCGGCCTTTCACTCAAAGCTCAAAACATTCCTCTTTCACAGATCGTACTCTGACACCCCTTCTTGCTCTTATCTCTCTCTCCTCTCCAACCCCAAACACCACCCCCCGTAGCTGCCAAGCTGCTGTCTCTCCGTCTGACTTTTGGATCTTGACCAAGATCCAAAAGTCCATTAGACCATTTTGCCTATCGATTTTGTTTTGACTGAGAGTCTGTGAATAAGCTGGTCCCCGCGGCGCGGCTTTCGTTGGGCGCTGTAGAAATCTCGGAATTACGATTACGATCTGTCTTTCCGTTGTTGTTGAAGAAGGGCAATTACAGTTAAAACTGCTATAGAATATTCAAAATTCTACAAAGAATGTGAAATACATTTCTCAAAGCTGAAAGCGAATGATCCGCGGAGGCCTTCTTGCCAATACATCCACGTGGTGGTCTCTGGGCATGCACACATTCACTTGCGGAACAGCGAAGATTGACAATCTAACCTAAACTTTCTTTATTTCAGCGTAGAGAGATCCCTTACAAATTGTTCTGCATGAAACTAATCAGCATCGTTTGAGTTAAAACTTATCCATATATGCTATTTAGCTGAATGAAGAAGACGGGGCAGCGAAGCAGCCAATTTCAGACAAAAATGAAAAAGGACATCCTTAGGCCTACTATGCCACGGCAAGGTACAAAGTGATGCATGAGGCAGAATGAATCATACTGCTGTAGGAAAAATCAAATATGTATGGAGCCATATGCTGAAAATTTCACTAACAGTATTATGGTTTCAGTTTCTAATCTAATCTAAAAACTTCTATAGCGCCACTGTAATAATGCTCGAGGCATCAGTCGATGGTCGCTGCTAAACAAAATCATTGTCCGAGTCGAAAAGCCAGAGAGGAGTCCAGAAGTCACAGAGACAGCCTACGGAGGAAATGAGTTCACGAAAAGATAAGTTTTCAGTCGAGATCTGAAGGCAGAAACAGACTTTGCCGAGCGAACATTTGCCAGAAGAGAGTTCCAGAGTCTAGAGCCAGAAACAGAGAAGGCACGACTGCCAAGAGCTGTTCTCGTCCACGGAATAGTCAGATTTAAACAGCCAGAAGACCTAGTCGAGTGGAGGTAAGTCTTGGGAGTCAGTACAGAGTGAAGATAGTGAGGTTGGTTGAAATGTAGAGTCTTGTATACAATTAGTCCAGTCTTGAACATTATGCGCTTTTCTATGGGCAACCAGTGCAACGATTTTAGGATTGATGATATGTGATCATATTTCGGAGTTTTAGTGATAGCTCTCGCCAATGTATTTTGAACTCTTTGAAGTTCATCAAATTAGCTTTAGAAATGCCAGTAAGAAGCGAATTTGCAGCAGTCGAGACGGCTGGAGACAAGGGCATTAGCCAAACAAGTTTGAGTTTCCACACTAATCCGTAGATCCTTGGTATTGGTCTTGGGTTTCTGGACCAAAAGCACTCCCGGTACGTCATTGCGTAAGACTACTAAGTACTGCATTATGAGAAAACTTGCATTACGACACAACTTCCTTATCGATTCCTAAATTGGTTTGCTTTAGACTTCTGGCGGTTCTCTTTGTCATAGATGGTATGTACCAGAAGACGCGCTACCGATGATAACAAAAACAGGATACAAACTGTATTATTATACTATTACATATTTTACGCTTGGAATTTTGCGGTACAAAAGTTCCCCATGAGTCATTTGTGAGTTACACTTTACATTATTTCATTGATTGCGCGATAATTATTGAGTTTCACATCCTGATTATGATTATTGAGTTTCACATCCTGCGTGTGTCGACTTCCGACTTACATAGTTTAGCGGACGTCGTTTCAAACGGTTTTGTGTTAATAAATTACTCATTTAAACAAGGTACCATTCTTTTAAAAACATTTAAGAATATTTAAAGTGTTTAGGCGGTATTCATGCTTCACGTCCCTACACTACTAGTGAAACTGAGACCTGGATTTTGTAGTAGGAATTACCTGTAACAAAATTTTCCTACTTCACTTTCCAAGTGAAAATGGGGGCGGAGTTTTCGGAAATGATAGGCCTATACCCTTGAATTTGATGGTGTAATATTTATGTCTTTATTCGCTGCTGATAGTACAACCTATATAAGAACATAGAAATGTTCAGGTCCTGGAAGAAAAATCAACAGTCACTCGATGCCATCCAGATATGGTAAAAAATAGATCTAGATTATCCATTAATAAAACTGTAGTAGTTATCTTTCCTAAACGGAAAAATGTGACAGAGATTAACATCAAAATTGGCGAAGACCCTGCAAAAGTTGAGGGAAAGGCCAAAAATTCTTTGGAGTCATTTTTGACTGTCAATAAAAATGGAAGGCTGACATAACTTGTGTAACAGAAAAGTGTAAAAAACGACTAAATTTAATGAGGGCTGTAACAGTTTATGGATGGGGGCTTCAAAGACAGCTCCTCTTACAATTTATTGAACGTTAATTCGGTCTTTATTAGATTATGGGGATTTTGTCTATTCAGGAGCCAGTAAATACCTGTTAGACAGGCTAAATTCCATACAAATAGAGGCGTTAAGACTGTGCTGTGGAGCTGCCAAGGAATGGAGGCTTTGGCATTACAAAATGAGTGTGAAGAGTTACCATTACATTTAAATCATGAGCAAAATGCTGTTAAACTCAGTTCAAAAATTCTTGTTAAGTGATAATCATCCTACTACAGATGCCCTTAAAGATCGCTGGAGAACTCATCTCTTACTAAAAAATACCATAGACCAATCCATTTACTCCTCTAGGGTTGAATTCTTCTCTAATTTAACCACTCCTGTTATTGGTCCTCTTCCCTTCAAACCTTCATGGCTTAATCAGTGTATTACGGGTAACCTTAAACTTAGATTCCATAAGTAAAAAGATTGACCATGGTACAGCAGTTAGCACTAGAATTGATGTGTAGTTATCATTTGTGTATTCCAATTTTTACTGATGGCTGTAAGGCAAATTAATTAGTTGGTGCTGCATATGCAGTATTCCCAGTTTAAAGATAGAGAGGAAAATCAGGATTTGTAACCCCTCCAGTGTTTATGCAGCTGAATTAACTGCCATTCAGAAGGCATTTAGATGGATAGCCATAGAAATGAAAACAAGCAGCACAGTAATTTTGCGATATTTTCTGATTCATTTAGTGTTCTCACTTCTCTTAAAACTGGCTATTCTCAATCTAGACCTAATTCCTTAATCAAATATTAAATATTTTTAATAACATTAGACTTAGTAATGTTACCATAAATTGGATACTCAGTCATGTTGGTATCGGTTGCAATGAATCAGCTGACTGATTAGTCAAAGCACTATGTTAAATAATATACAATGTACTAGTTAGCTGGAACTAAAAGAAGTGTATGCATTGATTAAAGTGTATATTTTGAATAAATGGCAATTGGAGTATAGTAACGATCCTAAGGGCAAATATTTTAGATCATTTTATGTACTGGTGGATAATTCTTTAAAATACACTGATCCTAATAGGTGAAAAGAAGTCCAACCGACCCATCTTAGATTAGGTACTGTTAATTTGAATGCCCAACTATTTAAAATGAAAATTCATCTAACTGGTCTATGTATCATTTGTAATGTAAAGGATGATATTTTTCATCTGTTTGTTGAACTGACAAAAAGAAAGCGTTTCAAGAAAGCTTCGAGAAATGGAAATGAAAATTCATCCAACTGGTCTATGTATCGTTTATATTGTAAAAGATGATATTTTTTATCTGTTATTGAATGGGCAAAAAGAAAGCATCGAGATAAGTGTGTAGCAAAACCACTTGGATTTTACTATAAGAAACATTTTATGTCATCCCAGTTTACTATGCACCTTTATCAAAAACATCCCAGAGAGATAAAGTTTAGAATGCTCATCAGTGAATTATCAATAATCACATGTCACACAGGGATTTTAACGCTGCATGCTGTAACAAATGCCGACGCATTGATGATTATCTACCGAAATCTAGCTGTAAATACAGCTGTGTAGTTCTGCAGTATGCCTGTTATCACTAGCCCTCAAAATATCTCACAGATGAGCCTTGTGTGACAGTTCTTTCAGGCTGTGAAGAAGCCAAGAAGATGTCAGTTGAGAGAATATACCAAAAGAAAACACAGCATGAGCATATATTGCTGCGTCCTGATACTTACATCGGATCTGTCGAAAAAATAACACAGGTATCTGATAGTCATTCGACAAAATTCTGAGCTGTTGGTAATTGAAATTCTTTGCTGTAAATCACTGAAATTCTTACATGGGATTCAGCAAAATTTTTGTTTATTGATGAAATTCTGATCCCTCATTTAATGAGCTCTGTCAATCAAAATCCAAACTGTGAGTAATTCTGTCATTTAAACTTCATTCTATCAATCAATCAAACGTTAAGCTGATAACCAGTTCCTGATTAATAGATCAATCTAATTCTGTTCTTTCAAATTTGAAAATCTGGTATGTGCATTCACACATTAGTTCTGATCAGCAACTCTAATTCTGATTTGTCAGAAATTTAGAAAAATTATCTGAATAAAGATTTTCTTATTCCTTGTTTTAATTTTGAGTTTGTTTATTTTTGTTTATTGAAAGTTTCCTGTACATAAAGAATCAACGTTTCAGGCTGTGCACATGACGCCTTTGCTCTGTGGCTTTATGCGAAAATCCAAATTAATTTTTTCTGCTTCATCATTAAAATACCATAATAGTGCCCAATTTGAAATGATATTCTTTCAAATAAAAGTGAAAATGACAAATTTTGTGCTGCTGTGTTTTCTGCTGTCATAGTATTTAAACTGAATCATTTATCATTTTGTAGTTAATGTGGGTTTACGATGAATCGACAGAACGAATGATCCAACGAGAACTCAATTTTGTTCCTGGACTTTACAAAATATATGATGAAATTCTTGGTGAGTATTTCAGATGACTATTGGCAAATCTCACTGTTCTACTCGATGTAGCAAAATGCGTATTTATTTGGTTAAACCTATTCACATATCACTGATAAAATCACATATGCATACTTGCATAAGCAGTGCTATTTAAATATTTAATGTCTTTGAGAGGTTATAAAAGGTGCTGTATACGTATATATATATATATATATATATATATATATTATTAACATAGCATACTTATATTAATTAGCATTGCAACATTTGGGCTTTTTAATTTTGGCCATTGAAAAGTTGTAGTGGTTACAGCCAAATTGTGCCACTCAGATATTTGGAGAGCATAAGTCATCTCAGTGGCTGTTTCAGGGTTCTGGAACTCACTTTAGTTTGTTCATCATGATACACTCAGACTCTGCAACTGGCATCGTGTATAGAAGACGCTGTTAATTATGTTGCTGAATCTGATAAGCCAAGCAATCACTTCATAAATTGGAGCATGCAGGGTCGAGCCTTCTCTGAATTGGTCATTGTGAGCAAGTCCTTTTATTTATTACATTTATATAGAACCACTATGTAACAGAGCTTGATATGGTGATCTGATGGGTCTATAAACCATCGATTGCGGGGTTCAGCCCTGGAGAGCAGACTGTTTAACAACACTGGACATGTTGTTTGTGTAGATTTGTTTCTGTAGCCAGTTAGTGTAATTTGGGGCTGGCATGAGTCCTGCAATGCAGTGACTTCATGTACAGGACACTGGAATATTTGCCACTGTCAGCTTAAGGGCTGAGCTGTAAGAAGAGAGCCTCCCTTATGTTTCACTGTGGGACACAGGAACTTTACAATGTGACAAGGCATCAGGTGGTCGGTAGTGTTCAGGGTTCCTACACCGTACCTTCTTAGGGATGGGAGCATTTGGTAAGAGGTAGTAAGAGGTAATAGGGTAAGTTCTTATTTGACCACTGGCTGTAGGTGGACCAGCAAGCACTACTTAAAAGCTAAGCGCAGGGCACCAGCTTATTCACGAGCGCTAAATCAAGTCCTTGGGGTTTTCCAAAAATGGACAAGAATCAAGTCCGTTGCCAAAAGACCAGAAAGGGGAGGAGAGAGGAGGCCAGAGTGGATTGTGTTTAAGCTAAGAGAACTGGGAAGACTGATCAGGATGGGATTTCTATGCTGTCTTCTTGTGTTTCAGTCAATGCTGCAGACAACAAGCAAAGAGACCCACAGCACATGACTGCCATAAAGATTGACATTGATGCGTAAGTCAGTAATGATTTTGTGTAGCTCATCTGAATTTAGGTTTGTTTCTTAAGAGCTTAATCTAACACTCGGTTGTTAAAACCAGTTTAAAACTTGTCTCATACTATATACAGTAAAGTAATATACATGGCCTGGCCAACTTATATTTTGAATCTGCTTACATCTTGGGTTCACACATACTGCACTTGCTCATTGGGTTCTCTGATTATTACTCTGCCCCAAACCAAAACAGTACAGGGTTCCCGGTCTTTCTCTGTTGGTAGCAAAAGGCTCTGGAATTCACTGTCTGTTTCTATCCTCTCCATTGAGTCTTTTATGTCATTTAGGTTAGGACTGAAATTTCATCTGTTTTAAATGTGTTACCCAGCGCTATAGAAGTCTGGATTAGATTACTTTATGTCCCATGGAAAAATGAATACATGTACCATTATTCCTTAAAAGTATGAAAGTCCATAATGAAAATGCCTTATCTTGAAAAAATATTTAATATGAAAATTGATATTAATACCTTTTAGAAAACTAAAATTATCTTTAACAGGGTGCTTCATTTTTTGATTCTTTGTGGTACTGTACTTTATTTATGATGAGCAGGAAGAAGTCTAATTTGGACAGCAATGAAGATGTTAACCCTGTAGCAATTTTTATCTGGTTTTAAAGAGATAGCAATCAGGTCAAGATCTGGAATAATGGAGCAAGTGTTCCAGTAGCGGAGCATAAAACGGAAAAGATGTACATTCCCTCTTTGATTTTCGGTCATCTCTTGACGTCCAGCAACTATGATGATACAGAAAAGAAAGTCACTGGTATGTAATATTATCTCATGTACTTATGGTCACTGCAGTTTAAGAAACACAGAAAATATGTTTCTTCTAAGTACCTATTAAAAGTACTCTGCCAGCTTAAGTGATGTTGGCATTATTTAGGTACTTGCTTTTAAGTCAGATAAACAGACACGCATAATCTTAGATACTTCCCTACTCTTTAAGCACAAGAACAAAACCATTCATGAGAACTGTTAGTAAGTATGTATCTCGTCTCTGAGTAGATTTCTTGGGAGATGCAATATAAATGTGCTTTTCTTGAGCAATTACGATTACGACCTGAACATTTAAACGGTACCTTTTAAGAACCTCACAAGTTAGCTAGCAGATAGTGTGACCTGAAGTCATGTTGTTTGCTGTTGTTTATGTTGCTGTTTATGTTGCCAGGTGGTCGTAATGGATTTGGAGCTAAGCTCTGCAACATATTTAGCACGAAGTTTGTTGTAGAAACGGAGTCAAGCAAGTATCAGAAATCCTTCTGCCAGGTATGTCATCCGAATCTACTCGTTTAAGCTTTTCTCAGTAAGTCCACATGGCTCATTGTTTGTAAGGTCAAGTGTATAAGTTCATGCCTCCCCTGCAGTGGTCTGTCTAGACACTAAGCAAGCTTTTAATGCATGGGCACTTAGTGCCTTGTTCTGGCAATTACCATACCTAATTACCTAATCGATTTTGTTTATGTATTGGGATGAACACCAAATTACGTTACCTCATCTACCTAACCTGATTTATTTAGTTATGTAATCAGTGAGCTTTTGTGATGTAAAAAAGGTGCTATATAAACAGCCAGATGCAAACGCATACATTAAATATTTCTTAATTGGTAATAAATTTATGGTGTTTTTCTATTGTTAGGTCAACAGTGTCTCTAAGAAGTCTCCCTTTTTGGTTGAAAAAATTGCAAAATTAACCTGACCTGTGAAACCTGATTGTTCTGTTACGTTAGGTTTGGACAGATAACATGAGAAAAACAAGCGAACTCAAGATAGGGCCTGTGAAAGGCGAAGGTTATACCTGTGTTACATTTTGCCCCGATTTGTCGAAGTTTGGAATGGAGACGCTTGACAAAGACATCTTGGATCTGTTTACGCGGAGAGCATACGATGTAGTGGGGTCGTCGCGAGGGATCAAAGTTTTTCTGAATGGAAAACATCTTGCGGTTGGTACATGTATCATTCAGTTTGTGGTGTGAAAAAGTATGAGGTGCTTGTTGATATGGAACCATGAGAAATTATGTTTCATGTTTCAAATTGAAATCGAGCAACGAATTGTGAGATTATGTAGCAACAGTTGAGACTGTGTAAGCGTTTGTGGTACAGCTTAGCTTCATGTGACCTGGTATTTAAGTTTTATTATAGTAGGGTAACATTTTGATTGAATGATTTTGAATTAATGGTTTGTTTTTATCATAATTCAGCTCAACAAGATAGTTTGAAGTAAGAATTTGTGATGATGCCTGGATGTAGCAAAACTTGAAGTTGAGATACAGTGTGCAACCCCATATGATTTTAATGTGGCCATCAGTGCCAAAGTAATGCATTTTGCATCAGATATGGGTTCTGTAGAAGTGACTGGATTAAGTTAAAAAGATGACAACATACCGACTTTCCTTTGTTCTTTGGCAGATCAAAAATTTCCAAGAATACGTCGAACTCTACTCTAAAAACAAATGCGACGATATGAATGAGCCACTGACGGTTGTCCACGAAGCAGTCAGTGACAGGCGGGAAGTCGCCATGACGATGAGTGACAGAGGATTCCAACAAGTGTCGTTTGTCAATGGCATTGCCACAACCAAGGTAGATGGCAGCTTACTGCCTTCATTTCGTTTACCGAATAGTGCCATTGTTTTTATTTAATAATTAGTTAGAAACTTTGTACAATGTTTATAAGTTTAGAGACTAGATTGCTGTGTTATTGATCTGTAATAGTAGTAGTAGTAGTAGTAGTAGTAGTAGTAGAAGGAGAAGGCGAGGAGGAGGAGGAGGAGGATGACTACGACGACGATGAAGAAGAAGACCATTTATAGAGTGCCGTAGTACAACTGAGGCCAAAAAAGGGCGCTTTACATGTACAGTTATTCGCTGACTCCTGAAGTACAGATCATTCATAGCAAAGAGTTTTCAGCATATTTTTAGTGGCCTTTAGTGAAATTGATAACATTGGATCAAGCATATTTTTAGTGGCCTTTAGTGAAATTGATAACCAAGTGAATATCGGTTAAGCCGTTCCAGGTAAAATTATGATACATTCTGTTGTACTTAGTCCTCATTTCCTTTTCTTATAATTGAGTTAGAAAACCAATCAATTACTATTAAATTCTTTCAGCGAGAGACAGTGAATCTTCCAATTAACAAGATTCTTCAGGATTTGAACTCCAGATGAACTAGTGAAAGACCAGCATCTTAACCAAAATATTCTATTCTACAGGCTGGTGCTCTTTGCACTGCAGTGTGAACGATTCAGTGTCAGTTGTTTCTTGCTGTTTGAATGCTCCAGTACATAATAGGTCACGTATCATTACATCAAATTATTCGGTTATTTTTGTTGTGATTAATTTGACACTTAAATAATGAAATGGTAATTTATGTAAGTTTGTGTGATTTCTGAACGTCTGTAACGCGCCTTCAGAGTTCTACACGGGATTTAGTGTAGTGCAAAGAAGACAGTTATATAGCTCAGTTTAATAGTAAAGCAATGTGAGTGGCAGTTTACAAAGTCAAAAAAACCATTGTACGTCAACCGATTGTGAATAGTGCTGTAAAAACCGGACTGAAATTGATTTCGCTTTTGTTCTGTTTGGTGATAGGTGAAGAGCCAACTGTGGCTATTTGTAAATGCTCTGATCGAGAATCCGACTTTCGACTCACAGACAAAAGAGAACTTGACTCTACAACCAAGGAGCTTTGGTTCGAAATGTATACTTTCGGAGCAGTTCATGACCTCGGTAACTCTTATGATTTGGACTCCATCTAATGTAACCTTTTCCTGAATCTTTCTTTCTAATCTTGTTTCTTGTATGACCGTTTCTTCTAATCGAATCTGTAAACTTCTACAGTGCTGTTATCTTGAAGTACAACCGTCAATCAATAGTCGCTTACTCTTTCTCTATTTCTGCCATGCCTCTGGAATCCGTTTCTGTGTTTTATTAGTCTAGTGGTTAGAGTGCTGGACTGTTACTTGTAAGGTCAGAGGTTCAAATCACTGCCAGGGCAGAATTTACTGTTTCCCTCTATGGATGGTCTCCATCTAGTATAACCTTTTCCTGAATCTTTCTTTCTAATCTTGTTTCTTGTATGACCGTTTCTTCTAATCAAATCTGTAAACGCTCCAGGTGTGCAATTGTGGCATCATTGAAGCAATTCAAAAAAGGATACACTTTAAGCAACTGGATGAACTTGAAAAAAATGCTCGGGTACCAAATGCTCCAAACTGCGTGACGCAAACGATGCCGGAACCAAGCATTCCATCGATTGCACCTTGATCTGTGTATACTTTTTATGAACTTGATTTGGTTCCTGAACATAGGAGGTTGTACATTCTTAGATTTTAGAGGCATGTAATCACCAATTCATTGTACCCTTTTAACGATACAAATGCCCAAGGAAGTGGATTTGGTGTTAGTTTGGCACTGATGGCAACAGGAGTGCATATACGGCTAGAAGTGCAAATTCGCCTGGAGTGCAAATGGCGATGTGTAGTAATATTTTATGTAACCATTTATGATGCATTCTATGATGTCATTATAGAAGGTGTAGTAATATTTTATGTAACCATTTATGATGCATTCTATGATGTCATTATAGAAGGTGGAGTTGCGCATGATTTCGATTTGCATGCAGTTTTCTGTTTCTCTTGGTTAGCTTAGTCTATTGCTTTGTAGATGCTTCACTATAGATTTAGATTTGTTTGCCTGCTGTGGAAAAAATTGCTTTTACTTATCATTTACGCTGATCGATTTATGTATGAATCACATTTTTTCAAGTTGGATACTGTCAGAAAGAAAACTTCCAAATTCTGGTGATGTGCTTTTGAAGTACTTGAAGGGCGCCATATTAAGTGTATTCGATAACTAACTAAAGTACCATTGAGTTTGTTGAGATCACTGCATGCAGTCTGAAGACAGTGTGAAGGCCAGTGACCTCGGCCTTTGCTAGGTTTTCAGCTTTCATCTTCACAACAAACCGAACGGTTGTGTCCGTGTGGTATTCCTTGTACTCTCTGCACAATAACAAAGGCATTAACCATTTTACATACACTAAAAGATGAAGATGAGTTGTCCTTTAAGCTAGCCCGAGAGCAGCCATGGATGTGAAACATTAGTGACTTATTTCACTTAGCCCCAGCATGTGAGGGCGGGTGACCAGTCCTCTCCCTTGCCACCTGAACTTTCCACTGACAGAGTGCAGTCAGTGTATTGTGTTGGCTAGGGGCACAAGTAAAGCTGAAATCTTGATACAAATTTCTGCACTGGCAGAAAATGGTTAGCAAACAGCTATCTGTTCAATTCTATAAATTCAAAGCAACATACGGCCTTGATTTTGCTCTGATGGTGAGTGGCAGAAGGGGCAAACAACGAAATGAGAAGTGGACGAACAGCGATGCGAGGATGATATACGCGGGATAGATAACACCCAGATGGTCAAACAAGTAGAGGCATGTGATGGACGCTAACAGGCTGCGAGCCCAAGGACTTAAGAGAGGAAGGAAGCAAGAAAAATACAGTATACAGTTTATTATAATGCAATGTTGCGTGGCACAATCACATCAACACAAAAAGTATAATGCCTAACAAAGAAAAAATAAGATACATATAATAAAAATACATAAAATGCAATGTGAGGTGATCCCATTGTTCCTGCTCCTGCACACTGGTAAGTTCACACCTGGATTCTGTTATGAAATAATTTTGCACTTACTACAAACTTTAAAGACACCTGTTTCTATCCAACAGGTACAGTTACTGATAGGTAAATTGATGTTCTTATACAGTTTTTATATTGAAAACTATTCCATTTCATCCAGGCAGGGTGGGAGTGCTTCTGTGCAGATACAGTACCATGTACCACGATGAGTCACTATACAAATTCACTGGAGGAATGGTTGAACACAACCTGAACAAAGTTACAAACTAAACTAATCAAGACACCTATACAAATGCTCAGGCACAATTTCAGTTAGGTATATG
Organism: Norana najaformis; assembly: GCA_964023275.1. Classification (NCBI taxonomy): domain Eukaryota; kingdom Metazoa; phylum Annelida; class Clitellata; order Crassiclitellata; family Hormogastridae; genus Norana; species Norana najaformis. The sequence goes on from OZ029919.1 coordinate 23,729,958, forward strand.
CTGGAAATCGTTTTATTAGATCAGAAGTTAAAATAGACACTGACTGGATGGTAGCAGGAGTTTTGCTAGTCCTTTGAAGCATTGGTTCGAGCACTGACTCCTTGTAGTTTTGAGTCCAGACTCGAATCGGCAGTTCCGTTATTTCGATTGTCTTACTGTCGATGACGGACACTTCGCCACTGACCACAAACCGATCCTCTTCAATCTGCTGAATTGTTCCTTTGAAGTTCTTAAAGGATGGCAACTGAAAAAGGCATCAACATACAATCAAGTTAACTAGACATTCAAGATGAATTTAACACCATTACGAGGCTCTTAAAATGTGCTGCATCTATAGCCAGATGCATATAAGATGAAGTTCATACCTTTGTATGTATCTATCTGGCTGTTACTAATTGGTTTCTGGCCTACACTTAAATTGAAACACAGAACCCAGATTTATATCGATACATGAGTTATTTACAAAAGAGATTATACATAGTTCATATTTACATTGACCCTTCCTTCAACATAATGATATACAAACGTTCATAAAATTCGATTCAAACGCAATTAAACCAGAAACTCTCACGATACACAAGTAACAAGCACAGTCCATAGGTCACAGCAGAGAGACGCGGTTTCCAACGTGATTTCAGCTCCGTTTCTTTTTACCAGCAGAATGACCATCAAAACGAGCTTGACTAGACCATAGTTACACTCCAAGCCAAACAACCAGCCAACCAACCAACCAATCAGGGAAGACGAAGACTATGCGACTCTAAGCTCTTCTCGGCTTCTCAAACTCCCACCGCTCCTCCAGGCCTTCTGTCCGACCAAATCCTTCTTCGAATTCCCCGAATTCTAGCCACTGGTCCCTCTGACCGAAGACTTTTCTTTTGCTCTCTTCCTCAGCAACTTAACCAACGACAGCCTTCTCTCAGACCATCCGCCCCTAGTTCAACATATGCCTCAGGCACTCCATCCTGAGTGCCCACTGGGTAAGTCTTTTCCCGCACACAAGGTCCGGTATCATCTTATAGCGCATTTTGTGACACTGGCTATTTAGATAGCACCGTCTAATAACCTCTCAAAAGCAGCGCTGAAACATGAGCGTCTCACAAATCTAACAAGATGTAACATAATATAGCTCGAATATGTTTCTTGAGCTGTCTGTGGTGAAATAGTGTGTATTTTTAATGGAAGATTAATTCCAGAATGACAGTACAATGCACCAGAACGCCCAGTACATCTGTATCTTAGTATGCAGGACATGCAAGTCTTTTTTCTTTTAACAAAACAGAACCATAATAATACAGCAAGCCAGTTTTCCTTACCTTAAATGTAATGACTTTACATAAGGCAAAAATATATTTTACGTTTTTTATGTCTGATATGGCAACTACTCGGTTCCCATATCTGTTTACACTTAAATACAAAAAATCAGAACAAGTCTGTCTGCCAGACTTACCATTGGAAGTGGCTCTTTACCATCGATCATCAGCTGAAGGTTGTTGACGATTTCTTGAATGTCATAGTTGGGGATTTTGGTGCTCCACCCTGTTCCAATTCCGTCGGCTCCATTGATCAGTACCATCGGCACAATCGGAACATAACACTCGGGCTCGATCTTCAGATTGTCATCTCTCAGATGGTGCAAAAGAGCATCATCAAGAGGGTTGAAGATGTGCCGTGCCAGGGAGCTAAGGAAAATCAACATTATCATAAATCACAGATTTCTTAGGTATTTTTAGTATTTTAACTGACTGCTGAAAAGTAAAGCATTAGACAAGGAGCAGATGCGGGAAAGATTAAATTGTTCTTGTGTTTATTAAACAGAATAGTGCATAGCACTCCCTAAGCACCTCTCAACAATGGTCCATGCCACCCTGAAAGATGTCAGAGTTCACAAAAAACAACAAGCTCATCTCTAACCAACTGACACTTGAAAAGCTAATGCTTTTCATATCTAACAAAGAAAATACCAAGGGCTACAGATTAAAGAAATTCTAACCTAAATTTTAAACTCTTCTTAATATCATTTAAACTTATCATTACAATCATGCCTACTAAAATTATAATAATAATGCTATTGTTATAACTATTATGTTACATATGAGCATTTATATAGCACCTTTCTTTAATTGTTTCTGATGATACCTGAGTGCTGTGAAGATGTAACTGGGGCTAGCAGCATCTTTTCCGCCACTGATTCTCGTGCCGAACTGACCAATGGGCTGAAGTAGGTTCAGGTTGTTGCTGCTGACGAAATTCTGAGCTAATTTGATAATTGTTCCCATCAGGAACTCCTACAGCAGAAACGATTGGATGTCTAATCTAAAAACTTCTATAGTGGAAATATAATTATGCACTGAGCAACAAACAATGGCCTTTAGTAAATATCTTTAGGGAGGTCTAAATACAGAGTCTATCTGGTCAAAACCTATAATACAACCTGAAGGCACTGTCAGTCTTCTGTCTGGTCAAACTCTAGAGTGCAAGCTGAAGGCATTGTACCAGTAAGTCATAAATTTGATTTTAAAATGAAAAGAGAAATGAAATCAGTGACATTTCAAATTTTGTTAGAGCTATTATGTAAGTAAGCAATATCCTGAAAGTAAAATTAATAGCCAGCCCAGTCAAAACTGACAGGACAACCTGAAGACAGAAATTATACTTTGACCTTGAGAGAAGCCAAGTACTGCTGTAAAATCAGTTACATCATAAATTTATAGAGTGCTGTTAGATAAGATGCTAGCATTTAGGAAGCGCCTTAACTTTAACAAGCTCAAGACGGCACTGACTCTGACCTCTCCATGATGGTAAGCAGACATTTCGGCGACTGAACCAGCCAGCTGTGCGACTTTAAGCTCCTTGGTCAAGTTCCTCTTTATACATGTGAACATCACCTTATGCTGCCTAAGCTTAAATCCTGTTGAACCAAAAATATTTCCTGTTACATCATTACCATTTTCTTTATTCCTTATAACATAAAGTAAATCTCTCAGCAGAGCATACGTACCTGGTGCTGTGTTTCACACAGAACTACAGCTGCAAGATTAGCATAAGAAGAATGCTACTGTACTAAGACTAGGTAAGATCTGTATCAGAATATTTTTATTTATTTAAAGCACTTATAACGCATGCAATGTCAGTACACCTGAATCAGAGGTGCAGACAAAATACTGCAGTTCTAGCTAGTAATAGTAATCAGTAACATTAATAATCTTAAAATTAATAATCTTATACTGCAAGATTAGCATAAGAAGAATGCTACTGTACTAAGACTAGGTAAGATCTGTATCAGAATATTTTTATTTATTTAAAGCACTTATAACGCATGCAATGTCAGTACACCTGAATCAGAGGTGCAGACAAAATACTGCAGTTCTAGCTAGTAATAGTAATCAGTAATATTAATAATCTTAAAAGTTTTTTATAATACTACTACTGCTAGTAACACCTGACATCCCATAATGCTCGGATTCCAAAGGAAATACACAATATGATCAAGATGAAATGTTGAAGTTCTATAAGAAAATCTCTTCAGATCTCCAGGAACTAACTACTTCTACAGTTGCCACTGACATCCAATAGCTAACTGTTAAAAATGTTACAAATGCACCATTCTATATCACGTGCCCTTAAACTATCCCATTATCTGCATTGCACCATCACACGTGGTTCTGGTTCTTACCTTCTTTCTAAAAATTTCACAAAGTTCTGTGAAGAAACCTCTTTATTTCTTCAGAAACTACTTCTGTAGCGTTACTTCAAAACCCACTAGTCCTATGGCACATGGTCTCGAAACAACTCTGTCCCAGAGGTATAGGCTATGATAATGAAGCTGATGATTATAATCAATTGTATAGAAACAAAGCTGTTAATTTCCACAAAAATGATGTTGCTTACAATAATACATGTGAAAGGAAGACATGGAAAATCATACCATCGACGAGAGATGGAATGGATCGTTCATTGTCCATATTGCTATACAGAATTAACTCCTGATTCACAAATTCGTTGTAAGTGATCGACTCTGTGTCCTTTCCATAGAGATACAACTGCAACAGCCACCAACATTTTGCTGTTAATGATTTTTCCCCAAATAGAATAATCCATCAAGAGCTTAATAATTAACTTTCTCACTTACGTAATGTTTTATTTTTTTAAAATAAATATAGAATCACTATCTAATAGGCATAAAAAAATGGTGCTAGGCGATTTGCAAATTAATCATAAGCTCAAGTTCTTCAAATCCTGCATCATAAGCTGCTTGTGCTCAATCAGCCTTTGTGCCAAGCACTGCTTCATTACATATATTGTTTTACAAACTGATAACAGCATACTTCTAAAAATAATATTAATACCAAGACTGGACATTAGGCCTTTTGGACTGCTGAACAGCCAGTTTTCCATTCTTCATTCACAAGAGTCTGGACTTAAAGTACTTAAAGCCTCAACTGAAGCACTCAAGAATCCTAAAGGATGACTGCTACACCAGAAACTCGGTATAATGCTGTCTTTGGGAGCCATATCAAGAACTGCCCCATAATGAGGTCATGCTAAAACAAGTTTATTTTTTACAGGTGAATTAATTTTGGGATCCAAGTCCACAAAGTGTTATATCAGAATTCGTGTTATAATGAAGCACGCTATAATGAGTCTCCAGTGTACTAACTGTGGTCTGTAATTTGTCGCTGTTATGTTACATTTCACTGTTAAAGATGAAAGAGGGAAAAGACAATGCTGACTTCTGAAAGACCAAGCCGGGCACGTCTGTTTTGCTCATCTTTCCACTTGCTCAGCCACTCCTTACGTTCTTCAACCTTGTTCTTGCTGAATGCCTACAAGACAACCATGCTCTTGGACAACCGAACAACTCTATTGGATAGCCAAAACAGCACTACCAGACAACCAAACAATGCTATCAGACAACCAAACAAACAATGCTATCAGACAACCAAACAAACACTATCATACAATCAAACAAACAACACTATCAAACAATCAAACAAACACTATCAGGTAACCAAACAACATAATCACACCACTAAACAAACATTTCAGACAACCATAGGAACTCAAAGCCTGTAATATTCCCAAGAACCACTGCATAAATAGCCAGCTCCATACATACATACATACATACAAACAAGGCCTTAACTTTGAACATCATGGCAAATTGCTCAAGTGCTTGTCTTACAATTCCACATCTGGGTTTGAATTCCACATCATTGCATTAAACTGAGAATTTAGTGATGAAACATTTATCCTGCAAGGAAAGGTTTCCCAGTTGTTGGATCGCTCACTACTCATTTAAGCATCAAAAAGGTATTTCAACGAAAGCTTCTACCTACCATGACAATGGCTGCATCATCATCTGGGCCGGTGTATTTGAAGGGAATGCGATGGCTTTCCATGTCACCAAAATAATCCTTAGCCTCCTTGGCAGTGGAGGTACCCAACCCTATAGGAGTTCAAAAACAAGAGAAAAAACAACAATGAACACTGAAAATCTCAGACACACACACAAGTTGAAAAACATCAGCGATCCTCTTTTAAATTATATATAAAACACCTCCACTTCAAAATTAATGAACAATATGCTGTTGATTAATATCAATATTAATTGGCTAGGATTTTTGTGAAGTACTTAGAAGGTGCTATTTGTAGTGTCTGGATACATACCATACATTCAGATATACAATGTAACATACAATGCATCAATAAGTCTGTCAATCAATTAATCACTGACTGAATCAATCTATCAGTAAGTCAATTAATTAATCAATCAATAAGTGATGCTGAAACCAAATCCAAGCTTCAAAGGCACTGAACCAAACAATAAACAGGTCCCGAAATTCTATAACTGACATACATTTTGCAACAAAACCACAGCCTGTTACCATAATGCATCAGACAGATACATTAGATTTCCTAGAGGTTGGGTCAAGAGTTGCTGAAACTAGAAAAAGCTGGACCTGAGCGGTGACATCAGAAAACTGCCAGATGGTAAAGTCCCAAGCCATGCACATAGGCAAATGCAAAAGTCAATTTCCCAGAGGCAAAAAAACAAAACCTTTGTAGTATCTGATTTTCCATCTCTGCCAGTCACTTGTTTCCTTCTTCCACTCTTCAAACTCCGGCAAACTGTAGAACGCCTGCTCCTGCTCCTTCTTTGAAACCTGATACAAAAAATCAGCCTGTATGTTGTAGCCACAACATCTTCTGTGCTGTCAAGAGGACTCTATGTAGGCATAATGACTGACAACACAACTCTCCTAGAGGTCGTTACCTTGACGACAAGCATAATAAATTACACGATCTCTGTTTGGGATCATCTTTATGACAATGGGTGTAACGAATGCCTCGATCGTAATAATGAATGGACCGTTCTTCTAGAGGTCATTAATTTGACCATGGAAGTAATGAATGACTAGGTTGTTCCATGCGCCTTCACCTTGACAATGGGTGTAATGAATGATTTGACCATTCTCCGTATCAAGGTTGTTACCTAAAATGATGGGTGTAATGAACTCCTGGATAAAGTTGTGCCTGAGGAGGTTTGGCCACTTGTGATGGATGAAGTTGATGAGCAGACCCTTGATGTGTGAACCATCTTGATCCTGATCGGTCATTATCATAACACGCCCGTAACGGAGCGTCTGCAATGACTCCCTCGACTCATACCTGTTTTCATATTGCAGGCCAAGGATCTTGATGATTGCATTTATCTCAGCGTTTTCCACGATCTGAAACCATTGTCATGTCTAATGTATACTATAATCACATCATGTCATGTCATGTAATCATCTCTGGACTGGATCCAGTCGTTGATTTCTCTATGACATCCCTCCACAAATCTCGTTTCCCGGCCATCTCCTCAAGGGTCATTCTCCGTCTGCCCTCCGTTTTCCCATAGATAGTAACTCCGGCACCTTTCAGATCCTCTTCAAGGCAGTCTATCCATCTTCTTTTCGGTCTTCCCACTGCCCTCTTTCCGTCCGGTTTGTATTTAAAGATTTTCTTTGGATTACGGTTCTCCTCCATCCTCAGGATATGTCCTGCCCACTTCATTCTTCTTTTCTTAATCACATTGTTTATCAATGGTTGTTGTGTTCGTTGTCTAATACTTTCATTCGTTACATGGTCCTTATAGCTAACTCTTAGTATTCTTCTGAGCCATTTGTTTTCTGCTGCATTCAGTTTATTCTCCATTGTTCTTGTAATACTCCATGACTCACATCCATAGATTAGTACTGGGATCACGCATGTGTTGAGGATTTTTAGCTTTATCTCCAGTTTTATATCATGTCGTTTGAAGACCTTTTGTAACCTGTTAAAGGTTGACCCTGCAAGTGCTATTCTCCTTTTGATTTCTGTTTCAGATCCTCCCCCTGCTTTCATTTCACTTCCCAGATAGACAAACTTATTTATTACCTCAATTTCTTGTTCCTTAAGCTTAACTATCGGCCCGTTGTATTCCTTTTTTGTTATTGGCATTATTTTAGTTTTGCTATAGTTAATTTTCAGTCCAAGTTTTCCACTTTCCTCTGCTAGTGCCTCTAACAGCTCCATTACTCTTGTTAGGCATTCTGCAATCAGACATGCATCATCTGCATATTCGACATCCTCTGCATTTCTTGGTTGAGATTGTGCTCCCAAATTATGGGTTCTTTCCAGACGTCTCATGATATAGTCTAATACCATATTAAACAAGATTGGTGACAGGATGCACCCCTGTCGGAAACCTGTTTCTATCTTGAACCATTCCGTTTCCTCTCCTTCTAATCGAATGCATGCCATTATTGTGCCGTATAGTTTTCTTATGAGTCTGATTAATTTGGCGTGAATGCCATATTTCTCCAAGATCTTCCATGCTCCTGATTTCCAGACTGAGTCGTAGGCCTGGGCAAAGTCAATGAAGCACATAATCACATAAGGTATGGTAATGTAATTTCATAGGCTGTAATAGAGGCTAATGCAATCTACTGTCAAGCAGTTTCTCTAATCAGCTTAATCTAACATAATGTAACAAAGTCATTTAACGTGAAGTAACGTAATCTAATCTGTAATATAAAATAATGATATCAAAACCAATGTAATTGATGTAATCTAATTTAATGTACTGCAACTAAGTTTCGTACAATCTACAGGCAATGTAACAAAATCTAGTGTATGTTTACCTAATGCTTTAAGCACATCAGAGATTCGTATTAATGTTTCATTATAAGATGAATTCTGATATAACATGGTCAGGGACATGGATCCAAAAATTAGTTCAGCTATAGGAAATAAACTCGTTATAACTGGACCTTGTTCTAACTTAACACGACCTCTTTATAAGGCGGCTCTTGTTATGTCTCCCAAAGACAACACTACAATGACTTTCCCGTGTACTTTGGCAATTTATTTTGAATGAAACTGTGACCTGTTTGTGGGAGGCTTCTCTCACATTGAGGACTTTTCCCTGAAATGGAAAGACGCCGTATCGGTCCCTGCCCACCACACCAAGCCCAGCCACGGCCAGGGTCTTGGCTGAGTCTCCCTCCGTTAGGATCAAAGTGCAATCGATGGAATGCTTGGTTCCAGCATCGTTTGCGTCATCCAGTTTCGGAATGCCACGCAGTTTGGAGCATTTGGTACCCGAACATTTTTTCTCAAGTTCATCCAGTTGCTTAAAGCGTATCCATTTTTGAGTTGCTTCAATGATGCCACAATTGCGCGCCTGAGATAGCAGAAAAAAAACAAAAAGTACAGCCTTGGAAAGTTTGCGAAGTTCATAAAAAGTATACACAGATCAAGGTGCAATTGATGGAATGCTTGGTTCTGGCATCGTTTGCGTCATCCAGTTTTGGAATGCCACGCAGTTTGGAGCATTTGGTACCCAAGCATTTTTTCAAGTTCATCCAGTTGCTTAAAGTGTATCCTTTTTTGAATTGTTTCAATGATGCCACAATTGCGCGCCTGGAGCGTTTACAGATTTGATTAGAAGAAACGGTCATACAAGAAACAAGATTAGAAAGAAAGATTCAGGAAAAGGTTATACTAGATGGAGACCATCCAGAGAGGGAAACAGTAAATTCTGCCCTGGCAGTGATTTGAACCCAAGACCTTACAAGTAACAGTCCAGCACTCTAACCACTAGACTAATAAAACACAGAAACGGATTCCAGAGGCATGGCAGAAATACAGAAAGAGTAAGCGACTACTGATTGACGGTTGTACTTCAAGATAACAGCACTGTAGAAGTTTAGAGATTTGATTAGAAGAAACAGTCATACAAGAAACAAGATTAGAAAGAAAGATTCAGGAAAAGGTTATACTAGATGGAGACCAAATCATAAGAGTTACCGAGGTCATGAACTGCTCCGAAAGTATGCATTTCGAACCAAAGCTCTTTGGTTATAGAGTCAAGTTCTCTTTTGTCTGTGAGTCGAAAGTCGGATTCTCGATCAGAGCATTTACAAATAGCCACAGGTGGCTCTTCACCTATCACCAAACAGAACAAAAGCGAAATCAATTTCAGTCCGGTTTTTACAGCACTATTCACAATCGGTTGACGTACAATGGTTTTTTTTGACTTTGTAAACTGCCACTCACATTGCTTTACTATTAAACTGAGCTATATAACTGTCTTCTTTGCACTACACTAAATCCCGTGTAGAACTCTGAAGGCGCGTTACAGACGTTCAGAAATCACACAAACTTACATAAATACCATTTCATTTTTAAGTGTCAAATTAATCACAACAAAAATAACCGAATAATTTGATGTAATGATACGTGACCTATTATGTACTGGAGCATTCAAATAGCAAGAAACAACTGACACTGAATCGTTCACACTGCAGTGCAAAGAGCACCAGCCTGTAGAATAGAATATTTTGGTTAAGAAGAAGACTAAGTACAACAGAATGTATCATAATTTTACCTGGAAAGGCTTTCCCGACATTCCACCTTTCTTCTCCTTTCTTCTGACAGTGTCAATAATAAGACTTACAACCTGATCAGCAACATGATCGACATGTCCACCACCCTGCCAAAATTCCATCCATTCAGTTACATACACAGTGAGGTCTGTAGCCAACAAAGGAATTGCAATGCTGGCACCAAGGACTTAGAATTTTTAAGGAGGGTGTTCTATGAACAGGCATACACTTGATCCAATGTTATCAATTTCACTAAAGGCCACTAAAAATATGCTGAAAACTCTTTGCTATGACAGAGAATGATCTGTAGCGCCCTTTTTTGGCCTCAGTTGTACTACGGCACTCTAGAAATGGTCTTCTTCTTCATCGTCGTCATAGTTGTCGTCGTCGTCCTCCTCCTCCTCCCCTCTCCTGCTACTACTACTACTACTACTACCACTACTACCACTACCACTACCACTACTACTACTACTATTACAGATCAATAACACAGCAATCTAGTCTCTAGACTTATATACATTGTACAGAGTTTCTAACTAATTATTAAATAAAAACAATGGCACTATTCGGTAAACGAAATAAAGGCAGTAAGCTGCCATCTACCTTGGTTGTGGCAATGCAATTGACAAACAACACTTGTTGGAATCCTCTGTCACTCATCGTCATGGCGACTTCCCACCTGTCACTGACTGCTTCGTGGACAACCTTCAGTGGCCCATTCATATCGTCGCATTTGTTTTTCGTGTAGAGTTCGACGTATTCTCGGAAATTTCTGATCTGCCAAAGAACAAAGGAAAGTCGGTATGTTGTCATCTTTTTAACTTAATCCAGTCACTTCTACAGAACCCATATCTGATGCAAAATGCATTACTTTGGCACTGATGGCCACATTAAAATCATATGGCGTTGCACACTGTATCTCAACTTCAAGTTTTGCTACATCCAGGCATCATCACAAATTCTTACTTCAAACTATCTTGTTGAGCTGACTTATGATAAAAACAAACCATTCATTCAAAATCATTCAATCAAAATGTTACCCTACTATAATAAAACTTAAATACCAGGTCACATGAAGCTACGCTGTACCACAAACGCTTACACAGTCTCACGTGTTGCTACATAATCTCACACACAATTCGTTGCTCGATTTCAATTTGAAACATGAAACATAATTTCTCATGGTTCCATATCAACAAGCAACTCATACTTTTTCACACCACAAACTGAATGATACATGTACCAACCGCAAGATGTTTTCCGTTCAGAAAAACTTTGATCCCTTGCAACGACGCCACTACATCGTACGCTCTACGCGTAAACAGGTCCAAGATGTCTTTGTAAAGTGTCTCCATTCCAAACTTCGACAAATCGGGACAAAATGTAACACAGGTATAGTCTTCTCCTTTCACAGGCCCTATCTTGGGTTCACTTGTTTTTCTCATGTTATCTGTCCAAACCTAACGTAACAGAACAATCAGGTTTCACAGGTCAGGTTAATTTTGCAATTTTTTCAACCAAAAAGGGAGACTTCTTAGAGACACTGCTGACCTAACAATAGAAAAACACCATAAATTTATTACCAATTAAGAAAAATTTAATGTATGCATTTGCATCTGGCTGTTTATATAGCACCTTTTTTACATCACAAAAGCTCACTGATTACATAACTAAATAAATCAGGTTAGGTAGATGAGGTGTTCATCCCAATACATAAACAAAATCGATTAGGTATGGTAATTGCCAGAACAAGGCACTAAGTGCCCATGCATTAAAAGCTTGCTTAGTGTCTAGACAGACCACTGCAGGGGAGGCATGAACTTATACACTTGACCTTACAAGACAAACGCTTAAACAATGAGCCATGTGGACTTACTGAGAAAAGCTTAAACGAGTAGATTCGGATGACATACCTGGCAGAAGGATTTCTGATACTTGCTTGACTCCGTTTCTACAACAAACTTCGTGCTAAATATGTTGCAGAGCTTAGCTCCAAATCCATTACGACCACCTGGCAACATAAACAGCAACATAAACAACAGCAAACAACATGACTTCAGGTCACACTATCTGCTAGCTAACTTGTGAGGTTCTTAAAAGGTACCGTTTAAATGTTCAGGTCATAATCGTAATTGCACATTGATATACACCTCTCAAGAAAAGCACATTTATATTGCATCTCCCAAGAAATCTACTCAGAGACGAGATACATACTTACTAACAGTTCTCATGAATGGTTTTGTTCTTGTGCTTAAAGAGTAGGCAAGTATCTAAGAGTATGCATGTCTGTTTATCTGACTTAAAAGCAAGTATCTAAATAATGCCAACATCACTTAAGCTGGCAGAGTACTTTTAATAGGTACTTAGAAGAAACATATTTTCTGTGTTTCTTAAACTGCAGTGGCCATAAGTACATGAGATAATATTACATACCAGTGACTTTCTCTTCTGTATCATCATAGTTGCTGGACGTCAAGAGATGACCGAAAATCAGAGAGGGAATGTACATCCTTTCCGTTTTGTGCTCCACTACTGGAACACTTGCTCCATCATTCCAGATCTTGATCTGATTGCTATTTCTTTAAAACCAGATAAAAATTGCTACAGGGTTAACATCTTCATTGCTGTCCAAATTAGACTTCTTCCTGCTCATCATAAATAAAGTACAGTACCACAAAGAATCAAAAAATGAAGCACCCTCTTAAAGATAATTTTAGTTTTCTAAAAGGTATTAATATCAATTTTCATATTAAATATTTTTTCAAGATAAGGCATTTTCATTATGGACTTTCATACTTTTAAGGAATAATGTTACATGTATTCATTTTTCCATGGGACATAAAGTAATGTAATCCAGATTTATATAGCGCTGGGTAACACATTTAAAACAGATGAAATTTCAGTCCTAACCTAAATGACATAACAGACTCAATGGAGAGGATAGAAACAGACAGTGAATTCCAGTTTTGCTACCAACAGAGAAAGACCGGGAACCCTGTACTGTTTTGGTTTGGGGCAGAGTAATAATCAGAGAACCCAATGAGCAAGTGCAGTATGTGTGAACCCAAGATGTAAGCAAATTCAAAATATAAGTTGGCCAGGCCATGTATATTACTTTACTGTATATAGTATGACACAAGTTTTAAACTGGTTTTAACAACCGAGTGTTAGATTAAGCTGTTAAGAAACAAACCTAAATTCAGATGAGCTACACAAAATCATTACTGACTTACGCATCAATGTCAATCTTTATGGCAGTCATGTGCTGTGGGTCTCTTTGCTTGTTGTCTGCAGCATTGACTGAAACACAAGAAGACAGCATAGAAATCCCATCCTGATCAGTCTTCCCAGTTCTCTTAGCTTAAACACAATCCACTCTGGCCTCCTCTCTCCTCCCCTTTCTGGTCTTCTGGCAACGGACTTGATTCTTGTCCATTTTTGGAAAACCCCAAGGACTTGATTTAGCGCTCGTGAATAAGCTGGTGCCCTGCGCTTAGCTTTTAAGTAGTGCTTGCTGGTCCACCTACAGCCAGTGGCCAAATAAGAACTTACCCTATTACCTCTTACTACCTCTTACCAAATGCTCCCATCCCTAAGAAGGTACGGTGTAGGAACCCTGGACACTACCGACGACCTGATGCCTTGTTACATTGTAAAGTTCCTGTGTCCCACAGTGAAACATAAGGGAGGCTCTCTTCTTACAGCTCAGCCCTTAAGCTGACAGTGGCAAATATTCCAGTGTCCTGTACATGAAGTCACTGCATTGCAGGACTAGTGCCAGCCCCAAATTACACTAACTGGCCACAGAGACAAATCTACACAAACAACATGTCCAGTGTTGTTAAACAGTCTGCTCTGCAGGGCTGAACCCGCAATCGATGGTTTATAGACCAATCAGATCACCATATCAAGCTCTGTTACATAGTGGTTCTATATAAATGTAATAAATAAAAGGACTTGCTCACAATGACCAACTCAGAGAAGGCTCGACCCTGCATGCTCCAATTTATGAAGTGATTGCTTGGCTTATCAGATTCAGCGACATAATTAACAGCGTCTTCTATACACGATGCCAGTTGCAGAGTCTGAGTGTATCATGATGAACAAACTAAAGTGAGTTCCAGAACCCTGAAACAGCCACTGAGATGACTTATGCTCTCCAAATATCTGAGTGGCACAATTTGGCTGTAACCACTACAACTTTTCAATGGCCAAAATTAAAAAGCCCATATGTTGCAATGCTAAATAAACGATACATAGACCAGTTGGATGAATTTTCATTTCCATTTCTCGAAGCTTTCTTGAAACGCTTTCTTTTTGTCAGTTCAACAAACAGATGAAAAATATCATCCTTTACATTACAAATGATACATAGACCAGTTAGATGAATTTTCATTTTAAATAGTTGGGCATTTAAATTAACAGTACCTAATCTAAGAGGGGTCGGTTGGACTTCTTTTCACCTATTAGGATCAGTGTATTTTAAAGAATTATCCACCAGTACATAAAATGATCTAAAATATTTGCCCTTAGGATCGTTACTATACTCCAATTGCCATTTATTCAAAATATACACTTTAATCAATGCATACACTTCTTTTAGTTCCAGCTAACTAGTACATTGTATATTATTTAACATAATGCTTTGACTAATCAGTCAGCTGATTCATTGCAACCGATACCAACATGACTGAGTATCCAATTTATGGTAACATTACTAAGTCTAATGTTATTAAAAATATTTAATATTTGATTAAGGAGTGTAGGTCTAGATTGAGAATAGCCAGTTTTAAGAGAAGTGAGAACACTAAATGAATCAGAAAATATCGCAAAATTACTGTGCTGCTTGTTTTCATTTCTATGGCTATCCATCTAAATGCCTTCTGAATGGCAGTTAATTCAGCTGCATAAACACTGGAGGGGTTACAAATCCTGATTTTCCTCTCTATCTTTAAACTGGGAATACTGCATATGCAGCACCAACTAATTAATTTGCCTTACAGCCATCAGTAAAAATTGGAATACACAAATGATAACTACACATCAATTCTAGTGCTAACTGCTGTACCATGGTCAATCTTTTTACTTATGGAATCTAAGTTTAAGGTTACCCGTAATACACTGATTAAGCCATGAAGGTTTGAAGGGAAGAGGACCAATAACAGGAGTGGTTAAATTAGAGAAGAATTCAACCCTAGAGGAGTAAATGGATTGGTCTATGGTATTTTTTAGTAAGAGATGAGTTCTCCAGCGATCTTTAAGGGCATCTGTAGTAGGATGATTATCACTTAACAAGAATTTTTGAACTGAGTTTAACAGCATTTTGCTCATGATTTAAATGTAATGGTAACTCTTCACACTCATTTTGTAATGCCAAAGCCTCCATTCCTTGGCAGCTCCACAGCACAGTCTTAACGCCTCTATTTGTATGGAATTTAGCCTGTCTAACAGGTATTTACTGGCTCCTGAATAGACAAAATCCCCATAATCTAATAAAGACCGAATTAACGTTCAATAAATTGTCTTTGAAGCCCCCATACATAACCTGTTACAGTCCTCATTAAATTTAGTCGTTTTTTACACTTTTCTGTTACACAAGTTATGTCAGCCTTCCATTTTTATTGACAGTCAAAAATGACTCCAAAGAATTTGGCCTTTCCCTCAACCTTTGCAGGGTCTTCGCCAATTTTGATGTTAATCTCTGTCACATTTTTCCGTTTAGAAAAGATAACTACTACAGTTTTATTAATGGATAATCTAGATCTATTTTTTACCATATCTGGATGGCATCGAGTGACTGTTGATTTTTCTTCCAGGACCTGAACTTTTCTATGTTCTTATATAGGTTGTACTATCATCAGCGAATAAAGACATAAATATTACACCATCAAATTCAAGGGTATAGGCCTATCATTTCCGAAAACTCCGCCCCCATTTTCACTTGGAAAGTGAAGTAGGAAAATTTTGTTACAGGTAATTCCTACTACAAAATCCAGGTCTCAGTTTCACTAGTAGTGTAGGGACGTGAAGCATGAATACCGCCAAAACACTTTAAATATTCTTAAATGTTTTTAAAAGAATGGTACCTTGTTTAAATGAGTAATTTATTAACACAAAACCGTTTGAAACGACGTCCGCTAAACTATGTAAGTCGGAAGTCGACACACGCAGGATGTGAAACTCAATAATCATAATCAGGATGTGAAACTCAATAATTATCGCGCAATCAATGAAATAATGTAAAGTGTAACTCACAAATGACTCATGGGGAACTTTTGGACCGCAAAATTCCAAGCGTAAAATATGTAATAGCATGATAATACAGTTTGTATCCTGTTTTTGTTATCATCGGTAGCGCGTCTTCTGGTACATACCATCTATGACAAAGAGAACCGCCAGAAGTCTAAAGGAAACCAATTTAGGAATCGATAAGGAAGTTGTGTCGTAATGCAAGTTTTCTCATAATGCAGTACTTTGTAGTCTTACGCAATGACGTACCGGGAGTGCTTTTGGTCCAGAAACCCAAGACCAATACCAAGGATCTACGGATTAGTGTGGAAACTCAAACTTGTTTGGCTAATGCCCTTGTCTCCAGCCGTCTCGACTGCTGCAAATTCGCTTCTTACTGGCATTTCTAAAGCTAATTTGATGAACTTCAAAGAGTTCAAAATACATTGGCGAGAGCTATCACTAAAACTCCGAAATATGATCACATATCATCAATCCTAAAATCGTTGCACTGGTTGCCCATAGAAAAGCGCATAATGTTCAAGACTGGACTAATTGTATACAAGACTCTACATTTCAACCAAACTCACTATCTTCACTCTGTACTGACTCCCAAGACTTACCTCCACTCGACTAGGTCTTCTGGCTGTTTAAATCTGACTATTCCGTGGACGAGAACAGCTCTTGGCAGTCGTGCCTTTTCTGTCGCTGGCTCTAGACTCTGGAACTCTCTTCTGGCAAATGTTCGCTCGGCAAAGTCTGTTTCTGCCTTCAGATTTTGACTGAAAACTTATCTTTTCCAGAACTCATTTCCTCCGTAGGCTGTCTCTGTGACTTCTGGACTCCTCTCTGGCTTTTCGACTCCGACAATGATTTTGTTTAGCAGCGACCATCGACTGATGCCTCCAGCATTATTACAGTGGCGCTATAGAAGTTTTTAGATTAGATTAGAAACTGAAACCATAATACTGTTAGTGAAATTTTCAGCATATGGCTCCATACATATTTGATTTTTCCTACAGCAGTATGATTCATTCTGCCTCATGCATCACTTTGTACCTTGCCCTAGCATAGTAGGCCTAAGGATGTCCTTTTTCATTTTTGAAATTGGCTGCTTCGCTGCGCCGTCTTCTTCATTCAGCTAAATAGCATATATGAATAAGTTTTAACTCAAACGATACTGATTAGTTTCATGCAGAACAATTTGTAAGGGATCTCTCTACGCTGAAATAAAGAAAGTTTAGGTTAGATTGTCAATCTTCGCTGTTCAGCAAGTGAATGTGTGCATGCCCAGAGACCACCACGTGGATGTATTGGCAAGAAGGCCTCCGCGGATCATTCGCTACAAAAATGTCCTTTTCACTTTACGATATCTTACTTTCACTTTACCATAACCTTGCACATACAATCGCAATTGAGATTCTAACTACACAAGTCAGTAGTTGACACATTAAGCACCACTCTACTGAAACTTCACAAAGCATTACACACTGTGTCCTCCATATCTTGAAATCTTGGATATCGTCGACAGATATCCGTGATAGTGGGATGTTGCTCCTTGATCCACGTGCGACGGGCTTCTCTGGTGCTCTGCATTCCCTGCAGCAGCTGTTCTTTGTTGCTTGGATTCGGGCGACATTCTCGCAGAATCCTTTCGGCCTCTTCGTCAGCAGGGATTGCCATGGGAACTTCACGTGAACTTCTGAAACATTCAAAAAAAACTTAAATCCTCAATGGCCTTACCATTACTTTCACATAACAGTGAAACACAATATTCAAGACATCTACGAATCGCTCGAGCAGCAGTTCAAGTTATATGCATTCCTAAATTTTAAAGAAATAATTACTTGAATGGCAGTGCATGTAATATGCAACCATACTTTTATAATAAAAGCAAAACAACTAACCCATCTTTATGTCGATGAGTCCACAGCGTTTTTATGAATGGATTTCGTGACCGCCTGCATCGAATGTACGCTTCAAGATGACCGGTGTGTGACACTGGATCATAGAACATCTCCTGTGAAACAGTACAGAAGAAATTTATGTATCGTGCAAAAAAGTAATGTGTACATGGAAGTATTGCCAATGTTAAGATTTTGCAGTCTTGGACGTATTTACTCTCAACATCCTCTCCTCCAATCATGTCTGAACATTACTAATTCTGAATATAATGTACTTATAATTTAGTGCAATAGCAAATGTCAAAAAAAGTAGCTAAGAACAAAAACCATTTCAATGAACATATTCCACTTCACTGAACATATACTAGGCAACACACCTCTCAACTTGCAATCGAGATCCATCGGAAGATTGTGAGAGCCACCGACAACCTGTTCAATTTCTTCCAGCAAGCTACAAGGGTTAGTTCTCACTGATGCCGAATCCATGTCCAAATCGTGATCAGATAGTGCTAATAGGAAAGAAATTTTACTCGTTAAACCAAACATCAGTTAAATATACAAAGATAAAAAATATGCCCCATATACTAAACTTTAAACACTATGCTTTAAATATGTGATATGGAAGACGCAGGAGGTATTTTGTAAAACCATCCAAATGAACAGAATGGCAGTGTAATGGATGATGATCGATAAAGCTACCAAGACTGCAAACACGATATACAGGAGGCTCATTTTGGTGCACCTCAAAAGCATGAAAATGACTGCAGAATCCTTCAGTCTCCAAAATGCGAACAACAAATTGCCATTCCTGGCTATTGCTGTTGTTAACAAAGGAAATAATTTTTCCAAACACAGGGAGCCCTGAGTCTGGCTCCTCATCAACTACTACATGATGACCCAGCTTGTAGTCAGTGCTGGAAACAGAAATTTTGTCACAAGTTGCAACATCATCAGTGGGCTGTAAAGAAAATTTTTCACACAATAAATCACAAAAAGGAAAAGCACGAACTAACATATTTCTATGTCGTCCAGTAATCGCAGCATCAGAAACGTGTTGCTTGCCTAAAAGGGCACACAATGCATACTGCTGGTGTCGATATGCAAGCGTCTTGCATATATTCTTGAAGTTGCATACAACGTGGGCACTCCTCTTAAAAAAAGAATTCTTTAACTCATACCGCAGACAGCTCATGTTAAGTAAAGGACCTGACTTTAGGATCACAGAAGGCAAGTGAACAAGCAAGTGATGCTTGGGTCGAAGTCTAACCTCACCACTGTGACAATACAAGTCAACAAACAGCTGAAGGTGTTCAGCAATAACAGCTTTCAGATAAGTGACCATGGCAACAGTGAATCGTGGTGCAAATAATAAATCTACCAAATGTGACAAATGCAACAGAAATCGCCAGTTTGGGTTATCACAAGAAACCTTGGTGCCTAGTGCACATGGTAAGTATTTTAGGAGGGCCCAGTATTGACAAGCAGTCATGGATGGTGAGAGGCCATTGCCGGGCAGTTCAATTTTGCTGAGTTCTGTTGGCTTATTCTTCTTGTCAACGGTCAACTTTCCCCACAACACTAGCAAGTTTCTATTTATTTCTGGCAATGTCATTACTTTGTCCCTCACACACAAACCATGCAGGATGCAACCCAACTCAAAGGGAATGATGCCCTCCAGTACAATATGCATGATGTCCAATGTCCAGTTGTTTGTGACGTGATATCCTGATATGTCATTCAAGTTACATTTTCGTTTAACTCCACGGTGGTGGCCTCCATGTTTTTGAATATGTGCAACATCTGCATTGTACTCGTGCATGCTACGGAGTTCGAACTCTTCCTCAGTGAATTTTATTTGTATATCTGCTTGCTTTGCATAACAAATTGAACAGAAATAGTTACAGCTAAATGACTCTATAAAACCCAATATACCATTCAATGCAAGGTTGTCCCCCGCAACCTGGCATAAATTTGCAAATACAGTTCTACAACCAACATTTGGAATATTAACTTCTAAACCAATACAGCTTAGATGCTTCATTTCAGCAACAAATTTTTCTATAACTCTGTCAAAGCCATAAACACTAAGATCCTGCTGATAGCACAAAGCCAAGAGATGAACATTTGCAAAGCAAGAATTGAATCGATTAGGTAAATTTTGGATAGTGTAATAAAAGACTCCAATGTCAGTTAAACTATGCTTTCCTCGCAGTGGATTAGTTGTGCCCATGCCATCATAAAACAATTGCAGCACAATAGAGGTTTTTTCAGAATCTCCAAATAATGTGTGCTTAGTATGTCGTGTGCCATCTGCAAAGTCCTTTAGAATAACTGAATTTCCGGGCACTTCTGAAAGGTTCCTTAGCTTTGGCAAAATGGCACGGATATAATCTGGGTTTTGTAATAGTGATGCTAAGGTTTTTGCCACAGACACGTACTGAAATGAGTCATAGACAAACTGACTTTGTCCACTGTGGGATTCGAGCCTTCTGGAGAAATACACTGTTACAGGTTTAACTGCTAGCGGGTGGTTGTCAAAAAACTTATCTTGCTTGTAGCGTGTATCTAAGAATTCTAGTGGTGCGCTGCAAACATGATCATCCAAATCTTGCTTAACTTTAGCTATGGTATCTCTATCAATTTTAGAGGCAGCTAATGTTGTCTCAATTTGTGACTTGGCATTATGCAGCACACTGCTTGTTATCTGGTTAATCGATTCCACAATTCTTGTAATAACAGTATACGGAACGCTGCTATTTGCACGTAATTCCGCAATCATAGCAATCCCCTCATCACGCAAATCACACATTTCAGGTTTGGGATTAATTTCAGTTATACTGGAATGATTTGGCTCAACAGTCCCTAAACTATCTTCACATTCCATTCTAACGCCTATAGGAGATTTGGTAACTGTATGTGCCTTAGGTTTTATGTGATACATTTCAATGTGACGAAATAAATTGAATAGTTTGCGGAAAGAACTTCCGCATGACCCACAACGCACAGGGATTCGCAACTCGCCAACATTATTATGTCTTTGCAAATGGGCTCTGAAAAGCGGGTAAGATGGTTCGCAAATGTCACATATGTAACAGACAAACATCTTAAATCACATTAACATAAATCTGAAACCAACAGAATAAGAATTACGGTCAAATCGTCGGTCAAATCTTTTTGCTCTCAAACCGGCAAAGCTCCAACACAAAAAGGAACGAAACTTCGCGCTGGACCAGTATATATCATTGGGTGGACCAAACGAGGGTATAACGAAAACAACAGATTACCGCAGATACGCCCGTCTGCATTACGTCATAATATTCTAGCGTAAAAATTCATGAACATCTTTACTTCACGCAGAAAACACCGAAATCATAGAATAAAAAAAATTACCTGACACAGGAAAGATCACCATTGTTCAGAAGTCCAAAAAATTAAGCTCGTTGCGCATAGGACATGAAATCGTAAAACTGACTATACAGTTGGTGAATGGTGTTATCGGGTCAGCACCTCGCTGGCAACTCATATAAGCGTTTACGATTACCATAAAATCAACTGCTGGAAAATGCTTATTTCGGCCGGGATTTAAACCGTTTGTTCAGCAAGATATTATAATTTAAGAGATATTTTCCGTTCGAGTCCGCTTCTGCTGACTATACTTAGTCAAACGAAATCCTGTACTTCACTGGTTTCGATGATTTCATCCACGCGTATACGAACGTCACTGCATCCAGCGACCCGCGTTTTCCATGTGCTTAATCCTTAAACCTATGGATTTGGACTGTCAAGCTGAATCCAAGAATCTCGAGGCATGTATTAAATATGACAATGCATGTATACATATTTACGTCAAATTCGGAGTCACTTTGGGTGTCTCTGAATGACAGTAACAGTTTATTATATAAACTGCATATTTTGTGAAATGTTTGTGTTTACCTTATATTAACATACTAAAATATCCAAAGCCCATTTTCTAGCAACAATTTTAGGCCTCCTTAAAAGAAATATTAGTCCACATTAGTGTTGCATTTAAAATCCACATTGAGTGTTGCATATTTTTTGCTACACTTAGTGTTGCACAAAAATGTCCACACTTTGTTGCAAAAGCATCCACATTAGTGTTGCAAAATCCGCTCAACATTAGATGTAGACAAAGTGGTCTACACTTTTTCTTAGAGAGTACCTTTACTTGGTGTCATTATATAATTAATCTCACGTCTCACGGAATTTATAGACATTGAGGCCATCTGAAAGTATAACGATCGTCAGAAACGATGTCGTCTTTGTCAAACATACCGTTCCCATCGCAGCTGAAGATGTCTGGAGGTAACATAGCATCGTACTGGAACAGATTTTGCAGCCAGTATCGTAACTACGAAGTTGCAACTGACTTGCACACGCAGTCATCTTCCTGGCCTGCGTGGGCACCGAGGCATACGAGACGTTCCGGACGATGGAATTTGACACGGAAGACGAGCGTAAGGTTATCGACAAAGTGATTGAGACCTTTCAACGATACTGCATCGGGGAAGTGAACGTCACGTATGAGAGATACGTATGCAACCGCCGGGTGCAGGAGGTAGGAGAGACATTTGATTCATTCCTATCCGACTTACGCAGGCTTGTACGATCGTGCGACTATGGTGCGCTAGTGGAGTCTATTCTACGAGACAGAATTGTCATTGGGCTCTGTGATGGCGCTACTCGCCGAAAATTATTGCAAATGCGTAAGCTGGACTTGAGCACGGATGTAGACATTTGCAAAGCGAGTGAAGTCGCTACGAAACAACTGCGAGCGATGACAACGGAAGATGAGGTGAATGCGATGCGAAGCATGCCTCAAGGATCGCCGTCTCGCACGAGATACAGCCGCCGAGGCCCCACTGATGTCGACTACAACCGAGAAGATGGCAGCAACAGACGTTGCAAGTTCTGTGGTCGCTTCCACGAGCCGTCAAGAGACGCGTGTCCCGCCTATGGACAGACCCGTCGCAGATGCGCTAAGCTCCATCATTTTGAATCGGTCTGCAAGGCGAAGGGAGGTAAGAGCGATGATCGGGTATATCAACTGCAGGACAAGGAACTGTTGACGCTGACTACCGCCGATCCTACGCGTATCCACTCGCAACTAAGCATCGATGGATACCAAGTGCGATTTTTACTGGACAGTAAACCTCCTACCGAGATCTGTGGTAGATGCCATCGACCGTGCAGGCACTCGAATTCGCCCCCCTACATCCAGGCTGCGCATGTTTGACAACAAGGAGCTACACACATCAGGTATGAGCAGGTATCGAAATGCGACACCTACTCCCGCTATCAGACAGAGTCTGAAAAGAAACCGGGGCATGACCTAACAGCCAACGGGTCACAACCCTACCCGAGAAAGATCGTAGCCAATCGCCAGATGCCGCCATCTAAAGAGATCAGAGAAGCGTCCAAGCAGACGTACGGTACAGCATGCTGAAACCCCACATAGCAGATGGTCTTTGATCGCATCTCGACGGCCTTTGACCGCAGCAGAGGCGATTTGCGAAAGATATCAACAGGCCAGTCCGAAAGAAACATTACAGCCTCACCAAGCCCACTCGCGTCCATCGGAGAACTACTTAATACTGGGAGACTATTTAAGTGGAAACTTTGATGCGGATAAACTGCCATCAAAGCGGTGCCGACCGACCCTCCGTCGAAACTCAAAACATGTCCGTTTCAAAGCGAAGCCGCCTCTGATCCTTCAGGACTACAGGGTCAGGGGAGAAGAGTCACGATCCGTACCGCCATCTGCAATAGCACTCGCACAAATGACCTCTCCGGATGCAGTCACGATACCTTCTGCAAATACAGTAGGCCTAACCGTGACGCGATCCGGCCCTCATGTTATGAAGATAGAGACTGATAGAGCGGAACGCAATGGACTTTTATTATAGAGACTAAAACAGCGGAATACCAGGGACTTTTATGAGATAAGTAGATTAGATTAGATTAGATTAGATTAGGTTGTCAGTAGACTTGAACACTTTTATAATCATTTTCTGTAAGAAAAGAAGGATGTGACGTGATTGTATGTCTGTTTCCTTGACTTTGTACGTCTCTATGTCCGTTTCTCATCAAGATGGAAGGAGACAACGATAAGGAGAAACAGGCTTGCACGAAAAGAGAGACTGAGATACAAAGAGGCAGAGAAACAGAGAGAAACACAGGTAAACAAAAAACTGAGCACAAGCCAATACGGTTTCATAAGGGTTAATTACAGTTAGTTACATAAGGGTTAGGTGTAATTACAGATAAGCAATAGGACAGATCGACTGACAGATAGAGACACAGAGAAAAGACACACAGTGACAGACTGTCAGACAGAGACAGAGAAAGATTGACAGAGAAAAGTAAATTAGACAGGCAAACAAAGAAACCCTCCCTACCTCCCATCTCATGTGAAAAATTCTGCTGCTATCAGCTGACGAATGAGCCGCCCAAATGGAAGTGAGACTTTTGGCCATCACATTATCAGCTTCCATAAAAATTATTCAAATTTAATGAAACAACGAAAAATAAAATTGCACGCAAAAGAATGACATTATGCATACAAAAAATAATATCATATATGCAATGAATAAATTGTAATACAAAGTATAAAGTTATAAATAGGAAGAGTTAACTTATATTTAAAGGCAATGATATGAAACAGGTCTAAGCAAAGAAGAAAGTCATTTACATATAAAGAATGATACTACAATGATATCTTTCATTTACAAAGAAGCAGACAACGAAAAGGAGAAAAACAGGCTTGTACGAAAAGAGAGACTGAGATACAAAGAGGCAGAGAAACAGAGAGAAACACAGGTAAACAAGAAACTGCGCACAATTCCAATTCCACAGAAACATAATTACAGACATTACAACTGACACAATGAAAAAGTTACAAGGACGGCACAAAACTGATGGAATGATTAGATAAATCGTAAAAGCATTACAACTGCAGTAATGATTTCAGATTTAACCAAGCAATACAAAACATGATGTTTATTGAAATTACAAATGCGAAAGAGTTATGCAGTAATGAATCCTAAGATTAAAAAAGAACAAAACAGTTATAAGTTACAAAATCAGCACAATCATACAGTACTTAATAATTGTCCTGTTTAAGTCACAAAAGAAGCACAATTAGGTTATAAGTACACTGTAATTAATAATTGTTGAAGTGACATAGTCAACATCAATCACTGAATTTGGTCTCCAGCGTGAAGACTGAAATCGAAGACTGCGTTCAAAATCATGGGTTTCAACTGGATTGACGTATTCAAAATTGGCAAAACTGTTTAGTAATGGTTCTGATGGAGAAATAATCTGCAAGGTATTACATTTGAGAGGCTGTTGTGGCCAATAATAACCGCGCCTCCTAGGTCAGATCGTCTGTCCAATTCAGCTACTGATCGTAATCATAATCCCTAGATTTCTACAGCGCCCGACGAAAGCGAAGTCACGGGGATCAGCTTATACACGGGCGCTCAGTCAAAACAAAATCGATAGGCAAAAATGTCCGGTTCTAGGTCATGATCCGAGTCAAACAGAGACAGAGTGGCAGCTACGGTAGGTGATGTTTGGGATTGGGGCGGAAAGAGGGATAACAAGAAGAAGATATCTATAGGATTGTTGTCCAAGACAAATTCCATTATGAGTTTGGTCGAAAAGGCCATGGGAATCCAGAAGTCACAGAGACAAAAGTTATCCATGATTCTGTACATTATTTAGTGATTGCGCTATAAAAGTTGACGATGACTGAATTTCACATCGAACGAGTGACGAATTCTGGTTTATATATGGCGGACGTCGTTTTGTGTGTTGTAAATGTGTACTTTAAAAATCATAGAAAATCGCCGGATCGTTTGCAGAAGTCTCGAATAGGGGCGTTCGACTAGTGAAATTAAGAGCTATCATCTGAAAACATTTCATGCCATTCGGTAGCAGTGAACAAATCCGGACTAGTTCCAAAACGGACTAGTTCTCTGAACCTTCGGCCTCGAAGCAGGATCAGTTAGCGTGTACTGTAAACATGGCTGCCGAAATCGCAATAACTGCTACAGGAAAAACTGTGGCTTTAGGAAAGGAGGCGAAAAGATCCGAAAGGGACCTTTCTTACCGCCGCGAAATCGTTTCCCTAATTCGAGAGTTAAAATTTGATTCAGCGAGTGGCATCGAATACTTCAGACATAAACAAACGGAGGCGAATGGGAAACGGTTTTTCGAAGCCTTTTGTCGGCTTCATGAACACACAAACCCAGGCATCGAACCATCTGTTGAGTACTTACTGAGCGTGGCACATTTGTACGACTTTGATCCGTCAGTGCCAGGAAACGGGTACAGAAGCATAATAACTGTCATACAGAAATGCTGTATTCGAATATTAGCCCTGATTCGATACATCACTTGCAACCGAGACTCGTTTATTTTTCGAGGCGATCACTACAGTCGAGAGCTTGAGTCGTATGTGACGGTTTTTGGACAGCTAAGAGCATGTGTCTACTACCTGGAGAAGCTGGTTGCACACTGCCCAGACGGGGTTCTCTTTCCGGATGAAGAAACCGTATCGGCTGAAGATCAGACGATAGCTGAGCAGCTGATGGGTGAAGTGGAATCACTGTGCCAAGAGTCATTTTATGGAAGATGTTTAGGATTCCAGGTAATTCTTAAGGATGCAAATATAGCACACGCCTTGCTGGTGTGGCATATTCCAGTCTGATAGAAATGTACCTTCAAGATACAAATATACCTGGCATGCTTTTCTCGTGCGGTAAATTGCAACATATATGTGCCTGCATGTCAAGCTGGTGTGGCCTATTCCAGGCTAATGGAATATCACTAAAGACTCGTATGTTTCAGTTTGTTTAACCACTGTAGCCTGCCTTTGGGATTTCCGGACCCATCAGTTTTCAACCAGACTTCTTCAGTGGATTATGATTGTTGACTACAGGTTATGTTTGTGACCATCAACTGATGCCTTGAGAATTGTGTTAACAATGCTATTGTAATTTGAAATTTGTATAGTGTTTCTTCAAGATAAACCCATCAGAGGTGCTCTCTGCGCTAACGATGTTAAATGTAATTAAGAATGGAACATTCATCATTAGCAAACATTGCTTAGATGACTAGAAGCTGACTCATCAGCGGCAAGCTATAGAAGTCATTAGATTACATTAGATGATGATTACTTGATGATGAACGAATTACGTTCTGAGAAACACAAGCTTTTGACTCTGAACCAGTAAATCAGTCATTTACTTTATCTAAATTTTTCTTTACAAGTGTAGTCTATCTAAAACCAACTGCAAGTGATGACTAGAGAAGGTCTGTCTCATAAGCAATCTGTAGAGGCAGCTACATGTATGAACCATGAAGTATTGGTGACTTCATACTTTTATTCTTGGTGTGTAAGGATATGTTGTTTCCTTTCTTGTCTGATGCTCCAATCGGCAGTGCTTGGTCAATGTACTCATATTAAGACTGAATTGACTAGGTAGCCCTAGTAGTGAAGCATGTGTAGAAGAACCTCTGACCTCATGATTGGCTGTCCAGCACGCTAGCCACTAGGCTATCATGATTACCTGGTACTTGATCAAATTAATTAAAAGTGAATATCAAAATTCATTTTTAGAATCGTGGAGTTTATGGTACGTAAGACGGAACATGATTCTAATTAGTCATCATTCATGATGACTGATGTTAATTTATGTGAGTAATATAAAGTTTTATGATTATTTGTGTGTTTTATGAATTTGTTTTAGTTCTGTGATTCTATGGTTCGTCCACTTACGACTGTCAACCTGGTGATGGCTTCATTCAGCGATGGTTATTCACACTCCTCGAAAGTTTTACAGTTTGCTTCATCTCTCTTGGGCAGCCATAAGTATATCCGTGATCCTGATCTCAGAGCACAACGGGTCAGACTTGTATTCTTGTGCCAGTAATTTTCAGTATTCTGTTTTCTTGTAGTGTACTTGTGCCAGGAGCACCCCTGAGTAGTTTGTTCATGAAGAGGTGCTATATAAATTTACCAGCAAAACAATGTTTGGCTCACTATTTAGGCTGTTTTAGGTCCTATTGACGTAGAATTTATACATATTGTACAGTTTTGTTTATATAATCCTTAAAAACCTAAAACTTCTTACTTAAAAGACACTACAGTTGAATTGCTGTATTATACACTGTGTCCGGAAAAATTCCAAGGCTTTACGGTAAATATGAAAATAATTAGTAAACATTAATCGATTTTTAAAATTCCAAAAACAGTTTAATCCTGAAATATATAATTACCAACAAAATTCTTTGTAATTTATTAACGGCCCCCGTTTAAAATTACGTCACAGTGACGTATTTGAATTTTATATTTTGTAAAGAAAGTTGCTAGAAAAATGGCGTTCAGCGAGGAAGACAAAATTGTTATAAAATTTTTACGCCAAAACAACAATTATAGTGCAAATAATATTTCAGGATTAAACTGTTTTTGGAATTTTAAAAATCGATTAATGTTTACTAATTATTTTCATATTTACCGTAAAGCCTTGGAATTTTTCCGGACACAGTGTAATTCCCAGCTCCCTGTTGTGCAGGATTTCACGGATTTATGCACATAGTAGAAGAATTAAACCTTATCAGAAGACTGCAGTCTCTACACTGCAAGTCATTACACTAAATTATTGTTTTGATCTAGTGTAAGTTTTCCATGTTCAGCCCTATATGCTGTTCCTGTACCCGTTTCATTAAGACTAAGACTTAATCAGAAGTTGCTGGTAAAAGGATATAAAATATTCTGAGAAGCATATGTTGGACCTATTTGTCATGTTGTAGCCAACAGCTTAAGATGTGCAAAGTCCAAGCATTTCAACAAAGTGGTATCACTGATGGGCAGCGTGCTTGCTACAGTAAACAAACAGGCACATTCCAGATATTATAAGCTTATAAGTAATGATTTGCATTTTTCTGGAAATTTAATATAGTACTAATCTTAAAACCTTAAAAAGTGAGCACTGGTATCCAGCAGCTGTTATATAGATAACCGGTGAACAATTATGGATGTTGTGATTCAAATGCTTAGTACTTTGTTTATGAAATTTGAATTTGAATTGCACTTCTAGTGGTGTTACTGAAAGAGTTAATACCAGTTTCAATTTTTTTCAGCATTAATGCTTATTTAAATAAATTCAAAGTAACGGCAGGAGTTTCATAATTATTTACCTAAAATTGTTTTTTAGGTTGTTGAAGTTACCAGAAATGGGGACATTGAATTCTGCAAAGCATTCTGGTCCCTTGCTGAAAATCAACTGATGCACGTTAGTGTTTTACGTCATGCTGTATGTTTTAGATGATGCTGTGTCTTTTGTAAGTCTGTATACAGACTTTTGTTGAATTTGCTGCTTTCAGTGTATCTTTGGTTAGCTGTTTGTGCACAGTACAGGCTGCTTTAGGCTTAACGCAAGATGATCTTGTCAGCAGATAAACTACGGACTGTTTTTAATTGTTTTATGAACTAAATATTTGGATGAGTTTTGCAACTACCAGATATTCAATTACTCATGTTTATTTTGCAATATGGATAAGTTCATTTTTACTGTTTCTGTTTGATGGGACTGGAAAGTGATAAAAATATCATGAAAGGAGCATAGCAAAATTTTTCAGTTGTATTTTATGCTGAAATGGTGGGCTTTTATGCACGTACTATTAATTATTATTGTTTAGAAATATGCAATTTATAATATATGTGCAGCCGTTTATGTGGCACCTTTCAAAGTGTTGCAAACGTGGTGAACTAACGTCTAAATAGGTTCAACTTGGGAGAAACTTGAAGAATACACTTAATTATTTTAGATGTTGGCTGGTATGCTTTCTGTTGTTTAGATAGATTGTGTGTTTAATGGTTAGAATTAACAGTTGAGAACTGGTGGTGCCAACCAGCATGTTTACACCAGCCATGGTTTACACTGTGTGTGATGCAGTTAATCCAATTACTTTGTAGAAAGTGCCGCTTTTTGTCTGTCCTTCTGTGGCCATAGACAAAGTGATAATAATTCCACCAGATTCTTTTGAGATGCCATTGGCCAGAGGATCTGACACTGTGACAATCACTCCTCCCTGTGCTCACAGTGGCCCAGGGGCTGTCGTCACCCGCCTCGTTTGCTATCATCATCGCAATGGCCAAGAACAGGTAGTTCTGACCTTTTTCGATTTTACCAGATAGTTTTAATCTATTTGAACAAGTTGAATTGGAATTGTGCATGACAGCTTTGCATTGTTGATACGTTGCTGGCAGGTGCAGTAAAATTAAGTACAGTTGATTAATGATCTGTCATGACGACCTACATAAAATTAGATTAGATTGGCTGGTGTTGCATAAGCATTTTGTTATTAAGAAGGATTAAGTTAAATGATGAGATTAACTGGTGTTGCCTAAATGTTTCATTCTAGATATGATTAGATTAGACTGACTGGTGTTGCAAAAGTGTAAGTATTTATTAGATTGTTTGCTGATTAGTGGATTGTAATGTATTGGCATAAGGTTGAATTAGATTGACTTGGTTTTTCATGAAACAGGAAGGCTCCAAGCGCCACCCGTCGGTTCTTCCAATGTCAGATGGACTGCTGATACATTGTCACGGTGGGGGATTTGTTGCCCAGTCATCTGCTTCACATCAGGTAATCTCTGTGATTTAAAGCTATTTATTCAGCTTTATATAATCTAATGACTTCTGTAGCATCATTATTATAGTTAAGCACAAGACGTCAATCGATGGTCGCTGCAAGTGAAACCATGGCCAAAATCACGATCCGTTGGAACAACCCAGTCAAAATCCATTATTTCAGAGAAACAAGATGTCAGGCTATGGTGGGTAAGCAAGCTGAAACCAATGAGTCTTAAGTTTAACCTTTACCTTGAGAACATGACTTTATTATTATATGGCTTTGTTATGCATGATAGGGTGCCAAAGTTAGCATGAGAATGGGTTTCCAGCATACTTCAGATATATAGTAAATATTAGCTAATTTATACCTGCCTTGAAATATTTTACATATTCTTAATACACTACTTGTACATGAAATGCGAATATATTTTTGCTAGTGCTTTAGGTATGAGTCCTGTTTTTTTGACAGGTGTATTTGAGACAGTGGGCGAAAGATCTTGATATTCCAATTCTTTGTGTGGATTATTCCTTGGCTCCTGAACATCCATTTCCTCGGCAGTTGGAAGAGGTGTTCTATGCCTACTGCTGGGCGCTCAAACATTCACATTTTCTTGGTAATCTTTCTTTGTGTTTGTGAACCTCAGCTGTTGTACGCAACCCTAGCTGGCTTTTAACTGTACAATTTTCATCACATTAGTTTCTTAGTAACTTAGTAAGAGTGTGATCAAAGAAGGGAATGGCTTAGTGGGAGAATCAAGTGTAGGATTGACTGGTTTTTTAAATGGTTTGACTGTTTCTGTAAATGGTTTGACTGGTCTGTAAATGGTGTGAGTGATTCTGTAAATGGTTGAACTGGTTCTTAAAGTGGTTAGTCTGGTTCTGAAAATGATATAAGTGGTGATGGAATTGGTTTGATTTATTTTTATGTGTGGTTTTTAATGGTTCTGTAAAAGGTTTGTCAGGTTCTATAAATGTTTTTACTGATTCTGAACATTGTTTAACTGTTTCCGTAAAGTACATACTTCTTGCATAAAATGTTTTTCTTGTTCTAAAAGTGGTTTAACTTATTCTAGAAGTAGTTTAATGTATTCTAAAATGATTTAAGCTTTTCTAAAAATGATTTTGGCTCTTGGTCTGTTGTCAGGTTCAACAGCGAAGCGCATCTGTGTAGTTGGAGACAGTGCTGGAGGTAACCTGGCAGTGGCTACTGCTCTGAGGACTGTGGCTTATGGAGTTAGAGTTCCGGATGCAGTATTCTCAATCTACGGTTCCTTGCTAATCAAATACTGTCCCTCTCCATCTCGTATTATGGCGCTTATGGATCCGCTACTTCCTCTTGGCATTCTGCCAAGGTGCCTTGGAGGTACGATTATAAACCTATCAATATGATTATCAGTTTTCATATTATTTGACTGATCTTTAAGATATTTAAAATTAGCAATTTCTAAAATTTATTTTGATGTTGATAAGTTAGTTTCTTTGCATAACAAGCCTTGTTCAATAGCTAATGACGGTTGGCCTGATTTTTATTGTATCATCAAATGCCTTCTGACAAATGCCTGTCACCTCTCGGATCTTGATTGCTTTATGAGCATGGAGAGGAATTTCTAGTCAAAGAGAGCATCAACTGATGTTCATCTGAAATATGATAACAGCTACAAATTTGGCTGGATTAGATTGGAAGACTGGTTACATATTCTAGAAGACCCACTTATTCTAGAGCTTCTCTTTCTCAGTCTTGTATGATATATTTCTTGTGAAGTTTTGTATCATAGGAAATGGCCTAGATATATGCAGGAAATTGTTTTTCATCAGTTAAAAGAAATTATTGTATTTATTCAGCTGAGCCTAATTATTTTTATGGAATGGATTTGGTTTTCTGAACAGTTCATTTAGTCTAATTTGATGACTTCTGTAACATTACTTGAATGCACATGACACTAATTAATGGTTGCTTCAAGTGAAAAATCACAGCCAGAAATCATAGTCTGCTGGAGAAGCCTGGTTGATCATTAATTGTCATTTTTCATTGATTGTCAATTGTCAGTCATTTATTGTAGTTTTTAAAAATCCCTTGACTGTACACTTTAGTAAATGCAACTAAAGTTCAGACTGCAAATTTAGCAGTTCCTGTGTTTTAAAATTCCTTTGCTGACATGTTCTTACAACGCACTTGGAGAGAGTGACAGTTTTAGGAAAGGCATGCAGCCATGAAACTACAATTTAGGCGAAATCCATCTCTTGTCATCATTCCTTCATTCAATTTTGTTTTAATTTATCAGCTTATGTGTATGGTATAAGACAGCTTAAAGGTATGTAGCATGGTTTAGAAGCATCTATGGTCAAGGCTTTTTAAGTTGCACATTAATCCATTTTAACATATTTGGACATGATTAGAATTTAAAATATTTGAAAATTTTTCTGACAAGTTTGAAATTTATTTTATCATTAAAATAATTCAAAACTGCCAAATTTGCTGATATGAGAATGTTGAATATTAAAGCAAATCACCTCAGTTTTGATTGAAATGAAGGAAGAAACAGATAGAAAGAAGTAAAATCAGTCATATGTAATATTTTGATGCTTGTAACTCGGACCTTTTCTATATTGTTTACTTTAAAAAGTTTATGGTAAAATGAAAACCCCACAAATGTGGTTTTGAAACATATTTCAGGACTTCAGCTTCTTCTGATGTTGGCTAGCTATCTGGCTACTGTTTGGTGGATTCAGACATTTCAAAGAAACTTCTTGAATATCTTTTAAATTGTTGAATATTGGTGCAAATCCTGTCCTGCAAGATGTCCACAGTAATCTAGTTGCTAACATGCTGGATTGTCAGCCCAGAGGTTAGAGGGTTCAAATTATAATCAATAGGACAGAAATTTCTGTTCAACTAGTGCCCTCTAGTGAACAGAGCTATAAAACTAGCACATGAACTTCACTGTGTATGGGAAGACTAGATAATGAGGCAAAGGGCTGGCCATCCAACATCATGAGCCAAAGCTAAGATGCTTACACTTTATACTCGTGGCTTGCCTTCAGTGGACTGTTCTTCTTCCAGTTCTTCTAGAAATCACATCCAGCTTGCGTTGGGTTTCTCGGGACGGTTTTCTTGCGCTTCTGATTACTAATCAATATGCCATGTAATTCACTGCTAACAGAAACTTTGGCGTGAACATAACCTTCAGTTAAATAAATTGTCACTGTCTTGTGGTCCATCTGTGAATACATTGCCTGTATTTGCTTTGAATGGTACATAAGAATCATTTACTCAAGTCATTTAAAAAAATTGCAAATGTTATATATGGTTGTTTATTATACTAGAGATTGCTGAGCTTAGTAACATGACAGTGCTTGGTGATTTTATATTTTACCTATACGTTGATTTTCTTGTGTAAACTGGCTTTTCTGTGTACATTTTAGCCACTATTTATAGCGTGTTAGCAGAAGGAGGCCGAAGCATTGAAAGCTCCTCTGCTTAGATCTTTCTGTAAAGGTGTACTCAGAGTTGTTCACAGCATAAATTTACCAGTACTAGTATCCACCTGCAGTATTGTATGTTTAGTGGAACTTGCTAAACTTTCTGCTGCAAGCTAAATATACTGTAAGTTTATGCAACAAAGAAGTAAGTAAGTAAGTAATATTCTTTATTAACCAATTGCTAATCGCACATCTGTTTACAAGTATTTAAGAACACAAGAAAACTTAATATGCATGCAACATCCTAATAATAAAACATTAATAAAGAAGTCCTATTATTATTAATATTGTGATTATTTTTATTGTTATTAGTCGATTTTTAGAAGTTATATATGTAGGTATATATATATATGTATATATATATATATGTATGTATATATATATGTATGTATATATATATATATCTACCTGTGTTGGTTTGTTCTAATCAGTCACTTCTGTCATTTTGTTCTCAGCTTAAAACTTACCTGTTTCAAATTGCTTATCCATCGTAGCTGCTACGTGTGCCATCGGTTGATGCCTTGTGCATTAGACACTGGCCCATTAGAAATTATTAATAATAATAATAATAGGTGGATATTCTATTGTTTATGACACATGATTTGGCCAAGTTACGGTAGATTTCATGATAACAAAAACTGTACAGATATTTTCAGTTTGCTTTATATATTGTGTACCATTAGGAGGTCGTGAGTTTATTGCCTTCAGTTGAGACTTCTGCATTATTCAGTTCTTCTCTCTTCGATTAGCAAAACTGTGATATATTTATGGTTTTTACTGCCTTTAATTTGAATTCAGTTTAATGCAAACCATTCATTTATTTATTCATAGCATTTGTGTTTAACAAATTTTATTAACATGTATGGACAGGTTCAGTTTGCATAGGTTTTTTGTATTATGTCATCAGATTAATAATTTACCAATAATTTATGTATAAATTTGTTCTGTTTGTTTTGATTAAATTGTTTGTTTATATTTGTACATTTAAAATTTATGCAGATACTGTACAAATGGCATTTGTAAGTTTTTTTTATTTATGAAATTAAGAAATGGAAACAAGAGAAATACAAATTATTTGTTGGGCCTTTGAAGGTAATATTCCATGTGGTTCATGAATTTGATTTATAGAGAGATAGAGCCACTTCAAGGATACTCACTAGCATTTCTGTTAATGTAGTTTTATGTTATGAATTCATGTGAACCCTTGTTATTTTGTTTCAGCTTATGCTGGGCATAAGTCTTCAAGTGCTAGTGTATTTAAGTTCCCAGGTGTCACCAAAGCCACCGAGGAGCCTGAGAATGGTGCCATCAATTCCTCAGGATTGCAGGATCAAAATAGATACTTTTCAGCAAATGGAGTGGTGCTACCAAGTGTGGACTCCAGTGATCACTTAAATGGAGAAGGTGCTGTTGCAGGGGAAACTGATAGGAGTGTTGCAGTCGACAAAAGTTTATCTGTGAGTCCCGATGCTGTCAGTTACATGTGTGAAGGCTATAAGGTACACAGAAATGTTGGCAGTATTGATTCAGGGTTTCTTGAGCTGTCAAGTATTACAAACAAAGATAACTGGAACTCCATGAAGCCTGAAGAAAGATCATATCCATCCTCGTATATTACGCCACCCGAAGCTCAGGCAAATGATGCAAAACCCAGTCTGCTACAGTTCTCTGAAGACACAGATCCTGGATCTTCCAGGTCCCCTGCTCTGATCGGTACATCAGTGGCCTCTGGCACTCAGACTGAGCAAGAAAGCTGTGCTGTGGTAAATGGCCAGCCTTTGACAAAGCCTCAGAAGTTGGAGCTTCGTCTGAACTTGGATGCCGTACGACGTCGTATGACAACGTCCAGCATTGGCAAAAGTGCATCATCTCCGACCTTTGTCACTCCTGTTGAAACTCCATCGTCAATCCTGAGTTTTGTTTCTGCCGATTCTACACCACAGACATGCTTTGCAAGCAGCGGTGCATTTTGCACTCCAACTTATGCAAAAATGCGGCATTTTGCACAGAGTCCTGTGCGTCAGTTTAAACCGCTTGCCGTAGACCGAAATCCATTCATGTCTCCGCTTTATGCAAGTGAAGATGACCTGCGAGCACTTTGTCCTGTCTATCTGCTGGTGAGTTGGTGTTCAGTTACTGTTTTAACTACATTATTTTTACAAAATTACCCACATAGTAACTGTATAAAATCTTTAGTATGCCTCTATTAAGTATGGTCATGGCAGTGTGAGAGCTGTAATTGTTGAATTTTCTTGTTATCTGAACATTATATGGTTGCAGATGAACTTTCAGTTCTTAATGTGCTTTAGGCAACTTGTGCTAGCTTAGGCAGTGTTTTTGTAAGGGACTTTAAAGGTGCTATATTAAGTGTCTGGGTGCAGTCATATGTTTCATTTGTACATATAACTTGCTCTTCACGTTGAATATCCAGTACTGTAGTTGTGGTGTGGATGAACTGTTGAACATCGGTACTCATTATTAACCCCTTTACCTTGGAATAAATTTTTTCAATTCTTTCCACACATGTGTACTTATTTTTAGGTATTCTTCAAAATAATGCATGTGATTAAGGAAGACTGTTTTTTGTAATTGTAATATTCCAGAAGTCTTTCTTTGCTCTGAGAAACATAAAAGTCAACATATAATAATTTTTTTAAAGTAGGCCCATTAGTGCTCTTTATGAACACGCCTTCCAGGTGTTCCTATAAATGCTAAGTGTTGATTTCATCTCTTGACCACGCCAATGGCTAACTGCTGTCGAACTGAACGGCTATCATCACTATCATAATTTTCTGACACGATAGTGTTACTAGAACTTAGTTCGCTATCATCACTATCATCGGACAAACTACCATAACTTTCCAACAATAAACCACTTAGGCCCTATTTCTTCCTTAGATAAACCACGTTTCCGACCAGCGATTTTTAGTGTGAACTAAATAATATTAATTAGTTGGCCCGCCCAGCATATGACCTAATTTATAATATGGAAAGCCGTTATTATAATCGTAAAGCACTATTATATTTTGCTACTGCCATTAGGACGAGTTTATTCGGGATACACAGTGAGTAAATAGATGCATGCCATATGGACGAGTTAACTCGGGGTTCACGCTGCATAATGGGTTATTAAATGCAGTGAGCTGCCATTTATCTTCGGTTACATCTCTTGATCCACGAGAAAGCCAGGGATATAGCGTTGTTGACTGACTCCTAAAAGGCTGTGCGTAAACGTCTGGTTGCAGTACAATATATTCATATTTGTGATCCAGTTTTCAGCTGTCAGAAAAACCATTTGCTGTTAATGTAGGAATTCCATTAAATTTTGAGTATTCTGTCATTGCTGCTTGTATTACTGTTGCTGTTATTATTGTTGTAATAATATCAGTTAAGAAATAGGTGGTGAGTTACTGTTAAAAATGGGACCAAGTCTTTTATAAGATTGTGGTTTTTTACCTGGCTTCTGTGAACTCCGTCTCTGCCGCACTTGGGTGGTGCCAGTTGCAAGCCTGGATAAATTGTTTTTGTAATGACACAGCATTGTTAGACAGAACCACAAACACACACACACACACACACGCACCTGGCTTTTGTTACCCTGTTCCTGTGACTTTATGAATGCTGTTTTACAAGTGCAATAAAATATACTGTTATGATGCTATTCTGACTGTCCTTGAAGCTTAGCTTGTTCAGTCTAAGTCCAAGCCATTCTTTTCCACTTTGCATATCAGACTTCAGCTGTTGGCCAAAGTTTAGGCCACAGTTGCAGTTTTGCTGTGGGGGGCAATAACTTGGATGGGATTTGTGTTTACTGTGTAAGTTGAAACCATTTGGTTTTGTGCTTAGTGTGAACAGGATTGCAAGTAGATTAATGTCTTGTACATTTTAATTTGAAAATGACACTTGAATTTACTTTTCTAATAGTCTTCCACTGTGAGTTGAAAATTACATTTTTCTATTTATTTTTCTAACAGACTTGCCAACTTGATCCGATGTTGGATGACTCGGTGATGTTTGCCAAGAAGTTACGTTCTGTTGGAAAAAAGGTTCGGCTTGATATACTTGATGGGCTGCCGCATGGCTTCCTCAACTTTGTTCTGATCTCAAGTGATGCCAAGAAAGGATCTGAGCTGTGCATTAACAGGCTAAAAGAAATTTTCTGTATAGAAAGTGTTGTATGATCTTCGAGTTGTTTGCATTGTTGACGAATATCTGCAGAACTTGCACGTCTGTGTTCAGTTTGTGCTTGACAATATGTTGCCCGATCGTTAAATTTAGCAGCACCTGTACTTATCTGTAACAAGTTTTAGGCATAGAGGTTGTATTGTTTTATGATGGTTTTGAAAGTATGCACCTCAGAATTTTTGACACAGTATAAATTATGTTATAAGTAGCCTTTATCTGCATCTGACATGCGCACATGTACTTGTTTTTCTGTTGCTGGACCTGGATTTTGGAACTCTTTCCTTGTGTCTGTTCATTCTGCTCAGTTGGCTTGTGTCATTTCATTCTTACCCTAAGACTTACCTTTTTCAAATTGCTTATCCGCATAGGCTGCCTCTCTGTCTTAGTGGAGTGATCTTCTGGATATTGACCTAATTGTGCCATGGCTTCGGTAAGCCATCGTATGACGCCTTGTGCATTAGACACCGGCGCGTTAGAAGTTACTAGTTATAATTTCAACATATGCATATACGTCGTAGGCTGCCTCTCTGTCTTAGTAGACTGACCTTCTGGATATTGACCTGATTGTGACTTGGCTTTGGTGTACCATTGGTTGATGCCTTATGCATTAGACACCAGCTTGATAGAAGTTACTAATTACAATTACATGATATAGAACAATTAAATAGATTACAAGTAAAGTAAACTTTAAACGTTGTGAATGCTCGTCATTTTTGCCACATGGATTCTCTCTTGAGCCTAGCAACTTGTCTCCTTTAGTGCAGGATGCATTTTCCCAGAAATTTTTGCCTTATAAGCTGTGTAATTTTGATTTAGATCTTTACGAAAATCAGATATACTGCATCATCTGCTTTTATATAGTGCTCTTGGACAATATTGTTCTAATGCGAGCTTCTTAGTGTGAGATTGTTTTATGGAATAACCTTTCATAAGATCTGTGCTTCCGGGTCCTTGTTAATGGCTTTTGTTACCACGCGTAAACCTTCTTTGTAATGTACAACAGTGGTTTCTGAAATTTTTTGCCTCGGGAATTACGTTACCAGAGTCAAACTTACGGCAGACCACTTACTTCCTATGGCCCAACGATTTTTATCCGAAACATATAAATATGACCATTTAGGTAAAAATATTTTCACTATACCATGAGCTTTGACATCACCAAAACCATGAAGCAGATATAGTATTCAGAAAACAACAGAGTAGAATGCTATTTACCGTTATGTTATGTTGTATATGTTGCGGGAATATTGGGTAACTTGCCATGGACCACACCAGTAACCACTGATGTAGAAAAAACTGCTGGAGCACATTCCTTTTAGAAATCTGTTTCATAATGTTTCCATAAATTTGAACAGAACATGTCTCTGCGTCAGACAAATTTTAAGTAATGTGAATACCATGCGTATGTGTGACTTTGTCCATTTGTCTGTCTTTATCTGTTTATTTTGTAGTAGCTCTGTTTGGCAGACTGTGTTTGTTGAAAGGTATTTTCTTTATTATAGGAGTTTGTCTTCTCATTTTACTCAGACTTCAATCTTTTTCGATGTATATGCATTCACAATAGGTACCAACTGAAGTTCAGTTGTTTTCAGAACCCACACTGTAGGGAGCTTCAGCTAAATTTTGGTTTCTGCAGTAAATAAATGTTTTAGTTTATTTCTTTTCCGTTCACCCATCACATTTACTTAGGTTGAATCCTTAACTAAAGAAGTCAAGATGAATTTGATCTGAAAGCTAAAAAGTTAAGTAAACTATTAGTAATATTTGTTTATCGTTTAAATGTATTATCATTTTTATATGCTTGTAATGAATTTGTTATGATATGCGTTGTACGTCGTTCCAGCGAAGTGCAATAGTCCCCACTTACTTGAAGCTGACATTAGTGAATCAGTTTTACTTACATGAAGCTTATAGGTTTTCTGCTGATATTTTCTGCTTAGGATTGACAATTTATGATGTCCTATATACAGCCTGCCTGCTGTGTTATCCTAATTCCGCAAAATAAATCCTACAAATCAGTCTTTTCCACCTGTCTGTGGTGGGGTTTCTACTCCAACTTCACATTCTCTTCCATTCCAGCTCTTGCCCTCCCATCTACCCCATTCTCTACACTCTCCCATGCTCCATGCTTGCTCTTCTCTCCAACTCCGTTATTCTTACACATGAGCAGCAACATGACCCTTAACTGCTCTGCATTAATATTCTTTCTGTTTTGAAACCTGATGGTGTGAAATCCGGTAGGCTCACTTAGCCGAGTTTTTGGTGATGATAAATTTAGTATTACATCTTGAATCTAAGACATATATTGATATTTTTATACTTTGTTTCTCTAATGCTAATGACGTATCAGGAATTGTGTACAATGATCTGATGTTTTGTATTCAGATCTCACTTTGGGATTGACCAATGAGTTTATATTGTGTAACACCTACACCTGAGCTTTACTTACAAAACAGTTTAAACTTATCATTTTCGTAACATTAATGTAGATGAGTGTTTCTGACATTTAGCAGACATGCTGTTTGCTTTGTAGATAAGGTATCTGTGTTAAAAATCTTTAATTACATAGTTTTTTAAATAAAAAATCTATTTGGTATGAATGAAGTGTTTATACAATAAGATAATATTGTTAAAACAGTTATTAGTCTGGGCTAGTTATTGGTTAAAGTTTCTTTGGTTTTTTATTGTACCATAAATTATAGAGCCTGGTGGAGGGGTCATCCATAAAGGACGTCCGCAAAGAGGGTGGAGGGAGGGGTCACCCAAATGCAGACAAGGGAGGGGAGTTATACCCAATGTGGGCGTCCGCATCAAAATTTGGTGCATAAAGTTATTTCTGACTTAAACTCTAATTTCAGTCAGTCTACTGCATTGGATCTAATTAGAATGTCTTTGCTGGACGCGGCAGCAAAGGGACTCTAACTAGAGTAGCGCAGTTGCCCAAGGAGGTCATAAATAGGACGGAGGATCAGGCTAGCAGCTCTACTTTGGTCCACTTTTCGGTTGATAAAATTACCTATAATCAATTCTTATGAATAATAACTACAGATTCTGTTCTTTTTAGTTATAAAATACTCGGTCAAGCACAGAATATACAGTTATGTCTAGCACTTGGTCAAGCACAGACTACAGAGTTATCCAGCCAAACTGTCTTCATTAAGCATCTACAGTGGGACCAAACCCAAAGAGTGGACCATAGTACTTTGGT
Source organism: Norana najaformis (assembly GCA_964023275.1). Lineage (NCBI taxonomy): Eukaryota > Metazoa > Annelida > Clitellata > Crassiclitellata > Hormogastridae > Norana > Norana najaformis. The sequence continues at coordinate 23,771,545 of OZ029919.1, forward strand.
GTGATACGAGTGCACGTAGGGCCTACTTGGGTTACAAATAGTTACCGCGAAACCCCGAAGAAATCTGTCGAACGATTAACGAAATCAAACGTGTATTTTCACAGACTATGCCAAAAGACCCATACATTCATTTAGAATTGTTCTTGATAAATATTAATAGCGATGAGAGCACTTCGTCACAGCCTGGACTCTGCCTGCACACACACCTTTAACGCGAACTCTTTTGTGCGCAACTTAGGTGTGATCTTCGGTCAAAACCTCAGCTTCTCCGATCACATTAGGCCTCTCTCCCGCTCTTGCTTCGTGCATATTCGTGACGTTCGCAGAGTCCGCCCTATGCTTGACTTTAAAACTGCATCAACCACCTGCTCTCTATTCTATGGTCACTGTAAAACTTCTAATAAATTTACGGCCGGGGAGTTTAGTGTGTGAAAAGAACAACATTTGGTAAAGTGGATACTTACACCAAGTTTCGGGAAAATTTGGGATCAATCCGGGACACGGGACGCTCAAAGCCGATTCCGGAACTGTCGAGGCGAATCCGGGGCGCATCCAGGACGGTTGGCAGCCCTACACCCATCGTAGCTGCCAGCTGACTCTCTGCCTGCCTTTTGGATCTTGATCTGGAACCGAACTCTTTTGCCTATTGATTTTGTTTTGACTCAGCGTCTGAATAAGCTGGTCCTCCTGACGTGGCTTTCATTGAGCGCTGTAGAAATCTCGGGATTACGATTACGAAATGGTCAACTACTGGACGGCGCGAAAGTGAATTGTTGGATGGAGCGTAAAGCGCGTTTAAAGCGTGACGTAATCGGCTTTGGTGGTGTATTTGTATGATACATAATCTGAAGTTGTTGGCTTTGAAGACGGAATCATGGAAGGGGGAGGAACTGGTGCTTATGGTTCAGGAAGAGCGACGGGAGATTTCGATTTTCTTGCTTTTATTAAAAAGCCTCAAGTTATACTTCGACTCATCAGCTGGGTCAGTACCGAACCAGATCTTTCTCCGAAGATGTTACGATTGGAGGCAGCAAGCTTATAACCTGTTGCGTTTTAGCTAGCACACACGGTCATGCGGCAATATAAATGACTAGTCTCGAAAAATTACCATGTTCTCGTGATGTATTTTCATTTTCGTGATTGATGTGACAGATTTGCTGATCGAAAGAGTGATTTATTTATGTTCATTTGATGTGTGTAATGTTGTAAAGATGCTGGCCACATCATCGTCACATGACGTGTTGAATCTGGGATGTGTTTGGATATATAACTGATTTTCTGAATAGGCTAACGAAAGACCATGCTTCTGTTCTTCAGTTTCACGATGAAATCTTTGTCATCTTGATATCTGCTTATAATATTTGTCACCAATAATGCAAGAGGGGTCAGGTTCAATGCCACTGGGCCAAGTTGACTGAAAAGGTCATGTTCTAATACTGTTTGATCGGCAGTCTTTGGTGAATCGCAAACAGGACTACTATGGCCACCACTGTATTGTGTACAATAGTGGGGGTAAAGGTGTAGAATCAGCCTCTTGCGATCGCCCTACTCATAAACAATATGGCAACCACATATTGAAAGAAAATAGAGCACTGTCATGTAGCGGACGTAAGTAAGTAAGTGTAATAAACAAAACAAAACGGTTTTAAAATTCTGTTCTTGGTGTTAATAAGTGAAATGAAGACTTAAGACCATCATAAAGGCATCAATAAACATGAATTAATTAAGAAAGCTTGTAAATTTCTGTTGCACTGCTGTCGTTTTCAGTGTGTTATTTATGGATGACTCGCTTATTAATTATCAACACTCTGATTTTTCTCAGCCTGCAGTGGCCATATTGTTTTTGAGTAAGGCGATTGCAGGAGCCCAATTCTACACCTTTACCCAAGTTGTTAATTGTTTTTCAATCATAAGTCCACTGTAAAATTCTACACATAAAAAGGTCTTTAAAAAGGGCAAAATTTTATTTGAGCTGTCTTAATTTCACATATGTGTATATATTTATGTATCTGAAAACTTAATGTGGTGCCTTTTAGGTCCTTACAAAAGCACTGCATGCATGTCTGTCTAACAGAAGTAGACAGTTGTGGCTTAAGACAGTTTGCATATGTTAGCATGTAAATACTATGGCTGTCCTAGATTGCAATAGGAATAGAATGATGTAGGCTTACCAAAAGTTATCCAACAAGAAACAAGTATGTAATAATTAAGCATTTTGCAACTAAAACATGTTCATAAACTTTCTTTTATGCCTGTCACAAACTTACAGCATTTAATTTAATAATTGTAAACAATTAAAATGTTGCTTACTTATGCCTAATATAATTTCAGCCAACCTTACCACACCAGCGACTTCTTTTAAAAAGACAGAGAATGAGAAAGTACTATGCCACTCAGAAGCAAATGTGTAACTTGATACTCAAGTAACATGAAACTGGAAGGAAGTAAAAGTGGTTAAACTATGTTTTTGGCATTGCATACATCAACAGAGGCAATTGCTTAATTATTACTTGTTTCTTATTGGATAACTTCTGATAAGTTTTGATAGAGCTGCAATGCCCTATTTCCTATTGGAATCTAGGGAGGCCTTTTTTTTACACATATGCGGAATTAACAGACCTCAAACGAAATTTAGCCATAAAATGTATTCGTCGAATTTTGAAAGTTTACTCTTTCAAATGATGCCAGTTATTAAAGAAAACTAACTTGGATAGAGCCATGTCCATTTCTTATTATCTATGTGTCCACAAGGGGCTGTGGTGGATGGCAAATACAATACTTCTTGGCTGGTCTGGCCAAAAATGGGTGTACCCCAGCATATGACTTCCATCTTTTCTAGCAGAAACACGTCAATGTCAATCGGTGTCACAGTTCTGTAATGCAGTACAGCGTTTGAATTGATAACTAGATGCATAAGGGGTTCATCTTCTGAATTTGAAGACAGTCCATGGATGTGAAGTCTCTCTTTGGGAGACTCTAATAAGTAAGTGTTCAAAAGTAAGGATTCTGAGAGGCTGTCCTTTCAGCACTATCCACTTTTCGATGGATTTTTCTTGGTTTACCGCCTTAACAGGAGACTGTTATGTTGAACAAGTGACCTCTAGCATAATGATGTTTTTTTCTTGTCTGCCAGGGATATATCAGCATGTTTTGTAAATGCATGTAGTGTTCGCAGATGGTAGTTCAACGAAGAGTTGCGTTGGTGATACTTAAACTCGAACTCACAATACTGATAATTACAATATATTTCATTTTAGAAGCAGATTGTCCATTCGTTATTATTTTTAAGCACAAACATACAATGCTATTTAGTAATAAGTATTGTTTTTAACAAGTGAAATGCTAACAAAGAGGGAAGTAATTTAGTTGTGCAATTGGATGTCTTTTGCCACATGTTGTAAGTATTACTAGATATCACCAAAGTAAACAGCAATTTACGTGGTGATGGTTGAAAACACTGACATATATTTGCAGGTATTATTTCACATGGCAGCAGTTGTTTTAAAATTTTAATTAGCATAAAAACTTACATGTCAATCGGGGGCATTAACAGCAATTAACTGATGGTCAGTATTTATATATATGGTGTAATTTAATTAATTATAGTTGTGCTATAGAAGTTCTCGGATTATTGGATTATTATGTTGATTGATTATGTAGCATTTGTTATGAATGTTCTTCTGAAGAACTTTGTTTTTATGTTTTAGCTTTTCTCAGTGATTGTCTTTGGCTGCATTTCTAGCCAAGCTTGGTACAATAAGACTCAGTGTGCTTACCAAGATCCGAGTGCCTGTGGCTATGGTACAGCAGTTGGCGTGCTTGCGTTTCTCGGACTTATCGTATTCCTGGTCCTTGATGCTTTGTTCGACAACTTTAGCAACGTGGAGTACAGAAAGTTTATTGTAATCGCTGACATTGTTTTCTCCGGTAAGTTTTTGTGTCTGAAGTTTCAGCATTTAACGTTGACTCTGAGATGGGTTTCCTGTTTTGCAAGTTTTATGTTTATGTTCTTATCCTTTGAGTTTACTATAAAGAAAGATGAGTCCATTAAGCCATCCCAAGATGTGATCATGGGCATGAAGCATTGCCAATCTGATTTTTTTACTCTTAAATTGAATTTAAAATCTTTTACTTGGATGTATTTCTAAATCCTTCACATTGGCATACATGTTGACATTTGACTTTCAATAAAGACGTCTTTACCCTTACATGCATTTATTACGACATTTTTATAATTTCCTTATTGTTTATTAATCACAAAGATTACAGTATACACGGAAGCGTAATATCATGTGATAGAAAGATTTATTTAAACATTTCTTTGGCACCTTCTAGTTTAACTTAAAATTAGTGCCGTTTCCATTAGTATTATTGGGGCTTCACTACAATTCATTCTAAGTCGTTGGATAAAAAGAGAGTTTGTACAGAGCCAACAATCGTATCCTTTTGCAGAGTCTTACTGAAGTGTCAGACGGTTCCTAATTGAATTTAAATTTTAACTGAGCATTTAATATACACTGAAACTGTTTTCTTGACAGGGCTGTGGTCTTTTATGTGGTTTGTCTGCTTTTGTCTCTTGACGGACAAATGGAGAACTCAGCCGCATAAGGACTTGTACAGTAGCAGTGGAGTCGAGGCAGCAATTGCTTTTTCGTTTTTCTCCATTGCCACATTTGTAAGTTGTTAAATTTCTTCTTATTGATGATACACTTATACAAAAAGTATGCACACGTTCATCTTCATTAGCAGTTAACTATAAATTATAAATTTTACAGGTGGTTGAAAAAGAATGGAGGTCGTTTATCTGTATTGACTTCCACCAAATGGCTGTCATCAGGAGCTGATGGTGACAATGAGCTGTTAATTTACAGCATGATTTTGATGTAAGACAATCAGGGTCATGAATCCAAAATTTAATTTCACTTTAGAATATAATCTCAGTATTGTATTGTATTTTATTGTCAGTTTAGATGGATTAGCAGCACATCCTTATTGTAATGGTATACCAGGAATTTGTTATATATACTGTCTTTGGGAGCTAAATAAACAACTGCTAAATAAACAACTGAATTAATTTTTTTGGGTGAACTAATTTTGGGATCCTTTTTCCTGACCATGCTATGTCAGAATCCATGTTGTGATGAAGCAGGTTGTATTGAGTCTTCGGTGTACGTGGCATGGCTTCTAAAGATTGCAGCATAAGGATGTTCCAGGCTTCCAGCATAGTTGATTTGTAGTGGTATGTTTTCTTCAGGTTGCCCTGACTGTTTTAGCCGTGTTGAGATATCGCAAAGGAATCTCAGACGACTTTCTTGCAACTGATTATGACCAGACTCCATACACTGGCAGCGCTCCATACGCGGGTGCTGCAGAGCAGAGCAGTGCTCCGTACCAGGCTAGTAACGAGTACACGCAGTCGCCCTTCGCTGCTCAAGATTCAAAGCCTGTGCCTGGTGGTTATCAGCAGCAGACCTATTAAGTGTCATTCCTTCAGTCTAGCAACTAGTTCTAAGACATAAGACAAACTCCGCTTGTGCCGAGTATCTTTGCTGTCTAGAAGCTTCTGTCATGCTTGTCCTTTTGTTTTGGAACATGTACTTTTCCTTTTGGGTTTATTTGGTTTACGCCTGAGTTTAACTCTTACATTTACAAGGATTTAATCATTAATCCAATGAATAAGGAACAGTTACATTTACAAGAATGTAATTGTTGAACCTGTGAATGCTTCAGTTCAGTTTCAAGAAATATGATCTTGAATCCTATTAATGAATAGTTGCATTTACAAGATTGTCATTGTTAATGTCAAGAACAATTAGCAGTTACATTATGTTGTTATATTCTGTGAACATGTAGCATTTTCTTTCCTTTTGTTTTCTTTCATGCGTATTATTCCGGCGATTAGTTGTGCTGAAAAGATTTTACAGTTACGATATTAAGTATTGTGCAGTTGTGTTGTAAGGTAGCGAGTTAAGGCTGCGCTGTTAACCAGCATTAAGTGGTGCAAAAAAGTTTATTTTCCTTTTGTTTGACTTGGAGGTAGCTTTGTTGAGTGCTTTGGGGTCGTCCATAAAGGAGGTTTGCAGAATGGTTGGGAGGGGTCATCCAAATGTGAATAAAAGAGAGTTATGCCCAATGTGGACGTCTGCACACAAATTTGATGCATATGGTTTTTTCTGTACAGCCTATGCCTAAAACACCAACTTCAGTCAGACAGCAAACTGTACTGCATTGGATCTAATTAGAGTCCCTTTACTGGATGCAGCAGTATCAGAGTACCCAACCCCATAGCAGTTAGGCCTACAAGATCAAAAGGTAACCTGATCTAGGTCTTAGTACTTCGCTGGAGTTCTGACGATCGCAAAGGGGACAGGGAGGCTTATAAGGGGAAGAAGGGGTCCAAAGTAGGTCTGTTTTTGTGGATGTCCTTTATGGACGACCCTTTTGCTTCCCATTTCATTCCTCCCACGAGATGTAGGGACCAGAAGCAAGTCTTTGATGCACAATTGTGTAGCACAGTCATCTGATTCCATGTCATTAAATAATGACTATGTAAATGTTAATAAATAAATAAATTTTAACAGTGCTGTCTTGAAATGCTATTTTTTTTGTCTGCCACCATGAAAATGTCACTAGAAGTGGTAGATAGGTGAGGCAATATGGTATGGAGACTAGTAAGCTAGATTTCTGTTGCCTAGTAGTAACGCAGTTGCACAGAAGCATTAGCCAAACTTATGCTTCAACACGTGATTCATTGTTTGCACAGGTTGGAAAACCTCGTTGCTTACAATCTGTTGCTAGAATTTAGTCAGTGCTTGGGTCCAGTAGCTGGGCCGTTGTTAAGTTTGATACTTTTTAAAAGATTTTCTGTTCTGCAGTCAACCAGTTTATTGTGGGATAAAGAGAGATTGATTGGCTTACTGAGAAACAGTGGTAGCTGTGTGAGAGCTTCGAAAATGGGTATGTTTAATGACTTGTGCATAATAACTGTTGAAATAAGGTAAATCTTCTGTTATTCGAAACTTGCAACATTCCTTCTGACAGATTGCTGGTATAAACTACGTAAAAATTACTAATTCAGATTGTGAAGATTTTCGTAAAATTGAAAGCTGTTCACTGTTGACTATTTCAGTATTTTGTGTAAATAAGCCATTCAGAAAGTCAAGGTTTTTATTTACTTTTTTGTGTTTGAAATTTTGCTGGGTAGGAATTTTGGTGGGAATATGTTTATATGGATGATAAGTTTTACCCATAGGACATGCAGTTTATTGAACTATTGTAAATTTAGTTGCATCTGCACGTTTTGTTTGATTTAAAAGGATATCTTTAAAATAACCAAATTCAGTTTCACTTATTCTGTTGTTAGATATATTGCTTTGTGGTCATTTTATTCTTATCCTTGTTTCAATTTTCTATTGAGGAAAAATGTTTTTGTTATTAATGTCCTGGAACTGTGTGTGCCTTGACAATTGTGCTTGATATCAATTTGTTGTATCACTTTGCCGAAAGATACTTAAGAAATTTTTGTAATCGATATTTTGATACACAGCTTAGAGTAACAGAGTGACACTGAATGTTCAGATATTTTTGTTGTACAATCATTGAGGTAGGAAGCATGGCATTTAATGAGCTAGAATTTAAATTAATAAAGACATATAGCTGTTCTTGCAATGTCCTAACTAGAATGTGCATCAGTGACTTTATTGGTACATTGGTGTGGCAGTTCTTCGGACTGCTAGACAAGTGGTGCTATATAAATTTGCTATTGTCATTTTTCAGTGTACTGCCAATATCTGTTAAAAATTAGGGCTTTTATTTAGATTATCTTTACCATCAGTTGTTGCTTGAGCAACATTTGACAAATCTAGGCTGCTATGAGTATGGATTCTGAGTTTGTGGTGATTTGCAACAGAACTGTTACATCCTTAGAAATGCCTCTAACGTCTGTCCTAAGATGGATTATGCGCTGAAGACGAGTTGCTACATGCTAGCGTTGACAGGTGCTGGGTGAAAGGTCTGATTGGTTCTTGTGGCATTTGAAATGTGTTATTGCACTTTGCACAAGTGACGATGCTTTATCACTGCCTGAATTCTAAAGGTATCAAAATTAGGGATTGCTATTTGCATGTTCAAACACTGTTGTTGTTGGGCTTAAAATGTGCCATAAAAGCTTTTGAATTGACTTGATGTCATTCCACAATCTAATGTTATTTTCCCTTTTAGCTAACTAGCACAATGTAATCTTAATCAAAGACCTACTCCTCAGACATATCCCAAACTTTTAACCGTTCATAATTAATGGAATAAAAAGAAGAAACCTTTGCTTGCTCAGAGTCACTCCATTCTTGTACATCACTAGTTCATGTAGTTTTACCAATGAAAAGCATATTTCTTATTTTTGCAAGCTGCTTTGGTTTTTTTCAGATTTTAGGTTTTCACTGCCATATATTTTGAAAGAGGGGTGCACGAGTCTAGTGCGACTGACTGTCAAACAGTAGGTTGGGGGGTTCAAATCTTGCCAGAGCAGAAGACATTTGATTTCTGCTCCACTTTAACCCGTAGTGAACTCTGCCATACAATGAATACACTGTCGGTGGGAAGATCAGTCAGCAAAGGAGAGGACTGGTCACCCGATATCATATGCCAAGGTTTATAAAAATGAATTTGCTAAAACTTAATACACTTGGCCGCCTCCGGAGTTAGCTTAAGGGTGTGCTCTTCTATTTTGAAAGAAGTTATGGTATCGTGTACTTGTGTACAAAAACGTAACACACCACCCTATTGGAGTTCTGTGCTCCCTAGTTTAAGTAACAACTGTAATTGTCTGTTAATTTGAATTTGAAGTGTCACCTTTTGTTTCAAGAAATTTGTTGAACATTTAAAAGCATTCCAAGGTGATGATCTGGTTAATATGCATAAAAATATGTACCTTAGGAAGTAAAATTTATCAAATGACTGAACGAAGAAGATGAATGCCTTAGCTTTAAGTTTAACAGGAATGAGAATATTTAAAACACTTTAAACAGAAGCACACATTATCACAATGTGAGCGACTGTAATTGCCTATTTGTGCAAGGTTTCTTGAACTGAACTTCACAATAACAGTTGAGTGGTGTTGAAAAATTGATCTCCTTTTGGCTGCATGCTAAACTGTTTTGCACTTGTAACAATTCAGAATGCTGGTGAATAAATTGTTTTAAATGGAATGTTTCACTGAAATGTGAAGAACTTTTGTGCTGGGTTCACAGATAACATTAATGTAATCTGATACTTCTATAGCACCACTGTAATAATTCTCAAGGCTACGATGTTGCATTGCTGTAATTGATGTGTATGACAAAATCTGGGGTTTATTCAGGGTGAAAATGAAACAGAAAGGCACACAAAGTCTAGGGGGAAAGCACGAACTGACGAATAGGCAAGTTTTCGGTTGTGCATACAAGGAATGCTGTGTTTCTTCTTCTTTATGTTCTCTGCCCCTCGGCAGGTTCGTATGTCCAATGACGCCATCTTTCTCTGTTCTGTGCCTCTCTCTTCAGTCCACTGTATCCCTCCTCTGTCATCATCCAGTCCAGTAGCATTGCTCTTGGTCTTCCACGTGTTCTTTTTCCCTCCATTCTTCCTTCGATGATGTCTTTTAATAGGGTGTCCCCTCTCAGGATGTGGCCGATCCATTTTCTCTGTCGTCCGCGTATAGTGCCTATCAAGGATCTTTTTTCCTCTACCTCTGCTGTGTTTAGCAACTTCTATTCCATTTGTCATCAACCAAATGGTCCCCATGCCCTTACGACTTGCCCTTATCGAATACTATCATGTTGCATTGTAGAAGTACATGTATGGAACTAGCACAGTACTAATAGTACTGTTAGATTTCCACAAGGGTTCTTCTACAGATTATGATTTTTGATTAGTTTCCCTTAAAGTGCCCACCAACTGATGCTATACACATTATGATAGCGGCGCTAAAGAAGCCCTCAGATTAGATTAGGAGCTCCACATGCTAATCTTGTTTAGTCATTCAAGAAACAATTGAATGTATCTTATTTATTACATATGTACACCTCTGGTCTAAAGGCCCTACCATGCAGACACACAAACTGTGAAAAGAACAGAGGGTCACACACAAACATGAGCACAATGTACAGTTTTTACATAGATATATACATGTAAGGTCAAGTGCTGTGCAAGGAAAGAAGTTAAATGCATTTCATACGACCAAAACATCGTCCTTCTGGTGAGGTCGATGAAAGGGTGCATAACAAAATGTCTGCTTGCCAGGATAAAAATCATGCTGTGCAACTAACACCATTTCACTGAGAAGCGATAAAGTACAACAAAAGTCTGCTCAGATTTTGCGCACAAATATCCAGTTGAAGCAACAAGTATATGACAAACGCAACAGTCGTGCAAATCTGATTAAGAAAATTGTCATAATTTTACACATTATTCTGCACAAAATGTAACACTTTGTAAAATTTCATTGATCATTGTAAGATCATTTTAGAAGTTAAAAAATTTTAAATGGATGGCAAAACAGAAAGTTTATCCAAATTCTTTCTTGCCTTAAGCACAGGCAACAGTTGAATAATCTCTTCAATTGGTCTTACAACTTGGTAAGAAATTGCAAACTATGTAAAAAACTGGAACCTATATACTGTATGCTATTGAAAGCTGTAACGATTACCTATTAGCTGCCATCCTACTAAACATGGCAAAATACAAGTCAACTACTGACTGCATACATAGGCTGTAAGGAACAATGAAATCTGTTTACCGATAAATAACTTGCACTTCATTTTGCTGCTTCAAAGCGAACCAAGCCAGACTGCAGTTAAAATTGCCTTTAAAGGTCTAAGCAATCAAACTGAGAAACAAGTAGCTACAAATGTTCCACTCACCACAGAAAAAACAATAAAATATGTAATAAAATTTCTGTAGCAGTATTTAATAATTTCATTGAATTTTCAACCTAAAACGCCATAATTTACAACACTGAAACAGAAAGCTTATACTTTCTGTTACCAAGAATTTAAATACACCACAATTTATGGGCTTAAAATACTGTCAAAGTTAACAGTAAAAAATAATTTAAAAGCATCAGTAAATTTACACATACACTACACAATCTACACCCACAGCCGAAATAAGTCGCAATTCAAAGCAGAAAATTTTATGAAATCTTCAACAATGCAATTCCAAAATTGTTTACTACAGTCAAACAGAGAATTTAAAAGCAAATATCAGAGAATTGGTAAATAATAAATATCATTAGTGCACCACGATAAAACCAAAACAGAGCCCATAAACACCCCATTCAGCTTAATTAAAACTGCTTAAAACAGTTGAATCTGAATTATTTTCAGCAGAAATGCCACACTACAACTTGCAGAAACAAAGCCAACATTTACATGTGAAGCCAACAAACAAAATAGATTTTTTAACGAATAATTTTTCAAAAATTAATCAAATTATGATGATATAGACAGGAAAATCCTACATCTAGAATGTTAACAGCTGGCCAGCATCAACTAAATCTTTGGTTAAGCACTACAATCCTGCTTCCATTAGAGCTAAATTGCTTTGTAACAAACACGAGAGCGATAGCTCAGTTCCGTTTTGAAACAATTTTCTTTACTTGCTCAATTCTCCAAATCAGCCAAAGCAAATGAACTTTACACTGTGATGTGACCAATATGAAAGCCAACCTGACCCAGGTATTTTGACAGCAATTTTGACAAATCTCTTTGACCATATGGTTGTACAAAGAGTTAATCAAAGGAGGCAAGTATAAGTAATTAGATATTAACTGCTTCCTCTAATATAGGAAAGGCCCCAGGTTGTAGAAACTTTCATTTCAAGAAAACAGCAAACGCAATCCTTTCCTAGCTCAAACAACAGTCATTGAAATCGCCATATTCACAGGGATTTGAAAACTAAATGCTGTGACAAAATCCTTGCATGTTACCACTTGACAATCACCAGAAATTGGTATTCGTAAACATAACTGCACATTTAAATAGCACCTCTTCAAGAAAACTCCTCAGTAGTGAGTATGAAAAAGAACTCCATCTGTCTCGGTGCACCAGTTGCACTGGTCCATAATAAATCTAACTTCATCTGCCTATTACTATCAGTCACAGTTGCACCAATACATTTAATAAATCCACAACAAATCTGTGGATATTAAACTGCCACGACACATACGCTGTTCCACACAGAAAGAATTGTAAACAGGAAGAAAGGAGCAATGGCTCACTCAGGCTTTAAGCAAATGCTTACTTTTTAACATATAAATATCTGCATGTAGCAGAATATGTATAAATTAGGCACAAATACAAAATAGAAACAACAAACAGAAACAGCAAACATAGCAAGGCACAGGCACATTTCTACATATATATATATATATATATATATATATATATATATATATACACACATATATATATATCGTATATACACACATTTACAAAAAGAAAGAACAGCAGGAAGAAGTAAGATACTTAAAATGCACCTAACACACAAATCCTCCAAAACTGATGACAATTAACAACTTCATCTGCACCAAATATCCTGATTCTTGTATTAAAACTACTTATTACGCATGGCACTCTGGTGGCTTAACTTGGCATCGTGTCTGGAACTGGAACAGTCATTTATAATTTCTCACATGCTGTCAATTTTCATGATGATAAAGTTGATGCAAAACGTGCAATAACAAAAAACTTCTCTGACGAAACTCAACCCATTGTTGGCCACTTTAGGTGCAAGTGACACAATAAAATGCCGCAAGGAACGTGAATCCCAATTTAACCATATAATGCCACCTCGTTATAAAATAGTATTCAGTAGGGCACACAAAAGTGCGCGCTATCAGGTATCAGCTGGAGTATATCTCTCTATGCGGGCATATTTTATATTTATATGTGCATATACCCATACACACATTAATACACACACACCTACACACACAGAACCTCTTCTGAAACAGGGATGGTCTGGGAGCTAAAGCATAATCCAACAAGGCCCTTTTTTAACCTCCCAGCTTGTTTACACTCATTTACAAACCTTGGAGGGTTGGCAAGCTGAGTTGGCTCAGTCCATGAACAGCTGTCCCACTCAGCGTTCCTTGACTTCACTGGACTTGCAAGGAATAATATACCCACAGCACCAAGCTGTATATTCACTCATTAAAATTTTCAAGGAGCATGTCACTAGCTCTATTGTTTGCACCAACAAAAATACTAGCAACCATCATATTTTAAAAAATCATCTTTGCAGCCATCATTATGTTTTGACAATTGAAATCACATCAGCCTGATGTGCAAGTGAGTAACAAACGCTCAGTTACATTACAAGCCGTAATGGCAAATCATTACAGTGCTTGTAGCTACTTTTATTTATTATTTAGCTACAGTTTAAATTAAAGCCAAAAAAACAGAAAACGTTAAAAACCGCCTTCACTACAGATGTAACTAAGCATCTACACAGCAAGTCTCTGTAACAATGTAACTCATGACAATTATACAAACCGCTTTACTGGGCACTAAATTTCTAGTTAACAATTCCATAAAGATATGAGCCACAGAATTCAGCAAAGAACAGTTGCCACATTTACTGGCATTCACCCTAAGCTATTATTAAAGCTTGTCTTCAAGTCACTTACTTCAGGCAGTTAAATCAGTTTAAAAGCTTTAACATTAAACCAAGATAGAAAAGGGTATTTGGAAATGCTGCACTGCCCTATCATTTGGATAGTTAAACAGGTTAAAAACCTTCAACAGTAAAGCATGTATGGAGGTAAAAATATCAACATTTTGAAAACACCAACATTTCAAATCTGGTTCAGGAGAAATGTTGAATAAGCTTCTTCATATTGTGGTGCAGATGGCAAACAGATAAACACCAAATTTTGCAAATGATGGCATGAAATACAGAATTTCTAGCATTGTACAAAAAGCTTAAGGGATAATGACCCACAACCATATATGCTATTTCGACATATTCCACAGCTAAATTAGTAGGTTCCTATAGTCGTTTATTTATGTTTACTTACACATATATTATATATTAGCGCCACTATTTAATGACATAGCATCCTGAAGACACTGAGCAACTGTTCGCTAAGATTTATCCAAGTTACGAACAACTTAATTGCCTTGTAGAAGGTCTGAATCTGCACTCTGGCAAGCAGTCAATCGGTCAGCAGCACTTTCAGATTGCAAGCAAGAGAATAACAGCAACAATCACTCTAGTATTTTGGAATAGCAGCTTGGGACTTGTACGATTGTCAATGATAAACAGTGGATTAACTCTTTAACCTAATCCAGAAACTTCTATAGCGCCATTATCATAACAACACTATGGAACAGATTAACTCCTTAAGCCCCAAAACAACAGGCAACAGATTTAGAACTGACAAGATAAAAAGACTGAATTAAATCTCAGTCCAGATTTCAAATGGCAGCAGATCGACATTTGGATACAACTGAAGAAAGGCTAGAACAGCAGCTTCTAATTATTTTACATGATCACACAACGGCGTTTCAAAATACTAGATTGCAGTCTTCCATCGGCAGGTTATATTTAAGAATTCAGGCAAAGCTGCTGAGCAGCGAAAAGGTGCATGCCCAAAACCCATCTTGTTCAAGCTGCTTATCCACCCACAGGATCATTGACACAGACTGTGACTTCACTCTGGAGTGACCCTCAACGGACACCTTGTGGGTCATGACAGAGGCACTATAGAAGCCTCTAGAACAGATCTTGGTACAGATCCAAGATGCATTCCATAACCTATACATGTGCAAAGATTATGAAATTAAAGTAAAACCAAGCATTGAGTCTGCACAAAAGAAAAGCCTCTCGTAATGAAACAAAGTGGAACATTAGCACAGAGCAATAACCAGAGCTAGAACAACTGAAAGACGCAGAGGTAAGAAGTGGAACAATAGAACACAGCAAGAATTAAAATCCATATGTAGTTCAGGCAGTTATAGAACAACAAAATTTAAGCCATCAGTCACACTATGCAGTACGTCAAACCAAGGCAGGCAACATAATTTTGCAAGTCTGACCAATTATTAAAATGAATACTGCCCAATCCAAGAAATGAATTCCTTTACAAATTCAAATTAATGCAGTTCTGACCATACCGCAGACATAACAACCAAGTCTACCTCATGTTCTTTGTCCAACAACCCGCTTCTAAAAGGGCCTTGTGTAAGCCACAGCATAAAGCATATTAATAAATATAAACAGCATGTTCAACACTCGGATCTCTGCGTGACCTGATTCTGAATGCAGAACGGCTCTCGACTGATATCAATTGCAGATACAGATAGGATCTAGATTCAATACTCAATACAAAGGATATGATATAGATCAAAATGTATTCCTGAAGACGGGCTTGATTTAAATCAAATCAGTCCGCGATCTTATTCGCTAACAAATCAAATCTACAGCAGATCTCATTTGCAGACTAATCGGATCTAATGCCAGACATATTTTACGACAACGGGAAAAACAACCTGGAAACCAGATTAAGAAAAAGACACCGGTCATGCATAAAACTCAGCCCCTCCCAGGCAAACCACCAGAGGATACTACAAGAAGCTGCAAACATCTCAGAGTTACAGACAGCCGCCACCACCACCACCATCACCTATGCTGCCACCATCACCACGGCGACATGCCAACAGACACACGAGGATACAATCATTTTCCAAGCAGTAGGACAAAGGCATGTCATTTGATGTGCTTCAAAGACCACCATGACAAAACTGCTTCTGCCCACTCATGACACTGCAAACACAGGTCAGTCTTGCGAAACTGTACAGGCCATCAGGCAAACATCTGCAACTATTAGGCTGATGTGCAAATTTCCCTAGTTTAATTACTTAACAGTCTGTGGTGCAAAATGCACCTGAAATCACAGGCCCTACAAGAAGAATGAGCAGATTGGTTGAAGTCTTGTGTTTGAAGACACAGCTCTTCTGAAGTGTTGTCGAGTTTCTTGTTTTCCGAAGCATGTTTTTTCCAGAAGCAAGCACTCCCAGCTGAACACAAGTCAAACAACTTCTGGTGTACTTTCAAGACGACTGATGAACGACCAATCACAGCACAATACGTAACAGGGTGTGTCTTCTAGATCCATCAGTAATTCATCGTTGTTCAATAGTCCAAATTCACCTCTGAAACCATCAAGGCTGAGATGGCGACGCAGCTACAACATAAATATTATCATTATCGTTATTACTTTAAATACTTGACGTCATGTACCAGTTGACCCCCAAACGTTTTACCTTGGAAAGAGGGAAAGTCTATGATCTGCATACAATTCGATGTATGTTTTTACACATGCATCTGCAAATTAACAGAACCATTAAAATAACAGAACCATTAAAGCAGCCAGTTAGCCCAAATAGCAGAATATGTGCCTGTCTAAATACAGCAAAGCTGCTAATAAATTACAGTTTCTAATTATGTTGAAAAAGAAAATAATTACGCAATCAATTTCTTTTAAAAGTAAAGTTAAAAGTCTTTAATAAATCAAATTAAATTGAACATGGCAGCATCTTACAAATACCCTTCGCATCTGCCTGTTTTGAAAATCA
The DNA here is from genome assembly GCA_964023275.1 of Norana najaformis. Classification (NCBI taxonomy): domain Eukaryota; kingdom Metazoa; phylum Annelida; class Clitellata; order Crassiclitellata; family Hormogastridae; genus Norana; species Norana najaformis. Next base: position 23,788,158 of record OZ029919.1, read on the forward strand.
GACCGAAAGTTATTCAGGACAAGAAATCCAGAGTGCAGAGTGACAGAAAATATTATAGCACATATTATATATTATAGCACTAGTGGGACGCAGTGGAGGGTCACAGGTTTGAATCTGCCTCGAGCCACTGCATAGCAACCTTGGACAAGTTGCTCACCCACAATTGTCTGTGAGGAAGGCAACGGGAAACCACTTCACTCATCTCAACCCCGGGTGGAATAAAGCCAATGGACCTGCCTTCAGGCAGAGAACTCATCATCATGATCATCCTATTATAGCACTAGCATTAAGTGAAAATAAATTAAACAACCATCGGAGGGGAAGCATGTTCCTTTAATGTTAAAACAAACAGATTTATTCCAGGTCTTTAAAAGTACATCCATAATAATCATCACCAAAGAAAAAAATTAATTGTCTTTAATTTTTTTTGTGCCATTCGTGTAGCCATCTAAAGGTGTCATTGTCACAGTCAAAGACCTCAGAATGTGGTGAAGATTCATAGATTGTCTCCATAGAGTAACTAATGCCACACTTAAGCAATGATCCCTGGACCAGTGCTCGTATAATCCGTGAGCAGTGCATGAATAGGTGCAGATGCCAAAAGAGCTGGCCCATTGGAAAGTGTCCTCACTGTGTTTCAAATATCTAACCAGGTAATCAGTTGTGCTGTCTGCAATCTAACCAATGGTGATGGTAATTTACAATGACAGCTCTTGCAAACATCCATCCTTTAAGTAAAGTCTTCCAATGGAAGACAGTTTTACTTTGATCTCATCTGCTGTGGACTGCTAAATATGGTCTGCTGTTCTGTATGAGAATGAATTGCCCAGGCTTTAATATTCAGTTTAATTCCCAACTTATTAAAAATCACTGAAGGTTCATCTGTACGGATAACAAGAGAGAAGCAGTAGTCATATTTGTGTCACGAAATTATATAGTGATATTTTACAAATGAGTCAACTTTATTTTATAAAGCTTTAGACAGCGTTTGCACAATTTGTGTAGCACCATTAAATAAAAGCTGCATAGATGTAACAAGGCCAAAAATTGGAAGTAATGCAACCCTTCAATAAAGAACAGAAAATAAGAAATTAAGATTGCCGGTGTAATGTTGTCGAAGCTGCAGGCTATTTTGTTACTCTTCATTAACAATTATTTATTTGATTTTGTTAAACATTAAAGCAGCTGATGAACGTCAATTTCCCACAGATGCCTAGTGCAATATCTTGCAGGCACCTCAAGCAATCCTCCGTGGATGCACTTTGCGATCTTAGTTTGACCTTAGTATAAGTTGACCCATAGACATCAGACTTTTAAAATTATCCAGAATTCTTTGACTTATATGCAAGTATATATGACATTATCATTCTTATTATGGATGCACGATAATCTAGTGGTTAGTGTGCTGGACTGTCAGTCAAAAGGTTGAGGGTTCAAATTCCAACAGAGCATGATCCATTACAATCCAGCCACTGTGCCACTCCACATACCATGACCCAATACAATCCAGTCACCAAGCCACCCTTAAGCTGGCAATCAGTTACTGTGCAATACCAATGATGTTGTCAATACACCAAGGGTAACTTACGTCTTGTTCTGGCTGCTGTTTGAATGATTTGCGCGAGACAGCGGCCAAACTCCAGCAACATCTGGCGTTCCTGCTGCATCTCGTCTTGTTGCATCAATGACTTTTCCCTGGCTTCTGCATCAGTCAAGAGGCAGGAACTCACTGCCTCCACCACCTCTAGCGTCATGAACGTGTATGGTAACCTTAAAGAAGCCAAAGATGCTCAACAGATACAAATCACCAGGCTGCAGACAAAACATGCACACAAAATTCAATGATCATTCTGCTTCTTCATTTTCTATTTCTTTATATTAGTATATTTAAAATCTTTTTACTGCGCTTATTAAGAGCTCAAGTTAAATAAATCGTAATCTGATGTACAATAAATGTGCACAAACAAGTCGTCCAGTATCGTTACATGGAGTAAGCTTGAACCCACAATCGTTGGATTACAGACGCAGCATGTTACTGAAGACACCACCGTTCTGCACATCAATACCTAATGATCAGCGTTAATTAACAGTGTTAAGGATTTGCACAAGGTCCCTATACAGCTGGAATGTCCAACCCTTTTGGACAGAGGGCCACATCACCATTTTACATCTTTATTCATCAAAACAATGCAAACACATACTAATGAACAATAATTTTATTGGCCTACCTTACAGATCAGATACCACATATTCACATATTCTTTGCTGAATACTGTCTCAGTGCTAATGAGATATCTGGCATTTGTTTTTGCTTATATAAGTAACCTTTATCTGCTTGAATAGTTGTAGTTATTCTAAGTACATATATTCCAGTTAGACATCCACTTGTCAGCAACAATCATCAGATTGTTTAACACTTTCCATTCTAGAGAAATCTGCTGACAGAAATTCGCACTGTGAGACAGTGCAAGAAACCTAAGTGCAAGGTTGGACAGATTTGGAAAAGTGTCTGGGGAAATATTGTCTCAAAATTCTAAAGGATTCTAGAGGACCGTGTTCACGGAAAGCTCTCTTCCTGTTACTGCTTTCTGTTGCAATGTTTCCAGAATATCAGCTGGATCAGTTTAAAATGGATTTCCAAACAGTTCATGTCACTGCTGTGTTCTTTGAAGTCAGTAAATCTGTGTGAAAATTCAGCTAAGAATTTGTAAGTAATTCAGAGTGTATGGCATGGTTTACTGCTTCAGCAGGCCTGGTAAAGAGTTTTGGGACATAAACAACTTTTGTTCAAGCTCAACTGTTTCTGAATCTGCTGTAACTTCTGAATGACTGAAACTACTTGTTCATATGTTTTGTTAATAAACTGATCCTATCTTTGAAGTCTGAAATTCAAGTCTGCCAGACACTTAGTGCTTTTGAAAGACCTGTACTTTAGAGGCACTATATTAAATGTCTTGCTACACACATGCGTATATACAAGCCATTCAGCTATTGCGTTGTTACTGCTTGACCTGGCATTTCAAAACTTAAAGGTCAGACACTCTTTGGATAATGTTTCCTTTGCCAGACACAATGTTCACATCAAATCATGAGTCACAAATCTGCTAACCCAAAGCTCACATGAAGCATTCTGTGAGGAACTTAAAAGGCACAATATTAAATGTCTAGATTACTAACTAACAACAGCAACACTAAATAAATTACAGTATTTATATAATAAACAAGATAACTGTTTTTGCATTTAAAAATTCACAAGTTTTCCATCTTTTAAAACAAAAACTCAGTTCTAAAGCATCTAAAGTTTGAATAATCTGCTATCAATGAACGAATATGTTCCAGTACAAATGTTAAAATGCTGAACCTATTTTTGGTTTATTAACAAAATATGCAACAAACCAGTTTCGCAGCAGCTCACCTTTCTCCAGAACAGGAGGCAGAAGGTGGTCTGACAGGAGGCCCAATAATCTGGCTGGACAACTTTGTTTCAGCTGCAGTCTGTTGCTGGACCCTAACCTCTGCAGCATCAGCCAACTGAAGCAATGTCTGTCCATCTGGACTCTCCTCAAAGTTACGACATCCCACACAGCGACACAGGTTGGAACAGAGAATTTTGGCCTAGAACATAGGGGAACAAATAAGTACTCATAACATGGCCCAGGTGAAAAAAACGTTTTAAAGCGCTGATGAACGATGCACGCAGCATATCTGGCTTGAGTAACATACAGATCCAATCAATCATTCAATCAATCACTCAGTCAGTCAACCAGCAAAGCAGCCAATCAGCAGTATTGCAGTCACTTGTTAAAACATCCTTGTATGTTCTTTTACTCTTACTGTAAACTGCAGTGACAAAATTAACTAAATCTGAATTTGTGACTCACCTCGTAGCATTCGCAGTAATTTTTAAGACAACCAGAACGTTTGCAGTTGCATCCTTTGTTATGCTGTCGAACGCTGCCTCCTTTGCCTGTAACACAAAAAACACACAACACTATGAAACTCAACACCCTCATAAACAAAATGCCAAAAACTTCCACAGGCACCCTGGCAGTAAGCAAACGAATGAGACAAGCATTCTGAAAGGTGCCATTGCATTCATTTCTTTAAGTGCTCAACCTCTGTAAAATCAGTGGCAAATTTTCCCCAAAAATTATGATTTTTAACAATTATTTCGCTTGAAGTGACCATCAACAGATGCCGATGATACAGTTGCCTTCAGATGTCAACAGGAAATGACTCACATGCGGCCAGTTGGTCAAGAGACCACAGCACAAGCAGTGCACAGTTTCACATATTAATTTCACGCTTGAACATTAACATATTTAGCAACTGATGTGCACCGAAAGCCAGTTCAAACAGGCACCAAGTAACCACGCTCCCTGTTAACAATAAGTAAGTAAGTTAGTAATGCATTTGTTAACATGCCATATGTCCATCGGTTGAGCGAGGAATCATAGGCATGGACAAGCACAAACACAATTAAATACATAACACAGCAAACAAATAAAGGAAGATACACAGCCACAAAGGCAGCCACGCAGAATGACACCAAACCACAGACAGATGTACGGAATGCAGTTATAAAAGCAAATTACGTAAATTACCAATTTTTGGGTGGAAGGCGCTCGGGTTTCGTTCAAGGCAGGACTTGATTGCTCGTGCTCTTTCTTCTTCATGCTCATAATTGTTAAAGCAATTGCAACAGTTGCAGTCATTACAGAATTCGCTGTTCGCAAAGCATTCACAATATCTGTTCAGAGAAACAAAACAAAAAATCACAGCAAACCTTTAATTAAACAGAAGACCTTGACAAAAACTAACCATTGGTAAGACTCAATGCATCTCATATATTCTCTGCTGAGCATATTACTCATTGCAGTTATTTACGACAAAAACAGGACTTCTCACAGTGGAGTCACCTTCAATCAGTCCAGTCCATCCCTGGAATCAGGAATGCAAAACCACATAACACCCCAGTTACTCAATGCACAATTCCAGTATAAGACATTTGTCAAACTTTCGACTGATTTTATAGCCAACATATAGAAAATACACAGGCATCATTCCGGCTATTTGACTTACAATTTGAGACACTGAGATTTTGTACAGTTACAAGGCTTTCTGGGCCGTGGACCACCTGCTGCTTCTGTGCTTGGCCACTGCAGCTGTCTGCAAACAAACATCATAAACTTTAAACTTATACAAGATTTAGCCTATTTAATTCGACAAAAATTAAATTTTGGCAAATTTCTACAAATCCCTGTATGGAAAGTAAACTTAGCACCTGTAATTTCTTTCCAGATTGCGCATCACGAGCTAGGAAAGCAGGTGTATTCTCATCTGCAGCCTTACGTAACAAAGATAGTGGTGCATCGAGAATTAACGACTAATTAATAATAATTAATACTAATAATTCATACTAATATAGACTGCTAGTGTCTCATCTTTTATTCAGTATTGACCAAGCTTAGACTTAAACTTTTACGCTGTCACAGGAATTAGGCTCTGTTCTGCCTCAATAATTTCGATGTTTTGCAAGCCACTTGAGCACCTAACAGGTCAATCAGTACAACACTGCGCTTGGGAACCTGTAGGTGCATCCTAAACTTTGGCTTCACACTGCCAACCGGTTCCTGGGTACTTGTTGACATGCCTAATCCTGCCAAAGCATCCATAAATTATCTCCATTACCTAGCCGCAGTATTTCTCGATGAGCCCTCACTGGCGGAGTGTGATGTAGACATAGCTGCCGTAGAATGGAACTCCGTTGTTGACTTGGGACGATGGTTTGCAGAGGCCTGAAAAACACACATAGAAATCAAACTATATAAGGTCTTATTCCTGAAATCAATAAACAAGCTTTATTACCTCTATTGTGCTGTCAAATAAGCTTCATCACTTTATGAAATATATTAAAACAGGTTATATGCACCAATATTACACTAACGGTCCAAAAATTTGACCCAAAATCATTCTTATAGATTTGCAACAAGATACGAATTCTTACGTAAAATACGAAAAGCAAAATTCTTACAATTTGCAACAAAATATGAATCAGTATTCAGAGTTACTGGCCCATAATGATAGTGGAGTTTTTTGGTCCAACTTGGGCTTAAATTTCCTATCTTTTGTTCACATGTTGAACCCGTTTTTAAGGACCAGTTTTTTATGAATAAGTTTCTTGACCTATACGTAACCACATAAGAAAATATCTCAATTCAGAACATAATTAAAGCACAACTGCCAAAGTGAATGAAAGAAAAATAACTGCTTCAAACCTGTGCTATAGTATGAGTTTGAACAAACAAATTCTGCGGATTGACTGCAGCGCCAATATAGGCTACGGCCGGTCCAACAGTACTAGGCACCGTCTGAAACAGGCTTGTGCCGGCCATAGCTACGTTCAGCTGGACATGTTGCGATGTGGCTGGAAGTATAAGGCGCTGTGTTGTACTCGTCTGCATTGAACCGTTGCTCTTGGCGGCGATCTTAAACATTCAAAATGCTTTCAGTTCTAATCTAATCTGATTTTGATAATTATTTTGAAATTCTGAATAACATAACACTGTTGTCATACAAAAGTCATCAGTCAAGGTTGCTTCAAAGTAAAACAGAGGTCTGTATCATAGTCCTTTAGATGGAGTCAGCCGAGACACCAGGGGTCAGACCAGAAGACAGACTAATTTTAGAATCTGATCCAAGTTATAAACTGTATGTACATACACTGGAAACTCATTGTAATGCTGTCTTTGGGAACCGTATCTCGAACCACCTTATAGAAGTTTATTACCTATCACTGAACTAATTCTGGATCCATGTCCTTGAACAAGTTATATTAAAATCTCTCTTAAAATGAAGTGTGTCATAAAAAGTCTGTGGTGTATGTACAGTATGTATAAGTGTACGTAAGTATGAAATTGTAATTAGAAACTTCTAGAGCACTGGTATCTAATGCACAAGGCATCAACAGATGATGCATCAAAATCAAAACCAGTTTTCATACAGTGCCTAGTACTGTTGACCCGGCCGTGGCTTATATCGGCGCTGCAGTCCATCCGCAGTCCAGTGGATGTCCTTAAAGTCACTCCAGTGAATCAGGGAGGCAGCTTAGGGAGGATAAGCCAACTGAAAAAGGGGAGTCTTCAGCTGAAACCGAAAAGACCCAAGAGACTGAGAAGAATGAAGAGAAGCAGGAAAAGAATTCCAAAATTTAGGTACAGCTACTGAAAAAGCTCATCCAACAAGAACAGTTCTAGTTTTTGGCACAACCAGAGAAAGGCAATCAGATGACCTGGTAGAATGACAATAATTCTAGGGAATGAGGATTGATTTTAAACATTGTGGTTGCCCAAAGTTTAATATCTTATAAACTATAAGACTCAGTTTAAAAGAAATCCTTTGCTGAACAGGAATCTAATGCAAAGATTTAAGTACAGGGGTTATATGCTCATATTTTGATGTACTAATAGCTCTAGCCAGAGTTCTGAACTCCCTGGAGTTTATGCATGTTAGACTGTGTAATACTGGTAAAAAGCAAGTTACAGTGGTCAAGGTGACTGGAGACCAATGCATTTGCCAGAGATATTCTTGAGGACAAGGGGAAATAATTCCTAATTTTTGTGTATGCCATGGATGTACGTGTATGGTGGCTTACAAAATACCATTCACACAGTTGGAGAGTAAAATCAAAACCAAAGCTGAAGTTATGAACAGCATCAGCCAACACAAGTGAATCATCCAGTTCTAAAGATTTAAGCCATTCAAACTTCTTCAGCTGCTGTAGAGTGCCCAATAGTATAAATTCAGTTTTTGAAATGAAGGAGGAGTTTACTAGCCGCCACCAAAGAATGCATCTCCTCAAAGGCAGCGGAAAACAACCGCAAAGACGAGTGACGTGACAAACTGTAAAACAACTACCTATTCAAGAATTTTAGAAACAAAATTCATAGTTGAGAAGGTTTCTTAAGTAAAGGATTATCTATGGCATGAGTAAAGGCAGAAGGGAAGATCTCCTCATGCAAGTATGTATGCACATATGTATGTATGTATGTTTAATCTGTTTCAAATTGCTTACCCATCATAGCCTGATACCTGGTTTCTCAGACCCATCAGATTTAGGTTATGCCTCTCCAGTGGATTACGATTCTTGACAATGATCTCACTCGAAGTGACTGTCGACTGATGCTTTGTACATTTAGATAATGGTTCTATAGAAGTCATTAAAATAGATATGTATGAATGCATGTATTCATGTATGCATGTATGTGCATATGTAAGTAAGTGAGCATTTCTGCATATGTAAGTAAGTGAGCATTTCTGTATGTATGTATGTGCGTATATTTATGAACATTTCTATAGCACATTTCAGGAACCTCATAAAGACCTTCTCAATGTTAATAGACAAAGTTCAAATCAATCAGCCTTTCTGTTAGGTACAAAATTTGCAACGATCAAAGCAAAAAAGCCTACTGGTTGTGGTTGTCCGATTGTCAACGATTTATTTCTGCTGTTGCCAACTGCTGTTGAAGCCGGTAGCACCATTGCCTGAACTTTATCTAAAGAAACAATGATTCTATTCAATACCTAAACAAAAATCACATAAATACATACAGCATGAGAATAATCTAATCTACATGAACGACTACATCCCTCAAATGACGAATGAGCCCCTGAACTTCTGCACAGGAAACCGAGTTGAAATAACCCAAAAACAACTAAACACAGTGTCAGCAGCCGCGTAACCCAGTCTGCAAGACTTGTTTAAGGCTAGGAGTGTTTATCTGCTAGTTTATTGTAGGAGGTACCTAAAGTGAGCATGACAAGCTACTTTCATTTCACCTCCTTCACCTCCAGATTGTCAGACTTGAAAACCTTTCAGTTTTCTAGATGTTTTATGATCAAATCAGAACAAGGTAATCGTATGTATGCACGTATGTATTCAAGCACTGGTATAAGCTAATTCAGTAGTTAACACTTGTTAGTTTGAGACTCCCTCGAGAAAGTGTACTGTGTACCAGCCTATGTAACTGATATAACTGTAATTGGGTAATGGCTCTAGATAAATAAAGTACCAAACAGGTAAGATCAGAAAATTACACAAATTGCCTGGCAGAAGGCATTTATTTAAATGCAGAGGTGGCAACACATGAAAATTTTAAAATCATTTAAAACAAAATGTGAAGCGACATTACGCTGAGTACATACCAGTTGTGCTTTTCACTTGTAACTGTGGTGCAGCCACTAACTGGAGGAATTGTGGCCCAGGATTAGGAACGGCAGCAAAAGCAGCACCTGGCACCAACTGTTGTCCACCTGACAACCGCTGCTGGCTCGGTACAACTGGTCTCGGCTGTTGCTGCTGCTGTTGAAGCATAGGCTGCAGTTATACAACATCACACATCATATAATGTAATGCTACTTAATAGGTAAACAATATCAATTACAAGCCACTCAAAACATCATGTACACCATATCTGAATTTTTCAGCCACATACTTCATTTGATCAGATTACAACTCTTAACAGATCATATATATATATATATATATATATACACCCACAAATATGTATAGTCGGTATATATTTGTAATTTATTTCAAAGTTCTTTTTGCTAACTTATAACTCTCTGCAGTACTCCCAGCCTGCTATTCTTTGCAAATTCTTCACCATTCAATAACCCCACTTCACCCAATCATCCTCTTAGTGCACTCTTGCCCACCACATAGTAACTACTCGTCTAAGTTCTCTAACCGATCCAAATACCACACCTCAACTCTGGAACGATCTTCCTCCTGAATTCTGCAAGTTCTCTGTTTCTCGAACCCTCCACTCACAAACATCTGCCTCAAGCATCTCTATCACTCCTCAGGCTTTCCACTCAAAACTAAAATCCTATCTTTTCAAGAAACCTTACCCTAAGCCATTCAATTTGCCGCCTTCCCATTTCTCTCAACCTAAACACAACTCACCGTAACAGCTCTTCCATCTCCTCCCTACAGTCTTCTGGCAACTGGATTTTGTTCTTCTCATGGTATCTCTGGCTAACCCCTATGATTTTTGCAAAGCTCGTGAGAAAGCTGGTGCCCTGCGCTTACCTTTAAAGTAGCGCTTTAGAAATTCCGAAGTTTACAATTACAATTTCTATGCAATCTCGTGCCTTCTGAATGGTTGGATCATCTACGAGAATGTTCTTCCTTTAGGTCTGCTCTTTCTCGCGCAAGCGATGCTGCACACACCTTGTATCAATCCTTAAGCAGTGGTATCTTTCAAGGCTGGGCAGGGAGCACTTTTGTGCAGATATCTTGATGAGGTGCTATATAAATTCACTGTAATATATCCAACTACATTACATGTCCTACAACAGGTTGATCCTCAGAATCTGAAGCCCTGCTTCTGTTAAACTGATTTTTTGATACCAGCTGCAGTAGCATCTAGAAACTGATGACCTACCAGCTGAACATCTCAAACCACTATCAAGGAACACATCAGAAAGCAATGATGAACAAAACTGAAAAAAGCTACACTTATATCAACAATTGAGAGCCCTAAACAGTTACTGTCTTTTGAATGTAGGGTCTGCTGGCCACAAGCGCGCTGCAAAGATTCCACTAGAGTATGCAGTCACAGGAAAGGATGTCCTGGAAGAAGAGGAAGGGAAGGAAGAGAATGTTCTCACAGATGAAGATGTGGATGAATTTGATCAAAATCATCATCACACCATCAGCTTCATCATATTGCTTGGTAAGCCTGGAAATGTCAGTTTGATCTGGTACCTTATTAGTCCTAGCTACATCTGTCTGGAGAGATCTTCCTCTTGGTCTCAGCTTTCTGAATCCAGTAAATGCTACGGATGCCTTCTTCCTCAAAAAAAGACAGTTTCATTTCAATAGCGCTGTGCTACTGGCTCCTGACTCAACATCATGAAACGATGCTATACAAATTACAAAACTTACATTACTTTATCTTCAGCAGAATCACTGTCGATTAAATACCTAAACTGGTTAAGAACAAATCTGAACCTGAAGTCACATCCTAAAATGCCTACCAGCTGATTTGAACTGAACTGTATCACGAGCTTGTTCGGTGAGAAAGTTCCAGGCACAGATTTAGCACCTGTCAAAGACACAGAGCTAGACGATAAGGTGGCGGAAGAGTTGCTACATACATTCCATGCCGATGACTCACTGCCTTTGGAAACTATGGGAACCATAATGTTGTTGCCAGCTGCCAGCTTCGGTGGTGACTTTCCGATATTCACCGGAATCACTGTCACGGTCGACGTGCCACCTTTGACAGTGCTCTGCGACATAACTGGTGTGAGCACTCGGCCACCTGGTGCCTGAGCTGTCAACGAGTTCTTCGGTAAGAGGGCACTGCCAGGCAAGATTGTCACAGAGTTTGTAAGCGGCGTGGCACAAAATGCCTTACTCGAATTTGACTGAAAGAGCTGTAATGTCGGTTCCATGCTGGTGGCAGATGCCATCTTTGAATCTTTGTGATCAGCTATGACGAACTTTATCTGCGTTCCGGAAAGCCGGCGCTGGTCCACTGGACGCAAGGAAATTCCTTGCCCGGGGATCTCAGCAGAAGATGCCGATCGCGCAATGGTACAATTCCTCTGAAAAGGCACAGACACGATAGCTGACGGCGTTGTCGCTGACAGTCCGTCATTTTTTGTGACAAGCACAAAACTGGAGCTTCCAAAGGTGACTTTATCCATTGCACAGAAGTGAAGTGGACGCAACCAGCCACTAGGAGAAAAAGCACTGTGAAGCTCTGAAGATTCTCTGGACGTTCAAGGATGTGTTGTTCAGTTGGCAACCTAGAAAATTCAAACACAAACTAGCAGTAGTTCACTCCAGTCTATAACTTTGGGATTCTTCCCTTTTCCATCCAGGGCATTTATAACAGCAATGATGTGCACAAACCCTGTGCTCTTTCTGGCTACTTTTTTCTGCGGATGAAATACACAAAGCTTGAAAATGTTACCAAGTTGAACAAACTGTACAAAGGAGTTACTTTCAAAAGTTTGTTAGGTCGCAACAAAACCAAGCGTTGTAAAAAATCAGACTAAGTTTCATTTGGCTTCAGAAACAGCTGATTATTATTAATAATAACCGGCAATTAAAATTACCCTGTAGCATCATATGAGACAGCAAGGCTGCATTAAGCAAATCTCTTCACCCCTGCAGTGTCAACATTCCCTCTCACCATGGCACAGAAATTCACATTTGTGCCAATGAAACCAAACTCTATACATGTTCATCTTTGGCTACATGAGGTCACATGAAACTTTGCATCTACATAGCGACATTAAGCTACATTAATTTGAAATGTTGTTTGGAAGGCATTATCAAAATACAGCTGTACTGTACTGAATAAACAAACAAGTAAGAAACATTTACTGTTCTATGCGTACAAATACAGATAAGGTGAAAAGTTATGGCTATTTAATGAATTATGGGTGCCAAGATAAACAAAAAGCCTTTCTGAAAACAAAAGTTAAAGAAAACTGAACCAATGCATTTAGCACAATGACTTGACTGGCCTTTTCCTCTATGCACTGTCTACTTTGCATGTTCTGCAATCTAAACTAGAATGGCACCACAATTGGTGTGATGATAAAATTGAAAAATTCTTAACAAAGCATATTGGTGGCTCTCAAGAAATAAATACTCATACATCACACAACAGATTCTACAGTGGTTAAGCAAAATGCCAAAGTCACAAAGCCTCATTACTGTGGCACAATAGAAGTTTTCTAAATAGATCAGATTTGAGTAGGCAGTATGTGCCGTAAGTTGGGGGTTTGCAACTGCCAGAGTTCTAAACTGTTGCAACTTAGCATAATTGTCTTGTGACACCAAAAAGAGGAGAGTTACAGTAATCAAGTCAATTAAAAATCAGGATGTTAACCACTGAAGACAAGAGAGGCTATAGCAGAGACAACTGAAGATATTTCACAGGTGAAAATCTACAGATTCACGAATGGCCTGAACGTTATTTTAGATTCAAACATAACACCTACGTGACAACTATTTATCTAGGCAAACAGAAGTAAGCCTGTGGAATACATGCAGCTGTTAAGATGTGTTCAAACAAAAAACAGTCTTGGATGGGCTTAAAAGAAGCTTATTGAATGCTTTCCAAGACTGCAAGTCTTTAAAAGCAGATGCAAGTAGTAGTAGGAGAGAGTAAAACCGTGGAGCTGCCGTATAAAATAATAGTGGATTCCTAGTCCAGTAACCAATCAGCTAATTAATGAAGTGGCATAAAGTGTGAACAAGCAGGGATCAAGTACAGAACTCTGTGGTATGCCTCTGCAGAATTACTTTCAAACATGTGAACTGACAGCAAGTGATGCTCTAGGTAAGATGTAAGCCAGCAGAAAAAGGGATTCTAAAGCCCAAACTAGTGTTCAAGGCAGTGAAAAAGTTCATCAAAACCTCTGGCTCGCTATTTCTCACCTGTGCAATCAACTTTTATTAGTCATTGACTCATTCAGTCTGTTTTCCCTAAATTAATAACTCACCCAGTCACTTTTCCCTAAATTAATGTTTTCAGTTTTCCCGGCTTCAATGTGCACTTCTGAACTTTGTAAGGAGGGCATTATTAAATTATAGTTGTATTGTATTGTATAAATTAAGCCAAATCTCACACGTTACAGATTAAAACAACCATAAAACGAATATACAATTCTGAATTTAGTGAAATAGCTGCCTAAATGCCTTTGCAACACGAATAAATTGCACTCCATTGAAGAATATCCACCATAAGGCCATCATCTTCATAACTGCCATTGTCATCCACATTACATACAAATAATTTCAACATAAGATTTCTCTTGTGTGTGTATTGTACATCTTAGCTGTCTGACTTCACATGAAAACCACAACGATAATCAGAAGAAACCGGCATCGATCAAATTTACCAGTAAAATCCGTTGCACACAAGCACGGTGTGAAAAGCGGGTAGCAATATAAAACTGAATAAACAAGTCATAGAAAACCCTAGGATTTGTATAAATTTACCATACTTAAAAGTTTCGTTGTTTGAAATCATCGATTGGTATTCTGTGTATTATTATAACGGCGCTATAGAAGCCGGCTGGTGTAAAGCGGGTGACAACGCCACAAAATATAAACAACAGCCCTGACACTTTCGGATCTACACTCGTCCACAGATTCCCCTAATTCGTCGCTGCGCTGATGGTTCATTGGCTCACCGTACTTTTTGATTGCCTGGTGGTACTTTATGGACTTAATACACTCCTGAGGCGTCGAATAATCAAGCGATTTTGTTCAAAATCTGGCGCCGCCATTGCTCTGTGAAGCCCGAAGTACAGCGAATCCTCGTACGTCTTGGTTACGCGCTAGGTGTCGCCAGTCTCGACAAATTTTGCGCCAACACCCGACAATTCGATTTATGCAGTATGTTCTTTTTTCTATATTGAATTTCCTCATTACTGGCATTACCAACAAATTTTTAAAAGCTTCAAAACCACTTAGAATCTGAATCTGACACCCTCTCGAAATTTTATCTGCGATAGTATCCTATTTACAAACTCTGACGATCAGTTTACTTGCAGAACTCGAAGGCTGTATACCACAAATTCTGTGTAAAGACTAGAACTAAATACCAGCAGCGCAATACGGGTACATAATTATTTATTTAGCATTGAACTTGCCGAAAATGTTCTCCCTGATTGTGCTCTTCTAGCAGACTTAGCCGCAATTGTAGGCTTCAGGTTACCTGTCATCTGCTTCAGTTTTTATCACTATAGTGTCAGAACAGACAGTTGAGTCACTTGCTTTAAATGCAGATTGTGTAAATGAAAACAAAATCATATTTTACACTTAATATTATTATAATACAGCATTTATATAGCGCCTCGCACAACCTCTCAAAAAGAGCTCTAAATTTATTAATTACTCATTTACACTTAGGTGTCAACATAATGAGCAGCTGTTTAACCCACTTATATGATTCTTTTCTTTTACCTAGGCCTATAGGCCAACAGATGGAATGGATAGCTGAGTCAACTTATGAAAATTTTCTGTACCTGAAGCTGAACCTTGCATCTACACTGAATGATGAAAAGCTGATGAGCTTACCTTCATAAGTGCAATTTCATCATCGATATTGTCATCTAGTCGTTATCGTTTTGTAACAAATTTATCCATTGTTCGTATCAACAAATCCGAACGCAATGTGTCTATAAGTGTTACTTGTTCAAAATCAACGAAATCTCATATTTATATAACAGAAGGGGCTTTCTTCGGCTAGCGATGCAGGGACTGTGTGGGGTTCATAATTATAAAGGGCACTATAAGAATATGGGTATGTATGTACCCACCCCTAATTACAAAACCATATGTAGGCCTACATAAGGTACATGTATATGGTTTTATAGCTGAAGAAACTAATTGAGCACGTCATCTTACACCCCTACTGCCTGACTGGTCAAAAATGACATCCAGATGGCAGTGAGCAGTGAGGGCGACTTGTCTGCCCTGTATTCCATTAATTTTTCTGGGTTCTTTCAAATCTGGCTAGATCTGTCAGTCTGGCGACCTGTATGGATGAAAGTCTGTTTACAATTTCTGATGACTGCTTGTGACTCATTTCGCTTGGTCGACCTGCGTATAGCTATAAGCGTATAGGGAGCCTATGTACTTATTTAGTATATACTCATATGTCCGTCTTTCTGTCTGTCCATTTGTCTATCTAAGTAAAGGTAGGCAGAGACAGCAATAGGCCTACCTAGAGAGGTAGGCCTACAATTGGAAAATACGGATTGGAATTGTTTACTAACGTCTTAAAGTTGAAGAATGAGGACTTTTATCAGTCCACAGTTTCCGATTTTACAGCTAAAATATGGCCGGGGTACAACCAATGGCCGGGCCTTCATGTTCAAAATATTGCCAGGGTCCGGGCCCCGGGGCACCCTTATTTTTTAATAGGCCTAATTTCACAATGATTTGCGAATTTCATATCATATAATTATTGCTTACAGTCTGCCATTTTGGCAACGGCAGCCAATATTGGCCTATCCAGTGTTAACTTTTATAATTCTTCACTGTAGCAACGTAAACTCTTGGTTTCTTCAGTCCAAAACAATAAGTAAGGCCTATGTCGTTCATTAATTCTAGTATTAGGCCTAAAGCAGGCCTGGATTAAGGCTATTTGGGCCTAATTACAAAGTAATGTGGGGCTCCATCCTTCCCTCCGCGAAGCGACTGCTCAACGGTTGAGGCGTTTGGGGGCGTGTTGAGCCTCAGACGGGGTTTGGGCAAAACCCCAGCCGCCAAGCCTTTCCATGTGCTTACACGTTAAGTTATTTCTGGAGGTTACCTTGATCGCGATTACTGTGCTTACTATTGCTTTATGAATTGCTAAGTATTCACATAATTGTAATTATAGAGTCTAGTTTTGCGCAAAGCAATTAGTCCACCGTATTTAGAGGACTGCAGTTATTTAGGCCTTACAGTAGGAGAGGCGTCGATCGTTCGTAGACATTGGGGGCCCGGGCCTATAATGGGGGTTCTGGATGCGAAGCCCCTATTGGGTTCCAGAGACAAAGCCCCTGGTATGGGGTCAGGAAGTAGGCTTAATGTAAGCAGACAACAGCTCAATAAACAAACAATGAGAAATGTCGCTATTATTTACAGTGGAATGTCCGCTTAGGCAATACACAACAGTTATGAACAGTATGGAAGTAATGCTAAAGCAGCACAATATGAACACATAATTATTTATCCAACATTGAACTTGCCGAAAATGTTCTCCCTGATTGTGCTTCTTCTAGCAAACTTAGCCGCTAGTGTAGGCTTCAGGTTACCAGTCATCTGCTTCAGTTTTTATCACTGTAGTGCCAGAACAGACAGTTGAGTCTCTTGCGTTAAATGCAGGTTGTGTAAATGAAAACAAAATCATATTTTACACGTAATATTATTGTAATACAGCAAAACCACAGTCATAAAACTTTTCAGTCAGGTCATTTGAAAATCAGTGAAGTCACAAGTAGGCCTAATATTAGAAGCCTCTACAGATGAGTGCAATTATGTGAGGACTAGACCTAGGTGAGCTTCATACTATGGGTGAAGGACATCAGTCAGTATTAGATGAAGTCATTGAAACTGACCACGGCCAAGGCTATAGTTGCCATAAAAAATGTAAAGATTAAACACTTACTGTTTTACACACCTCTATGGAGTCCTCAGAAAAGGACGCAAGTAAGTAAGACATTTGTTAACATGCGTATGTCCGTCGGCTGTGAGAGGAATTGTAGGCATGATCTTGATATCAAACATTAATTTTAAGCTGAGCCTGAAGCACAAATGTGAAGCAGCAATCCATGGCATGGCACTTTTTCGAAGCAGGACGTTTTGGCGCCTCCGTTTTGGCACCTCCGTTCTGGCGCCACCCTTTTGGCACCACCGTTTTGGCGCTTATAAACATAAACGCATTTCTCAGTCAGCGTAGTAAACGTAGTGCATAACAGTTGACAATAAATGTTTATTTCTTTTTCATGAAAAGTTGTATTGTTCAATGCCGTAAACGCGGTATCTTTGTTACTTTGTTTTTTATGCATTTAGAAATAAACGTAGTATATCAAAGCTTTAATACATTATGACATAAACGTAGTATATCAGAGTTGTCAAGGAATGTTCAATGAATATTGTTCAATGCGTTACGTTTTGGTAAGCTGTACAGTCCATCAGTTAACTAGTCCATCAAAAAATTATGCGATGGTCCTCTAAGGTACTCGATGATGTTTCGGTCGTTGTAACTCTCAACAATCGTCCTGATTCTGAGATCTGCGTCGACGTATTTTCTGCGCTTTACCGGCGATTGGTCTGATTGGTGTCACTTGTGGAGTAACGCCTTGCGCGCTAACGTACGGTATCGGTTTCATTGCCGTATGTTAGCACGTAAGTAAGCCCTATCGTAGAGCAAAAACGACGGGGCCAAAACGACCGGCGCCAAAACGGTGGCGCCAAAACGTCACGTACCGGACCTTTTTTAATCTTGCACCTTGTCTTGGTACTCAGTTACAGGTCAATTAAGGATGGGAGGGCTGAATAGGTGCCAAGTGCCACGTATTCCGCAGATGGTCACCCAAGACTTGGGAAAGACAGTCAAGCTGTTGTACTGTGCTTTAAACAAATATTATACAATGCAAAAGGTGCACCTGAAGTTTGATCAGATATGCAATGCATCTAGCTACTTCATCGAATCATACCCTACCTAATGTGTGACCAACTGGTTAAATGAATGTTGTAACGAATTACCTTGAAGGTTTTCAGCTGAGTATGCATGTTGTAAATCTTGACAAAGGCCCTGTTCAAGGACTTCAAGTACTGGCAAGTCCTTATTGCTGTTATTTGCCACCATCAATTGATACTTTGTCATTAGTGGGTCCTGGTCTATGGGTATATCAATATAAATAGAATCGAATTGAAAAAATGAATGCAAACTTGTAAAACGATAGTGCACAAATTATATTTTGACAGTTTTTTATTAAATAACAAAAATATTTCATTCAAGTAACCTCCACCCTGTGCAAGAAATGGTTTATTGTATATAATAGTTAGTAAATAGTTCAATAAACATTAGTTACTACATTTTAAACGTATTCTTCATTAGCATTCTTGTACTAATTTTATCAGAATACAGAATGAGAAATTAGTTGTATAAAAATGTTAGCTTTAAAGCAAAGTAACTGCATTCAAATTTGAAATTAGAGTGAAGAAAAAAAGTGTGAGCATCATAAACAAGGTCCAAAGCTTGTTGAAATTTTGGGTTGTTGAAATGTTCTTAAAGATGAATGTACTGGTTTAAATGATCTGAAAGCTCAATTATTAAACTCAAGCATCAGACGCGAAATAAGAGAGTTTTCTTTCACTGATTGCCATACTCATATTTCAACAGACTAGCAATGTCATGACGACCAACAATCTTGTTAATGAAGTGTGCCAGATTCTGTGAGGACTCTGGTGAAATCTCATCTAGAAGGTTACACTCTGGTCGGAAGTAGTGCGGCAAGTTACGTTCCTTGAGGCAATTACCCAGCTCAATCAGGAAGTCGATAAACCGCTCAGAAATGGCAGACGTTTGCCAGTCAGCTGCATCCATCTGGTCGTCCAGCACTCGAAGCAGAACCGTCTTGTAGTGGTAGGACGTCAGAAGGCCAAACTGCAACGGGAAGTTCAGACGAATTGCCTTGAAGATTTTCAGAATGATCTTGTGACTTGAAACACTGGTACCAAATCTATTCAAGCTCTGCTGTTCCTTGCAAGCAAATGATTCTCTCCAACAGAAACTCTCATTCTCTGAGCCATGAGATGAGTCTCGATTATGCTTGGGAAGGAAACGCCTGTCTCCAACGACAACTGCAGGTATGACATTTATCACGACCTTCTTTAGTCCGTTAGCATAATTAACCTCTATCACAGCTGTAGCTTCTTCCATTTTAAGCTTTTGAGCACTTGTGACGACGCTCGTGCCAGAGCAAACCGCTTTATCCAAGACTTCTATTAGGGAACTGGCAAGCTTCTTTGAATCCAAATACTTCCTGTCATTACAGACATCTGCCCAAGCATTGTCACCCTGCTCAAATTCAATAGAATGAAACTCGGACAAAGCATCTGCTTTACTGATGATGCATTCATCAGGATTCAACATAAACGGGATCAAAATATCAAAGCTTTCTGGAAAAATAACCGTAAGTCCATCAGTGGAACTTCCAGTCTCAACCACGTCAAAAACACCCAGTGCCTTTAGTTTCTCATTCCTCCGTATCGAACGGGTAATATGCATCTTCAAGTCCTTCACTACCTTTGATGCCTCCCTGAAATCTACTGGATTCACATCCACATACTTGTGATAGTATTCCAAGAGTTTCGCCGATAATGACATTTCTGGCTTAGTATTTGACAGACTTGGTTTTGCACTTGTAGAATTATTTCTTTCCAGCAAGTTATCATTTCTTCTTGAAGGCACTGGGATCTCATCACCATCATCATCATCACTTGAGTCACATACTTTTTTGGGAGCATTACCATTGGTATTGGTTGATGTAGGAGCTGCAGATGCTCCCTCCTCTGAGTTGTTAGCAAACAAGTCATACAGCTTCCAGGCTCCGTAGGCTAAGGCGGCAACACCAACAATAGCAGCACCAGCAGCCAGTGATGTTCCTAGACTACTGTCCGAAGCCTTATCTTTGTCATCTTTCTTCTTGGGGTGCGACATTTCTCTGCTGACAGCAACTACAGTCAAAATCATACTGCAACTGACAATTTAAACATTTTTAAAGTATTAGATTTCCCATAAAAAAGTTGCCTGCATAAAGGGTATGCATGTGACTGTTTCATCTCCCTGCATCTGTTCATTGTGTTCAGTCTCTTATGTCATTCCAGTTTTAAAATAAGACTCACCCATTTCAGCTGCCTAATTGACACTGGACTGACTTTCTGGTATTGACCAGACCAGCTTGGTTTTAGTGCACCATCAGTTGATGTTTATTTACAATGGCACTACAGAAGTTGCTAAATAATTCTTAAATTATCATTATCGTTGGACTTTGTTAAGCATTATATAAACAGCAAATCTGTTTGCTCTCTCATGCACAATAAAATAAATTATGGCTGAATTCACTGCCTAAGCATACTGTTGGTATATACTACAAAAAGCTTCTGCTAAGAAGATGGTATATCCTACAAAAAGCATCTGCTAAGAAGAGCTAGCAAAATGGAATGAAGTGAAGAATGCTGTGAATTTACCAGTCAAAGTTACCAAATACTGACAGAAACTAAAAGCAATGGGGGTGAAGATGGCCAATTTCATTTCCCATTATTTTAATGAGCGGCGGTCAAACCTTTGTGGCGTCCTATCGCAAGGGGCTGAGACGAAAATATTTTTATCTTAAAAATTTTGTGACGAAATATGATTAAGGCGAGGTCAAAATTGGGCTAAAATTATCACTTCAGGATGGCCTCTTACTTGCAAAACTTGCTATAGTAGTTAGCCCGTTAAAATTTCCTTAACGTGAGACAGATGGAATGTTCGCGCTGATTGTTGCAAATTTATAACTTTGTTCAACAACGCTACAAGTAAAAATTAACAGCAGCTCACAAAACAGTAATCAACTCAAGTAGCAGGTAGTAGGGTTTGACTTATAAAGCTGCTGAATACAATTCCAGATTTAACACACTTACACTACAGTTGAACGTTAAAACTTTTTGTCAACTTAATTTTCGAAAATAACTAAGAAGCACTGTACTATTAACACGTCAACTCTGAGATAAAACGAAAGCTAAACCAAAACAAAATCTCGTCCGTCGCACTATAGAATTAGTTTCTAGATTCCACAGAAGATGACGTAATTAGACCGCATATGATATTGACTTTGAACCATCTGAGTCAGAGGTGCAAAAACCTACTCTGAAAGGAACAAATTGGGTTCTAAGTTTTCTTTAGGATTTAAAGTTATTAGGGTTGATTATTTCCATCAGACGACATAAGCAGAATTATGGCTGTACATAAAATATTTAACTCCGCGTTATTGCCGCGTTGCATAATTAATGATTAGACAAGCAATCGGCATGATGTTAATTGCAATTCGTTTTTCAGCCAAAAAATATATTTGAAAATCTAATTTCCTCTTTTCGATTACATGTGAGATGCTAGCTATCTATATTTAGTACGGACTTGAGCCCGGTGTTTGTTACAATAAGTGATCTACTATTGCCTTGCAAGTTAACCCAAGACGTGGGTCTGTGAAATCCTTGCAATATGATAAGAGGTTTGATGATATGATGACTGGTTATAATCATCGTTAATTTTAGTTTATGGATTTTAATTGCATATAAATGTCAAGAGTGTTTTGAGTTCAAAGACAATATCATAGAAATTTCTAACCCATTTCCATAGCCTACCCAAGAGCAGCACTTTATGTCATCAATATGTGAATTTATACTTTCCTTCCCACGTTGTTTAAAACTTTCTCGAGTTATCGCAGTTACAGTTCCTTCGTGGGCTAATCACCGTTCCTGCAGGTTCGTTCCGAAGATGATGCAGTTTTCCACTCACGTTCCATCGATAGTGATGACAAGTACGTGAACTGAATTGGGGTCGAATTTCGATCTGTTTCTTTCGACATAAATTGCACTTTCACGGATAGGCCTATATTTCGCAGCAAAGGCAACAATTCGCCAACAATAACAAGTTTCGACGATATGTTCGACTAGATGATTTTCTTTACGACGTTTCTTTACGAACACAGTCTCTTCGCAGTTCGCTTAACTTAGTTCAAAGAGTTATTCGACATTTGACTCAATTCTCCTAACGACCACAATCCTCGCAGGTCGCTTGCACGACAAATCAAGTCAACCGATTTACTTCGTGCTGCCGCTGACAAGACGTCCGATGGGTAAGTCACTGTTCACGGTTCTACTAAACCACTTAGGAAATCACTTCCTATCGAGTCGAGAATCTAACTGAAGTAGATCAGACTTCAAATCGACCCTGAGAAATACGAAGGCTTTTATCACGAGTTCACCCTGTTGTGTCCAGCGTAAGACTCCTCGCTTTTTAACGTTCACCCCTCTTATACCCTCTCTAAATACGCCTGCTCGATGATGGCGAAGTTCTATTTCTGATTATTCATGCTGCATCATGCATCTTCAATGCACAAGCGGTCGTTTGGTCTTTAATGGTCGTCAATTGCATCTGCCTATATAGTCATCAACCGATCTTACCTTCGTAGATTTCAAGCTTGTAACGAGTCCACCATTATAACACAGCAGATTCCCATTTATCAATACTAATCTAAGTATCTACCTAGGCTGGTCTTTACGAATAAACTAGCTTATATCCCTAAATGCTGGTATGCCTACTAAACCACTATACTTACACTATTGTAGGCAAACTAGATACACGTTAAACATACTAAACTATATATATAAGTCTAGCTAAGCACCCTAATACTATATACACAAGTTACTCACAAAATCAAATGCGAATTAAATGAGGAGGATCGCTACATATTCAAAAGTATGTGAATAAGCTGGTCCCCGCGGCGCGGCTTTCGTTGGGCGCTGTAGAAATCTCGGAATTACGATTACGAAAGGTA
Organism: Norana najaformis; assembly: GCA_964023275.1. NCBI lineage: Eukaryota > Metazoa > Annelida > Clitellata > Crassiclitellata > Hormogastridae > Norana > Norana najaformis. The sequence goes on from OZ029919.1 coordinate 23,811,291, forward strand.
AAATGTAAAAATGTACATGTTTTCTTATAGCGACCCTGCTAATTTTTCAATGAATCTATCTGGTGAGATGCTTCACCACCGCTGTCCTTTCTTGAAAAGGTGCCACGCCATTTAATGTCCCGTGTACGAACCGTGCTAGCCCGAGATTCAAATCTCTGAAATATAGTAACCATCGGTATGCGAACCGGCATCCTCACGCACAGCGTCGCCTTGACGTACGCTTTAACCAATGGAGCTAACCAGGCCGGCAAGGTAAGACTTCGATGCGTTAGATCTATTAGACGTCATTGTCGCTATCAATCCAAAGATTAGATCAGTCGGGCTGGGTTGGTTGGTTGTCTCATAGCGGAGTCTTAACGAAGTCTTAGCACATGGCGCGCATAGAAGTCGTACTGCAATAATGTTTGATTTCTGTGGCACCGCATCGATCAAGTTACTTCTCTATCTATGGTTACCTCCTATGGACTGTTAGTGACAAGTAACTTTGATTATAAATAGGGCATCAAGTTAGTTGGCAGGAGACTGGTCTCTTACACCGATTAGGTTGTGGGTCTGAAACCGGTGGGAATGAGGCCAAGTAACGCTGTTTACGTGCCACATCTGCGAGGTATTATGTGCGGTAAGCTGCTGGTCAAACAAATGCAATGGGCAAGCATAACTTCGCTTACTTTACTTCAATGTGCCGCACCTGTCAGTTAACGGCGCCTATGAGTCATCTGAATGCCAGTTAGTTGACGTAGTTCGAGAGCTATATGAGCTACATCTGCAGGCAGGTAGGTGGCTTTTGATTCGTCTGTGCGGGTGATGATTAAGAGCACCTGTTTATGATATACCGCGGAAGAGATTAGGACGTTTTCGATTTTATTTGCATCGCTAATTGGCTAAATATAAGGATGGATTATGTCTCACTGCAAATGTCTGGATATGTATAGGTAGTTAGGTCCAGGGCCTGTCAGAAGGGAGTGGCAACAGGGCCATTTGGCCCAGGCCTCACATAGAGCAGACACAGAGAAGAGGCGTCAGATTTTGAAAAAATGTTTGTATGTAATAATTATTAATATTTCTCCTTTTTTGTTATAAGTCACAATTGCGATTTAGTAAGCTTATCATGTACATGCTACCCTCGTATTTGCAGTGGCCCAGGCCTGCTTCTCTGAATCTCTGAAGGGCCCTGGTTAAGTAACAGAAAGGCACATAAGTTTTATGTAGCCATCCAAGCTATGTGGACCTACATGCCCATTGTGCTGGTTTTGTGCACATGGGTTGTAATCTCCGCATTCGCTATTACACCGTAGACTTTGGCTATTAAAGTGCATGTAAGGACTAATTTTGTTGCAGTTCAAAAGTAGAGTCTGTAGGCCTAGCTAACAATGTGGTGGACATATGCTTATTTGTAAGGCAGTAGTATGACGACCTGTGGGCCTCGGATGACCTTCGAGAGCAGCCTTGTTGGATACAATAACAGCATCACATACAGACATATATTTGTAGGACTCACTTCTGTGACGCCGATGTTGCTTGTTTGGCGAAAACCACACACACTGCTGGCCTAGTTTGCTACATCGGTAAATGCGTACGCCAAGGAGCCTCTGTGCCTGCGGATCGTCCCTGTCGTGGCTTATTTCAGAGATTTAAATCTCGTGCTAGTATGGTCCGTGCACGGTAGTCTTAAGTGGCGTGGCGCCCATTCAAACGGGCATCAGTGGTGAAGGATCTCGTCTGATAAATTCATTGCAAAACTATATAAAAACCTATACATTTACATTTACAAAGGAAGGTGCTCTGACACACGCACATACACACCTACACACACACCTACACACACACCTACACACACACCCACACATGGAGAACGACCACGTAGACATTCTTGGCCAAAATGCACTGACTAACCAGATGGTGACCCGACAAAGCGTGCAGGATAGAATGCACGCGGACATAAATAGATGGTGTCTATATAAGCATGTTAGTAGGCCTGAGTGGTAGTAGTAGACGACGCATAAGAGTAATCCGTGATTCACGGACATCGTTTAGATTCCCTGAATAGTCTTCGTGTTTGAATAATTATTGTTCGGCACGGTGGTCTATCGTTAACGCGTTTGGTCAACGATCATGCGGTTGCTGTTTCGTGTAGCTCCGTGTAACGACCCAGAGCAAGTTGTTTGCACACACCGTGCCTCTGTCACCAAGCAGTAGGCTTATAATTAGGTACCGGCATAAGCTGGGAAGCAAACGGCAAGTCCTGCGATGCAGTGGCCCCGTGTCCAGGACCTTTTGGATTCGTCCATTGCCGGCTGAATGGTCTAAAAAAGGAAATGAGCGCCTCCCCACGTCTCACGTGTGGGATATGGGATACTTTTATCTGAACATCGGTCGTCTTCTGCTTAATGGGGTGACTTGTTACGTCATCCGGTCGGCATGGCCGAGGCCGAGCCACAGTAGTCACGGCCGCAACAGACATCCATTACCAAACCCCAGTTACACTTGGTGGAAAGGCCGGCGGCTGTTCCTTCCCGTATTTCGTTCCTCGTCTAACAACGGTTTGACGTCGCCACCTCTCGCACGTACTTCGTACCTCGACCCTGAGGTCCTTTTCGACTCCTCTCGCTTCCCGCGACATCACGACGCTGAACCCTACATCCGAACTTAACGATCAAACGATCGTGGTAACATTTCTATTCTACGGTTCGTTTAACTGTGTCCACCCTCACGTTTCATTTAACTGTGTCCACCCTCAACGGCCACTATCGTCCATTCGTCGCCATCCATTCGTCGCCATTTAGGTCATGACCCCTAGCGCACAACCAACTAACTTCAAAACCCTAAGCCGATCGTAGGCCTTCGTATCGCCTCGGCCACTCCGCAGCCTTCGACTACCAGTCATTAGCAGATAGAGGCCCATATGGTGCTCTATTTTAATGCAGTCTCTACTATCGATGAAGGAGCCACGCGCTAATCATTCTTTAGCTCTAGTCTCTTGTAGATTCCACGAGAACAATTTTCTGCTTCTGACTGTTGATTTTGCTTAGAAGTGAGCTTCCGATTGATACCTTGCGCATCACGAGAACGGCGCTGCACAACTGCTAGTAAAACGCACTAAGCAGGGTCCACTTAATATCGAATCAGTTGATTGACGGTGTCATGTATTTGCTCGTAACGGGTCAAGTTCACAGAAACGCATGGCTAATGTTTACGACAAAAGCGAGTTCCTTGGACTCTTTTTAAAAATAGGGCATCCTATATATAAGAGACGCGTAAACATACCGTCCATGGCTTTGAGGAGCCAATCTATTCCGAGTTATTGTGATTTACTGCGGATCCTTAAGTAGTAGCAAGACATAGCACTTGTTTTCTTGTTTTCGTTAGAAGATTTGCATTTTGCACATTTTTTGTAAAAGGATTGATGTAGGAGCATCAATTATTTGGAAATTATTTACACATTTTTTAAAAGGATTGATGTAGGAGGATCAATTATTTGGAAATTATTTGAACAGAGGGGATATGTAGGATTGCTACATATCTACGGGTAATAGTAAGAGTTCATTGACTTCTGTGGCGCGGATATTGTTGACGATATCAAGCACTGAGGCAGGATCTCCGAGGAGATCCAACAGCTTCTCCAGCAGCTCCTGATTTTTGACTGCCATTTCGACTTGAAGCTACCATCGACTGAAGCCTTGGGCATTATTATAACGGCGCTATAGAAGTCTTTAGATTAGATCTCTTCCACACACATACGCACACATGCATAACGGCCGCATAGACATTCCAGGCCAAATGCACTGACATTGTGAAACAGATGTATGACCGAAAAGAGTGGAGATCACTTCGCATCCAACGCCGCCAAATGGATAGCGTCAGGGATGATGATGATGATCATCATCATCATGATGATGACGACGACGACGATGATCATATCCTAATGTATTGAGACAAATATATGCATATATACATATGTACATATCAGCCTCATATGCTCGTATAGGCTTACATGCTACATTATATGTGTATACACTGCAATAAATCGGCAAGGTATTGTATCTCTACGTCAGCAGCGAGCATCGCGCACAAGTATATGTATTTAAGCTGTATTAGCCTACATATATGTACGTCATACATGTTTATGTGTATTGGTATATATATAAATATATATATGAACGCATGTATAAGTAGATATAATGACGGCAATAAATCGACGGTGACATTATTAAGCGGCGCAGTCGGTGCCTTGTGTAGCAGAGTCGGAGGACTAGGCTTCTTTTTCATCGCTTATCGGATCTCCCGTTTTATGATGATCTATACCTATTGTCGAGGAGGCAAGTGCCAAGAATTATCTCGTCGGCTGAAGAGGCAACGGCGGACACTAGTAGGAGGAAAGGTGGTTGATGGGGAGAGGGTGGAAATATGGGTAGAAATCGGCTAAACCGCACTGAATAGGGTAAGAGTTTCTCGCATGAATCAGTTGCCGGTAAAGGTAGGGATTTACGGAAACGATTAGACCTATACTCGATGCGATTGTTGCGCTTTGAAATGGCGTAAATCGCACGGGATATGGTAAGAGTTCCTGCACGACGAAACCAACTGTGGAGATTTCGTAATCGAAAAAAGAAACCGAAGTTACCGAACCTAGCTATCCATTAGTGCCCCAATGATTTTGTTGTTGATTGAACGCCGGCGAATGAGCTGTTTCACAAGACTTATCTTCATCGAGTTCTGAAGAAATCCGGATGTTACGAATACGAGGTTTACAGAAACACCTAGTATACTCGATGCGAATGTTCGGAATTCGACTTAATCGCGCGAAATAGGGTAAAAGTAAACGTAAATCTCCAAAATTTCCCTGCGCCCCTCAAAAGCTTCATCAGGGTGACCAGCTTCGTCACCGACGCTGTAACAAATCAAATCCGCCAAAGCCAGATTGTCGAGGTCAGTCTTCGGTATCACTGCAAGGGATTCACGAACTAAAGGTACAGCTCTACCTTTACTGAAACGAATAATCCTTGTACTCGATGCAAACGTTGCGCCTCGGCTCATCAGAGCATCCCGGGCCGTTTGTAAGCATCCTCCTTTACTTCCCTTTAGCAGCCTCTGCAACCGGCGCTGACATTTCCCCGCATCTCCCTGTAACCTAATCAGAGAAACTGGGCAACCGTTGAAGTTCTACGGGCAGCATCGCCGTGCGAGGCTGCCGCGTTACAGGCTGTTGTTGTTGATGCTGCTGCTGCTGCTGCTGCGGAAGACATCTCGCAACAGCTGTGCAGGTGTGTTAATTTAGAAGTTATTGATGACTTGCGCTTATTTTTGACGGCACTTGAAGTGGCCGCCAGCGTTATATACTGTTGCGAAGAAACAATGGAACGCCACAGCTCTCATTTTTCTTTTATTGTCGTCGCTCACTAATTATGCGGGAGAATATCGAGCTAAGAGGAGAAAAGGAACATCAGTCCCTTGAGCTTACCCAGAGAAGCAGCCACAGGTGTGAATTGTTATCGACTTGATTTTTCTTAGGCTCTGCATGTGAAGGCGGGTGGCCAGTCACCCCATCCGCCTGATTTTCCCACCGAAAGTGTACGGTCAGTGGATTCATTTTATAGCTAAGTTCGCTAGTATCAACAGTTTCATTAAATAAGCCTGCAAAACCGGTAATTATAGACCTGTATATGCGCACTGCAGATATTAACACGTATTTCTGGAGCATAGGAGATTTCGCGTATGATCATCTTAATTACAAGTCTATTTGGACCGTCAGAGCGTCTCTCGTTTAGGCCAAAATGTCAACAAAAGCTTTAAGAGGTAAATGTGCGCAAGCATAAAGAATACAAACCCGGGTTCAATAATTAAATGACGGTATTCGTTGCTAGTTCTGCTCTAACGTCAATGGAGAGCGAACAGAGCTAGGTCAGTTAGTGCTCATCTTGAAATCACTGAACTAGTTTCGTCATGTTATGCCGTTTCTTAGTTCTGCAGTTCTCGTTTCATACACGACCCTGTACATTTGGCCTTCGATTGCCCCTCTGCTGTGCAGGGACGGTTTCAGGACTTGAAGTTGGGGTGAAGTGGAGTTACCTGTAGAATATTAGTCTGATTGTTACTGCGCCACATTGTGCACGTATAGACCTATACTTTATTTCACACGAGGCATGAAGCAGAAGTCCATCAAATGGTAACAAATGACAATGGTAGTCAGAATTGGACAACCGCGGGCGATCAGTATTTGAATCAGTACATAATTGTGTGACACGGTAGCCGGTTGGTTTGATCGCTGGCCTTGCAATTCGAAGTGTGCAGGTTCGAGCCTCCACTGAATCGGTTACCCTGTAGGCATATATATATATATATATATATATATATATATATATATATATATATATATATATATATATATATATATATATATATATATATATATATATATATATATATATATATATATATATATATATATATATATATATATATATATATATATATATATATATATATATATATATATATATATATATATATATATATATATATATATATATATATATATAGGGGCTTTAATAAGTCCTTCACGCAACACTGCTTAGCGCTATGGGTTGATGTTTAGTCATTAAGTATAGAGGCGCTTAATAAATACAGAATTAATACTAACAAAACAACAACAACAACAATAAAACCTATAATTTGTGTAATAATGAGGAATCATATGTACTTCGGGTAAAAATATAATAATAGAAAACTTTTAAGCAAAGAACTCAAAAGAAGTTGCAGGCTATATTAATAATCTCCACGCTGCAAAACCGTCTAAGAATTTCCGGCATTTAGTTTCGAAAACTTTGCGTAGCCTTGGGCAATATTACAAACACTTTAAAAAACACAGATACAAATCCGCGTTTAAAAACGGGCGACTTGAACGGCATACCTAGACTTGAACGGCATACCTAGGCTTCGGTGACTCACAGTCGAAGGCCTATTCCATGCATGCATGCATGCACATACAAAGTCCCTACTTTTACGTTTAGTAGGAAATAAGCCTGCCATGATATTACCTAGCGACGCACAGAAGAACATCGAGCGTTGGACTGAACTCCATGGAGTTGCCATATCATTCTGTAACGAAGGAGTACCAGTTTTTGATATCTTTCGCCAGTAAAATGGAATCGTTATTATTGTGCTTATTGGATTATAGGCTATGCAATTATAAGCTAATCTAATCTGGAAAATTATATAGCGCAGTTATCCAACCACACAAGGGGTATCAATCGTTGATCGCTTCAAAGCAAAGCCTAAATCCATATTCACAATCTTTTGCACAGAACCAGCGGAAAGACAAGACGAGGAGGCCATGAATTATGGAAACATGCACAGAATACTGAAACATTCGAGGACCGCAGCACAACATGCTGTAAGAATCGCATGTATTTGCAGCCATAGGTTTCTTACTCTACAAGCAGCAGCTCTGTCCTATTAAGCGTGCAATGAAGATGTCAAGATACACAGCAGCTTTCAATACAAATCGGCGAATATTCTTATGTGAAGCACAACAAAGGCAGATCTTCAGGAGAGTCTTTCTTTTCTAATGGACTTCATAAAAATACGTCATCTCCACACAATCAGCGAGACTCCTATAACCCGCACTGCAAAGCGTGGAGAATTTTCTGATCATTTGGTTCTGTAGCATACGAACCGGAGACCCCTACAACCTTAGGCCTTGGCTGGAAGCCAGTACACAGCTGGACTTGTTTATCACTTCTCATGTCTACGCAGCACCGAATTAAACTGATCCCTTGCGCAAAACAATATGCTCAAATGGCCTATAAGGAAGTTATAAATCGTCTACTCATACGTATATCCACTTATCTACCTACCTACTTACTTACCTGGTTATCTATCTACCTACTACATATATGCAATGCATGCATACCTGCACACGTGCATACATACATACATATATTCATACATGCATACATACATACATACGTACGTACATACATACATACATACATAGAACTACAGGCCTGCATTAAATTGTACCTTTTGCTGCAGTCAAGGCCTACTTTAAATCCCGCCCTTTATCGTCGTACACGTTGCTCTTTCTTGTTAAATTTCTCCAAAGCGGAGACTTAAAACTGAGAACTGAAAGTCTTGTCGATATGTTTTGAAAGTAAATCTAAATATCTGTTAAACTAATCTTATAGCTTCTATGGTGCCATTATCAACGCACGAGGCTAGATTAATTTTGCTGTTATCTGACCCTAATTTCAAGAGCACGCGTTCCGTGGGCCACCTCTCCAATGAAACCGAGTATTCTCGAGACTTTACCAGACCTGGATCGATTGAAATCGCCTCAGAAGACATTTATTTTGCTTCTTCTGGTTGTAGGTTTGAACCTGTGAACTCGTCTGTCGCATGCAACCTCTAACCTTTCAACCTGATCTCAAGCCCCGGTCGGCATTAAATTCCCCGAACATCAAGCTGCCCCGGGTGATCATATCAACGGTCGCCGACTTCGCCGCAGCAGCCTACGCGGCTCGAACAGGTGTCCCATACAACTAATCCTCTCGTGGTATTGCAGGTGTACGATATATAGATGCTTACGGCGCCCCATACCGCTTTGACGTACCGCGGTAAAACTGGCAGGCTTATAAAGGTGCACATAATGGCGGAGTACCTATTCGAACAACTTAAGCTTGGGGCCTTTAGAATGCCTAAGTTACGGGACACAGGCCCATCAGCTGGTCGATAGGTCGGATTGGGTCTTCAGAAGAAGCATACATGCGGAGGCTTAGCCTACGTGTACCGAAGTTCAACGAATTATCCAAGTTGTTGAGTGAGTTTTCCAAGTGCCGACGATAAGCGGAACGCAGTAGGAACCACCGTAACGGTTCTTTGACGGCCTCCGATGGTCGAACGGCGTTAGGGCCTACATGTGGCGTCTGTACGCTCAGGGTCAAAGTGCACGAAGAGAAGAATGCGCGTTTCGATCTGTGCACCACCTACTCCTCTACGTTAGCGCCTTCCGACACGAAGTTTAACGGTTCGATACTAACTGGATTGTTTAAGCAGAAAAACTGTTGGCTCGCTGTCGCCTAAGAATTTATTTTGTCTGGCTGGATTTTCGCAGCGTCTTGTTGGAAGTCGATTTGTATAGGGTTCTTCTGGGTTCTGCAGGGAGGATAGGAGAATTTGGTGGCTGGACTGATCGCTTGCCTTGGGGATTGGTCGGTCGGTGATCGGCCCCTGATTGACGATGACAAGTCGATCCAAATGGATGGCAGCCTCAAACGGTGCATGCTATCGCTCATGAACCTACCAAAGTACGCGAGCTTGCAGTCACGCTCTGCCGACCCGTTTGCGTGTCGTAATTCGATAGTTCCGCGACACTGCACCGATCCAGTCGACGCCAACTTGTTCCAGATCATCGTGAGCAACAACAACAATAACAATTTCAGCAGCAAAAACAATAGCAATAGTTGCAGGATAGCTGGAGCCGGATTCGAGAAAAACAAGGAGGCGGGGTGTTTGACGAGCCATAGCGGGAAATCAGCGGAGCGTGGCCTCGTCGCTAGGGGGCCTGCGGCGGCGGAGGAGGGGTCGGTGGACAGAGGCGGTAAGCCTGAGGTGGTCAAGCGTGACGGTGGCGGCTGTACGGAAGGTGCAGCGGTCTCGATGAATGCGTTTCGCAACAGCAGCTTTCGCTGGTTGCTACCCCGGGCTCCGCAGCCGCATCGTCGACTCGTCCACAAGAGTGGCGAGTGCAACATCTCCCGCGTGAACATCGACAAGCGTGGCCGTCGCTACTTGGCCGACATCTTCACGACCCTCGTCGACATCAAGTGGCGCTGGAACCTGCTAATCTTCGCTCTAGCTTTCACGCTCAGCTGGGTCTTCTTCGCCTTTGTCTGGTGGCTCCTCTGCTACGCGCACGGCGACATGGCTCATCGCCACGACCCCGACTGGAAACCGTGCGTCGCCGAGGTATACGACTTCCCGACGGCCCTGCTTTTCTCCATCGAGACGCAGCAGACGATCGGTTACGGCTTCCGGTGCACAAGTCCCGAGTGCCCTGTAGCAATCATCGTCATGATGATCCAGTCGTGCTTCGGGATCATCATCCAGGCGCTCATGACGGGACTCGTCTTCGCCAAGATATCGCGCCCGAAGAAGCGCGCGCAGACGCTGATGTTCAGCAAGTGCGCGCTCGTCTGCCAGCGCGACGACGAACTCTGCTTCCTGTTTCGGGTCGGAGACATGCGCAAATCGCACATCGTCGAAGCTCAGGTGCGCGCCATCATGATCAGCAAACGGGTGACGCGGGAGGGCGAGGTGCTTGCTCTCTACCAACGCGACCTCCATCTGGGTGAGGAGGACTCGGAGGGCAGACTGTTCCTTGTCTGGCCGGTCATCGTGGAGCACCGCATCACGCCCGACAGTCCCCTGTGGGACCTGTCGGCTGAGGACCTCGCCCGGCGCCACTTCGAGATCTTGGTCATTCTCGAAGGCATCGTCGAGTCGACCGGGATGACGACGCAGGCGCGCACGTCCTACCTGCCGAACGAGATCCTTTGGGGCCACCGTTTCGAACGCCTCGTCAGCTACCAACGAGACGACGGCCAGTACCTGATCGACTATTCCAGCTTCAACCGCACCTTCCCCGTCGAGATGTCGCCAACCAGCGCCAAGGACCGCGCTGCTGCGGCCGAGGCTGCCCTGCTGGACAAGCAGGGAAAGAGCAGCGACGACGCGCCTGCGGTGGCGGATGAGGACTCACCCGCAAGTGCCGACGAAGGACTCCCGCTGAGGGGGCTGGGTAGGAAGTGGCGGGAACGAAGTGCAGAGATGACAGCAGCAGCGCACAATGGCAGTAGCAGCAGCAACAACAATCGGTCGAGGACTAGCCCAGGAGTCGAAGATGCGCTTGAAGCGTTGGAGGTGGAAAACGAAATTCGGCTCAATTCCGAAGTGGTCAGCAGGATTTCCGTCGAACAGCAGAACGACCCTGATCAGTGCAACTGATTCACGTGTGGGAATTCACGCTCGAGGATTCACTCCATGCATCGATGTTGAGAGGCGACTCATCTGCAGTAGCAGGAGCCAAAGCATCCCAAGTCTTGTTACACTAGTCACCGTAGCAAACGCATAGCAGCTGTAGTCCCCTGTTACGACAAACTGGTAGCAACGTTTTATAAAATTGCTCAGTTTTTTGGGGAAGGCAATTTTTGACGTGTATTTCTTGACGGATTTATCAGGATTTTTCTTTTCGACGAGGAAAGGAGTCCGTTACAAAGATGTGAGTGTCTGACGTTCACGGTCATGCATAACGTAAATGCATTTACATGTACTCCATTTTCCATCATCTGCGATACGCTGGCGCCATTTATCCCGAAATAGGCAAGTGCGCATAGGTTATCGTTCCATTGCCGTAGCTGCCCTGCCACTCTGGAATAAACCCCCCCCCAGAACTGCGACAGTTATCTGACCTATCATACAAACTCACCTATGCTCCAAAACTGAAAACATTTCTCTTTCACAGCTCCTATCCTGATACCCCATCTTCCTCTTATCCCTCTTTCTGCTCCAATCCCAAACTTCACCCACCGTAGATGCCACACTCTCTCTGCCTGACTCTTGGTTCTTGACCTGCAACCGAACATTTTTGCCTATCGATTTTCTTTTGACTAAGCGCCTGTGAATAAGCTGGCCCTGTGATGTGGCTTTCGTTGTGCGCTGTAGAAATCTCGGGATTATGATTACGATTATACACTCGGAACCTCTTTGATAACTGTCCTTGGGGCATTTCAAGAACCGCCTTATAATGAAGTTGTGCTAACATGAAGTCGTTTCCTAATGCTGAGTGATATTTTGATGCATTTACCTGACCATGTTATAGCAGAAGTCGTGCTATAATGAAGCGCGTAATAAGGAGGGTCTGGTGTACCTTCTTATGCGCATGTAAATAGACTCTGAAATCGTCCGCGGCCTGGGCTTAAAACCCGGTATGTCATGTGATAGCGACAGTCCTTTGTTGAAAAGGAAGGTCGTCCTGTTGAAGCTGATAAACTGCAATTTGTTGTCATGTCATACTTGAACATAAATTCCTGGGCCACGACCCTGCAGAGGACTACTGTGATAGGTACTGACGAAGTACTTAGTACTTCCTGTGCAGATCTGCACATCGGGCATCGCGGGAACTCCACTCATTCATCCCACGACATCTCCAGACTTCTCACATTATCACAGGGCGACGCAGACCAAATAATTCATAGTATTTTTATGGCGAAGTTATTGCTGAAGGTATTTAAACATCCGGTTTACAACCATTCAACTAAATATACTAGCCAAGTTGGCCGAAATGGGAAAATGACTGTGAACCACGTAGTACTTTCTGTGCAGGTCTATCGGGCAACGTAGCTTCTCCGCTCATATCTGTGTCGCCTTCATTGCTTCGTCCTACAACATATTCTCAGATGTTTAAGATAATCTATTATGGTACCGGCAAGTTCTTTGTTGATCTTTCTCGCCTTCTCCCTCTTCTATGGGGTCAGTAGGTGGCGCGTAATAAATTTTCTTAGCCTTGTGTTAATGAATAAACGGATCTAACTCTGTATCGTCCGTAGCATGTCTCTGTCTCAGCGCACTGACCCTCTGGGTATCGAAGTGATTGCGGCTTGGTTTTGGTGCGCCATCGGTTGATGCCTATTAGACACCGGCGCTATAGAAGTTTCTAATTCACAATATTTATATATATATATAGCAAATATTTATATATTATATATAGAAGTGTATATGCTTGCGATCTATACACAGATCTATCAATCCTTTTTAGGTATAATTTTTTCAGTTTGGGTTTCACATATTGCACTACTATTTCAGTTATCTTCGTGGGGTATGATGCAGTTTTATTCTGATTAAAATTTCACCTGTTACTAAGGCTATTCGAAGTGTTAGTTTACTAACTGACTGTTATACTAAAAAGCTAGTCAAAATTTTTCGACATAAAGCACAATATTTCTTACCAGCCCACCTTCCGACCGTCAATATCTTATGCACCATTCTCAACTCCCTACCGTCAACTGCATTATAAACATGTCCCTCTTTGGCATCTCAATGGTTATCTTGGCTTGACACACTCTGTTGTGGATGACGTATATACATCGGAACCTCTTTTTCGCCACTGTCTTTGGGGACCACATCAAGGACCGATTTATAATGAGGTTGTGTTATAAAGCTGAACTAAATTTGGGATCCATATACACGACTGTGTTATATCAGAATTCGTGTTATAATGAAGCGTGGTAAAAAGGAGTGTCTGGTGTATTTAAGATGAAACAATTTCTTCAAACGCGCATCATTCTAAAGTCATTTAATTTCATCGTATCTATCTGTATCTAATCTAATCTATCAAATCAAATCTAATCAAATCAGATCTAAAGATTTCGCCGTTATCATAATGCCCGAGGCACCAGTCGATGGTCGCTTCAAGTCTAAATTGCAATCCAAAATCATTATCCGTTGGAGCTGGTATCTGTGTATTGTTGGATTACATGGCCTCATCTTTGGAAGCCTACTAGGTTTGGAAGCCTACTAGGTTTGGAAGCCTACTAGGTTTGGAAGCCTACTAAGCTCGCAAACATTAGAAACGTAAGAAAATTAGCAGAATTTGATATGTTTTGACAATTTCTATAGCGCATTTGAGGGCTGTCTCAGAGGCGCTCATGGCTAACCTAAAATTACTTGTGTTGAAGTTATGTAAGAACGACAAGTTCATTTGTAATCTAATGATACTGGCGTAGCTGGAGAAGGTCCCTACTTGCAGTCTCTCGCAGACACGCAGAGACCGATCAACTTGTTTGATGCGGTATTTATTATTCCTAGCTGTTAGTAATAAACTATGGGAAGGCAGTTAGCTGGTTATTGGCCAGTGACATCTTCCAACTGAAGCTCTGCAAATGTAATAATAAAAAGATTTGACAACAGGGCGGGTCTTTCTCTGCAGTCTTGTGTCTGGCTCCGTCTTTGCACTGCTTGCCAATGATCAGAATTCAGTCGATGAGCTGATAGCAGCAGCATTTATATATTTAGCGGGAAGGCCGTCAGCCGAGCCGTGGCCCCCAGTCGATGGGTAATTAATATTTGTCATGTACATCCATCCATATTGATGTAATTTTTTTATTTTGGGTTTCAATGTTTAACTTATTGTGCGCAATTTCTTCTATCTTCCGTAGCGTTAAGTGCACTGCAGTTTTTTTCTTATTAAAGCTTAACGGGTTTTTTTTCTGAAGATATTCGATGTGGTATTGTGGCAGGCTAGCGTGTTAAAATAGGCCATTATTGTACCGGGACTTTTAAAGTTGAGTTCAGTTAGCGACAACTTAAACCATGGCACAATGGACCAATTGGATAAGGTTACTTGATATCCTGCTATTGATGCGAACAAAGATAAAGCAGCGTGTAAGATGATAACAATAATTTTTTATATAATGCAGGAAGGCAGTTAACTGTGCCGTGGTCATCAACCGCCGGATAATTAATACATTTATTTTCACAAAATTTATCCTACCATGTTTCCAGATGTGTCAACATTTTCATGCAGACTTGTGCAATGCACTTCATTAAGAAACTAGATTACATGTTACCTTGCAAACGTGCTTGTGTATTTGAATTTGAGAGCTCGCTCAGGAATTACTATGCCACCCTTCCTTCCGTTGCATACGCCTTCGTGTAACACCTATAGTTAACGTCTTCCCCCCCCCCCCCCCAACTGTCTACCGACCTCTGCTTAAATAGCAGGCCTATCTTTCCCGACAGAGTTGACTGTATATTTGATGACCCATATCTTGATAAAGACCCATCGAAAGGAATGTATCGGATTTCAACTGGGCTCAAATAACATAGCATAACTAGGGTTTTAATTGGTTCAGAAGACAAGTTATCTGTGTTACAACCACTGTAAATTAACGGGTAATGCTCAACAGCCAATCATTTATAGCTTCTTCTTAAAAACTGTGAAAGTATTATCATTCAGACTGTTCCACAAGTGTACAACTCTACCGCTAAAGAATTTCTGCCCTAATGTTCCCTTAAGTTTCTTGAATAATGTATGTCTGTGGCCTCGAGTCGCCTTGTTCGATGCTAATTCAAAGAACCATTCCCACTTCACTACCTCCTTTCAAGTGATGATCTGACAAGCTTCAGTTATCTCACAAGCTTAAGTTATCTTTTCTATCTCTCTGCCTGACTCTTGGATCTTGACGTGGAACCGAACACTTTTGTCTATCGATTTTGTTTTAACTGAGCGTCTGTGAATAAGCTGGTCGCCGTAACGTGGCTTTCTTTTGGCGCTGTAGAAATCTCGTGATTACGATTCCTCTGCTCCTCCTTCTCGGTAATGCTGTTGGTCCACACCTTTTCAAAGATTCTTCATTGCACAGAACCTTGCAAACCAAAATCATTTTGGTAGCTCTCTTTTGCACTTTCTCCAGTTGTTCCATATCATGTTTCAGATATGGATTCCATAGCTGGATACAATATTCCAACTGCGGCCTCACCAATGGTTGTACAGCCTTAGTATTGTACCGTTGTCTCTGATAACTATTGTCTATTTGATCATATCTGAGGTCAAGTTAGCCTGTTTGCTGTTTCAGAGCATTGCCTTGAAGGTTTTGCACTCTTACATATAATCGTATCCAGGTCCCTTTCTTCCTCACTAACGCTCAAACCGTTGCTCCCCATGTCATGCGAAAACTGTTTCTCTTTCCCATATGCATCACCGAACATTTTTCCAACTTAAAAAGCATCTGCCGGTGTTGTGACCGTTCGTATATTTCTTCTTAGATTCGTTCACAGTGTCTTCATCAACCACTTCTCTACATAGTATTGTATCATTCGCAAACTTAGAAATTTTGAGTAAAGTTCCATCATCTATGTCGTTAATAAAAATTATGATCAGTGATGGCCCAAGCACTGATCCTCGTGGCACTCCGCTTATCACTCTTGTCTAGCCAGAATATTTGTCTCTTATGTCCACCTTTTGCTCCTATCAGATACCTAGCTTTGAATCCATGCTACCACCTGCTCACTAATCCCAATCGCTTGCGACTTTTTGGCCAGTCTTACATGAGGTACTTTACCAAATGCCTCAAGTCTGCAGAATGTAAACTGCATCTACAGGTTTTCCCTCATCTATCCTTTTATAAACCTGCTCAAAGAACTCCAACAGATTTGTCAAATATGAACGACCTCTTGTAAATCGATGTTGACTACCTACCATCTGCTACATCACAGGCCTACTCATTCAAATGCTCCTCAATGTTACATTTAACAATTCTCCCCATAACCTTGCACTCAACACTGGTTAAACTTATTGGTCGATAGTCACATGGTTCACTTCTGCTTCTCCAACGGATTACGATTTTTGACCAGCGTTTCACTTGAAGCGATCATCGATTGATGCCTCCGCATTGTAATACCGGCGCTGTATAAATCACTAGATTAGAATAGACCCTATCTAGGGCGAATCTCGAGGGTCCTTAAATGTGATCTGGCGTCAAACACATAGGTCTGAGTTTATACCTTTTACATAGCTAGGATTTTTCCAAATACAGTATGGAACTATTGTTGCTCAAAATCTATAAATGGCTCAGGCCTGTCATAACCAGAAAGTGACTGGCTATATTTTTATTTGATTTAGACTAAAACTGTTTTGCCTACTTTGCCGTACGTCGATGCGTCGACATTTAATTGGAAAATGTTTTAATTATTTTGGCTTTGGCATAATTCGCGGAGCTTTTGATTGCGGGGTCTGTGAAGACCTTAACCGGCGCTCATCCAATAAATTTAGCGAAGCAGAGGCTAAACCTTAATCACGTAACTATAAAGGCTTGATTATTATAAAAGACTTTACGCTATATTGACTCTGACTATTGGAATTTCTTGATACTGATGATCCAGATTGCTGCGTTAGATCAAGTAGGGCATTTAATTTATGGAAGCAAGTGATCTAAAAACCATACAAGCTATATCTCTGTTTCATCTAATTGTTAATAGTTAACACTTTCTTCTATTGTTGTTCATATTATTCATTAGTTTTCTGAAATTTTAAATAACAGGACGTCTAAACAAGGGAAGAACAACAATGCTTCATGCGATAGGCCTATAGAAATTTCAGGCGGTAGGAAAATCGATTGTAGACCGCAAAGAAAAATTAGTTTGTAACATTTGAAAAAGGCGAGTTGCGTGTATATCTTATTGATACCAGTGGATAAAGTTGACATAAGTTATAAAAGAGACCCGTTTTAGACCTTTAAATATGAATTAAAAAGTGCGTGAAGACTTCGGGTCGGAAGCACCTCTGTTGAGTTTATCCTGTAAGAGGCGCTTTATAAATCTCAAATTACAATTACAATTACAAAAGGCTGTCAGAAATTTAGACGGCAGAGAACGGCCGTTCAAAATTCCGATGACTAAATAGATCAATACTTTTCCGTGAGCGAATGGAAATGCTTGATTGTTGATTAACCTAATTGGGGAGTGGGGGAGGCGCCCTTGAAGTAACAGAAGTTTTGTTGTTCCTATTTTCTGTCTGCTGTGTCATACTAGCTACGTACGAACAGTCAGTTTGTTATCTGCCTAAAGGTTTTGGAGACTTTCGAAGTTTGTGCGCTGAAATAATTATTAGCATATTTATTTATATGACTGCTCAATTTTTACTAAATATGTTCTAGAATTTTACTTAATTGGTTTTATTGTCACTTGAAAGGTTTACATCTGCAGTGGCGAATTCAGAGGGGCGAAGCGGACGGACATCTCAAACTTGGCGTACATATAAGCCTACTTTTCCTAGTTCTTTTCCTCATTACGCTCAATAGGCCCTACATCAACATTGGGTCTACTTCGCCCCCTAAATTCAGCTTCTGTATTTGCCACTTTTGAGAATGTAAAATTCCACGACAGATAGGCTAAATCTCTTTCTGTCAAACTGGAGATAAAACCTCAAGTAGCTCTAAGCTTGGAGAGATCTCAAATCCCCATCAGCGCAGTTGCATTTAAACTCGATGAACTCCAAACGTCTTTCAAATGCTGTTATAGTGCATATATATACGACACAGGAATGTCATTTCAGATGATAGAAGCATCCAATGTTAGAGTGGGTTGGAGTTGAAAAATTTGAAAATGACATTTCAAGAAAGGGTTAATTTTCTGCAGACTTGAAAACCTTATTGTTGGATCGTTTTGTTTTGTACGTATATTTCGAGACAGGGTTAATTCTGCAGACTTGAAAACCTTATTGTTGGATCGTTTTCTTTTGTACGTGTATTTGTTTTGTGTAAATAAAAGGGATTGTAGCAAAAGCATCTGAAAAAGCTCATTATCGAGTTTTCTCTTCAGTCACTCATTTAAAGAGTCTAGAAATTATTCAGCCTGTACAACATCCATACGTTATTGTATTTAACTCAAAATCCAAAATTTCAAGTAAAATTATAAATTAATGTGAAGATTATCCCTTTCGTCATTCGCTCTAACTATTACACCTCAGGTATTCCATTCAAAACTGGTCTCACCTTTTCAAGAACCCACCTTGATCAGTCTTCCCATTTCTGTCAGCTTAAACACAACCCACCCTAGCCTCCTCTCCCTTTCTCTCTCTGGTCTCCTGGCAACCGGACTTGGTTCTTGACATGGAATTTTGGGAAAATCCCACAGACTTGAAGCAGCGCTCGAAAATAAGCTGGTGCCCTGCGCTTAGCTTTTATGTAGCGTTTTAGAATTTCGGGTTTACTATTATGATTTCGAGGAAAATAAGGCGAGCAAAAGGAGAGCTGTGAAAGGGAAGTTGAGGATTAGAATAGAAAAGGAGAATTATGAATGTGATATTAAACGAAAAATGAGAAAAAGAAAATCAGAGACTGAATCTGGAAGACCATGTTGTTAATTATCATATCCCACACATAAAACCACAAAAGGTATACGGTTGGAGCTAATACATGTTTTGCAGTCAATACTGGTCTCTCATTATAATCGTAATCCATGAATTTCTTCAGCAACCAAAAAAGCTAACACACGGAAACCATCTTATTCACTGGCGCTCAGTGATATCAAAATCGGTGAAGCAGGTAACATCAGTTTAAGTTCCGGTTCGATATCCAGAGGTCAGACAGGTAGACAACAAACGGCTACGGTGGTTAATGCTTGGGATTAGAGCGGCGTGAAAGACACGGACAAAAAAGAGGAGGAGGTATCAGGCTATCCTGTACCTCTAGTGGTATCTCTCATGTCACGGCTGGTTTTTCATGTGTCGTTCCAGATTCTGGTGGACTGAGCGAGAAGGAAAAAGTAAGGCGACTGTTTTCAGAAGAGAGATACACACGAGGCCAATTTACAAAGAGGTTAAAAGTCAAAGTTAAAGGCCAAACGGCTATTTGGTACTAAAACAGGATTAAGCGGACTTACTACGTCAATAGGCGAAGAACCAATAGGCAGCCAGTAGTTTCCCTTGCTGTGCCGAGATTTTCGCAGCCTTGCTGGGTGAGGTCAGGTTTCGGATCTGATAAAATCTGTACGATTTGATTTTGTTTTGGTCGTCCAATTACGAGACACGCTGAAAAGAAATATTGCAGACCATTTGCAACCAAATGAAGCTCCCAAGCTGTAGGCATACGTGCTGAATTACCCAAGTTAGGCCTTATTAAAGCATCACCTGAAAGCCTTTGCTCCTGTATGAGGCAAGCAACCTAAAGCATCCCTTATTAGCTAATTAGGATAATTATCCGAATATCTCTGCGCCTGACAAATAACAAAGTTAGGCCTTATTAAAACATCACCTGAAAGCTTTTGCTCCTGCATGAGGCAAGCAACCTAAAGCATCCCGTATTAGCTAATTAGGATAATTATCCGAATATCTCTGCGCCTGACAAATAACAAAGTTAGGCCTTATTAAAACATCGCCTGAAAGCCTTTGCTCCTGTATGAGGCAAGCAACCTAAAGCATCCCTTATTAGCTAATTAGGATAATTATCCGAATATCTCTGCGCCTGACAAATAACAAAGTTAGGCCTTATTAAAACATCGCCTGAAAGCCTTTGCTCCTGCATGAGGCAAGCAACCTAAACATCCCTTATTAGCTAATTAGGATAATTATCCGAATATCTCTGCCGCCTGACAAATAACAAAGGTTAGGCCTTATTAAAACATCGCCTGAAAGCCTTTGCTCCTGTATGAGGCAAGCAACCTAAAGCATCCCTTATTAGCTTAATTAGGATAATTATCCGAATATCTCTGCGCCTGACAAATAACAAGTTAGGCCTTATTAAAACATCGCCTGAAAGCCTTTGCTCCTGCATGAGGCAAGCAACCTAAACATCCCTTATTAGCTAATTAGGATAATTATCCGAATATCTCTGCGCCTGACAAATAACAAAGTTAGGCCTTATTAAAACATCGCCTGAAAGCCTTTGCTCCTGTATGGGGCAAGCAACCTAAAGCATCCCTTATTAGCTAATTAGGATAATTATCCGAATATCTCTGCGCCTGACAAATAACAAAGTTAGGCCTTATTAAAAACATCGCCTGAAAGCCTTTGCTCCTGTATGAGGCAAGCATCCTAAATATCCCTTATTAGCTAATTAGGATAATTATCCGAATATCTCTGCGCCTGACAAAACAACACAGTTAGGCCTTATTAAAACATCGCCTGAAAGCCTTTGCTCCTGTATGAGGCAAGCAACCTAAAGCATCCCTTATTAGCTAATTAGGATAATTATCCGAATATCTCTGCGCCTGACAAATAACAAAGTTAGGCCTTATTAAAACATCGCCTGAAAGCCTTTGCTCCTGCATGAGGCAAGCAACCTAAAGCATCCCTTATTAGCTACTTAGGATAATTATCCGAATATCTCTGCGCCTGACAAAATTAACAAAGTTAGGCCTTATTAAAACATCGCCTGAAAGCCTTTGCTCCTGTATGAGGCAAGCAACCTAAACATCCCTTATTAGCTAATTAGGATAATTATCCGAATATCTCTGCGCCTGACAAATAACACAGTTAGGCCTTATTAAAACATCGCCTGAAAGCCTTTGCTCCTGTATGAGGCAAGCAACCTAAAGCATCCCTTATTAGCTAATTAGGATAATTATCCGAATATCTCTGCGCCTGACAAATAACAAAGTTAGGCCTTATTAAAACATCGCCTGAAAGCCTTTGCTCCTGCATGAGGCAAGCAACCTAAACATCCCTTATTAGCTAATTAGGATAATTATCCGAATATCTCTGCGCCTGACAAATAACAAAGTTAGGCCTTATTAAAACATCGCCTGAAAGCCTTTGCTCCTGTATGAGGCAAGCAACCTAAAGCATCCCTTATTAGCTAATTAGGATAATTATCCGAATATCTCTGCGCCTGACAAATAACAAAGTTAGGCCTTATTAAAACATCGCCTGAAAGCCTTTGCTCCTGCATGAGCAAGCAACCTAAACATCCCTTATTAGCTAATTAGGATAATTATCCGAATATCTCTGCGCCTGACAAATAACAAAGTTAGGCCTTATTAAAACATCGCCTGAAAGCCTTTGCTCCTGTATGGGGCAAGCAACCTAAAGCATCCCTTATTAGCTAATTAGGATAATTATCCGAATATCTCTGCGCCTGACAAATAACAAAGTTAGGCCTTATTAAAACATCGCCTGAAAGCCTTTGCTCCTGTATGAGGCAAGCATCCTAAATATCCCTTATTAGCTAATTAGGATAATTATCCGAATATCTCTGCGCCTGACAAACAACACAGTTAGGCCTTATTAAAACATCGCCTGAAAGCCTTTGCTCCTGTATGAGGCAAGCAACCTAAAGCATCCCTTATTAGCTAATTAGGATAATTATCCGAATATCTCTGCGCCTGACAAATAACAAAGTTAGGCCTTATTAAAACATCGCCTGAAAGCCTTTGCTCCTGCATGAGGCAAGCAACCTAAAGCATCCCTTATTAGCTAATTAGGATAATTATCCGAATATCTCTGCGCCTGACAAATAACAAAGTTAGGCCTTATTAAAACATCGCCTGAAAGCCTTTGCTCCTGTATGAGGCAAGCAACCTAAACATCCCTTATTAGCTAATTAGGATAATTATCCGAATATCTCTGCGCCTGACAAATAACACAGTTAGGCCTTATTAAAACATCGCCTGAAAGCCTTTGCTCCTGTATGAGGCAAGCAACCTAAACATCCCTTATTAGCTAATTAGGATAATTATCCGAATATCTCTGCACCTGACAAATAACAAAGTTAGGCCTTATTAAAACATCGCCTGAAAGTCTTTGCTCCTGCAGTTCGTAGTAGGCCTAATCTCTAAACGACAGAGCTTATTAATCTGGACATCTGTAGCTGTGTATCGTTATAACAATGTCATATGAACAAAACATAGGATTTCATGGCGCTCTGCATTCGTAGGCGTGTATAATATGGCCAGATTATCTCAGCTAACGTTTCTTTTTGGCAAATACTCCGCCGACCTGTTAATGTTGGCGGTTCATTCGTGAGATGTATGACAGAGGCAACATGTTTATCATTAGGTGAGCTATTGATAAGCTTACTTACGAGCTGCAACCGAAGCCGAGATTATACGAGCGATAACAGATAGGCCATGGCCTATATGAAAGCTATATGCCTATGCTATGGCAGATAGATGTGCAAATGCTTTGAGATACAGCTTTCTACCTGGTTTTCGCAAGTCACCGTCTGCATAATATATCCGAGCATCGATCGAATGGCAGTGGCTGTTGTGGAGAGAGGAATATCTGTGGCGAAAGCAGTGGTACTCAAAGGGTAAACTCAGTGGGCTACTGTTTAACTAACTACATTTGCTACACTACTATAATTGCTTGATCTAGGAATAACTTTTGAAATAACTGGAGGGATAAAAGAATTATGATGGATGGATCGGTAGATGGATGAAATGACTGATGGACAAGTATGGATGAGTGGGTATGCCTGGATGGATAAGGATGGATAGATAACTGTATAACGGATGAATGGATTTGTAGATAGAAGGCTTGATGCTTGGATGCGGAGACCGATAGATGTGTGGTTGGCTGGGTATGGATGGCTGGGTAGGGATGGTTGGATGGATATATGAATGGGTATGGATTGATGGATGAATGAGTGGAAGGATGAATGAATGGATCGCTGAATGGGTATGGATTGGTGGATGAGCGGATAGATGAATGGATGGATTGATAGACGGGTACTGTGTGATGGATGAATGAATGGATGAATGAATATGCTTAGATGGATGGGTACGGATCGACGGATGGATAGATGGCGGGATGGAAAGACTGGGGAGGCAAAAAAAACGAAAGCTGAACATTAATCTAGACACAAATCACCGAGAATTATTTTATTATTCATGCATTTATTAGGCGCCAATATCTAATGACTTAGCATCAATCGATGGCGCCGAGCAATTGCGAGTCAAGGACTGGCTCTGGGTCCCCAAACAGAGGAGGCTCGAACCCGTACTCTCCGCGTTACAAGCCAAGCGGTCTATCCAATATAGAAATGATCGCGAAGGAAGGACACCGAAGATATCAGTGGCCACTGACCGCTATACAATGTCCTTACCAAACTCGATAGTTATCTGAAAATTTATATAGCACCTTCACAGAACTTCTCGAGGGCACTCAGTCTGCAGGGCATGAGTTTAAAGGATGAGCGATAGTAGAGGGCACAGCACTACTAACTTAGTAGGGTAAGAATGAGATCGAGTTGAAAGGATCTGTTCCACGTATAGGCCTACTTTGAACGTCGTCGGACTGTCGGAAAACACGTGAAACAGGTCCACGGTACATGTTAGACGCAACTGAAGACCAGCACCTGAAGGAAGACTACAGGAGAACTGAGAACTAAGATGCTGGACCGAATTGTGGACAGAAGGAGATGAACTGGACTCCAGCGAGTTAAACGAAGGCAAAGCAAATAACTGAGAAGAGGTGTCGTTGGATTTCTGGACCTGGCAAAAAGGGCAGAACCTCGAAAGGAATTAGTAAACCTGGCAATACGATGACAGATAAGGCCTAAGTCATATTCATGTGTGCCCGACATGTATGCATACATGTGGTATATCCACCTCCAGTGATGGAGAAAATACATTTTAAAAGGAATTTGAGTAAAAGTATAAATACTTAATCACAAAAGTATCTAAAATACAAGTATAAATGCTTTTTTGTACAAGTATTTTAAATTCAAGTAAAAATACTTGTTTTGAAAAAGTATTTTAAATACTAAATACAAAATACTTTGAGTCAAAGCTTATCTGTAATAATATAGTCATATCAAATCGACACTACTTTTAATACTGAATTCTGAACAGCAGCAAAACCGATTTTCCAGTCCAGCATTCTTTACTGGGCACTTAGGTATTGGCCTTAACAAGGAGTAGTTGCTCAAAATGTTTGTCATTTAAGCGATTTCGTCTTGGTAATAAAATGAGAGTTCCTCTGGAGAACAATCTCTCGACTGGTGCCGAGGATGGCACCGTAGCATTCAGCTTCCGGAAAAGGAGCTTCACTGTTGGAAACGCATGGAGACATACAGTGACATTGAGCAAGGATCACACAGATATCTTAGGTTAGGCACTCCACTGTTACCTTAATACAAAACAATGCAACACAAATTTTTTAAATGTGCAAGAACACAAAATATTGAAACATTCCAAAATGCCAAGAACGCTATAAATGAAAGTTCAGTATTGGAAATGAAAGATGGTAATGGTGACTTAGCCAGCACTTTGTGAGGTACTTTCATGTACTATTTTCCAGATACAGTGCAGTTCGTTTAAGACGAAAGACAGGGTACCAGTATAAACATTTCGTCTTAACCGAATTTCGTATTAACCATTAGGCAATAGTAAGCACAACATGCCAGCCAGAAACGTGTTATGGCTGCATGTCTTACCATGCGGCAGCAAATTAATAGGCCTATTACACAGTTAAGTTTATTCCACTATCAGCAAGAACTTAAAATACAGGTAGAATAAACTCATATGTACTGTAATATTACATGTGACAGGCTACAGCTGTTAACTATAATTGTAAAAAAAGTGATAGGCCTACCTCAGCTTTTTCGAATTCTTCGTTATTTAGCGCATAGTGTATTTAGAATGAAAGTTTATAATTATATGTATCATATAATGTACAGCTACAAACTAATCGGCCGTATTTTACTTTGCGTAGAAAAAATCCGTTATTTTTCTTTGCACTGCCCCCGAGATAATGTTCTGTTCAATAAAATGTTCCATTTCATCCACGGAGTTATACATCTGCTCCCCGTCTGGCTGAGCCTCCAAAAAGCGCCGAACAGTTATAAGAGCCGCCCGAACATCAGCAGCATTTGGTATTGGCGTCGCATCATCATCGACTTCATCGTTACCGTCATTTTCAGTCGCTTCGCTCTCAACTGGCCTAACAGACTGCGCAATGTCACGATCTGTTTAAACCGGAGTTGTAGCAATGTCACTGTCGACTGCAATGTAGTCAGCGACAGTGACGTCTGATGGCAATTCCAATATGACCGACATGCGTTCGAATATATTTCCAAAATCACGTTCGGCAACTGGATCCGCAGGCGTGTCCGAATTGTCCGATGTAACCACGCTAGTGGTGTGTGGCAGCGTAAATCGTGCATGACGAAAGCAGTTTACAATCGTTTGTGCAGTTACAGCATTCCAGGCCGCTCGCAACAGGTGCAGCGCGTCCAAAACTGAAAGCGAGCCAAATTCTTCTTTGGCTTCGATACTTGCCAAGTACTTTTGCAGCAAGAACTTGCGATACCAAAATTTCAGACACTGGATAATGCCCTGGTCGCATGGCTGCAAAACGCTGGTAGTGTTCGGTGGAAGAAAAATCAGCTTTATAGCTTTTAGGTTATCCATCTCTGGATGGGCAGGGCAGTTGTCGACAATCATGGCAACTTTACGCTTTTCACGTGAAAAGCGTTTATCCAAGGCCTTCAGCCAGTCGCAGAAAATCGCCGACGTCATCCAAGCCTTTTTATTTGCCGTGTAGTGAACTGGCAATTTTTTGACATTTTTGAAACATCGAGGATTTTGAAATTTGCCGATAACAAACATCGGCAATTTCTCTGACCCATCCATATTACAAGCCACCATCAACGTTACACGCTCTTTCGACTTTTTCCCGCCAGAACATTGGTCGCCTTTGAAAGCCAATGTTTTATCTGGAAGGCATCGATAGAACAGTCCAGTTTCGTCGGCATTAAAAACATCTTTGGCTTCGTAGTTTTATAAAATTGTTGGCAAAGTCAGGGTTAGCTATTCCGACGTCATGTCATTGGAGAACTGACTAGCCTCGCCACAATTTTTTTAAAACAATGCCATTTCTTACCTTGAACCGTTCCAGCCAGCCAGGATTAGATTTGAAGACAATCCCCAACTCAATGGCAAGTGCATCTGCCTTTGCCATCAAAACGGGGCCAGATATTGGAGCATTCTGTCCCCTTGCCTGCTTAAACCAAAGGAGAAGCGCGGCGTCTAAATCCACATGTTTTGCAGTGCGTAGTCGTTTTCTTTCTGGTTCGAATTTGCTTCGCTCAAATGCAATGTTATTTTTTCTCGATTTTTTAAAATGGTTGACACAGCCGAATTTGGAATACCAAACTTTTTGCAAATTTCTGTCTTTGACTCGTTACCTGAATCAACAGCTTCAAGCAGTTGCAGTTTAACGGTCAGAGACACAGCATTCTTCTTATGAACTTTAGCGGCCATTTTTAAACGCTAGTCTCAGTAAACCACTACTCTGTATCACAATGAAGCAGCAAGTGGGGGGTATTTTAAGGTTTAAGGAAGGGCTAACGCCGATACATTCCATTACGACGCTACATTCGGCAGCAAATCCAAACCGGTATCGGACAGAGGTGGGCGCCACAGACAGCGAGAAGCCTTTGAACAAGGGTATGTGTTGATTGATTTGGGGCGGATGCCTCTCTATTTTGCAAAGCGCTTAGGAGATTTTGACTATTGACCAATGACTTCTCCATATGGCAAAGACTTGTCAACCAGGATATTAGGCTACTTGAGGAGAGCTGTGAAAGTTGCATGTATGACTGATAACAACAGGCACTAATTTGGCTAGAGTAGTCGAAACTGTCTAATGCGTCTAGCTATAGGGCACTTCCACTGTGGTTACATATCTCACTACCATAAATGTAAAACATGACTGGCTGAATGTCCTTTATTGTCAGACAAAATATACCCGCGAATGAAATGGTCACATTATTGTAGACAGGTATAAAAGTCTATTTCCTATTCATAGGCATCATTATGGTAATTATGATATCTATGGTCTCACGTACCAACGCATTTTGACCCGCTTGAAGCTGTGGCCAGTGAGTTTCTTATCAACAATCAGCCAATTTCATTATAAACATGTAGCCTAGTTCATTCCTCGAGTGGTGACATTCATCAAAGACCGACGCTGTCAAACTATCGTAGGCTTATATGGAAGTGCGAACCCGAAACCTTACTGCAAGCTGCAGCTGTTGTGTACCAGTCAACATTTTGTCTTACATGAAGGACTTTGCACTGAAATAAATTCACGGGACCGAAAATTAATTTCTTAATAACCGATCTTTTCGTCTTATCAGTTTTGTTTTAAGAAAATAATTTAACGTTATTACCGACTTACATCGGAACGGACCAAGTTTTCATTTAGTACTATGCGATATTTTGTCCTATCCGTTTTCGTCTTAAGTGAATTGCACTGTAAATATATGCACATACATACTTGCCTACATGCATACAAACATGCTTGCACACACATAAACATATTAAATGAAGTTTTTGTTGTTGTTACCTTAGTAACTGACTCTAGATTAGCATCTGTAGGCCCATCATCTTCAAATTCATAGAAATCATCTTTTCCAAAAATCTGTGTTGAAATTGGTGTTGTCTCTTTTACAAAAACACCATATTTTTGGCTTCTGCCAAGAAAACAGATTTTGCCCAATCCTTCTTCTCCATAGGCACCCAACGCAATTTGAAGTTTGGGTGGCATACTGCAGCAGCAGCATACAGCATGGAGTTGCTATTGTACTCGAACAGATGAGGAAAACATCTTTCAAGACTCTCAATTAAGCCATCTACCAGTGGTCTGCTGCGCTCAACTGTAGTGGCAACACTGCTGAGCTTCTTTTTAATCTGCTGAACAGTTGGCATAAGCAGTCCAAGATAGCAGCTATTTTCACCTTGTAGCTTATCTATAGTGGTGGCAATTGGTGCCATAATTGTTAAGTACTCCTGAAGAACGTCCAATGTCTTGCTGCACATAACAGTATGTGATGGCGACAAACCATATACTAGAGCTCTAAAAGCTGGTTTCTCAACAGTGCATAGGGTCTAACTTCTTTGACAATATAGTTCATGATTAGATCATCGACTTTTTCTTTGCTGATGAACGGGACTGATTTCCCATTGGAAAAAGCTAGCTGGCAATGACCACTAGTACCAAGCTTAGGCCTCTTGGAACAGCTGGACATGCTGGTATTTGCTATTCGTCTACATTGTAGATGACAGCCGCTTGCGGGCCTTTTTGTGCTCAGTAAAATCGTTGAACTTGCTCTTGTGTGCGTTCTAAAACACATTATTTGGTAATGTATAGTTTTTCACTATACCAAATTATTATAAATATTATTGTATTGCATTTATTACATATGCAAGGTCAGTCAATTTGAATCTGAGATGCAAAGCAATTGTAAGTGAAGGACTTGAGGCTCAATGTCCAAAGAGAGAAACCATCTCAGGCAAGGCTCGAACCCGTACTCTTCACGTTACAAGCCAAACGCACCAATCACTTGGCTACCATGCGTGTTTTTATATTTATTTATTTTTATTTATACAGAACACTTATATAGCGCCCCTTCAAGAAAACTACTCAGAAGCGCTCCCAAACCAACCTCGGCGAAAGAGAACAGTCTTAAGAGAAGAATAGAAGATAGAAGTAAAATCCCGGGGCAGAAGACGTAGAGTAACAGGAAGTCCATTCCAGAGGGTTGGGCCAGCAACAGAGAAAGCACGACGCTGCATGGTCGAGGTGTGAGTGCGAGGTATTAGTAGATTACAACTAGCAGCGGAGCGAAGAGAAGCACGTCCCAAATTGGACCGGACAGGTAGGCAAAGCTCCCTCAAGTAAGAGGGGGCAATACCCAACAAGGAGTTCCAAACAGAGACGATGACCCTATAGTGAATGCGCTGACTCATAGGAAGCCAGTGCAACTCATCTCGCATGAAATCAGAGACATGACCAAACCTAGAGATGCCACCAATAAGCCGTGCAGCCGCCCGCAACACACGTTCCAGGCACAAAAGCCGTACATCAGGGAGTCCAACATATAAAGAAGAGCAGTAATCCAACCGACTAGTGACAAATGCATGAACCAGAGTCTTAGATGAGGTGACTGAGAGAGAACGTGAGACATATTTTTGGAAGTTCTACCGATCTTTAAATTTAAAGGCTGTATTGAAAAAATTCAATTTGGTATATGGGTATTTGTTATTATTGTTTTAGAATCCAGTGTATATGGTGTCACAAATCACTCACAAGAGAAATCACCATTTATAATGAAATCTCGTTCACAATGAATAACCACTTCGTTCATGGGTCAAGTCACCTAGTTACAGTAGGGGCCTAAAACATTACTTCCTTCGTCTCGTTAGTGAAAGACAGTAAACGTAGGCGGAAACAGCTCAAGAAAGTTTGAATGTTGCAAGTACAAAAAACTTTTCTTTCACTTTTGGGTAATTCTTAAGTCTACGATTATCAGTTTCCACTTCTTTGAGGTAGAACTCTTCTGGAATGCAGATAGCATATATTGAAATTATGCAACAAATTTGAGTAAATTATATAATTAACTGGGATGCTAAAAACAACTAAAAGTTAAAAAACGCTGGTGCCCTTATGCGCTTTTCACGTGGTGCTGACAACATTATTGCCTTGCCTTAACTCAATTTGTTGTAACTTAGCTCATGATTTCTTTCGCAGTTATCCTACTAAGCACGTGGTAAAATTTCTTACCTTCTGATGTTTCAATAAGTTCGATGTAGCATCAGTTCGTGCACTCAGCAATTTGTTTGGACAAAACTGACGCTTAACAGAAACGTTTTTATCATTTTCTTTAACAACAGAAAAAACTGGCCATCTAAAATAGCTGGTAAAACATGTGCTTCCTTGCAATCCACCATTGTTCACGAGTCACGCCAAACATAATATGGTGTAGGTTTTCTATTTCCGGTGCGCTACAAAGCCAATACCGGTACCAACATTTGAATGGTCCAGCCTAATCATTATCGCCCAATAATAATTAACGTAGGCGTAATGCATGCAATATTGCTTTGTTATTATAATGTAAAAATAAAGTATATTAAAAATGTATTTCAGCATTATAATTTAAAGTGCAAAATACTCAAAATAAGTATTTTAAGTAAAAGTATAAATACTGTCATTTCAATGTATTTCAAATACAAGTCCAAAATACTTGCATAGTATGTAAAATAGTATTTTAAATACTAGTATTTAAAATACTTCCCATCACTGTCCACCTCCCATATATACCTGAGAGGCGGATATCATCTTTCAGAAATGTCAAGAGTTTATAAGGCGCAGTTATTAGCTTTGCCTTCGTTTAACTCGCTGGAGTCCAGTCCATCTCCTTTGTCTACAATTCGGTCCAGCATTGTAGTTGTCAGTTCTCCTGTAGTCTTCCTTCAGATGATAATCTTCAGCTGCGTCTAACATGCACCGTGAACATGTTTCACACGTACCCCGACTCCGCCTCAGTCTATCTTAAGAGGAAGTCTGAGCCTGTCCCAAGCCAGGATAAAAGAGGAGGGTTCTGAGTTGGGCTTGCAACCAAACCAGGTAAAAACCTTAGCAACAGAAACAACGCAAAAATGTAGGATCACTGGATATGAAGGGGTGGGAAGAGTGCACATTTTTACGAGGGATGGTGGGCCACCAAATTGCAATATGAAGAGTCTCGATGAAAGCCGGTTTTCAAAAGGTGGAGTTCGGAGGTTTCAGCTCCTTTCAACCAAGATTTTCCCTGGAGTCGGCACATGGAATTTGAGATCTCTGTGATAAAGGAGATGAAGACATACAATCTACAGAATATGTTGGAATAAGTGAAATGAGATGGACGGAGAGTGGAAGACTGGAGTTGGGTGGCATAATCCTCTATTCCGGAGGTCAAAGACATGAAACGGTGTGAAGATTCTTTTCAGTAAAGAGGTCTCCAAGACATTACTGAGTTGGGAACAGACAAGTGACAGATCACTAATAACAAGACTGCACACAAGGTCCTTTAACACAATCATAGCTCAGGTGTATGCTTCGACAAATGCAGCAGATGAAGAAAAAGATGGTTTTTAGTAACAGCTACAGGACGTTATGGATGAGATCCCAATATACGAAGATTTTAACGGGAGACTTTAATGCACAGATTGGATCGGATAAGGCTGGTTGGGAAGAGGTAATGGGCGGGATGGCGGAAGGTGAAAGACCTGATAACGGAGAAAGATTACTGAGCCTCTGCAGCAATAGCAAATTTTCCAACATCGGAAAGTACACAGTCTGACATCACCTGACGAGTTACAAGCAACCAAATGGATCACATAATAATGTCTATCTGGGAGGCGGGTATCCAGTGGCGTCTCCAGGATTGCTTGCGTGGGGGGGAAGAACATTTCCAGAGGGGCGCCACAGTTTCGAAGTCCACCATGCACATGTCTGGTCTGAGGGGCGCCAACATATAACCAACAGGGAGTTGGGGGCGAACTGCCCCCACGCCTAAAGCTAAATCCGCTACTGTGGGTATCATCTTTGAAAGTTGTCAGGGTGTTAGGAGGCGCAGATGTAGCATCAGTAATCATTATGAGACCTGGACTTTGCGGATGATGTCTCCCAGCTAGACAACACTTGGAAAGGCTTGAAAGAACTAACACCTAAAGCTCAGGAGGGGCAGCGAAGGTGGGACTCACTATCAACCTGGAAAAGACCAAGATCACGAAGACAGGAAAATGAAATGAAATGGACAAGATCGTGATCGATGACAAGGATGCTGAGTTCGTGGATGATTTATGCTACTTTGGCAGCTTGATAACAGCAGACAGCAGCTGGGACAGGACGCTTAATATACGCGTTGGAAAGGCAAATGCTGCTTTTTGGAGACTTGACAGATATTGAAGAACAACGGATGCAGTGCGAGAACTAAGCCGTAGTATTACGCATACTGCTACATGGATTTGAAGCCTGGTAATGACGGTGGCAAACAATGAGGAGAATTCGACACCATTTCGCGGCATGATAATTTATCTAACAAACTACAAGAGAAAGGACGGGTAAAGTGGATACAGAATATCATCAGAAAGAGAAGACTGAAATGGATGGCCCAGGTAATTCGTATGAACAAAGATTGGAGCAAATGAAGCAACGAACTGAATTCCTGAAGGGAAGCAGTGCAAGGAAAGCCAAGGAAGAACTGGCTAGAGACCATCAGAGACGACCTTGGATGTTGGAGATGTTGTGGGATGAGGCAGGAAGACTGGAAATGGACAGAAATGAATGGAAAAGCTTCGTTGCCCGATGTGCAGACTTTAAGAGCTAGAACCAAGTAATAAGTAAATACTTGTGTGCCAAGATAACTGCATAGGCAACAGTGCTCATACAGACGCAATTCATGTTAGGTTACTTTAGTGACATCGATATTGGTAAGGGAATTACAACAATAATATCAATAATAATAATAATAATAATAATTATTATTATTATTATTATTGTATAATAATTCGATTGCCTTCCGAGGAACTTTTGAGGAGCCAGACATCAGCAAAGACTAGCCATCTCAGAATATAATTTTTCTTCTGGATAATATTTTACTTCTTGAGGGATCATAAATACCTCAGGGCCAAAAAATAATTATTATTATGCCACTATAAGTGGGTTTTGGAGGTATCAGTGTTGTAAGAATAAAGTTAAGAATTCTATTGTATATGACAGGTAATAGAGGCAAGATAATTAATACAGGTAATGTTGCAAATCTGTACAAGAAGAACAATAGTGAAGTTATGCATCTTGGCAAATCTAAGGTTTTCATCAAAAGTAACATATAATAATCTTAATGAAAATAAACAGGCAATAATAAAATTAACATGTTGAAAGTTAAATTATATCCTAAATACTGTTCAGAACAATGACCTATCCTGGGACTGACACCTACATTTAAAAACATCAACATCTCCGTTTTCTTTCCAGGTTACATGTGGTATATCCTGTGTACAAAACTGTTAGAAATGGTTGTTACACAAACTGAAGACCTATACTGTTACCTCCTAGAAGATAAGTCCTAAACACTGTTCAGATCAATGACCTAGTTACATTTAAATTACAAACAGTATATAGCTCAGTGTCTATTCTGGTGGAATACCCGAAGACCATATTAAACAACAAAATACTCTTACCAATGCATTATAATTACCGGTATTGTTCACTTATGGTGGTGTAAAACCACAACTAAAAAAGTCTGTGACCGGGGTGGAAATCAACTCAGATTTAACTTAGATAAATAATTTTATATTAACATGCTGAAAATATATTCACATCCTCAAATTCAAGCAGAAAACGCTGCAGTTTCGCTTGTACAGAAACACTCAGAATGCCACTCGCATCTAAAGTGACTTATGCACTCCCTAAATGCAATCGTTTTCTTTTCTGGAGATCATGATAACCATCTAGGAACCGGTATTTAATGCTTTTCTAACTCGGCCGCAACTTTTGTTAACTGGAGTTCATGAGAAAATATTTACCTACTTTTCTAATTCAAAAGTGGAGATCAAGTTAATGGTCAGTGTTACAATTTTCTAACTGTACCACAGCTCCAGTCCAAGGGGTACCGCACTTAATTAAACACATATGTCATCTACTTTAAATGCACTTCTGGCCGCTCTAAGTGCAATTACCATTATAAAAATTTGCACTTGCACAAGATTAAGAAAGGGCGAAATAAAGACAGCCAAACTAGTCTATTGCCACTGGCATGTTTCTGCAATCAGTGGCATCAACAAAACTAATATTGCACATTTGAGGATGCGGCAGTAATATCACCAACAAGAAGATCAATAGCAAAATATTCTGATATAAGATCAAACGGAAACGAGATCGTGACCTCCGGGTGACCCCGCTACAGGGCACAGAAGCACTATATATGTTGCAGGAACAATAGCCACCGGTTTTCTCCAAAGTGTTCCTCCTGTTAACTATCACTGCCAAGCGTTAATTAATGTTGCCTGCTGCACAAAGAATAGCATCCTTGCTGTCAGTTATATTGTTAGAACTAGGAGTTGGCGTGTTTGATCGAGATGATATCACATCTGATGAGCAGTCCACAGTTAAAAGCTTGCAATGGCCAGAATGTTCGGGCAAGTGTTTCCTGCTTGCTTCGCA
This sequence comes from Norana najaformis, assembly GCA_964023275.1. Lineage (NCBI taxonomy): Eukaryota > Metazoa > Annelida > Clitellata > Crassiclitellata > Hormogastridae > Norana > Norana najaformis. The sequence continues at coordinate 23,845,771 of OZ029919.1, forward strand.
AAATGCATCACTCGCTTGCACTTGGATTGTGTCATCCTCAGCATCAATCCTTGCCAAGGGTTTCCTAGATGTACTGACTACATTACCCCCATCTACTTCTGGTATTAGGGCAACCAGTACCTGATCATCACAGATGTCCGTAGAATTCTCTGAGCTGATGATGCCGTGCGCTTCTCGAAGTTTCTCTGACTGGTCATCGAGTAATTCTTCGGATAACGGGCACAGGGTAATCTGTTGCAGTTTTGGAAGCCGGCCTAAACTACCTGTGCCACACTGAGTTTCATCGAGCAACTGCTCATGATCAACAGATCTGTCATTAGTGTTGCTATTATATTTTTCTTCCTGCAAGTACCTGTCGTTGTATCGAGTCGGAAGAAGTTGGGCCTTTTGGTGGTTATGGGTAACATCTGGAAAGCTACTATAGAGTCTCTGCCTCGCATTCTTCAGCAATGTTCGCAGCCTGTAGTTTGGATAAACACCGTTAGGACCAGGAGGAACCTGCCGCCGCTCACTGACGGGAGTCTTCGCACCAACTCGCGTGCTGCGATTGCACGAATCTGCAAGTGAATCATCAAACCTACTCATTCTGTCTTGGAGGCTGAAGATGCGATTTTCTGGGTCACGAACAATGACATCTGTACACAAGCGATAGGCAGGGAAGGGAGCTATCTGAAGAAGTAAAGGGGAAACGATGCATTGCTCTGACTGAAAACCACTTAGGTTCCTCCACAGTGAATAGCTGTTAGAATTTCTGTCACAACCGTTACTGCTGGGCTCGAACGTTGTCTGCGTTACATCGTGAGGCCAGGGCCATGGAGGACCTGGTTTCGGCAGGTAGGCCTTATGTTGGGGTGCGTTTGGTATCTGTGGAACAGATTGGTGAAAGCTTCGAGCAAATGGAGCCACTTTTGGTCTGTCAGAAGAGCAGAGAATTGGAAAACTGGTTCCCTGGCCAAGACGATGGCAGTTGGCACCATCATGAGTCGTCTGCTGATGTTCTTGGCTTTCAGAATCATGACTGTTATTATCGTCTCCATGCAACAGAATAACTTCACCACTATGATCCAGCGGTTCATCTGAAAGCAATGACATTTAAATGAGAACATGAAATGAAAACATGTTTTTCATTCTACTGTGCAATGCACAGGAATAAGATACTATGAAAGCAAAACGAATGGTTTTAAATAAGATGCTTTCTAGAATTTAATTATGGACAACTACTGTTTGATTCTCTGACCTAAGCAGACCTCCGCAACAGTGCTGTCACATGACAACGCTTTGCTGAATGTGAAGTTTGCCGGCAGCGATAACCGTTTTCTTGGATGTTTGCAGCCGAGAAATCTTGACTTGAGAAGCGTCTTAACATCCAGGTTGATCCTCTCACCATTTCTCAACTCTCTCTCTCCTGGTATCACAATTGGCAGCCTTCTGTCAAATGCCCCACCAATGCACGTTATCTCATCCTACAAGACAGAATTTGATCACATATGAACGAAATCAAAATGTTTCTGGTAGCTTTTTAAACTGCAAAATCTTTTACAAAGTAAGTGCTTGCAAGAGTCACTGGTGAAAGGAAAGTTTGCTTGAACAAAGTCCAATTGTGTGAAAATGCTGCACCACAGATTTATATTTACTGACTTGTGCATGTGATAAAAACTCAAAATAAATAAATAAATTATTAAAAGAGATACAATATCTAGCAAAGCTATGGTTTGTAAATACAGTATCAGTCATATCTCATGGATCAGTAAATGGTTCATTTTCTGTATGGTCATGATCATCATGATCTTCAACAAATAGAATTCTGTGAATGGTTAGTTCACATGCCTTCAGGCTTCAAGATCATGACTAAAATGTGTCTGTTCTAAATCATATTTTTGTCCCTTAGACCGCTTTCCTGTTTCTGCAGCTGTCCTGCTGGATTTCAACCACATTCATACAGGACTACACCCTGCTTTTCAGTCCCATTCAACACTGATCACCGAATGACGAATTTTACAGTAATGCTATAGAAGATATCAGATTAGATTAGATCAGACGATACATAATCACTGCCTCCAAACCAAATATTTCTGTAATTCATCACTGCAAAATCATTTCCTGCAACTATGGCAGGTGTCTCAGCAGGCCAGCTAGCTATTCCAGATACACTTCTTGAGGCCACTGGGTTGGTGGCACCTGTTTCATCTAGACAGCACATCAACTGACACAAATTATGAAATCACACTTTTTTCCTGACAAACTTGACAGATCTCTTAGAGAAACACAAAAACAAAAACAATAACAAGGCAACAATAAACAAGACAAATCCGTCCAATTAATCTTGTACAACTGATTGTCTTGTGTTAGAAAAAAAGCATTCCAAATACTGTTGCAATCTATCCACAGCTTACCGATAATACAGTCTAATATGATCTAAAGATAATAGCTTCTACAGCATCAGATTCAGAAGGCATCAATCAGTATACCGCAAGCCAAACTTCAGGGTTAGTCTGGTTAAAATTGGGTAGGTTAATTCAGTAGGTATTTAGAAGGTACTACATACATGCTAAAGTATTACATATATATTATATATTATACATATCAGGTACTACATACATGCTAAAGTATTACATATATATTATATATTATACATATCAGGTTCTACATACATGCTAAAGTATTACATATATATTATATATTATACATATCAGGTACTACATACATGCTAAAGTATTACATATATATTATATATTATACATATCAGGTAGGGAACCTCTTTATAATATGCTACATTATAACACAAATTCTGATATAATATGGTCAGGAACCGGAACCCCAAATTTCTTTCAGCTTTAAGAAATGATCTCATTAAAACACAACTTCATCATAACACACTCTAATTAAAGATTTCTAATTAAAGACAATGTTACAATGAGTTTCCGGCATACATACACAGACAGGACATTTTTGAGATACCCACTTTGAAAGGCTCTAAAGTGATGTTACTTGCCTGAAAGTACTGCTGATACTGCATTTTCCTGGCACTCCTCAGCCTCTCCTCCTCTTCAAACTCACGCTGGATTTCTGTCTCCAAATCCACATCATCATCCATCTGCTTGTGCGATTCCTGCACAGTAAAATATATATAATCAGTTCATCACGTCATAGTCTTTGCAAGGTACTTACATTGCATGATATGATGTTCAGCACATACATACATACTTAATACATACATACATACATACATACATACATAGGTGGCTGACAAATAACAATACAACCCTTCTTCACCTATGTGTTGTGGGTCAAAACCTGGTGCATCATGTAAAACTGACAATTCTTTATTGAGCAAAATCAAGGAACCTGCAAGGAATGTTTCCCTGCTGATGTCTTTGACTTTCAGCAGAAGCATCCTTAAACACCAGGACCCTGCCTCTGAAGATTTTTGTCGATAGAAGTATGTAACGAAAGAGCAATTACCAAACCCATTCCCAACCACAAAAACATAACAAACGTAAGGAATGATAAAAATATCAACAGATATCGGCTTTTGTCTTATCTTCACTTATCTCGGAACACTAGGCATTCTTTATGTTATATCCACCTAATTTTTCAATCGTCCGCTAATGTTTCGGAAACCTTAACTGTAACACAGCAAACTCCCATTCTTCTAGAGACAGTTGGAAATAATAATCACACTCAAATTATTTGTCAACACAGCCATTTCTTAAAGATATGCATGCAAAAGAAACAAAAACTCAGTTTGTCTATTAGATCTACTCCGAGTCTGTGTTAGTTTCTGAAGACAACTACACAGAAAATAAATCCAAGTAAAGACTTGCACCCAATACTCTCAATGCACTAATCCCTGAAAATAATCATGCAGCCTGCTGTACCTTAAGCATGTAATGTAACTTCCAATACAGGAAGTATGTGCAAGAATAAAGACCGGTAAAAGTGAAAGGATTTGAGTACAAGTATCTACTCAGATTTAGTTTCAAATGAAGGACTCAGGATACTGACTCAAAGAGTAGTACAATCTACAAGTATAGGCACACACAAGACATACACAAACACAAGCAAAATAGATTTATTTATTTACTAAATTTGAATACAGTCAGAATCATTTTCAAACTAAAGATGCAAGGTTTTGACTAGAAGAGTAATACAATTTACAGAAGCAAAGTTTAGGCACAGACACATTCAAACATAAACGCCTCACACTCACGCACGCACACATGCAAACACAAGTAGGTTTATTTTAATAAGTGTACAAAGCACTAGTACCTAGTGATGAGCAACAGTCATTGGCACCAACCAACTGTGCATTACGGGCTAGTGCAGGAACCCAAAACAGAGAATATCTTTGGAGAGACTCGCAACTGGACAATCCACGTTACAAGGTGTTAGACAAAACTAATATATATATGTCTTTCATTTGATCTTAGGGCACTGTGTCTCAGTCTCAGCCACACCTACCCACAGACCCCTATGCTCTGCTGCACAAGGTAACCTAGTTTTCCCATCATCCTGAACTTTCCTAGTCCAGCATTGAATCGAAGCTTCAATGTGGTCGGTCCATCTATCTGGAATAGGTTGCCTAGTAACCTATAACATGAACTCCTAGTTCTTTCTCTGTCTGTTTTCCATGAGTGCTTGAGAACGGTTCGACTTTTATTGTCGTCTTGTGCTGTCAGGTCGGGAATGCTTCTGAGGAGTTTCTCTTGGAGTGGCGCTACATAAATTCATTAATATGACAGCCAATCTTAAAAAGTGTCACAAAATCACCTACTGTTAGCACCACTACTAAGAAGCTATTACGGTCTTCTGGAAATGGAACAAACTTTCCCACAAATTCAGTCTAATTGTCTTTCAGATTAAGAGTTTCAGGTTATTTTTCTTCCAGGAGTATTTTTGTCTTGGTCACAGGTAGCAAAACGTCATGCAAAACCTTGTTAGGTTTAGTGCTTCTAAAAATATTGTCAGGAACATGCAAGCAAGGCTTTCTCTAAGCTACTGGTAACTCCACTCTAAACTTTGACAGTTTGGAGCAAATTCTTTCATCACATGCTTAGCATGATTGAATTTATATCACATTTCACAACTAATATCAAAGTCGAACATTTTATATTATATGTTCATAACATGATTGCCCCTGAGGTTCTGAGTGTAGAACAAATAAAATAGTCTCTTTTGTTAAACATAAGGGCGAGGTCGGTATCTGCAATAAAACCCTACTCATACACTTTTCATGTAACAAAGGCACACAGCACTGAATTAAGGTTTTAGTTTAGCAGGCAAACTTTGGTCCTTATTTCTTGCAAACACCAATCAGATAACGTTTAATATCCGTAGGTTTATTTATTTTTTTGCCAGCTGATAAACAGTCTTCTATTCTTTTTGGCCAATAAATTGTAAACAATTTTCACTTCTATTAAATAATATTTGACAGTTTTCATAAAAAAAGCTAATTCAATCATGCAAAAGCCAAGTGGAGTGAACCGTTTTTAGATGCACATGAGTGTCTAACTATGGAAGCCATTCTCTTCTAGAAAGACCTTGCCCATGCTAACAACCTGTAGATAAATCACTTCATTGCAGACCAGCAAAACTTTATCTTGGCCCTTGTCACCAAAGTTTTCTAAAGCGAAGTTGTCTGGAGTGGTTTCCGATTCTTTTCCCTCCGTCTCCCCTTCTTGTGTCTGATCTTCACCACATTCGTCCTTCATGTTCTCCTCTATCAAATACCGTCTTCCATCCTTTGGAAATGGCAAATCAGGTTTAAAGTTTAAGTTCTGGCCAGAATAGATTTGGGTATTAGAAAAAAAAGTTCAACTCTTTTGTCAACAGAGACATATACTCTAATCTAATCTAATCTGGAAACTTCTGTATAGCCATTACCATAACGCAAAAGGTATCAATCAATGGACTTAGGGTTTGAACCTGTGACCTCTTGATCGGAAGCTCAACTCTTCATCATACTAACCTATTAACCTCCTGTTCTAAAATGAAATAGTAGTAATTAGCCTATTTCTGAAAAATCTGGCCCAGTTGGTTATCACTAAAAATCAACCAAGGTTTTACATTGTTTTTGACTAGATTTACAGTTTCCAGCAATCCCACCCAGGACACCACGTACAGCCAAGAAAGTTTCTATATGGTCCTACCATGGATACCATACACACCCATATATGTAAATGCAAAAGTAAATGTACAAGGTTTTATACAGCACCCGTAGGGCCTAGACCCTGCTCATTTTTCAATAAATTTATCAGGTGAGATCCTTCACCATTGCTGCCCACTTGAATGGGTGCTACACCACTTATGGTCCCTGTGCGCAAACCGTGCTAGCCTGAGATTCAATTCTCTGAAATACAGCCACGATTGGTATGTGAACCAGCATCGTCATGCCCAGAGATGCTCTGACGAATGCTTTGTATCTATGGTCCTACCATGAACACTATCAGTATATCCACGAACTAAATACCGATAAAAGGGTCCGGCCGAGTGTCGTGGGTAACAGTTTATAAAACAGATTACTCGGTTGCAAAATATTTTCCAACAAATTAAAAACATAAAAACACAACAGTTAAAAAGGTAACTTAAATGTATAACTAATCATTACAACATCAGAATATGAGTTATCAAATTTCAAACAAATAAATAAATTAGTACATACTGAAAATTAAAAAAAACATTGTAAACAGCAAAATAACTACTTCCAAATCAAAATGCCCAAGTAAACATGTAATTTTAAGTAATTATTTACCTATATACTTAATATCATAACTTATTTATATAGACTGTTGAATGATAAGTACAGATAAAGATACAGTATATGTAATCAAAGTATTTCCAGTTGATAACTGGCAGTCAAGTGACGCTTGTTATAAATGAGGAAGAAATTTAGGGAGAAACAAACAGCAGCTTTCCTGTCACAGGTTCTGACCATAGCTACACAGCTACACATTTAACCCCATGTTTTGCACACTGGTCCACATCTATGGAATTTACTACCAGCAGCTTTGCAGGATCTTTCTCTTTCTCTTTTATCATTTTGCAAACAACTGAACAGACATTTTTCTATCTAACCAAGCTTTGAGGTGTATTCATAAACTGATGCTATACAGATATCTGATCAATAATGATAATATTTCATTAGAGCCAAAGGTCTTTCCCACAATGCTTCCCTTCCAACAACAAATCACAAGCGGCTAGTAAGTCATCACTGCTCAAATAGTTGTCTCGCAGATACAATTAAAATTTTTTAGTCTTTGTTTGTACACAAAAACTTCTTATTATGTTCTACACACTGGAGTTTGTGTGGCATAATAAGAGTGTTAAAGAAAAACCATTTGAAAATCTGTTATGTAGATTCAATTATGTAAGCTTAACTCAAGCTCTGAATTAAAAATTGAAAAGGTGCAACAATTTCAACAAACCTACTAAAATGATGAGTAATAAATAAAATGAAGAAATTCGAGAAAATGGCAAATGAACGTTTACCTCGAGGTGCTTCATAAGAACCGCAACAACTACGTTCACAAGCACAAACTGCGCCATGAGCACAAAGATGACAAAGAACACTGGTGCAATGATCGTGCTGACGCAACAGTTGCGAATGCAATCATCGGACGTATCACAGTCTTCGCGCAGGGTGTCCTTAAAAAACCACAGGATGATAGAAAATTAGCCCGAGACAATTTTATATCAACTTTATGAATCTCACATGTTACAAATAAAATGTTAATGCGAATGTGGTGCATGAACTAGATCACTGGTTTCTGAAAATGGTTTTGGAAAATTGATCACAGTAACTGCAGGTTGCCAACAACTAACAACAATCAACAATTCACTCACGTAATTGTTTCCAAGATTTCAACAAGAACAGGTATATAAAAAGATTTTCACAAATCTTGGAAACAACTACAGGAGTAAAATTGTTGTTAGCTGTTGGCAGCTTGCAGTGACTGTAGCTGTGATTCAGGTTTTGAAACTATTTTCGGAAACATGACTCGATTTGCAAAGAAGTAATTTCAGTTCAAAGATCTTTTTAATTTATGAGAAACGAATCAACAAATTAATGCTTAGCGTAAAAAATACACAACAACGGACTACAATAATGAGTGAAAGGTGGTAAATAACATTTTTCATACATAAGTCAATGCTTAATGTCATTTAATGTCAGAGTGAATTGTCAATTTCACAAAATGCACAAAGATTCAAACTTCAGACACAGAGAGAAAAAGGCTGGTCCATTGTCCGTGTAACAAACCTACTATGGCTTGTGCAAATGTCCTCTATTACCAAGCAGTACTAACTGACATTGGTATTATATTAGCTGGGAAGTAAACAGAAAGTCCTGCCATGCACTGGCCCTGTGTCCAGACTTTGGGATTCGCCCATTGCCAGCTCAAGGGTCGAAAAGCAGGAAATGAGAACCTTTTCTACATTCTACTATCGAACATGGGAGCTTTAACATGCTATATACTCAGAACAAATAATTCTCTTGAAGTAGGTCTGGCATTTACTACTGCCACAGAGGAAGCAGCAGCTCATTTTACTCTCTGATGCACTGAACATGTTACAAAAAAGTCAGTACATGCAATATGTGATGTTCAGTTTTAATATACCTACCTTCATGATTCCGTTCCAGTTATCACCTGTAGCAACTCGGAAGAGGGTCAAAAACGCCATGCCAAAGTTACGGAAGTGTGCGTGCTTGCTCAAACCTTCACATGGATGTAGTTCAGAGCACTCTGAAAGACACATAACTTACGTAAGAAAACTGTTTAGGTCGCCAAATGCACCCATGGTTCACCTTTCATCAATATGCTGATAAGCTACAATTTATGGCCAATTCCAGAGGCAAAGAATGGCAGAAATTGGGCAGAGGCTTCTGATTGGCAATGGACTACAGAGTAATAGATCGATAACTGTAACCTATTAAAATAACGAGACCATGACTATGGATCAGGCCAAATTTAAAGCCATGTGGAAGAGAAAAATTCTGCAGAAGAAACAAAAGCATAATAAAACTGGTCAGTATGTAAAAATTGTACATGACACCAACTGAGCATCAGGCAACTAAACATTAGTAGCAAAGCCAGGGTTGTGAATGGTAACAATTTAATGTACAAAGAAAGGACAGTGATGATGATGATGATGATGATGATGATGATGATGATGACGTTGATGATAATGACGACCTGTGTAGGATGGGTAACACCCATAGGGTCAAACAAATCAAAACATGCGATCGACACCAATGGGCAGTGAGCCCTTGGACTTAAGGAAGGAAGTGAGGACATCACACTACTCACCGACTCGTCCAAACAGCTCGACACCAAGTGCTGCAAAAATGAAGAACAGAAGGAAGAAGAGAAGCCCAAGATTTCCAACTTCGGGTAAAGCCTGAACCACCGTATCCAGCAGTGCTCGGACTGATTTTGCCATCTTCAGCAGCTTCAAAACTACAAGCGCAGAAACCAAGATAGAACAGATTATCTTATATTGAGGTGTAATTCCAAGATTACATCAACATGTAATACTAGGTAACCTGTGTCAAAAAAACATATGTTTACATGTAATATCAGGTAAACTGTGTGAAATTAAGACAGTGTGTGAAGTAATTTAATAGTGCTAGGTGCGTAATGTTGTTTGTCAAAATATAATTCAAAATTTATGTTCCAGAAGCTTCTTTCAGTGAAGTCATTTATGAAAAGAGAATCAGCTTGATAAGGTCTCATTGCGTTCAGCTACCACCACTCTCAAGCAAAAGAGAAGAAACTTTATCTCAGTATTACATCTACAATATACTTTCTGGAACTCCAAGAGTAGCACTCCTGGGATTTTCACAACTTTAGGTGCAAACATAAAACAACAATCCAAGAAAATAAATTTTTAACATGATACACCATGAATCTAACCTTCAATGCACAAATGAAATGCTAACATGCTAACCTTCAACTTTCAAGAAATCTAACCTTCAACGTGAAAGTGAAATGCTAATATTAACTCTTTAGCTAGAGTCATAATTAATGCAATAAGTTACTAGCATATAACTCCAGTAATTAAATCACTGCACTGGCTTCCTGTTCAGCAAACAATCTGCTTCAAATTGGGCTTTTGGTTTTAAATATTGAGCTGTTGCCAACCACAGTGTATAAGGTTACACCTCCCTCTCCCCAGTCTTATCAATATTCAACTATCATAGGTTGTCTGACTGCCTTTCTCTGGTTATACTAAAACTCTAACTGTCCTCGGTGAAAAAAACCTTTTTCAGCTCCTGCACCTAAATTTTGGAACTCTCTCCTGTACCTATTTGTTCTGCTTAATCACTTGTGTCATTTTGTTTTCAACTTAAGATTTATCTTTTTCAAACTGCTTATCCACCATAGGCTGTCTCTCTTTCTAGTGGATGACCTTCTGGATACTGACCTGATTACAGTTTGGTTTTGATGTGCCATCGGTTTATGGCTTGCACACTATAGAAGACATCGGCACTATAGAAGTTACTACTACTACTACTACTACTACTAGTAATAATAATAATAATAATAACAGTAATAACATGTGAGCAAACAAGTCATCTCAAGTCTTCTACCATCACAGACTGGGCTCTCATGCCAGGAAAATCCCAGGGTAGTTTGCTCTGCAAGATGCGCTATATAAATTTACCAATTACATCATAAAAGGACAGAAAGCACCAGAGTAGCTCAGTCAACGTTACCTCGAGCTATCCGAAGAACTCTCATGACACGAATGATTGTTGGATTAATCGGAATGACTCCAGATTTCATTTCCTCCAGGATTATTCCTGTGATGGAGAGAAAGACAATGGCAATATCCAGCTGGTTCCACCTGGAAAAGAATTTGGAACAAATGCTGAGGACTAATAGGCAACATGGGTCATGCAACTGTGATAACAATATCTATTATTCTTGAATTAAGCAACACTTCTCCTAAAAATGATTAAAACAGCAAATGTGTTTTTATCAAATCTTTACTTGATCATATTCACACAGTACATAAACACTGACAAGCATATGCAGTAGTATGGTAAGGTAAACGGTAAGGTAAGGTAAAATAAGTAAAGTAGGTAAGTTAATCACTCATTTTATATGCCTCTATCAACATGTGATATGAATTGTAATTGTAATTGTAATTGTAAACGAACATTTATAAAGCGCCACTTAGGAAACAGTGGCGCTCCCGACTTGAACAAACAAAAAGGATTTCAGGCGTTTGCGGGACTGGGTAGGAGAGAGACTAAGTAACTGAAGCCGCAGGTCAAGAGGAAGGCAGTTCCAGCTGAATGACCTTTTGGCTGAAGCACAGACAGTTGCATATTAAGGGCCTGCTCAAGTTTCCTACACGGGGACCATCTTCAGAGGGGGTGTGAAGCCAGCACGTTCAGCCATTGCAGGTAAGCACTCAATCAGCCACTTTTACTATTTGACAGACACTGTAGTTTTTTAAGTTAACACTAAAAAGTAAAACCTCTATGTCCCCAGAGGAGTGTAGGGTAGGCACCCACTTTCTGCTCTTAGGCCCTTGATCCAGTAATGGATGAATCCAAAGGCCCTGGACCATGGGGCCTGCATATTTTATATGCCTCTATCAACAGGGCTTGCAGGGCTTACAACTATTTTCATCCCAGTTCACACCCGTATCAAATTATGCTGCTTTGTGATAGAGGTGTGTGCAGGAACAACCTGTCCAGGTTTGTTATATGAATCCCTGTCAGCATGCGTTAACCTGCAATCTATTCATTACATTACATTATTCATTACAACTATTCATTATTCTAAAAGCCCACATGCTAACAGAATGGATCACTGTGTCGCACAGTTAACACAGGCAGCATATTAATTCCCAAAAAGTAAGAAACATCTGCTAAGTATTTGTAGTGTGGGAATTATTATTTCTGCGATATATCACAAGACAGCACACCTGTCTCGTAGATACCGTAGCAGACCAAGCGCGATAATCTTTACGATGGCTTCCAAAATGAAGACTGATGTGAAAAAGAAGTTGAAAATTTTCAGAGCAAACTGCAGCTCCTAAAAATTAAAACAGCAAATTTGTTATTCTTAAAATTAATATGATGCTTGTTAAGTCTGCACTTGACTAAAAAAGGAATTGCCTCCAATTATCAAATAAATAAAACAGTTCTCTGGCAAAGACTGAATCTTACAGCAGGCCAGTGACCAGCAAACCAGTCTCAAGAATCACTCCAAGTTTTTGCACATACACTGAAACTTCCTTCAAGGACACATCACTATAACACAAATTCTGATAAAGTGAGGTTGGCTACATGAACCTGCTTGGCTTTTTAGGTTCAATGCTTAAGATATGTTCATCACAGCTTTCAACATCTGGCCTTTTCACCATCCATCCAAAGGTCAAACTATAAACCCAGATTTAAGAAATACCATAATTCCACTGTTTTGACTGAGCTCCCACCTGTGATAGTTAATTGATCAGATGGTCTGCTGTGAATACCGCACTGAACATTGTCTTTCAAACAAACTGAGCCTTGCATCAAAGGTGCAGAAAAAAACTGATGTTTTTGCTGTCGAGTGGTGATTTACCTGCACGTAGAACACTTCTGCTCACCTGTGGCATCATGTAAAACTCAAGGGCCATGGTGATGACATTCAGGCCAATCACCCCGGCAATAGACAAGTCAAAGTACTTGCTGCAAACTACAGTGTGAAGCAGCAGTCGAGGCTTTGAATAGTGAGACCAGTACGGAAGTTCACGCAATCCTGTTCACAAGCAACAGAGATTAACAATAAAAGATTTAATGAAAGCGATCTAAGGTTGAGTGACATAATGATCAAATTCACATGCAAAAGTATTTGAAAAAAATTGGCAAGCAAGATGGAAGCAATTAATCCAATCAAAATTTACCACTAAAGTGCAAGTGATAAATTAAACCAATATATTATTTAAAATCTACAACATCCTTGAACTGTTATTTTGAAGCGGTTAATTAAACAAAATTAATTAAAATTTGCAGCTCACACTGTTCAATTGAAATGGTTAATGAAAATAGAATAATTAGTTAAAATTAACAACCTACAGTGTTCAGTTTAGTCATGAACATTTGTGTCACAAAAGTTTCATACTGAGATCATCTAGGGCCAACGTCAACAAATCAAGCAGCACCAGAAGCAAAAAAAACCTCATGAAAATCTAAACTCAATTTACCTCACAAGAAGAAAACTGCTAAACTCCCAACCAAATTAATTATTTGGTTACCCGGTAATTAGTTGGGATTTCTTAGCAAATAAGAGAGAAAAAGCTGCAGTTTTAGTTTCAAAGGAAGCAAAAGACACTAATTTGAACAAAGTGATAATTCTAATAATGAAAATATAACAAGCTCTCATGTTAATGAAATTTATACAATAATTCTGTAAAAGAAGAACAGTTCCTTAAGCAAGGCAGTCATTGGTATGATCTGCGGTGACTCTATTTCTTCCTCTTTGCCTTGGCATATGAGGGCAAGTGGCCAGCCCTCTCCCTTGCTACCTGATCTTCCCATTGACAAGGTACAGTCAGTGTACTCATTATAGCTGACCTGACTGAGGATGCAAAAGAAACTGAAATCTCCAAACAAATTTTTGCCCTGGTGTGGATTTGAACCCCAACTTTCTGATCGACAGTCCAGCATGTTAACCACTAGACTAACGTGCACCCTAATCCTGTAAAAACTGGTGCAAATTTCCACATTTACCAGCTCAGGCAAATAAGTCAGAGACAGTGTTTAAATATATATATATGAGTAGTTAATGTATCATGGGAATAAATATGGCACAGGAACAGCCCTTAGATTAAGGTGCAAAACCAATAAAGGAGCATGAACATATTTCACTATATTTCTTACAAGAAAACAATACAGAAAGCAATGGAGCCCAAACACTTGTTATTTACATAATGATTTCTGCATATATTAAGTGCCACTATCTAATGACTAAGCATCACTCGATGGCGCTGAGCAATTGTGAGTGAAGGACTTGCTCAAGGTCCCTACACAGTAACTGCCTCTGGGAGGCTCGATCCCCTACTCTTTAGGTTACAGGTCAAGCGCTCTAACCAATCAGCTACAGTGTCCCACAACATGTCACATACAGTAAAAACACACAATTCAGACATAACCAAGAAGAAATAATAAGAACAACATCAAAAGCAACTGGGTAGGGAGAAATTACAAATGCAAACTAAAAGCAATTCAGAATATTATAAATAATTAATAACACTAAAGAGACAATATTACAACATATAGTAAATTCAACACAAATATGCAAGTAACTTGAACAGCAAAATTATAAACGAAAAACAAAAAACAGTATGAACACCCAAAAATCCAATAAGTCAAATCCAATAAGTACCAAGGCTTCTTCCTTAAAACTCTTACATCTGTGAAAACAACAGATTTTTGTCACAAGACAATCTACACGAATGTTTTAAGTAAATAAGTGTTATTCAGATCTATGGGCATTGTACAACAGCTAATCCATCACAAAGTTTTAAATCAGTAATAATAATCCACATAGAATTAATTAATGTCTCATTTTATAACATTTCCTCAGAATTTTTTAGATATGCACCTGTTTGGCAGTCAAATTAATTATGTTAATTTCTGTTCAGTACAGTAGAAAAATACCTGAACAATTAGCACAGAATAAAAGCTATGCAAACTCTGTCCACTGACAGACTAAATGCTAAAAGCATAACAAAATCTAAACAGCTACAGAAACTGCCAACACTTATTGAAAGCATTTTCGAGAAGCCTTGCCACTTATCGCAGAACGGTCTACGGGATGAGTATGGGGACCGGGAACTAACTGTACGAACCAGAAACGCCTCTAGGATGCACAGATATTTGAGCCTGCTCGTCTGAGCACTCTATGGCTTCCATACTTCTCCGTTTCCTCTCCATCTTCTTTGCTCGATTCGCTGCTCGCCTCGCCTTTTCCTCCTGTTCCTGACTCTCGCGACACTTGTGAAAGTTTTCGACAACGACTCCAACGAACATGTTGAGGACAAAGAAGGCGACCAGCAGAAGGAAGGAAATGAAGTAGAAAAGGCGCCACTCATTGTAGTTAACCTTCGGCTGAACAAAGAAAACCAACTGTAAGTAAGACCAACGAAGCATAAGTAATTTGGTCATTTATTACGTGTCAGGCCGTGATTCGTGCATTAAACTCCTCATCAATGTCCAGAATAGTTCTCCGGTGGAAGCATACTGTGGTTGAAATGTGAATAAGACAACAGCAGTGCTACCTTTACAAACTGGCAACATGGTCAGTTTCACACCGCAGATGCTGAGGTGAATGACATCTACAATGACACCATCCATTTATTACAAAAGTACTTTCTTCATGCACTAATATCACCAAAACTTAAATATCGAAATTTCTTATCATCTACATTACACATATTACAGTACATGTCAAGTACTGTTTGATAAGCAATCAGGAGACATGAATGCAAAAGACTTTTTCCCCACCTGTTGGTCGACCCCCACCGCGTCCAGCCCAGTGTACATAATGTTCACCCATCCATCCTTCGATGCCAAGACAAAAAGAGCCATCAATGCCTGCAGATGAAAGCAAAACCCATTCCCGTTAATACTTCACACACCCTCACCTATTTTACATAATCAATGTCAAGGGAACAGTAAGGAAAGGTCATCTAATATGTACCTCTATCAATTCACTACTCCTCAAAAGCATGGTTCTGGGGTTAAGTAAGTAAGTGAGTAATGCATTTGTTACCACGCCATATGTCCATCGGCTGAGCGAGGAATTGTAGGCACGGATGGATCACAGCGGTCAGACAACAAAAGCAAGACAGTACAAATAGGTCTTTAGGCGCTTTACATATGTGTCTGGTGAGATAATGTTGTGAGTGATGTAAACACCAGATGGCTGGTGCAGAATTGCTGACTCCACGTCGGGAGAATTCAGACTGATAATTCTGTCTACATCAGTACTCAGTGGCAGGGTCTTAGGGTTCAAAGATCTTTTGGCCAATGGGTGCACGTGGCAGCAGCCATTCAACATCTGGATATCGTTTTCTTATAAAGATACTGTACATATCTTCACAAAAAAACTAAGTTTCATGACGATGTTGAAGGACATGAACTCTGAAACCGTCAGTGAAGAGGTACAAAACTGAAATGTTAAGATTAAAAACAGTAAGTAATTAAGTAAGTCAGCAAAAGTATTTTGACTAAAAGCAAACTAAACAGTTTAAATATTCTGCAGATGCAGAGAAAGTCAACCAGAATTTCACATGAAAACTTAATCATAAAGATCTCAGTCAAAAATCTTTCTTCTTAAGCAAAGATCTGATATTCTGAATTTCAGCTTCATCAAACTTGCATTCATTCTGTCAATTTGCGCTCCCTTTGTAAAGGATAACAGGCAGTTCTAGTTTTAACAAATAATTCAAATTTACTATATCAGTGATCAATTTATTTGAAAATTTCACAAGTTTCTGCATTGTGGTAGTGTAGTGATTAGCTTGCAAGTCCATGAAACCATGGTTTGGGATTCTGATTCTATGCCACGCCATAGCAAGACATTAAAATATTTGTGTGACTACTGACCTCTAGAGAACGCCACTGTACTACACTCACTGAGTGACTAAATGGTGAAGGAGAAGATAGGTCCTCACCTTGCATATGCTGAGGCTGAGAAAATGAAGTCACTTCTCAACAGGTATGGATTCAGCACCTTACACCTGACCTCCTGGATTCTGACCTGGCACCAAAACTGACCTCTTGCAGACTTGATTTGATATGTTGCTGGTGAATAAGCTGGTCTCCCTGATGCAGTTTTTGTGTGATGTGAGAAATGTTGGAGATTTACATTACTTTACATCACATCTATATTACATTAATTAAAGCCATGGCATCAACTACGAAAAAAGAACACTCTTGCACTATACAGGCATGCGTACCTGACCAAGATTATCGAAATTGTACTTTCGATTAACCCATCGGTAAGGCGGCCCTTTATTGTGGCAGTCTGTCTTGTTGGTGATGTCGCTGACGTCAGTACCTTCGCAGTAGTAGAACGTACCTTTGAACAACTTCAACAAAAGAACTAAATTCTCTATTTTGTTCGTCTCTAGCTAGCTTTAAAAAAAATAAATACCTTTGGCTTTGTCCAGCAATTCCCACCATTACACAGTTAAGTTTAAGCGCCTTTGGGATGTTATGAAATGCACCATATAAATGCTCATACACACACATGCATAAGTCCTTCAACACTCTTACATACTTACATAATAAACTTACATAACAAACTTATATAATACACTTACATGATAAACTCCCACCAGAACTGCAACAATTATCTGACCCATCATACAAACTCACCAACGCTTCACCTCTTGCAATTTCTGCACAGATCTATCACACAAAACTGAAAACACTCCTCTTCCATAAATCCTGTCCTGAATCTTCCTCTTCCCCTTATCTCACTTTCCTATTCAATTCCAAACACCACTCACCA
Organism: Norana najaformis; assembly: GCA_964023275.1. NCBI lineage: Eukaryota > Metazoa > Annelida > Clitellata > Crassiclitellata > Hormogastridae > Norana > Norana najaformis. The sequence continues at coordinate 23,863,287 of OZ029919.1, forward strand.
TAACCTGCCTGACTCTTGAATCTTGACCTGGAACCGAACCCTTCCTACCTATCGATTTTGTTTTGACTGAGCGCCTGTGAATAAGCTGGTTCCCGTGACTTAGCTTTCATTGGGTGGTGTAGAAATCTCAAGCTTACGATTACAGCTATGATACTGAATCAAGGCAATCAGTACTTTAACATGCCTCAGAGGGAGCATGACAGCAAGGTAAACAGCCCAGATACTGTGTGGCATAAAGTACTGTGCAACTTGATATCATACTGAAAGTTGCAAAAGTTAGCTAACTAGCAACAGCATAAGTTAATTAATACATATTATAATTTTGCACTTAATTTTACAGTATAGTACAAGATTAAAATGAGAACCCAAAACACAGTATGGCATGCATAGCGCATAGTCACAAACAACAGTATCAAATAGATTTAACAAACTGCCTCAAAACTCTAGAATGTAATGTTGGGCATAAAGCCTTCCCTGCACATAGGCTTTTAATTTACATTTATTCATCGTGCTAGGCTTCATAGTGCTAGCACAAGTACAACAAGAAAATTAACTAAGATAACATGAAAAACTTCCAAAGTTAATCAACTGAATACTTAAATAATCTGAACCACTTAACTATATTCTACCCTAGATTTTCTGCGGTTTTAAGATGCTAGTATTATTATTATCTTGAAAATTTTTAATGCGCCCAAAGGCACAAAGATATACGAACCAGAGGCACTGAAAGTCAGTCTAGAATGTTGACAGTATGTTGCGGTGGAACTCAGACAGTATGTTGCGGTGGAACTCAGACAGTATGTTGTGGTGGAACTCAGACAGTATGTTGCAGTGGAACTCAGACAGTATGTTGTGGTGGAACTCAGACAGTATGTTGCAGTGGAACTCAGACAGTATGTAGCGGTGGAACTCAGACAGTATGTTGCGGTGGAACTCAGACAGTATGTTGCAGTGGAACTCAGACAGTATGTTGCGGTGGAACTCAGACAGTATGTTGCAGTGGAACTCAGACAGTATGTAGCGGTGGAACTCAGACAGTATGTTGCAGTGGAACTCAGACAGTATGTTGCGGTGGAACTCACCTGAACTCCTAGGATCCCAAAGATGATGAAGAACGTGCAACAGATGAGAACGATGTTTCCAATCGGTCTGAGAGAAGACAGCAGCGTCTGAACTACCAACTTCAGTCCAGGAGCTCGGCTAATCACCCTGGACATCGTTAAAACATCATGAAAACAATCATGAAAACATTCTGCACAAATGACATTCAGCATTGTTGAGAAGCACATAAGGTACTACAAGAAGCCCATTTAACAGTTTTGATAATTCTACAAAGCTTTTGCTTAAGAAAGAGTACAAACCATTTGACAGACAAATAGCGGACAAGTCTAAAAGGCATTTCATATTGTAATCTACATCATGGAAAATAAACAAATGCACATTGACAACTGGTAATTAAATCCAAGGAGACAAATAATGATCGGATATTAATGAATACATTTAATAATTAGCCATATTCGTAATCTATTCATTTAGGAAAGAAATGGTTTGGAAAGGTACAGTTGAAGCAGGACTACCCATAGAGGAGGGAGGTGCATTTGAGGGCTATCTAAGCACTGCTATGGATGTGGATGGAAAAAAGCCCATGTGAAGACAAAGTAACTATACTAAGGTGAAGGCAAAGATGGTCCAGCTTGAAAAAATAGTAGTTCAATAAAGGTGAAGAGATTATTAAAATTACCTAAATTCTGTTGTGCTTTAAATCATTCAAAATAAGAGGCCTTAAGATATCTGGTAACATTATTATATTAAAATTATTAATATTATTATATTATATTGCACTGTGTGATGCCACGAGTGACGCAGCAAAAATATTAAAAAAAATAATGTAAATGCTTCACTGTTCCAAGTTGCAAGTCAAAAATTAGAAAGTGTTCTGCTATTCCTCTGAGCACATCTGAGGAGTTCCTCTTGAAGAAATGCTATGCAAATTTGGTGCAAATGTTAACGCATGACAACCTGAGAGGTCGTAAAGTTCTTAGCAGACGGAAGACACGCAAGATTCCGAAGATCTTTGGACTGTGTGATGCGGTGAGTGAGACGATGATGTCGATCAGGGAGATGATGACCAGCCCGCCATCCATCACGTTCCAACCACTCTTGAGATATGTGTGCTTGCCGAGTACCAAACCTTTTGCAATCACCTTCCAAATAAACAACACTCAGCTCAGGTGTTCAGTATTTCTGGTTGTGGCTTTGTAAATCTAATTCTTATATTCATTTAGCACTAACATGTAAAGACGAAAAATCAGTTAACACATGCTAACCAACTGTGCATGAAGCACTTGCTTACTGCTCAAGATCTCTTCAAAGTCGACTGAGGCCTGAACCTGTTTCATGTTATTCACTCAACATATATTCTCTGTTTACCTGAAGTCGCACTTGTGTTTAGGTCACTTATATGGCAGTGTAAGCTGTGTGTTTGTGAGGTTCTTAAAAGGTGTTATACAAGTGGTCTGATACATACTTGCATACATGCACATACATACATACTTACATGCATATATACACATACATACAAGCATATATACACACACATACATGCATACATACATGCACATACATACGTGCATATACACACATACATACATACACACAAACATACATGCATACATACATACATAGATCCAAACATACATACATGCATATATATACACACCTACATACATACACACATACATATATACACGCACACTCCTTGTTACAAGAAGATACTAGTTGAGATGCAAGATAATACAGCAAATAAGATACAAGAAGCCAAGTAAACTAACACGAAACTAACAGGTAAGATGCTAGATCAGATACAGGATATGTCAAACACAGCAGTGATAGGCAACCATAATCCACATGATTTAAATTACAAAGGTAAATACTGTCGATCGCCTTTGAGGCACTGTGATTACCTTGAGTGTCATCTCAATGGCAAAGAGAACGGTAAAGGCATAGTTTGACATGGTCAGGAACTGTCGTTCCTAAAATACAACAACAAAGTGAGAAAATTTTTTGAATTGAATTTGTTTATTGAATCACCAACAGTCTAAACAGTTACAACAGTTTCACCTAAAATATTACAAGTGCTGGTGTCAAAGGGCAATCCAAAAGGGACAAAAGTCTCACTACAGTATGGATTACCCTCTCACATAATTGATATACAGGCGGTTAATGCTGTATGGCATGTAAGCCCAAAAACCTTTCAAAGTCAAGTTTAATTTTATAAAAAATAAACCAGAACAGTGCAGTGCAAAGTGAAATAGTGATAAATCATGTGAACAATTTAAATCTGTGAGAACAATAGTTAGTGGCGTTTCAAGTGTGCCTTAAAGAGACCAAGGCCAGGAACTTGAGTGAGGTCAGAAGGAAGAACTTAATTGTAAATTAACGGCAACTAGACATCACAATACATCGAAACAGCATAGTTACATGCAAACTGACTGATACTCAATTGTTCAAATGATAAGCTTTTCGAATGATGAGTTTTTTTAAAAGAGAAGTTTTCAAAGTGACAAATTTATCAAATGACAAGTTTTCTGAATATTGCTCTTTTGAACAGTTTTTGTCTGAATGCAAAATATTTATAGTTACAGATATCTCCCGCAAAGCAATTATCTTTCAAAGAAACTAAGTAAGTAAAACATCTGTTAACACACCAGATGTCCATCATCAGAGCAGGGAATTGTAGGCATGGATGGGTCATATATGGCGGTCAGACAACAAAAGCATAAACTACAAGTAACTGCTATTTAGATCAGTTGCATATCGAGTGCACAGAGCTTTTCAGAGGTCATTTTAGTGCTTGTATAAGTGTCACCAAAAACATGCATACAACTGCAATAACCACCATTTAGGATAAAATCAACTGTCTGTGAATTGCATGCAGGCTGTTATTGAAGCACAGAGAATAACCTGACGATTTGAACAACTAAACATGAAATTTGTCTAAATACGACATTTTAAATTGGCACAAATTATGGTTTTAAAGTTTGTAATCAAAGAGAAAGAAAAGCACAAATTACTCAGCATTGAATTTCTTTTCTACAATGATAGGAGTGCAAAGGAATAAATACTTTGGAAATTTGAACCTTAGAAGCATCAAGTATGTTAAAAGTACCTTTGAGTTTCAAAGGGGGTGCACAGCATATCAAAGCAGCACTTACTATGTACTGTAGACACACAAACAACCTCACATTTCAAATGCACTGCTTACACATAGCTTTAATGAGCAGCAGTGCATTGCATCAACAACATTTTTGAAAATGGCCAATGCAAACAACTGCCTCTCAAGCTGGCACTTGATTAGTCCAGAGTCGGACATCTCTTGGACGCTTGATGGACTAAACGTGAAGAGTTGCCGGCAGCCCAGCCTGCATCTGGTACTGAATAATGGTAAGGTTGAACGAGGCTTACCACACTGTCTGGAGGTATGTCCGGTCTTTCCATTGCAAGTGTTATACAGTTGAGTGCTATCAGAATGAGAACCATGTAGTCAAACCAACGCCAGGCTATTATCGCTTGACAAAAACGGCGCAGCCTGCGGGGAAAACAATGCAACTAATTCAGCCTCTGTGCAAATTTCTCTGCAGAAGGTAAAGCAAAATGATGTGGCAATTATGTTTTACACCGAAACAAACACAGTTTGCACTTATGGTGCGTAAACAACGGCCGAATGCAGCCTTCAAAATTTCTCATATCTTGAAGAGGATAAGTAAAAGAAAATGATGAATAAAATGAATAAGTTGTATAAATGAATGGTTGAATGAATGAATGAATGAATGAATGCATCTAGGGAGAATTCAGACTGCTACCACCGCTGCTGCCTCCAACTTCACCTCTACGTAGCCACCCCTAGGTTCATGATCTGCAAGTGGGTACACCCCCGCATCCTAAATAATTCATCGTGAACAATGAAAAAGCAATCCCGGGGAACCAACCTGTTTGAAGGATGGAAAATATACAGCGAATAGTCAGCACGTGTCCGAAAACAACCCTGTGGTTTAGGACACCAGGAGTAAGTGCACCACTGCAAAGAGACAAAAAGAAGCGGATTTAACGAGTGGGAGACACGACAGTCATTAATCAATGGCCACAGTTTCAACTCACAAAACAATGACTTTGCATTGGAGACATAGAGTCACTTAGCATGCATAGTAAATTTCTGAGACGAAAATAAAATATGCAAACACTTGTAACAGTATGCAATATACTGTTAATATAAATTCTTTATTCTAGTATTTTACAGTATACTGATAGCAATGAAAATAGCAGCAGCAATAGCATTTAGTCCAGTCAGTGTCTAGTGAGCGAGTCTAAGTGTCATTTGAGTCTATACTCTTATGAGTAGGCTGCAACAGGTGTGGCCTACGGCGACCACAGCATTCACGCCTGTTGCAGTAGTCCATCCCTTCACATACTTACATACATACAGACAGACATACACATGGTTCAGGCGGATAAGTGTAACTTAAAACTTAATCATAAAAAGACATGTGAAATGATAATTCACCGGCCAAGAATGAGAAATCAGCAGATAATTTTACCTAATGTGATTCCCGGTTTAACCAAGGTACCAGAGATGACAATATTGGGTGTTACCCTATCGAGGATGTTAAATTTTGATTCTCATATTGATCGGATTCATAGTCAGGCGTGTCAGTCTTTATGTGCCATACAAATTCTTGTAGCACATGGCCTAACTGGCCCTCGGCTCTACGATATTGTCCGAGCCACAACACTGGCCAGGATGCTGTACGCCTCTCCCGTGTGGTGGGGCTATGCTGGGGCACAGGCTAGAGCTCGGCTTCAGGCTTTGATGCGGAGACTTGTGCGTCTCCGCTATCTTCCTGGGAACTCCCCAACGTTCGATGAACTCTGTGGCACAGCTGATGCTCGTCTCTTTAAAGCAATCTTGAACAACCCAAATCATGTCTTACATCAGCTACTCCCACCAATTAAAACCCTCAGTTATTCCCTACAGCCCCACACCCATGATCATATTATTCCTCCTGCTGACAATTTAACGCGTAAATGTTTTATTGTTAGGATGTTGTATGAATATTAAGTTTTCTTGTGTTCTTAAATACTTGTAAACTGATGTGCGATTAGCTATTGGTTAATAAAGAATATACTTACTTACTTACTTACTTACACATAAACAGGGATGACCGTACACAGACATGGGAGTGACGCTGATGCTGTCAATGGAAATATAGGGACACACCAAAGCATAACCAACATGGATCATTTTCATCTTCATTTCATCCTTTTTCCCAAGACTAACCCAACAATCCAGAAAAGTTGACAATCAAAATGCATGGCTTATATCTCCATAAACACATATTGAAAATACGCCGCCAACAGCTTAATTCATGTTGTTAGTCTCACACCTTGCTGTTAGGGTGGTAGTCATTTGCTTTTCAAAGTGACCATATTCTTCAGATTCAGATTTACTGACTTTGTGCTCTACCTGATTATACTATATTTCATCAGCCTCTTTCGGAAGAGTTCGATTTTAAAGTCAGAAGAGAGGCAGCTGAAATAACACCGGAACAATTCTAAAGTCTGGAAAGACCTTGTCTGATTTCCCAAGATCCAAAAGCCAAGCCTTTAACAGATTTTTGACATTGTGTTTCACTCAATTTAACACAGCATATGAGGAAGAAAAATAAAAAAGCTCTAGTATAATCAAATTAAAAAACTATAACACAAAATGAAGCAACTTAGCACCTTTGTCTTAGCACCTTTGTGAGGTTCTTAAAAGGCGCTATATAAACAGCCAGATGCAGTACGGTACAGTACAACAGGTAAGAAACTTACTCCATCAATTCTAGTATCCGAGTCTTTTCCCTGATCGTCGCTTGCTTCGAGGTTGGACTCCTTGTCATCAGAAGCAGCCGATAAGTTGTTGTGCATGTACTCTTCTCTAGGAGTGGCAGCATGGGAGGATCGGCTCCTACAGGATCCAGACAGCATCTGGCTGTTGACTGAGCTCTGCCGACTGAGCGGGGTGCCACCCGCATTGTGGCTGCAGATGGAGTTCTGCCGACTCAGCACGATCCTGTTACCACCAAGGACGCTGCTACGACGACCAAACCTTGACTGCAGCGAATTCTGAGGACTGAATGCCGCTCGTTGGTTGTTTAATGGTTCAACGGACTTCTGATCACTGCAAACAAAAAACCAAATTCTGGTCACTAAAAAAATTCTAGTCACTATACAAAAATTCTGATTACTAAAAAACAAAGGAGGTTCAAGGTTTAATACTTTTGACAGCTATAAACGGGTGCTGTCTAAATACTTAACCAGACTTCTGTATTTCATTATGAAAAAATTCCACTTCAATATTATTGTCTTTACTTGTGGCTTCAATGAGTTAAGATTTCACCCAATGGTGGCTTAAGTTGTTAAAATACGGAAATGCAAAACAGATGAATGGGAAATGCAAAACAAAATACAGCATGACATAACGCACTGTGCAAAGTTAATGCAGAGACATTCCTTCTTATGTTGAGTGCATAATTTAATGTCATTTAATGCTGTTTAATACAAATTAAAGTAAATAAATGCTTAGCAATAATGCTAAGTTTGAACTTCACCAGGAAGAAAGGAATCAATTAAAAACTTCACCAGAGAGAATAAAGTCACATAGACGAGTACAATGAATAGAAATTACTTTGCATTATTTTTGGAACCGCAGTTTGGAGGAAGTTGGACCAATTCGTCTGATTCATCGTTGCTACTGTCTGATTCCTGTTCATCGCCTGCACTTTTGCCGTTTTCATCTCTGCTCTTTGAACGGTTCAGTCGCAGATTCGATCCATGCCTTGTCTCCGGACACTGGAGACGAGTTCCATTCTGCACCATGAAATTTACAACCCATAAGTTATGATAAACTGTCAAAGACAAGATAAACCGTCAAATGAAATGTAAGTTTGAATATCATCAGGATAGAAATGATTGACAAGCAGTGTACCTAACAGTGTGGCATATAATATGAACAAAACAGGTTCAAGTCGCCTTCTGAAATCATAATTAGGAGAAACTCTAAAACATTAGCGTAATGTAACAATGTCCATGATACCAGTATCCTATTCATTCATCACATTTGCTCTATTTAAATGGAAATAAAAATTTCTCTCTTAACAAATTTTAATTCTCATTTACAACAACAAGAGATTCTTAAAAGGTGCTGTATAAAGTGTCTAGTTTCATACATGTTCAGATCTACAATTTGTCAGTTGATGTTGCACCACAATTTAGCTGCAAGTCTAACAACATCGAGGTGGATATGCAAACATACTGGGTGATCACCTACTGCATTCGGAGTTCAGAATCAGATGGTGTATTAAGTAAAATTAACAAAGCATTGTTCAGTTGTGCAATCTGATAGCAGAATGTACAAGTATTGGCTGCTTATTGCTCTGTTAGGGATCTAAATATTTCAGAGATTTAAATCTCGGGCTATTACGGTCCCTGCACGGGGACCTTAAATGGCGTGGTGCCCATTCAAACGGGCAGCGGTGGTGAAGAATCTCACCCGATAAATTCACTGCAAAATGAGCAGGGTCGAGGCCACACGGTCGCTATATAAAACCTATACATTTACATTTTTTTAAATGCCGGTGCATGATTTGACGTTGAGAGTTCATTGTTGAGCCTGGATTGAAGTGTTGTTGGGTTGCTGGTGCCATGGCTGTGCATCAGCTGAAGTATATATGTCAGTGTTAGACCTTTGCTGCTGTGAAGAGTTCCAGTAAACAATCAATTGTCTGTATGCGTCTACCACAGGTAAGTGTGTTTGTGTGTGTGTGTGGGTATGTATACACGTACGTATGTATATATGTATGTATATATAGGTATGTATGCGCATACATGAATATTTGTATAGTGGCAGGGTGGTGTGTGCGGCACGGTGGTCTATCGGTAACGCGTGTGGTCAAGAATCACGCAGCTGTGGGTTCGACTCCGCATAACGACCCTAGGCAGGTTGTCTGCGCATACTGTGTCTCTGTCACCAAGCAGTATAGTTTGGTACCGGCATAAGCTGGGAAGTAAACAGCAAGTCCTGCAATGCGCTGGCCCTATTTTCAGGACTTTGGGATTCGTTCATTCAGGTTCAAGGGCCTAAAAAAGAAAATGAGTGCCTCCCCTACATCTCTCACTTGGGGGATACGGGATACATTACTTTACCTATAAGAATCTCTCTAAGGTGCCAGAAGCAGTTACCTTATCTTACCTTTATTTACCTTACCTTACATTTCCAGTTTCCAAAGGTCTGTCTAGTGATGCAAGATAGCAGAAGTCTCACACAAGTGTCTGATGCATCAATCATAAGATTCTTCTTGACGTCTTTACTGGCACTCATCACTTCTCCAGGCGAACTCTGTGGAGTGGCCATAGGAGTGGCCGCAGTGCGTGTTATGATCGGAGGATGCAGTGGGCCACTAGATCCATCGAACTGAACTATGACATTATCATCCTTCGTCACTGACAGCAATGGTGGAAGACTTTGAAACATAAGTTTCTCTACAAGTATTATATTTGACGAATGCATGTGTATTTAGCCTTTAAGCAAACACAAGTCAAATATCATTTAGCATATTTTAAGCAAGTATTAAGAATTTTATTTATTAAAAAGAAAACCAATTTGAAGTAAAACTTAACTATTGTCTGCCTGCCTGCATGACTCGTGGATCTTGAACTGGAACCAACCAAAGCATTCTTGCCTATTGATTTTGTTTTGACTGAGCACCTGTGAATAAGCTAGTTCCCATGACTTAGCATTTGTTGGGTGCTGTGGAAATCTTGAGTTTATGAATGTGATTATCAGTACGCAAACTGATCAGCTTCTGGCAATCATCAAATCAGAGGCACATGAGGAATTTCTTAAAACAAAACTGAAGAACATATTCTTCTGAAGTAAAACTGTAATTAATAAGTTATACAAAGTATTCCAGCATATTGTGCTGCATTACTTTAATACTTAAAATGTAGCAAACCCATAACAAATTAATGTTTTTAATCAAATACTTACTGAAATTTAATTAAGTAAATGCAGTATATCTGTAACATATTCATCTTAATTCGCATTTAATTCTTCATCCTACAGAAGAAGTCGAGACTTTCAACCACAGACCTTTCTCCTGATTGTTTTTAATGTCGTCCTTGTTCGGTTCTTTGTTCTGAAGAGCGTGGCAGATGGCCGAAGGGTACAACTTGATATCTTTGTTCTGATTCTCCAGTTTGTTTATGTCCTTGACCTTCTTGACCTGCTGTTTAGCTGCTTCCAACTCCTTGGCTGCCATCTGCTGTTCCATTTCCAGCTCATCGCCCTGTGGAAGGCAACCAACATTCACAGGTCTCGTTAGACAAGCAAGCACGTCAGGAAAAATTATTGCAGTAGACTGTTGTTTCAGTTCCTCAGTCAGTCGTTTGATTATTAAAACCTCTACCGAGTAGATATATGTATTATCTGGTTACTTATACATCTCCCTATAAGAACCTCAAAGAAGTGTACAAATACCAAAGCTGTGTCATACAGTTATTGAACAACCTTGGCTTTGAAATAAAACCACAAAAACCCTTTCAACGTTATAATTTAAAAGAAATTATTATACTTATGTTGCACATGTATGTATAATAATGATAATGATAACGACAAGATTTGTCAGCAAGCCGCTATATTTAACAACTTTCTGACTTTTGATTAAGGAAGTAAAATGTTGGTTGCATAGATCTGAGATCAGTAATTAAATAACAAGTATTAATAGCTAGATTAACGATATTGATGACCATAAAGACGATGAAAAAATCATGAGGTTTTCAGCCTGGTCTACCACGTCTTCTGTGATAGCTTCCTGAGAGGTACTATTACCTCGGCTGAGAAGCCTTCGACTAAAATGGCAACCAGAAGATTGAAAAGAACGTAGTTCCCAAATGTCATGAGGAAGATGAAGTAAAGAGCTGCCCAAGAGGACGTCTTGGCCATTCCATTGTACAGGACTTCATTCCAATCTTCTTGCGTAAGGATCTACAGACAGAAAAAACATTTAACTGTAAAAACAATATAAACTGGTTTCTTGAATCTTTCAAAGCAATCCTCTTGGCAAAGCTAATCTTTACATCAGAAATTTGAATGCATTGCTCCTTGTACAGTACAGTTCATTAACTTCTGTCCTGTGCAGTAGGATGATGAGTTGAATTCTATAATGTATCTGAGTAAGTTAGATAACTGCAAGAAATGCAGAATGGCAAGATAGGAGATATACAGTTAGACGAAAACATGAGACATACTTTAGAAAACAACATATAGGACTCACAGGACTTGAAACTGGATAAATACACCTGTAGAAAAACTTGCACAACAGTATGACTAAGTGGTTTTGGCTTTCATGCACCATCAGTTGATGCCTTGTGTATTAGACACCTTAGACACCAGCATGACAGAAGTTACTAATTTCAATTACAATTACTGTTGCCAGGTTATGAAGAGACAACACAGTGTGCAGTGGTAACTTGAGAAGAGTAACTGACAGATAAAAACACAAAGTTCAACTAAAATATATTGTATGGCATTGTATTGCAGCCGTTATGATTACATCAACATATCGACACATCAAGGTTGGATAATGTGCGTTAACACTTACTTATGTCATCATCATCATCATCAAGATCCATGGGCAAAAGCCCGAAGTCCAATGCACATGTTATCACCTGTCTCCATATTCTGCGGTCCTGTGCCAGCGTGCTCAACCCAAGTAAATCCTTCTGGCACCAAACTTTGATATCATCCATCCACTCTCTGTTAGGTCTTCCTTGTTTCCCACTTTCAGCCATACATCACACTATCACACATTTCAATTTTCTGCCATTGTTCTTTCTACACAGATGTCTGAATAAACCCAGTTTTCATTTCATTATTGTTTATATTAGATCTTCCTTATTTACTGTCTTAAAATACTTTTTAATAGAGAGCTTTAGCAGCATTTTGGACTGCTAAGCCTGGCATCTGCTTGTAAATCGAATGCTCAAACTTCCAGCTGAAACTAAATTGCATTATGCTGTGCAGTACTGTTTCGAGCAACTAAGTGAACAACTTACTTGGAATACAGTGACGATGGCCCACAGCAATGAGTCAAAGTTTTTACGATCACACTTGCATAGACCTTCGACTACCTCTCGACATGAACACTGGCGCTTCTCTCGAATGTGCACACACAGTTTGCCACCAAAAAGATTCATGCCTAGTATGCTAGTGAAGAAAAAAACAGTAAAAGAATTCATCATGAATACATTGCATTAACAGAACATGACTAAACCATAAAACAAAAAACCAATATATATATATGAAAAATCATAATAAGGAAATAAAATTATCATAGGTAAGAAATACTAATGAATGCTGCTAACAGTAAAACTAACAAATAAAATTTATTAACAGAATGGAAGATATAAAGAAGTAACAGATAGAAAGAGAAAAAGATGTTTTTTTGTATTAAATATTGTTTGGAGACAACTAAACCTGAGCTGCAAGCAAATCTCAAGAAAATGTGATCAGTGGTGAACAAAAGCTGCAGGGCCCACAATATGTTATTGAGATTATTGACCACTACGACCTTGGCTTGACAGCCAATGCCGCACTCTACGTCAGAACACCAAACGTCTAGAGCGCCGATATCGTCGTACTCGTGATCCTGCTGATCGCCTTACCTGAATCCATCATCTTCGAGATATGTATTTCCGTTTTCCGAACCAAAGAAACTTCGTATTGGGAGTCGCTGATAGACAGAGAAAAAGGAAACCCTCGTCGCCTCTGGTCATCACTTGCTGACGTCCTAGGTCGTTCCTCACCTTCCTCCTCCCACTCTCAACATCCGTTCTCTGCAGACGACTACTTGGACTTTATGCGAACCAAGATTGACTCGATCCGTCGATCTACTGAAGATTCACCCCCACCGTCCTTCCCTACCACAACTGCCAACCTCTCGTGCTGGGAAACCCTTCAACCGGATGTCCTTCGTCGACTTATACTGGACTCCCCTTGAAGTCATGCGAACTTGACCTACTTCCTCCATTTATAATTAAGGAATTGTTGATGACTTTCTTCCTTTTCTACATTTATTATGTAATTCGTCAATGAGTCAGGGTTCCATTCCAGCATCACATAAAAGGACAGTTATCTTTCCCTCCCTCAGGCGCCAAGGTCTGGACCCTAACTCTCCTTCTAACTATCGTCCTATTTCTAACCTTTCCTTCCTCTCGAAGCTCCATGAAAGATGTATCTCTCTTCAACTGGTTGAATACCTTGAATCTAATTCTCTCATGCTTCCCCTTCAATCTGGTTTTAGGAAATTCCATTCAACAGAATCACTCATCACCCGCCTTCTAGCTGACATCTTTCATGCCTTTGACCATGGTCATGTCACTCTTCTTGCTCTCTATGACATCAGTGCTGCCTTCGACACTGTTGATCATTCCATTCTCCTAGAACGACTGTCTAAATCTTTTGGCCTTACTCACTCTGCTCTTCTTTGGTTTCGCTCATTTCTTTCTGATCGCTCCCTTTCTGTTATTTTTGGGCCCACTCACTCTGCCTGGACTCACATTCCCTATGGTCTTCCCCAGGGTTCGATACTTGCACCGCTTCTATATATCCTATATACTGCTGACCTGGCCAGTATACTTCTTCCCTTGGGTGTTTCGTCTCACCAATATGCTGATGACACTCAATCCTTTATTCAGGGCCCGGCTGCCTCCGCCACTCTTATGGTTGAGCGGATCCTTGAGGCCACCTCTGTTCTAAATCTCTGGATGTCTTCTAACCGCCTCTGTCTTAATCCTGATAAGACTCAATATATCTGGCTAGGTGGCCGTGTCCAGCTTGCCAAAATTGACTTTAGTTCCTTTTCCTCTAATTTCCCTCACATCCACTTCTCTTCCTCAGTCCGTGACCTTGGAATCATCCTGGATCAAACTCTTTCTCTGACTGACCATATAAATAATATCTCCCGCTCTTGTCTCTACCACCTACGACAACTCCGCTCTATTCGTCACCCGCTTCCTCTTCATGCGATCACTACCTTGGTCCATGCCCTGATTTGCACTAGGATTGACTTTGGCAATGCTGCCTATATTGGACTTTCTGCAATTAACACCTCCAAGCTTCAGTCTATACTTAATGCTGCTGCATGCCTTACCGGTGGTCTTCCAAAGTCTGCCCATATATCTACTTTTATTCGTGATTCACTTCATTGGCTTCCTGTCAGTCAACGCATCCAGTTTAAGATTCTTATCCTTATGCGCAACTGCCTTCTAGGCTCTGCTCCGTCCTACTTACCGGTAACTTCTTTTTGTATTCCGGTTTCCTCGTTGCCTGCCCATGCCTCCCTTCGCTCAGCTACCCGTGGTCTCTTGGTAGTCCCTCGCGTCCGCACTACGACTGCTCAGTCCAGGAGCTTTGCCTTTGTTGGCATTTCCAGCTGGAACTCCCTTCCTCTTGACCTGCGGCTTCAGTTACTTAGTCTCTCTCCTTCCCAGTCTCGCAAACGCCTGAAATCCTTTTTGTTTGTTCAAGTCAGGAGTGCCACTGTTTCCTAAGTGGCGCTTTATAAATGTTCATTTACAATTACAATTACATTTACAACAGCAGACACCCAGGCCAAAATCTGTGAAAGGCAGGACACTCAGAGCCTACGAAAAGATCAATCTGAGTGTTGGCCCAAAATCTGCAGTTAAAATTACTGAACATGGTGACTAACCTAAATATGAATATGAACAACACAAGGAGAGCAAAGAATGTTGCCACATTGTCCATTGTCTTGAGCATGATGACCAGCTGATAGCGCAGTGCTGGCAGGAACCGCACGAGTTTCAGTATTCGCAGGAGTCGGAATGTTCGCAGAACTGACAGACCAGCAGTTCCAACTTGTAACAGCTCAACTAAACTGGAACAAGATACAGAAACATGATGCTCAAATCATCTCTGGACAATTCTGCATCACCCCAGTCCTCACTAAACATAAACTCATTATTTCATGCATCCACCCACAAGCCTTCACACCTCCATTCATTCCCATTGGTAGAAATAATACACAATACACGCATAAATACTTTTATCTATGTGCTTGTTAGAAAGAATAAGCAGACAGCAGTAATTAAAATTAATCAGTCAATCAGTCAGTCAATCAGTCAGTCGTCAGTCAGTCGTCAGTCAGTCGTCAGTCAGTCAGCCAATTGCTTACCTTAATATCACAATAAATCCATCAAAGACATTGAAGCCATTTCTGACGTATTTGACAGGACCTTCGGACAAGACCTTGAGCAACATTTCAACGGCAAACAGACCGCTGAAGAAGATGTTGCTGTATTCCAAGACGTTAGTCAACGTTGGCGGCTGAAAAAGTATGTGCATCTTTTGAAGACCATCTCATACAAGACTGATTGGAAAGATGGGATACAAGCTGACCTAAGCACACAGAAACTTATTCCATTTATATCTAATCTAAACATTATGCAAACGAAGTCCATCCATCTGAATCTGAGGAACATTCACCAAGGACCATGACACGGTTATTCAAAGCACAGAGTAAAACAGAACGTCTTGACGTATGACTTAAACGTTGAAAACAAACAGAAGAGTCAAGCTTTACGAATTTAATTTAATTATTTGAAATTCATTTTACTTATATGTCTCATATCGATTCCTCAGATTATCACTTAATCCAAACACGTGGAAGCAGAGAATTCATAAACTGCTAACTGTAAGTACTATACATGTACTAGCAGAGAATGTTCCCTTCATTCCAGTATGCATTTATTTATCCGGGGATTTTCATAACACTGCTTAGAATCTCTCAAAAACACTTCTCACCGGCTTAACTGAAGTTAAAGCTAAAAACGATTTATGACAAGTTCGTCTGAAGATAAACAATGCTTGAGAGCAGAAGGTCTCCACTAGTGGTCTCACTCAGACACATACAGACCAATCAGTGAAATCAAATTCACGACTGACGGTGTTAACTGTGTCAAAGTCTACAACAGTTTCCCTCATAATTCATCTCTACATCTTGCTTTTCGTTTTGGATTTTCTATTCCAAAAACGCCATAAACTGGGATTAACTCAGTGGTAGAAAGTGACAGGTCAGTGCACCTACTTACGAAATAATCCCTTCCAGGTCACAATTCCGTGTCCAGTCCGAGGCTCATCCATGTTTCAGGTAAACCCGAACATTTATCCATCGAAATTCATCACTTAGCTAAATCCAATGAATCTTCCCTGTCTCATTTACCAATGCACCAGTTCACAACTGACTCCACGTCAAAGAAACCCAGCAGCCCCTCAACATCCATCCGTCATTCCATCCGTCCATCCTTCCATCAGTCCATCCTTCTGTCCATCTTTCTCTCCATCCGTACCTCCTTGTTCTTTTGGACTGGACTGATTTTCTTCATAAAACCTGTGACTGATTTCACTAACCTGCTACATGACTCCAAAATTAGGCTGTTAATCAAAGTAAGTGACTGGGAATAGACATAGACAGGCAGGCAGACAGACAGACAGACAGACAGACAGACATACAGGCAGGCAGGCAGGCAGGCAGGCAGGCAGGCAGGCAGGCAGGCAGGCAGGCAGGCAGGCAGGCAGGCAGGCAGGCAGGCAGGCAGGCAGGCAGGCAGGCAGGCAGGCAGGCAGGCAGGCAGGCAGGCAGGCAGGCAGGCAGAGACACAGACAGAAGAGCAGCAGGCTGAAAGTATGGAAGACAGACAGACATAGGGGCACAGACATAAAATGCCATGCAATGATGGCAGTCAAGAATTTGATTAGGATGAGCCAATGCACAAAACTACAACGAAACCACTAGCTATCATCAAGTCTCTTTCTTAGTAGGTATGCCTTTGAACATTTCTGTGGTGTACTCCCTGCAACTCCCTAATAAAATGGATCATCATCAGTCACCATGGGTTCAGCGCCCGTAGGTGCTTGATGCGCGCTTCACCATCTCCGTCCAATTGTCTCTATCCTGTGCCAGGCGGCTTAGTTGTTGTAAGGAATTATTACTGCACCAAGAGATGATGTCGTCTACCCACTCTCTGTTAGGGCGTCCTCTTCTGTTCTTCCCTCCCATCCTGCCAAACACTATCATCTTGAGTATTCTGGAGTCATCCATTCTACATATATGCCCAAATAGAAAATAAAATGGATGCTAAATTAAAACTCATTCACGGTCAACAAATAATTACCTGGAAAACCATCGGCAGATGCCAATAATACGGACCTCTCAAAGCCGACTGACTATCTTCTCAGACTGACAAGGATGGGATTTGTAAATTTTTTGCTCACACAGGTCATTTCTCTTTGGTTGTTTCCCCATAATCTGGAAATTCTATGGGAGTCTTAGCTGATGTCTTTAATACTTGCTGAACACTGGCCAAAATGCAGACAGATTAGCTCTTTCACGCTCATCTTCTCTATTATCTTTTTTATCTTCCTTGTATCATCTCATCTCGTGTCATTTATGCAAGAGCAAACTTTTACTACAAACACACATGTATCGACAAAATGACATTTCACTAGCGAATAAATCTCCATTTTTGGTGACTGATAAAGTTTCTTTACGATGCAAAAGGTTCGAGAAATGCCACAAATTTCTGCACGTGTATCTGGCGGGTAACATGCTACATCTGCTTTATATATACACAGGAAACTCCTTTGAATATGTGCCACATGGAGTACAGCATCATAAGAGGTTGATTTGCAAAGACGTCCCAATAGTTTTATATAAGAAAATGCATTATAATGATACGTGCTGTAATGAGGTTCCAGCGTACAATACCATATTTATGTGTGATTATTTTTATTTACTGTATTGAGGCTGGGTATAGTAATCATGCAAGAATAATCGAGCAAAGACCACGAGGTGCAGAGTATGACATTTCTGACAAAGAACAGAGTTACAAATTATGACGTTTCATTCTTATTTTTTCTTCTCTGGAGGAAAGCAAAGCACGCCTGACATCTAGTGCTATGCAAAGTCAGTGCACCCATGAGCACGCAGCACACCTATACACTCTCACTTGCCTAATCTGCTGTATTGGTTAACGAGTTTGCCAAGGAGCCTCTGTGCATGAGAATCCCCATTTTACAACCCAATCATGGCTTATTTCAGAGATTTGAATCTCGGGCTAGCGTGTTCCATTCACAGGGACCTTAAATTGAAAAATGAGCAGGGAATAAAAAAATAAAAAATACAGTCGCTATATAAAACTGTGTACATTTATATTTCTTCCATGTAAGACAAAGACTCCATCACTCAAAACATCCACTTCGATTAATTCATTGAAAAATGTGCAGGGTCGAGGCCTTATGGTCCCAATAGAAAAACATGTACATATACATATTTACATTTTACCTGGCAGGACGTAAGCTTTGCTAAAGTTTATTTTGAAAAAGATTTGGAATAGGCTGATTAATAATCAAAGAGGTGAACTTCTACACCTTCACACCTGCCCTCAGCCCATCAGCTAACGACAGCCATCATCCATCCAAGTAGTTTCTCATGAAGTTGTGCTATATAAATTTGTGATTATAATTGCAATCGCAACAACCTCAACTTAAAGCACCAATGAGAAGTTTCCTGAGTTGAAGCTTTATAAATATATGATTACACTACAAATCAAAAAACTGAACAAAACTAAACTGCAAAGGACAAGGGAAAAGTGATCACTTGTTTACCAAGTGTATGGCTCTCAAGCAAAGAGTTGAATAAATCTGTAGGATTGTTTGGCTAAAGTTCAAACAGCTATGCAACAACAGCTCACGGACTGATGACAACAGCAAATTACCGGTATCTATTTCAAGAGACGTGAAAAGTTTTGAACTGCAGCAAAGAGGTGAAAGATCTACAACACTACATACATAATCATTCCATTTTACCTTAGTTTTATGTTTTCAAGTCAGGAGCACCTATGAGGAATTTCTCTACACAAATTCGAGATTACTGCTACAATTATAATTACAATTATTGTAATCGTAATCCCAAGACTTCTACAGCGCCCAACGAAAGCCATGTCATAGGGATCTGCTTATTCACAGGCACTCAGTCAAAACAAAATTGACAGGCAAAAAGGGTTTGGTTCCACGTCGAGATCCAAAAGTCCCGCAGAGAGACAGTGTGCAGCTATAGTGGGTGGTGTTTGGGACTGGAGCGGAAAGAGAGATAAGAGGAAGAAGGGAGTCAGGACAGGATCTGTGAGAGAGGAATGTTTTAGTTTTGAGTGAAAGGCCAATGCAGAAGTTGCAAGCAGTGGAGCATAGATGAATTTGTTTGATGGGCAACCGGATAAAAGTATCTACTCCTGTAAATCTGCCCTGATTCTGAGCTCTTCTCTTACCTGATTGTGGTATTCAATGCCCATGCTCAGTGTATTCACCAAGATGGCCAGAAGAATTCCTCGCTGAAAGTACCTGTGGTCAACGAACCGTGTTATCTGCCTACGAAACAACGTCCAGTAATCTGTTGAGAAAAGAAAAAGAAATCTCTCAATCTCAGATATATCAAAGTGGGCTAAAATGTCATGCATTATCAGCATCATCACTGTCATCATCATCATCATCAGCGTCATAGTTGTCATCATCATCATCATCAACACTGCTGCCATCACAATTACCACCACACCACCCTCACCAATATATTCACTATAATCACCATTTCAATCATATACCACACCACAATTGCCACCAATCACCAATCACCACCACCAATCAACCACCAATATCAAAGATGTTTGCTTGAGAGTGGATTCGCAGCTAATTGTCAGGACCCAATCGTCAAAAGTCACGAGTTATTCATATCTGTTCCATGGATTCCAGTTTTTCATTCCAGTTTTCAAACTAACACCAGATTTTGGCACACATGTAACTTTTATTTAGATGCATCATTGATTCAGGCCTTGTTCATTAATATTTAGTGGTGTTACATAAATTCTCAGATTAGATTCCATTACATGACAGCACCTTTTAAGAACCTCTCAAGAGTGTGGCATAAATGGTTAGACGATTGACTTAAACAGAAGCAACTTGAGCTGAACAAATATCATGAGCATTTTACCATGTGAGTACATACACAAGGACCTAAGTATGTATGTATGTATACACATACGTACATACACGCATTTATTAATAATAATAATAACAATTGCAAACTTCTAATGCACCGGTGTCTAATGCACAAGGCATCAACTGATGGAACAACAAAGCCAAACCACAACCAGGTCAATATCCAGAAGGTCAGTCCACAATGTACCTATGTACGTACATATATACATACGTACATTCATATCTATGTACGTATGTATGTGTCAAGACAATATATCATCTTCTAAGTAGCTCACAAAAGCACTGCATATTACGCAAGTATTAATAACAAAACTTGTGCAACTACTCTTGGACATTATTGTAATTGTAATTACTGTATCCCATTGTTCTCTGCTGCTGTTCATCATCTTCAGTGCTGGAGCTTGATGAGTCACTGTCACTCTCATCGTCGTCAGCATCATCACCTTCAACTTCATCATCCTCCTGGAATCGTAGCCCCACATTGACCTCGGTGGTGGCACCGCCTGGATTCAACGGTGGACAGGCAGTGGTAGATTGCTTCTCGTCATGACCTGTTTGGCAGTTTCAACACAAGAAACCCAAGATAGCATCATGGTGTAAAAAATAATCCCCAGTGATGTTTAAGGCCCATGCTTGAGCAATACACAATGCAGGCCAAGTCACAAAGATAAGCACAAGAAGGGTTATCAATCACAACTGCCTCCCAGTGGATATGAATACCCGTACTTTAATGTCAGGGTTAATTTTTAAGTATTTATTTGTGCGTTTTAGATCACTCTGAACTATTTTCTGATTTCACACCATCCACTAAAAAGCTGCAGCGAGCATGTACATCACTTTGCAAGCTCATAAATATTAATATTACTGTAATAATAAATTTCTATATAGTTACTCAGTATGCATACTGAATCATTATATGCCAACTTATATATGGCTTCAGCCAGGGAGTAACTGTAACCCACATTTCTCCATGAATCAATGTAAGCATACTAGATCAACATATATATATATATATATACTAGTTCAACATATATATATATATATATATATATATATATATATATATATATATATATATATATATATATATATATATATATATATATATATATATATATATATATATATATATATATATATATATATATATATATATAGTCAAGACTGCTATCAAGAAGTACCTGAAAACCTAGAAGCAGTTATTGCTAGTGTACTTACAGCATTGTAATAATTGTCATAATTAGGAACATTAAACTCTATCCCAAACAAACTGAATGGAAATGAACCCACTGGAGCAATTTGTTATCAACAAACAAGACACTCGATAAAAATCAACAGCAGTCCTCTGATGGAAGGTCCTGGGTTTGGATGAACCTCTGGATAAAGTATCCACAAACAACCAATCCATCAACATCAACCGCCTTCTGCTCAGGACGCGTGGCTCATGTTTTAAGAGTAAATGTACATGTTTTTTCTACGGCAACCATATGGCCTCAATCTTGCTCATTTCTCAATGAATTCATCGTCTGAGATTCTTCCCCACCACTGCCCATTTGAATGGCCATTTAATGTACAAATGCACGGACCGTGTTAGCCCAAAATTAAAATCTCAGAAATATAGCCACTATGGTATGCGAGCTAGCATCCTCACGAACGGAGGCGCTTTGATGTATGACATAACCAATATAGTTAACCAGGCCAGTAGGTGTGCTTTGCTTATATAATAACATACCATATTTAAGCCATATAAAAATTAGTTACCCATTACCATAGTTAAGTAGGAAATCCAGTTGAGTTTAATAAAAAATTTCCAGACACATACGACCTTAAAGTAAAGAATTAAGTGAGTCTTTGGTAAAAGATATACACTAGCAAATTGTCATAATTAGCATAAATTACATAATAAATTATGTATATTTATAGGCATCCTCCCCTAACATATACCACATTTAAGCAACATACAATTCAGGCATCCACTTTGCCTGTAAATCAACTGGTCCCATGACTTCATTTTCTGTGGGTGCTGTATAAATCTAGAGTTTACCATTACCACAGGCTGCAGCCGAGTATGTAAGCACAAGGGGAAATAAAGACGGCATTCAATATCCAGATATCTACACAGGTATACTGGTCCCCAACCTTACATTACATTACAAGGATGCCAAAAACTAAGACATTACCAAATTGTCATAACTGGTTACAAATTATGTAGCAGAACATCCCCTGAGCAAATCAGCATTTAAACAACTTTATTACTAATACTATTATTATTATTATTAATATTACTATCACTACTACTCCTAATCCTACTACTACTACTACTACTACTACTACTACTACTACAACCAAACTACTACTATTATTATTATTATTATTATTATAAAAAAAAGTAAAAATGTATAACAATAATCTGATGACAACCATGAATTGATGATGCGATGCAACTGTGAGTTTAGGATTAGCTCAATCTTCCTGAGCACTGATCGTTACTGCAGGGGAAGCCTGACCCCGAACACTCTGTATTACTAAGCGAGCATTCACACAATCTGTTACTCTTCCAACGGTGTGTTTTAAGCTGTTTTCTGGCTTTGCAAAAGGAAGTTTTGACACGACTTGCCCCTCAGCCATTAATCCTGGCTGTTTCGACACAGCACAAACGTGCAGACGCATGTACTGTGCATGTACTGTCTACCTTAAATACTATTTCCAAGACGGCCAGAAGACCTTGGCATAAATCAACATGCAAACGTCTTCAGTCTAAAACATTCACCCATTTTCCGACGCCTCCAATCACCTTCACCTACCTGAACTTCTGTCCGACCTATATGCAAATATCTACACAGTTCGTGCCAACGGATTTACAGCACACATTGCTCAGTACTTTCCCACATCAAGTTTTCCAACATAAGTATTCTTATTCCAACTTCCCACATCAATCTGTGCCAAAACCAATTTAAGAACTGATTGCAACCACTTTTGTGAAGTAATTAAATGGCACTAGATTAATTTAAGTGTCTTAATACATACATAACTGGGTACCTTAGCTTATCTTACTTAACCTTATCTTTAAACTTTTCCATGCCTTGCCTTATCTTACTCCTAACTTATTTTACTTTACACTACCTTACTTAGAAAAGGAGAAGAGCAGTCCCTTATGTCTCCAAGAGGCAGCCATGGGAATGAATTGTTAGCAACTTCATTTTCATAGCCTTGGTGTATGACAGCGCAAGACCAGTCCTTTCATTCACCATCTAATCTTCCAACCGACAGTGTACAGCCAGTGTACTCATTAGAGCCAAATTCATTAAGGGTGCTAGTGGTGCAAAAATCTTGACTAAAATTTCTGTCCTGACAGGAATTTGAACTTCCAATCTCTTGGTTGACAGTTCAGCAAGCTAACCAACATACTATACGGCACCCATACTTTATCTTATTTTGCCTTACCTCACCTTACTAGATTTTAGAACCTTACCTTACATTACCTTACCTTAGCTACTTAGCCCTACCTTACCTCACTATATCTTAATTCTCCTTATCTTACCATATGTTATCTGACCTGACCTGACCTTATGTCGCCACGTGGATGTCAATCTACCTGTACTTACAATTATGAAATGACTCAGACGGCAGATGGATGCTGTTGGTCCCTTCAGTCGACGTCAGTGTTCTGGCTACCTCTGCAGCAGCCAATGGCAACAGATGCTGGTGTTTATCTGCAGAAGAAGAAGAGCAATCCGGAATAGCCACAGCCCCATTCGAACAGTCGACAGACTCACCACAAGGTTGACTACCGTTGCTAGTCACGACAAGACAGTTTGGTCGCCTTGGAGATGACACAGGGTCAATGTCTGATATTTCTGGACTGGCCCTTGGGGCATTTGGACTGTTTTCAATGACGTTTTCTGGTTGGTACTGTTCGCTCTGAAGACCATGGTTCGATTCCAGAGACAGCGGGGCACCCGTTCGACGCTTTCGATGTTGCTGCAAAGTCCTGCGCTTCTTCCTATGGAGTGTCATTGCAAAACTGGGGTCTGGTATTGAGCTGCCGTTCGGTGGGGCACCCGTTCTTCGTCTATGCTTCCAGAAGCGGATGAGTTTTCGGCGTGCACGATGCATCAAGTGCACGATGTACTTGATGATCTCGTCGTAGCAGCCTCCCGGTTCCGCACTGCTGGCCAGCGTGCTGCTTGAGTGAAAGCGCTTGCGTTCCTGAAGCATCCTCTCCGTCTCCCGTTTCTTTGTCTCAGAAAACTGCGTTGCTATGACAACCAGGCAGAGGTTGATCATGAAGAATGCCCCGATCTGAAATTGTCAAAGTGCATGAAACATTTGCAGTGATCCGTACATGGCAGAGATAAAAATTTACCTAATTCTAAAGGTCAGAGGTCAACAATATCTGAACATGGCGCCATTTACAGCGGTTTGCACAAAAAATCCCCTAACAACATACACTGTGACAGTTTTTCACTTCTTTTTAGCCAAGAAGTGCAATCTTGCTATCAGGAACCTCAGTTCCAGTGATATGAAGTGCATTTGTTGTGCTCTAGTTTAAAATGGACTTCTAGAAGACCAAAGGCATTTCAACCATACAAGCAAAAGGTCTGCAAAATAGTAAGTATGTACGAAAGTCTCATGAATATCAGTAAACAGAGTCGAACAAAAAGGACAGGCAAAGAACAAATGAAATGAGCACACAGTAGTAAAATGATTTACGATACAATGCAAGATAATATAACTGTAATTTGATGATGCCCTCCTTACAAAGTTCAGAAGTGCATGTTTGAAACTGGTGAAAAGGAAACATTAAGAACCATGTACAGGCTGTAAGAGGTAAGTTTTCAGCTTACAGTGAAGACAGTCTTGGTAAGACAGTTTCAAACATGAGGAGGTAGAAAAAGCTCGACCAATTTCAACCAGTGCTCAAAATCTATCAGGACCTTTAGGAGGTGGCCTCTGCATCATCTATAGAGACCATTTTCAAGTGTCTACAAAAGACTCTGGAATCCACAAAACATTTGAAGCCCTTGCCTCATACTTTACCTTCCGTGACGTACACATCTTAATCATCGTTATCTACCGTCCTGGATCAGAAAACATCACATCGGCTTTTTTCGATGACTTTGCTAATCTCATCCTGTTTACTTCTAATTTTACATGTCAAATCCTCATTCTTGGAGACATTAATATTCATCTTGATCAATTAAATGATTGGAATGTGAAATGTTTCAATCAACTACTCTCCGCTCAACTAGTGAGTGGTCCTACTCATCAGTTTGGTCACAATCTGGATGTTATTATCACCCGCAGTTCTGATACTCTAGTCAATGACATTGTCATCTCCCCACCCACCTACTCGGATCACTCTCTTATTGGCTTCAATATACAACATCGTACCACACCTATATCTCGACAAACTACTCTTCGTCGATCGTACAAATACTTCGATCATACGGCTTTTGAAAACGACCTAAGGAAATCAGATCTCTTCAATTGGTGTGATACATCAGTTGCTGCAAATATAGAGGCTAAACAGCTTTTTTCCCTATACAATACTACCATGACACAATTGCTGAACAAACATGCTCCCCTTCGGAAAGTAACAATATGTAAAGACGTGAACCATCCTTGGTTTGATGGCGATTGTTCTGCTTCAAGGAAGCTCACTCGCAAACTTGAGAGGATCTACTTAAAAGCACCATCTGACACTCTGAAAGAGGAACAATGGCGTATTCAGATTCGTCTTCAACGTCGTCAATTCCAACAGAAGCACTCCTGCTACTACCACCGTAGTATTGATGAGGCTACGACTAATGGTAAGGCCCTTTGGAAGAGCTTACATTCACTGCTTTCTCCTCCGACCGACTCATCATCTTCTTCCCTTACATCTGATGAACTGATGGATTTCTTCGTCGAAAAGACTGCCAATATTCACGAATCAACAAAAGACTCTCCTCCACCTAATCTCTCACATCTGTAACCTCCAATACACTCTTTTGTTGCATTTGATGAAATTACTTCTTCTGATGTAGAAAAACTATTCGCTGATTCTTCTACAAAACAATGTGAACTCGACTCTGCACCCGTTTGGCTCCTTAAAACTCTTTCTTCAGTCTTTGCACCCATATTAACCCTTCTCATTAAAGCCTCCTTTTATCAGTCCACGGTCCCTGATAAGCATAAGCAGGCCATTATCCGACCACGCATAAAAAAACCTGGACTTGACCAATCAGATCCTGCTAACTACCATCCAATCTCTAATCTGTCTTTTATTTCTAAGCTTGTTGAACGTTTTGCTCATCGGCAGCTTTCTAACTTTATTGAATCTCATTATCTACTCCCTCTCACCCAATCTGGATTTAGACGATATCATTCTACTCAAACTGCTGTCCTTAAGGTTTACAATGACATTGTCTCGGCTCTTGACCTTGGTTTTATAGCAGTTCTTCTCCTCCTCAACTTTAGTGCCGCATTTGACTGCGATGACAACACCATTTTGCTTCAGATCCTTCAATTACAATTTGGTATCTCATCATCTGCACTTCTTTGGATCTCTTCTTTTCTCTCTTCTAGGACTCAAAATGTTTACTTTGGTGTCAAATTCTCTAAGACTACTAATTTAATTTTTGGTGTCCCCCAAGGCTCCATTCTTGGTCCACTGCTTTTCATTCTATACACTTCCAATATCTCCAAGATTGC
The DNA here is from genome assembly GCA_964023275.1 of Norana najaformis. Classification (NCBI taxonomy): domain Eukaryota; kingdom Metazoa; phylum Annelida; class Clitellata; order Crassiclitellata; family Hormogastridae; genus Norana; species Norana najaformis. The sequence continues at coordinate 23,890,150 of OZ029919.1, forward strand.
GCTTAAGTTTGGTATTTCTATCCATATTTACGCTGATGACACCCAACTTTCCACTTCTAACCTTGAAAGTTCAAAAATTAAACTTATTGCCTGTTTCCATGAGATACAATCCTGGTGTGCTTCCATGCGCCTGAAATTAAACACAAGTAAGACGAAATTGATTTGGTTCGATCGTCGGTCCCGATCACATTTAGATTTGCAGACTCTCTTTCTGAAAATAGATGATTCCTGTTCCATACTACCCTCGAATGTAGTTTGTGACCTTGGTGTCTTTTTGGATAGCAAACTTTCCATGTCTCACCATAGTAGCTCCATATCTAGAGCCTGTTTCTTCCACCTACGACAGATACATCAGATTAAACACTGTCTTAATGAGCATTGCCTTCATGTCCTGGTTCATTCACTTATACTATCCAGAATTGATTATTGCAATTCAGTGCTTTATGCTTTACCTAAATCTACCCTCTCACCGCTTACCTCTGTTATTCATGCTGCAGCTCGTCTAGTTAAAAGCCTTGGCCCTCGAGATCACATTACTCATTCTTTACAACAACTTCATTGGTTACCCATTCAGGCCCGCATATCTGTCAAAATCTGTCTACTTACGTTCAAAATTATGTCAGGCTCTGCCCCATCCTACCTGTCCTCTCTAGTTGAACCTCATACTTCCACTGAGTCCAGAAGAAGATTGCGTTCGGCTTCAAAAGGGGACTTTGAAGTCAGAAGAGTTAAACTACAGTTTGGTAAAAGAATGTTTGAAGTAGCTGGTCCAGCTGAGTTGAACTCTTTACCTGAATCTATTCGAAGATGCTCTTCATTAGACACTTTTAAATTAAAACTTAAGACTCACTTATTCTCTCAGTACTATAACTAATTATTATGTTGTAACGCGTCCTTTGAGCAAGACATTGTTTTATTAAGGTGCGTTATAAATAGAAGTTGTATTGTATTGTACAGAGAGTTCCAGACAGATGGAACAGCAGCTGATAATCAATGCTGGTCACGGACAAGACGTGTACCAGAAACAACATATTTTACAGAAGATGCTGATTGAAGAGAGGATCGGCCCTTAACAGAACTGTACAGTGTAACCAAGAATAATTAGGACGGAAGATTATTTGCAAGTAATTTGTACATAACCAGAGCCAGATTGAACTAGATATGCTCAAATACCGGAAGTCTAATCCAATCTAATCTAATGACTTCTATAGCGCCGTTAATGTTAAGCCAATGTGGAGAATGAAATCAGTTGTGATATGGTCTAGATAAGAAGATCCAAGACACAGTCTTGCAACCTGGTGCATGACTCTATAGTTAGAGGGAGCAGAGTGCTGTCAGGGGGAGCATGGGCTAACATGGGGTACAGAGTTGCAGTAGTTAAGTCTTGTCAGAATAAGGCTGTTCATAAATGTTTTTAGCAATGCTGAATCTAGAGTAGAGTGAAGCTGTCGGATCCTTCTGAGGTGAAACAAGTACATTTGAGAAGTTGCAGCTATTTTGGTTTCAGAAAGATTGTTGAGTTGAGCATGACTTCAAGATTCTGAACATTAGGGAATGGGGAAATTAAAGAGCAGGAGGTAGAAAGTGACAGGTCAGTCCACTGTAGAGAAACGGTCCAACCAGAACAGCCAGGATTTGCGAGGGTTAAGTTTGAGATGCATAGACAGTCTGGTGAAGTGCACACACTCTCAGGTATGAATAAAATTAAATGATAAACAGTAATACGATCGATAGAAAATTTTCTAAATATCGGTTACTGAAGTGAAATTACAAATAATATGACAGACATGGATGAAATAAAATCAAGTAAGCATGATTGAAAGCCTTCTCAATATAAGCTACCACAACAGAATCACAAATACAATGATAGGAGTGGATAAAATGAAATAGCTGCAAAGGAGAAATTATGATCCAGACTCTCGTAAATAATTAACCGGCATGGAATTACACGTGCTGCATTTGGATAAGAGTATCTGGACAATTTATATAGCAGCTACAAAGAACCTGTCAACAGTGGTAATGCTATGGCGATTTACTGCAATGTCTATGGTTCATTTACTAACATCAAGTGAAGGCAATTTGTTGAAAGGAGAGGTTCCCCGTTTGTTAGATTTATGGCATCTTGTTAATGCGTCAGTCATACAGGCATACGATTTGATACTATCTCTGTATACTCTGGTCAATCCCAGTACATGGTAACTATGCCCTAACCTAACCTCGCCTTGTTTTTTTATTTCAGCAGCTAATTTTCACTTTTATCGAATTGCCTTGTTTTCCAAAATCTTTCATGGAACCTTCCTCAGGCTACCAAGTTACAAGCAGTTTTGTCAAGTCTTCTATCAACAGCTGTTTAGATCGTTCTGTAACAGAGCTCTCTATCTGCAAAACATCAATCACTCCTCACACTGATACATGGCACCTCATGATTTTTTTGAATCAACGTCACACTGGCTGTTAATTAGGTAATATTACCGCCATATGCTAGTTGATCAAAGGTGGATTAATATCATGCTTATCTCTGCCAATGACTGATGTTTTACATTTTACCAAAAAGGCACCGCAGCAGAAAGGCATTAAGTTTTGAGTACAGCGGGACATCATGGCAAAGCTCTCCCAAACCTGATTACAAATATTTTGTCAGTGGATATACTGAGTTTGACACCCAGTAGTGGCATCACTCTTCTGGTCCCATATGTGATGGTGGTGGCTCATATAACACAATGCAATGCAGCACAATAAAATACGGTACAATGCTGCCTCTACACCTATAGTAAATATCAATGCATAGTTGGTGTCATTGCCAACAAATCATGAGGGGTTATAAGACATCACCGGAGTATTACTTCAATGCCGAGGCATGCAGCCTGGAAAGAACATTTGTACAGATGTAAATGTACATACTATTCTCAAGTGACCGTATGGCCTCAACCCTGCTTATTTGTCAATGAATTTATTGGGTGATATCCTTCACCACTCCTGCCCATTTTAATGGCCGGCGCCATGTCATTTAAAGTCCCCATGTATGGACTGTAGACTTGTCATGAACTTCAACTCAAACACTGAAACTTTTCTAAAGAAATACTCTGACTATAATTAAACTGGCATTACCAGTTAGAATAAAGTTTTCTCTATTAAGCTCAATCGTAGGCTGTTGCAGACAATTTAACGTAACACAGTGATTAAATGTCAAGTACCTAACACGTTTAAGTTATGGTAATTAATGCAGAATAATAAATTTGTTGTTTTAAATTCCAATTACCCTGCAAAGCATCAAGGTGATTACAGTGTGCAAAAATATATATATATAATATGTTCCAGGTTTCCGCAAAAATCATAAATTCATTATTTTGCAACAGTCTCATTAATAATAATAACTTCTTTTTGGTCTAAAATTTAGTAAAACGAAGCACAAAGCCAAGCACAAAGTCTATCTAACAGTGAAGCAGCACAGACATGATCCAGATGCATCAGAAACAAAACTATAGTAGCTGCTAGTAACTGATGGAGCTAACAAGTACTGTTACCACTACTTTCACAAAAACATGCCTTGTGCACTTGTACTGAAAAATATTGAAATTGAAAGTTTTCTTGAAACTGTTGCTAAAACGTAATACTGGTACATGAAGAAGAATAGTTACAGAGATTGTCACCTGAAAAGAAAGATGGTGACATATGAGCCTTGTTTGAGGAACAAATGGAGACATTTGCAACAAAGGCTATTGTTCAGTAAGATCATGCAAGATTGTAACTGAGAGATCTTCAAAAAAATGTAAGCCTTGGAACAGTTAGCACCTGATGAGCCCAAAGGATCTATGATCAAACAAGTTGCAAGAATTTCCTGACCACAATACAAGGTCGTGCACATGTTTAAAATTAAAACTGCTAGTCTGACCTCACATCAGAAATTGGCCAGAAATAAGGATACAAATAAATAGTTAAAGGCACAAAAATATCAGAAAAGTTTAAACCAGAGAGAGAAGCAGCAATAGTGAGTTGCAGAAGGATACTAGTTTTATTATTTCACATTAAAGCAGTAATATTTTCTAAAAGAAAATATGTCCCAGCTGCAGAAATAATTTCCTGGCACGAGCTCACTCTAATTCACAGGTAATATAACCTCAAATCTTTCTTGTTAAGTTTCACATTTACAACGCTTAGTGAAGGATTGATTTATATTCAGCCTCAGTATAGCTAAGTTACTGTGCATCATTTGGTCACAATAATCAGCATTTTTCCTTCAAAGACATGAATTCAACTTAAAAACGACATCAAGCCAAGATGATTAATCCTTCCACAGAAAGGTCTGTAAAGGAAATTAAGATACCTATTCCAAAGCAACCAGGTTTCAAAACACTAGCAGTGATTTTAAATTACCTTGGTTCAACGGTACAAGTAAACAAGTAAGTAAGTCAACAAGTAAACAAGTAAGAGAACTATGGGCTGCCTTTAAAGCAGGGTCAAGTTCTGCTGTGCTTGACAAAAAGCTACAAGATTCACATACACGGCATTGACTCGTGATTACATGACACGGGAAAGTGACATGGCGACATCTGATGGAGAAGAAAGTTAATCGAAACAAGTGAAAAAAAGAGACTGTTAGTCGTAATTTATCACACAACCACCGCTCTAAAGGTGTCAACCACACACAGCAAGCAAAACGGGACGAAGCTGCAGAGGCAAAGCAGACGGGCCCGCTCGAGAAACTTACCACAATCAGAGCGGCAAAATAAATCCAACTCCAGAAATTGTGTGCGTCTTGGACATAATACATTATATTAACCCAGCCAGCAAGGCTTATCACCTGCAAAGACACATAGACAGATCAACGAGAAATACATCAGAAAATTACAAGATCGTGGCTCCAAATGCGCAAAAGCGCATACTTACCACAATCAGCGTGACAAAATACATCCAATCCCAGAACGAGTGGGAGTCTTGTATATTATACATTATATCTACCCAGCCCTCAAGGCTGATTACCTGGAAGAAAAACAAATACCGCTTACAATATGTGCAGAGATTCATCTCCGCAGATAACAAGAAATAAAGAAGCGGAAAAGCATCTTACAGGCAATCATACATTATAAACATTTCTGGTCTAGCCCCAAATAATTTAGCTTGCCATGGTTTGAACAATCCTGATAGTTTCATCAGTTATCTCCATAAATGAGGTGGGTGATAGACATATGAATCAGCCTTCATTGTCCAGCGAACCCATAGGGTAGGGTTATGTGGGGCAGGAAATCTAAATAAGCCCCTGCCTGACCCAAACATTAACTAATCCAATCAAATGACTCCTGTAACAATGTTATCGTAACGCCCAAGGCACCAATCGATCTGATATGAGATAAGATAAACTATGACAAATTAATGCCAATGCAAAGGATGACAGCAAACAGGATTTTGTTATCATTCGTGTTGCAAAAGAATCATTGCAATTAAGACTTCCTAAAATTTTCTGCTGAGTGATTCACACTCCAATGGGACACAGCTTCTTTCCTGCAACACTTAACGGAACTTTATGGACATAATTTTTCCACTGGAATCATTGTCTAAACCTCACATTAATGAACATAATTCTATCCTACAGGTGCTAGAGTAATTTAAAACATCATTATTAGAGTTGCCATAGCAAACAAGATGAAAAGTAACAGCAGGTCTAAAAGTGAAACAGTTAAAACTTTCTCAAATTTGATAAGATCACTGAAGATGTGCAAGCCACGAAAAAGGGAAAGCCAGAAGTTCATGGATGGATTGATACATAAGCGTTGCCAACATGTGGGGCACAGGGAGGCAGCTGCACCAAATCCCTGCTCAGGCTGCATGCAAATCCGGTGAGATTTGGGTGGTACACCCTATGCGATTTTATATTTTTTTCAATTAGTCTTGATTGATCACCCAAGGACAGAAATTATCTAAAGAATGTGCCTGAAAGTACGATACTTGCCCTTACTGTCATACATTTGCTATCCATCACTAGTCTTTCAAGCTGTTACATTGCCGAGCCTGTCGTAGCATGACTGGACATGATACATCAGTGAATAGACTTGTTTCTTTTAGTTCTGGAGTGGAGACAGATACTAACGAAACGATCGCAAATTAATGTCCAAACATCTATTAGACTGTCTCGCAAAACATGGTCTAAGTATTCTGGATATTGTTAGGCATGGATATGATGGTGGCAGCAACATGTGTGGTGCATCATAGGGTGTCCAAACTAGCACTAAGCTGCTGAACGCAGCTGCGCTGTTCACTCGCTGCTTTTCACATAAAGTTGAATGTTGTGCTGGTAAATGCAGCATGTGATAGACCGAGTACAACTGCTGATGCTAGAAACTTGTTTGAAATAATTGAATATCGTTTGGCGTTGTGGGTCGTCCTCTGCAATGGTTGTGTTTGTTACTCTCTGACCACACTCGGGTAGTGGTTTTGGTCCCACTAAGTTGGCTTGGTCCCTGGTCTCATTTGGGCTGCCACTGGGTTCCTTACATTCTAGGTGCTGTTAGCATTACTGTCGCTTTCTCAATGCTACCTTTTCTACTTCTCTGTGTGACCTGGGTGTGACCTTTGACCAAGAACTGACCTTTGCAGATCACAGTAAGACAATATGTAGAACATGCTTTTTTCATCTATGCCAGAAGTAGAAAAGGAAGCCTTGAGAAAGTGGAGCTGTAAGTAATGCAAGTCTATCTTTTGGAGCTGCCAGCGGCTGCCAAGCCGGATCAGTTTGGTTTTAGAAAGACTGAGCCGGAGGCAGCTAGATGACATCCGAGCTGTAAGTGCCTGAGATATCGCGAACATTTTCTCAACTAAGGAGAATGCAGCTACAGCTGGTCCATGAATGTATGCCTGAATATCATCAGCATACTGATGAGCGGCAACCCCCAGGAAGGAAAGAATATAGTTTAGGTCAGTAGCATAAAAGATATAAAGTAGAGGACCCAGAATGGAATCCTGCACTTGGTGGGAATTGACAGAATTTCTGCACAAGTTCATTGTGGCAGTTGTCTAACAAAAAGGTGCTTTGGCCCATGACTGCTACTGTGGACCACGTCAATCTGACTACCACCAATGGATCAATACACGGCATGGCAGCTGGAATAGCTTCAATAACCACATTCAAGTTCATCTTGTCACTTCACTTGTTCACTCCCATGCTTGAGGCTATCAGCAATGTCAGACAACTCTTGCAGCCACCCACTATTAACATTTTATAACCCCAGCAACAGATGCAAGCATTTTGCAGCAAACTTTGACATCTGTGAAGTGATGATGTTTGGGAAAGCGCTGTTTTGAGAGCAAAGTCAATGCTCAACATCTACATCTGGAAGCCATCAAAGTGTAAGCGTAAAGTATCAAGAAGAATTGATGCAAATATAACTAATACGGCTGTTTTATCACCACTCGAGTGCACAAAAATCAATTTCAATTTCGCAGTGATGGACAAGCTGATCATTGAGCTTGGAGAATGCTTTCCAGGAGAACTGCAAGACTTAACATTTTTGGATCTGTAATAAGTTTGCAGCAACAGATGCTGAAACACAAGTTCATTGGCTTGCAAGTCATTACAAGATATTATACAAAGACAGGCAGCTATGTTGAGTTAGGTCCAAATATATGACAGTCAGCCAATGGCAGCTCGCTCATCAATTTCATAAAGCAGAAAGTTCACTATCAAAATGCTGCAAAATGCTTGCATCTGTTGCTAGGCTCATAAATGTTAATAGCTGGTGACTACAAGAGTTGTCTGACGTTGCTGATAGCCTCAAGCACAGGAGTTAACAAGTGAAGTGACAAGATGAACTTGAATGTGGTTATTGAAGCCAATCCAGCTGCAGTGCTATGTACTGATATATACTTAGCTTTGCCGAAAACCTATCTCACTTGTTATTTTTCTAAAAAGTGCTGCATGTTACACCAGCATCTTTGAGTATGTTTTTCAAAGCTTGCGCTTGCAAAGTCGAAGCTGAGGTAAAATATGGGCCAAGAACGCCTGGAAGCTCTACTGCTGTCATGTGTGGAAACCAATTGGCTGCTGAAGAAAAAAAATCCAATTTGGTGGACAGCTTTGTTGCGAAGGCCGATCATAAAATGCTGCAGGCTTAATGCTTTACACACCCAATTTTCAAACACTTTGATTTGTTAGAATAGTACTTCAACTTTAACTGGGGCTTCTGCTTCAATTTATATAAATATATAATTATAATGTGATAGCTAATTTCACTTTGCATGTACTACACTCCTTTTGAAACGCATTATCAAATATCAACCCCAAGCTCCCAGCATGGGTCCTGCCCCTGCACTCCACTGGAAGTCCCCCAGATCCTCTATCTTGCCTCCCCCAACCACCCAGCTCTGGCAACGCTACAGGATGGCTACACCAATCTGCACTGGACGGTCACTGGACAATCTGCAGAAATCAGCAGATGACAAAGCAGAGTGGAAAAGGATTGTCACATTGCGGTCAACTGAGGACCTAGAAGAATATGGCAACAAAATATCAACAGTTTAAAATTAATATCTGTCCAATTTTAAACTATTTTTATAATTGCATATGACCATTTTTAAATGTCATACAAGCCTGAACTTCTTCAGTCTGCTGTTCCTCTTTGGCCTCTTAAACAATTTTTACCCTACAACACAATTTCCCATGCAATTCCTTGGCAATTAAAGCCCCACATGAACCCAATTTATAACTTCTTCCCTACTCTGTGTGGTAGAAATAAAATGCCTGGCGTTTTCTTACTTTTTGGTTGTTCCTAAACGTATGCAAACAACAATAACCATCCTCCTGAGCCATAATAGCATATTAGCCCTTGTTAGTCTCGCTTCTCCTTTCCTTACTTAATGCAAATTTGGCACCATCGAGTGGCACTGTACAGCACTCCAAAAAAACAAGGATATTTTGCTTGTCACAATGCTACCTTCTACCGGAGGGAAGCAGAGTAATTAAACCTCTCCTCTTGCTATTTGCCCATTAAAACATCCTCTGCTGCCACTCATTCTTTAACACTGCTTGTTATTCACTAACTAAACTTCCCTCTTGCTATTCATTGACTAACCTCCCCTCTTGCTACTAAACCTCGCCTCTTGCTATTCACTCATTAAACCTGCCCTCTTGATATTCATTCATTCATTCATTCATAACCTTTCTCCGGTTATTTGCACAGCAACTGATTTGTTACTTTCTCTTCTCACTTGAACGTCTACTCGCCACTTGAATGACTGTGCATTTCTCTGTCTGGCTGTCTGTCCATCTGTCTGCCTTGCCTCTTCACTAGAAATTATCAGCACATAATATTCCTACATAAAGCAAAACAAAACAAGGACAGAAACAGAAAAATAATAAAAAAAACAACCACCAAACAGCAATAAAACAATAGTCACAAAACCATAACAAAACAACCATAGCAAAAGTAACCTGACCTAATGAAAAATTTAGCAGTTACATGAAATACAGAACACGACAGCCCTTCGTGGGCATGCGTTTTCAGTCGACGACTCCAGGTTGAAACACCAACGTGTGGCAAACATTTGCTCTGCAGAGTCTTGGCCTTCAGGTCTCGATTAAAACTCATCTTTTCTTGGATTCATTTCTTCAGCAGGTTATTTCTGTTTTCTCACATTTCCCTCTGAACTTTCGACTGGACTTACCTTGGATTTTGACAAGCATATTGACTTTTTAGCAGTGACCATCGACTGATGACTTAACCATTATTAAAGTCGTGCCACAGAAGTTGTTACAGCATAAGATCTTTGGCCAACCCACCAACCTATGCACCCCATCGTCAAAAATAAGAACATAATTGAATAACAAAAGCCATGATTACTGATGAAGGCAATTGTTTAAACTTCTGGAAATGCAACAAGATTGTTCTAGACAAACTATGATCAGTGCTTACAGTACCGAGTGTGTCTGCATCTAGCGCACCCGTTGAAAGTGTGTTTAGCTGTGGCGGTTTAATATTAGAAATGCAAACAATGATCGAACATCACTGAAAAGATACTCGCATCGCAAATATTTCTCACAAGCATTTCTAAATGAATGCATTTGTTGATGCTGTTGATGTTTCAGTAAACATTTCTGTTCTGTATTTAGTCTTAATTATTCAGCAGATATCCTCGTTTCCATGGTAACTATGTGTACTTGTATTATAACCTAAGTAACTGTACTTGTACTTGGCATCAAAATACTTGTACTCATACTTGTACTTGAAAAATTAGTACTTGTGACATCTCTGGAAATTACTTTCAAGAACCACAAAAATTACTTTGACAGGTAGGAATCTCTTTTGATCTATCAGGGAGAAAAGCCAATGAGAAAACTGACTTCTGGCAGCCCGATGGCATCATGCTCTCTGATCAGTGACAGAGGCAAAAGGAAACAATCAGAAACATCCAGTTACTGAGGAGAAGAGTATTATGCCTCACCCTAATCATGACAATCAAGCACATTTCAAATTCCTTGTTGTCTGTCACAGCAGACCCTCTCATATATATATATATATATATATATATATATATATATATATATATATATATATATATATATATATATATATATATATATATATATATATATATATATATACACATATATATATACACATACAAACATGCATAGGTACATATAATAGGGAAGTTTAATATATATGTTATATTGAGGCTAGATAAATGTAAATATATTTAATTGCATTGGTGCCTGCTACAATTGCATATTTGTAGATATGTATATATATACATATAACAGATGTATAATTATATATTATATTGAAACTGGATCAACCTAAATAGATTAAATATAATAAATTGCATTTGTGCCTGTTACAATTGTATATTTGTAGAGATAAAATAATTGGCAATTATGGGGAGCCACCACAAACGATGTCAGGGATTGTTCTTCCTGAATGAGTGTGCAGTTATTTGCTGCTGACAGCGCACACCATGGCAGCTAGACAAGCTTTATCCTACTTTTCCAGGGAGGACAGGGCACCACCTTTGAAAGGCATAGGCCTAGAGTAATTAATGCTGACCTACTGAGTAAACCTCACTGCCATTCCAGTGGTCTGTGGCAATGTTGCAGTTGCTCTGGTATCAGTGGAAGTTGGTGTCATACAACCCTGACCATGCTGGTCATCCACATTGCTGGGTCTTACAAGAGGTTTTCAACAACAGGAGAAATGCAAATAAGAAATGGATAATGCTTTTCTAGCTGCCATGGTGTGTGTAATCAACCATAATTCCAAGATTTCTACAGCGCCCAACGAAAGCCGCGCCGCGGGGACCAGCTTATTCACAGGCGCTCAAACAAAACAAATTAATAGGCAAAAGGGTTTGGTTTTAGGTCAAGATCCAAAAGTCAGACGGAGAGACAGCGTGGCAGCTACGGGTGGTGGTGTTTGGGGTTGGAGAGGAGAAAGAGATAAGAGGAAGAAGAGGTGTCAGGGTAGGATCTGTGAAAGAGGAATGTTTTGGGTTTTCAGTGAAAGGCCAAAGGAGTAACTGCAAGTGGTGGAGCATCAGTGAGTTTGTACGATGGGTCAGAAAACTGTCGCAATTCTGGGGGGAGTTTATTCCAGAGTGGTGGGGCAGCTGTGGCTATGAAGCGATTACCAAATTTTAAGGATGAGGTGACAGGAGGGCAAAGAAGTGTTAGGGCAAAAGAGGAGCGGGTTGAGCGCAGCAGTTGTACTGTAAACAACTGACGAAGATAGGAGGGTTGGGAAGATTGAAGTGTGTTGTAGGTAAGTGATAGGACTTTGTACTCAATTCGTTCAGGTATTTTAAGCCATGTAGTGATTTAAGAACAGGAGTGATGTGATGGTGTTTGGGAAGAGTGAATTGCAATAGTCTAATTTAGCATGGACTAAGGATGTAGTGATGGTTGATGCAGTTTTAAAGTCAAGCATAGGGCGGATTCTGCAAAGGTCACAGCTATGCATAAAGCAAGAGCGGGAGAAATGGGTAATGTGATCAGAGAAGCTGAGGTTTTGGTCGAAGATCACACCTAGGTTACGGACAGAAGAGTTAGTGTTAAAGGTGTCTGTGTGTGCAGGCAGAGTCCAAGCTGAAAGAGATAGAGGAATCTGAAATTTTCTTGAGCTGGTTGTGTAGGCCTATAAGTATGAATTCGGGTTTGAATGGGTTTAAGCACAGGAGATTAGATGTCACCCATGAGGAGATCTGGGTAACCATACGAAGAAGATGATCTATGGAGTCATTGAAACAGTTGAAACAAAACTAATGAAATTATTCATAAGGTAAAATAAATATGTAAATTTAACCAGTGTTTACACAATAATAAACTAATCAATTGTTGCAGCATATGTGAACCTTTTAACAAACATGTTTAAGAACATACATATGTGAATGCTTGTATGTATACATGTCTGTAGGTAAATATGTAAAAATGAACGAAGTGACTTAATATAGCGCCTTTTACACCTCTCAAAAGCACAGATAATTACCAATTTTGTCAGGAATTACAAATAAGGGAAAGAATTTTTACCCTTTATGGTCATCAGAATGCAAGACGACAATGGGTAACTTGGTCAGTGCTGGTACTCCATGTTATTACGAGTCTATAGCAGGCAAAATGGACCTGACACTTGGGTAGAGGCATGATAATATAACATAACATATATGAAGATTTATATACATGTAGTTTGTTGAATAGGTAATTATGGTCGAGTTTTGATTGAGAAAATATAGTTGGGAGGCTTTATTGTACATACATTTGAATCCTTAAACTAGTTTTGTATAACTCACGCACTTAGGCCTACATATAAGTCAGTACATGGACACTTGTTGGGTACATCTTCAGTCACATATATGCAGATCCGTCAAACAGTCATGCTTTGGCACCTATGACAGAATCTTAAAAGGTAGCGTATATATGTCAATTTGCATACACAGTTTACATACATGCATTTAATGTAGCAGCTAAACTGACATTGCTTTTGTTTCAATAAGCTAAGTTTTCAAACAGTGTGAAAGCTTATACTATTTTAATAGTCTAATCCCCAACTGCAATTTAAGATGTTTCCATAATTACGCCAATTCAAAATCATTTGGCCAACACAAAGCAAAGCAACAACTTAATGACAACAAAGAAGCAGTAGCGAAAAAGGTCGACACTGAGAACAACCAAAACAACTGGTGAAATAAATATCTGCAATTACCTGGAAAATTGCTACCCAGGCAAGCCCTATATTATCGAACGATATTGCACCCTGGAAAGGATTGCTACCAACGGGTTTGCAAACAGTATAGTACTGGTTCCAGTTAACACAGGAACTGTTTGTCGGCGGACTGTTTCCATGGAGAAGGGCACTTCCATTACAGCGTCGGCCATTGTACAAATATTGTGGAAGGTCGGTGCATTTGGTCATTCCGCTGTCCTCTGTTTGACTGCAAATGAAATCCTTGTCATTTTCTCCAATGTAATAATCAGTCAAATTGACGCTGAAACAAAATTACATCAAAGTTCGTGAATGCAACCTTCCAGTCAGTTTACGATCTAATGAAACTTTGAAAAAAATATCACAAGTTGGTAGCTAAGAATTTTATTCTGGCCAAATTGACACTGAAAGAAAATAATGTTATAGTTTTCAAAAGCAACCTTCCAGTAAATTCACAAGCTAATGAAACTTTAAAACAAATATCAAAAACTGATAATAATAACCAAATTTTATACAGGCTTTAAGAGAAAAAAACAACTATCAACCCATTTTATAATCGAGTTTTCTGACCCACTGAATTTCAATTAGATTTCTCCAGTGTATTACAGTTCACTACTGCACTTTCACACTGACACAACCATCGCTCGAAGCTTTGCATAATATGATAATGGCGCCACAGAAGTTATCCGATCAAAGCAACTGCCAAAATAGATTACACCTTGGCCTCATGGCGGCTGGCCTCATCCTTGTCAGTTTTACCTCAGGTCAGTTGGATTTTATGCTGTGTTTATCCCACCAGGGCAAAAATTTGATTCAAGATTTGGGCCCTACTTGTGTCCCCTAGCCAAATCTGTCAGTGGGAAGATCAGGCGGCGTGGGAGAGAACTGGCCAACTGTCATCATATCCACGGCTGCCTCTCGGCTAGCTTAAGATAATGCTTTTCTTTCTGCATGTATATTAAGTGGCCTCTTGCAGTACCCTGGAGCCTTTTGCAAGGGATAGAAGCAAACTGTACTCAAATTAAAGAGTAATGCTTTTTTCAGGCCATAGACACTAGAATGATTTCATTGTCGTCATCGTCGTCGTCGTCATCATCGTCATCATCATCATCATTTCCTGCCATTGGCAGCAAAGGCTGCAAATAAAATTTAATGATCTCCATTTTTTTACTTCATTTGTCAAATTTAGTGCTGTTCTCATGTGCAGTCGAAGTCTTGTTATGTCTACATTCATGCTGTCTATCCAGCAAAGTACAGTATTGTCTTCCTTTGCTTCCTTTTCCTTTGCATCTTGCATACAGCACACTGTGTGGGATACGGTCAGTTAACGCATGATTAGATTGATAACTTAAACTAAGTTGAGTGGGCAAACCCCCAAGTGTGGGAAAAAAACAGACCCTGGTGCAACAACATGGAGTCTTACAAATGAGTTGCTCAGCCAAGGAAGAAGATAGCTCAGCTGACTTAGAGAAAACTCAGTACCGTACACGTCTCCAGGCTCTGCCTTTGTCTTTGGCCTGATAAGTCCTGGCCTTGGCCTTGTGGGTCTTGACATCATGGGTCCTATGGCCCGGTCCCCGAGGGTATTGGCCTTTTTAACATCATTGCTTTATAATAACAGATTATGCCAGTAATAAAAATTGATAATAATAAATAACTAATTTACAGTGATTTTTATAGCTCAGGCTGTACAACACCAGTCATAAAACTCTTAAACCAGATTAGTTTTTTGAGAATGGAAGAACTAAAGTCTGTAAGTAGGTAATCGTAATCGTAATCTCGAGATTTCTACAGCGCTCAACAAAAGCTAAGTCGCGGGAACCAGCTTATTCACAGGCGCTCAGTCAAAACAAAATCGATAGGCAAGTAACTAAGCAAGTAAAAAGCAAGTAAGACAGCTTTGCGAGAAGTATGCTAAATGGAATCGATAAGAATTCACTACTTTGTTTGCACGCGTCATCCTTGTATTTACAGAAAAGCATCTACAGCTCGGCAGCAATCGGTGAAATGATAAAAACTCAAAGCAAGTCGAATAATGATTGGTGTATTGAGGGTCAGGCCGATAGCCTTCAGACCATCTGTCATCAGTAACGACTGAATCCTGTCAAAATCTTGCAAAAATATTGGACGTCGAACAGAGGGAAGTACCGGCGTCATGAAAAGGTAATTAATAGCCGGGTATCCCTCGTAAAATAAGCTCGTAGTCGTCGGACAGAAAGTTTCGGCAATCTTGCGAAGTAGAAGCAAATCAATAAACAGTGAGCCTTCATTCACAGCTATTGCCCGATGGGATTACACTCCTTGGCCTCTGGGCGAAGACAGTTACCCGGTTCACATCAAACACTGTTGGCCGCGAACAATGCCAGTGCCGACCGCCTTCAACGCGTCTTCGAAGGCCGGGCCTGCGTCAGTCCGACCGTCCGTCCGCAGCTCTTGCAAGAAATACCGGCTCATGCGGCGCAAAAGAGGGACTGTGAAAGAAGGATCATTTATTTGACTGCTGGAACAGAATAAAATCGCCAGGAATAAACCACAGCGCTGATAAATGACGGAGAAATATCGGAAATGCAACACTTTGCTGCTTAAAAATCGTCCGACAATAGACGAATGAAGACGAGTCCCATGTTATTCATCACTTCTGCACAATTGGTTCCACTGAGTGCTCAACGCTAGATCTTCTGGTGCAATTTTTGTGGTACAACATTTCTCGGTTTTACATTGTATAACATAATAATATTAACTACCTGTTTATGTCTGTAGACTCGAAAATGGAATTTATAACAGCAAAATAATGACTGTTGATAACATTCATACAGGATATATTCAGACTAGACAACAGACTCATCATAAATGATTCAGACAATGACATAAGAAGGGCTATTACGCATCAGCACGAAACCCACAGTTGGACATTATTCCAACCTTCCCTCTCGAATGGATTATGAGTTTGACTATCATTTTCATTTGAAGTGGCCATTGATGTTTTATGCATTATGATTATGTCATTATAGAAGTCGTTAGATTACATTAGATGATGTTGAACATCTTTCAAGCCATAGTAAGCAGTCATACTGCAATACAACAACACAAACACCGCTGTGAATGTTTCCAATGAGTCCCTTTACACATATAGTGTCCAACAACATTACTGTTATTATTACTTTAAATTAGTAACTTCTATAGAGCCGGTGTCTAATACACAAGGCATCAACAGATGATGCAGCAATACACCAAACTTTAATCAGGTCAACATCCAGAAAATCAGTTCCCAGCCTAAGGTGGATGAGCATTTTGAAAAAGGTAAGTCTTAAATTGAGAACAAAGTGATGCAAATGATTGAACAGAACGAACTATTTAGTCAGGGAAGAATTCTAAATTTAAGCCCAGAAACCAAAAAGCTATTTCACCAAGAACAGTTCTAGTTTTACGTATATAACCAGAGACTGACAATCAGATGGCCTAGTTAATAAGATTGTGGAATAAGGAGTGATTTTAAATACTGTGGTTGGCTGCAGTTCATTGTTTTAAAACCAAAAGTGCCCAATTTGAAACAGATTCTTCGCTGAACAGGAAGCCAATGCAATAATTAAAGTACAGAAGTCGCACGCTCATACTGTATCTTGGCGCATTAGTTAAGACTCTGGCTAAAGAGTTCTGAACTCTCTGAAGTTTTTGCAAATTTGACTTTGTGATACCTGTAAGAAGTGAGTTACAATAATCAAGGTCACTGGATAATCAAGGTGACAGTGCATTTACCAGAGATATCTTAGAAGACATAGGGACAGAATGCCTAATTCTGCATATGTCACAAATATGCAAGTATGACAATTTACAAATACTATTCCCATAGTCAGTGAGAGGCTAAGTAGAGTTAAAGATCATCCCCATATTTCGAACAATAAGGGAGTTGCCTAGTTTTAAAGATTTAAGCCATTCAAACTTCTTGAGCTGCTGTGGATTATCCAACAGCATAAATTCAGTTTTTGACAGGCAAAGGAGGAGTTTATTAGCAGCCATTCAAGACGTGCAGTCCTCAAATGCAGCGATAGATGCCTTGAACATTATGATAACGGCGCTACAGAAGTCATTAGATTAGATTAGCAGTGGAGAACAGCTGCACTGACAAATGACACGACAAACAAAAGAAATATAAATATGAAAATCATCTGCATAGTAATGATATCTCAGTGAGTAACTGCCAGGTAGTGACCCTAGTGGTGTGATTTACATTGAGAACAAAACAGGACCAAGCGCACTACCAACAGAACACATCACAATCAAGAAACACACAAGCAACCTTTATGGTGAGCATAAGTCTTTTGTTCAACCATGCGTTCATCCAAACGTTCATTCCCTGTCCGCCCTGAGTATGTAACGAGGACACTCAATGCAACTCCGTACCATGGGGCAAGCATACTTAAGCCATTCAGAGTGTGCTCGATGCATACATAGAAAGCACCCCACATCGACATGCAATCACCCGTACGGCTTGCTCAGCCCCCGCAAGTGATGGCAACAGCCCTGCACAGGACAACGATCGACCCAAGGCAACAGAGGCAGTATGCTAGATGCCATAACGTAATTTATCAGGTACCAATCTATCCCAAATTGATTTCTACCTCGTTAACTTAACATGCTCCGACTCAATTTCCCGCAAATTGATCGATCGATTCCGCCCGCACTGCCGCCAATCTTCTTACGTAATGATCGAAGCGCGGCTAAAAGCGACAGAGCAAAACTTATTTGCACCATTCGGCCAATGGCACAGACATGGTCGTCTACCACTGTGCTAGCACGCTCAATGTTCCACATCCACAGTTCAAACATCTTTCTGGAGACAAACGTGATGCCAAGAATTATTGATGACAATAAAGGCCAAAATTAAATACCATTTATATATATATATATATATATATATATATATATATATATATATATATATATATATATATATATATATATAGCCTGTATATATAATTATATAAATTAACTGACAACGTTTAATAATAATTCTCCAATATTACTATAAAAAAGCCAAAATAAAATATCATTATGAAACCTGTCTCTAAATTTATCAGTATCATTTAGCAATATTTTACAAAATTACCTTTGATGGAACAGCCAAAAGCATCAACAGTTACAGAGATAAACAAATACACCGTAATACATATGTCTCTTTTGTCATGGATCCTCAGGAGGAAGAGGAAGCAGAACAGGATAATGAAGAACAGAAGAAGGAGGAATAACAGCAACACAATTCTACAGACAACAATATAGAAAAGGAGGAAGATGAGGAGTAGGAAGAGGAAGGAATGTTAGGATGAAGAAGAAGAGAATGAGAAGATAGAAGAGTAGAAGGCAGAGGAAGAAGGTGATAATGAAAAGTAGGAAAAACAGAAGACTAGAATGAGTACAATGAAGAAAGCAGAAAGAGGTGAAGATGTAAGAAGATGATGAAGAAAAGAGCTAGATGAGAAGACCAGGCTGAGTATGATGAAGAGAAGAAGAGAACAAGTGGTGAGAGAATGATGAAGAGAAGAAGAGGACAAGTGGTGAGAGAATGATGAAGAGAAGAAGGGGACAAGTGGTGAGAGAATGACGAAGAGAAGGCAGAGGGCAAGTGGTCAGAGAATGACGAAGAGAAGGCAGAGGGCAAGTGGTCAGAGAATGATGAAGAGAAGAAGAGGACAAGTGGTCAGAGAATGATGAAGAGAAGAAGAGGACAAGTGGTCAGAGAATGATGAATAGAAGGCAGAGGAAACAGAAGAAAAGGTGAAAGATGATTTTGAGGAGAAAACAATGTTGAAATGAACCAATAAAAGACAGACTTGTACAAATTGCAAGAATCCAACACAAGAGACCTGACCAGGATTAATATTAGGCTTTGTTTGATGGCATAGAGATGGAATAAAAGGGATATAAACAGATTGCGAATAGGCGCCTAAGAGACACAGCTGTGCACCTGATGACACCTGATTACCGTTTTTAATTAATTACTGCAGAAAGCGTTTCATAATATTCTATGGTCACTATCGGCAGTGGACTGAGGGACTTTGTAGTAACCCTCTGACTGAGACAATAAAGATATATTCAGCTGGTTTGTTAATTTACTAGCGAGACCAGCAAGCAAGGCTACCAGCTTCCATTACCGTGGATCACGGCCTGTATTACCATGGTTACAAGATCATACTGGCGCCACTGTCATATTACAGAATCCAAATGGTAACTGTAGCTTGACTTGTCATGGATAAATAATCAGAGACGGCTTAACCAGTATACAAAATATGCCCCCTCCCGATAACAGGCAGCCCCCGATTGGAGTTAGAAGTATTCTGCTGTGACAAAAAACAGGATTCATTATACCATTCATCTTGTCATAGGAGTGAGCCGTTAGCTTGCATTTTAAATAAAAATTTGCACCATGACCATCTTGCAAAATTTAAGTCAACCAAGTAACCAGCAGGTTTTACAGAATTTTCTTGTAATTGAACTTTTTCTATCACTATATGTTTTACGCTGACACAAAAGACTATAAATAGCTGTTGGTCTACAGAACAGAAACAGAAACAGACAGAGTTACAGTAAGGATACGCATAGAGACAGTGGCACTTGGGGTTTTGGAGTTGTGGTGTGCATTTGTTGATTTAAATAAGGAATACTAAGCTGATCCCGTTTAATGTTCCTTATTTAAATAAAGTAGCTGAAACCTTCACAATTGGTGACAAGTAAGTCGAAACTGCAGGAGAAAATATCGACGTTCATTCCGTCTTTCTCTGAGTTTGACACTGACAGTGAACCCACGTCCATCAATCCAAGATGGCAGCAATGGTTGTCTCATTTTCAAAACATGTTAACCGCCATGTCAACAGAAGACAATGTGCGAACGAAGGCACTCCTACTTCTACACCTGGCCGGTTCTCAGGTTTACAAAAAAGCTGAAACTCAACATGATGCCAGCGAACAACGAAACTGACACGTATAAACCTGTGAAAGAGTCTTTTACTCTGCAATTCTGCACTTTAAGCCAAAGAAAAACGTCCAGTTTGAAACCTATGCATTTCTATTGGCAAGACGGGAACTTGGACAATCGCTCGACCATTATCAGGTACATTTAAGAGTTCTTTCGAAGCACTGTGAATTTTTAGACACCAATAGAGAAATCTTGGCACAAATAATTCAGTACGCCACACTCTAAGAAACCTGTCAATTGCTAACTGTCAGTTACTTAACTAAACTCTTGGACTTAACTGGAAATTTGGATTTTGGCAAAATACAAGAAACTGAAATAGAAATTAAAACAAATGGAATGCCTATGCCTTAGAAGTTAAAAAGCACAAAAACCAATTCGATAAACAAAGGGAGAATAACTGGTCAATGAAGACCTGAGAAGGAACAAAAATATTTAAACTGCAGAGGTTCATATCCTCACGAAGGTGGAAAACAGTCCTGTTCCACAACTGTTCAAACAAAAACATTTTATACGAGATGCTGCAGACAAAACACAACACCGCATCGGTGAAAGGACATTTCAGTCACGCACATCGCGGTGCATCCATGCAATGCACACCGAAGGTGAAAATAGGGAACTGGATGAAACGAGGAACAGAGACAGGTTCACGTTCGTAGGAACTGATAAGGTTCTGGATACCTCGTGTAACAGTATATGTAAACGGATGTCTGATATCTCTAATAAACGACTCTGGAGCTGCAGTCAGTATATTGGAAAATTTGACTCCAGGAAGCTGAAGCCGAAACCAAACCTGCAAAGCATGCAACTAAAGGTCTATTCTTATGGAATGAAAGAAGCCTTGAGTCTAAAATGCTGCTTCAAAGTGGAAGTACAACAAAACCAGAGAAAAGCGAAAACGATGTTCTACATAGTCGGCGGCTGCTAGGCTGCGTTGCTCTATTGGAACTGGAACTGCTGGAGATCTCGACTAATTGTCTGGGTCTAGATCTGGCACAAGAGATGTGGTCAATTACTGTTAGTTTCCCACAAGTGCTCAGCGGCATCGGTAAGCTAAACGACTGTCAAACTAAGCTTCACAACGACAAAGATATGGCACCACCGCAAAGAAGGCTTGTCCTCTACCATTCCACCTGAAAGCAATAGTTGAGGCTGACTTCAAAAGGCTTCTCAAAGAAAACATCTTAGAATCAGCAATCACACCTACACCTTGAAATTTAGCATCTAGTTAGCAGTATAGCCCCAGAATTCTGATGAGTTCTGACTCTGTGTTGATCTGAAATGGGCAAACTGTGCTGTTAATCGCAAATGCCATCCAATGCCAGGAATGGGCAACATCCTCTCTCTGCTTTAAATGGGTCAGCTGTCTTTAGCATACTGGATTTTCGTTCGGGTTACCATCAGATTGAGTTGCAGCCAGAATCATGTTACACCACTATATTCGAAAATCATTGAGGTCTGTACCGGTACAAGTGCCTCAACTTTGGAATCTGTACCCGTACAAGTACTTTGGAATTTCCTCCGTATTTGCCTCTGAATTTTTTCAATGCTATTCTCAGAACTTATTAGAACTTATCAGGGAGTAAAAGGAGCTTTGAATAAGTGCGACAGTATATTCTAGTGTACAGAAGGTCACAAGAGGAACATGATTATGCGCTGAATGAAGTCTTGTAGAGGATAAGTGAGTTTAGTTTAACTCTAAATGCATCAAAAGTGTGTTGAACAAAGAGAAAATTGGTTTCTTTGGCCACATTTTGTCAAAGTAAGGTATGTCTCTAAAACCGACAAAGGTCAAGGCCATTCAGCAGATGATGCAACCAACAAATATATCAGAATTAAGAAATTCCTGGGTATGGCAAACTATTGCATGGGTTATGTGAAGTGCATTTCACTTAGTCTAGCACCTTTATGTAAGCTGCTGCATATTAATGCAGAACAGAATTGGTCAGATGAACAACAAGCATTCAAAAACATTAAACGTGTGATAACAGAAAGTGTAATGCTGGCTGTTATAGCGATTTAAATTTACAGGTAAAACACTTTTGCTGTACAAAATCAAGATTTACCAGTTGGAATGGTAAAATATGGTAACAATGGTTTCAGTCACGTAACCCCTTCCTTATGGCTTTAAATCAGTTTACTAACAGTCCCATTACTAAAATGACTTGGCAGTTTTTGTTGACATGACTAAATATCTAGTCGACTTGAATATCAAACTTCAAGGAAAGCGTCAGTTTGTAAGGGGAAATGAGTAAAAACTAATAGCTGAATTCTCGCAAAAGTTTTATCAAAAAGTTTCTATCAGTCATGCTGAAATGGTGAACCACAGCATGTATTCTCTACATGGCATGTACCATAGCTGCTTCACCCCTTGCAATTTCTGCTCATGTCTTTCACTCAAAACTGAAAACACTCCTCTTCCACAAATCCTGTTCTGGATTCTTCACTTTATCTCTGTTTCCGCTCCAATTCCAAACTCCATCCACTGTAGCCGCCTGCCTGCCTGCCTGCCCACCTGCCTGCCTGGCTGCCTGACTCTTGGATAGTGACCTGAATCCAAACCCTTCCTGTCTATCAATTTTGTTTTGGCTGAGAGCCTGTGAATAAGCTGGTTCCTGTGACTTAGCTTCCTTGGGCATTGCAGGAATCTCGAGCTTACAATTATGATTACGATTACTCTCCATTTCTTGGAAACTTCTTGGCTGAATTTACACAGAGCTTCACATACTCCAAAGAACACAACAATGGTATGAAGTTGTTTGGAAATCCACTTAAAACTCGTCCAGCTCGTACTTCAAAAACATTTCAACCGCAACTTACTGACAATCAGAATAACAGTGACATAAAGAAACCTTTCCACACACTTGAACTTTTAACAGTTCGCAGAAAATATGTTTTCCCAGAGACGCTTCCAATTCTGTCAAACAGTGCACTCAGCCCTAGGTTTATTGCATCATTTGGCAATACATCCTTACATAGTAGACAGCTTTTCTCTAGAATGAAACATATTACAACAAATTCAATATAAGTGGTAACAAACAGACGTTAACTGAACTGTTATGAACAGCTATATCAGCTGTGGTAGCGGAAGTAAATTACTTCTTTAAACAAAAGCAATGTCAATTAGCTCATTACTACATTCAGCATATTGTACAGTGAAGATTACAATATGTAAGCCCAGTCATTCATTCTAAGGTAGGTGAATGTTTATTATTTTAGCAACAATTATTATATCACTTTTGTGAGTATGTGTGCACTAATTTTTTATAATGATGAAATTTGTTTCTTCAGCCCTAAGATCCCAGAAAAATGGTAATGTGGCGCTTCATCCAAAAGGTTGGACACCCCTTCTCCTGTCTTGACAGGGTACGAGAACCTGACCAACAGTTTTGGAATCGTTTCTACACCTGGCATGAAGACACCAATCTCTCTGCGCAGACCAGATGCTGTAGAAAATGGTAGTAGCACAACATCTCTTTTGTGAAACCTCTTTAGTTATTCTGCAAACGATCAAACTTCTTTTGACGGTAGGCCACTAAACACAGTATGTGATAATGCATCCAAATGGTGGGACACCGCGGGACTAAAGCATTGGAATAAAAAAAAGGAAAGCAACTTTCAGCCAGGAAGGGATTCATGGCAGAATGAATGATTTAGTCCAAAACATCAAATCATTCCTTGAGAAAAAAGGAATCAGATCCAAAGCTTTCAATAAGACTGTTAATTCCCAACAGAATTGCTGATCTGAAGAAGCTGACGACAGGTGCAGAAGCTGCCTTACAGTAACAACAATCAGCCTGATAAATAATAAGTGTAAAGACAACTTGAAGCATATAAACATTTCTACCATTTTTTACCATTTCTGCCATTTTTACCATGGTAAAATATAAAGCGGAATTTTACTGGTAAACAATCCGGATTTTTTATCAGTGAAAAATCATTTAATATCACTAGCCTATCATGATCCTCAGCTTAAGACAGAAGTAATACTGAATGCTGATCAAGATGGTCTTTGAGCAGTTTTCAGCCAAACTTCTCACACGGCACAAGAAGTTTAATTGCTTCTGTAAGTGGAGTTTAGACAAAGACCAAGAAGAAATATTCGCAGTTCGAGAAAGAAATGCTTGGGTCATATATGGATGTTAACATTTCCGTATCTATCTTAGTGGAGTACCATTTAGGCTGAAAATAAACCAAAGAAACAGATTCTCAGCCACCCAGGATCAAAACTACAATTCAACTAGAAAGATGGAGTATGTATTCGTTTCAAAACAGTTTTCAGGTCAAATCAATCTCAACGAAAAACAGACCAATTACTTATTTACACATCATAAAAAATCTGTGGCTCAGCAGCAGCAGCAAAAAATTAATCTGATGATTGCCACGACTTTGCCGAAAGCGATGAGATGAGTGGCAAAATCCTAAAAGAAACACAAGCAGATGAAACACTGAATATGATGATCAAACATTTCAGCAATGACAAGTGACAATCATACATTCCGACTTGTCATTAGCTCCAGGTGGCTCCAGTCATTATGTTACTAAGGGGATCAAGAATTGCATTGCTGACAATACCCTGAATAAAAGCTACACAGACTGCGCATGAAGGCCATCAAGGAACTGCGAAAACAAAGCTATGTTAAGAGTCTGGTTTCTGGATACGGATGCACTCCGTGGAAAGACGGTTGGTATTCGTGCAGCTTGTCAGACTGTAACGTTCAGACAAACAGAACCCCTGAAAATGTCACCCTTACCATTGAGAGTCTGAAGCAAACTATCAGCTCACTTTTACGGCCCTTATCATTAGGAAGTCACTTAGAGTCATTATTGATGATTATTCAAGGTTTCCAAGTTCGTCCAGAATGTTTCTGTAGAATGTATGATACCAGTTTTTGATAGTCTTTTTTGCTTTCAGAATTCCTGAGTTGGTTAACACTGACAACTGATCACCGCTGCAAAGCCAGGCATACAAAGAATTTTCTTTTGAGATTCCACGGGATTCCACATGGGATCCCACCACAGGCAAATAACACCTTATCATCCACAAGCAAATGCAGAGTGTGAACGTTTTATGAAAAACATTGGTAAAACAATATGCTTAGCCTGTGAAATGGGGCTTGATTGGAAATCTGAATTGCAGAAATTCCTAAGAAATTATCATGCCACCCCACACTCGTATGCTTCAAAAGGCACCTGCGGATCTGTTATTTACAATGCCATTTCGAACGAGGCTCCCTGCAAGTGGCGAAGCAACCGTGCAGGATAAATTTAATCTCGCACAAAGGATCAAGGGGCAAAGAGTCGAAGTAAACACTATGCTGATTATCAAAGGAGGGCAAGAGCTAATATAATCTAGCGACATTGGACAGAATGTAAAGAACAAGACCATGTCACCATTCGACCCTGACCCATATACAGTAATTGGAGTGAAGGGATCAATGAAAATGGTGGAAAGGAGGGCAAACGAACAAAGAGCTTAACATGGAGGACTTCCATGAGGAGCTAGTTTACTACGTTGACAGAATGGCGAATCGAGGGCCAATGATGTCACCGAGACTGGGTTATTCATCATCACCGACTATTAACACTGAAACCTATCCATTGAACAGCAGCAACAGATTTCACCTGCTCCTGTTCTGAATCTTGCACTCGCACCTGAATCAGTTTTCTTGGCTTGAAAGAAGACTGAACAGAGGCCAACTCTCATGACTGCAATTCTGTGGTTTTAACATACCCCAGGCTAAATAACTAAAATGATCTTTTAACGCTGTTGAACAACTGGAATTATTTCAGATGACTGTTGCAGCAATTTTAAATTAAGTAACTTTTGAGGATGAGGAAGATGTAGTGCTAGTGCACAATGCAATTAGTATAGTGACAGACTATAAACAGCTGTTGGTCTACAGAACAAAGACAGTATTTACAGTATACTTTATATACAGTTTACTTACAGCGCCAGAGACGGTGACACTGCAGATTGGGAGTTGTGGTATGACTTATTGATTTTACGAAAACAAAAAGCAGTTAAAAACTTCACAGCTACCTAAATCCAGCGCATACAACAAATGCTCAGCGAAAAATGTTCGGGGAAAAGGAGATGTTTGACTGGGAAAAGGGTGATTGAACAAGACAAAGACAACTGTCGTCATCCTTCTCCAGCATCCTCAGCAGCTCTAATTCAACGGGAAGCTCCATACAACCCTCATTCACAGGCACGGACTATCCGGAGTTCATACAGTAACATTATTTTCATGTCTGTGTCATTTTAGTGTGATAGTTAATTGTTTTTACTGTGTACATGGTGTCACTTGAGCCACAAGTGGCTGTAGACAATGAATAACTATTCATGTACAGTGCTCTTTTTTGGCCTTGGACGTACTATGGCACTATATAGATCACCTTATTATTATTAATATTGATATTATTATTATTATTACTACTACTACTACTACTACTATTATCATTATTATTACATGTTAAATGGTTGACTCGATCCGACGCTCGGCTGAAGGCTCTTGAAGTTCTTCCCTGCCGTCCTTCCCTTCAACAGGCAGCAGGATGTCACACCTGGAGCCGAACTTTCCTGATGACCTGTGCCAGTTGCCGCTGTTGTCGCCATCAAAGTCGTAAGAGCTCGACCCTCTGCCACCGCTTTATATTAAGGACTTCATGGATCTGAACTTTCGCTGATTTTACTGTTGCTGAGTAACTCTGTTTTGGGTGAGGGGTCGCTTCCTGCTTATCAGAAATGGGTTAATACTAGCCGTCTCTTAAGCATCATGGTATGTATGCATGTAAGTGTGTATCCAAGAACTTATATAGCGCATTTTAAAAACCTCACAAAGGTGTCTTGATGGTAATGACATGGCCAATCACTGATCTTCAGTCAACTTCTTTGCGATCACACATAGTTGATAAAGAGGCCTATGTTTTCTTGTGGTTTATACAATATCTTGAAGCAAACTCCTGCCTAACAAACCAACAATAGTGATTCTGAAAGTTCTATTCCATAAAGTTTGACCTAACCCATATTCTTGCTGATATTTTTTAGACTGTAGACCGGAGACATGTTACCCTCCTTCTCCTCTTTGATGTGAGTCTTCGAGTGTCGACCATGACATTCTTTTCGAGCACCTTGAGACGTCGTTTGGTGTCATGGGCCATGCTCTGTCATGGTTGCACTGTCCCTCTGGACATACCCATGCAGTGAGTTTTGGGAAGAATCAGTCTGACTAGTCCTTTGTCTCATTCTGTCTTCCACAGGGTTCTACCCTTGAGCTGCTGCTCTATATCCTATACACTGTGGATCTAATCCTGGTCTTTCCTTCCTTAAAGACTGAGCTCATCATTATGCAGATGACAACAATCAGGCATATGTTCATGGCCCAGCTGCACAGGCAATCACCTAGATGGAGAAAATGCAGCAGAAGTTGGAAGTGTGTTGTTTCTGAATGTCGTCCAACCAACTCCGGCTGAACCTTTGCAAAACCCAGTTCAACTAGCTCGGTACTCATGGGCAGCTCTCAAAAGTTGATATGCCTTATCTGCAGCACTGCTTCCCTGGTCTCTCTTTCTCTCATAGTGGGTGTGGTCTGGACGTGACCTTTGACCAGAAAATAACCTTCTCTCAGAACGTGGAGTGTGTGTTGAACATGCTTTTACCACCTACGTCAGTTCCTTACAACTCCATTCGCTTACAACTCAAGCTGCCACAACGCTGACGCGTGCATATGAATCACATGTACCGGGTTTCATTATGGCAATTGCTATCTATACATCCCTAACTGTTTCCCACACAAATCAACCGCAATCTGTTTTAAATGGGGCGGCTCAGTTGTTTGGTGGTTTGGGCTTCATGCGAGAGGAATTGCACAGCTTCATGCGCTGGTTACCAATGCAAAAATGCAGAGTTCATGAAGTTAATGCTTGTGCACACCTGTTTTGCACGGTGTGCTCCATCTTATCTGAGGGAGCACGTTTCTTGGTCTCAACCATATCTGGCCGCAGATCCTTTCTCTCTGCTGCACAAGGCAGCCTAGCCGCACCGCAGCCCAAATTTCCACAGTCCAGTATCGAAGCTTTGCTGCGGTCAGTCCATCATTTATTAATAGGTTGCCTAGTAACTTACAACACAAACTATATGAGCTTTTTCTCTGCCTCTTTTCCGTAAGCACTTGAAAACCGATTTGTTTGATTTTGGCCTTAAGTTGTTAGGTCGGGAACACTTCTGAGGAGTTTCTCTTGAACGGCGCTATTCAAATTCGCGATTACGATTCTTATGAAAATATTTCATTTTATTTCTTACTGAAACAATTGTGTAGATAAGGTTTCTTCGTGTGGTTGATGTTTCAGTTACCTATTTAGGAATTATGTTAAGTTTGAGGTTTTTGAAAGGGTTTTACTTAGAAAAAGAACCACCAACTGATGCCTTGTGTAGTAAAGGCGCTATAGAAGTTTCAAGTTAAGATCAGATTAGGAATGACTGATTTCCTTAACCCCTCCATAGATTCATCCACGGGGTGCATTCCAAGTTGTCCCTAAGCATGAATACAGAATATTCCAAGACTCAGGTAAAACGTTGCAGCAGATTACCAGTTTTTTAAGTTGCTTGGAGTATACTCAAAGTACTCTGTTTGTATTATGTATGGAAGACTTGACATTCACACTTTTTACCAGATATTTTGGACCTCCAAAATCAAGAACTGTTTACTGCCAAAAAATCCAAACTCAACTGCCGGAAATAGCTCAAGAAACATTTCAGGTTACATTAAGATGCACCTTTTACACCTGCCAAATACCCATTTTTCAGGCTAATCAACTTTGACAGAATACTTAAATGTCCAGGTACATACATACATACGTAGGGATTCCGTGGTGGCCAAGTGGCTAACGCGTTGGTTTTCACCTCAGTGACTCAGGCTCGAATCCCAGGCCCATCATGTGAAATCAACATATATTCATCGTCGAACTGTGCATAACCTCACAGAACATCTTCTTCAACATGAGTGCCTCCTTAAATCTATTACACCTACATATATACACTAATAAAAGACGGCTTGCTGGACTGTGTATAAAGTAAGTCCATTAAAAAGAAAAGGCTCACCCAACTGAGGCTAAGTTAGACAGAATTAAGGTCCAAGAAACTGGCT
Organism: Norana najaformis; assembly: GCA_964023275.1. Taxonomy (NCBI): domain Eukaryota; kingdom Metazoa; phylum Annelida; class Clitellata; order Crassiclitellata; family Hormogastridae; genus Norana; species Norana najaformis. The sequence continues at coordinate 23,919,447 of OZ029919.1, forward strand.
TACCCGACTGTTGATATGTTGGGTGGTAAGTCTAAATAGCACCGATTGCGAAGCAGACCAGCCCACAGCTGAACGCCCACAATGCCAAAGATGAAGAACACGAAGAAGCACAGCATCAGAACGTTGCCCAACATCGGCAAAGTGTCCAGGAGCAACATCACCAAAATTCGAAGACCTGAAATACAAAGAAAATCAATCCTGAAATCCATGCAAATTTAATCCATTAACCCACCCAGTCGCATACAAAAGCATCAATAAAGCAGAGAAGCATTGGTTCCGACACAGAAAACATGTCTTTGGAATCACTTTAAACCCATGTTACTTTATGCTATGTTATGTTTTGTTATGTTGTGATCTATTATGTTACTGCGTAACTGCAATTGTAATTGCAAATTTGTGTAGCACCAGTTCAAGATAAGCTCCTCCGAGGCGCTCTTGACCTAATAATACAAAACCATGATCAAACAGAATGGTTTCATTTTTGCTGGCAAATACATCTCTGATAATTTGACTAGAAAAGTTATGTTAATGTTATGCTATGTTATAGCTATGCTTGATGTTGTCCATAGATTCTGAATGTGTACTTTAGGCCACAAATTGCCAGCACACCTTAACAGCCTCCATTTGTCTGCAGGTTGTAAATAACAGTATTATTAGAAAGAGTGCTAATTGAGTAAATCCCACAACACGCACTTCAAACAAAGAGAATGACTGTCTGGACAACAGCTGGTGGTTATACTGAAGTGAAGATACAAATGATGGCTCAACAAAACTTGGTCTAACCATGAGGAAAGAACTAGATCTGACTAATGACCAAAAGGAATGGAGATCATTCATTTGCACCCATCACAAGTAAACGGCTGGTGTCAAGAACTGATGATGATGATGACGACGACGACAACGACGATGAGATTGATGATGAGATGATAATGATGATTATGATGATGCTGATGATTGATAATGATGATTGTGCTGCTGCTGATGCTGATGACGATTATGCTACTGCTGATTGTGCTGGTACTGGTGCTGGTGCTGCTGCTGCTGCTGATGATGAAGATAATGATGACGATGAACATTTATGCAAAGCATTTAATTGTCCGTGAGTAAAGGACAAGCCCATAAACATCTTGTCATTGACTTAGAATGTGCTTTTTTGATGAGTGACATAGCCATATGCACTTTTCAGAGGTATTAATAGACACCATATGAAGTGTCTTGATAGGTAATTACATGTACAAACAGACATACAGACTTAATGGGCATTGTATATTCACAAATGTCATGAAAGATGAAGGATTCAATACCCCAGACCATAATGCGGAGGTACATGCACAACTTAAAATCACGCTTTTGCATTAACCTTAAAAAAACTACAAGTTCTGGCCCCAGGCGAATCTTTGAGATGATCATTTTTTTTAAACTAACCTATTGGAGAAATGAAGGACTGGCGAACTGAATGAAAGACTCACTGACTAAATGACTGACTGACCAACTGCTCCGTCTGAGTGGCAATACATCTCTTACAAATTGGCAAAAAATATCCCAGAGCTTCACCCATGAAGAAAGGCTCACAGACTTGGTGGCTTTGTTCCTAATTCCCAGAGATGTACAAACGAAATAATTGGTCTAATGTCTGTCCCAGCCAGGAAACAATTCTGTCACCTATGTTACTACTGTACGTATCTTCAAGCAAGGGGTGCCCTGTCGATCAGGATCACGATTTCACCACCCTCCATCCCCTCTGGAGCCATAGCCCACACTCAGAGATTACAAAACATTCAAAACTGATTAAGCCGAGCTTTTAGTTTTTACAGAAGCACAGACTTTCCTTTGTTAAGCACGACAGTTTAAGTCTCTCTCGCTGGGAGAATATACCATAGCCACATATTCGTCACAAAAAAGCCTCTGCCGTCAGAGTATACTAATCAGAGGAATTCACGCTTCTGTCCATTTGTGTAGTTACTTCGTGGTGCCACTGTTTGCTGGAAGCGTGCAGCAACGTTGAGAAGTCCGATGCTTCATAGCTCATGCTTTTCTGGCACCGGTAAATTATTGAAAGCTACTTTACAGCCACTGGCCGCCAAGAAGTACACATACATCCACCCAAGTTTTCTCTTGAGACTGTTTATAACAGACACAAGAGCCTTTTAAAACAACCATGAATTTTGCCCATTACGTATAGCAATATTATGATTAATGTTGTTGCTGTCAATATTATCACTGCTGAATTTCAGTGCGGCACGGTGGTCTATTGGTAACGCGTTTGGTCAATGATCATGTGGTTGTGGGTTTGACTTCGTGTAATGACCCTGGGCAAGCTGTTTGCACACACCGTGCCTCTGTCACCAAGCACTAGAAATTGATATCGGCGCAAGCTGGGAAGTAAATGGCGAGTCCTGCGATGCACTGGACGTTGGAATTCGTCCGTTGCTGGTTCAATGGCCTAAAAAAATGAAATCAGCGCCTCCCCTATGTCTCACTTGTGGGATATGTGATACTTTACTTTACTTACTTCAGGGTGAAGATCTAAGAATCGCTCTACCCAGAAATGTGAAGAAGGTTATTATAAAATTCCAAATTGCAGAAGCAATCAAACATTTATTTGACACATGTGAAGCACTTAGCCCATGGTCTGAATCTAGCAAGGTAAGATACAGGAAAGAAAGGTATAGTTACAGATTATTTAATTATGTATTAAAGCGTTTCAAAAGCCTTTCAAGTGTTTCGTAAGCGGTTTCATAAGCCTTTCGTCTGTGCTAGAACCACAACACATGGTCTTTAACAGCCAAATTCTTTTCACTCCCACAGGTTTTGTTGTTTTCCAGGTCAATGCCAAGCAGGATGCAATTTGGGGTTGGAAGCACTGGAGGACGGGGTGAGACCTAAAAGGATTGCAATGTATAGGGCTATTTCATTTTGCAAACAACCGAAGGCTTATCTGTTTTCTAGCTACCCGTGCTTTCAAGGTGAATTCATAAATTAGCATGATATAAGTATCTGAATAAAAATAATAATGATAATAATAATAATAACAACAACAACAACAATAACAATAATAATAAATAAATAAATAATTATTGTATCTTCAAGACGATAATTCAAAGTTTCAAACCAGTGTGGGTGGGAAGTTTACCTTCATCTCTAGAAAATGACCATTCAAAACAGTGTGACTCCAAATTTGAAGTGTCATTGGGTCGCCCAAGATAGCCAAACAGAGGAATGGGGTATCACAGATTAAAAACCTTCAGTTTCAGTTTCTAGCACTTGCGTTTTTGTCTGCGTTACCTGCACGTATTGGGTGAACAATGAAACATCAATCAACCCTCAAGTGAAAACGGTTACTTGCCCTCTTCAATACAGCTAGGCCTAATTAGGAAAAAGCTCAAGTGGAGGAAATTGTCTTCTCCACATCATATAAAAGACTGCTACTATTCAAAGCGGCTGATCCACTACAGCCAGAAGAGTCACTGGAATTTTTCTTCTCTGCCACTTCTCAGCAAATGAATGGACTTCTGCCATTTAGCACCAGCAGGGAAAAAACTCTTCTGACCTTATGCATCTAGTAATAATAAACTAAAGATTTCGACAGCACCCGAAGAAAGCTAAGTCACAGGAATCAGCTCATACAGAGGCGCTCAGTCAAAACAAAAACGATAGGCAGTAGGGTTAGACTCGGTTTCTGGTCAAGATCAGGCAGTTAGACGCCTATGGTGGGTATTTGGAATTGGAGTGTATCTATGTGTCTTTGTGGCTCTGTAACTGATCGTCTGTGTGTCTGTCTGTTTGCCTGCCTGCCTGTCTGTCTGTCCCTCCATCCGTCTGTCTGTCTATATGTCTGTCTGTCTGTAAAAACCTTCAAGACTTAAAGACCAAATAGATCATGTTGCTTAAGTATTTGCGTATCAAAGCCGTTTTATACTGTCATTTCAGAATAAAAGCACTGTTGTGTGGCTGCCAGATGAAGCCACTGGTAGATGGCATCATTAAAATTCTATCATTTTTAATCCCAGTAACCTTTAGAAAGGTCAGCTGCCACATAATGACTAAGTTTCTGTTTGAAATGTCCGTTCAAAGCTAACAGCTCTCTGTTTCATTCGTCATTAAGTGACGATCACTAGACCTATGCACTAAAAATACATCTGGAGTCTGTTTTCTATTGCTTGGAACTGACAGTTAATCAGCGCTAACTAGGATGCAATAAATTCTCAAAGTACCAGAGACTGCACTCACAGCCATAAAGATCTATATATTAATTGAGAACAGGAAGAAGAAGTCCACTCATCAGGAAGCAGAAACACAGAGATGCATCCCCAGTCATGAACAAGTATATAATTATCTATATGTTAGCACATAATGGCTGACTGGTATGGTGTTGGTCGTACAACTCGTGGGTCTGGATTTCAAACATGATAAGACGATGAACACTGGAGATTCAATGGCAAGTTATTTGCCAGGGCTGGGCTTCGAGCGCCTCTGATTAGACATTTTGAAGGGTTGAATGAATAAATGAACGAGTGAAACCTGAAATTAAGTTTCCTCTTCTTCAACTATTACGTTCATGTTTTGCTTTGTTTTCACTCTCTTCAGCAATGCGGTCTGTACAGGTCATTTTTATCTGATCATAGCATAACCTTAGTTACATAATGAATCTGAACATCATTTACACTAGTGTAGACAGTGTCTCTGGTTAGTTTTTCTGAATGCTGTGCTATACATATTAGGATTACAATTACCCAGTCAGAAATGAACCCATGTACAACTTCCGTTTACTAGGCAGGCACTTTAACCAACTAAACCACTAGGTCACACCACTAACCCATCTGAAGACCCTTAAAATCTAAAACCATCCTCTAGGTGACAGTCCAGAAATGTCAGAACCACAGACATGTAGCTGGAAGACTGTAGCACATGTTAAAACGCTGCTTAGGAAGTGAGCGAAAAGGCCACACATTCAAAGACACATTCAAAAACACACTCAAAAACACATTCAAAAACACATTCAAAAACACATTCAAAAACACATTCAAGTGCTTTGAGTCCAACTGCCAAAAGCTGCATCATGATTTCCTAGATCCTATTCTTGACTCAAACCACTGAGAATAAGATCAGATCCTCTCATTCTGTTAAACCTATCAAGTCTTGGCAACCTTATTTTCTTGGCATCTGCATACAGGCACTCAGAAAACATCTTCTTTCTCGTAGTTGCATCTCCAAATGACTCGATGTTGAACACAGGGAGGGACTTTACCTTAAGCATCTGACTGACTGGCAGACTTTGAACTGTAGAACCTTTGATAGGCAGTCTACAGCATACTAACTAACAACTGAGGTATAAGATCATGACTCGTCACCTTGCATGAGGCTTTTATGACAATCCTGGTCAAATCTTGTGAAAGGAGGAACATGATTTCGGCAACTTATGAATAATTCCGAGATTTAAAAGAAGCCCGGAACGAAAGGAATGCACCCATGTCGAGCAAACAATCAAAGTCCAACAATGAAAGAAACCAAAAAGGAAATGTAGACACACACGCACACACACACACATGCAGACAACTGGACAAACAGACACTGGAAGACACAGCCAATCAATAACCTTCTTTTAATCCTTTCCGGGCCCAGAGCAATTCCAGATTCAAGTCGGTGACATCAAAGCCGGCCACTTACCAGGACAACCGAATCATTTCCTGCAAGTCCTGCTCGCTCGAGGTTAAAGGCAGTGCCGTCCATTACTAGCAATCAAAAAGTCCGACTCTATCCTAAAGCATTTCAGTCCATCAGACTCTCAGGAATTTTTGTTACTTCTGACCTTAGAACATTAAAACACATGCAGTGAAGGTCATCTGAATAAACGCTCTCAACCCCACTCAGTTGCTTATTTATAAAAACAGCCAAAGTCTTCATTATATCACTTGAAAATAGTTATAAACTGATTTATATCTGAAATAATTTGTGTAGGCTTTTAAAATCTGAAAACTGAAAACACTCCTCTTCCACAAATCCTGTCCTGAATCTTCCTCTTCCCCAAATCCTGTCCTGAATCTTCTTCTTCCCCAAATCCTGTCCTGAATCTTCCTCTTCCCCTTATCTCTCTTTCTGCTCCAGTGCCAAACACCATCCACCATAGCCATCTGACTGTCTGCCTGCCTGACTTGGATATTGAACTGGAACCGAACCCTTCCTGCCTATCGATTTTGTTTTGACTCAGCGCTCGTGAACAAGTTGGATCCCATGACTTAGATTATATTGGGGGCTGTAGAAATCTCTAGCTTACAATTATGTTTACGATTTAAAATCTTATGCAAACAATTAAATTCATTAGTTAGTTGGTATTCAACACAGGTCAATGTACAAACAAGGCAATGCAGAAAAAAAAGAACAAATGAATGAATAAATAAATCAATCAATCAATCAATTCATCAATCAATTAATCAACGAATCTAAAACTACAGTCAGTCGGCCATTCAGTAAATCAGTCAGCCATCCAGTCAAACACCCAGTCAGTCAGGCAGCACTCTAAACCTAGCAATGCATAAGATAATCACTCATGCTGTCAGTTACAATTACATTACAGTAAGCTCGTCGCTGGGCAGCCTGAAGCAATCCCTCACCATCATATCACAAACCACACTTTCTACTTAATTTCACCTTAAATTTGTCTGACAGTTACAGACTGTTACAACAACTCTAAGCGAACAAGAAAAGGCACCACAAAAACTATGGGTAAGACAATGGATATTACTTTCTATTCAGTGCAAATGGTGCATGTGTCTCACTGGAAAACAGGAGCGCACTGTCCAATCAGAGTTCGCACTCCAGTTGCTGTGGTAACCAGAGAACAACAATGTTCAATTTTATTGATTCTGGCCGGGACACGACACAGCCCGACAGTCAGACAGATAAGATACACCTACTATTTATGTACACACAGAAAACAAAGCCCACCGGTCTGGTTACTAACTCTACACCGAATATTCAGCGCTGTTCTACTTGCTTTGTTGCTATCGAAAGCCAGATCATGCAAGACCTGACACAGAGACCTAAAGACTTACAAACTGAGAAAATTTACATTACATTATTCTGTTCAGCACATTCTTTTTTAGTTTACATTACAATGCACGTGTTTAGATCAATTAGATAATCGTGTTCACAGCATTTCTGTCAGGTACCTAAATGGTGCTGCATTAGTCTCTTGATACACATACAAACATGCATATATAAATATATACAAACATACATTACATTACATTACCTTAGAATCCCTTATGATACCATACCTACCAGCATGCATAAAACCTAAAAAAAAGTTTAAACATTTAATAATTATTTATATTTGCTTGATTTTAATTTTTTCAGCCTGAAGGCACAAATCGCATACATACAAACGTACATACATACATGCATGCATACATACATACATACGTATATACATACATACATACATCCGATAAAGACAGCACTTTGCATTTATCAGAGAAAACACATGAGCGCCTGTGACTGGTGAATACGTGTCGTTTCATGATCTACTGAGATTCAGCAAAGTATTTTTATATCTATCCGTGTTGATTCTGTATTTGCCAGTATTACTAGTCCACCCCAAAAATTCAGATCAGTATTTTATTACTTATTTATACGTGATACAGGGCAATGGAATTCGATGCCTTGACGAAGAGTTCAACCAAAGACTGACTGCAGTCTTAAACTGCAGCAGCAAGCAGCAGCAGCAGCAGCCTAATGTATACCTTTGAAAGGTGTGGAAGAAAGGCCGGTCAAACGCGGCAGAGCAATTGATTATCGAACCGATGACGACAAAGACCCTGCAGCTCCCTCCGTCCGTCCAGCATCGGGTGGAGGCCAAGACGCTTGAGGACGGACAGACAGAGTCGGTCTCTTCGAATGAAATACGCAATAGATCGCACACGTCTGTGGACAAAGCACTCGCTCGATGAAAAGTAGTTTCTGTTGTCGCGGAATATGACGCGAATCGGAATTCGGGGCTCACCTAAAATGGAGATGTGTCACAATCATCCAACTACCAGCCACGCTGGCCTTAACTCTTGGCCCACCGGGGTTTTAATGGCTTCATTTAAAGAAACAGTCTGGGTAAGAAGCTAAGGTGACCATAATGCTGCAAGTGAAAAGGGGACATTTTCAATAGCCCCTTTCCCCTCACCTCCTTGATCTTTCCCCATCCCACACTTCCTCACCTTCCCGTCCTTTCCCCCCCCCCCAAAAAAAAAGTCGACCGCTCCATTTCATTGTGAAAATGAAAGGCATCTTTACCGTTTAATGTTGATCAGCCTCAGTGGCTAAGCTCGTGATATTGAAGGCCAAGAAGCGATACTTCTCGGAAAAATAAATTACCTTTGAGAGGCGCGTTCTCAAACAGCCATGTTTACAGGGCCTTAGCTGGCACGTGTTGGGCCACAGGTGGCAACTGTTGGCCATGTTTGGGCCCAATGTGTACCCAATGACCTTCAATGAACATGGCTGTCAGGGAATTCACTCCTCACTGAAGTAGGCTGCTGCAGCTTCATGCAGAATGGCTGCAGAGAAGAATAGCTGCTTATTCAGATGACACAGAAGCGTGCAGAGTTCTATTATGACAGAAAAGAGTTGATTTACTGTGTGCTTCTGTTTACATCCAACGCCCATTGCCTGTTCTACTGTCTTTTTCAAAGATGTCACTTAGCAGCTGCACTAAAACAAAACTACTCACTAAACAAAACTACTTGAAGCATTCAGACTCTGGACAAAAATCGGGACACAAAACGAACTGAGCATCCCGGATGAAGCCGTATTTTTCCAAGGACAAACCCTTAAAAATCAGGGCTTGGTAGGTTCATACAAGACCCAGGAAATCTATTGTTCTTGCCTTTTGTTCCCGAGTTGCCCAGAGCATGATCGTCGTAAGCTCGGTGCCCAATCTGTTCGGGTATCAAGTGCAGGCACCCTTCGTTACTAATCCCACCCAATCATCCAACCACTCCAGCATCAGGGCCGTCAAATCCAATCACATACTTCAATGAAACGTCCAGTACTTGTTTCGGCAAAGATCAAAGACTCCCGACGCCCCGCTGATGTATCAAAATTAAATCACGATCGTCGCCAACCGAGGACCGGCTGCTAAGCGGTGGCCGAAGTGGCCAAACCATGGCCGTAGCATTAGACAAACACCAAGCAATCCCAATCTAACACCTCAAGAGAAATCGCGGCCATTTCGTATTCCGTTTGCACATCGAGCGGGACCAGCAACAGGGATTGAAAGGGAGAGCGCGAGTCAAGGCTGGATCCAACGGCGCTGCTGCTGCTGCTGGAAATAATCGCAGTTGTCAACTACGCCTACAAATGAACAGACTGCTTGGCAGGACGTGTGACAGCAAACGGCACGGTATTAACGCCATGATAAATAAATAAATAAACAAATAAATCAATAAATTACACGGTTTTAAATAGAGACCGTATGGCCTCGACCGTGCTCATTTTTCAATGGTGCTACGATTTGCTGCCAATAGTCTTTCAGGGTATCAAACACCTAACCTTAATTCTAGTAAACAGCAACAAGCAAGGGCATGGTGATGCGATTTGCTGCTTACTGTCCTCAAGGGTATCATAAATATATCTAACCCTAACCATGGTAAATATAAATGTAAATGTACACGTTTTTCTACAGCGACCGTATGGCCTCGACCCTGCTCATTTTTCAGTGAATAAACAGCACTGGGTTGGGGCCACAGTGCAGCAATTTCCTGCCTCCTGTCTAAGGGCATCATAAATATCTAACCTCAACTCTGGCAGAGTCCATGATGCGATTTTTTGGCGTTTGTTGGTGCGTAGTGGGACAGCAGACTTGCGGGCAGGAGCATACGCAATGCATCAGGAAAATGTATAATACTGTCAAAACCAGTTGGGTAGGGAAGTTTCCTTTCAACCCTACAAATGGTTGGGGTTGCTGTCTTGAAAGGTGTTATAAATGTCTAACCATAATCCTGGTAAACAGCACCATATGGAGAGTGATCTGAGGTTGCCAAGCAGCAGGGTAGAAGCATAACGTATTTGGATAATAAGAGTAGTGTGAACCAATGAGGTGGGGTGTTTCCATTCAACCCTTACACACCTCACTGTGGTTAGGTTCCTTAAACTAACTCCAGTGGCAGCTATGGGTATAACTATGAAGAGTTAGTAATTTTCTCGGCCTCGGCATATGGGAATGGGTAGCTTGTTCTCATCATTTAGTCTTCCCATAGATGAACAGCTGATGTACCCATTAGTAGCCAAGTTTTCTGGAGACCCAATGGAACAGAATTCTTGAAATCATTCTGTTTTGACCACGATTTGAACCTCTCCCTCTGGGTCGACAGTAAAGCATGCTAATCACTAGATTACTGTGCACCCCATCACTCTCTTTAAAAGTTCCATAAATATTCACCCCTTCGGAGCATTAAAACAATGTTTATAAAGACATATTGCTACTCGGTTTTCGGATTTCGTGTATTGTGGCCGGCTTCGTGATAGATGTTACATAATGTGGTAGTAGGTTGGTGTAAGCACAAAAGACGCCACGCTGCCTCACACTGCGGGACCTCGACCTTCTTGACATTGTTGATCTAATCTAATCTCAAGTGTCATTGCAGTCCATCCTCAAAATCCAGAAAGACAGATCTAGTGGAAGAAGTGACAGGAACCAGAAATTTAGACAGGAATTGCCTTCTGCCATAATTATTGTCGCGAGCTAGTCGCAAAGTCAGAGTTCAGAAATAAGTCAACACAATAACTTTTCACGCGTTTCTTCTTCTCGTTGTGCAATCTCAAAACGCCATAACTCGAGTCTCCCTCTAGACTGTCAACCTGCCCCTTGTATATGAAATTTAGTAAGTAAGTGGGACCTGCCCACCCCTTGGTCCTGACAATTATGTCAATTACTAAAGTTCATTCTCAGTCCCGTGGTTAGCGTGTTAGATGGCCAACCCAGAGATCAGGATTCAAATTGCTGCCTGGGCAGAAAGATGTTTCAAAAGGTCTGTTCCACTAACGCCCTAACAAACTCAGCTATAAAATGAGTATAGTGACCATGCACTGGTGGTGGGATGATTAGGTGGCAAGGGAGAAGACTTGCCACTCAAGCCTAAGTTAGTAAATTTTCATTTAGTCTCGTATTACTACATTTCACTTGCTCATGTTAAAAATTTCATCGAGAATTCAGTTACTAACTTTCATTCACTCTTTAGTCTGCCAAAAACTTCATTCAAAATTAATAATCTGAACAGCAGTAAAATGCCCAACAGAACACGAGAAGAAGAAGACTATTAAAGAAGAAGAATGCCAAATTATAATTAACCTGCCAGAACTGGACTGATTCAGATTATCTTAAAGGCATCGGTTTTCTGTGATTCTGCACTGGGCCAGCTGAGACCCGTCCCCAAGTGCCATACGCCCCCATGACAAGTGCCATGTGCCAAATGAAGGATTTCTCCCTCAGAAACCCTATATTTCATAACCTTAAGGCTGGACTAATTCAGCAAATGAAGCCACTTAGAAAATATAATAGAAACATAACACTATCACGGCTAACAACAGAAGGAGACCAACGCCCATCAGTTTTATATAGAACAATGACACTAGATGCCCATCAATTATACACGGCTATAACGAAACACGCCCATCACATATAGCTACAAGTATACGCTTGTATATATAGATACACACATATATACATATATATATATACATGCTGCATACTACATAACTAAAAACACAAGACATTCGTGAATAGATATTATACCTGTTATAGAAGCCACACATTATCTCATTCACCCACACCATCAGCATAAGATAAGGGGGTCTCATCCAACCAACACCATCTGTATATAGGGGGAAGGGCAACTTGGGAACAGACCTTGTCCCTTTTCACACCATATGAGGCCAGGATAAAGATTGGCCTCAGCAGTGTTTTGGCCAAATTCCTTTTTCATCTGATCGATTCTAAGATTGCAGTCTTTGACAGCAAGCACTAAATATTAATTTACTTACCTATATAGTCTAACAAGACATTTCACAGGACCTGAATGTCTTTTAGCACGCTGCTATAGCACTTATAAGCGCACATGACACACATACATGCACTCTATCATACACACACATATGCACACATAAGCACACACACACAAACCTACATGCATACGTCTGCACACACACATGCACACATGCACACACACAAACACACACACATGCACACACTTGAATTATGCCCATACACATATATACAAACGCATATACAAACACTAGCACATATGGGAGAATTACCGTTGACTAATCATAGCCCAGCCAAATGCACCTCTGCCACAGTGGACCGTGAGAGCAAAGTAGTAGTTGAAAACAACTCAAGTGCAGTTGCATAAATGAGAGATAAGCTGCGAAAGGGACTGGAGATCATCATCATCATCATCATCACCATCATCACCACCACCACCACCACCATCATCATAATTATCATCATTAACAACAACTACATCATTGTTATCCTCCTCCTCCTCCTCATCATCATCATCATGGTTGCCATCATCATCATTGTCGCCGTCATCATCATCATCATCATCATCATCATCATCATCATCACAAGCCAACTGTATTCTAGATAGGCAAACACTCCAAAGAACTGGGTTATCCATCCACCAAGACCTCTGCAATGATGCACAACATCCACACAGCCCAATCCTCAAGTACTGCAGTCTGTCTGTACACAGCGATCCTCATGAGGTATTTTGCAAAGTCCAAAAAGTTAAGCCACAAGCCCACAGTACATAATATGCCTCACTCAGCCCTACTTTCTTTTCACACCTCTTTCAATCTCTGCATGTCTTCCTTCCTTCCCTCTCCTATCTTCCTTTCTGTGTCTGTCTCTCTGTCTTTATATCTCTCTATATGCCAGTGCTGTCTCTCTCATCTTCCTATGCCTCTGCCTGTCCGTCCGTCCGTCCGTCCGTCCGTCCGTCCTTCCGTCCGTCCGTCCGTCCGTCCTTCCGTCCGTCCGTCCGTCCGTCCGTCCGTCCGTCCGTCCGTCTGTCTCAACAGAACGACCGTCTGAGGGAGGCCCTAATATTCATGACCCTGCACTGCAGGTGGGTGCTCTACCAATCAATCATGATGATACAGTGGCCAATTATTAAAAACAAAGTAAATTGGTGCCTGATCTTTAGATCTCCGCAAGTTTTTGCAAAATGTATGAATGACTATTGATAAGTGGCCTAGACAGGAACACAGCATTCCATGATGTGTTAATGTCACCCAAGTATGTTATTCTTACCCAGTTATGCTATTATTATTATTATTATTATTATTATTATTATTATTGTTATTATTATTAACAATGAGAATAAAAACCCCAAAGACGTGTAATCCAGCTATCAACATGCCCAGAGGGCCCCATGTAATTATTCTCACCCAAGTATGCTAATTTTTAAGTATGCTATTGTCACCCACATATGCTAATTGCTGCCTAACCCCTGAATCCAGTACAAAATATTTCTTCCTCTGGCAGGCACCAGGACCATCATCGTCAGACTCCTTGTGAAGTTTATCCCATAAGAATGACCGATTTCATAATTTTGCACTCAAGCAAATCTCGCCTTAATCCCGTACAGATGGATTCAAGAAAAATGCACATCATCAATTATGGTAAGATGCTCCAGGTTTAAAAAGTCCTTCTCAATCACACTCTGCTCAATGCTGCACTGTTAAAGTAATCCACAGATTCATGAAGTAATGTCATGTAGTGTAAATCTCCCAAACTTCTCAGCACTACACAAAAGCCGCACCAGGGAGACCAGATTATCACCGGCGCTATATCAAATCAAGTCCACAAGGACCAGGTTATTGGATCATTTTTGGTGTTGGGTCCGAATTTGGGGGTCAGCCCAGGTGGAAGACAACATGAGTGGGGTGAACTGACCACGTGATGTTGCCACGTGATGTTTTGCGTTCACTCAAATAATCTTTGCCACAATTTAAAATAATGCAATGATTGTATGAATGCATTTTTCATACATACAAGCAAGCATGTATGTGTGTATGTACATTGTATGTGTATGCAACACATGCATATGCACATATACATGTGTTCATACACATATGTACAAAAGTGCTTTATGTATGTAATGCAATCATGCATGTACATACTAATAGGCTTATGTTTGTTAGCCTACATGTATGCATGTAAATTTGTATCTAACCAGTGTAAATTTCACAGGCACTTAAGATGGACAGACGGACAAAAAGAAACAGACAGACACATAAATAAACAAACAAACAAACAGACGGACGGACGGACAGATCAACAGACAGACCAGCAAACAGATACAGACAGACAGACAGACAGACCAGATCGTCCACCACTGCAGCTAGAGCTAAACGCAGTGAGACTCCTGAAAGAAGGGGATGGCATTAGACATCCATTTACTCACTTGGAATCCTGTTAATTGCTCGAAGTGGTCGAAGCACCCGTATTGTGCGTATCGCCGACAGATTCAGGTTCTGGGTGTCGACGGCGCACTCGACAGCTCTGCAAAACAACCACCAAATCGAATCGTAGTCTAATCCTAATCCAATCTAATCTAATCAATTCTATATCCCAGTGATCATAAACACCAAGTGAGTGAACCACAACCAACAACCATAATGATAATCCGTAGATCATCTAATCTAATCTAATCTAGCATCGTTATCATAACCCACAAGGTATCATTAAATGGTCACTTGTAAGGGAAACTTAGCCAAATAGCAGAATTCGCTTTACACATTTACAGCAACTGGATGTATGTAACTGAATAATCGGCTTAACATGCAACTTAAGTCAACAACTGAATTCCAGTACCAAGGCAATGTGCTAAAGTTAGATTGCTCGACATCTAAATCTTAGTGTTTAATCTAATATTCTGACTTCTATAGTGCTGTTGTCATGAAGCACAAGGCATCAACTGATGGTTGCTTCAAGTGAAAGTATAGTCAAAGATTGTAATCCATTGGAAAAGCTCAGCTCAAATCCGATTGCTTGTAATCACAAACATTCATCTGAGCACCTTTCAGGAGTTTCTCATAGTGGCGCTATATAAAGTTACAATTACAAGTACAATATAGTGCCTCTCTGACCAAAACTCTTCTAACTCCACACTACCAAACACTAATCAAATCCAACATGTGCAAACTGAAATGGTTCACATGTACCTGGATGGAACGGCAGCAGAATGTGTTTGTTTTCCACCTCTGCATCTCGGGTTCAAATCCAAGCACTTCATGATATCAAAAATGACAATCTGTTATCAAGCAATTCAATCAGGAAAGGTTGCCTTCTTGTTTGAGTGATGTTTCATGTTAGCAATTACTATACCTTCCATCACCTTACATCAGCTCACTTGACCTTAACAACAGGGTTCACAATCTTAATCATAATAATATAGTACCTTCCAGCTTACTTTACCTTACAATTTAGCAACTGTTTTTAGCAGTAATCATAATCACATAATATGCTCTATAACATCACAACAGATAAATTCAGGGAGCCCATGTGTTCAACTTAAGGCTTATTTCTACAAGCCAGAGATGAAAAGATAACATCGTGGCAAGCAGACAGAAAAATTATAAGGAATGTGAAAATGTCTGAGAAGTTACAGAAACAGACAAGATAGACAGAAAGAGAACTGCAGACAGGCAGAAACAGAATGCATATGAAAAAAGGACAAAGAGTGAGACGACGCGAAGGCAGGTCCAAAGGAATGGTAAAGTTACAAGTAGTCATGAGCCGAGACTTAAGACAAGTCTGTAGTCTAACAAGGGCAGATGACTTTGGCAAGAAAAGCCAGATGACACAAGCAGTGAGTAGATGGACAGGAAGAGAAACGACTGCAAAAGTTAGAATATTACTGCGGATAGATCATTTTGTTTCTAGAAGGCTTTCCTATAATTCTCTTTTCCCCCCCCCCCTGGCTGGGGCACTTCTGAGTAGATATAGTACTGCATAAATTTATTGAATAAATTAATGTATAAATGAATCAATGAATTAATTAATTAAAGATCTGTTTCCAAACAGAATTCAAGAAAAGCAAGTTCCAGCCTTATCCGCCAAAATTCGAACATTGTTGCAACTTGAACAATTTGTCACTTGCATGATATATTACACAAACCATCACACATTTCTCATTAACCATTATCATTATTTTTAATAAATTATAATAGAATAATAACTTATCTACACATTAAATTTAAGTTTAAGATTGATGCGTAACCAATCAGCCATCACCTCTAAACTATCGTAGTTGCATTGTATCATGCCATCTGTTTATGTTCCAAAGTCACTACTAATCTATGCTAATCTACTTTGAGAACTTCTACACTGCTGTTATCATAATGCACATGTATTAAGCAATCTGTATCAGCATCAGGCAAAGAAGGCATCATTCAATGGTAAAAACTCAGCCCTCGTCAGCTCTTTCTTGGAGAAGTCTAGTCAAATCGTAATCATAATTGTGAGCTCGGTTTTCTACAGAGCCCAATGAAAGCCAAGTCACGGGAACCAGCTTATTCACAGGCGCTCAGTCAAAACAAAATCGATAATCGAAAGTCGAAATAGGCACAATGTTAACTGTGAGGGGAGGAAACCTTTCATAATGTTGGAAAATGTGGATTCAGATCATCTGGGAAGTTTCTAAAGCAAAATCGACAAACAACTAAAGACAGTGCAATAAATCTCGCAATTAATCTGTTTATCTATTCAGGACTTTGAATGCCTGCATCTTGTCAATGGCCGATGGCATAACGGAAGAACCAGTGAGAGCTCTGAAACGAAAACATTTCAATTCCACACGAAATTACTATGTCAATACGAGTGCAGTCAATGACCAACAACAACCCAGAAGCTTCATAGTACGGTCAGCGCTCCCTTGAATCACTCTGGATTCAAAATAAACACGGCAACTATTCACTGAATAGGCCAACTACATACAGACAGCACTTATGATTCAGCAAATTTACCTGCAAGTACCGGTGTGCATGCCAAAATTACAGGGTTAGTATGATCGAAAGCCAGAAATGAAATCCAAGACGACACGGAAACAGGTTAGGCAGAGATGAGATTTCAGTCAAGATCTGAAGGCCAACCAACTTAGCAGAGCACACGGTTACCGGAAGAGAGTTCCAGCAACACGGAGAAGGCATGCCTTTAATGCAGTGTAGGTCAAAACAATACAGTACAACAGAACACAGTACTCCACAAATATCACACACTTACATAAGAAGAACTTCTTAATTACCAGCAAGAACCTCTCAAGATGCTAATACATCACAATACATGGCTATATAACAATACATAACAATATCCCATTGTCATTATGATACAGAATACATTACAATATTTACAAAACACTACTACACAAATCTCTTCTTCGATCACACGTAATCCAGCCAACCGCAAGATGCAGATACTTTTCTAATAAAACAGGACCAGCTATTGTAAATTAATACAAGACAAAGATTCAAAGACCTTTCACCATTGACCCAGGACACAAAAATTTGGTGCTTCATATAAAAATTGGCCAGTTGTCAACAAGATAAGCAACTCTTTAGCTAAGTGCCTTGTGCCACTGGACGGCTTTTATGATATCAGTGTACATGTATAAGCAAACGGGATTTCAGAATCCTAGGTAGGACCATGACTAAAGTTAAGTAAATGTGCAATTACCTACCTATACATATCCTACCTTGCCTTAATAACTTAACTTGTCCTGCATTTCCTAACTTCTTACCTGACCTGACGTGACCTATCCTGACTTGATCTAACCTGACCTGCTCCTTAACAGCTTACCTTACATCATGTAAGCCTATTTTAACATAATCCAGACACTTGCAAATCAATTCAAATCAACATCTATTCTGACTATGGATAAACAATGACTATCAGCAACCACAAAAAGTTAATTAAAAAGATGATCAAAGAGGTCAGTTCAAATAGAAAAGAAAACTCTCAACAGAGGCTTGCATCAACACAGGACTGCATGATCTCCCCAAAACAAACATTTCTGTGAAATTATGTTTGCATTGAACACATCCCCATTTTTACCCTACCCACATCTTCAGATTCCTACCATTCTAACTGAACTAGGTCTACTGGAAGAAGCTGTCTGATCTGACCTGCTCCAAAGGATCCACAACTATTGTTATCCAATCCAGTTAATCCATAGCTAATAAAGTGGATTTAAACTGTATTAACCAATTAACATGCACATATTAGTACACTTAACAAGTGACTATATATAGCCTCAAGTGTAAAATTAAAGATGTAAACATTATTCTTATTTATTTTCAATTCAATTTCAAACACTTACTATGCCTGCAAGGTCAGTAAATTTGAATCGAGGAGCATATAAATCAAAATCTGAGTTATGCTTTATCAGCACTAGGTTAGTTTTCTGGACTGGGCATTTCCTTGCATTTCATCGGACTGGACTTAGATTTTTGTTAAGAAGTAATGTTTTAGTCATTTTGTTACATTTGTCTAGTGTGGCCACTGCCAATTGTAAGATGCCGTTAGTAAAGCCGTGGACTTGGACGGGGTCCTACACAGTGGCCGTTTCAGAGGCTGCTCAAACATACATCATGATACAAACACAGTCACTAAATCATGTTGAACACAAAGAACAAAAGAACAGTTCTTGAGCTAACCCAGAGAGGCGGCCATGGCTGTGAAGTTTAGTGATTTCATTTTTCTTAGCCTCGTCATACACAGGCTCCATGGTTAGTCCTCTCCCTCACAGTCTAATCCTCCCATTCACAGCAGGAATTTGAACTCCCAACCTCTGAGTTAACAATCCAGCATGCTAAGCCAGTAGACAATTACTGCTCATCTCTGAACCTCACAGACTTAGAGCAACATAATCTTAATTGCTTGACTTTTCTTTACTTATTTAATTGAAGAGAAATTGTTCCTAGCACGAATGAAAGTCCTCATATCACGATAATGGACAAACTTGCAATACTTCAGCACCACGTGTAAGTGGTGCTAGGTTATGTTAAGCAAGTAAGTAAATAATGCATTTGTTAACATGCCACATGTCCATTGGCTGAACAAGGAATCGTAGGCGTGGACAAACACACAAACAATAAACAATGAACACAGCAGCAAACAAATACAGGAGGATGCACAGCCACAAAGACAGACATACACAATGACACTCAACCACATATGTTAAGCCGAGAAGGATGTTCAGTAACAACGTTCAGAAGACGTCAAGTCCAAGCTCAATCAAAGGCCACTTAGCGAGTCTTATGCTTATTTTCACACTTTAGTGAATTAAATCCCAAACGCAGCAGATCCTAAATTTGGTCTGAGAAGTGATTCAGCTCAAAACAGCGTCTGCTCATGGCAAACACTCACGTTACTTCAACACTTCTACACAAGTAATGTACTGCGTGGTAAATAAATCACTCATCTACACATTACATTACATGTCTAATAAGCAAGCATGTTTACTGTCACCAATTGCCAGGCACCTTCAAGTGATTACTGAAATAGACACAAGTAATGCACTTCATGGTAAATTAATCACTTGTAGTTACATTCCTACTTCTATTCATGACCACCGTGATTCAATGTAGCACCATGTATGACGTTTCCCGCTTTCACTTCTGCATCCTGACCTCTTGACCTTGCAATGAAACTGACCAAACAAACTGGTTCTTGTGGACTCGAGTTTAAATTGTGTCAGGGAATAATCTTGTCTCCCAGATGCAGCTATTGTGAGGCACTAAGAAATTTCATAGATTTGCATTTACACTACATTACATTTACAACACACGTCTGCAAAACAGGGATTTTTTCTCTCAAGCATAAACAGGGTAACAACAATCAAACAATTGTAATCGTAATCTCGAGGTTTCTACAGCACCCAAAGAAAGCCACGTCACGGGGACCAGCTTGTTCACAGGCGCTCAGTCAAAACCAAACTGACAGGCAAAGGGGTTCAGATCGGACAAACTTTCCTTACAAGGTGGTTGGGCTCTAAGTGCATGCGGAAGTCAGCCACTGGCGACTTTTCTAGTTATCTGAGCACTGCTTGCTTACTCATGAACTTTTGCACTTAAGAACTTCAACAACAATTAGTCTAGCGTTTAGTTTCTGCAGAAGTGGTGCTAAAATATTTCTGGTCACAATTACAGTTACATGGCTTGACAACGAATTGCCAACTGTACCAGGATTTGAACCCTGAAGGCAGAGGTTAAAGGCACGGTCTGCAAAAACAGTCTTCCAGCATGCGATTTATGGTCTAGCTGTAGAACACAGTAACTGTGCTTTATTCGCAGCCAACGATTCACTTAAAAGCTATATCCATACTACTGTGGCCATCAGTGTGGCTAGTGTCACCAGGCATTACTGTTAAGTGAGAGGCATGCCAGCTTGATTGCATGTGCTCAGCTGGAGTGGGGTAATTATGATTGCCTCCAGTGGATACTATGCACCAAGTGGAGTAACTCATCTGTGAAAAACATGCAGCAGCCGTACAACCTGTCATAAATTACATTATACCGGAAACAAGGCAGCTAATGACAGTCTCCAGTCTTCCACTGCAAAGGCTGGTGGTCAGCCATTCTGACCACCACAGAAAGACAAAGAAATGCCAATAGAATAATGCAGAAATGACCACAAGTAGAAGCCAAATGCAACGGAGTTGTGGAAATACCCTCTGTAGATAATGAACCGCCTTTATTGCACGGCAAACAGAATCTCTTTGGCTGCTGTAGACGAAAATAAATAAGCACTAAAGCAGTCTAAAGCAGAGCTTCGGACAGGGATATAATCTAACCTAACTGGAATGCTTCTATAGCATTGTTAACATAATGTATGAGCTATCAGCAAATGGCAGATGAATAGCAGTCTAGTGATTAGAGTGCTGGATTGTCAACCCAGACGTCAATGGTTCAAATCCCTGCCAGGGCAGAAAGCTGTTTCGAGATATCTGTTCCCTTTCACGCCAAATGAACTCAACTACAAACCAATCAGCTACTATTAGAGGATAGTATACCGATTGCAGTGTATTGTAGTGTAATGTTATGTAACTGGACAGTTATACAGCACTTGTTGTCATTTATCTGCTTATTTCAATTTCAATCTAATCACTGACCACTCTAATCTAATGCAGACTAGTCCTTCTGAACATTAACTTGAGCCCATCTTGCCTGCCCCAGCGTTAGGCCTTCCTCTTGTAGCAGTCTTCCCCTGCATATACATACTGTTGTATCTGACTCTGTTCTGCTTACTTTTCAACCTACCTTAAAATGCCCTTCTTTAGATCAGTCAGTTAGCCATGTATGCAGCGCTTTTGTGAGGTATGCTGTACTGAGTGGCTTGATACATTTATACATTACACTGCATTGCATAACAGAAAAGGTCTGATCGCTAAACGCAACATAATGACTTGAATTTTATCAAGTGCATGTGAATAAGCATATGCCTTAGTGGTGCAGAAAATTCTTAGCTATTAAGTCCTTGCAGAGCACAGCATGTGTAAACTCTCAAAGTTTTTGCAGCAAGACAGCACTGAAACCAAAGACGGAATTTAAAAGATACTGAAAACAAAGTGCAATGTTCTCGATCAAACTAGGAGAATGCAAGCAGGGACATCTCCTGAACGACTAAGACAGACAGAGCTTGCCCAAGCCATAAAGCCGCAGTAGGCCCGTGGCCATAACAGCATCGCAGGTGCTTGTAAATGAAGATCCCCGCAGGTGCTTTTCCAAGTGCCCTAAAGATTAACCTCTCCCCATGAGTCAAATCACATGAACTCTCGCACTGAATGGTTCAACTCTCCCTCCATGCAAGAACTGGATTGCAGGATTCCTGGCTTCCACCCAAACGCTCAGCTTCGGGCCAAGCACACGGAGTGGGTCTTTCCTTAAGGTCAACAAGAAAGGAATTCATTGCATCACGTGACATGTGCTTCATAAGGCACTCGATAAGCTCTATATAAATATTTTGTTACACTATGGTAAATGTAAGGTGGCTTTAAACAAAATTGCATATGTTGCTACATAAGCAGATGATGACGACAACAACGACGATGACACTAAAAGGGTAAAGGTAAAGGTGGCATATCAATGCATAATGCATTTCAAGGGAGTATTACGCATTTTGTAGATTGCCAAAAAGAGGCTATATTTCCTATAGATTTATTATTTAACTGAAGAAAATTAAAATTTAAAATAGTAATTTGTCACAAGTTTGGAAATGAAAACCAAACTTGATACTCAGTTTGGAGTAAATTCAGTATACAATATAAGCAAATCAATGCAATGAAATGTAACATAACAAATATAATTGTAATTTTGTAATTGTATTTAGTGCCAATGTTAAAAGTCAAAGCGTTTTAATATAACAAATATAAGTTTCATGTAATGTAATTTACCACTCAGCACGTATAACTGAAGTAAGATTTTATGCTGATTTGCCTAATCAAGTGGTTCTTGGCAGACGAAGATGAATACGGTGTTGTGAAAATCAGAGACTTCGCTGTGCCGACAAAAATACGTGGACTCATAAAGAATATCAGAAGAGAGCTAAACAGCAGGATCCTATTTCCAGCTGATGTAAATGAAACTGAAGAAGACAGTATCAAATAGCCCACTCTGCATCCTTCAGTCGATGTCTCTAGTGAAACAGGTAGATGAACAAGATTCAGAACACAGAACTCTGAACGGCGGATGTGACTATGCACACCTGCATCTCTTCATTAGACCGAATCCTTTATGCTGATTCGATCTCAGCTCAAACCGTATCTCTTTAAATAGCTGTAATGAACAGCTCATTACAACTGTCTGTCTCAGGCGGCATTTGTTGGGCTCCTCCAGTTTTAGAAGAGATCTTAAAGCAATAATTGCAACAGAAGTGCCAAACTCTCTTCAGAATTTCCCCTACCAGAAGTGAACCCTCCTGTTCAAACGAAAGTGACGTCTAAACTCAGGGTAGAATTGTGCTTTTGTCAATTCCTAGCCCCCAATTTTCACTCATAACTACAGAACTACTGAACTGACTTATAAAAAGGTTCACCAGTATATTTAATGTCATACATACATATATGCATGCATACAAACACGAAGTACAATACATACATACATAAAATACATACATGCATGCATGCATACAAACATACATATGTAATACATACATACACACACATTCACAGACATAAACACACATACATACATACACAGACATACGCATGCATACAAACACACATACAAAAATGATCTATGGAGAATCCCTCTGATCCTGTAATGGGATCCTCTGTTAGGTGCGCCAGCTGTTGGCCTGTTGCATATTAAGAATTCCTGTCCTAAGTTCCATTCATTCTACAGAAACTGTGATTATGATTCTTCAATGTACTGCTTAACACCATTCTTGATGTCTAATGCTTTTCGTGAGCAGCTTTCTTCACCTGGCGCCTCCATTATGAATCTCTTGTTTATAGGTCATCCTCAGCAACTCAGTTCAAAGACCTCATTTCCACTGTTATCCCCTAACCACATTCTCTTAACAGCAAGATATAGATGATGAAAAAATGTTTATTGCTGCTGCTAATGATGTGGAATCTGGCAATCAAAAAGCCAAGAATGTGATGATGATGATGACGACGACGAAGGCAACGACGACGACGATGATAATCACAATGATTAAAATGATGATCATGATGAAGATGATTGCCATTATGATGATAATGATGAAGGCAATGATGAGCTCGCACAGTGTTGGGCTCTTGGTTGCTCTTATTAGCTGGTCCAAAGCTTTGGAATTCACTGCCCAGTTCAGTTCGTTCAGTCAATTCTTTGATGTCAGTTCAGGTCTAAAGACTCAGTTCTTTCAACTTACTTGCCCATCGTAACCCGGCTTTTGCTTTCACTGACCTATTGGAATTCAACCTGGCTTCTCCAACGGATTATGACTTTTGATCACGAATTCATTTTAAGCGACCATTGACTGATGCCTAGGGCGTTATAATAATATTGCTATATAAGTCTTTATATCTCATTAGATCAGAAGATAATAATCAATGATGAAGACGGCAATAAGGTTGACGAAGCTAACAATAATCAAAGATAAGGCACAGTATATAGTCACAGCATATTATACAACTATACATAAAATCCTTATTTGAAACCAGTTCAAAACTCATTAAACCAGTAGAATGCCTTGTTACTTTGAAAGGTTGCATATTACATGTATCTAAAAAGTCTGTTGATAACATGAGGAATTATGTGTTGGTTTAGTTCTGAACAGTCAAAACTGACAAATCCTGCTATAAATATTAGTCCAAATCAAGTTTCCAAAGCCACCGGTAAACAGCGACGATATCTTGATGAAGGGCTCAAACGCTTGTAATCATTTCGTGTTTTCTGGAATGAAACTCTGAGAAAATCCTAAGTTGTCTGCCACTCCACAGATGCAGGGCTTAACAGAGTTTAATTCCGAATCCAACTTCTACACTGGCAACCCAGAAGGATCGAACGAAATGAGGATTTGCCGGAATCGAATCAGTCCAGAAATAAATGACCATCAAAGATTACTCCACCGGCAATCAATCACCGGACTTTATCTGGCAATCAGATGGCCAATCAGCACCGGCATTATCAACAATAGCCCAGTCGCGCCAACGTCATTTCATGCCTATCTGGCTGGCGACGTCACAATGTCCAGGTAGCTGGGGCCGACCCCCTCCACTCCAATCAGAACCAATCCATGCGGGAATCAACACAGCCACTTGGGCCAAAATGATGAACTGGCAGCCCTGCTGAGCTGAGTTCAGGCACACTTACATGGCTTCGCTGGATGGTGGTCTGCCACCAGTAGCATTTTGTAATGTAGGTCTAATGTTAAGTAATGTCATGTAATGTAGTGTAATTTGGGCCTAATGTATGAGTGTATGTATGTATGTATGTATGTTCATTTGTATGCATGTATGCATGTATGAAGGTTTGCAGGTATGTATGTACGTATTTTTTGGTGCACCTTGTACATTAGACACATGCTCTGTAGAATTTGCTATTAGGCAAATAATATGCAGGAAAAAATTCGCAATTAATATGCAAATAATATGTGCATGCATCTGGCAAGTGATATGGTGCCTTTAAGTACCTCAGATAGGCCGCAAGATATTTCTATCTAACAGATCTAAACAGGTGCGATTTAATGAGGGTTGGGAAGGTTTCTTGAGTTGTCCTGTCAGCAAATTGCATCTTTTTAGACAAAGGTTGTTCCAGAAGGACGGACCAATGCACGAGAAGCATAAGATGATTTGGAACGCGAGACAAACAGGTGCCATAGCTGCTGAAGGCAACGATCGCCAACCCGGATAGCTCAAGAGGAGAACACAAAGCTTTCTGACATAATGTAATGTAATGACTGAACTTTTTATAGCTCCCTCTAGTGCCTCTTGAGTGCGCTCTTCACCAGACTAAGAGATGTTAAAGTACATTAAGAAAAACAATTTCATCCTTAAGCAAATAATGCTCAAATAACACATGCAACATTTGCGACTCCGGCATCAAATATATTTTTATTTCTATACATACACAGACATCAAATGCATCATATAGATTTGTATATATATATTTGGAAAACACAAACATTAAGCTCATAACAGCAATCGCTGTAGAATTGGATTTAAAGAGTTATAACATAGCTGATGAACACAGTGACCCAGTGTGCCTATGTATCAAAGAGAACGAGAAATCAACATTCATCTAGCAAAACCTCAACAACAATCCTTTGTCTCTGAGTAAGTGACTGCTGCATTGGATCGAACTGAAGTCACAATCAGGAATGCATCATATCCCTTGGCTGCTGCTGCTGCTGCTCAAGCTCCAAGAGTCTAGATAATGAAATTCAGGGCTTGTCATTGAGACGAAGTGCCATTAACCAAGCAAGAAGATTATATCCGGAAGAGTTTGCCAGTAACTTGAAACTTCAATTTTCACCAGATTCTGAATTGGTTGTTCACTGGAACAACTGGTTGCTGAGAAGGTGGACTGACTGTCTATTGTTATTTCCAGTGTTGGAGTAGAACAAAGACTTGGCATCCCAAAATTAACTCAGGCACTGGAGAAGCTCAAACCTACGCAACGGATCTGGCCGAGACAACTGAGTTCAAGGAAGAAGTTTTTACTTCTACAGAGGTAAGCCTTGAAGCCCATAGTCTCAGATATGAAAAAAAGTACTTCTTGAATTTTACTAATCATCCTTTGTGGCATAATACCATCCCGAAGCATTCACTTCAACAAACCCTTCACCGGGCTTGCTGGATAGCAAGAACCATCTATTCATTCCAGATATGGGTGTTCTGTCTGAATCGAGTTCCAAATGAAGCTGGTTTAAAAAAAGAACATCTTTCAATTTCTTCTGTTCATCTGAGAACATTTACATATAGGCCTGGTTTCAGACACTCTGTGCCATCTCTGCCTCTGCAGTGATCTTCATTTTCTTGGACAACTGACCAAACAAAGAAATCAAGAAATTCATCAGACTACTATTACAGCATTCCATTGTCATCTGTGGTACTTCAGTGGAGTCTACATTGGGTTGGCCTTCTTAGATCCAAACACTGAATTAACTGAGAAAGAACAAGGTGGATTGGAGAACCTACTTTTGAGGCTCAACTCAACATCAGTTGATGTTAACTGCTCACTTTATAGCTCTTTTATTACCACCAACACAGAAACATCTATTCAGATCCTGTTCCTGAAGGATTTATTCCTGCAGTTCTCATCAGAAAGCTCGAACAAAGTGAGGACTATCTTGCTTCAGTGCAAATCGTGATGACTCTTAAAGGTTGTCAATGACAAAGCCAGAGATGAGCAAAGCTGATTCAGAGTTACAACCAATACTGACAAACGATGAACAGCAAAAATGTTTACCGCAAGTTTTTCAGAAGAAGCACTGCCACAGATTTCCTGACTCAAAGAAAGCTGCTGGCAAGATGTGAATCAAATACAAAATAACAATCTGAGCTATCACCACAAAGAACACTGGCAAGGATATGGTATGTTTTAGCTCAAGACTAGCATATTTTTCATTGTACTTGCAGATTGTTGACTTACAATATTATTACAGTAATCTGATATTGATAGTTCAAATCATACTAAAACACATACTTTGTTATGTTTGTGTTCTGATTCTTGCATCTTTGCCATAAGGCAGTTTAATATCTAATTTCCAGAAATCTATTACAGACTTGTGCAAACCTTAAATGTCATTCAGTTTGGCTAAACTTTTCACCAAGTTAGTTTTTTAATAGATGGACTGTAATGGCATGTTCCAACTTGGAACTTTAAATGAAAAATTTTTGGACCACCCTATATATATATATATATGGGCTTTTGTGTCCTTGACTATTTTCCTATGTATTTGCATTCATGTGTGCATGCCAGTGCATGTAATAAAGACGAAGGCTCAGGTGGGTTGATTGGCGAAGAAAGGGAGTCAGTCTGGATTAATCCTGACTAGCCATGGATGATCAGCTTTCAAGTGGGCAAAGCAAAAGGTCGTTTACTGTTGAAAACAATTAGCAACTGAAAATCAGACGCCAGTTAGTAAAAGAAGTAATTAATGTTTAAGATGTCCCAATCTTTGACTTCCAATTACTTCATTTAATCAATCAGCTATAATTGTGCCAAAAATAAAAATATTACCTTGGAGTATAATCTATTGCACACTGAAAATAAAAATGCATTAATACATTAAATGCTGACCTCTTTGATTGGTTTCAATTATCAAAAGTCACTTTAAAATAAAAAATGGCCTCATGGACTAGCAATTATAATCTAAAGTCACATAAAATATTAAAATATTGACCATATAAACTATTAATTAAAATCTATAAATACTGACCTTAAGTAGTAAAAGTCTAAATTCGCATAAAAAACATAAAGTATTGACCTTATAGACTGTCAATAATATAAACATCCCAAAACATCTAAAATTCTGATCTTGCCAAATAGCACGCATGCCATTTGGTCACCGTGTAAAACATCAGCATTTCAGCAGCCGTTCATAACATTGAAATACATTATTGCATTAAAAATCTTTAAAAATGACAACGTACATATAGGAGCATATATAAATACATGGATGCATGGTACAATTAATTTGTTTGAATTACTTGTTACATGCTGGTGAATCCTGTTAAAGTAGGACTGTTGTTCTTCACCCTAGCCCTTGAACAAATGGTTCTCAGAAATACTGCACAGCATCTGTACTGTACATCCGAACATCAAAGACTACTGAAGATATTTCGAACACCGTGTATTCAGTCCGATAAAGCCTCCGACCACAGCAGAGCTCTTGCCAAGAAAACAAAATGGCGGAAAACAACTAGAACTAAAGACCACTAGGAAAAAGAAAATCACGTTTCACAGACTAGCCTTTTCCAGCTGGTGAAACAGATTTAAAATGTGCCTGCAAAATATGACAATGTAATGTAGTAGTAGTTCCGCAGTTTAACGACAGCTTGGGGCATCAAAGCCCGTTGCCGTCGCCCTCCTCCTTTATTCAGGCTTGGGACTGGCACTACCCCCAAACAAGGCAGTGGCGGAGTTCTCCATCTAATGTAATTTAATCCAAACAATCTAATCCAATCTAATCCAGTCTAAACCAGTCTGTCGTTAAGAGGGTTTGTCAACAAATTACCAGTGTCACACCCCACCCCTTGATTCATAGGCAAGGCTTAGGAAAGCCACTGAAGAACAGGATAGAGAAGGTCCTCGAAAAGAATAACTGGACATATCCTAATGATGAGCCAAAGCACAGAACAAGCAGTAGAAGGTATTAGGGAAGAAGGAAAAAGAGGAATTGAAGCTTGAAGAGGAAGTGGAATGTGAAGAAAAGCATAGGACAAGGAGGAGAAGGCCAAAAAATTGAACATTAAACAACAGAGGCAGAAAGAAAAGCAGCACGAAAGATCAAGAACCATAACAAACTGGGAAAAGCAAAGCAAAAACAGAGAACATGGAACAGTAAGATACCAGTATTTAGACAACAACGGCTTTCCTCCGTAGGGCAAGACGTTCAAAAGTTTCAGTATTGGTGTCATAAGCAAATACACTGCGTGCTTGTGCAGAAACACAGCCCATGTTCTATCACGGGACGACGGAAGGATGCACTGATTTTTCAAGGACCACAGAACCGTGTCTCCCTCCGATCGCCTGAGGGCCCTGCTGGGCAATTGTACAATATGATCCTCAATCTATTTGCTCAGCCTGTCCATCCAAACAACTCATCTGCGCTGCCAGAAAAACGGTCGTCCATAAAATCCGATTGGATGATGAACCTTTTCCATTACCGAATGAATATGTGATGGGACTGGAAGTTCCGTACATGTTCCTAATGGCGATGATTAAGACAGAGCCATCCACAGATGTTGAACTGATATGATAAAGCTAAATGGCAAGAAATGACTACAAAGAATGTGATGTAAAAATATGTAAATGTAATTTCATATAGTATAAGACTGGCACTGTCCTTTTCAAACTGTCTCTGCAGACATACATAGGCAATTCTTTAAGGCAAGAAATGTCAAGCATCTGACGTACTGTAATAATGTGTTATAATGTAAATGTAATCATAAATGTAAATGCAATCATAAATGTAAATGTAATCGTAAATGTAAATGTAATCATAAATGGCCACTGTGCAGCCCTTTTCAAGGTACATATGAAGACGTACACAGAAGCAGAAACACTTTGAAGTAATTAGGTCTGGGGCGTATTCAGAAAATATTAGGAAAAGCCAGTAGGCCCAGTTTAGAGAGAGTATGTATGCTACATCCTAGCAGCCTGGTTTGCTACGTTGGTTAAAGCAAATGACAAAACATGCCTCTGTGCATCAGGATGCTGGTTCACACACCAATCATGGTTACTTTCAGAGATTTAATCTCAGGCTAGCATGGTCTGTAATTGGGTGACTTTAAGTGTCGTAATCGTAATTGTAAACTCCAAATTTCTAAAGTGCTACTTAAAAGCTAAGCACAGGGCACCATCTTATTCAAAAGCGCTGTCAAGTCAGTGGGTTTGTCCAAAGATGTCATGTCAAAAACCAAGTACGGCTGCCAGAAGACCAGAGACAACGGCAATGAAGGATCTCATCTGATTAATTCATCAAAAATCAGCAGGGTCAAGGCCATACAGTCGCTATAAAAATGTGCACATTTACATTTTACATTTACATTTACCCTCTTTGAAATGTAGCTAATGATACAATTCTCCAGTCAATGAGGAAGGCACTCAATGATTAATATTTATTTTCTTAATAACTTCCCAGAAGTTATCAACTATGGAGATAACCAATCATGGTACAAACAGCATGGTAGTCAAATTCATAAGCAATGTAAAGGCTAAATGAAGAGAACTGTATACGCATTTCAGTGGGGTACGTAAATGTGTGAAGCCCAATACTGAGTCAGGTTCAGCTCCATTAGGGTTGCCAAACACTATAAATGAAATTAACCAGACTTTAAGCAATTCAGCAATACCATCGATTAAAAATAAATAATAATAAGACAATTTATAGAGCATTGTAGTATGGCCAAGGCAAAAATTGGGTGCAGTACATGTACAGTTATTCACTTTTTTAGTGCTTTCATAGCACTAAAGGTTTATTAGATAGATCAGATCAGATCAGATTAGAAAAGATTAGTTTAGATATAGGGAGTGGTAAGTGGGAGTCAACTCAGTGAGGTTTGGAGCATACAAACCCTGAACGACATTAAGCAGTTTATTTCCACATTCCATTGTAGCAAAGACTACGGGAGTTGATTACACAAAGCACTGAGGTACACTTGTGTGATTTTGGTCCAACTATAGATAGTGATCAGCAGCCAGCCATAAAATATTCATAAAGAAAACAGATTTACAAAGCAGTAGGAAATCGTTAACTCGATTGACGGCAAGTAAGTCGATTTTCAAAACAAAAGTAATTATGTTGACTAGATAGATAGCAAGTAAATTGATTTACAAGGCAGTAGTAATTAGGTCTATGCGAAGGACAGTGAGTAAGTTGATTTACAAAACAGCCATAATTATGTCCACTTGATAGGCAGTAAGACGAGTTGCAAGGCCATAGAAATTGCCGTGACTTGATAGGCAGCCAATAATGGCTGTGTGTGCAAATGTCAACTTTTGATCAACACCTGAACACCACTGCCAGATTGAAATGCGGAGACAAGTCAGACCAGCAAAGCACAGAAGTCAAAGAGAGAATACTGTAATTCAAGTATACTGTAAAAGAAGTAGTCTAGCATTTTTGAATTGCAAATCAGCCTGACTAGAACCACAGGCACAAAAGTCATTGAGTGTATACACGCAGCAGGATACTCTTCATAAGTAATGTAAGAGCAGTTCTGGAAAGATTCAATTTGTGCAAACTACCTATGCCAAGTTCCAAACTTTTCCTAATCAACATACAATCCAACTGCTGGTTAACCTTTTCTTGGTCTTTAATCCACTGGAGTCTGACTTCTAGTTTCCTTGACCTTTTCAACAGGGCTTCTCCAAAGCACTTCTACTTTGACTGGGGTTTCGCTATAAGTGAATGGATGACTTGTGCATGATGATAATGGCATTTAGAAGTCATTATATTAGATTAGTGGTTTCCATTTCCCAAACACCAATTAGGCATTTTACCAGACAGACTGGAATGCAGAAGTTACAGTGAACCCTCATTATTTCTAAAATCAAAAAGTTTCCAAATTTGTTAAGATCGAAAAGTTTCTAAGTATTTCTAAGTGCAGAACTGAGTTAAGGACAAATTTTGTCTGAGAAAAAATTTTTAAAATTGTAAATTGTACACATTTTTCTATAGCGGCCATATAGCCTCCACCCACGCACGGGTGAGATCCTTCACCACCGCTACACGCCATTTAAGGTCCCGCGCACGGACCGTACTAGCCCGAGATTCAAATCTCTGAGAAACATGTGTACTGACAGAATTCCTAAGAAAGTACACAAATATCTGAAAGCACACAAGAATTAAACCAGTATGAGAATGGCTGAGGCTGAAAACAGTGGTTTGCGTAGGCTGACCAATTGCCCCAGTATTCTATGAGCTTTAGGACAGATCTTTATTCCAGGCTGACCTCTGTTACATCCAATTCCTTAGCAGCCAGAGCAGGAGATCGCTACCTTGTTTTAATCCGAGTCAACAGGGAAGCCAAAGAATGCATGTCAACAATGACATTAATCAACATTATGGCCAGGGTCAAGGCCATCGTTATCTCCCTTTACGACCTCACTACTGCCAAGAAACCTTTTGTTCTACATGTTGAAAATGGCTGCAGTTAAGCCTGTCATGCAATGACACATGTCAGTGTCACAATAACGCACGTAAGCAGCCATGTTAGTTGTTGATTTGCCTTCTGTCATTTTGGTGGATTTTTCGTCTTACTGCGGAACTTGCAGGCGACGAATACCTGCTCTATTCTACTCGGGGGAGATCCGGACGCTGCGACATCTGCCACCAATAAGGGATTGTTGGGCAGTGGTGTTATCGTGTACCGTGGACCCTACCGCCTGTTGTCGCTCTACACCATCGAGGCAACTTGGTCCAGGAACTCTGAACATCATGTCATCGGTCAACCCTGGATATGAATCCGTTGATTGGGCTCCAGGTGTGTGAGTGAGCCCACCACTGGTGGCTCTTCCAGTTGTCTGTTATCTTTCGCTTGCCGACATACTTTCTGTTCTTAATCACATTTAGGCTAGCTTACTTTCTGTTCTTAGTAACATTTAACATCATTTAGGCTAGCTTACTGTCTGTTCTTAACAACATATACATACTTTCTGTTCTTAATAACATTTAACATTATATTGACTAGCACAGGCAGTGCTTTTGTGAACTACTTGAAAGCCGCAATATCAAATGTCTAGATAACTAATTAACTAACAATATTGGTTCATCGAATGCAGTAAAAGTGGTAATTTTGGCAAAAGGAGTGTGGAAACTTTCACTTCTATTTATTATAACTGTGCAGTTCCTTTCCTGCATAAAAGCTTCTTCATTAAGGTTACAGTGGATGACTTTTCACCTATTCACTAACTTTCCGATCAGGACTCCTGCCAAACCCGAACCTATGCACGTCAAAACTGAAATCTTTATGGTAAAAAGGGGCAAGGGAAGTTTGAACATAATGCATGGTAAAACCGTCTGCAAACGTTGATCCTGCGACCTTTGATGTGGGCTAATCTGGAGACGATGAACTCAGCTGAAGAACAAATGCAAATACATAACTGCAAAGTACTGTAGCAATTGATTACAGCCCAGTTAAAAGAGGAAGGTCCAACACAGCAGAAGGACGATGGGCTCCAGTTGATATGAGAGTAAAGAAAGCACTGCATCTGCGTGTATCTCTGCCGATAGCAGAGGCCAACGTAGGTAATCAACTGCAGTTACACAAGAAAAATGACATCCACTCACTCAGCAGAACAGAATCTCCGATGGCTGCTGGCTGTAGATACTAACAAATGCCACGATCTTCTGTTTTCTGGCTGAGGTAAGAAGATGGAAGATTTATTAGAGGTCTTGATTTTCAGGCTGGCTGTTGAAAAAAGGTTGTCACAGTTATCGACAAGTCTTGAAAAACTAGTATTTTTGGATTTTTCTCCAGTCCCGGAAACAGTCCCCACAATTCATTCTTCAGCCGAGATTCATTATCTCTAGATTAGCCGGCATCAAAGGTTGCAGGATCAAGTTTTGCACACAGTTTTACCTGTGGAACATGTCCCACAATTTCCCATGGAAAGTATCTCATACCAACAATAGGATGGGGTCAAACCGGCACAATCCTGAGGACTACTTCTAAGTAGGTGCTATAGAAATGTTTTGATATTTTATATTACGTTGGTATTACTTGTCATTAATTTACAGGCTCATTGTACAGCTTTTGTGTTATTTAAAATGCGCTGTACAAAGTGTCTTGGTAAGCACAAACACAGATTATAACAGATTAAAATTACCAGTTTATATATTGTTTACGCTTTGGTAATTCACCTTTAGCTCGACCATTCAAATCATGACGTAAAATTAAACTGGACTTTACAGGCTGGGCTTTAGAATTAATTCAGACTCCAGCATCCACCCAGTGAAATCCGGTAATGGACTTTAGAGGTTTAAACTGACTTATACAGTGTGCCTTGCTGTTAACTGGTTGGATGATTTCGTGACTGAATCAACAAGTCAGTATTTCTGGAGTCTCCTGGGCTTCTATGCAAGGTAGCAGATTCATCAAAGTACTTCAATACTTCTCTTCTGGCGCTAAACATACTTCCGGAATTGAAGCAGGAGACCAATAAATGATTACTCAAAATGTCTTTTATTAGTTTATTATTTAAAGCACTTGTAACAGGCACAATGTCAGTACACCTGAATCTGAGGCCTTGATCTTATTCATCTCTGTTGCATTGTGCAGAAGGACATGGTACAACTAATTCCAGGCTGGATATCCCAAAGGATTTTTTTCACTGGTAGAGTTCCTCCTAATCGACTGATCTTGTGTTTGGAGCAGATTGATCTGCATTCTGCATTAAATTCAAAACAAATAGATATCACACTACAGTTACTGTATTTGGCTCATTGTTAACGAGTTAGCCTTTCACCTTGGTAATAAAGTTCAAAGTTCATAGTTGGACTGTGTCAGTGGCGGATGTCGCAATAGGCGTAGAAGCACGCGGTTCGCCCCCACCCCTCTTGGTTATATCCAGCACCCCTCAGACTAGACCTGTGCATGGTGGACTGCCAGAATGTGGCGCCCCTCTGGAATGTGACGCCCCCTCCACACAAGCATTCACGGAGTCGCCACTGCACTGTGTCACTGTGTATGCAACAGTTGTCCTACTGTTGCATTTGTGTTGTCATATATACAACTGAAGAGATCTTTAAATCCCAGGAGGATATGATACTGTTGCTAAAGACGTGAAATAATGGATGAATGTATGTCTCTGCCTTATGTTTGCTAATCTTATTTACCGACAGAAGTCAGCGAATTTGATTAGGTTTGATGGTATCCGATCATAAAATAATAACAGACGGAATAAGTGCTCCAAAAACTTCTGCCAATCCGTGGCTAAATTCCCAGTTTCCCAGTCCGTACAGGGATGGCTGTTTCAACTC
This sequence comes from Norana najaformis, assembly GCA_964023275.1. Classification (NCBI taxonomy): domain Eukaryota; kingdom Metazoa; phylum Annelida; class Clitellata; order Crassiclitellata; family Hormogastridae; genus Norana; species Norana najaformis. The sequence continues at coordinate 23,954,635 of OZ029919.1, forward strand.
AAAGCCTCTGATTAGCCAGACATTTGCTAGCCATAAATGGCTGAACGTGGATGACGGCGACCTAGGGTTAATGCCAGGTCCTATGATGGCTGATGCGGATGGATCGTAAAGATCTGTACCAAGGTTCGGAGACTGAAATGACACCTGTTCAGTAGATTCTCCTAGAAGCTTTGACACCTCCAGTGGCTCTGCAAATGAGAAAGTGTTCTTCCACCCTCCTCTTCCATAAATCTAATCCTCCTCTTGACCTCTTTGTGTGACACGGTAACCTCAGTAACCCGATTGATTTAAGGCTCATGTTCCTTGTAACACAAGCGTGCGGGTCTGAGCGTCCTCTGTTAGTTGGGTCAGTATTGGGGAAATAAAGTGACCCTTTGGAGCAACACACTGAGTTATGGCAGACAACAAAAACACTTCATTCAGACTGAAAGAAAATTCTTTAACATGCTTCTCTTGAATCGGTTCTGTACACTAAGAAGAAGAAGAAGAAGATCAGTTCGCTAAGCTAACCCCTGGAAGCAGCCATGAGCAAAAAGTGCTAGCAACTTCAAATTTTTTAGCCTTGGCATATGAAGGTGGGTGTGTAAGGATCTTGAGCAGGTGCCATCGACTGATGCTTTGTCATTTGATAGAGATGCTTGATAAAGACAGAAATGACCCCAATTCAGAATAACATGTTCTGGACTAAAACAATGTTTAGCAGAAGCAACCAAAGACACTCGCCCTCTTTGTTCCTGGAGAATAGGAGCAGTTTCTTGTGCTAACTCTGAGAGGCAGCCATGGGTATGAAGCGTCTGTGACTTCATTTTCTTAGCCTCGGCATACACGAGGGGGGTATTTAGTCCTTTCCCTCGCCATCTGATCTTCCCAATGTCAATACACGGTCTGTGATAGTCATTTTGTATCTAAGTTTGCTAGGGAACACCAGTGGAATATAAATGAAAAATCTCAAAATAATTTCTCCTGTCCTGGTCGGGATTTGAATCCCCAACCTCTGGGATAACAGCTCAGCATGCTAACCACTAGACTATGGCACACCCTTATGTACATAATTACCTCCTTAATTCAAATTCATCAGATGAAGTTCCATAATTTCCAATTTAACAAACTATTGGATACCCATACATGCCTTTACCTGTGAATAGGTACACATATATCTAGGTGTTAGTAAACTGGAACATCATTATAACATGCTTCAGTAAGAGGCCTACATACCTTCAGACATATATTAATTATTACTTTGCATTACATTTCAAAATCAATATCACAGTTGCTGTAAAGGATCATAACAATAAACATATAAAACAACTAAATAAGAAAAAATGAAAAATAACAGTACATAATAAGAATAATGATAGATGGTCATAATCATAATCTGCTCCTTAGGTTGAACAAAAAAGGTTGCAGCCTTCAGGATAAAACAGGATTTTTATCTGTCCCCTGGTGAGCTGATGTCAAAAGGTGAAACAGAACAGAAGGTGAATACAGCAGACATGGCCAGTCCATTAGAGTTTCCAGAAAACCATAATAACAAGTAGAAGATAAGCGATTGTGTCACTTCAAGGCAGACGATATCATTAATCACTCACCCAGACCCGAGACCTCAGAAACCAAAGCCGCGGATCCCTCCCATCTCTATCCCAACATTTATCCGGAAGAGTTTGAACTCACTCAGCCTCCTTTCTTCGTTTACCTTCTTACCTTCGTGGTGGTAGTTCTGCTGCGCCATAAGGAAGATGATTAGCATCTCCCTTCTCCTACATCCAGGCCTGGGACTGGCACCACCACGAGTGAGGCAGTGCAACATCCTCCAATTATACCCACTGTGAACAAATCATTTTCACAAATACATATCGCGCCAAAACTGCATGCACTAGCATCAAAGTGTAGAAGGCTAATTCAAGATTGATTTACTGCATATAAGAGGGGGGGGGGGTGTTCGGTAGTCTGGGGCTTAGCATGCGTGACTGTCAACCCACAAGATGGGGGTTCAATTCCCGGGCAGGGCAGAAAGACATTTCAAGATTTCTGCTTCTCTGGTGCCCTTAGCGACATATAACACAGCATAAGTGAAGATTTATAAAGCGCAACTTCAAGAATGAACTCATCAGTAGGTCTCCGAACCAGTCAGAAAAGACTCACGGTCAAACAGGACAGATTTCAAGTGCTTGTGGAACAAGTGTGACAGGCTGATTAGCAAACTCAGCTATAAAACGAGTACACTCGCCATACACTGTTGGTGGGATGATCGGGTAACGAGGGTGAGGTCTGGCCATCCGCCTTCATATGCCAAGGCTAAAAAATTTGAAGTCACTAGCACTTTTTGCTCATGGCTGCCTCCAGGGGTTGGATTAGAGAACTCTTCTTCTTCTTCTTCTTCTTAGTGTACAGAACCGATTTATGAGAAGCATTTTAAAGAATTTTCTTTCATTCTGAATAAAATATTTTTGTTTTCTGCCATAACTCAATGTGTTGCTCCAAGGGGTCACTTTATTTCAATATTGCTTTCTTTAATCGATTTAAGAAGCCATCCATATCTGTGATATCGGCTACAAGCAGACATCTGAGTAGCCAGACTACTCAAAGGCATACATTGTCTGGTGCCAATGTACAACTCTCAGCAGTCATCTAGTGTGGCCTAAGCAGTAATCTACAAAAGTTTCAAGGCATCGGCCAAAGTTGCTATTCCGTTACCTTTTTATGTCACATAGACCACTATGTTACCCTTTTGTGTCACAAGGACTATTCTGTTACCTTTTTATGTCACACGAACCATTATGTCACACTTTTGTGTCACAAGGACTATTCCATTACCCTTTCATGTCACACTGACTATTCTGTTACCATTTTCATCACTGAGAATATTCTTTTACCATTTTCAGTTGTAAATAATCATTATTTTACTCTTTTGTAATCAGAAAATTTTATTTCTTTGAGCCATTCAGCTATATATCTTCTATGTAGAAAAGAAGTTTAAAAACACTGGAGAAACTGGAAGCCATTTTGGCATGCGATGAAGCACCCAAAATGCAGGGGCTTGGTTCGGCAACGTACTTGCCAGGGGCCCGCCCGCCCGCCTCACACTACGCTGTGGACTCGTAGTATTTCATGGAGCAATTGGAGGCCTCTCTCATTCATGGACGTAGAGAGACAGAGACATAAAGGCACAGACAGACAGGCGGAGATAGAGAAGCAGACACAGAGGTACACAGACAGACAGAGAGATGCTAAGCTGAGTGTCTAGGGCGCTGACAGACGTTTGTCCCCTCATTCACACATCACCCAATCTCGCCCAAACAAATCATTTCTGCAGGTTATGGCCGACAGCGGGAAATCTGATAAGGGAAACGGAACGGGTCTGAGTGACTACTGATGACTCCTAATTGCTGATTAACTGATTAAGAACGCCGGGACAGCTCTGCCTCCCGCCCAGAGTATTCTAAAGGTAGGGCAAAGATTCTTCGTCTCAACGTGATAACCAAACAATAATCTATCAGTGAATGAATAGAAGTTCAGCAGCAGCAGCTGCAACACCAGCATCCAAAACCCAATCGTCTGACTACGGCACAGTCGGTTAGCCATTAGATACAGCTGCCTAGAAAGCGTCCGAGCTATAATTCCACTGGCAATCTGAATCCGGTGTGGTGCCAGATCGTTACCAGGGCAAAGACCGTTCCCACTTTTGACACAACACATTGAGGCGAATTTTAAAGTATCCGGTTGCCTTGACAGCAAAATCTGATAGGTAACTATTTTAGTAAGTGGAAAAATAGAAGACCATGAAGTCGCCCAAGCAATTTCTACTCATTCAATCGTCATTTTGACAAAACGTGATTTTGACCAATGAAGAAGCAGCAAGCTGTGTATGCCACCCATCAACAGGGAACAGTTCAAATTTTATAAATAAATTTCCGCGTCCTGCTCCCGTCAACCAAGCACAATGTTAACCACTTACAATATTTTTCGGAACACATTTCGCCCAACCCAATCTGTCATCACACCGGCTGGTCAAGGTTTAGCAACACAGGTACAGAAGGAAATAAATTTCGTCTGCTAGCAGTATGTGCCCCATCAGAAAGCAGACGAGCCGAGAGGAGCTGAGGTATTTGCCAATGTGCTACTCCCACTTACACTCAATGATCGACCATTAACTCTGCATCTTTTGTTTGATTTATCCCCCCCACAGTACCGAACATCTAATGCAGTAATTGATGGCTCCAATTCTGCTTCCAAACTCCATATCGTTAACTTGAGATATTTTACTTAAAAGAGGCAACTGGATTTTTGAAATGCCACGCAATCTTATTTGATGTACAGGATCTTTAGTATGCCCTTAAGGGTATCAACTTCAATCAAAACACTCTTGGTCAAATCCTGGGTTTAATTAACAGCTTAATAGCAGTGAGACAAGACAAACCTGTGATGTCCATGGCCAGTATAGTTTTCCTGGAAAAGGCACTACATAATTTGCCAATACAACACAATACATACTGCCTTCTGAGCACAATAATGAAAACCTACCTTGCTTACTTTATTTTTTGTCGTCACCACCATCACCATCATCACCATTGCCACTGCCATCATCATCATCATCAATCATCATCATCATCATCATCATCAATCATCATCATCATCATCATCATCATCATCTTTTTTGATTTATTATTTACTTATTTATTTACTGTACCTCTGACACGTACAAGGCCAGTTGATCTGAATCTGAGGTGCATGAAAAGTGTGTGCAAACTGTTTGTCTACGTCATTACATGGAGTTCACTCAGCATTCTCAAACTCGGAATCGTTGGATTACAAACCCAACTTCCTACCAAACAGGCCACCGTGGTTGAACAAAGAATCAACAGTGCCTATATCGATTCCATCCTGAGAAAAGAAGCTCAAAATATGCATCATTTCAGTTCGCTTACAAGGACTCAGTGGCTGCCACTTGGAACAACAGTCAATTCCATCTCCATAAACAACCATAACACGGGATGATAACATAAGAAATTCTCCCAGTCAACCTGCACATCGGATTTCGGTTACTGATGCAGCCGTGGGTAAAAGAAATGGTTGAAATAAAACTGAAAATAAGCAGAGAAATACTGTTGCAAGGACATTGGAGCATATTGCTTGCCACCTGTCAGCATTTGACCCTTTGTTTCAGCGGTAAGCAGCACAGATAGATGCCAACAGAATCACTCACAACACGAACCAATCAAAGCATAACAACAGATGCCAACTTGTTTGAAAATACACTGGAACCTCCCTATGTTGCACCTCACCATCACAAAAATTCTGCTGCAATGCTGTCTGGGACATGGATCTCAAATTTCAATCAGCTTTAGAACATAAACTCATTAAAATGCAGTTGTTAATATGGATCCAAAGGCACTATATGTATGTATAATGCGTAAGTGTGCATATATGTATGTATGTGTGTATGTATGTATATGTATGTATGTATTTATGCATGTATTTATGTATATATGTATGTGTGCATACATGTATGTATATATGTATGTATGTATATGTATGTATGTATTTATGCATGTACATATAAATGCATGTATGTATTTATTTATCTAGGAATGTATGTATATATGTGTGTATCGAGGTAAATATGAACATATATATGTATGTATATATGTATGCATGCATGTATTTTTGTGCATATGCGTGTATGCATTGGTGTGTGTATGTGCACATGTATGTATGCAAACATGCATCTATGTATGTACGCAAATGCGTAAATGATGATAGTGATGTTGATTATAATGACTATGATTACTATGTATGATGATGACCAAGATATTGGTGATGCGATACGATATGCGAAACACTTGGACAAATCAATTAAGCAGCTGCGTAACGATTTGGACCAATGTCTCCACGGTTGCTTTCATCCTCCATTGCATCGACCTTTGACCGGTCAATGCCAGTTTTCTGGTCATTCCTGTCACCATCTCTTCTACCGTCTTTTTATCCATCCCTTGGGAACTGGAAAGGAGACAATGTCCAAGGCCACTGCCATTATCACGCGACCGTAGTAGTAAAACCCACAACGCCTCTGTGAGGTATATTAAAGGCGCTGTATAAATGTTCAGCTACACACACATATATACATACATATATATATACACATATATATATATATACATACATTAATATACAACTCCCACATGTCTCTGCACAATCATCAAACCAATCGCAAACATAAAATCAACTGCTCAATGCCTGCTCCTTACTCCTGTTTTTCATCTAGAAAGCCCATTCAGTGGCATCACAGAAATCCATTTCAATTACTTTATGCAGTGCTACAAGTCCAGATATTACACAGATCATTTAAACAAACAATGTCACATCCATGTGGAATAAGACAAAGCAAGATGAAGTCCCTAGTGTCAGTTTAATCAGATAGCTATGTCTTATCAGTTTTCAGAGGTTCTTAAAAGGTCCGAGATAATACAGGTCCAATTACACGTACATACATAATTGCGGGTTTACATATACACATACATACATACATATATATATACAAGTATACATACATACATACATGCATGCATGCATACACACATGCATACACACATACATATATACATACATACATATGTATGTACACATAGATACAAACATTCAAACATCAAACATACATGCAAACACATGCATATACATATGCATTCATGCATAGGCCTATGTACAAGTATCACAACATTTTAACATAGAACCTTTAACTATTTCTCAAAATGTATATGTACCAGGTATATATGCATACATACATAATACTGTATACATACGAATATCTCTATGTGTATATATACTTACACATATAATACTGTATATAGATGCACTAATACATATGGTGTGCTAACAAATGCATTACTTCCTTACTTATTTACTTAATAAGTAAGAGCAGTTGTTCAATTGCGTCCATGGGTCGACGCCTTTCATCTGAAGTGCAGACCTGCAATTGAGCATCAGGGCAACTAGTTTTTATTGGTTGCATAACTCAACAAGTTGTGCCTTTCTGCTGGTGAAGGACCGGAAATTGAATTCCAGATGCAGTGCTGACAGAAGGCACAGCTGTTATCATCCCTCCCTCATTCCAGAATAATCTTCCAGAACTACACCTCACAGGATTATTACTCTTACAGGCTTAAATAAATAAATTCAGTTACATTACCATACCCGATTTAATTGACCTTACCTTATTCTGCCAGCATGCATCATGCTCTACTTTGCCTCGTTAGTTAGCTAGTTATCTGGACATTTATATAGCGCCTTTGTGGAAAACTTTCAAAGGCACTCCTCATCAGCCAACCCTGACCTTAACTTACTGTACCTTGGCATATTTCCTTTGTCTTATCCCTATATATGTACTTACCACAAAAGGAAATACAGCAGGGGCTCTACAGTTGAGGCCTGCATCCCAATTGAATGCTTGGTCTGCCCAGAACTGCTTTCTGAAAAGAGGCCATTTCTTTGCATTTTATGCATTCCTTTCCAGAACCTGAAAGGAACCCCCACCCCGAGCATGCTCAGAACAAATACATACAACAGTCCCAATGTGTTATGAAGTTTTGTTTATAATGGAAGACCAACCGACCTGGGGGTCCAAAACTAGACGTTACTAATCGTAAAGCAACATATCTTTGTTTAAAACCAACAAAATCATCTTTCACCCTAAGATTATTTTCCCTTCCCCACCTTTCGGAAAACACTTGGTCCCCCCTTGCCTCGCTCACCCCAGGTTAGAAAAACTAGACGCCAGAGAGTGACTACCAAGAAAACAACATGCAAGATAAGGCTTTAAAGACCTACCCAGCAAAGACGATGAACATGTCCAGACGATTCCAAGTCTCGGAAAGGTAAGTCTTCTTTCCGACAAATCCCATTGCCATGATCTTCAGGCACATTTCGAACGCGAAGAACGCAAGGATGAGGTGATCGAAGCCTTTGAGCACTCGGCATCGAGTCGTGTTGCAGACCTCGTCACTACACGGCTGATACATTCCAAGCGTGATGCAGTTCAGTAGGATAATCCCCATGCTAATACGCTCAAACCATGTGTGACAAGTTAAGAAAAAAGTACCAGTCCAGATGAAAACAACATTCAACTATAACAAAAGTAATATCACACTGCTTTTGATAAAATGTTGTTTTGCGTCTGTCTAGCCGATGAAATGATAAAAGTTATGTTGCTTTTGTCGCACAAATCAAGTATATTGCACTTAATATCACACTTTGTAAGAACTCTTAAAAGTTGCACTGTTTAGATCAGTTAGACAGCTAAGTGTGCTGCACTTCTAAGAGGTCCCTTAAAAATGCTTTATATAGATGCCTTGATATATAAACAAAAAATAGGCCTACACGCACATAAAACAATTTTAAGGCTTCATTCCAGAGCGTGGCCTGCCCATTTTCAGGACAAGCATAAAACACTAGAAAATATACTGGACACAAAAAGAATGGACTAGAGAATGGACTAGAGAATGGACTAGAGAATGGACTAGAGAATGGACTAGAGAATGGACTAGAGAATGGACTAGAGAATGGACTAGAGAATGGACTAGAGAACAAGCAGACGTGAACACTAATATCATATAAATACGCGAATACAAATGTACACCTTTTCTGTTGCTACTGTATTGCCTTGACCTTGTTAGTTTTTCAATGAAATGATCGAGTGAGACCCTCCACCACCCCTGCCCATTTGAATGGGTGCATTTAGCATGTTTTAGAGCTCAGCATCTTTGTGATGTATTAAATAGGTGCTATATTAATATATATACGTATACATACATATACGTAATAATATTTAGCATTCTGACCTTTCGTCTCCTCTGCTTTTATCCTGTCTCCATAATACTCAATCATGGTTTGCCATCATAGAGAACTTCTTGGTCAAACTTTTTAAGAGGCGCCATATAAAAATAGGCTGTTATGGTTAAGATAAAGAGCCTTTGAGAGGCTCTAAGGGCGCCATACAAATGCCGAGTTACATCAGTTTGAGTTTTGTCTTTCAGGAGTCAGTAGAACATTCCGCCATCAGTTAGTCATCGCTCCAATATTTTGGATACATTTGCTGACACGGTCTGTACTAGTTTTCTATCCTCAGTCCAACTACTCACTCCAACTGAAGGTTTGTTTCCTGTCCCAAAGGCCATGAAAGATTCTCTGAATACTAACAACATACACATTTACTAATATTATTGTCTGTAAGCTTATAAAATGCCAATATTTGTTGATAAGCATCATTAACTGGTGCTGAGCAATCTTACATCAAGGACTTGGGTACATGGGTGTCAATGGTCTAGTGGTTAGTGACAGTCCAGTGTTCAGCGTGACTGACTGTTGCCTCAAACTCACATTTCTGTGCAACTATGCACCACTGCACCAGTTAAACGCTTTTGTAATGACCCAGAGGTCAGAGGTTCAACTCACCCAAAAACAGAAAGATTCTAGGATTTGTTTCCCTACCGCCCCCCCTGGGCTAACATGTCTATAAAATGAGCACAATGATTGTACACTGTTGATGGAAGATCTTGCAACAAGGGAGAGAAATGGCCATCCACTTCCATCACTGAGATTAAAAATGTGAAGTCACTACTTCTTATCCATGGCTGTCCCTTGGGTTAGCTTAAGGGACTACCTTTCTAACATGCCTACATGGTGATCTTTCTAGTTAAGTATCAAACCCGCAGTTTGCGTTGCAAGGCAAGCACTGGGTCCTATAGTGACACACAGAATAAAGCAGTGAAGCCCCTATGATCCATAGTAAATGCAGAGGAGACACTTATTTCCTACTCTTAGGCCCTTGAACAGGCAGTGGACGAATTCCAAAGCCATGGATGCAGGGCCAGTACATCACATGTCTTACGTTCACTTAGCAGTTTATACTGGTACGAAATTCTACTGACAAGTGACCCCAATTAGCCCAGGGTCAAAACGCAGACTCCTCTGCAGGCTCGAACTCTCAATCGTTGGATTACGGACCAAGCGTGCTATCGAACAGACCGACATACACAGGGTAGCCAAAAACAAAACAATAAACTCCGATGGGAAGTTTGTTGCTGTGATTTACACCGGTTGAATAAAGTCGGTAAAACACACAAGTAACCGGAAGCGATATCACTCTTCAACATTGCAGCCGATTACCTGCACAGTATGACGTTGAAGTATCCAGCCACTCTCAAGAGAGAGTGAGAGAGACACACTCTGTTCTGCCGGAACAGGCCTCAGAAAAAACGACGTCTACCACCCAGGCGCATCACAGAAATATTTAGAGCATAGCGGAAGAGCCAAAGACTTGGAACACTTGTGCCAGATGTCCATCTTAGCCGAGATAAGACGCTGCAGCGGTGGATTGCGCCCAACTCGTGCCAAGACAGAAAACCATCAGCTGGATTAATACGCTGGACTTTCTCATCAACATCTTCATTAATATACAGTATTTCCTCAGAATTCTATCAGCAACTGATAAAATTAAGTAAAACACACCATACAGTCAAGGCAACAGGGAAAACTGAACTCTACTCAGTAAACTACGTACTTCCGGCACGTTTGCCATGCAGGCCTTTAATGAGTAGTTGCATGTGTGCCATATATAACTCCGCCACTGCCGTACTCGGGTGGCACCAGTTCCAAGCATGAATAAAGCAGTATGGTGAGGCTAATGTTCCTTGCAATGATACAGCATAGACAATGGGTAGTTGCTTTTGCTAAATGGAATTAACCCTGCCACTGCCGTTTTTGGGTGGAGCCAGTCCCAAGCCTGGATGAAGGAGGAGGGCGACGCCAATCATCTTCGCTATGACACAGCGTCTTTAAACCGAAACCACCTCCATTAAATGAAATTTTAAATCCTATTTATCTTGGATATACACCAAATTCAAACACAATCTGTGTTTGAATATATATATATATATATATATATATATATAATGTATTATTCTAGGTACATTAATTTCTGCCTTAGTAGACAGTGGTGATGTATTATACATCAAGGAAATAAATAATAAGTAAACAAAGTATAAAGGTCTTTCTTTCCTGTGTAAGGCCTACACCGGATGTCCAGACTTTAAAACAACTTTAAACCAATAATACCTCAATAAATGATCTGTGATTATAGGACAAAAACAACAATAACAAAATAAAGTCATTTTTACAGCTCACACAATACACCCTAAAGAAAGATCTGGAAGAATTTGAACCTTAATCTCTATAAATGTATGTGTATGTATATATGTATGTATGTATGTATGTATGTATGTATGTACGCATACATGCATTATATAGTGTCTTCACGAATCTCTCAAAAGTCCTGTACATGGTAAGGTAAGACTTGAGCATTTCTCTAATCATCGTTAACCAACTTCCGACAATCAGTCTTCATTCCAACATATGGTCATCATTTGCAATTAAAATCCAGCACAAAAAAGAATTCTTTTCCCATCACCTGAGCCTGCACATGGCACACAACGAACGAGAGACCCCCATCTGAAAACCATAACCCTTGAGGCAGCATTATCGACCTGTAATATTTCCGTAAAATATCCTGTCATTTAGTTTAGGTGTACATCAAAGAAATAGCCGCCTTGCTCCACCCAAAAGAAACTACGGGACGGCGTGATGTCGCAATACCAGCCCAGCCCGATAAGAATGGATTTCTGTAACGACTTTTGGAATCCACTTTGAAGGAAATTTTCGCGTCTGTAGCTATCGAGATTCCTCTTGCTGTTGGCGGCACATGAACAGAACAGTCGGAAGCCTCAGAGTAAATTGTTTTCCAATATCGTGGCTAATTTCTTCGTCCGCGGGAAGACCGGGGAAATGGCGCAAAGCCCAACTGACCATGTATTAGTAAACTAATGCAAACAAGATTCAATTTTCACTGAATTATGAATCCAACATTGACCAGTCATGTTTTCGGTGGGAAAAAGTTAGAAAGTGGAATTTGCTTTTCCATTACTGTAGTACAAACATTCCTGCCATTATAACCATTTCAAAGTTTGCCATGTGCGTTTTTTATCCTTCTATATCTCATGCTACAAATAGTTTTAAACTGGATGGCAGCCAGTGGATGCTCTAGCCATGGACAGGGACTCTCTAATCACATTTGCATGTAGAGTGAATCATTCTGAAACTCAGCTGCCTAGAAAATTACTCAATATTCTTCAACATCGCGTGAAGTTAACAAAGGCAGAACCTGGAGGGTGTAACAGAAATATGTGGATGAAGTTGGTAAACGCAGGTTTTTCCTACCATAACTGTTGTCTCATTATCCCAGAGATCTCACTACTTCTTCATTCCTCTTTTCGAATCCTGGATCCATCCAGGTACAATGTCATCTTTTACATTGCAATTATAATCATAAAATTGTTAGCAACGCTTTAGAAGAAACTAATCAGAGGCTCTCTCTCTCTGTCTCTCTCTCTGTCTCTCTGTCTCTGTCTCTCTGTCTCTCTGTCTCTCTCTCTCTCTCTCTCCCTCTCTCTCCAGTTATGGTCTCAAATACTAAGAGAATGTGATATCTTTTCCTTGGCACAGTTGAAATTCACCCTAGTGAAAATCTCCTGGCTTTGGTGCTGGTTTCCCCCTCATCTGTCAGGAAATGCTAAGCTACAACGTCTATCTCTACATAACAGGCTTACATCAGTTTTCAGAATTTTCCTATCACACGGTCCATATCTGGTCACAGAACGGAGTTCCTAAATACAGCACCCAATCCTTTAATTCCTGTCAGTTCACGAAGACTGCTGGCATGTCTGTCATCGGTGACGGTTGACGGCGTAGGGAATATTTCTCCAACCCTTAGATCCAACTGAAGCTTTGATCTTCAAGCCGATGATTTGCCTCACGTGGAGCACTTCCAGAATTCGGCATAAGACAATCGACAGCCAATCAAATTTAAAGCTTCTCCTGAGATAGCCTTCTCGACTTCATCTTTTTCCTTCTCGGCGCCGCTCCAATAAAAGCTATCTCAGCATTTGCCTCCTCTCCTCTGCCTCCTCTTCCTCTCCTTGTTTCTATTCCCAATATTTCAGTTATACATCCCCCTGTTTTCTTCCCCTTACAGCCCCTTCTTCATTCTCCTCCTCCTCTTCTCATTGCTTTTTTCTATTTTTCATCTCAACAATTTCCTCTTCCACCTTCTCTTCTCCTTTCCAACTCAACCCTTACTTCCCATCCTGCTGCTCTAACCCCTACTTCTCTATGATTTTCCATTTAATGGAGTCTCATAATTCTCTTCCTCCTTCTCTTCCTCTTCTTCATCTTCCTCTATGCTTCTCCAGTGAAAGCCATCTCAGTTTTTCTTCTTCCAGTCCTCAATCCTCAATGCCATCTCGGCATCGTTCTTTCCCTCTTCCTCCTCCTCCTCCTCTTCCTCCTCCTCCTTCTTCTCCTCCTCCTCATTCTCCTCTTCCTTCTCCTCTTCCTTTTCCTCCTCCTCCTCGTACTCCTCCTCTTCCTCCTCCTCCTCATCAATGATTTCAACCATCACTGCTTGAGGAAATGCACTGAGGTAAAGCAGCTGTCATTCGTCTTCATCAGTCAGTTTCTTTTGCGGCCATTTTGCCCAAATGAAAGCACTGCGACCAATTAAATCAAATGCCCCAATGTCTTCTTTCTTCCTCTCGACGCACCACGAAAACATCAAACAGGCTCACACCAATAATCGTATTCCAAAATGCAGTATAAACTTTAAATGATTAAGCTTTTTATAACTTACTTCTGATCAGATTTCCTAATCAATAAATATTCTAAATTCTTATAGAAAATAGGTTAAAGCATTAAACTATTTTGCAAAGAAAGTTTTAAATTTAAACAAATTCAGTGCACCATGAAAGCTGTTTTACAAATTTGATGCATTATATAAATTTGCGAACACAAAGACAAGATACAATTACAGGTACATCAGATGTGGAAGTTTGCACAGCTTTAAATTGCATTTAAAAAATTTTTAAAACTAAACACAGCTTAATTTAGAAACTAGATTCATTTTCTATGCATTAATCAGAGACCTTGAAATACAGATTTTTTATTGATTTTGAACTATTTGTGACTGGAACTCTTATTAGATAAAGCTATAAAGCCAATATTTCTTTCTGATTATATGCAACATGTTCACGAAGACACACCAGACACAGACAGACATATGTAAACATACACACAGGCCCACAAGCACTGATACACGCAGAGACAGACTCAGACACAGACATACACACTGCACACATACAGAGACAGAGAAAAAGATACACAAACGTATCCACATATGCGAACGCACGCACACATGCACACAAACACACCTGCAAGTACACACAAGCACTGATGGGTACAAATATAAACATATACACCCAGCAAACACACACACAATATATATATATATATATATATATATATATATATATATATATATATATATATATATATATATATATATATATATATATATATATATATATATATATATATATATATATATATATATATATATATCTAACGACTTTTCCTGGGTAGGATCAGCAGTTATCCCTGTTGTAGTAGAGCAACATCTACTGGCCAGATGCCATTTTGCCCCCAAACTTCTCGGAAGACTTACTCCAACGCACCCAGCTACCATCAAAAACTCCACCAATTCCAAAGCCACAGCTGAGGAACGAACAAGTGGTTTAGTAGGTGTAACTTGACAAGCTGCTACATTTTGAAAGTATACACAAGGGTAACTAGTGCAGGATTCACATAAACAAAAGCACAGCCACAGAGATTCTCAGCTTCATAAAGTGCATCGTTTGAAAATAAACAAAATTTAATGCCGATAAACTCGTAAAAACATTTTACGTTTCGCAGGTAGGTTCAAGACCCGAAGCGCAGCTCCTCTGCTCAAGCACCGGAGCAAAGCTTATGGCCAGATGCTCTTCCTGTCTCGTCTGACAAATGCCGGGAAAAAGATAAGGATGCACCGCGTTACAACATAATGCGTGACTCTGCACAGCGTATATTTTCCGCCTACCTTAAAATGCACTTGTTTCAATCAGTTAGACAGCCATGTGTGCAGCACTTTTGAGAGGTACTTAAAAGGCGCTATATCAAGTGTATTCATGCATCCTATATACATATACACATGCTACATACATAAACACATGCATACATATACATCTATACATATGTATGTATATACATACATACATAAATATATATATTATACATACATACGTACATATGTGCGTACATACTTGCATAGTACATACATCATACATACACAGATACATAAATACATAAATACAAGTATGCAAGCATGTACGCATGCATCTATACATACATACATACATACATAAATACACACATACATACCTCCATTAGAAAATCAGTAAGTACATATGTGACCAAATGCCTGAATCATTATGAAATCAATAAGTACGTTATGTGATCAAATGCCTGAATCAACAGACAATCAGCGAATACTTATGCATTGATAAATTCAGCTGCGCTTTGAAGGCTACTCGACAGTAATGCAACCAGTTTACTATCTTTGCTGGGCTCTTCCTCTGTCTGTCTGTCTGTCTGTCTGTCTGTCTGTCTCTGTCTCTCTGTCTTTCTCCTCTTTGACATAAAACACGAGTTTTCTAACCCCATAAACAACTTAGAGCCATTTTCGATTCCAAAAATGCAGTTTCACTCTCTGCAGAATGGTTCTCCAGAAATGCATAAATATATTCTGCCAAGGAGCAACAACTGAACTGACTCCCAGAGTCTGTGCAACAGTCACCTGTTTTCGAGAGACAGAATCAACTGCATTCATCATCTGGAAGGATCTTGGCCAGCTGCAATCACCCATCAACTTCACTCTTAGTCCACCTCCATAACCATTTCTATCCAGCTTTGTAACCATTCCAGTGGCAAATCCTTCTGTCATTATACCGCCATTCTTATCCTACCTCTTGTTGTCTGCCTTTCTCTTCAACTGCCAACCGGCATTATTCCACTCGACTGCAGTCGCTAATTACAGTTTTGTCTGCCTATGTGCTGACAGCCTTTGTGAGAGTTCATGCAATTAAATGACTTCTATAGCGCCATTATCATAATGCCCACACAAAATGCAATGTCATGCAATGTGATCCAATATGAACTTTTACTATAACATTGTATGACTCATTCTGAAAGTCACATATTGTAACACAGTGCAACATGATGTAACACAACATAATGTAATTCAGTGTAAAATATTTAAGTGATGCATTGCAACATGATGCAACATGATGCAACATAATTCAAACTATTTAAACCAGTAACTGGTACATATGTACATATGGTACTATCTGAAGTATGTATGCATGTATACAAGCGCTAAGTACCAACATATTTATGTGACAATGCCTTTAAGTACCTCTCAGAAAGGCTGCACAAGTGGCTCTGTAACTGATCTAAACTAGAGCACACTAGATAATATCTAGTAGGCACTAGACATTACCTAGTGTGCACTAGATAGGATCTAGTGTGCACTAGATAGGATCTAGTAGGCACTAGACATTACCTAGTGTGCACTAGATAGGATCTAGTAGGCACTAGACATTACCTAGTGTGCACTAGATAGGATCTAGTGCCCACTAGTTAAATAAAAATAACCATATCCTCTAAGGGCTTTCCTAGTTATCTGAGTAGATGTAAATTTAATTAAATAACCAGTCATGTTGCTAGTTACCAATTGGCACCAAAGATATGTAAATCAGGCAATGGAAAAATTATTCATATCATGTTTAAAGTTTAATTAAGGCAATACACGGTAAGGCAAGGTATAAGGCAAGGTATCAAGGTTAAGTAAGGCAAGATCACAAGGTAAAGTAAGATAAGATAAAGTACCTGGTAAGATAAGGTGAAGTAAGGTAAGTAAGTTAAGTAAGGTAAGGTAAGGTAAGGTAAGCTAAGTTAAGGAAAGTGCTAAACATATATACCTCACAGGTAAATGGTCTTGATGGTTGGAGCCAAGTCCAGCATTGTACTGTTCCTCATTGTTCCAGGACAGTAGCTACTAGGCAGTATCATACGTATTTGCATACCAATGCAAAACTGTAAATATGCACAAATTTATGCATACTATGCATATATGTATATGGTAACAGTTATGCATTTGGACAGAATATATTATGGGCAAATTATATACAGAGACGTCGGCATAACATAAGCTGTGCCGTAATATCTCCCCAGTTTTGTCTGGCTGGATGAAGTTCTTCTTGAGTCTGTCTGAAGCACAACAGTTCCAGCGACGACGCAATAAACAACTGGAAGGACGGGCCACTCACACCACCCACCTCCTAATAAATATGTACGTATGGATTCTATGGATTCGTGTTAAGTGAAGGCAGGTGTAAGTCTCCGGCATGTTTAGATGTCTACGAGTAGGAGGAGAAGGAGAGAAGCAGGAGCAGGAGGAGGGGAGGAGAAGGGAGGAGAAGGAGAGGAGAAGGAGGAGGGGAGGGGAGGAGGAGACGATGCCAGGAGGAGGAACAGGAGAAAGAGGAGCAGGAGGAAGGAAATGACCAGAGGAGGAGGAGGATCAGAAAGGGAGAAGGGAGGAGCAGGAGGAGGAAAACACACCCAGAAACTACAATGATTGCAAAGACGAACTATTTGCCAGGCAAACATACATGGGTGCCCAGTGTTTCTACATAGATCTGGCTGGTTTTTTATGACAGCAGTGTAATCATCAGAAAGATTTACTCAAATGTGCGTTAAAAACAAATGCCCTGGTATATATAGATATACATCTACACATGCATATATAACGAGCATATGTATATATATATATATATATATATATATATATTCTATTACTTTTTACCCAGATTTCGGACTAGGATAACCCAAACTCCATAACTCAAATTAATTGTTACCTGTAGTAACCGTCTGTAGGTAACTGAGTGTACTTACTAATTCACTCACTCACTCAGTTGCCTTGCTGGCATACCGACCATACCGCATCTTCGTACACTAGTAGTTCTGTACACTGGTGTTTTACTATATTGTATGAGTATTGTGCTTTAGTTAAGCAACATAGCGTAACATGACGTGGTGAAACATTTACAATTCATATAGAGCCACATGTCGGAAATTCCTCTGCAATGCATAGGAGGCTCCTCAAAGGGGCACGTGCACTAGCTGGCTAGTTAGTGAGTCAACGTCTAAGTATGCCAGTTGCGCGTCTTTAAGTACGCAGTATGCCTTACTTCAGCCATGCTGGGCATCAGCATTGCATCTGTTCATGAGTCTTTAGTCTAGTCGCGTCACATGTCCAGTCTGCTTAGACGGCCAACTTGTCGGACGTTCCCCTCCGAATTCAGATTGATGACCGAGAGTGATGGAAAAGCAGCCGGAGAAAATACTCCAGGTCAGGCAATCCATCTTCCACATTCCAGGTCAGTCCTGACAAAACCCCGTCTTGGACGTAAGTATCATCCATATGAACTCTGCTGCCTCTCCCTATGTTCACCTGCCCTGCCATAAGTCATACATCGGAGGGCCGTCTCGGGGCCTAGGAAGGTTAGGCAGTTGACTAAGGGTGGCAGTTTTCTGAGGCAATAAAATTAACTTGAAGATAATTTTTTAAATGACATTAAAATAATACTAACTTCATTTTTCCAAATATTGTTTCATTCTATTTTATTTCTGCATACAATAAATAGCTCACAACAACATATAAGAAGTCATACACAATGAATGTAGGTACCAGCGGCATTCTTGAATTACAGCTCCATATGACCTTCAAACTTTGTAAAGCTGTAAAGCAGAACAAGGGGTGCAATACATCTGGGGGGGGACTGCGTTAATGCATTACAAGTTTCCATTGTTTAACGACATCTTAGCTGCCAAGACCGTTGACATCGACCTTACTTTACCGAATTCACGTGTAGCTGTACTGGTTCGTCAAGGTGCCTCTAGTGTGAGGATGCCGGTCGTGGCTTATTTCGATCTGAATCTCGGTCTAGCATGGTCCATACATGGGAACCTTAAATAGCGTGGCTCCCGTTCAATGGGCAGTGGTGGTGAAAGATCTCGTCCAATTAATTCATTGAAAAATGAACAGGGTGGATGCCCTATCATAGACAAGCCTGTACATTTCCATTTATCATACTAATTGCAGCACAACGCCCCTCCAAGTCTACATCAACGCTGCTACCAACACCGGATTTAATGTCTGTATTATAGTGCAATATATATATATATATATATATATATATATATATATATATATATATATATATATATATATATATATATATATATATATATATATATATATATATATATACACACACACATACATATAGGAAGATTGCACGTAACACAAGTTCCAGTTGACCCTCCCCAGCTTGATATCCTGGGCAGAGCCGTATGCAGGCAAGCCCTGAGGTTGGCCTCTGACCTTACGATATAGTATCTTGTACTGACGTATAATACAGCACTAATGAGTGTTTGCATTCTTCAATGCATGTTTCAATACCTGCTCCAGCAAGCCATAAAACAGGCTATCAGTTTCTACGGCATCTGCCTCCTTCGCTGCTGCCTGCGCTTCCAACAGCAGACAGGGAAGACTAGGATGCATTTATTGGGTACATCATCCTTAGCCCATCAAACCAATAAGATACAAACGGGCAGAGCTTTACCACTCTAAGATCTCTGACTGTAGGACACGTTACATCTTAATCAAAGAAGACATCCAGAGCCGATGTTGCAGCTTTAACAAAAGGTAATTGACTTTAAATTAATGTGCTGTAATGTAGTTTGCCATGGCAATAAATCCAGGAAGCAAGATGCTTCAAACCATAAACTCAACGCAGATTTTGCTCTTAAGTCAGTTGTATGTCATCTTTTCTGAAACATAACCGGAAAAATGGATTCTTTCAAGTTAAAGAAACTGCTCGCAAAATTGCAGCTGATGCTGAAATACGTTCCAAATTCCCTCCTGAATAAAGTGCAAATACAAAAGAGAAGAAGGCCTATCGATCATGAAAGTTAAGACGAAGTTCTGCTGCATAACCTCAAAGAAATTTAAATCCAAATTTTAACACTGATGTTGATGTAGGTAAAAACTCAATAAAGAAAATAAAAGAACTGAAAATTCATGGCTCACATATTCAGTTCTCATACGGCACCTACTCCTTCTTGGCCTGGATGCCAGCCAATAGACTCATAGGGACGAGGTTGATGTCCCAATGTGTCTGTGCTGGCTGGGTTCAAGGTCACAACATTGCACAGACTTTCTGAAATGAAACTCACCACCAGTAACATTTCTGATTCTGATGCAACTGAGCCTCCTGAAGAATTTAAATTCCTCTGCAGGCCTATTGAACAATACATCACAGCGGATCCACAGGAGTGCTAAAAATCTTTTATGATCACCAAGCAGAAGACAAATATATTACTAACTTTAATTGTTATGATGCCTAATGGTATAGGTCTGCTTATTCATCTGAGTGGCAATTGAACTGGGGCACGGTAGTATATTGGATAGAGCACTCGGCTTGTAACAAGTAGCGGCTTGTAACAAGTAGCGGCTTGTAACAAGTAGCCTACGGGTTCGAACCTCCCCTGAGACGGTTACGGTGAAGAGACCTTGAGCAAGTTCTTCGCTCACAATTGCTCGGTGCCATCAACTGATGCTAAGTCATTAGATACTGGCACATAATAAATGCAGAAATAATAATTAGAAGTAACTGCAAGTGCCTAACTCTGAGAGCCTTACAAAACCAATTAAAACTGATAAAATATTTAATCATGACAGAAGAAAGTTTATTTGATCTGTTGCTTCTGTTTATCAAAGCCAAAATGGCTCTGTCTCAACCTAGAAGACGTTGTACAAGACTCTGCGACTAATAAGGCAAGAAAAATAACTTTTAAGATTCCGAATATCAAGAAAATCACATGCAATGTAGACTTTAGTAATGTTATGTTTGAAAGTTTTAATGCTTTAAAGGCGGCATTAAAATTCTTGCCTAATGGCAACGGGTCTGTACATGGGGCACAACAGAAGAGGAACCCACATGTCCACAGGGACAATTTCACCTGTCACCAGTCAGGCCTCTAAAGCCACAGCGGCTGAGTCGATGTGGACAACTATGACGCTAATGTTCCATGTGGATGATCTGGAAAGAACACGTCTGGACATATTAGCCAATGACTGATCGACCTCGGCCACCTGTCAGTGTGTCCGCCCTGGCTCCTTACAGACTCCTTACGTAAGGAGTACGTACGTACCACCTGCTTCTGATGCAGACAGACAGACAGACAGACACACAGACACAAAGACACACAAACAGACACACAGACTCACAGACACACAGACATACACACAGACAGACACACAGACACAGACAGGCACACTGAAAGACACACAGAATAGACAGACACACCAACAGACAGAAACACAGACACACATACAGACACACCAAAACACACACAGACACACTGACAGACATATGCACAGACAGACAGAATGAAAGATACACAGACACACCAAAAACACATAAAGACACATCAAAAGACACATCAAAAGACATCAAAAGACACATGCACAGACAGACAGACAGACAGACAAACAGACAGAAAGATATGACCGTCTTTTTAGACCCTGGCCAATGCTCAGGCTGTTCATCAGACTGCAAAGTTTCATCAACCAAGAAAGCAGCTCATCATCTTGATCTAATTGAAGCCTGCTTCCTTCTGCATAAGTCACACAAACACACCTACACACACACACACACACACACACACACACACACATACCTACACACACACACCTACACACACACACACACACACACACACACACACACACACTCACCTACAGAAGTAAGTCGATGTAGGTGGATGACTACTCCTTGGACATACATGACTAGAAACCAGTCAGCAGTGTTCATAAGCAGAAGGATAATCTCCATGCATATATATGTATGTGTACATCTATGTGTCTGTATGTGTGTCTGTCTTTGTGTCTGCCTGAGTGTCTGGTGTCTGCATGTCAGTGTCTGTGTCTGTCAGTCCATGTGTCTCTGTCTCTCGTGTTGGATTGCTTTAATCATTTCTGTGCTTCAGAGGAAAAGATCTTGCATAATAACAAGCAATTATCTTACGCTCTTACAAGTAACTCCTGTAAACAGCAGACACTAAAATAATCCAAGACATATATATGCATCAAATGTCTAGTAGCAGAGCAGAGAAACCAAAGCCCATGTACGGACTTTACACTCAGCATTTTATAGTACATGTAACTACACCAGTAAGCAACAAACATGTGTGAACATTAGCACTGAACATATGAGTAGCATCACTATAGTACATATGAACCTACATAAATAGCCAGATACGTACATACATATACACATATACATACATACATACACTTATACATACATACATACAAACATACCTCCCTATACATACATACATACATACATACAAAGATACCTACCTACCTATACACATACATAAATACATACACAGAAAATAGGTTAAAGTATTAAACTATATACATATATACATGAGCATACAACACATATGTATGTATTTACATGTTTTCCACAGCTACCATATGGCCTCAACCACTCTTATTTTTCAAAGAATTCATCGGGTGAGATGCTTGTGACGAGAAAAATGAGCATCAGCATGGTAGCATCATTATAGTACATATGTACCTGTGTGAGTCTTTAAAAGGTGCTACATAAATAGCCAGATACATACATATATATACACATATACATACATACATACACATACATACATACATACATACAACCATACCTACCTACACACACACACATACATACATACATACAACCATACCTACCTACACACACACATACATACATACATACAACCATACCTACCTACACACACACACATACATACATACAAACATACCTACCTACACATACATGCATACATACAAACATACCTACCTACCTATACACATACATACATACATACATGAGCATACAACACATATGTATGTATTTACACATTTTTTACAGCTACCATATGGCCTCGACCACTCTTATTTTTCAAAGAATTCATCGGGTGAGATGCTTGTGACGAGAAGTGTGAGCATCTGCATGGGCACTGCTTAATTCGTAGTGCTTAATTCGTAGTGCTTAATTCGTAGTGCTTAATTCGTAGTGCTTAATTCGTAGTGCTTAATTCGTAGTGCTTAATTCGTAGTGCTTAATTCGTAGTGCTTAATTCGTAGTGCTTAATTCGTAGTGCTTAATTCGTAGTGCTTAATTCGTAGTGCTTAATTCGTAGTGCTTAATTCGTAGTGCTTAATTCGTAGTGCTTAATTCGTAGTGCTTAATTCGTAGTGCTTAATTCGTAGTGCTTAATTCGTAGTGCTTAATTCGTAGTGCTTAATTCGTAGTGCTTAATTCGTAGTGCTTAATTCGTAGTGCTTAATTCGTAGTGCTTAATTCGTAGTGCTTAATTCGTAGTGCTTAATTCGTAGTGCTTAATTCGTAGTGCTTAATTCGTAGTGCTTAATTCGTAGTGCTTAATTCGTAGTGCTTAATTCGTAGTGCTTAATTCGTAGTGCTTAATTCGTAGTGCTTAATTCGTAGTGCTTAATTCGTAGTGCTTAATTCGTAGTGCTTAATTCGTAGTGCTTAAGTCGTAGTGCTTAAGTCGTAGTGCTTAAGTCGTAGTGCTGAATTCGTAGTGCTGAATTCGTAGTGCTGAATTCATAGTGCTGAATTCATAGTGCTGAATTCATAGTGCTGAATTCATAGTGCTGAATTCATAGTGCTGAATTCACAGTGCTTAATTCACAGTGCTTAATTCACAGTGCTTAATTCATAGTGCTTAATTCATAGTGCTTAATTCATAGTGCTTAATTCATAGTGCTTAATTCATAGTGCTTAATTCATAGTGCTTAACTCACAGTGCTTAATTCACAGTGCTTAATTCATAATGCTGAATTCACAGTGCTTAATTCATAATGCGTAATTCATAGTGCTGAATTCATAGTGCTGAATTCATAGTGCTGAATTCATAGTGCTGAATTCATAGTGCTTAATTCATAGTGCTTAATTCACAGTGCTTAATTCACAGTGCTTAATTCACAGTGCTGAATTCACAGTGCTCAATTCACAGTGCTGAATTCACAGTGCTTAATTCACAGTGCTTAATTCATAATGCTTAATTCATAGTGCTGAATTCACAGTGCTGAATTCATAATGCGTAATTCTTAGTGCTGAATTCATAGTGCTGAATTCATAGTGCTGAATTCATAGTGCTGAATTCACAGTGCTGAATTCATAGTGCTTAATTCATAGTGCTTAATTCTTAATTTATAGTGCTTAAAGCCAATCTGATTAAGAGACTCGTGGAAGAGCGTGCTTTCTAGTTTTCAGTGATTCCAGAAAGTTCCAGAGCATCTCAAGAGATCGTAAGCTAAGAACGGGAACACCAGCAACAGCAGCCTTGCTCTTTGAAATCCATAAATCCTTAAAAATCAGCCCTCTCTGTTTCTCTGTCTGTCTTGTCTGTCTGTCTGTCTCTCTCTCTCTCTACAGAGCCACCTGCAAGTGTAGGAAACAGGCAACACTGACATAAAGTCTGTACTAAATCCGTATTGTTTCGTTCAGCCCTACCTTCCCTCATTCCTTCCTTCCTTCTTTCACTGACTCTTCTTTTCCTTCCTTCCTTCCGTCCTTCCTTCCTCCCTTTTTCTTTCCTTCCTTCCTTTCTTCCTTCCGCATATCTCCTCCCACCCACACCACTTAGGAAAACCTTCCAGGCTGGTAAGACAGATGTTAGCTTTGTGAGGTATCATATATTTAGGTTAGGTATCTCCCGTGTATGATATGACAGGTGATAGCCGGTCAGAACCAGAGGTAACCATTAAACTAGGAGGGAAAATTTGTTTATAAAACTAACGGAGTCTACGGGACGTCTGCTCAAGGTCTTTCTGACTCACCCATTCAGAACTTTACTACCGAGGGACTCAGTAACTGCCTAGTCTTAAGCTTCCTACAGCATTACTAGAAACTTGTTTAAGTAAGCAAAGTTAACTGCTTTAGTAGGAAAGGTTAAGTCTCAGTAAGCAGAGTTAATTGCATTGGTAACCTTATGGCACACTGCAATAATAACAGGTCACCACACTTGATGGTAATGCCAGGTAACTTAACACTAATACTAGCATCGTTTATACTTTTTGGCTTCAAGCAACAACAAACGTGTTTAACCATCAGACAGTTTATGACTATTGGCTTCCTAGAAACCCTAATTCTAATCTAATCTAATAACTTTTATAGCACCATTATCATCATTATAATTAGAAGTGTGTATATATATATACACTGTGTCCGGAAAAATTCCAAGGCTTTACGGTAAATATGAAAATAATTAGTAAACATTAATCGATTTTTAAAATTCCAAAAACAGTTTAATCCTGAAATATATAATTACCAACAAAATTCTTTGTAATTTATTAACGGCCCCCGTTTAAAATTACGTCACAGTGACGTATTTGAATTTTATATTTTGTAAAGAAAGTTGCTAGAAAAATGGCGTTCAGCGAGCAAGACAAAATTGTTATAAAATTTTTACGCCAAAACAACAATTATAGTGCAAATAATATTTCAGGATTAAACTGTTTTTGGAATTTTAAAAATCGATTAATGTTTACTAATTATTTTCATATTTACCGTAAAGCCTTGGAATTTTTCCGGACACAGTGTATAAACCTTTCAAGAGAAGGTTCTGACAAACCAATGCCATAATACACAAAGCATCAATCAAAGCATCAATCAATGGTCGATTTAAGTGAAACCATAGTCAGCATCACAAGCCATCAGCGAAGCCCGGCAAAACTAAGTCAGAGAAACTAGAAGCCACAGTGAAGCCATCGTGGGTAAGAAAGTTGAAACAGACGAGTCTTAAGTTTAGACCAGAATACCATTAAAGAACTCATCGAAAGCACGGAACTGGGCAGTGAATTCCAAAGCAATCAGAGCTAAGACTTCAAATTAAGACTACGACTACAAAAGATAATAAGCTGTATCAAGATAGAATGCATGAATGCTGTTATTCTCGCACCAAAAACGCTCTGAGCTCGCTGGAACAACTGAACTGCTATCCAGAAAGACAAATTGATTACTTGTCTTCTAAGAATGTCGGACTAATGCCAAAATAATGGATAACTGTCTCAAAATGGTTTATGGAAAAATTAGTGTTCATCGGACAGAAATCTGCTACCAAATTAGGCTTAATTAACGATTTTTTCTGTAAGTATGAAAAAAAGGTATTGAACAACGTAACTTAAATAAATTCATGTTATTTCAATCACATTGTAATACTGTTGTTGTACATACTTGATTCAAAACTAACCATACACAGATACTGTCATTTCCGCTTACTCTACATAAATGCATGGTTATAAGTATGTTACTTATGTAACGCTAATCCACATTAGTAGTGACTCTCTTTAACCGATATCATGACATTCAGAAAAACACAAAAGGACACCGAAATCGGGATTCAAAAAACCAAAATGCAATACCGATATACCACTGTGCCACAAAAACATTCCTTAACATTCTTGAAAATATTGATGCTGACAGATAGGCCTACTTTGCATCCCGTTACACACTTCCAATTACTGAAAGAAATAATAGTAACGTTCCATCTACCCACCAGGGTCAATGATGACGTAGCCCTATGTACTATGTAGAAGTCGACTTCAGACATGTGTGCATTGTTAGACCCAATTATTTCACATCAGTGTTTCTATCGAAATATTAATTTCCGGGTGAAGAATAAACCAATGACTTGTTTGGCAAATATTTGGACATCCATACCGCAGTGTAGTATTAATTATGACACTTCAGTAAGTTGGATCATTTCTTATAGGGTCATGTACAGAACTACTGACACTTTAAGAACTGATACACACAATACAATACAATACAACTAAAACTTGTTAATGCCCTTCTTACAAAGTTCAGAAGTGCACTTGAAGCCGGGTTATGCGGGGTATTAAGAACCATAGGCAGACTGGAAAAGGTAAGTTTTTAGGTTAGCGCGGAAGACAGCCTTAGTCGAAGAGTCACGAACATAAGGAGGTAGGGAGTTCCAGATGGAACAATGTCATGTAGTTGAACACATAAAATACAATATTAATTGTTAGCATACAATTTTGTGAAAGTACAGCAGCACCATAGATCTGTCATACTGTTACACAGCGCTTTTGAGAGGTACTTGAAGAGCACTATATAAGTGTTTGTTACATTACATTACATTACACCATACAGTTGCAAAGTATAGACTACACAACAGCAAAGTTGGGCTATAAACTTAAGGCATAAATAACACATAAAAGCCAAAAATTAACACCAATATCGCAATATTTAGGAACACCAAAAACCAAACCAACTTTGAAAAAAATACTGAGAAAAACCCGAAAACTGATACCGACTTAAAAAAACCGATACTGACTTTAAGAGCCGATACTGACTTTAAAAACCGCTACCGACCCAGCTCTATAACATGTATGAACATCAATTATGTTCCATGAATATGCTGACTCTACTGACATCTGTCAAGTGCTGCAGAAAAAAGCACCTCTCAATACTAAGATCATTAGTATGATTAAGATTATCATTACAATTATGATTATAAGTACAATTCCAATTATTGATCGTTTACAATTATTTGAACTGATCTTAAACCTGACTTCAGCTTAATCACATAAATTTACTTTCAGGCACCTCTCAAAAGGATCTAAATAAATTAACACAACACTGGAAGCAACCTATATCAAAACATAAGATGTGAAGATGTGAGACTGGGAGGAAGCAGCTGAGCACGGGAAACAGAAACCATAAAGCTGTCTTAGAGCCATTAATTCCTGTACATCGTCTCCTATCTAAAAAGCCCTTCCACTAGACGGCCCGATAACTTATTTACAACATCATTTCAGAAGATTTAAGAAACAATAATGACGCTGGTAAAAATTTCATAAATGGTCCAGGTGCAAAATCATGACCACACACTCGCTTGTGCTATGTATTCTCAGCAGGAGGTTTTTTCTCATTCTTTCTGGAGATTTCTCTAAAACGATCTCAATTCATTAATTCATGTCAGATCATCTTTCATACATTCACATCTTATGAGAAAACACCTGGACACCAACAAGGCTAATTCGGAGGCTTCCTTGTAGAAAGGCTTTTATGTCTACACCATTCTGTGGCTCTTAGCAGCTTTTGCTCTTGCAAGGTCAATGCTTATTGTTACTGGTCTTTTTCAACACTTGTCTTCACAGGCTCAGAGGCATAGTCCTGGGCCGGGTACAACTTCTGGTTGGCAGCCTTGGGGAAAAGACCAACGGACAGGGTGAGTCTAAAACTACTGTTACCCTTCCGCAGCAAATCACATCCTGGTCTTTATGGACATAAGCAAAATGTACGTGTACCTGTAGAATGGTTTTTCAATGAGAGATAATCCGAACTGGAAGGGGAGCTTTGCCTTTCCCTTACAAATCACACTCTAGCATTGAGTGTAAACCAATGGGAGAAATTTCACACCCTGGTCATAGAGTTGACATATTTTGACTGAAGAACAAGGCCAATAAAAACCTAGTAATTAACAAACACGCTTTCCTTACAGATTCCATGACCACAAATAGTGATACAAGGTAATGTGCTTGCCAATTATCTTTTTGCTTGGGATTCAAAACCCTTTGCATCTTGTTAAAAATACAATTCTTATAAAACTAAGAAAAAAATTTCCCATTGTTGGTTTGCTTCAATGCTTCTGCTTCACCCAAAAGTCTCTTCAACTGCTCGGCCATGCCTCCAAGGACTACTTTAGAAAGTAGCATGTCATATATGAGCAATTGTTTTACCTTTCAGAGGCAGGCTAGATCAGAAAACGTTTACCGATAAAGTCTGTGTGTCAGCAGGGAAAGCTTTATGTGAATTCGAAACAAGTGAACCCCGCCCCATGCAGAGAGAGCAGACAAAAGCCATGTTCCAACTCTGATCAGAGTATGCACCGAATGTATTTCTAATACACTCTGAACGGCTTAATTTACACTCGCTGTGTTCCATGGTCCATTGACATCTAGCAAACTCTGAGCGTACATGGAAGCTACTCAAAGCCACCTTTGCCACCACCTACAGTATACGTCTCCTTGGCAATAAAAACAACTAGACCCTGGCATCAATTACAGCCGATAATAAACCGTGATGAGTTGATGTAGTCGATAATCTGGTGATTAGTTTATGGAGTGCTAGAAGTGACTATCTTCTAACAACTCCCTTCATCTGATCCTTTCCAACATTGAGATGTGCATTCAGAATGGCAGGCAGACGACATGGTTTGGTAAGATACGGTAGTGAAGGCTGATAAGTTGGGATAATCACTGGTTTACTGCAGACCTCTTTCAACAATAGTCATCGAAGAAAAGATGCCACAGGTGTCAAAAAAAGGAACAAGGATCAGGTCACTGATGAATCAAAGTGAAAACAACTGAGAAACAATAATTCTGATTCCTTGACTCAAATTGTTCTTGAAAGTAACATGGCGTGGTTTGGAAATTCATGTGGTACAGTGGTAAGGTAAAAAATTTCCTGATTCTTTGAACAAGACAAAGATTTGGAAATCCAAATTCCTTCTTAAACTAGTCAGACAACATAACAAATAACCTTTAATCTATTATGACCAACAGCAAATTTCAACACAAGCTTTACCATATCTGGTCATCACAAGCCTTGGGTAAAGTGGTAAATAAAAGCTTAGTGGTCCAATCCCTACACAGCAATCACACTATATCAATTACACCATACAGAGTCACTGCCCTTGTTAGGCACAGTGGAATTTATTTACCCAGGTAGTAATCCGTTTTATCTACCCACTTATCTACCAGCTAGTAATCTGTTTCAATTTAAGCCACAGACCAAAATTTTTTACCCATCTCCTAGGAACACTCCTGCCTCTTTTAAACCCTTAGTATCAACTTTACTCTCCGTGAGTTTGATTTAAGGAGACATTAAGTAAGACATTTGTTAACACGCCATATGTCCATCGGCTGAGCGAGGAATCGTAGGCAAAAGGCGGCACTCGTATGCTGAAGATGATGGCTGTTGAGTAAAACTCAGTTTGACAATGTGGTCTGTTTTACAACATGTGCATTTGCCTCTGCTCTTCATAAGTCTGTTTCATGCATACATACAGCAAACCAGTCACCACATCTATAAATAACAGAAATTTTTACATTCATTGCGAAAAATGTTTGTGTTGAAGCTGACAGTTGGAGACGATTTCCTGGAACTTTCTTTGGAATGCTTATCACACACCTGTCTGAATGCTCATAAATTGCATCACAAAAACGACACCCATTTCTTTTTTTTAGAAGGCACGGTATTATTGATACTCTAGATATTTTTAGAGCAACAGCCACTTGTTGGCTCAGTTCTCCTCTGTTAAGCAACTCTTCACGCAAGAAGACAAACAAGGAATATTTACGTCATTAAATCTCTAAGAAATCCAATCAAAGAAACTCGAGCACTGTTACGAAAGTTTTACTATTCCAAGGGTTGTGTTACCTCTCACGCTCCACTCCATTCATCCACTACATATCTTATATAATTTTAATTGTTAATTAGTAACTTCTATCATGCCTGTATCTAATGCACAAGGCATCAATCAAAGGCAAGCCAAAACCAAGCCACAATCAGGTCAATATCCACAGGTGGGTGGGTGGGTGGGTGGGTGGGTGGGTGGGTGGGTGGGTGGGTGGGTGGGTGGGTGGGAGGGTGGACGGGTGGACGGGTGGACGGATGGACGGATGGATGGATGGATGGATGGATGGATGGATGGATGGATGGATGGATGAATGAACCAAAATAGCCCATTCACCAAGAACAGTTCTAGTCTTAGGTATCACCAGAGAAAGGCAATTAGATTTTAGTTAATTCACCTTTCTTTCATTTGACAAAAGTATATGTGCATATTCTTCATTAAAAAAAGGTCTTCTTTCAGCTAATATCTTCAAAGACACATTTGCCTTAGGAAATTCCCCAAAAAATGAACAAAAATATAAATAAAGCAACTGTATCCTATAGCACAAAATGGCACTTTTAAAAGCAATTTTCAAAACATAATTAAATGATTAGTAATATTAATGAATCTTTACAACACAGCTTAGAAGCCACACTGAACTTCCTTCCATCAAAAACAAAAACACTAAGAAGCTTTCAGTAAGTAAGTAAATAGCCTAACCATTGCCACACGACTTCTATTTCAGGACAAGTGCTGCAATTCATTTCGCAGCATTTTCTGCAGCAATTTATATGCATCAACAAAATACACAGTTTTCCACTCATCACCACCAAACCAGCAAATCAACGGAAGAACCTTTCACTCCAGGCAAGAAACAGCAACCATGCAATCAAAGGCAAACTGTCATAGGCATGGCCTAGTGTTAGCGCCAACGTGCCTTAAGCACACAAAATCAGGCTCTTTTTACTCTCTGTGTAAGTCCAAAACTAGGAACCAAATATATTCAAACAGACCAGCGAGAGTTCGCCATATGCAAAATATGAAAATCGTTTGTGCGAATCTCAAAAATAACAGAAAAATAAATTTTGAGAAAAAATTCATTGATTGGTAAAAAATTAAGATGGGTAAAAGTTACCATTTTATGTCAATAATTCTCAGAATTGATATAAATGGAAATAAACTATTCCCTAATTGCTCAAATGATAAGAAAACTTTAGCAGATTAAATGTAAGTTATGTTAAATGTTTCACTTCTCCTAAAATGTGATTTTTTTGGCAAAAAACCTCTTCAATGGCTTAAACAATTTTCAGATGATTAGCTAAATGTGTGGCTGCTGTCTACAAGGCTTCTCTCAAACAGGATTCATAAAATGAATAATTTTATTTTAATAATACATAAATTATTCAATAGTTTGATGTTTAAGTTTTGTTCACTTCAGTTTGTATCTAACACTGTTAGTATTTTATTTTAGAAACTGAATTTAATAATTTAATAATTCAGTTTAACCCACTGGTCTTATAACTGCCTCCGGACGCCGCTTATCAAAGGAACACCGGCGGTTGTGTTAAGTTAATAATAGTCGAAGGTAGGGCACCCGTATGTAAATAAATCGGACCTGGTAATAAGGTTTCGCTACGCGCGAAAGGCCATGGGATGCGGCCTTTTGCATGATAGTAATTGAACACCAATTACGTAGAGCGGAAGATAATATGCATGGCCCGAACCACAGGATAAGATGGAAACAGAGCAGAGTCGGTTGACTAAATGCTGCTGCATGATGTGTGGCTTTAGTCGTTGAGCGGCGACGCGGGCGCTCTGTATGTACACGAGTCAAGGCAACCTGATATCGTTTGGTCAGTGATAAAAAGAGTCAAGGCAACCTGATATCGTTTGGTCAGTGATAAAAAGAGTCAAGGCAACCTGATATCGTTTGGTCAGTGATAAAAAGAGTCAAGGCAACCTGATATCGTTTGGTCAGCGATAAAAAGAGTCAAGGCAACCTGATATCGTTTGGTCAGTGATAAAAAGAGTCAAGGCAACCTGATATCGTTTGGTCAGCGATAAAAAGAGTCAAGGCAACCTGATATCGTTTGGTCAGCGATAAAAAGAGTCAAGGCAACCTGATATCGTTTGGTCAGCGATATATACGGTACAATCGTGTGCTGGGTGAACGCAGAGTACACGCCGGTAGAAATCACACCCCGTACTTCAAAACAGAACTTAACTGTGTTGGTCAAGAACTGCCAGGACCAAGTCCGGGTACGAGAACTCCGTAAGTTGTAGTGCATGACACATATACATGTGAGGCTGGGAGTCCGACACAAGGAAATGGAGTGAGAGATGTCTTATAGTGGAAAGATGCATTGCAAGATAACATGTGCCTAGGGTGGAAAGACATAGAGACCTGTTATTAGACCTCCGTGTCCCAGGAACTGAGAGAATGACTGTCTCAGATCATTGTAGGTAGTTCCAGTGCTATGATACGTGGAATGTTGGCGTAGAGAAAGCCCATAATTAAAAAGGCATACAAAAATGGCACAACTATTGCTGATAGAGGAACAAACACTGTTCTAAGAAAAGGCTATCCTCAGGACATTACAGTTGTGCCTCCCTTAAGGAAGCTGGCCTTCCTTTAAAAGAAAAGACACTACAGACAAAGCTGATATGGAATGGCCATTTTACATCGAGAGTAGAAGGGGTAGTGATGAAGGTGTCTCTGGGCACAGAACTGGGCTGGAATCAACCCGCCCCACGATTTTATGTACAGATTGCAACCGCCACAAATGGATTGGAAATATCTGCTTATTATTGGTCATTATTTCAGGGTCAACAAATTTCTCAACAAACTGACACTCAAACCAATTTTGACACAGATTTGGCCAAACTAGTTAAAAATCTCAGCCTATTTTTAATACACTACAAAAAGAAGGAAATCACAACACTGGAGTCACCTAATGTTTTTGCATGCACACTTCCTGCACTGTAAACAGTGAGAATTCAAGCTCAGTAAACAAGAGAAGGCAAGACCCTCAGACTAAGAAAGCACAGAGATGCTATTTATCTGGAGGCACTCAGGAAGGTGATGCAATCCTGCAGCCACGAGAGACGCACCAACGCCCACGACACTAGACAAGGAATTATCTTAAAAGCCCAATCACGTCTGGATGAATTGCACTGAAGCTGTATCAATGGCATTTTCGCACATGAGAAAACCGGTTCATCGCTCGCCTGATTGACAGACAGACAGACAGACAGACCTGGCTAGATCGTCTGGCCAGCAGAGCCAACATCACACACACAGCTCCACCCATCCACCCATTCGTTGTACTTAACCTTCTCAGACTTGTTATACTAATCCAACCTAATCTAATCTTAGAACTTCTTCTACAACACCATTACAATTATGCAAGCAGCATCACTCGATGGCACCACAAATCAGATTCACAATCCGGCCGGTGAATTTGCAATTCAAACGGACCCTCTGGAACTTACTTTGCCATTGGGGAAGACATTAGTAATGTATTGTAAAATGTAATGTAATCTAATGCAAACTGCAAAATCTCTCAGTGCCACATAAAAGCTGTCAGTAAGATCAGCTTATTCACCGGCATCATATCAAAGCAGCTCAACGACAGCCAAGTTGCTGTGGTCTGTTTTTGTGCCCGGTCAGAATCAGGGGCGTCCGATTGGGGCAGACAGCATGGTTCTTAGGTGGAAAGTGACAAAAATGGCGATGGTGGTCGTAGGATGGCGCAGGGTCATATGCAGATAAAGACAGTTTTAAAGTAACTATTATACTAAGAATTTAACTGGAATTGGGGAAAGGCATTGGTGCGCGATCCATTGAGGCCTTGCACTTTATTATAAGGGTGCTGAGATTAATTTTCAATGCAACATGTTGCATTATTAACTCTGAACTAAGACTTATACGCAAACAAGTGAAACACCGCAAATGGTTCATTCTGGACAAGATGGGCAGAGGTGTCAAAGGGTATACCATTTTCACTTTTCCCTCCCCCTGATAAAAGATTACTATTCAAAAATATCTCTATTGTTGCACCTGAGAGAAACGGGGAGCTTCAAAACCGGCCATGTGACTCCCCAACATAAAATCATCCAAGCTATCTTTAATTCACCATCTATCCATAATCCATCCATCCATCCATCCATCCATTGAGATCTATTAGTCTAATCCACCCACCCTCCCACTATCTGTCCATCCATCCATCAATCAATCCATCCATCTGTTGCCGCTCTTCAGTCAAAACATTCAGAAGTTAATCTCAGATGAGGTCACATGGTTGCTCTTTTAACCTCTGACCTCATTAACAAACTCAGTCAGTAGCAGCAACAGTAGCAGCAGGAGTCTTGTCTAAACCATATTCTTTCGCATCCCTCATATGAGATGCTCAGGTTAGTAAATAGCCATAAAACGCCAGCAGAATGTTTCCCCTCGGGAGAATTCGTTCTGCTAATTAACTCTTCTCTTCCCTGCTTTAAAAAGCACTCCACTGAAAGCCTCAATCAATATTTTGCTTCCAAAGAAATGGCCAAATCCCATGATCGCATATTATGTGAGTGCATGTATCATACATGCATGCATGCATGTATTTATGCATGTAAGTACATTTATGTATGGCATGTATTTATGTACATATAACTTAGGTTAAGTGCACGACAGTCTAGTGGTCAGTGTGCTGGACTGTCAATTGCAAGGACAAGGGTTCAAATCCCAACCAGTACAGAAATTTGTTTTGAGATTTCAGGTCCACTTGCACCCCTTAACCAACTCAAATATAATGAGCACATGGACTGTACACTGTCAGAGGGAAGATCAGGTGGCAAGGAAGAGGACTTGCCAACTGCCTTCATATGAGGCTGAGGCTAAGAAAATGAAGTTGCTAACAATTCATACCTACGGCTGCCTCATGGCCAGCTTTGGGACTGTTCTTCTTCTACTGGGATTACAAGCTTCTTTCCTAGGCTAAGATTTCCACGGTGGTGGCTTTGTCGCTTTGGAACAGTCTTCTGCTTATTAAACGAGCTCAGGTGGCTGTGGGAGGGAGGACTCTTGCAACTAGTTGCCTTAAAACTCATCTACAGTCTCGGACTTCTCATGTCAGCAGTTCTACTGTGTAGTTTGCTCTTTAGGAGGTGCTATATAAATTGACAAATAGAATACAATACGTAAGTACATACTTACGCATACACAAATGTATGTTGTGTCATACGTACAGAGATATGTGTGCTTATAGAGCACTTTTTAAGGGTCTCTCAAATGTCATACTCCATGTATCTGGCCATTTCTATAGCACCTTTCAAGAAACTCTCAAAGCGTCTCAATTTTCACTGTAAAACCAAACTCCACCCACCCACTCGCCCGCCCCCTGTCAACACCACACAGTTTCCACCATAGTTCAAATGCCTCATCCTCTAAAACCAACATCAAGGCATTACAAATATTTGTACTGTACTGTAACTAGACATTTATAGAGCACTGCTTTCAGGGTCTTCCCCAAGTGCGCTCGCATTTCCAATACTACTCCATACACAAACAAATCCGGGTAGTGGGCCCCGCATCCCCACCGCCTAACATTTTTCACTGCACTCCTCAAATTTCAGACCCGTCACTCACTCAGACTCCTCTGTCCAGTCCGATAATCTCGGCGAGCCTCGTACTTCTGCCGAAAGCATCGGCTGGCACTTCAGCCTATGCAAGCGGAGGAGACCGTGTCAAAGCGAGCCAGCCTCTATTATCGCCTAGCGGAGCAATACGCCGTAGACCCGAAGGAATTTTAAGTGTTGCCGAGCAAAATAACAACCAGAAAAAGCAGAATTGATGCGAATTTGTTAGGCTCATAACAATAACGGCAAACGGCATTAGAATACTGCCATAAAGTCAGAGCTCTACACTTATCAAGTAGCTTACTAACTGCTCATGTAAGTGGCCAACTGACTGATTGATTGGCTCACCGACTAACTGACATCTTGCTGCAGACAGAAGTGGCTTGCTGACTGGCTGGATCTCAACCACAAACTGACCAAATGACTGACCATTCAAACCACCCATCCACTTAACTCACCTACGAACTGTCTTACCTAACAAGCTGACCAAGCCTCTCACACAGCATCCAACTTACTTCTGTTTGGACATGATCCAAAACACATTCCTTTTTACCAGTAATTACAAATTAGTTTATTAAACATTTGATAGGATACCCATACACACATGAGTTATGGATGTGTTGCATGCTAATTAGACATGACCTACATTAGACATGATGTACTTTTATAAGGTTCTTAAAGGCACCGCATTACACAAATACATGCATACACGCATACATGCATATGGCCGTACGTACATACATACATACATACATACATATATACATGCATACCTACACACATACACGCATATATACATGCATACATACATGCATGAATGCATGCATACATACAGTTCACCATCAAAATGGCAAACAATCAAAATGGTGCAATCGAAAAGGTGAATATTAAATAAGCCCACAATAATGAAGGCGAAAAAATACGGGCAAAAATCAAAAAGTGCATTATAATTTGGGCGAACAACAGAAAGAGTGAATTACATGAAAAATAACCGTGTAAATATAAACAACAT
This sequence comes from Norana najaformis, assembly GCA_964023275.1. Taxonomy (NCBI): domain Eukaryota; kingdom Metazoa; phylum Annelida; class Clitellata; order Crassiclitellata; family Hormogastridae; genus Norana; species Norana najaformis. Next base: position 23,991,818 of record OZ029919.1, read on the forward strand.
AAACTCAAAATCCTGTATTCAAAACACAGCTCTGTCTACATCTTTTATGTTTGTAAGTCAAGAAAAACTGTGTGTAAATCAGTATTGCTGGTAAACAGTCAAGATTCGAATGTATTCCATAATTGGTTACGATACTTGTAATCCACTGAGTGTAGTCTTTATACTTCTTCTCTCCTGTAGGCAGTTGTTGTCCAGCTACATGCTCAAAAGCAACGTGATAGTAGCTGACATTTTCCTTTGGCATTTCTTGGGCAAAAATGCCATGTCAAGAGAAGAGTTCAAGAGAACAGTCACACAGACAGGTTTCTAATCAAGACAAAATCACTTACAAAAAGCTGAGTCAGTCAATCGGTATTTGGACAAGGCAATGACCTTTGTGTCACCTACTTTTGACCACGGAACATAGTTCTCATGCACGAACCTTCCACTGAATTCACCAGAGAAGTCCACAGCAGAAAGGAAGTAGGCAAGGTTCTATTGATGCATGCAAGCATCGAAACAACTGACACTTTGGCATGAAAACTCTCAGAATCACTGAACTGTAGACTTCATCGTAGCGAGACAAGTGATTCGCCCCAAAAGCCAAAAGCACAGCCAGAACCTTTACCTTTATTATGGGGTGCTTTTGTGTACAATCCACCGCAGGCACCAACTCAATAGGCATCACTAATTGACACCATGTACAATACAGCCATCCACATATTTTAAGATCACAACGGCAGTATTTGTTGGTCAAACATCAATGCAACCAAGCACATTAATGGAAAAATTGATTTCCAAAAGAAGTCGTTAAATTTTCTCCCCCTGAAACCAAAGAACCTTGGATATGATTGTTTTCAAGTTTTACCAGTATAATTGTTCACGCTAACTGCGCCTACAAAAGGAAAAAGATTTTAGAGAGGCATATTGACTGCTACCAACCCCCATTTTCACTAACATTTCATTGGAGTGAGTTTTGTTTTCATTCAAACCTGACCAAAGTTTGCATAAAACTTCACAATTTGCAAGAATTTATTAGCCCCTTTTTATCTATTTCCACTGGCTGTGTGTTCAAGTCTGTGTTGGTAAGAAAACTTTTGTGAATAAATTTGGACGTGGTGCTGATGTCGAGATGTTTGACATTTATTTATACATTCCCTCTACTCTATGGCTGAAAGGATACTACAGAAATAATAGAGAGCCTTGCCATTCACAGATCAAAGAACAGCAAAGCAACTCTGCCGTAAAAGAAAGAACATCAAGAGAATGCTTTACACAGACCCATTCAGATGCCGAGCGAGCTATTTTAAGTCACTTACGGGATAGTTCATCATCCTAATGCTCTGAAAATAGCACTATCCCTCTGACACTAACGTTCATTATTGTGGCAAAGCAGAATAGATTCCACCAAAATCTAGGCATGCTTTTGGCAATAAAAATCGAAGTCCTATCATAAGATGTTTGACGTAAAGTCCTAGAATCTGTAGAAGCAAATATGCCTTGTAATCTGGTGAAATTTGTTGGGAGAAGGGAAAACTTCCCTTGGCAGTGGTCCAGAGTCCTACTGAAGATAGTTTCTTCATACAGTTTGCTACTGTATAAAAAATTTTCCGCATAACGCTTTTGCCAACCACAAAAATGCACCCAGCACATAACCACTTTCCAAACAAAAATTACGTCCATCATTCTGCCCAAGAAAAATCTAAGAAAAGAAACTGGAGCGGACTCCTGGAGCAGCTTCCTGGCTAGGTGACCTTTGTAGAACATCTTTTCGCTTCATGTATTCATAACCTCATACAAAGAACACTGAACGTAGTGTTATGATTCTGGCACAAAATCAGTTTACCCAGAAATAATTACAAAAAACCTTCTCCGAATTTAGAGCAATGGGAAAACTTAGAATAAATGCTCCACACAGAATAGCCAAATGTTACCAAACAACACCGCAAGAGACTGGAGTTCAGGTATGAATGAGTAAGCAAGTTACACGCTGCACCGTTTACCGTTTTCCACTTGTTATTCCTACGAATGATATATAGTCCCTGCTGAGCTCATCCCTGAGCCACGTAAGACAATTACAGGAAAAATAGAATATGTTTACAGAATACAGAAAGAAAGATCGCAAAGCCTCCGTGCTCTTCCAGCAAACAGATATTTGCATAACCAACCAAACAGTTCTAGGAGATCACTGCGTTTCAGCTGAGGTGTAAACAACACCTAAGCAAAACCAAATTTATGATAGCTATCCCTAAACAGTCACTCACCAACCTGCTAGGCCCAGAATAGAAATTCAATTTACAAATTTCACTAGGAATGCTGTAGAAGACCAATACACCACCCACATTTTGTGTAGTCTATAATTAGCAGCCTAATATAGCTTAGTCAGTTCATGGTAAAATTATGGGGCATGGTAGCCAATCGGATAAAGCACTTGGCTTGTAATGTGGAGATTTCAGGTTCGAGTCTCCCCTTAGACAGTTACTGTGTAGAGACCTTGAACAAGTCCTTCAATCACAATTGCTTCAGGTCTCAGATTCAGATTTACTGACCCTGCATGCGTAATAAATGCAAAACAGAAGTAGTAGTAGTAGTTTTCTTCCTTCATCAATCACAAGCATAGTACAAAACTAAGATCGAGACTGAAACTTCTTCTAACAGAGCTGATACAATGGACCCCCTTACACCAGACCACTTTTTGAGATGTATCAAATACCATGACTAAATTATAATATATATAGTACTATGATATTATGTGTAGTTTTGCCACAGGTTTACACAACGTTTTGAATATCTGTGCTTATCACACATTTGGTTTTGTTTAAAATCTTTCAGTGTAACGAATAAACAAACCACCGTAGTTTTATTTTAAACTTAATTAGAAGTTGGTGTGCACAGACAATGGTATTAAATAACTTCTAGAATAATGACATGAGTACATTTATATATATGCATCTATATACACATGAATGTACACTCTACATGCATATTATTTTTCATTCTGCAATCAAAACACAGCTGTACCTTTTTGGAATAACTACCATTCATATATACACAAACGTTCTGACCCCCTTCCTACTATCAGATCACCAAACGCCCCTACTTGCAAGGCATTCCACTTCCAGGCATTTCACTTCAAAACTAAAAACAATACTTTAAAACAATATGTACTCTGACTCTTCATATTCATCTTATCTTCCTCATCACTGAAACTCTAGACATGATTTACCATATCCATCTGCCAGCCTTTCTGCCAGACCTTTGGATCTCGAACCTAACCTGACCTAGTTACTATCGTAGCAGTTCTGTATAGAAACAAATACTGTCTTAGAAATATCGTCCTGACTGAGCACAAACTGGTTCTGAAGACTTTGCATTTTTGTGAAGAAACGCACAACTTTCAAGAAGAACACTATGTTTATAAGCAGAATAAACTAAATAACATGCTTGTAAGTAGGACACTGCACTTGCAAGTATCCTATATGCATAATGTAAGATTACTTGAACTTTTACAAGATTGCACTTATCACTAAGACACTAGGCTTATAAGTACAGCACTGTGCTTACAAGTAGGATACTGCACTTACTGGTAGAATAATTTGGCATCAGTCAAAGTGCAACTAACACCCAAATAAAACCAAATTTGTGACAGTTAAAATTTACAAATAGGATATTTGTAAGCAAAGCATTCTACTTGTAAGCACAGAATCCTACTTGTAAGCATAGCAAACAGAATATTTGCAAGCACAGTATACATAGGCCACTATAGTATCCTATAAATGGGATACATTGGTTACACGAATGATACAGCACTTAGAAGTAGGATGCTATGCTTAGAAATGGGATAATGTATTTCTGCAAAGACACCTAGTAAGAGGGCTACAGAAACACCCTGAATGAATGAATGAGTATCTCAAGATGCAGCATACAAAGCCAAGGCAGTAAAACAGGTTCAGGCATCTGGGAAAGGTTCTTGAAGCAATTTACAACACCTTCTAAACGACCTTTAACAGATATATCTTCTTTGACAGATCTGTCATGTTTTAATTCTCAACGATAATATATACTGTAACTAATTTTCCTAACAAAAGGACCAAACTCTGTCATCTTCAAGAAACACGAGATGAACTGTCGTGCCTGTGTGGCTCCAATCTCCACAAGACTCATAAAGGCTCCATATACTAAGTCTGGTTAGTGTGTCCTGGTACAAATGGCTATGGGGATTTGATTTAATACAGACTTTACCGTAGCCTTACCATTGGCGTCTTTCTAAATTCACAAGTTGTTAAGTAAATCTCGGCAGATGACAGATTCCAAAAGGAAACCATAAGAGCCTATCATAATAAACTCCCACTGAATTATGCACCTGCAGAACTCCGATAATCTTGTTTCCAGGATGCATTTGAAAATGTAATACCAAAAGCCAAAGATCAAGAGAAGCAATTGACCTAAAGAGGTTAAAAATGACATTATAAGTAAACAAATGACATGAGGAGGAGATTAAAATGACATAAAAATAAACAAATGACAAATGACATTATGATGACGTAAAAAATAACATCACAAGAAAACAAATGACATAATCAGGAGGTTAAAATAACATTAGACATAAAGAACATGATCAGGTGACCAAATATGAAGTTAAAGGAAATAGATGACATGATCAGGAGGTTAGAATGGCAACAGTAGCAAACAATATGTTGAGATGGCAATAAGTCATAGAAATTACATTACCATAAGGTTTATAACATTAGGAGTTAATAAAATACTAAAAGATTAAAACTAATTTAGCCAATGTGGCTTTTAAGATTTATGCACACTGTTTCAGTTGATTTAGCTCAGCACACATTCTCTGTTTACCTTAATTATTATCATTATTAATTAGTAATTTCTATAGTGCTGGTTTAAAACCATCTATATAGTCTTAGATGAAGCAGAACTCCCAGAGATTAAATTAGTTAAATAAGCATATTTGGCAAATGAACTAGGTTTCCATACATGTATGCATTACTGTTTAAATCTAGAATTATTGGATTAAAGACGAGAGTGGTGCCACCAAAGTTTCAACTGACTTCTACTTCGCCTAGCCTCAGAAATAGCAGCACTAAATCAAGGCCAAGACGTATGCTCAACAACTTTCTTAGTTCTAAAAGGAATTTGCCAATCTAGGAGCTCAGTTGAAGTATGTTGAAACTGCACATCCAGTTTATTTGCTGTTTGTGCTGGAGATGACCATAGGGGAGATGTCATAGTATCATGCTTTAGTTTTTTAAAATTAATTTTATACCAATGTCAAAAATTTAACGGTTTCGAAATTTGGAGGCAGTTTCAATGGGATATCAAATTTTGAAAAAAATGGCAGTGTGATCAGAAAGGTATGACTCAACAGGAATAGCAGAATCAAGCAATCGTGAATCAGAACGAGTTTTCAAGAGATTCAGTTATGGCTTTTGTTATGTGTAGGTAATAGCTGGTCGTTTCGAGCCCTTCGAACATATCAAGAAATGCTGAGGAGCAATGACTGGCTTCATCAACATGAATATTAAAGTCACCTATAACTATTTCAGAAGGGAAGGAAATCAAATATTCAAGTAGTGACTGAATTTCACTCAAAAAGTGAGCCTCAGAGAAGATGATGGGTGATCAGTGTTCACAAACAGTACCCGTCTGCTGCCAGAATTGAGGGAAGCAGCCAGGATCACAAATTGCTGGAACTGGCAAAGTGAACCTAACCAGCAGGAGATATGACTTAAAAATAAAAGCAAGTCCCCCACCTCTACCATTGCACCAAGGTGCATTTAGGATAAAGGAGGATGGTAGAGAAAGACCAGAAATGAACGCCAATGTATCATTAGGTTGAAGCCAAGTGTCATTAAGCACAAGTATATGTAAAGAAGGTTCACAAAGAAAGTTATGTAGTACTGCTGATTTATTCTACAGAGAAAAAATGTTTAGTAGGCCAATGTAGAGATTTTGGAGCCTAACTGGTCCCGGATTTGTTTCAACATCACCAGCCAAAAAAAGCAGCAGAAACAAGTACCGACACAATGCATGATGGGCAGCAGAAGATGTTCTGCATGAATTAACACTAAACCCAAGACCGAAACCATAAGTTGGCAATGAATAGATATCAAGCAGACCAAAATTGAGGCTATGAATAGGTGTCCAACCTGGATTTACCTCAACATCCCCTGTAAAAATGAAAAAATTAAGTGACAGTGAGAATTTAATGCATGAGCCAGATCATGTTCTTGAAGTTGGATGACATGTTTATACTCCTAGGAAATAGCAATAGCTAGGGCATAAGAGATAAAGCTGTGTTTTGGTAAATTATTGGATGAAATGAATTTAACTGATCACATCAAGGCACAATTGCTTAGATCGATTAAAAAGCTGTGTAAGCAGCACTTTGGGAGATGCCAGAAATGCGCTATAGAATATAAACATTTTGTTACATTACATCACATTATATAGTGGCAAAACAAGTGTCTAACTGTAGGCTACAGTGGCCACACTATTACAGGACACTTCATTCTTATGAGTGTTCTGGCAACACTAAGATCTGCTGCAATCAGCAGTTACTTTAAAGTTATTTCACAACTGCCTTGTAGCACAGGACCACATTCAAATTCCGCTGCATTGTGTACCAACCTTAAGCAATTTCATAACATACAACTAATATCCTACCACTGACACCACTGATTGCTGCCTATACATACATACATATATAAATCTGTATGTGTACATATATATATATATATAATATATATATATATAATATATATATATAATATATATATATATGCATATCTGATCATTTATATATAACACCTTTTAAGAACCTCACAAAGGATATATATATATATATAATATATATATATATATATTATATATATATATTATATATATATATATATGTGTATGTGTGTGTAAAAAACAATTAAAACTAAAACTTATGAGTTTCAGCCATCTGCGATATGATCTGTTGTCTCAGGATTGATTTTGCATCACTCTCTACAGCTCAACAAATACTTGAATTAAAGTGATATAAGCAAACAGCTGAATCAAGAAAAGGATATGGCCAAGTGATGGCGGCCAGACACCAGCTTCTGGGTGGTGTCGTCTGCTCGAACAGGAAGAACGCTTTCTTTACAAATCCCGGAAAGGGAAGTTCGCTGTCGTCATCGTCGTTCTCGACGGTCTGGTCCTCGGCCAGCTCGCGGTCGAACCGCATCTGTTGCAGCTGCTGGCGCACGCGTAATCCACCCGATCGACCATCTTCGCCCTCGAAGGGGTGGAAGAGGGCGAGCGACTTGCGGCGACTCGATGGGGCCAGCGAGAAGGATCTGCTGGTCCGCTGGTGCATTCTGCGGCGCTTGGAGGCGGACGATTTTTCGCGTCTACCACTCGAGTCTTCCGACATGCGAGGTCACAGGCATAGCTCCAATCAACCGAGACGATGTGGTATCAATCCGACACGCTGCATCGTTTCGATAGCCGAGTTACCGATTCTTTCATACAGTTCTGTTTGCATGATTTCGTCGCTACTTGCATCTAATTTCACAGCGAAAACCGTCACGCTCGACCGCACGTGAATGGCGCTTCGGATTTAAATAATCCATGCTTTAAGCCAAAATCTACAACAGATTCAACAGATGATATTTACAAATGAATACGTCTTAGAGTAACGTTGATCTGACACATACAGGTAATGACGTCAACGCAAAAGATCACCAAAAGTAGGAGCGCGTTTGCGGTGAAACAAGGGCGGATCTCTTACAAACCCGAACTTAGCTCTGTACTTCCCGTGACCCCATCGACGTGCCCCTTCCCCATACTTCAAACTTTGTCTCTGGAGGAAGTGTGGGGAGGGCTAAATGGATAAGAGTGAGATACATGTATAGGGCAAATGCAACCTAGTCATTGGAAGATTTCTCTTGACAGCCTAATGAAAAGAAGTTGAAAGCAAACGTAGAAAGCGGCGGCCATTTGCGAAAATAGATAAATCAAGTTCATTTAGTTTATATGTGTTCGAGCATTAGGCCTGTGGAAGGAAATTTTTTGGAAGCCCAAATTTTGGGATGATGTACAATGCACTGAACAAGTCGACCCTTCTCCCATTGCAAACATACTTATTTAGCGCTAGACACGTTACATCTGACTCATGGACTCGAACCCTTCCTGCCTATCGATTTTGTTTTGACTGTAGATGAGCTGGTTTTCGCGACTTAGCTTTCTTTTGCGCGCTGTAGAATATCGAGCATACGATTACAATTACGATTGGGCCTCCTGTTTGTATAACCGATACGTCCAAACACTTCTGAGTTAGGCCTAACGATGAACTGGGGTGAAGAGATCGAGTCATCGACCTCAACAGCAGATGGCTTTCATACTCGTCTTTCATCTGTTTTCGATCAAACATAAGATGATCACAAGCGGACTATAAATTATCATTGTCAGCAACAAAATCGCGTAGAATTGGAGAGGAACCTTCCAGAGGAACCACAACTCCCCAAAAGGCCGTCTGCAAGAATGACATACTTTGAACCAATCAATCCCTCTTGTCCGTATTTGTTCCGCATTGCGCATTATCTTTCCCATCTCCTGTTTGTCCCTCGCTTGCGAACCGCTGCGGCCCAGTCCAGAAGCTTTGCCTACGTTGATCCCACTTGCTGGAATCGTCTCTCCAGAATTGCGACTTGAGCTTCTTTCTCTCCCCCTCTCAGTGTCCCGCAGGCGCCTGAAGACTGTACTGTTAACAGCGATTCTACTTGTTCAGGTCGGGAGCGCCTCTGGTGAGTTTATCCTCAACGAGGCGCTCTATAAATCTCAAATTACAACTACTCCACCGCAGTAGTAAGGTCGCATAGATTAGGCTACCTTGTTGGTATTGCAGTGCTAACTGTGCAACGGGTTGGGGGTACATTGATACTGCAGTGTCCAACAAAGGGACTGATTTGATCCAGCACAGTACAGACTGTCTCCTGTCTGACTGAAGCTGGTGTTTAAAAACAGGTTGTGCTGAAATCTACAAAATTTAGATGCGGCGCCCCTTTAGGCATAATCCCTCTTCCTTGTCCACATTTGAGCGAGTCCTCTCTCCCCTCTTTCTGGACGTCCTTAATGCACGATCCTCTAGAACTTACCCGGGACTGAACCTGAAACAATTTTTGACTGTTGAACGCCCAGACATCCACGTTCAGTGGGCCACAGAGGGCCCGCATCGTGCCGCTTGTGGCAGCTGGTTGCCAGCTTTGAGCCCAGTGTTGGCCCAATGAACTTCGCTGTCAGGGACGTTAGTACACGAATACCCTTCCTTGTTCGCTCGAGGTATAGGGTCACTGACCGCTGAAGTATGCGTAGATTACCACCATTTGCCTTAGGGCGATTATCGTTTATGCTAATGCGTCCTTAGTGTCTACACTCTACAGGTAGGATACGATCCGACCCCAGGAATACCTCCGCCGCTGGCCCGACGTGTTGAGAGCGATCCAAGGCTATTGCCATAAGAATAGCGCAAACTAATTGCGCCCTTGAAGCGTAGGCCTCGTGGTAAGCTGAGACGTGGCGAAACAAATATCCTTTCACGCCGTTGCTCAGATATTAGCCCGGCGTCGAGTAAAAGGAGGAGATAGTTGCGTCGTCCCGAACGTAACTTGGTGAACGGAGCCAGCAGCTGTTAAGTGCGTCGCTTCTGCCGATCTGTTGAACATTAGGCTAATACCTCCCGATAGTCTGCCATCACGTGCTATCACCGCTTTTGCACAGCCTTTGTGTCCCCTTGTGTCCTGAACATACTAGACAAATCGTATCCTGATTTCTCAAAAACTCCTATCCTCATTTCTCAAAAATCCTATCCTGATTTCTTCAGCATATCCTACCCTGATTCCTCTTCTTCCCCTTGGCTCTCTTCGTTCCAATTCTAAACACCATTCACCGTAGACTGTCTATTATACCTTCCTGGCCCTTGGATATCGATCTGGAACGGAACCTGATCTTACTGCTTGTCATTTTTGTTTTGACTGAGCGCGCGTGAATAGGCTGATTCCCGCGACTTAGCTTCTTTCAGCACTGTCTGTACACGGGATCTTAAATGGCGTGGCTCCCATTCAAACGAGCAACAGGGTGACAGACCTCACCCGATAAATTCATGACAAATGAACAGTTTCGAGGCCATACAGTCGCCATAGAAAAACGTGTGCATTTAAGTTAACATTTGGCGCTGTAGAAATCTCGGGATTACGATTACGAGTAGGCCTACTGAATCAGACAATTCCAGTGCAGGCTGCTGTGCGGAATGACCACCTGAGTCTGGCTGACTGAGCAAGAACCAGCGTATAATGGTTTGTTGGCGACGCATGGGTATTTGATGCCAGAGGGAAAAACAGAGGAATTCCGTCAATGTAGAATTGTCTGCATAGCAGACAATGTCTTGCAACCGTTGAATAAACACCAACCATGGCAGAAAGAGCAAAGGATTGGGGCACGTAGGCCTATAGTTAGGTGCCTGATGGCCCCACTGATTCGATGTGTGTGTATGTATGTATGTATATATGTATGTATGTATGCATGTATGCATGCATGTATGTATGTATATATGCATGTATGTATTTATGCATGTATGTATGTATGCATGTATGTATGTATGCATGTATGTATGCATGTATGTATGTATGCATGTATGTATGTATGCATGTATGTATGTATGCATGTATGTATGCATGTATGTATGCATGTATGCATGTATGCATGGATGCATGTATGTATGCATGTATCCATGTATGTATGCATGTATGTATGTATGTATGTATGTATGCAAGTATGCATGTATGTATTTATAGATGTGTGTATGAATGTATGTATGTGCATACGTATGTATGTATGAATATTGTATGTATGTATGCATGCATGTGTATCACAAGTATGCATGTAGACCTATGTATGTATGCATGTATGTATGTATGTGTATATATGCGTGTATGCATGTATGTATGTATGTGTATATATGCGTGTATGCATGTATGTATGTATTGTGTCAGTATGTGTATGTGTACATGTATGTACTGTTTATGTATATATGTATGTATTGTGTAAATGTATGCATGTATTTATGTCTGTGTGCGTGTGTCAAGCGCCGTAACTACACCTCTGCATGCAAAACTCGGCGCTTTTGCCTTTTCGTTAACGCATGAATGAACACCATCACTTCGCAGGCTCTCTCTTGCTTTCCCGGCTGTAGGCCACTTCGAGCTTTTTCAACCGCAAAACACCTTATATATAGCGTATATACATGTAAGTTTATAGGCAAAGTAGGCATTTAATATGTATGTATAATTGTATAGGCCTGTTATATGTATATCGAGTATAGACTAATAGTTACCACATACATGGCTTGTGCATATGTATACGCTTAGATAACGATCTTGCAAACTGGAAGGCGATGGAGTTCGGTGAAGCGTGTCTAATGTGATGCCTGTATTTGTCATGTAGCGGCATCGTATTGAGCACGCTCCAGGAAATTTCGCGCTTTGTTTATCCGCAGAGCGCTGGAAAAAAGACGTCCACATACTGAAGATACTAGACCAATAGCAACGCCCGATATATTATTCCAAATCTTCTGTTAACCTCATGTACAGGTGCCCGTGTGGCTATGTGCATGAGCAACCAAAGAGGTAAATGTAAAATTTTAGTGTACACGTTTTTCTACAGCGACCGTATGGCTTCGACCCTGCTCATTGAACGTATCATCGTTACTCGGGGTAGACCAATTTAGTTTCAAATTCAGAACCAAACAGGATTTTGACCTATTTCCATTGGGTTGACCCTAACCTGACCCTGGCCTTAAAGCGACCATTGATTGCCTTCTGCATTATGATACAACTGCTATGTAGCCATTATATTATATTAGATTAGGTGAGATTAGATTAGATTGGATTAGATTAGATTCTTCGCTCTCCCTCCAGTCTTTACGATCGCCTCTCATACTCTTGAGTCCATCCAAAATCCTATCCCTCGATTCTCGCATCCAGTCCTCTGCCTCTGTCTTTCACGAACTTCGCGATGTCAAATTATAATTAAAAGATTTTAAAACGTAGGCAGAAATGTGTTTTACAGCAAACTGAACTTCGAATTTCGCACAATTTAGTTGCAATCTCAGAGTTAGCAGAACGATAGGCCTATGCTGTTTACAGAGTGATAATTTTTTTTGTAGTTCTGCGTCTGTCAAGAATCATCTATGTACGACCTGTTTATGCAGGATTTCTTACTTCTCATGATCCTGCGAATATCATTGCAGCTGTTTAAAAAGCTCCAGGTGGCAAATATGTGGGAAGAAGTATTTTGCAGAAGACTGATTGCTCGAGCAGATACGAAGCTTTTCCAGAAAGAAATTTCCCGGCCACGCCCTTCATCAGATCAATGCCATCTCTTCGTGATGACAGGTACTAGTTTCGCAAGAGAAGACACCCTGTTTTGTTACCTATTTTTAAATCTCAACTGTTTAAAAGTAGTATTGTGAAGCGATGTATCTTTATCTTTAGTTATATTTAGTTGTGCATGCCCGTCGATCGTTTTTGCTCATGTGGTTATCTGTTTTAAATATGTAGGCTTAATCGTCCCTTCTCATCTCTCTCAGTTTAAACACAATCCACCCTAACAGCTTCTTTCCCCTTCTCTCTGTGGTCTTCCGGGTACTGGACTTGGTTTTTGACATGGCATCTTTGGACAACCCTACTGACTTGACGCAGCGCTCGTGAATAAGTTGGTACCCTGCGCTTAGTTTGTAAGTAGCACTTTTGAAATTTGGAGTTTACGATTACGATTACTATCGTTGTTCTATGCAATGCAATGGATGTGCGCCTGAAATATGCAAATAAGTGGTACTTACTTACTTTATATCACCCATCCACTCTCTGTTAGGTCTTTCCTCTTCGCCCATTTCCATCCATGGTTCCCATCATCACACCTTTTAATATGTATAAACTGCCGATTTAGAGTGTGATGAGTATGACTGACTATAAGCCTATCTAGTTGATGTCGATATATAAATTAATATAGATTTATATAGCCTATAGAGTGCACACATATACATGTATGTATATATAAAGTATGGCGTATTATCATAATATATTTAGAATATATCCTATACATATAAAGTACGTCGTCCTATTATAATATAAGCTATACCTACATGTATCGTATCGTATCATCCGGGTAGGGTGTGGCATGTGTGCCTACGTCACCAAGTTCGCTTGAGTAGCTTCAAAGTATATGACGTCCTATAATAAACTTCGGGGCTCGATGATTAGTCGCCGACGTTTAAATAATTGACAGCCATGGATCTCTCGCAGGTGGAAGCTTGCAGAAGGAAGATGGTGTTGTCCACTGCAGCTCTGCAACACCGCTCGGGCCTCTTGTTTCTGATGCGGAAAGGTACAAGGGTCGAGAAAACGACCGCGAATGAATGGAAAAAATGAATGGAATGAATGGACCGCCGTTGAACGGAGAGAAAGAAAGCGTGAACGTAAATTGTTACGCTGTGGAGTCGGCAGGTTTTAAGTGCGCGTTTGTATTTAAATATTTCACGACGTCATAAGGTTGTTGACTTCTTTATGATTGGCTGGCGAACACGCCGTATAGAATTTTCACGTTTCACGACGTCATATCGATGAGTCATCGCGTTGTTGACTTGTTTGAGCACGCGCTGATCACGTGCTTGCGGTTACTAGATGCATCTAACTGAATCGAGTGCTAACTGGGAGTTGGTCCGACGTCGGCTGGCGCGCAATTTGTAACGTGGGCGCTCGCCAGGGAAACATGGAGCTTTCGTTGCGATAAGTCATGGACCGATCTAGAGCTGGTCTGCTATAGGGGCAGGAAAGAGACTATACAAACAGTCGCAACTGCAGTGAACGGAAAACGCGAAAGATTTTGTAGCAGTAGAGTGCTCAGTTGATATTAGTTTGAGTTGCACATGTCGTATATAGATTCGTGAAAGTAGAGAGAATTGTAGTCGATAACTAAAGTACTGTCATTAGTGAATTGTTCGTTTCATTAATTGAACATACGAAAATCAAAGACTGTGTGCCTTTTCTGGAGTTAACGCTACGCTGCAAATCGGGCGAGTGGACAGTTCGAAGCTCGATCGATGATACTTACAAAGATCGTCGACAGGAAAACAAAGATTGTGAGGTATAGGCAGATGCTGGAAAGAGGAAGTGGGGATGAGGTGAGCAAAATAGCACAGAGAGAAAAAAAATCGGAGCAGAGCAAACAAGAGAAGAGCAGAAGAGAGGAGACCGTGCGGAGAAGAGAAAACAGACAAGAGGAGAGCAGAGCAGAGCAGTGCAGCTCGGGGATAGGAGCAGATGATGGAAGATTAGATGAAAGGAGTGCAGAGGAGAGGAGAGGGGAGGAGAGGAGAGCAGAGCAGAGGAGAGCAGACGAGACGAGACGAGACGAGACGAAAGCTGAATTGATCGAGTTGATGACATGCATTCATATATCGCCAACATCCTCGTTTAATCTGAAGCCTGTAAGCGAAATCCACATAATCACTAAACACATTTAAGCTCTATCCACGTAGTCATAGACATATACTTAGCCATATATACATATAGATTATGCATATAATATACATTAGTCTGTTACTTACATTACACAGGCTTTATTAAAACCATAGACCTGTATACCGCACAAGCTCGCTTTCATTTTAATCAGATCTATGCGTGCACAGGTGTACTGTGCACTTATACTTACTTATTTATTTCTGTTCATATATTATTAATTCACAGGCTAATATTTTTATGTAGGTGAGATGAATAGGATCATGTCTTAAAGCCAGGCTATAAGAGGGAGCTGAAACTTACAGCGCATACAGAACTTTGACAAAAATATCTGTTTTGGAGACAAATCGAATCCGAAATTTCACGATTAGCATACAAACATACATACATATATACACACATACATACACACATTTGTGCATGCATATATACACACATACATATATACATACACAGATACATACACGCATTCATACATACATAAATTATATTCATACATACACACATGCATACACACATACACACACATTTACACACACACACAAACATATACACACATACATACACACATACTTACACACATTCATACATACATATATACATACATGGATACATACATACACACATACATACACACATACATACACGCATACATACACACATACATACACACATACATACACACATACATACACACATACACGATCATGCACATATACATACATATATACACACATTGTGTACATACACACGTATGCATAGATGTATGGGGACATTGTATAGACTTGGACCAGTGTTCTTGGCTGATCTGATTGCCATCTTTCACGGACACTCGTCTGCACATAAAGTCGACATAAAGGCTCGACAGAAGTTACTACAGATCAGATGGAGATAAGATCTGGAACAGCGTTATTAGTGCATAAACAACTCGCGTCGACGGCAGCTGTGGCGGCAGCGGTGGTGGTGGAGGTGGCGGTGGAGGTGGCGGTGGCGGTGGCGGTGGCGGTGGCGGTGGCGGTGGAGGTGGCGGTGGCGGTGGAGGTGGCGGTGGCTGTGGAGGTGGCGGTGGCGGTGGAGGTGGCGGTGGAGGCTTTGGTGATGGCTTTCTTCTATGTCGTTTCTTATATGAAGACGGCAGCTCTTCAGAGCATCTCATAATCTTCTGAAGAAACTATTAGCAGTCCGCCTCTGTCTCTCAATCCTCCTCCGCCTCTCTCTTGTCCCTTCACATGTCTCTGTCACTGGCTCCGCATTTGTATCATTCTGTACTTGTTCGTCTGTTTCTGTCTTTGTCTCTGTGTCTGCCTCTGTAGCTTCCTTTATATCTGTACCTGCTTCTGTGTATGTCTCTTCTGCTTGAAAAGCCTCGGCCGTTGTTTCATTTGTTGTCTCTCTCTCTCTGTCGATGTCTTTATCTCTGTCTCTGTCTTTGTAACTGTCTCTGCCTCAGCCTGTATCTCTGCTTGTATCTCTGCCTGTGTCTCTCTGTCTCTGCACCAAGATTCCGTGCATAAAGACGGACAGACAGACCGTTGTAAATATTCGCAAGGCATCTCAGGAGCGTCAGCTGCTTTATCAAATCTGCTGCTGTAGCTTCCGCGTGACCTCCTAGCGCGACCATTTTAATTGCGGGTGTAACGTCATCGTGACGATTGACTTGTCATCGGTTCACGCACTATAAAACGTTTATATCGGTCTGTCTATGTGTCTTTCTCTCTGCCTTTATTTCCGTCTCTGTCTGTCTCGCTTTTTTCTTTCACTCTCCAAGGTCCTATTTCAGGATTTAGGCCTCAGTTGTTGTTCCAAGGATTTCCATTGCCATTCTTTCTTTGATTTGGTGAGAGTGCAACCAATTAGCCCATACCAACCACTTTGGAGTCCAGCTGCAGCCCCACGCCGAAGACACTCAAATGTTACGTTGCTCTGTCACCCACTGATCAGTCTGGCAAGGTGACACTTGAGGAGAACCTCTGTTCTGTGCGCGCATGGTTCTGCTTCAGTGGTTTCACCGTAAACCCAGATAAATCTGAGGCGATTGTGTTTGGCTCAGGCCAACGTCTGCATTCTCTCCCTTCTCTTTAAATGAATGCAAATGTAAATGTACACGTTTTCTATAGCGACCATGTGGTCTCGACCCTGCTCATATTTCAATGAATTTAGCGGGTGAGATCCTTTCTCCCCGCTGCCCGTTTTAATGGGTGACGCGCAATTGAAGGTCATCGTGTACATTATAGCACTGACCTTGTTGACACTGCTCTTAGATACCATAGCATAACATAACATAACATAACAACATAACATAACAACATAACATAACAACATAACATAACAACATAACATAACTAGGGTTTTAAATGGTTCAGGTAATCGTAATCGTAATTCCGAGATTTCTACAGCGCCCAGCGAAAGCCGCGACGCTGGGACCAGCATATTCACAGACGCTCACTCAAAACAAAATCGATAGGCAAAAGGGTTCGGTTCCAGGTCAAGATCCAAAAGTCAGACGGAGAGACAGAGTGGCAGCTACGGGGTGGTGGTGTTTGGGGTTGGAGAGGAGAGAGAGATAAGAGGAAGAAGGGATGTTCTTACCAAGGACGCCACAAACCATAGCTTGCTGTCTTGCCTGTTTTCACCTTGATTATCCCAACTCAGTTTTAAAGCTATCTTGAACTCAACGCATCCAAAATTCTCTGGCTCGCCTGGTGCTGCGATTATCTCCGAGTACAAATTCTCTATCTCTACTCGATCAGCTGCGTTGGCTTCCTGTAGAATTCAGGGTAAGATTACCTTTATTTTGAAGAGAGCAAATGTTTTGTGGACCAGTATCTAGATTCTGCAGTCTAACTGGTACAAGATTTATTTCAATATCAACAGCCAAAAAAGCAGCAGAAGCAGATGCAAAGACAACCCATGACGGGCAGTCGAAGATGTTCTAGATGAACCTACAATCAAACCCAAGACGGAAAATAAGGTTATTGATGTCACATAGCGGTAACACATGTGACTGAATTGGAAAAAAACAGCACCAGGAATTAGGTAAAATGAACGGACTTGAGCCAAGTTCAGAACAGACCGCAGCGATGCATGTGCATATCTATTAACAGACCTCTGTCTCCACCAGATTTCGTTAGCAGTAGGAATAGGAACAGCGCACAGAACAAATGCAAGCAACGTATTGGAACAGCCATGATCACAGCGACAGAAATTAAAACACAGAGAAAAGCGGTAGACCTACTATGGCAAATTAAACAAGGCGTGACTTAAAGAGAAAGAACCGTTCTTCAGTTCATGGGCGACTTATGAGCGCAAATAATTTAAAGTATGACAGCCATGTTAGTGTGGACCTAAAAACCGTAAAACTAAAAGAATGCCTAGAGGGTTTGACGTGTCCACTCAAGTAATGAAACACAGAACGCAGGTAAGCCAACGGTACGTGTAAAAACGGCACATTAATCAACATGAAGAAGAGACAAATAACTAAAACTTATCTCAGAAGCAGAAAAAAGACAGACTAGCCCAAAAATAAAATGCTAAGACCAAAATCTATACTGCTAAAACGACCAAGTTTACGAAAAATGTGACAAAAGGTTTAAAATCAACACATCATGTAGACTGACTCCCAGCTCTAAGAAATTGATGGAATAAGCTAGATAAACTATAATTGTCAATATTAGACTCCATGCCTTGGGCAGGGCTTCGATAACGTAGCTAACACGACAGGAAACACTACAGGTGTTCAACCACGAGCTTTGCCGCTTGAGCCACGAGCATTCTATAGGCCATGTGGCAGTCACAGCTTCAACTACATTTTTGTGCCATAGGAAGGAGTCGTCCGTTGCTGCCATCACCCTATTGGCATGGTTCAGTGGATACGTTCTCTTCTCTGCGTCGACATGAAGATGAAAAGTACTGAAAGACTATGCGAAGACTTCGACGGTAAAGCGACACAAGCGGGTGAACCGCATTCAAGCCACTCGATATCAAATTGGTGACGTTTATTATGCTACCCGTCATGGGTTCGAAGTGTTCGAAACAATCAAAGATCCCAAGTGCGTGAAGCACTTGCTCTGGCCAAGGAGCTTAATAATTAAAGTATCTGGTTGCTCTGGTACTCAGAGGCACTGTCGTAATTTACTGCGAGTAAATCTGGCAGGCAAGACACTACAACGCCAGAACGCTGACCTGCACGAAACCATATGGGTTCGTCTATAAAGGACGTCCGCAATAAAATGACCTACTTAGAATCCTCCCTCTCCTTGTCTGCATTTTTCCGCATTCTGCATTACCCTCCTTCCTTTCCTTTGCGGAAGTCCGCACTCAAACGGATTACTAATGCCTAGATTACGATGTTGACCTTGCTAAACTAGCTGTGCTACGAGGTGGGGGTACTTTGATATAACCGGGTCTAGCAAATGGACCATATAATAATTATACACTGTGTCCGGAAAAATTCCAAGGCTTTACGGTAAATATGAAAATAATTAGTAAACATTAATCGATTTTTAAAATTCCAAAAACAGTTTAATCCTGAAATATTATTGAACTATAATTTATGTTCAAAATGTCCGCCATTGGCTTCAACGCAAGCTTCGAGACGTACACGCCACTGACTAACTGTCTTCCTCGCTGAACGCCATTTTTCTAGCAACTTTCTTTACAAAATATAAAATTCAAATACGTCACTGTGACGTAATTTTAAACGGGGGCCGTTAATAAATTGCAAAGAATTTTGTTGGTAATTATGTACGGATCAAAAAGGTTTTTAAATTTTTAAATTGATTATTATCTACTATAGTTTTTTTTCATTCATATTTTAGAGCCTTGGAATTTTTCCGGACACAGTGTATTATCACAATACACGACGGTCTCTGTCCACTGGTATCCAGCCACAGTATTATTATTGCGGATGAGAGAACTAGTCTCCCGCCATTACGTGCAGTCTACCCTTGAAGCTCGGTAGCTAGTGGCACATATACAAGTCATGGCGCACCTGCCACCTCTTAGACTGCTTCAGCGAAGTCCACTTATGAATGGTCCAACGAAGTATAGACTGTCTGCTCGTTGACTGAAGTTGGTGTTGAATATGTTGCATATTGAAATAACCACATGTACTAAATGCAGATGTGGACCTCCCCTTGGGGCGTAACTCCCTCCTCCTTGTCCTGCATACGTGAGCATTTGGTGACCCATGCCTCTCTCTTTGCGGACATCATTAATGGATGACCCCTAAGTATGCCACAAAAGTATGCCACCAATTCCTACATGAGAATACAAGAGTTCTGCAAGAGTTCTGGTGCTGCATCAAAAGAGCTTACGCAGAGACTTGATATGAATCAAGAGGATAAATAACATTTCCTTGCAACAGTGAAGTAAGGCTAAGGCGGAAAAAAGGCACAGTTTTCGTACGAAGAAGCCGACTGTTGGAAGCAAATAGTAAATGCAGAAGATGCTTTTAGAATAACTTTCTTCAACGTATTTGTGTACCCAACAACTCTGCTCTTTGATGTGGGGTTTGCATTGCAGTTGAAGCAGTTCCAAGAGACATTTGGATTTCTCTTCAGCACTGAAGTTTAAGCGTAGTGACCACTCAAAAGATTGTGAATTTGCAACAGGTTCTGTTCGAGAAAGGCGACGGTACGGCCGAAGGCGTGTGTCATAGACGGCTGGTGTCTATCTGATGAACGCAAGGCCTCGAACAAAGTAACAGGCCATAGCTTGTCACTTATCGAGACGTTAACACTAATTGCACAGCACCATGTTGCTTGAGGGATTTCCGAATCTTTCCAGCACGGTCATTTCCGCGACTTAAACTGATAAAGGCTTAGCCCTACAGTACATCAGGTCAGCAATATGACACATCAAAAGACTGTTACTACTGTCACGGTTGCCGATTGGTTAGATCTGTCAGCTTGCAACGCGGAGAGTTGAGACGGTTTCTGAATAGGGACCTTGAGCAAGTCCTTCACTCACAATTGCTCGGCATCATCGATTGATGCTTAGTCATTAGATAGTGGCGTTTAATACATGCAGAAATGTTTTCGATAACAATTCACACTGCACAGTCTCTGGACTTTACCGTGTTATTGTCGGCCTTTACGAAAAATGGCTTTTAAGTATACATCTCGAGAATTTAGCAGAACAAGAATGACCAATTTCCACTTAATGGCTAACATGGTTGCTCTACCGCGAAATCCCTGCAATAAAGATGCCTGTATAGGTCTATTGTGCAGTGAACTAAGTACTTATAAACTTGTTAAGTGTGATTGCTTTATACAAGCCGAATATGGTTGTCAAATTTAGATCGTATGCTTGACCTTTAAGGCCCAGAACACTGGCCTTCCATCATATCTTAATACACTGCTGACTTCATATCGCCCTCCTAGATTCTGGAGTTCTTCCGATGCTGGTTTGTTTCAAGAACCTATATGCAGGACATTTGTAGGATCATATTCCTTTACCTACTGTGCTCCTCATCTACTACAAAAAAGGCCTGACATGCGAACTCGCTATCACCTTTCAAATCACTTATTAAGACTCACTATTTAACCCCTTCGTTTGCACGATTTCAACATTCATCCGCACCTCAAATTCAGACGTTGGCCTACTGACAATGCGCTCGTAACAAGAGCTTTTAATAACTAAAGAAATAGGCCCTAAATAAATAAATTGACTATTAGGCTTGACGTGTCAATGTCAAAAGAACGCCACCGAAGAAGACGTGACGATTGGTCAAACATCGAACATCTGCACTTCGCAGTTTACAGCAAGGTTCATCGATAGGCGTTATCGAGTTATTAGCGTTGTTTTTCTTCTGCTACAAATCACGTGTGATTAATTATTCATAATAAATAACTTCTCATTCGTGTTCTCATTCTGCACAGGTGGCTCCGCTACGAATCGATGGAACTGGGAGAATGGGAGAGAAGGTAAGGGAAGATGGGGAAGAAAGGTATGGAGCTGCCAGTCAAACAGGGCCGTGGGGGAGGCTGAGACCGACCCTGACTGTGTACAGCTGCTTTGGGTTTTGCTAAAAACAGCCGAGTGCTGAATGAATGAGCTTTGTCTTATTCAAAAGCCGCATAATTTACCGTGCTGTTGAAGGTTACATATAAGATGAGTATACGCGTAAAAACATATCTAAACAGAATCGGCGGCTAGGCGTCCCTTCTGAGCAGCCACGGAGTACGGTGTTTATATTTCAGGCTGTAAGGACCATAAAATTACAGAAAATTCATTTAGAAACAGTCCGAGACTTAACTTTTAGGTGATGCAATACTATACAATGCATGCAAGGTGTTTATAGATTCGCTAATTTTTGCTGTTCAGGAAAACACACTTTAAGCGGAAGTAGTTTCTTTTTCAACCAACTCATAAAAGTATAGGCGTAGGCAATTAGATCTACTGCGTACCGGTGGAGAGGATGCAACATCCTACAAGTTATACTGAGGGAATTTATTCCCTCTGGTTGATCTCTTGGCATGGAATGATGATGGACTTACCACATACATAACCTTGCAGAAAATAAGACCCTAATCAAATCAAATCTAAAGTCTAAGCTAATACGTACGAGTCTTTAGAATCCGATCTTTCATTAGCTTCGAAATCTGTAGGCTACGATCGGAAACTCACGAGAGTTCACTGTGCAAACAAGTCATTCTAAATTTGATTTAAATATAGGCCTAATTTTTGGATTAACGTCATGCATGGTTACGATGACAACGTCTGATCTCAAGCGAATTCGAACAAACAATCACTGCACAATAGAAAACAGACTCCATGGAGCAGTTTGTGAATTTAGTCCTATCTACATTATCTACATATTTTGTTTTGTAAGCCGATGGGGCCACCTTAGGAAAACATTAATTCGATAAAAACTGTTTAAGATATGACGTCTATTTTCAGCAGTAGCTCTGCGCATTACATAAACCAGCTTATGCTTCGCACGCAGTGGAAGTCGCTGCCTTGGGCCCATTCGATCGGTCCTTGCCCATAGTATCACGAATACGTTATCACGACCGAGAAGCTTTTTAAATACCTGCGATGATATGCGAAAGGGTATTTTTGTACAGGTTAGCACCGACTGTAATCTCCGGTAGGGCGTAAATACCCTCGGATAAAATGGGTTATCGCCTCAGGGGGTTGGTTCTCTTGCCAAACCTTCGATAACAGCACCCAGCGCAAACGCGTCATGAAATAGTAGCAGACGATCAGAACTACAGCAGGGTCAATCTCAGATTGCAAAGCTTCTGCAGCGCCACTGTGACCTCACTACAGGTGTCCATCAGTGGTCGCTACCCAGAGAATCGGCAAAACAAACCAAAAGCTCACTCATTTATTTCACAGTAATTATATAGCGCCCTCCAATAATCATCAATAGTGCTCAACGTAATTGTAATAATTTATTATATTTAAATAACGCAAATTGTAATAGCAAGTATCAGTCGATGGCGCCAGAGACGTAGATCTGCTATGAATATTTGGAAGACATATGTTTTCCGGAAAACATTTTGGACGGCATGACTTTGGATGACGACTTGATCGTTGTGACTACCTTTTTTTAACTGTTCGGAACTTCGGACTTATGTTTGATTTCGTATCCTCTTGTTAAAATGTCTGACGCCCTTTTTGCCATGATAAGCACCTGTGACGATCTTTGTACAGGTTATCACCGGCTGTAATCTCCAGTCGGGTGTAAATACCCTCGGATAAAATTGGTTATCGCCTGAGGAGGTTCTCTTGCTAAGTCTTCGATAACAGCACCAAACATTCGAATTCCCCATGTAGATATCTCTAACTAATTAACGCACCATCAATTGCACGACTGCTGTCTTAATTTAACGACATAACTATAGGCTATTTTATGTAAAAGGAAATCTAAAGCATTCTCAGATATTGGGCGGACGGGGTCAGAGGTGTCCTTCCGTCTTAAACAGTGAAATATCGGAGGACGCGCCTCTGTTCCATGTAGGAATCAACGCGTAAGGGGTGTCGCCGAGCAGTTGTGCCTTTTCCTGTCTCCGTTGTTTCATATATATGTGCAGGAAACACTGCGCTGGCGCCCTGTCGGGGATCGCTTCTGATTTTTGCTGCGTGGCTTAATACTTTAAGAGAAGAGTCTATCGTACGCAGTCATCGTTACACGATGAATGCTGAATCATTCTCTATCATGTATATGGAAATGTATATTTTGTAGGCTACAGCGCATTTTAAGGTTCTCTCGAAGGCGCTGGAATAAAGCTACTTAACGGATCTAAAAAGGTGCGTCTTAAGCCAAGCTTAACATGCTTAAAATCCCGCCGAATCCAAAAAGGAACACGGAGCTCCCTGGTGTAGACTATTCTTTGGGCGCTTAGTACGCTGCGTCTCATCAATAGAGCAGGATCTTGAATCAGAAGCGATCCCCGAGAGGACGCCAGCGCAGTGTTTCCTGCACATATATATGAAACAACGGAGACAGGAAATAGCATCCACGAGGAAATAGATTTGAAGAAGAGTTGTGTTTCTAGCCGGATTTGAGAAACTGCGCGGAGTTAGGCTAACAAGCACGCACCGGATGCCAGGGCTTTAGCCTGAAGAGAAGAATTTCTGTTGGCGTCGAATATTCTCCTCGTCGTTCGGGATCAGCCAATCAGAGGATCAGACAAACGGACAACGGACAACGGACAACGGACAAGCGAATCAATATAGCCCGATAATATAATGTTTACCTCTTTCTGCCTACTGCTGTTGGAACTTATTTGTCCCAATTTAACTGATATTTTCCTTTCTCTGAAGCTATTGATATTTATTTTCTTCACGTTTTGTCATTTTACATTACCCAAAATTTTTAAAATTTTATTTGGGCTTTCCTACGTGTTTGTAATATTCATGTAATATTACGCTATTGTATTTTAAGTAAAGTATCCCATATCCCACAAGTTAGGCGTAGGAGAGGCGCTCATCTCCTTTTCTTTAGGCCCTTGAGCCGGCAATGGATGAATCCCAATGTCCTGAACACGGGGCCAGTGCATCGTAGGACTTGCCAGCTTTACTTCCCAGCTTACGCCGGTACCAAATTATATTGCTTGGCGACAGAGGCACGGTATGCGTAAACCGCTTGCCCAGGGTCGTTACATTGAGTCGAACCCGCAACCGCATGATCAGTAACCAACCGCTTTACCGACAGACCACCGTGCCGCATTGTGCTTTACTTATACGAAATACTCTATCGCTGCTCATCGCCGCCTGGGTTCTCTTTCTATGTTGCTTTTACCCGACGGATAAGTCTTACTGTTATTTGTCAATACGTTAGTTCTAATGTTGTTTACACTTTTCAAATATTTACTATAGATATGCAGGTTCCATGATTCTTCACACCAACTCGAACTCGTTCTGTCTTCTCCTGTGTTGACCCTTCCTCGTGGAACAGGACGCCATTGCATATACGTACTATTGCTTTTGACTGTGCAGCATATATTTTCAAACTATATTAAAACGTACGTTGCTCGGGGAAGTTGTTCAGATTACTTAGACAGTCTTGTGTGGAATTTAAAACGAGCTTTATCAAGTTTCTTGATACGGACATGATTCGGTAGTTACCTGTTGGTCGACTGCAGCTTCTTACTTGCGATCCGTCAATGTTATGCCATTGCAACTTCTTTAATCCGCCGCCGAAAGAAATTTCCTTGATCTCAGTCGCTGTGTAGACGCTACACAGCCATCGAGACGGCGGTGCGTGGCATTACCCGCATCAAACTCTTAACGAACAGTCTAATAAGAACGCAGACTGTGCGCTTAGAGGAAAGAATCCGTCGACTTTGAAAGCAATAACAACTGCACGAACGTGCCGAATAGTGAAGGGAACTAAAGCGACGCACAAGCCAAGCACGAGCTACCCAAACGAATAAACATCACAGCGAGGCCCCTCTACTGCGAGGTCCCGCTTAAAACGCGCCACTCCTATAATCGCCTAATAGAAAGACGAATCGAGAGTTGTTCCGTATAATCTACCGTGTTGTTATAGGTTACATATAACAGCAAGAGATTGATAACATTATGGTACAAAACAAGTATCGGCAATTAACCACATAGCTCTTTAAGATCCGTGCCGTGCTCTGTAAGGAATACTCCAAGCCTGTTATGATCAAGGATCAGAAAGAAGCATCACTAATTGCTCGTTTAATCTCCAATGTTGTGTTTTGTATTCACAGCCGTCGTTGTTTGTATACGGACAGCGCTGGCCGAGCGGAATCTGCTAACTTTCGTCACTTGGTGCGCGCTGCGTAAGACGCTTCCAAGCTGCCTCCTCCATCTGCAAGGTTCTCTTCAGCAGCAGCAGCAGCAGCAGCAGGCCACAGCGCAAAGCGCGCCCGTCAATGATGCGGCAATAACTCGAAGCCACCACCGCCGCCTCCGACACAGCAATGCTTCATCTGCTGCTGGGGCTACTTGTGGTGGGTGATGCTACTGGTACTGATGCTGGCGCGAGGCCACGCATCCACGACGATGTCTCAAAGACGTGCTGATTGGTTACAGCAACAATGACGACGACAAGGACGACATCTGAAATCTATTATCATGAGGAGGGCAAGGGAATCTCCTTCAAGCTTCAGATAACCAGTTAGACCAACGTACAACAGAAAATAGATCTTAAAAAATAAAATAAATCCAAAGAGAGATCATTGCCATGGCGCAGGTTTACAAAAAGGAAATCTTTTCAAATAGTCATCAACCGATATTGCTGCAGCCAATTTGCGTTAAGAATTTGACCAATATAAAACCAGATAGGCCCTAGAAAGAAATCCAGATCTAGCTTGTGCATTATGATAATAATGACATTCTAGATGTCATCAGACTAGATTAGATTAGATTAGATGTGAAAACAACCAAAAAATTAACGCATATATGTAGCCACCTAGAACGTCCTCATGCCCAGTACATTTCCTGATTCGTGACATTTTGTTTTATTCGTTCCACTTTCGTTCATGCCATTTTATACGTGTCGTTTTGATTCGTGTAGTTTTGATTCGTGCCGTTCGTGTGATGATGGGCATAAGAGGATGCTTGTCTTGGAGGTACTGCGACTGAGCTGTAGAATGATATACCCACCTTCGGATGATAATATCACATGTAGATCGATTAAACTCTGGAGCGCGACACATCAATTGGCGCTATATATATGTGTGTGTGCATATATCTATACACTTCTATAAAGTGCCATATATATATATATATATATATATATATATATATATATGACGCGAATCACAATGACACGAATCAAACTGACACAAATAAAAATAAATGACTCGAATCACAATAGCACAAATGAAAATGAGACAATTCAATATATATATATATAAAATTATGTATATAGTGAAATATAACGATGCAATTAATAATAACCGGAACTAGTTCCATGCACTTCGAATGGCCTGGGGTTTTCTTTGTTACGTGGAACCAGTAGGCTGTGGTGGTCTAAACGAACTCCCTAAGATGCGTGCACATGTCAAGGGTATGTCCATTCTTCAAGAGCCCGTAAGGCGTGGTCGTACTGAGTGACCTGAAGTGGGTGGTCGTGTGCGGTGGGGGGGGGGCCTGCGTCACTGATGATGACTGATCCCAAGCCTCTGTTGCAAATCGATCGAAACGTCTTCAACCTCAAAACTCGATCTGTATCTACAAGATTATGCATATCGCAGCACAGGCAGGCAGACAGCGCAGATTTCTGCTGTCCAATACAAAGTCTTTAATCTCTTTCATTTCCGTCTCAGTTTTCGTTCCTTTCCATCTCCAATCTCCAGCTCCTTTTCCATTTTCATCCATTTTATCTCTCCAATAACACTATCGTTCTTCCTTTCTTCTATTCTCTGTTTTCTAATCTCATTCATAATCTCTCTCTCTAGTTCCGTCTCTTTTTGCCTTCTCTTCCATTCTCCCCATCTACTCTTTTAGATTCAGCAGACTCGTGTATGTATGTGTGTATATGCATGTATGTTGTTGCAGGCTGCCTAAGGATAAGTAAAAAGATGTGAACTTTATGTTAAAATTTGTTTATTTCGTAAGCAATTTACAAGCGACATATAACACACATATCGTAACGAGACGTCAACCTCATGCAGATGGCACAACACTAGCAAGCAGCCTCACGAAAAAACACACAACGCCCACCAACAGACGGTGACGAAAAACGGCTCAAACAGAACCAAAGAAGCCATCCACGCAGGGAGACTAAACACAACTATTTGAGAGACTGGCAACAAGACTACCACGAAGGACGAAACCAAATTCAGTCTGAATCAAATTTAAACACAACACCTTTTTTATACAGACGGCTTTCCCGCGAAAATGTACAGAAAGCGTATAACGTGCAAGTCAATCGAGTCGGTCCTATCCTATACACCGTATGTAGGCCTATGTATGTATGTATGCATGTATGTATGTATGTACAGTATGCATGTATGTACGTATATATGTATGTATGTATTCACGTACGTACAGTATGTGTGTATGTCTGTATGTATGTATGCATGTACAGTATGTTTGTATGTATGGCTGGATGTATGTATGTATGCATGTATGGAGGTATGTATGTATGTACAGTATCCATATATGCATGTATGTATGTATGTACAATGTATGTATGTAGGGATATATGTATGTATGTATGTGTACGTATGTATGGATGGATGTGTGTATCTATGTATGTGTGTATGTATGTACAGTATGCATGTATGCATGTATGTATGTATGTGCAATGTATGTATGTAGAGATATATGTATGTATGTATGTGTGTATGTATGTATGGATGGATGTATGTATTTATGTATACATGACGACCCTTATTATGCCGCCTCTAAGGTATCTCGAAAAGCAAGTGTGGTTAGAACAGTCTAGGACGAGAGCGAGTGTAGAGAGAGCAAGGTGAAGTATGAGGAAGAAAGGCAGACCTCTCTCAGACTGGCTCCTACGCGGCCTACCTATGATACAGTTGCCTCATTCAATACGTTCCTATCTTGAGGTCAAGTTATGCCTGAGACTTACAATCACACTGTTGCATACTTGTTCTTTGTTAGTTTAGAACTTCTTTACACGAGAACGTGTTTTCCCCATCCACTTTACTGCTTTATTCAAATCAGTCCACTGCTTCCCAACCGCATATTGCACCATATTAACAAAGATTATTATTATATATCTTCTGTTCTCCAGCTTTCCCTATCCGCTCCCCTTAAATTACAATTACCTTACTTACTGGTTAACTTACTCTTGCTGCATTACCATATTTGTCTTACTTGGATATTTCTTACCTTTACTAAAGGTAAGTTTCGATTTCTTGTCCTGCACCTAATGATCTCTCACCTGATTTTTCACTCGTATTTCAGACCGACGCAAGTTGTAATACCTGTACGCTATGTCATCTACCTGATCAATTCCATTTTAGTAGGTCTACTTCTTGCGAGCCAAGCATGTATAATACAATGCCTACTGGTCCAATCATTATGTGGCAACGATGAACATATTTCTTATGTCGGGAAAACGTGGATACGCAATTGATTGGAATTTGAACCGTGTACATAGGAGGATTCTTGTCGTTAGCTCATTCAATATTTCGTTCCATTATGCACGCCACTGCCTGGATTGACGTGACAGAAGATTGAAACTGCGAAAAGGGGTTGGGCAGCAGAGGACAACAGAAACCGATACATGGAAAACAAAGCACTTACAACGAACAATAGGGCTTAGATACTAGTAAGAAAAGCATGAGAAGACACACAGAGAACACGAAGAATTGAAAAACCCCTCCTAAGAACAAGAAATAACACGCGATAAGACAGAACAAACAAAATACCTATACAGGAATTTCAACAGAATAGAAAAGAGTGAGCTGTAAAAATTCCTGGTAGGTTTAAAAGAGAGTTACGCATAAAAAATTGCATGTAAGCTGCAAGTGAACTGCCACACAATGAAAAATAATTGTTAATAAGTGGTACCAAATTAGCGGACCTATTATTCCTTCTTAGTCTGCCCTTTGTACCCCATAACTTGTTTACTTCATATTAAACTTGTATCTTTGCCAATTTTTGGAATCAATAAACGAAGACGAATAAACAAAATGAATGAATGTAACGAAATGGAAAGGAATGTAACAAAAGGAATGTAACAAAAGGAATGTAACAAAAGGAATGTAACAAAAGGAATGTAACAAAAGGAATGTAACAAAAGGAATGTAACAAAACAGTAGTAGTATGAAAGACTTTTCGGAGTTTCAGATTGCGGTGGGCGAGAAAACTCCATTAAAGTGCATGCATTTGAAACGGACAAATTTATAAGAATCTCCCTTTTCAAAAAATTGGCTAAATATTTGGTATATGTGAAAGGAATAGAATATTATACGTAAGAATTGGAAACAGCAGCAGAACTGTGACAGTAAAGATTGAAAAACATGTGCGTGGAATGTCTGTGCATGAATTTCTCATTCATTCTCACCGTCTCTCCTGTTTTTCTCAGATTTTATGTCCATTTTTTCCGGATATCATTCGATGACTATGCGCGACATACGACAGACAGACAGACAGAAAGACAGACAGACAGAAAGACAGACAGACAGAAAGACAGACAGACAAGCATACACACCCTTGTCTCTTTCAGTAACCGATCGAACGATAATTAATTCATTCCACGGTTTAGTGTTGTCGATCCATGTCATCTTAAGTATTCACCGAACTCGGGATCCAGGATTTGCGCCTTGGATGGTCTCCTTCTCTAGGCAATCTCCACTCTTTCGTCTCACCTGCCCGAAGCATGAAAGCTTCCTCTGCCTGATTAATCCGAGCAGGCTCCTCTCTACTCCCGCAGTCTCCAAAACCCACTCATTTGTCTTCTTTGCAGTCCATAATACTCTAAGAATCTAATGACCGTTGATTCTTCGTCTTGGTTTAAGGTCCAGCTCTCACATCCCTGCATTGCCACTGGCCGTGCAAGAGCTTTCACAAGTCGCACCTTGTTGCAAGCAGTATGCTGTGACTTTTCCATGCCTTCTTCAGTGCTGCGCCAACACCTTATCAACTGGCATACATACAGTCCAGAAGCTTTGCCTACGTTGGTCCCACTTGCTGGAATCGTATCCCTCGAGAATTGCGACTTCAGCTCCTTTCTCCCCCCCCCCTCAGTATTCCGCAGGCGCCTGAAGACTGTACAGTTTCAACAGTGATTTTACTTCTTCGGGTCGGAAGCACCTTTGTTGAGTTTATCCTCTAAGAGTAGCTTTATAAATCTCAAATTACAATTACATACATTTATACATATACGTACTGTGCATAGGCCTATATAAGACACAGACAGCATTTTGATCCAGACAAAACCCATCAGCATCACGGCAGGTGAATACATGCCATTTATCTGACGTTGCAAGGTCACGGGAGAAATAATTCCACGTGACTGATTCTCTCACTGCGATGACCATATCATAAATGCACGCTTATAAAAATATTCCAAGTTTATTGTGTACTTCTTTGAATCCTTGTTGTTGTTGTTGCTGCTGCTGCTGAGTCCAATATCGAAATGGAATCGTTCTATGCACGCCATCGGCGTGCTGACGACTTTCTGGAATTGGATCGAAGACTCTTATTGGCGTCATATGCACGAACACATTCCACCGTCCGATCAGACAGACAAAACAAACACAAAGACGGACAACCTTCCTTTTCTCCGCAGCCTCTCTTCCTGTCATTTCCTTGACACATGACGTCGTGTCTGATAAGAGGAACCATTATAATTAAGTGGCTCTGTAAGTAAGTAAGTAAGTAAGTAAGTGAGTGTATAAGTATTATATTATGTAATCTATGCATATATGTATTATAATTATATGCACGTATAGACCACAATCTTACTTAATTAATATATGTATATGTATTATAACATATGTAGACCTATATATATTATATGACCAGATTATCTGAATGTGGCATCCATCACCAACCATTGAGTAAATTTCGCCAACAGGTTGTTAAGAGTTTGCGTGCTTCTACAGGCGTGGCTATTTAACATCGCAATGTTCTACTTCTAACGTATGCAGTTCGTGACCAGCCAGTTGTAAGCGTCATCAACCGCCAGATGAAGAGCCAATTCTTATTTCCCTGAAATGTGTCTGCGGACAGACATCGACAATGTGCGCCATTGTCTGCACTGCGCCACAGCTGCACGAAGGATAAGATAAGGTAAGGTAAGTATAATAAGCAATGTAAGCAATCTTCTAAATGAGGATCAAACTTGGCTAACGATGGGTCCATTTCAGCAGAGGAACCTCCAGAGGACGAGTCATTGCCATGACTGGAAAGCAGTGAATCGCTTTCCCCGTTTCTTGCTAGGTCTTGTTGTCCTTAAACCCTGAGCATTTCGAGCACTGTGGATAAGACGGTTGGAATGAGCCTAAGTCCTGCTACCAGATCTAGTCAATAGGAGGTCCCTTAAGCTGCAAGACGACTTCGTCAAACCCCTAAAACCATCCGACGTTTACCGCAGATTAGATAAGGTAAGGTAAGTATACGTTGAACGAGAGTTCTGTGCACTTGCAGTTAGGCATCCAGCCACATCACTCAGCGTCACAACGGCACAGTTATAAAGTGGCACTGATGATAGATAGTGCTGACGCATATTACCGTTGATATTGCCATAGACGGTAACATAAATTGCCATTGATACTGCCAATGATAGCCACATGAAACTGTCACTAATGGTGAATCATGGTAACCAGAAACCGACCAGTTGAAACGTATACCCAGGCGAAATTAATGACTGATTGCACCAGAAGCTAACGTGGCCAGCACGCTCGAGAATATGCGACCTTCTTGTGATTCACAGCGTCCAATCCGTGTCTGTATTCTAGACAACAATGTCTGAATGTATAAAACCTACTTCGTGCATGGATGCTCTGCTCTCAGCTACTGTGGGCAATTTATGGCTACTACGGGCATTCTGACCAAATTAATGTCGTCTTCTACTAAAAGGCATCAATTTTTACGAGGCCCTATATATACAGATACATTTATACATTTACATACAAGCATATGCGTGTATACATATGTATATATTATTCGGTGAAGAATCCTATTCCAGCTTCTTCAATCAAAATGAATGTTTAGCCGAGATCCTGTCGAGACTGGTTTGGAGGGAGGGAGAGAGGGAGGAACTGAAGAAGTAGAATTCTCAGCAGGCGGCAGAGTGATGAATGAAACAGACTTCAAAGGTCCCTCGTTGTCGCTAATGATCGCCGTAGTTAAACCAATTATGCTATTAATCATAAAACTCCAGTTGACATACGGCGACGCTGTCTTCATCTCTATTCGAAGTCCGCTAAGTGTAAGCCATGCATACACAAGTATAAACAGTATTTGTACGCTATTCGTACAGTTCAACGTCCTTGTGAGGTTCCTAAAAGGCGCTTTATAAATAGCCAGATACATACATACATACATACATACATACATACATAACGTATACATAATATATACATACATACGTACATATATACATACATACACACACATATATACATACACACATACATACATAGATACATACATACATACATACATACATACGTACATACATACAAACAACTATACATACATATATACATGCATACATACATACCTATATACATACATAGGGTTGCATGCAAGCCCCATCTGTCCCTGCGATCATATCATACATACATACATACATAAACATACACACATACATACACACATACCCACATACATACGTACAAATATACATATACATACATATATACATATATGCACACATAGGGTTGCATGCAAGTCCCCTCTACCTGTGCTGGTGATCTTCAAATGCCATCATGTTAGGACTACTTGAAAGACCCAGATGGCGCTGCAACATCTCAACGTACAGCGAAACCGCGCTTGCAACACGCGACCATGTGATTGCCATATCAGTTTGGATTATGCAAAACTGGATCGAAAGCAGAGCAGAATATTACGATATTACGGGGTTGCGATACAGCAGAGGCTTGCAGTGAACATGGGGTAGTAAGCGAGAGAGATAGACAGAGATAAAGACTGAGAAAGACATAGAGACAGAGAAACAGAGACAGACAGACAGACAAAACTGGACTTAGAGAAAGCTGGAGACATAAAGAGAAGCAGAGAGAAACAACCACATGCAGGAGACGACAGATACAGAAATAGATAATCGAATGAGTCAGAGGCGGAGACAGACGGACAGGGAGAATCATTTAGAGATTCATGTCGTTAAAGATATTTCGACTGAAGCGGTCAGAAGACAAAGGCATCCGATGACCTATTAACCTTTGTTGACAGACGGACGACCAGACGACCCGGGAAACAGAGAGAGACAGAGAGAGAGAGAAATAGAAATAAAGAGACAGAGAGAGAAACAGAAACAGAGGCAGACAGACAGACAGAGGCAGAATGTTGATGACAAACAGAACTAATGGACCACGGCAAAGAGAAGCAGAGATAAAGATACAGACACATAAATTGACAGACAGAGACAGAGACGGAGACAGAAAACGACACGTAAAGCAAGGCGTCGACAGAGACAGTATTACAGTGAGTCAGAGAAAATTAGATGACCACAATCAAACAAACGAAGACATAGTTAGAGACAGAGAGACAGGCGAAATGAGAGACAGAGAGATCGATACAGATCAGACAAAGACACAGCCAGAGAGATGAAGACAAAGAGACAGGCAGAGAAATAGACTCATGGGCAGACACAAACGAGCATTCACACCCGTAGAGACACTGAAGAAAAGTCTGATTGAAAGAGACTTATGAGTCAGCGAGGAATCGATATCAATTCGCGCCACTGGAGTCAAGCTTCTGGTGCCGTAGCCACTATTATCGTCCAGGACCCTGAGAGGGCTTTCGAGAGACGATTTTATTTGAGAGACTGAGTCAGCCGAGATAACCGGCCAAATAAATCCGGCTATTTACCATTCAAAAGTAAATGTGTGGTCGCACTTTGGACGCGATAAAGATGACACCAAGAAGGGCAGAATAACACTGCGTGTGACTTCTGCATCAGCTTTATAGTATGCTAGTGTTTGTAGCATAAAGACTATGCCAAATAGTATGCTAGTGTTTTTAACACCCAGACTTTGCCTCATGGTATGCTTTATGGTGTGTCTTTAGCTCAGACTTCTAGATGCTAGTCTTGATGTTATTCTCGATCAAAAGAACTGCGCGTTCTTCTGTAAAATCATAACCAACCTCTGACAGGTTCTTAAAGGCGCTAAATAAATATTCAGATACACGTTCATACATAGGTTCGTACATTAAGAACATCGACTAATGCCTTGGCATTATGATAACGGTGCTATAGAAGTCATTAGATTAGATTGCTCCGTGTGAATATGCATACTCCTTTGTGACTCCTCTCTACCCCTCAGTCGCTGCCCTTGTATCTGTTTAGCTATCTCTGCCAGTCTCTCTGAGGCCCATTGTATCTGCACTTTCCAGTAGTAGATTTCACTAATTTATAAATGCCGGTACACCAAAATGCCAATGTATTTTATCACCCAGACTATTCCACAAGCCTTCAATTATTGCACTGAAGAATTTGAAGCTGAATTTGGAACTAAAGAAAAGTTAAAATTATACATATTGTCACAAAAACTCTATTGTCTGATCCTGTTATTGACAAGGAACGAGTTTGTAGTTTAAATTAGAACGAGCTATACACTTACGCATAGGTCGAAATGGCCAAATTAATTCATTCAGTGCCCAAAAGGTCCATAAATTAAATAAGTTTTATTCAAGGGCACTCAAGAAAACAGATCTGAAATGGAATTCTATAACTAGCAGACTTACCGACAGTTGGATTGTCTTTTGGGAACAATCACGTACAGTTCCGCCACTGGAAACTCAAGACATTTTCAAACCTTAATTATTATTTCGCATCTCTTTGAATCTGTAGATGGCTATAAATATTACCGCCTGTATGACGTTCTTAAAGAACGTCATACAGGCGGTAATATTACAGACTGACATACATACATACATACATACATACGCACATACATAGGCCTACATGTATATAGACATAAATACATAAATACATACATACATACATACATACATACATACATGCACCCATACATACATACATACATACATACATACATCCATACATGCATCCATTCATACATACATGCATACATACATACATACATTCATGCATGCATACATACATACACACATAGGTTACGGTTTTTGTCTTCGTTTGTAAAACGTTTTTACATTTTAATTAGCTGTTACTAATGTCACTTAGGCTATATTTAGAGTTTTCTCGTCATTTTTCTCCTTCACAACAAGCTGCAAGACTGGAGACTTAGACAGATAGATTGAGAAAGGAACTTTTCTCCAGAGTAATACATTGCCAAATTGCCAATTACTCCAAGTATTACTGTTTCGATTGACTGCATGCGCCTAATGTGTGACCGGTTGCGGCACATGCATCCTTTAGTCACAGCGTTTATTGATGCTAATTTCATTGTGGAGATGGCGCTATAAAAATGCGAAATGTACTTAAGGTAGAGGAAAATCCGTTCTTAAAACTTAATTTATCAATAGACCCGGTAGATTGACAAATCACGCAGAGGTACAGAATGAGACAAATTTGGTGCTAGAGAGGAATGAGGAGAGTTCGTCGTTATATGACATGAGAACAGACAGACAGACAGACAGACGGACAGACGGACAGACACACACACAGACAGACTGACATACAGACTGACAGACTGACAAACTGACAGACAGACGGACGGACGGACGGACAGACACACACACAAACAGACTGAGAGACTGACTGACAGACAGACAGACAGACAGACTGACAGACAGACAGACTGACAGACTGACAGACAGACGGACGGACGGACTGACCGACACACACACAGACACACACACATAGACAAACACACACAGACGCACATGCAGACAGCCACGCATTTAAAGACATACAGAGAAAGACAACGACAGAAAATAGAAGAACCAAAGAACGAATGAAAGAAGATAGAATGAGAAAGGAACAGACAGAGCCGGAGTAAGATTCAGGCATAAAGAGAGAAACGTATACATCTCGAGAGACGAAGACACAACAAACAAAGATTTTAAGATGCCTTTGTTTCGTGCTGATACAAGAATATAACTCAAGAGTTATTACACAATAAAACCTTGTATCCCCCGCGTATATTCATGCATTTGGATAATTATATAGCGCCTGTAAGATCATCTTATATGTGGCCTCAGGGAAGGATCCAAAAGTGCACAGAGGTAGGGGCTAAGTACCGGTTATGGGGTCATTACAAAGCCCCTTAAAGCTGAAACTCAAGGAACAAATTTTAAAGCGTTTAGTAGATTTAAAAAAAACAATAAGCTAAAGATGTTCCGAATCAGCGTTTGACTTGTGGAATTTGGCTGGCGTCGAAATTAAAGATGTGAGTAAACAATAAGTTCGAAGGCGTGAAGCTTCTGCGGATGAAGGGATGCGAAGCGCCAAAGTTTACCAACGAAGGATTCTCGGGAAGTGGGGTTTCTGAGCGTGGTTCGGCCTTCTGGACGCCAACAATTTTAGAGCATATCTTGAAAACTATATCCATCGAGCATATATGACTTATCGGATGTAGGTCTAATGTACGAAGTTATGAGCTGCAAAGCTCTCTAGCTGAGTCTTGGATATTATAATAGAACAATTAGGTATATGCCAGTACGCCATGTTTTGCAGTTCTAGAGTTCAGATCTCGACGAACAACTCATCTTTTCCTCGACTCATGTCATCCGTATACGTGTTTCTGTGTCTTCTCGGATTTCCTCTCTTGGCTTTCGACCGGAATCACCCTGGAATTTTCCATACACACCAGTTCTGCTTAGCAGCTACCATCGACTGATGTCTTATGCAATATTACAATAGCGCTGCAGAAATCCTTGGATTATTTATGGATAAAATTGAGCGGCATACGCGTTTTCTCAGTCGGCCACTGAAGCCTTCAGCCAAATGTGTCAATTAGCTCATTGATGTGTGGTAGCTGCAGGCGACTGCAAGGTATAAAATGAAGCTTAACGCGTCTACACCGAACAACCCGACAGTGGACGTCATGTGGGCGACACCTGCGTGTGCGTTTCCATAGATACGGCACCCAATTAATTTGGCGTAATCTTGCCTTTATGATGTCATCAGTTACTTCCTCTTTCACAGGCGGTGGCCGTCAGTCTGAGCCGGGCTTTGCAACCTGTTACAGACACCAATAAATGACATGGCGATTGCGCGGTTACAGGTGTGTCGCTGGCTGATCAACACCGATACAGCCAGCGCTTGAGAGCGCCTCACTAAAGCAGATACTCAAAGCAGTCACCTGCAGTTGCCTCAATAACAGAACTGACTTAAACCCCAGTAACTATAGAAATACATCAACCAGAGCCACAAAAATATCACGCAGCGCTTTATCCAGGCTCAAAACAAATTAAGAAGGAAATCGATGAATCGTGTGGATCAAATTCCTCTCCACTTCCTCAAAAACATGTATTTAAAATCAGACCAGGCCTCTGTGGAAATGAATGAACATAATACCCATGACATTATATTACAGGTAAGCACGAACGGCTCCAAAGTCTACACATTCTACTTTATCGACGAATTCATTAACGACGACAATTTATTGTCATTCAAATCTATCAATAAATTTTATGGTAAAAATATACTACCTTTCGTGTCAACAGGGTTCACAGGTGCAGTGTTTCAAATTAATGCTACGCATATGAAAGCATTAATTAATATAAAAAACAGTCGCTAAATGAAAAGGCTTATAACGCGTCTGAATTTAACGTTACTACGTTACAGGCGTAACGATTACGATTAAAAATAAATACGTTGTAACTTGTAAGCTACAAATAAAGGTGCAATTTATTGATGGAAACATTGGGGAACAGCAAGAACCAAATGTTTGGGGAATCTCAGTTGGGGATAGCTTGAACCAATGAGTTGGTATGGGGAATCTCAATGGGAATAGTTTGAACCAATGAGTTGGTATGGGGAATCTCAATGGGAATAGTTTGAACCAATGACTTGGTATGGGGAATCTCAATGGGAATAGTTTGAACCAATGAGTTGGTATGGGGAATCTCAATGGGAATAGTTTGAACCAACGAGTTGGTATGGGGAATCTCAATGGGGATAGCTTGAACCAATGAGTTGGTATGGGGAATCTCAATGGGGATAGCTTGAACCAATGAGTTGGTATGGGGAATCTCAATGGGGATAGCTTGAACCAATGAGTTGGTATGGGGAATCTCAATGGGGATAGCTTGAACCAATGAGTTGGCTGCCCCTTTCCTCTGTAGGTCTACATCGCATCCTAACATGAAAACGACTGGTGCACATACTAGATGGTGATTTGTCTGCAGTCTGGATGGCACTTCATCTTTTTGGACAATGCATAGAATGCATCAGCGTTTATAAATGACTCATTTTTTACTGCTACAGATTGATCTCACACATTCGTGTATGAGAAGGGTTACTTATAGGAACGGGATATGCAACTAGTTGCAAATTCTAAAGCCGCTTCTTCCCGTTTAAGCAATTCACTGCCGATATAAACCCAAATGTATCTGAGCGCATTCTTCGTATTTCATTTACACTCCATACCCCAGTCATGTTTATTGGGTCCAGAGCGGACCCGTATTGTAATAGTAATCTCAAGATTTCTACAGCACCCAACGAAAGCTAAGTCGCGGGAACAAGCTTATTCACAGGCGCTCAGTCAAAACAAAATCGATAGGCAAAAGGGTTCGATTCCAGGTCAAGATCCAGGAGTCAGGTAGTCAGATAGTGCCATTCGTGGCAACTGATTTTCGTCTATGGCTCTGAGGTGGGCTCAACAAAAATGGCTTCATGGATGCGACCTCTCCCTCTTTTTTCTTTTTCCATTTATACGTCTGTTCGTCGGTCTCTCCATCTGTTCGTCCGTTCTTCCGTCTTCCGGCTTATCTTCACGGCCGTCCGAAAGAGCACACCTGTAAGTTCAACACATAACGTACCTGCTTCTCATCTCGCAATTCTCTCGTTATCCTCTCGTTTTCCTTTCATCATATCAGAGACAGCGTGCGTCCGTGTCTGTGAATTCTGAAAGCTGCTTCTAGTTACTGGACATCATTAGCTATAATGTCGGTGGCTTTCGCTAGATTGCGCCACAATTCTGCGCTTTCAAAGGCACGGAAATAATTAAATGCGATATTTATATGGAGTGCGCGATAATCTAGTGGTAAGAAAGCTGGACTTTTAACCCAGACGGTGGAAGTTCAAATCCCACCAGGGCAGAATAAGGTCTTGCGATTTCTACTCTACTATCGCCCCCTGGCGAACTCAACTAAAAATGAGGAGGACACTGACCGTACACTGTCGGTGTGAATATCAGACAACGAAGAAGAGGACTGGCCACCCGTCTTCGTATGCCGAGGCTAAGAAATACTGCTCCTCGAGGTTAGCTTAAGGGATCGCTCTTCTTACTCGTTTTAGTAAAATACAGCATAGCTGAAGAGTAATGCAGATTAAAATAGCATAGCTGAAGAGCAAGGCAGATTAATATAGCATAGCTGAAGAGCAATGCTGATTTAAATAGCATAGCTGAAGAGCAAGGCAGATTAATATAGCATAGCTGAAGAGCAAT
Source organism: Norana najaformis (assembly GCA_964023275.1). Lineage (NCBI taxonomy): Eukaryota > Metazoa > Annelida > Clitellata > Crassiclitellata > Hormogastridae > Norana > Norana najaformis. The sequence continues at coordinate 24,032,046 of OZ029919.1, forward strand.
GCAGAATAATATAGCATAGCTGAAGAGCAATGCTGATTTAAATAGCATAGCTGAAGAGCAATGCTGATTTAAATAGCATAGCTGAAGAGCAATGCAGAATATAGCATAGCTGAAGAACAATGCAGATTAATCAATCGACGCAGCTGAGTGCAACAAGAACGAAGACCGATCTTTGCATCAGGTCATTCGACTGAAATCGCGTAGGAAAAATTTAGGCAACTTTAAACACATCAACTAATTTTCAGAAATTAAAATCTGTAAGATTTAACGGATCGAAATCAATTCTTAACTAGGATAAGCTTATCGTTATTTCGAAATATGTCGCAGCTGAATTGTCGCGAGGGCACTTAAGCCTAGATGCCTTACAGCTGTAAGTTATGCCCATTGCTTTGTTGAAGTCTATGAAACACGGACACGTGACTTCTTAGGTTTTCATTAAGTCTACTCCCTAAGCGCTTTAAAACAATTTTATGCGATCGTCATTCTGTGTTGTCCGGTCGAGAGCGCCTCTAATGAGTTTCTCTTGAACAGACGCTATATAAATCTTTTTTGTTATTACAATTACACTTATAAACTAACACAGACAAATGAAGAGATATGAGGAGTATGACTCACAGATACAATCGAAGACTGCTCTACCCTAATCCAATCCTAGAACTTTTAGTGCGAGGCTATAACAGCGCACAAGGAATCGACTATCGTGGCTAAGCTGAAATCTGACCTCAGTTCGGTAAAAATCCTGGGAACAGCCAACTGGTGTAAGAAGAGATCGGCCTGACAGGGAATTAGCTCAAGTCAAACACGGCTTAGAGATCCCTGAGAGGCGCTATATAAATATTCAGATATAAACATGCTGTTGTATACGAGCCATTCAACAGCAGTGAAGGTGACGAAGGCGATCGATTGCATTTGAGAAGAACAATCACAAACACAGCAGTCACGCACTCACTCACTCACTCACTTACTCACTCACTCACTCACTCAATCAATCAATCAATCAATCAATCAATCAATCAATCACTCAATCACTCAACCACTCAATCACTCAATCACTCAACCACTCAATCACTCAATCACTCAATCACTCAATCACTCAATCACTCAATCACTCAATACTCAATGTGAATCTGAATCTTGGTTAGTCGGCCTCTAGATGGTACAGTAATGTTATTAGATATCCAAACGTTTGTAAAACCAGCGAGAGATAGAGTTTGGAGGAATGAAGGAAAAGAATCTACCAGTTTCGTCATGTCAGAAGAAAGGTAACATAGGCGACTGAGGATGTGCCACGCTGAAGGCTGTGTAGCCTACTGCTTAAGATGCGATGAATCATCTGGAGTCTATAGCTAGCCTCACTCACAATTATTTAGGCGATTGTTTCAACCCCAACATTTTCTACAGTTCAATAAATGACAGAAAACGAGAGGGAGACACCTTAGGGCAGGGTAGGGTAGATATTATGTCCAAAACCTCAGCCCTTGCCAGGCAATAAACCGAATAGGCCTACGGAAGGCTGATGGAGCAGGCATGGAATGGGGAGGGAGCTCTCTCGCGAGCATTTTCGAATTTTTCTGAACTGATCAGATACTGACGAAGACGAGTAATAAAGCCTTCCGTCCGACTGCGATCGGTTATAATATTTATATAGCGCAACATTTTTAGAAAGTATTTTTGACGTAATTATGGGTAACAGATCTCTGGGCACCTCACCCAATGCATCCGATGCCAGGGTAAATTAGATATCAATGGGAGACTGTGTTTGCCAGTGAGGGTTGTTTCCGCTCTTCCTCCCCCAAATCGCAGCATGAAGCTAAATTGCTGGGATGATGTGTATTGTTACCTGGCTATTCACGACTGATGATTAGGTAATTTCCTGAACAGTGAAAAGAGACTCCTGTCGGATTTGCAGCTTTTTCTCCGTTGTTGTTGCCGACCTTGTTGTCGTTGCCATATTAGAAGATAGGATAATTCTCCAGCCGTTGCGTCTGTCATCTGTGAGTTGCATCTGATAAGAAAACGTGCTCTATTGATTCTAATCTGGAAACCTCTATGGGGCCGTATTCATGATGCACTAGGCTTCAATTAGTGGACGCTTCTATTAAAAAGAGCATTCTGAAATCAGAATTCTTAGGCGAACAGAATCAGTCGAGATCTATGAGGCCCCGGAGATCGGAAAACAGGTTATTGTGCGTATGTATGCGAATTTACTTAGCGCCTTTCAATGGCCTACCAAAAGCTCTGCGATTATGGCTATCTAAAAGATCTAAATAAATATAGCTTAAGCTAGGAAGAAAATATCACTTGAGCTAAGTTAGGCTAAATAGTAGGAATGTTCGGGATGGACAGACCAGCGCACAAGTGCGCGGCCTGCTCCTGCTGATGAGCCCCTAAAGGCGCTGGATAATTGGCCAGATACATAGAACCACACACACATATACACATGCATGGAATGTAGGGACCAGAAGATCTCCACGGGCGAACGAGCGCAGCGATGTTTCATTGCAGCCACAAACCGAAATTCCGAAGAGCCATCCAACATTTCCACATAAACCGCCGAAAATCGCAAATTTCGAACAGTAGCGAGGTCGTAGTGAGCAAGGAGTTGCCGCCCCAACTGACTCGAATCCGATACTTTAGTTCTTAGTGATAAGTATATCGCTAATCCAGTAACCCACTTCAGTTCGTAAAGCCTTTTGCCCATTCAAACAACGACAAAGGATACAGAGTCCGTCCTGCTCCCCGTAGGATCTGGTTTCTTTTATTCTGTTTCGTTGAGACAATAAGGGTTCGGTGCCATTATGGCCGTCACATTGTCTTCTGCGTGCTGTACATCTCTTTTCGTGCCGTAAGTTGCATCGCCTTCTCTCATAGTTCACATCGCTGCTTGTTCCCCCGCTAACCTGCTTTCCACGTCAGGATTCGTAGTTTCCAATTAACCGGTTGCTACTGACGACGAATACTAACGACTTCCGGTCCTCTGATATCGCTCTCAATATTTATTTAACGCATTTACTAGTTAGCGAAGATGGGGACAAATGGGAAGAACTGACGGCAAAATCGAGTTGTATTAACGCAACGTCACAGATAAGATGGTTTACATTACCTTACAACAATGTCTGGAGACGCTGTCGCCAAAACGCCGATACGGTGTCCATATTTACATTAGTGTCCATATTTACTTACATCATCGTCGTTATCGTCATCGTCATCATGATCTTTGTCACGATGATGATGATGATAATAATAATAATAATTATAATAATTCTTATGGGCCTAATTATTAGTAGTATTGTTATTATTATAATTTATAATAATAATAATAATAATAATAATAATATGAATTATTATTATTATTATTATTATTATTATTATTATTATTATTATTATTATTATTATTATTATTATTATTATTATTATTATTATTATTATTATTATTATTATTATGAGTCTACAATGTCTTCACAGTGTCGGGCAATGTCAGGTCAGTTTGTAACGACATGACTCTACGCCTTGTCAAAAATATTATTATTATTATCATCATCATCATCATCATCATAATCATAATAATCATCAATATCATAATCATAGTCATCATCATCATTATTATTAGCATCACCACTACCAACATCATCAGTTAGGCCTACTTGGCAACATGCGCGCCATGAATCGACTGCATACCGTCGATGGGAAGATGAAATGATGAGAGAGAGAAGACTGGCCAGCCACCTACCATCATATGCCGAGTCCAAGAAAACGAATTCGCTAGCATTGGCTACAAAAGGCTGCCTTCTGAGTTGGTCTAACTGACTGGTCTTCTAATGCAAGTCGATATTGATTGTGGTACTCGGAACAGTGTCATCTGTCAACTCTAGATGGAAATCCGGTGGATGAGTTCTACGTGTGTGCGGGAGACTACCACTGCGGACTTGTCTAGTTATCTGATCACTGTTTGCTTATTGATGAACGTTGTTTCTTAAGCAACTCTCACGTCATTTAGACCAACGCAGAAAGAGCCTCTTGTGTAGTGCAGTGGCGCTCTACAAATTTCTGATTAGAATTACAATCATAAGAGGTGCTACAGTAGCTAGGTCTACATATAGCTTTCTGACTGCAGTCCACAGTGAATTGTAATTGTAATTGTAACATAATATTTGTACTGCGCCCTCTTAGGAACATCTCGGAAAGGTTCTATAAGAGGTTGTCATCATTCAGGTGGAGCAGACTGAGAATTTACAGTTTGGGCAAATGATGTTAAAATCAAAATCTGCAGTCATCTTATTGTTCTGCAAGAACCCTGCAGTAGTTCTACAAGAATAATAAGGATATTGTTGTATAAGAACTCGGCAGTGGTTCTACAAAAACTATAAGGGGGTTGTTCTATTAGAACTGTGAAGTGGCTCCAAACGAACCATACGGGGATTGTTCTCTGACATCTTAGCAGCGGTTGCGTTCCTTCCTCTGCGCGCACTCGGGCGATGGTTTACACGATTGATACAAGAGGCGCTATATAAACGTGCAATTACAATTACGATTACGAACGATCCGACTCATGTCATAATAACATTGATAACTAGACTATTTGCGTCTGTGAGCTCTTATGCCGTAATGGTGTCTCCTTTAACCATGCATCGCAAACAAGATGGCAGCAGGCTATAAGAGACGTTGATTGTAATTGGCTAGTCGTGCTGACGGCTTGGATACATGTCATGAACCGGATACTAAAGGCAGATACCGCGTCAATGGAAGTACTCCTAATTAGCTAAGCTCTTCCGTTTGATTGCGCTTCAATCGCCAGTCACACGCCTCCTCCCATCACGCGCACGAAATCACGATGCTTTTGCTCAGATCTCAAACTCCGGGCGTGTATAGGGTCTGCCATTGCACTAATTAGCGCTTAAATACAAGTCTTTGCTGTCTTCGTGGGATAATGCGGTAGGCCTACGGCATCGTATGCTATAGGACTAAACGCCATCTAGTCTTTACAAGAAATTGGATGGTTTTTAGAGGCATCATGAAAGGAACTTGTCTTTAAAAAACGCACACAGGTATCGGCTAATGCACCTCATTCATTCATTCATTCATTCACTCATTCATTCATTCAGAGCATTATATAGCAACCATTCGAGATATTGTTTGGTATCGGTATTGTTTGCATAGTAAAAAGCCTAAAGACCTACCTAAACGTACCATGATTTGCAGTTGATGTCGCAGTAGCATCAACATCATCAACAACAACATCATCATCATCATCATCATCATCAACAACAACAACATCATCACCATCATCATCAACTTCATCATCACCATCATCACCACCATCGACATCATCATCATCAACATCATCATCATCATTTTCTTCTTCTTTTTCATCATCATTTTTATCCTTCTCCTCCTCCTCCTCCTCTTCCACCTCCTCCTCAACTTCTTCTTCTGCTTCATGCTCCTCCTCCTTTTCCTACTCTTCAGCATCATCATTATAAGAGAAGTTGTCATCTTGGTGTCTTTGTCAACGGGTAACTTTTTTCGACGTTGGTATGCTGCTGCTGCTGCTGCTGCGGCTTATGATGATGATGAAGCTGATGAGCGTCTCTCATGAAGCCAGTTATGGAGGCTGCATGCTCAGATGCTGCTGAGGTTGCAGGTCTTCCTGCTTATTCACTCACTCTCCTGGCCTATTCGTCGTCTGCCATCATCTCTTCCTTCTGCTATCATCCATTTATTCTCCTTCCTCCTACTATTGCTTCTCCTCCTCCTCCTCCTCCTCCTCCTCCTCCTCCTCCTCCTCTTCCTCTCTGCTAACTTCTCCTCTGTTCCTTTCCACCTTTTTCTTAATTCCAACTGCCTTATCTTCCTTCTTTGCTTGTTCCTCTTCTTTACTTGTATCCTTTGCTTCCTACTTTTCCTCAATTCCTGTTTTTCCTTTCCTGCGTCTCTACTCTTCCTCACCCTTTAGCTTCTATTCTCCTCCCACTCCTCCTTCTACTCCATGTGCTTCTTCCTTCGTCATCCCCTCCTACTAATCCTCATTCTTCTACACCTCATATTCCTCTTTACTCTCCTTTTCCATCTCATCCTCCTTGTTCTGATCCTTCCTTCATCTTTTTCTTCTACATTCTCCTCCCGCATATATCGGCTGCCTACCTTCCTCCTACTTCTCTTCCTCCTACTATTGCTTCTCCTTCTCTTACTCCTTCATCTACTCCTCCTCTCCTTCTTCCTTCGTATTATAACCCTTTCCATACTCCTCCTCTTTTCACTTCTTCTCCTCCTCTTCCACTTCCTACTGCCATTCCTCCTCTTACTTCTACTCTTCTTTATCCTCATCCGCCCACCTTCATCCACCCTCTATTCGCATTCCTCCTCCTCCTCCTCATCCTATTACTCCTCCTCCTTTTACTCCTTTCTCTGTTCCTCCCCTCTTTCTTCCTCCGTATTATAATCCTTCCCACTCCTTCCTCTGCTCCGCCCCTCTTTCTTCCTTCACTCCTCCTCTTTTCACTTCTTCTCCTCCTCTTACTTCTACTCTTCTTGATCTTCATCCGCCCACCTTCATCCACCCTCTATTCGCATTCCTCCTCCCCTCCTATTACTCCTCCTCCTTTTTCTCCTTTCTCTGCTCCTCCTCCTTCTCCTGTTATCCTCCCTATGTCCTCCTTCTGCTGTTCCTCACCCTAGTAACGTCGACATCTGTGTCGGTGTTGACGGCAGAGAGAACAGCTTGGCAATGAATAAATACGCCTAGACAGGGGACAGATTTATCTCCGGCGACGTCCGTCCGTCCGTCCGTTCCAGCCTCAGCAGCCCGCTCCACTATCCCTCCAGCAGCCACGCCACCAACGAACACCACCGTACATGGACGATGCACGCACAGAGCCACCAGCATCAGCAACCGCATCAACAGCATCAGCTGCAGCAGCAGCAGAAGCATGCGACTTTACCTCGCCCATACGAAGCAACGGACCGCCTTGGTCGCTACCGGCGACCATCGATGCTCAAAGGCCCCTCAAAGCCGGCGAAATTGAAAGCATCATCCGTTGGTCTGTCGGTCGGTGGCAGGGTGTGTGAGACAGAGAGGGGTTCGTGATTTATTCGTCGTTGATGCGTTCTTCGTCGGTCGGCGTGTAGTGCGAGACACAGCCAATCAACGCAGCGATGCCCCGACGGATCGGTTAAGGTAAGTCGTGAATTTGATCGCGGAATTTATCTGTCAAGTAGATCAATATACCGCAGCCACACTCCAACAGTTTCTTCACTTTTCTTCTCTTCCACAGCTTAGCTTCTTATACCAATTCTTTTGCATTTCCTTTCTTTCTCTCCCCTTTGTCATTCTTCCTTCTTTTATTCTTTTCTTCTATCCATTTATTCCTCCTGCGTTCATTCTTCCTTTCTTCCTTCATTCCTTTCTTCCTTTAATCCATCCTTCCTTCCTTCTTTAGTTTCGTTCTTCATCCAACCTTCCTTCATTCCTTTCTTCCTTCGTTCAGTCCTTATTTCCGGTCTATTCGGTACCGCGCTCGGTATGTAATCCAACCGCAGCGAGTTGGAGCACAGCAGGTGCAGACCGGTTTATATGTAATGATCTTTAGCTAGTTGTTTGCGCACATCTGTTTCAAATCACCGAACAGAATAATTTAGTTCCATTCCCGTGTTTTGCTCTCACTCCTGATATTCCCTTCCTTCCCCACTTGGTCCATTCCCTCAGCTTAGATTTCATTTCCTGCAGGGCACGTTTCCTTGTGTAAGTCAAGTTCATCGCGGACTTTATGAGCCGTCGTTTGATACACATCGTCTTGGTTTCTGTTCCCATCTTCGTCTGGTTGTTGCCGCAGTCTGTTGAGGGCAAACACCCCATAAATATCCATTTCATGTCTTACGTTGCTAAGAAATCACCGGATGAATTATTCAGACCCTCGTCGGAAACAGTGAACCTAGTTCATCTCGCGTCTGTATTTACTGCCAACAACCATCGCCTCAGCAGACGTAATGTCTGGTAGAAGTAGGCACTTCCGGGGCTAGAACTTCAGAGGCTCTAATTTTCGGTCATTAAACTAATTGCTTATCACATCGGTTTCAAGTTTGACGTCTCGTACGTTCGTGTCGTTAATAATTAACTGATTAGTTAATAAATTAATTAAATTTCAGAGACTAGGTAAGAAAACCAAAGACAATTGTTAGTCCATGTCACAAAATAAGAGCGTCATATAAGTGCTTTTGAAGTATCCTAAACAAACCGGCCGGCTGCTTCAAAGAGGCTTCAGTGGAATTCGGACCCACGATCTCCCGCTGACTAGGCATGCGCTTTAACCAACTAAGCCATGGAGCCACACGCTTTATAGATCGTGCATTTAATCTCCTTTTGGTCTTTTCATTAAACATCGTGTGGTGTTTATTCTGGATTGCTGAAATTTGCGTCACACAAATTGCGTCTACATCATGACCTTGGCTAATCAGTTGAGCGACTGTCTAGTAATCATAAGTCCACAGGTTCGATCCTTCACTGCAACGTAGCAAGGCTACATAATAATACCAGACTTTTGAATCTCGGGCTAGCACGGTATGTACACGTGGACCTTAAACGGTGTGGTGCCCATTCAAACGGGCAGCGATGGTGAAGGATCTCTCCCGATGAATTCACTGAAAAATAAGCAGAGTGGAGGCCCTATGGTCGCTATAGAAAAACCTGTACAGTTACATCTATAATCGACCGAAGCCTATTTTTTACTTATAAAGAAATCGCAACAAAAATCTCTGAAACTAAATACATATAAAAAGAAAAAGCAACAGCGATGACAAGTAGCAACGGCTCATCTTCGCGCATGCGTTCTAACATATCGAAGGTCCCTGCATATACAGTGGTGTGCAAAAGTCTGGAACCACCTACGAATTTTGACATTTTTTTCAACTTTATGACCTTTTACTGTAATTTTTTCATTACCCCACTATTTTTTTGTGTTTTTCGTTATAAGGGATATATTTGGCTATTATAATCATCTTTTTAATACCAATTATTTCTGTTTTTGACAGAAGTATAAGTTCTGAAACATACTTAGTACAACTTTTGTAAATTTCACAAATCCTGCGTGAAACTGGATCAAGATGTTCCAATCAGCGCGCGTTATTTCTGACCAATCAGGAGGCAGTTTTCACCAGCCAATAACAGTCTAGGGTGTCTAGGTAAGACAGCAGCTATAAAATAGGCGCGCTCTTTTGGATTTCTTACACTTTCTGCATCGACCATGACGAAGAAGCGGGGCTTGGTGTTGGAGGATCGTGTTCGTGTGACAGTGTTGAGGGAGGAAGGCTTTTCATGCCGCCAGATTGCCAGCAAAGTCGGCTGCAGTCACAGCGCCGTTGTAAAAATCCTGCAGAAGAAGAACACGACGGGTTCGGTGGTAGACAAGCCTCGGTCCGGGCGTCCACGTGTATCAACATCACGCCAGGACCGTGCTCTTCGACGCTTGTCATTGACCAACCGCAAGTTGACTTCGCCTCAGCTACTGCGTGAGTGGTCAGACACGTCTCACGTCAGTGCAAGTTCATCAACTGTTCGTCGTCGGTGCCTGAAAGTATTTGGGCTGCGGGGCTGCAAGGCACGCAACAAGCCACTGATGAGTGACGTACAAAGGAAGAAACGGATCGAGTGGGCGCAGAAACACTCAAGCTTGACAAGTGACAAGTGGGAGAAGGTGCTTTTCAGCGATGAAAGTACCTTCTGCTTTTTTGGCAATCAGGCCCACACCTACGTGAGGAGATTTCCTGGAGAGCAGTTCAAGCCTGAGTGCCTCAATGTCACTGTAAAGCATCCTCTGAAGATCATGGTCTGGGGCTACATGGCTGCCAGTGGCGTGGGACGCTTGCACATCATCGATGGAATGGTGAAAGGGGCGAAGTACATCACAATACTGCAAAAGTGCATGTTGCCATCAGCGGAGCAGCTCTTTCCAGGCCGGTTCCTGTTCCAAGATGACAACGCACCTTGCCACCGAGCCAAACTGGTGATGAACTGGAAGCGTCAGCACAAGATTCAGTCACTTGACTGGCCTGCGCAATCTCCAGACCTCAATCCCATCGAGAATCTGTGGCACAAGGTGGCATTGGAAATTTCAAAGAAGCGCCCAACTTCAAAGCGTGAGCTAATTGAATCGATCATTACTGCCTGGAATCGCGTTGTCACGCATGATCACCTCGTCAAACTTGTGCACTCGATGCCGAAACGGTGCAGACAGGTGATCAAGAATAAAGGGTGGCCCACCAAATACTAATTCACCACGGTCACACAAAACGGCCTTTTTCAAGGCCACCTAAATGATTACGAAGGAATACAGACCACACGTGACCTGTTTTAAAGCATACATGTACGTACTAATTATTTTACACTATTGCCTAGGGATGTACGTACACGTGTACAAATTAGGAGATTTACACGCTAAGCGATTAGCATGGTAACTTCAACAAAAAAATTAGAAGATTAAGGCCAAACTAGGTCAAAAAGTTGATTATAATAGCCAAATATATCCCTTATAACGAAAAACACAAAGAAATTTAGTGGGGTAATGAAAAAATTACAGTAAAAGGTCATAAAGTTGAAAAAATGTCAAAATTCGTAGGTGGTTCCAGACTTTTGCACACCACTGTACCTGATTGGATCACAGTGTCGCAAAGGGCTGCAGAGGCCACTTGACCTTTGACCTTGTCCCCGTCTTCTGCGTCTTATTAGCCGACGCCGTGGCCTTCGTCGGATGAGAAGGCTTCAGCTGACGTCTGGAGTCATAGGCGCTAACCAAATGGCGATGGCGGTCAGGGACTTAGCAACGAAAGGTGTTGATTATCCGATCGTCAAGGCATGACATGCAATGAGGTCTTAAAACCGGCCAGACTAACTTACGATGCTGATATTGCTGATGATGATAATGGTAACAGTAGTAGTAGTAGTAATAGTCGTGGTGGTAGTAGTGGTAGTAGTAGTAGTAGTAGTAGCAGCACTGGTAGTAGTGGTAGTAGTAGTGGTAATAGACCTAGTACTATTAACACACAAACCTTTGTCCCTATCTCGCACTTCAGTTCTCTGAGCTGTGTGTAGTACCAAGCACATGTGGAGTCGTTATCAACGGTATCGATCTCTTCTAATCTTACTGAGCAACCAGATCCGGACTCAATTATTCTCTTTGTCTCATTTAATCTCTCTTTCAACTGGTCGACCTTTGGGTGGAGACTCTCTTATTCTTACCTTGAAACACGCCATAACGTCTGAATATAGATTTCGGGACTTGCCCCGAGTACGGGCTTTAACCTGTATACGCTCTGGTCACCAGTACACGAATGTACCATATATATCCGGACCAAACGATGTCAAGTTGACTCGTGTACGCGCTTCGGCGTTCTGCGACTAAAGCCACGCATTGTGCGGTAGTCTATAGTCAATTGACTGCTCTATTTGTATTCTATAGTGTGGTTCGGACGACACATTGTTTTCCGTGCTAATATAATTACTATCCAATGCTTATCGTGGGTGACATCTTGTATGGAAACCCAAAACACCAGCCCCGATTAATTAACATAAGGGCGCCCTAAACTTAGGCTCATACTGGCCTAAAACGATTGCCGGTGTCCCTTTGATCAAATATTGGACAGCGAAGGAAGGGATATTGAAATGAAATACGAACTTCATTATTTTAATCGAATTAATAAAATAAATCGTTATAAGTTAGAATTTAATCAAGACGAACTGAACAACTTAAATGTGAAACCATCATTTAATTCCTGCATTATTTAAATAAGAATGGCATTATTCGTTAGACCTGCACTTTAGACTTAGTGCCAGAACTTGACGAGATTTAGCCAATCCAGATGTTTTATTTCTCTGGAGCCTTTTCATAAGTCGCGAGGGAGGGGTAATGTGTCCCTCGGCAAACAATACAATAATAACAGCAACAATGGTCAACGTTGTAAATAATTTTTTAATGCGTGGGTGAAACAATAATAACAAGCAATCATTATAAGGATGACGACACTGATGACGACGACGATAATGATGATGATAACAACGATGCCGACGCCGGCGATGATCGTAAATGTTAATGTCATCATGTCAGCTGTAACTTGGCTGTTTTCGTTGTTATTTGTCAATATCATCATCATTGATTATCGTCACCAGGAAAACTATAAAGTTAGAGTTCTCGTAGCAATGTTTGGCGCATTAACATCGTGCATTGCTCGTAATGATCAGGTGTGCATTATTGATGTTACGTTGATGCTTACTTTGTCGCATTCTCTTCTGCAATCCAACCACTCTTTTTCTGTAACTTTGGCTATTTGTCTGTCTGTCTGTCCTTCCGTCCCTCTGCATACCGTTTGTCTGTCTGTCTGCCTGCCTGTCTGTTTGTCTGTCCGTCTGCGTTTCTCTAAATCTCACACGTATAAACACAGATTGGTAAATATCCATCTAATTTTTCCTGTCTGGCGGTCATGCAACACATTCCGTGTGGCCATAACCGTTAGTTCCACAAATTGTCTCGTAAAAGGCTGCTATCGTACAGTACAGCTACATTTTCTTGATGCGCCGAAGCCTCTGCTTTAATCAGACGTTGTTTTAAAACGTTATTAAAATGATTGACTGATTGGAAATGATTGAAAATTTTACTGACATTAGAACACCAACATACAAGAAAGTATAACGTCAAATACAAATAAACCATAACATATGCACATTGCTGGTGCAGGTCAATGGGTCAACCGAAACGGGTCAGACAGACCCGCTTAAAACTCGGCTGGCCCATTTACAATGTTAACATATGGCGATTATACAAACATATGACAACTTTGACATATGACAACTGTGCAAAGATTAAATGGATATGACAGATTACAGATTAAACAGTAAAAATAACATTATTATAAATCATGTAATTATTTTCAACACAATCCAAAAAAAAAGACATTTATAATAATTATTTACACTTGAACAGACTAATCGAGTATTTCTTTAATCTAGTTTTAAACTGACTAATAGTCATTATAGAGTATATACCAATATTATATTGGTATATACAGAATTACAAACTTCTTAATAACCAGCATGTAGTATAATAATTTAGAAAATTATTGAATCTTTCATGTATATAGATAAGAGTTGATTGAACCTTCATTTATAACACAGTCAACTGTTATGTTCTGGTTATTTATAGGCGTAGGCCTAGACAATCAGTTATGTTTATTATAGTAGTAAATGAGAACCTTTTCAAAGACAATGTATTTCAAACATTGCAGTTATAATGGCAGACATAGGCAAGTATTTCATGTTCATTTATATATTGCTCAACCAAGATTATCCTGTTTCGATACTACAGTAAATATTATCAATTGTAATACAAGATACCAATGTGCCAAGCGTGGATATAAGGCACACGAACGATGGCAACATTTTAGCCCACAATGGCTGTGTTTTGTTACTAGCCGCAATGAATTCTTCTAACTGCATGAAAGTAGGCCTGCTCTTTTAAAAACCGTCTAGGTGATCGCTCTACAAGTGTGGAACTAGTTCAACACCTACTGTCGAGGTCTGGCTTATCGGTAATGTGTGTAAGCTTCTTTATGTACACACAAGTGGCAATAAATTGATAGAGAAAGAGGTCTGCATGAATTAAGTGTTTTGGCTACACTTATGTCACAATGATGTCGAAATAAATGTAGTGCGTGCTAGATCTACATTTAGACAAGTAGGGCTGCATATAAATTTATGTAGTAGTAATGTCTACATTTATGCAGCGTTACTTCTACATCTCTATTGTAGTAATGTCTACATTTAAGTGAAATGGCTTATACACTTATGTAGTGTTACTTCCACATATATGTAGCAATAATGTTTACACCCCATGTTTAGCTATTAATAATGTGTACATGGTATTACCTAATGACTTGTTAGGTATTACTACACATGCACAGTAATATTTCGCTAATAAACAAATCACTCATTGCAGAGTCGTAAATGATCTACTTTCTATCGCAACTGCAGTGTTATCAAGCTTCTCATAAGAAACAATCTATACAAACGAACTGTAGATAAAAACAGTTTCAATTAGGTAAGCAGTTGGTCATAAAATAAGAAATGCAGGTACCTTTATCTTCAGCTTAACCAGTCTAAAGAAACGAACTAATTGCAAACATTTTTAACAAGACGTCGACCGAGTGCGGACCAAAAGCAAGCCACAATCAAGTCAATTTTCAGAAACTACTCTATTACAAATATCAAAATAATCGAATTAATTACTGTCTGTAGGAGACAATGTCTGATGTTTACTGGAAATCGCTGAGTTCCCAAAGATCGCCAGACATTGAATTTTAAAATAGCATGAGACGTGCCTAGCAGCTTATGTACGAATGCATGAACTATACTGACCCTCACTGGAACTTTAAATGTAAATCAAAGTCACAAACTTCACAGCGTAAATTAAAGTAATTGATAGCTGTAAAGACAGCTGTATAAACTTAGTGCTGCAAGTAACTAGGCGTGGGGCAGAAAAAATAGAGAACATTATTCTTTATGCAGCTGTTTCTATATTGTAAAGCTCCAAAAAAGATGTTGATCGTGGTCTTGTATTGTCAGATCTGGACCACATCTGATTATTCTTCAAAAGAGGCGCTATATAAATATGCATTTACAAATTATAAGAATTAGCATCAAATAACATTTTGCTGCTGGTCTTGAGATACTGTCCATGATTTCTACAGCAAGCGCTCAGAATAAATTATTATTATTATAATCGTCTGAAATGTTAACAAGTACTCGAGAAAATTTAAAGTTGGAGTCCTAAGAATTCATCTTCAACTAAAGAGGTCACACAAAATAGTCTCCAACCTAAATGAATTTTAAAACGCCAGCTAATCCCCCGCAAGTGCGTAGCAACGAAGTAGACCTATAACGACTGATTAATTATATTACGACAGGCAGGTAATCGCGTTATTAATATTCGACATAAGCGTTTTATAGCAAATTTTTCTATGGGGGGGGGGGGGGGTGTATATCCAACATAATGGATCATCTGCAGCCTATTTTTGACTACAATTTTTGCCTATTTAAAAAAACAGGTCACGAATCTACAGTATATCGATGTTGCTTTAATGATCCACTCGAAGTGGTGCGTATTTTTACTACAACTGATGTTGTACAAAATGTCAAAACTCTGTTGCAAAAACATTTACAATATTGTAGAAAAAATATTTAACCGAGTACGTACATAAGTATGTATATGAGTTTGCATGTATATGTATTTATGTATGTATATGTATTTATGTATGTATGTGTGTATGTGCGAGTGTGCGCATGTGTATTTATATATGTTATGTATTTATGAATATTTCTTCTGTTTATACAAACGAACTTACCGTCTACCGTAAGTAAGTAAGTAGCAGTTCATTAAAGTAAGACAAACGCCACATTTTACAAAATGGACAGTTGATATAGTTAAAAGTTACTGTCAATTAGTTAAAACCAAACGGCCAGTCGTCTTAGCAGCAGCAGCAGAATGTAAATGCACTTGGTTTTCTACAGCGAAAAAACTTATGGTGAGCGCTTCTGAGGCTCGCAGTTCGCTTCATAAGGGTTTACATTTCGTTGGTCGTCGACTGCATTTATATATGTATGTATGTACGCATGCATATATGTATGTTTGTATGTATGTATATATGTATGTGTGTATATATGTATGTGTGTATGTATATATGTATGTGAATATGTATGTATGTGTGTATGTATGTATGTATATATGTATGTATGCATGTATGAATGTGTGTATGTATGTATGTATATATGTATGTGCGTATGTATGTATGTGTATATGTATGTATGTATGTATATATGTATGTATGTATATATGTATGTGTGTATGTATATATGTATGTGTGTATGTATGTATGTGTGTATGTATGTATGTATATATGTATGTATGCATGTATAAATGTGTGTATGTATGTATGTATATATGTATGTATGTATATATGTATGTGTGTATGTATATATGTATGTGTGTATGTATGTATGTGTGTATGTATGTATGTATATATGTATGTATGCATGTATGAATGTGTGTATGTATGTATGTATACATGCAAAGATGACGAATTCGAAGAATAATGTCCGATAGAAGAAGAATACCGCCGACAGTGATGCTTCGAATTTCTTAGCCACTGATGGCTTGCTGTTGGAATATTGACCCTAGGCTTATGGACGAGGCACATGGAAATCCAGGACCACCCTTTGTTTGTTGACCCAAAAAACATGGCGGCGGCCTTGCGGTGACGACAGTGGGCGTGAATGAAATTATCCAAGACCAGTAAAAATCTATGCAGCCGACTTGATAAGCGCAACAGAAGTAGACTCGGATGTAAAATATTTCCGAATACACAAGATCTTTGCGAACAAATAGCTCAGGTCTCTAAAAATTATACATTTCTTCGGAAATGAAATTGGTGGCAACCGAATGTACTCCCGGCGAGGTCAAGTATGCATGCATATCTGTATGTATGTATGTATGTATGTGTGTATGTGTGTATGTGTGTATGTGTGTATGTATGTATGTATCTATGTATGAATGTATGCATGTATGTATGCATGTATGAATGTATGTATGTATGTACGTATGTATATGTACGTATGTATGTGTATGCATGTATGTATGTATGTGTGTATTGCATGTTTTCCACAGTGAACTCTGACCTCGACCGTGCTTCTTTTTCGAGGAATTTACCGCGGTGGAGAACCTTAACCAGCGCTGTCTGTTTGAATGGCTATCACGGCAGTTTATGGCAGCCTGTACGAATCGTGCAAGCGGAACATTTTGTAGCTTCTTTCTTCTCAGAAGCTATAAAACACATCCTCGAGTGTTCTGTCCACATTATGTAGTGCCTTTTATGTCATGTAAACGTCTATGAGCAAAGCAATCGAGTAGGAACAGGTTAAGATTCGTTTAGAAAAGGTCGGCTGATCATCCATCTTCATTTCTGCAAGGGAGGATTTGTCGGCAATGGACAAAGACGGCAAATAAGACCTGAGAGATTAGGCCGAGCTTCGTTTGGTTCGCATAAATGCTGGTCTGCGATCATCACTTAGAAATGGATTAAGTCCAGAGCGAAGAGCGGATGAAGAAAGTCCTTCTGTGCTAGAGTCCGCACATCGATCACCCGGTGCTTTGATTCGGTCAGAACAGAAACAAAGGGTGCAAACAACTCCCTGAAAGACTTCGGCTTTTGACTAGTAATGATTGACTGATCGATTGATTGACTGAGTGATTGATTATTTGACTGATTGAATAACTGACTCACTACTCACTGACTCACAGACAGACAGACTCACTGACTCACTGGATCACATACAGACTGACTGACTGACTGACTCGCAGACTGACTGATTGTCTGACAGCTGACTGATTGACAGGGCGGCTGACTGACAGACTGACTGACTGACTTACTTACTGATCACATACGGACTGGCTACCTAACCGTCTGACTGATTGATTGACTGACTGGCTAACAGACTGATAGATTAATTGATCGATCACTTGATCGATCGATTGATTCGTAGATTTAGTTATTAGCTGCAAAAGTTGTGGAGGTCACAAGCACTACTAATGCAAATTATTGATTGATGGTCTTGAATCACTCGCGAGGGGACAAAATGAGAAATTTCTTTCATTGCATCGTTCTGTCCAAAGGGTGTTTGGGTACAAGAATTCATAGAGGAGTCATACAGAATCGAACTCCGGTGTCAATTTCTTATGCGTAGGCGTATCTTCAGTTCACAGGTTGCCCAAAGACGGGTTTCTAAGCAAGAACAACTTATTCCCCACCATCTTTAAATACAAGTTGAAATGTAACGTAATGCTAAAAAACATCGATAGAGAGCTTTCTGCATGAGTTTTTTAAAAGTGAGAAAGACAGTGATTTGGGGGTTACATCAATGTAATGTAAGTAAACGAACGATAACATGATTACCATAGGCAGGCGTATGACATCATACTCCTCCATTGAAATGCCCAACGTCATCCGATGACTTGCAAGCAAATTAAAAAGGCTCCAGTTGTAATCGAACTCACGATCTCTGACTTTCTTGGCAGGCGCTTCAACTCACTAAGCCAGGGAACCACACGGTTTCGCAGCTGTAGAAACACTTTCAAATAGTTAGCTACTGGTCAGTTTTTAATATTTACACTTGCTGAGACTACCTTAGCTTCTGACATGTTGAAGGTTCATGACCTTGTTTAAAACTTAAACTAGATCACTAAAGGTTTTCCAGCGGGATTGGAATCCGTGATTTCTTGTTTATAGGCAGTAAGTGAGTGAGTAAGTAAGTGAGTAAGAGAGTAAGTAAGTAACACGCCACATGTCAATCGACTGAGCAAGGAATCGTGTGCGCATTATCTGGGTATTTGTATAGAGCAGTATTACGTGGTTCTTGTGACCGTTTCTATAGTAACTGTATGGTTCAAATTCATGGTATCTGCGGCTAAGTTTAAAGGAGGCACTCACGTCTTAGACGATATAGTTTATTTAGCATCAGTGGATATATGGCGCTAATAAGAAGCCATGAAGTGCCACGCGGACAGCAAGGACCGCTAAAAACAGAATCTATTTATGGAAATCATTATGGCGATTTGTTTAAGCCGACAATATTGGCTGACGAGGGTTTCTGGCAACAACCCTCCAGAGGACGCAGTTGATCAGACGGTGGTCATTATTCAAGCTGTGGCGGTTGGCAGCAGCGATGGGAAGATCTTCGTCTCTCTTGGGTCGCTTGTTCTCTTATTGTTCTAAGTTAAGCTAATCTAAGATAGTCTAATCTAATGACATCTATAGCGGAGTTATCATGAAGCATAAAGCGTCGATTGACGGTCGCTTCAAGTGAAACAGTAGTCCGAATCATAATCTGTTGAAGAAGCCCAGTCGAAACCCGACAGGTCAGAGAACTCTACTTGCGATGCAGCCAGAGTTTACGGAGCCAGTTGCATGTATGGGTGAGCCTCTTCATTTCCGTTTTCTAATCATTTCTCATTCGTTCAATCCACCACCTTTCCGTTTCTCTCAACTTAAGCCAACCCACCGTAACGGCTCCTCTCTTCCCATCTCTGTTCTTCGGCAACTTGATCTTTTACTTCCCACGATATCTCTGGACAACCCCACTGACTTGACGCAACTCCTGTAAATAAGCTGGTACCCTGCGTTTAGCTTTTAAGTATAGAATTTTAGAAATTTAGAGCGTAAGGTGACGAGTAACCTTTATATTTTCCAATTCTCTGTCCTGTTTCATTTTCGCATTCCTGTTCTTCTTACTTTTTTCTTCGCGCTTCCATATTATTCAACTTTAGTTCATTGTTGCGAAGACCCTTAAATCTGTTCGTGAGTTTCAAAGTTAATATAGAGCGAGAATTAAAACAGCCCTCGTTACTGGGTCACGAGACGAGATTTCTCGAGATTTGCAATAATACGTCAGCAAACACTTTCCGGATCTTTATTATCGCCCATCTGTTTCAAATAGCAGGCAATAATTGGACGCCTACACGACACGAGATTTCTCGAGATTTGTGGTAATACGTCGGCAAACACTGCAGGATCGTCATATTATCGCTCATCTGCTTCAAATAACGTGCATATAATATATTTAGACGCATACATAACAGGTACTCCATTCCACTTATCTGTGCTATACCTGCTTAGTCAGTTACTTGAATATCTGTATCGATATCGGGTCTTATACCTGTGTATGTTCGGTTTATGTATCTAACCAGATTTGTCCTTCACTTCTAAAGTATTACAAAATAATATTCAACTTCAGAAGTGTCGGATTTTTACTGTCCCGATATTCGCCTGCATTGCGTGGATAACTGGAGACGCGGATAGTAGTGCAAAGACTGGTATTTGCACATCCTCTTTTTAGCACATATATTCTCAGGTTTCTCGCCGAATATTTGCCGTGGCTGTCAAAGCCAATTGAAGCCCGTGACATGTTGAGGATGTTTTTGCTGCTCGAATAAGACACTGCAATTCGCAATATACATATATATATGTATGTATATTGCGAATTGCAGTGTCTTATATATATATATATATATATATATATATATATATATATATATATATATGCCGTTTACGAAAACCAGCGACTGTAGAACAGTTCTTTTTGTGTGGACTGCGGCAGTGTCTAGAACCCGACATTTAACATTCAGTTTATCAAGTATATTCGAGGGTTAGAAGGCTAGACCTTCTCGTTGAAATGTAGGACGATATATGAGATTAAAATGGCCATATTTACTGTCTTTTTCCTATAACAAACTCAGAAAATTACAGTTGTTCGTTATAAAATTCACATTTATAATTATTTATATTATTTTATCATCATCATCAATATCATCGTCATCATCATCATCAACAATTTTATTATTATTATTAATTCGACTACTATTGCTACTACTACTACTACTACTACTACTACTACCACTACTACTACTACTACTACGAAAATCAAAAAAGGCACAAAGCCCCACAAAAATGTGAATATCAGTGCTTGTTTAACCCCACGTAACTTCTACAAAGTAGTGTAACTTTGACATCGCCCTCGCTTTATAATGATTTCTTCCCAGTAGGTTTCTGCAAAAGTAGCTTCACAGTAGATTACTACGATAAGCATCGCAATTTAAAATAAGAAATCAGTTATTTTTACAGCATAGTCTTCTGGAAAACGTCTAATAACTCCAAATCCAGACGGAGCAAATCTTTCCGCGATACGAGCCTCAGCGTTTCGAAGGTTATCGATGAGTGTGATCGTTGATGTGCGACAGTGGCAGCGCATATTTAGTGCCAGGATATACAGAGGTTGACGTGAAGTCGCAGCATCTCACATGACTGTCTTTGATGAAGTGCCGCACGTGTGATGGAGTCTGCAGTTCGAAGCCATTTCAGCTGACGCCACGAAATTCATTGAACTGTCTGATCGGTTACGAACCGGAAAACAGGCGACCGTGAAAACGAAAAATTAGAATCGCTGGCATGAGCAATATGGAGATGCGTCCGTCTGGTAGCCGGGCGGGCAGGCAGAGAGAGGAAGGCAGAGAGAGGAAGGCAGACAGAGGAAGGCAGAGAGAGGAAGGCACAGAGGCATGGATACTGAGGCAGAGACAACAGGCAGACAGTCAGACGTCGTCGTATACGGTGACCGAGAAGTGACGCAAATTGCCCTGAATTTGATTGGCGAATTCCAATCAAGTTCATTCGATCGACTCATCGGAACAACGATATTATCTGCGGCTAACCTCATCTTTACTAGTCGTTCGCCAGATCATGTCTCCGCGAATCGTAAATATCAATAACTCGGCGTCTAACTCGGCATCAGGACGACGCCGTCTCAAACTGGTCAGTGCGAGTGAGCGACGCCACCTCACGACAGCCAGGCAGACCTGCAAGGTGGGAGGAAAGGAAAGGAGAGAGACAGACAGACAGACAGACAGAGAGACAGACAGACAGAGAAAGAGACAGATACAGAGACAGACAGAGGCAGACAGAGAGCCAGAGACAGACAGAGCGAGAGGATCGATGAAGGACAGAGGCATGCAGGGAGGCAGAGAAACAGGAATGGAGGCAGAAAGCCAGGAATGCAAATAAGGAGGCATAGAGGCAGGCAGAGAAGCAGAGAGGTAGACAGTTAGTCAGGAAGGGAGACAGTCTGGGAAGTAAGCATGAGCGCAAAGTGGCAGACAGCGAGAACGATAGAGAGATAGGTAGAGATGGAGAGAGGAAGACAGAGGCAGAGGCAGAGGCAAAGGTAGAGGCAGAGGCAGCCAGTAATGCGGAGAAGTAGTCAAGGAGGAAAAGAGGCAGGCAGGGAGACAGTGAGGGAAAAGTACAGAGTGGCAGGCAGGAGCACACCCAGCTAGAAGGTAGGTAAGCAAAGGGCCGGGGGCCACACGGACATTGATGGCACATAAACCTTCTGATACACGGATTTGAGGGGAAAGGGGCTGGGTTCATTTGCATGCGTGAGTATAAAATGGCATACAACTGGGTATACAAGTGAGCTAATGCAGATATATATATATATTATATATATAGACGATATCCAATTATATATATAAGCATTTTAGCCTCTTTGCTACTTATATAACCTCTACATATGATATGGAAACCATTTATATGTATACTGTGGGACATGGTAGCTTACTGGTTAAAGCGCTCGGCTTGTAATGCGCAGAGTACGGTTTCGAGCCACCTGTTAGACGATTACTGTGGAAGGACTTGGAGCAAGATCTTCGCTCACAATTGCTCAGCGTCATCGACTGATGCTTAGTTATTAGACAGTGGCGCTTATTAAATGCAGAAATACTTATAATAACATATTTACATATATACACATTATATAGTATGACACAGTACAGTAAAATAGAGTAGATGACGATGACGGTGACGGTGACGACGATGACGATGACGGTGACGACGATGACGATGAGGCACTATTGCTAAGGATAGGATCGCACTTTTTGTCTATCCGCCTCACGTGCATATTCAAACTCTTGAACTACTAATGAGACCTATAACCTGTGAGCTGAAATGTATACACGTGCAAAGAGTGAGCATTGAGCACTGAGCACTGAGCAGCAGCAGCATCTGAATGACTGACTGGATCAGCAGGAATTTGTTGGGAGATTCAAACTTGGCGCAGATGGTGAAAGCCGCCTCCTTAATTCTTCACAGCAACCCTCACTACTCTCGACATTAAAAATAAACCCGAAATAATAGGACGAAACAACAGACTGGGAAATGACCGTAGTCTAGACAAAGCGAGAAACCGAGGCGGAACGGAAATATGATTTGGCCACCCGACACAAATATTTACATTTCATCAAAGATAGCAGATAAAAACAAACACATGCGCTTTAACCAACAAAGCCACAGCAGAGTCAATTGAATAACAACGGTTAGTCTTATCTTTCTTGAACTGATGAATTTCATCCTGGAAAATTTTAAATAATCAGATAGAAAAGGCTCCAGTGGGATTCGAACCCACAATCTCCTGCTTACTAGGCAGTGACTTTAACCAACAAAGCCATATAGCCAGTTGAATAACAACGGTTAGTCTTATCTTTCTTGAACTGATGAATTTCATTCAACCTGGAAAATTTTAAATTTTCAGATAGAAAAGGCTCCAGTGGGATTCGAACCCAAGATCTCCTGCTTACTAGGCAGGCGCTTTAACCAACTAAGCCATGGAGCCGATGTTAGTTAATTCGCTTGTGGCTGACGTCACGCAAAACCCAGTGTCTTGGGAAATTAATCTGAAAGGTTCCGAGATTCTTTATTTAGCGCGATCTTAAGGTGGCGACCCTGCCTAGTATGATCCCTGATGGCACGTTGGAATGACAATGATCACTTTAGAAGACCGACTGAAGAAGCTCGTTTCGTTATCGAACACAATACAGTTCGATTGACATGATACAACGGTTTGGAAGGCTCAGGTCGTTTAATGTCTCATTAACCAACAAGGAAGCTCACTTACAGCTGAGCGTAATACATTATGTAATTCGATTATGACAAAAGTCCTGAAGAGACATGAAAAACCACTGGAAGACGTAAGCGACAGAGTTGCGAAGGCGGACGTGAGGGATGAGTTCCAGATGGCTTAGCAACCGTGAATGCGTCTACCAGGAACGAGGGTACTTTAGTGTCTTAGCACCCACACAGCGCCATGGAAGAGAGCGAACAGGCGGAACCTCGGCGCGAAAGATATCGCCTACAAAAGACTCAAAGCTATGCAGTAGAAACCTGATGTACTTTGAAATGCTCACGATCAAGGGATACTAATCTGAACATTATAGATACGGACATTGTTAGTAGACTGGATATATAATTTTTTTAAATTTGCTCAGCAAGGCCCATCTTCTTCGTCATGGAGACACTGGGTTGACCTAGGACCAGGACATGGACGCCTCCTTTACCGGTACCATGTTGACCAGCATATCTCCAAGGGCGATCTCTTACTAACAGAACTCGCATTACCAACTTGAAAAATTAGGTTGACCTGCAAAAGAATTCGACATGGATAAATTTAACCCACGATTGAATACTTACGTAAGAGACCGACCATTTTCCTAATAAAACCCGAAATCCTTATAGTAAGCCTTATACATAGGGCCTTAAAGGTTGACTGGAGAATTTAGGTTGCAATGATTAAAAGGCTCCAGTGGGATTCGAACCCACGATCTCCTGCTTACTAGGCAGGCGCTTTAACCAACTAAGCCATGGAGCCACGTTGTGCAGTTGACAATTCAAGTCAGGTCTTATACACAATTGCAGTACAGCTTTGCTTTCATTGAACCATCAGCTGCGGTGTTGCTTTAGAAATAACCTTCCACAGGATTAGGTCTCTGTACTTACTTGGCTCTGAGCAGCGGGCCCTTTGTATGGCATAGTTGGCCAGCCAACGTACGGTTGTAGTTGCGAGCAGGCAATTTGGCCTCGTTTTACTTCGAAGGCGCATGTAGGCTGCTTACACTGCAGTTGAAAACCTGATCAATATTATTTGGCTCTGTTCTAGACGCATAGACGCATAGTCGCTTAATGACTTTAAAAGGGACTCATACACTCATACCACTGGAGGTTGTTTTGTTGAACATTCTCATGGTGTCGTCCAATATAACTGACTGTATAGCAAAACGTAAAATACTATGCTGTCCTCAGCTATTAGACAGAACAGGGCGGGAGGCTTCACTGGGATTCAAACCCACGATCTTCTGCTTACTATGCATGCGCTTTAACCAACTGAGCCATCTAGGCTCTGACAGGTGTTAGGGTAGTAAATCCCTTAATTTAACACCCAGATGTCATTCTACTTCCGACCATCTGCCTAAGATACGGGTCACGCAGTTGCATTACATAAATTGCCAGTCAAAGCCGATTTGAAGCTCATTCACTCAACATATAAATAACTAAGGAATCTGACAAGTGCAACTCAAATCTTAGAGACCTGCTACAGTTCAATGGTCGTCAGTCCCATCTATCCTCAGATGTGCCGTCCAAGTATTGGATAACCAGCCGAACTACTAATACATCAAAGTATATGCGAGAAACACCGCAACGTATCTTTCTTATTATACTAACCAGGGAGCCATGTGTTCCAGTTTGATTCAGCTAGGTCGGCGATCGCTATGCTCTGCTGCCTGTGGGGATATGCAGGTCGCTCGCTTTCGAGCATCAACTCTAACAAATCTCGTATTGGACCATCCTCGTGGATCAGTCTATTTCTATTTTATGTGCGCAGTGCCTGTAGCAACAACAATAACACACAATTCGTTTAGAATGAGTACAAACTGTTTATGTCAATTAGATTACCATTATACCGCACTTTTGAGAAATTCTTATAAGGTGTCCCGATACAAAAATACTTTACAGAAAGAGTCGAACAAAAAAGCTTCAGTGGTTTTCAACCCACGATCTGCTGCTTACTAGGTAAGGTCCTTTAACCAACTAAACCATTGAGAAAATGATGTCGCCTACCTATCGCTGCCTCTCATGTATGAGCTCAAGGTACTACTTTTCTTCTTCTTCTTCTCCTTCTTCTTCTTTCCTCCTCCTTCTTCTTCTCCTCCTCCTTCTTCTCCTTCTCCTTCCCTTTCCCTCTTCCTCCTCCTTCTCCTTCTCCTTCCATCCTCCTCCTCCTTCTTCTTCGTGGTCATCATCATCATCATCATCATCATCATCATCATCATCATCATCATCATCATCAACAACAACAACATCATCATCATCATCATCATCAAAATCTTCTTCCTTTTCTTCTCCTTTTTCTGCTTCGAATTTTTCTTCTTCAAATTTTTCTTCAATTCCTTCTTCCTCGAATTCTTCAAATTCTTCTAAATTACAAAGAATCAGATGAAAAAGACTTCTTGCCTATCGATAATGTTTTGACTGAGAGACTGAATAGGCTCGTTTCCGCGACTTAGCTTTCGCTGTAGAAATCTCGACTTTATGATTACAATTACGATTACGACAATGTCATTCAAATGCACGATCCCTTGCTTACTTTAGCCAATTGTAAACGTAATCGTAATCTCGAGATTTCTACAGCACCCAACGAAAGCTAGATCGTGGGAACAGGCTTATTCATAGGCGCTCAGTCAAAACAAAATCGATAGGCAAAAGGGTTCGGTTCCAGGTCAAAATCCAGGAGTCAGACAGGTAGACAGTCAGACGGTTACTGTGGATGGTGCTTGAAATTGAAGCGAGAAGAGAGATAAGAGGAAGAGGAAGAATCAGGAAAAGATTTTTGGAAAAGTAATGTAGCCAACAAAGTCGTTGAATTCGCTGCCCTGTTCTGTTCGCTCTGTAAAATCTTTGATATCATTCAGTTCTAAACTTAACACTTATCTGTGTCAAATTGTTTACTAACCGTAGCCTAACTTCTGATTTCTCTGACCTGTTGAAATTTGACCTGTCTTCTCGAACGGATTGTGAGTTTTGTTTACGATTTCACTTGAAGCGACCATCGATTGATGCCTTGGACACTGTAATAACTGCGCTACCGAGGTAATTAGATTAGATTGAAATGATCAATTTAATCTTGATAAATTAAAAAGAATTAGATGAAAAAGGCTCCAGTGGGATTCGAACCCACGATCTCCTGCTTACTAGGCAGGCGCTTTAACCAACTAAGCCATGGAGCCACGCTGTTTTATTGTTGAATCATGCCAGGTCTTATACAAAGGACGCAGCGCAGACGTTCTCATCAAAGTCTGTTGAATCATCGACGTAGGCCGATATAGTCAGTATAGTTGGGGCTGCCTAACTGCATATGTTAGTTGGACGCGGTGGTGTAGTGGTATGGTCGGTGCCTCGCAACCAAAGGGTCTTGGGTTCGAATCTGCCTCAAGCCACTGCGTAGCGACCTTGGAAAATTGCACAGTTGTCTGTGAGGAAGGCCACAGGAAACCATATCACTCATCACATCCCCGGGTGACATAAAGCCAGTTGGACCTGCCTTCTGGCAGAGAACACATCGTCATCATCAACCGCATTTGATGGTACCATGTGTCCATATTTACGCCTTCGGTTGATTCATTAAGGCCTATCTAGAATTTTGAAGTTATCTTGAAAGCAGTAGATATCTACAGCTGTAATCGTAAACTTGAGATTTCTATAGCGCCCAACGAAAGCTAAGACGTGGGAACCAGCTTATTCACAGGTGCTCAGCCAAAGCAAAAACGATAGGTAGGAAGGGTTCATATACGAGGAGCGGGTTGAACGGAGGGGATGGATTGTAAATAACTGACGAAGATAGGAAGGTTGGAAGGATTGAATTGTGCTGTAGTTAAGCGATAGGGCTTTGTACTCTACTCGTTCAGGCATTTTTAGCCAGTGAAATGATTTGAGAACAGGAGTGATATGATGGTGTAACTGGTGCTTGGAGGTTTTTTGACAACACGACGGAGAGCATTCTGGATAGCTTGAAGGAGGTTTATTTTGGTGATGTCTATATTCAGGAAGAGTGAATTGCAGAAGACTTGATTTTGTATGCATTATATTTCACTGTGCAACAATTTTTTTCAAAAGTTTTGCATCCTAAAATATTTTGGGCGATTATGATAGACAGCTAGTCCGAGATTAAAATCCCTGAAATATAGCCAAGATCGGTATGCGAACCGGCATCCTCACGCGCAGAGGCGCCCTGACGTACGCTTTAACCAACGTAGCTAAATCAGTCAACGTTGGCAAAATACATTCGCTGGTAGACTTCTGGTTGTTGAAGAACTTAGCAGTAAGCCATTCACATGAATTGATTGAACACACAAGCATTTAACAATAAAGTCGAACGCCGATTCATATTCGTACGTGTACAACCATAATGGGCGTATCTGCACGCTACTGTGTAGGCTTATGTGCTTGCGTTAGAGTATGTATATGTGTGTATGTGTATGTGTGTATGTGTATGTGGGTGTATGTGCATATGTATAATTGTATATGTATATGCATATGCATATGTACAACAGGCCTATTAGACGATTTTTGTATCTATAACGCTTTTGATTAAATTCGATTTTGATTGCATTCTGATGAAATATATTGATGATAATGACGACGTCGACAGTGATGATACTGATGATTGTGATCATGATGATCATGATTGATGACGAATGATGACGACTGATAACGACTATTATAAATACGATGGTAACGATGCTACCACATGTATATGCACGTATGACTGCATAAAGTGTCTGAAGTCACATACATATAAATATATATACATATATACATGTATATATACATATACATGTATATATACACATATACATATATATACTTATATACACACACATATATATATACATATATACATATAAATACATATATATGTATGTACATATATATACACATGTATATATGTATGCGTGTCTCTAAGATGTGTGGTTGTATTGTCATCGGAAGAGGATGGAGCTGACATGATGCCACTGCACTCTCGGCTAATTCGCTCTAACCATAAACGATGGCCATTCGACTGACGGCACCCAACCCTCGCTCGACGCAGGGATGGGACGCTCTGAGGAGTGGTCAGCGGGCCGTCTTTGAAAAGGGTGGATGAAGGGGGACTGGATCCCATCGTGCGTTCGGTTTGAGGCAGCCACTTCCCCTCGGCCGCTGCTGGACGGGCTGTCAGTCGTCGGCTCGTGGATCTCTCGGAGCAGGGAGTATTATGAAGAAATAGGATGCCATGGTGGAGTAGGAAGAGAAAGGAATTTAGGGAGGAAGACGAGAAGGAACAGAGGGATGAGTGTTAAGAGAAGAAGGAAGAGGGAAGGGTAGGAAGAGAAGCAGAAAGATTGCTTGAAGTATATGAAGAGGAGGAGGAAGAAAGGAGGAGTTGGAAGCGGAGGAGGAAGAGATGGAGTAAGAAGAGGAGAAGGAGTACTAGATGAGTATGAAAAGGCGAGAAAGAGAGCAAGAGAGGAGAAAGGAGAAGTCGGAAGAGGAGAGTTAGATGAGTATGAAGAGAAGAAGGAAGGCAGGGAAGATGAGGAAGGGTGAGAAGAGAGGCAGGAGTAGTAAGAGGGGTAGAAGAGGCGGAGGAAGAGAGGGATGGGTTGGAAGAGGATGAGGAGAGGAAGAGGAGGTGAAGAAGGAAGATGTAAAACAGAAAGAAATGGGGGCAGACGAGTAGTAGTAGCTGACTCGTTAGGAAGAGAAGGAGGCGGACAAGGGAAAAGTGACAAGAGACTGAGAGAACTGAAATGGTGGAGAAAAAGAAGGAAGTTGATAGAACATAAAGTCTATGAGAAGCAGGCGAGAGGAAGAGAAGGAAGAGAAAGAAGTGATGGAGATGTGGAATGAGTATTCGTTTTCGTCGGCCAGTGGAAGAGCACAGGAGATGACGGAGCAATTTACTCGCTAATCGAATTATCGATTGTTCTTCATCGACGCTCGAAGAATTGAAAACATGCACAGCATGTCGAGGGCGACTTACAAAGCGATCGGCGTTTCCAGTTGATGTAAGAGACATGACCGTTTACTGCGAAAATATATATAACTCTGTCCAAACTGTGTCTACAGTGTTCCACGTCGCCATGACATGTGCCTACATTAAATTTGCCAACACTAGAACGAGCCTGTAAATTTGGATTGTTCTTTCAGTGACATATGCCAACACTGACATGTGCCTACATTAGATTTGTCAACATGCCGACGCTGACATGTGCCTACATTAAATTTGCCAACATTAGAATGAGCCTGTAAATTTGGATTGTTCCTTCAGTGACATATGCCGACGCTGACATGTGCCTACATTAAATTTGTCAACATTAGAATGAGCCTGTAAATTTGGATTGTTCCTTCAGTGACATATGCCGAACGCTGACATGTGCCTACATTAAATTTGTCAACACTAGAATGAGCCTGTAAATTTGGATTGTTCCTTCAGTGACATATGCCGACGCTGACATGTGCCTACATTAAATTTGTCAACATTAGAATGAGCCTGTAAATTTGGATTGTTCCTTCAGTGACATATGCCGACGCTGACATGTGCCTACATTAAATTTGTCAACATTAGAATGAGCCTGTAAATTTGGATTGTTCCTTCAGTGACATATGCCGACGCTGACATGTGCCTACATTAAATTTGCCAACATTAGAATGAGCCTGTAAATTTGGATTGTTCCTTCAGTGACATATGCCGACGCTGACATGTGCCTACATTAAATTTGTCAACATTAGAATGAGCCTGTAAATTTGGATTGTTCCTTCAGTGACATATGCCGACGCTGACATGTGCCTACATTAAATTTGCCAACACTAGAATGAGCCTGTAAATTTGGATTGTTCCTTCAGTGACATATGCCGACGCTGACATGTGCCTACATTAAATTTGTCAACACTAGAATGAGCCTGTAAATTTGGATTGTTCCTTCAGTGACATATGCCGACGCTGACATGTGCCTACATTAAATTTGTCAACATTAGAATGAGCCTGTAAATTTGGATTGTTCCTTCAGTGACATATGCCGACGCTGACATGTGCCTACATTAAATTTGTCAACATTAGAATGAGCCTGCAAATTTGGAATGTTCCTTCAGTGACATATGCCGACGCTGACATGTGCCTACATTAAATTTGCCAACATTAGAATGAGCCTGTAAATTTGGATTGTTCCTTCAGTGACATATGCCGACGCTGACATGTGCCTACATTAAATTTGTCAACATTAGAATGAGCCTGTAAATTTGGATTGTTCCTTCAGTGACATATGCCGACGCTGACATGTGCCTACATTAAATTTGCCAACACTAGAATGAGCCTGTAAATTTGGATTGTTCCTTCAGTGACATATGCCGACGCTGACATGTGCCTACATTAAATTTGTCAACATTAGAATGAGCCTGTAAATTTGGATTGTTCCTTCAGTGACATATGCCGACGCTGACATGTGCCTACATTAAATTTGTCAACATTAGAATGAGCCTGTAAATTTGGAGTGTTCCTTCAGTGACATATGCCGACGCTGACATTAAATTTGCCAACATTGACTACTCTAGATGACGCGTTAGGAGTCTGATGACTAAAACGTTAGGTGGCCAAACATTCTTACACGGAGGCTAAGTACTTGACAATGTGCTCACAAAGCACCTTGCAACATTTGTGTGTGTTCTATGATCGAAATCAGCTGACGTGCACCAGAAGACATTGCCACAACCCGGAAATTCCCTGCCGTAGACCAACACTAGGATTTGACCTATCCGTCGAATGCGTCATTCAGCCTGCTAACAGACGCATCTCTGCATACTGGCATTTGCATATATATATATATATACATATACATATATATATATGTGTGTATCTGTATATATGTATAAATGTACATACTGCTGACTGCATTCGTCGGATATACTTGTTATTCAAGTGTGTTCATGTGTGCCTTGTCTTTATCTTCTCCGTCTCAGTAGCTACACCGAGCTCTGGTTTAAGATCAGTCGAGTAAGGCTCGTTAGTCTGACCGGCGAATCCCTGCTAAAGCAGCCAGGGATATGTCACTGTCAATAAGGAAAACGTTAATTGACGGCAACGGTCTGTCTCCATGGTCGCCTTCGAAAAAGAGTTCGGAGATACCGGGTTTCTGTCGGTCTCTTAGCAACGCCATGAACGTAGCTCTTCTGATCTGAGCTGACATTGTCTTATCTAATCGCATCGGTTAATTTCATACTCTGATCTTATCTGATAATTTTCTGAGCTGATCTTGTCTATTTTGAGCTGATATCTCATCTCACCTTACTTGATCTGATGCAATTCGAATTCAATCAAACACATTCTAATCTAATATATTTCAGCTGACTGCAATCCAATCAGTCAAATCGAATCGATTCTTATCTGATCTAATCTGACGATTTCTATAGCGCTGTTGCACTAAAAAGAACAAGGCAGCAGTGGATAGAGCTTCGGAAGTTAAGACGAAGTCCGTCGTCGAAATCTTCGGACAGATGGTCAGCCGAGATTCAAGAGGTTTCAGCAGATCATAAAAGATCAGATTAGGCCTACATAAGATTATACTAGGGCATAAAAAGTTGATATGTGGTCAGATAAGCTTATCACATGAGTGGCCCTCTAGCTTAGTAAACCACTCAACCAGCTGACGCCATACAAATCATGAAACAGTAAGTAGACCTACGATCTTTATCCAAGAACCCACAAGTAAACTGAAAGCAGCCCATTGGCAGCTTCTCGCAAAACACGTCATGACCTATATGCAGACATGACCTTTATACAGACATTTTGTAGTAGATTTGCCGGCCATCTCACCATCATCGTCCTAATCGTCATAATTATCGTCGTCGTCATCTTTAAAACTGTCATCATCATCGGCATGGCTATTATTACCATTAAGTAATAAAGTAATCTTCATTTGTGCGTTTTAGTCCGACGCCTTAAGCAAGCAAGCAAGCAAGTAAATAAGTAAGTAAGTGAGTGAGACATTAAAGCGACCTTGCGAAACACGAGATTCCGACTACAGCTGAGATTCGTCGACTTTCGCCATAAAACATATTGAATAGAACAATGAGCGCCGCGAAGAATTCATCCCCTTCCACTTGGAAACGCATCGCTCTAATTCTCTTTCCATCTGCATCACTGGATCCCATATTTCACCTCCCACTCCTTCCTCGATTTACTCTTCCTTCTCCTTCGTCTAAGGCTCCAGTTCTTCCACTGACTCCTTCGTTCTTCCAGTAGCTCTCTTTCCTCCCCTGCGTAGTTCCTCTTGTCCTAACAGCCTTGTTCTTACAAGTGACCTGGTCCTTCCGTCACTCAATCCTCCTCTTTCTCTCCCAATACAGACTCCCACTCTTCTTCCATTTCTTTCTCCAACTGCACCCATTCCTCGTTTTGCCCCCAATTCTTGTCTCCATTCTTCCGCCTCCATCGCATCAAACCCCTTTATTCCTTCTCCCAGTGACTGTACTGACTCCTGAGTTGATGCTGCGCCGAATTTATAAAAATTTCCTCTCAAAGAGTCGCAGCCAAATCGAATTGAGCGGCGCGTCAATTGGAAAGTCAGTTGGTGTCCTTTCTATCTCACGACGACCTACACTCGATGAATCGATGAGCAGCAGAGAAGGAAGGACAGAAAAAGAAGAGGAGGAAGCAGCGGAGAAGGAGGAGGAGGAGGAGGAAGAAGAAGAAGCTGGGGACGAAGAAGAGAAAGTGTAGAAGGCTGAGGAGAATATACAGTAGAAGACAGAGTAGGAGCATGAGGAAGGAAGCAGAGGAGGAGGAGGAAGAGGAAGAGGAAGAAGCAGAGGAGGCGGAAGAAAAAGAGAAGACAGAGGATGAGAAGGTAGAAGCTGAGAAATCAGAGAATGGGGAAGAGAAGGAAGCATCGGAGGAGGAGAAGGAGAAGGAGGAGGAGGAGGAGGAGAAAAAAGCATAGGAGAAGGACATGAAAGAGGAGGAGAAAGAGGAGGAAAAGAAGGAAGAGTAGGAGTACGAGGAGGCGAAGGACAAAGCAGAGAAGAAAACAGAGGAAGAGGAAGAAAAATCCGCCCAAACAGGAGGGAAATGAAAAAGAAAACTAGTAGAATCGGTTGGATTATGAGCAGAACAACAAAGAGTAAGAGGAGGAGGAAGAGGAGAAGAAGGAGGGACACAGTTAAAGTTGAGGATAAGAAATAGATTGAGGAGGAAGAATAAAACAAGGAAGTGCAAGAAAATTACAGAAGGACGAGAAAAGCACACGAAAAGCAAGCTGACTGTGCGAAGAAAAAGGAGGAAAAGATACATAGGGAGGGTAAGGACAATGCAGAAGATGAGGAAGAGGAGAATGATTAAGATGAGGAGAAATGTGAGCCCATACATATAACAGACGTGTTTGGTCCTAGGCTACAATACAGGTTACAGTTTTATTTAACGAATGTGCCATAGCCTTTCGTTAAGACGATAACTGCGCATGTGCAGGTGATGCTTTTGCCGCTGCAGCCGGTGATGGTAAGCGAGGACGATGGTCGGTTGCCAAGTCAATTGGCGCCAACAATGGAAGAGGAGGCTGGCTTTATGTTCAAGGGGCTATGACTGATAGGATGCCGTTGACGACTTACGAGAGAGAGAGAGACAGAGACAGAGAGAGAGACAGACAGGCAGGCAGACAGGCAGACTGATAGACAGACAGTGAAAGAGACAGACAGAGAATGATAGACAGAGAGAGAGAAAGAGAAAGATTGTGTGAGAGAGAAAGATAGAAAGAAAGAGAAAGAGAGAGATAGAGAGACAAGCAGAGAAAGAGAGACAGACAGAGAACGACAGACAGAGAGAGAGAGAAGAGAAGGAGAGAGAGAGAGAGAGAGAGAGAGAGAGAGAGAGAGAGAGAGAGAGAGGCGAGAGAGAACGAGAGAGCTGAACAGCAGACCACTAGCTCTTCAGATTATGCTAGTAGCAATTCCGCTGAGACCAACAAACTAGCCACTCCTTTGAGGTCTCTGTCTGTCTACTTGTTTGTATATGTCTGTCAGTCTCCATCTCTCTGTCCTTATGCGTATGTCTCTCTCTCTCGTTCTGACTCTGTTTCTATTCTTTCTCTTCTCATGCACTCTCCTTTTGTTCTCTTTCCCATATCACAAATTCAGACAAGTGTCTCAAATGTGTGTGTAAGGAAAACTTCAAAAATTGCAACAGCTTTTCTGAGTTCAAAGAAGAAAATATATGGACTACAACATTAGGAAGGTTAGATTTATAATCCACGGTTACCTTCTTCCATATATTGTAAATCGGTATTGTATGTATGTGTGCTTTTGTCTGTGTATGCTTGGGTATGTCTGGGTATGTATGTGTATATGTGTATATGTATATATGTGTGTATAAGTGTTTGGATATGCATGTATATGCGTATGTGTTTGTGTGAATGTATGTGTGCATGATGTCACGCATCTTTATATAGCGCCTTTTATTAACGTCAAATCGGCGCTGAAACGTGAATGTATCTGACGGATTATGACGGTTCCCGAGGAATCTCTAGGGACACAAATACGAAGCTTTGCTCTCGTCTTCTCTCTTTAAAGATTCAGCTCCGGTTTGGTGACACTTTAGTGATAATCCCCTGTGCGTGGGTACAGTTTTGATTTTGAAGTTTCGCCTTACTCCAGTTTCGAGCCATAAGACGTTTCCCACTTCACTACCATGTACGAGTTTTTACCTCGATGCAAACAAATTATTTTGTCTCATTTCTTTAAGGGCGGATCCAGGAAACACAAACCTGCAACGCCCTAGTTTTATTTTTGGGGACAGAAGATAGAGTTAGCCCAAAAGTGGTTTTGGCGAAGTTTGCCTACTAGAAAAGGAGTATAAAATCCCAGGAAAAAACGACACCATGCACGGAGACTACTAAGAACCATCAAAATGTTTTTGTTCTTAGAGAGATAGATAAATATATATATATATAGACACAGAGACAGACAGACAGGCAGACAGGCAGACAGACAAACAGAGAGACGGAGATGGAGACAAAGAGAGCGAGAGAAAGTAGCAAACATATCCTATATACATAATTATATGTAGACCCTATGTGCAAGCGTAATTAGCGCATTACGAATACGGTGTCGTTTTAGTAGTAACTGTAGGACCAAGTGTTAACGACATCACATGGCAGCAGTGGCCCCTGGCGTCACGGTGTGATTTTTTAAAAATAGAAATTTCTGGACCGCGGACGAATGATTGAGAGTGTTTGGCATGCAGGCAATTGCTTCAGTGGAATAAAGATGATCGCCGTAGACACAGGTTCAACTTCATCACCTACACAGAACAAGAAGACATAGAGCGGAATTGCATTTGCAACAGACATTCCAGATTTCTAACTCTACTGGTTCTCTTTTCCCCAAAAGAATTTGCGCGGCCGCTGCTGCATAATACTTTCAGTTTCGTTTTCACACACGGAGTTTAGTACTCATCACAGTGCTTCAGAATTCGATTTGAGCTTCAAACACAGTCGGTAACTTTAGGTTCGGTTCAGGTGTCAATCTAGCATCGACTGCTTACAAAAATGCTTCTATTAACAACGCCAAAATGCTAGGCAAAATGGATAGTAATAGGCTCAACACAGCGCTTCAGAATTCGATTTGAGTTTAGTACTCATCGCAGTGCTTCAGAATTCGATTTGAGTTTAGTACTCATCACAGTGCTTCATAATTCGATTTGAGTTTAGTACTCACCACAGTGCTTCATAATTCGATTTGAGTTTAGTACTCATCACAGTGCTTCAGAATTCGATTTGAGTTTAGTACTCACCACAGTGCTTCAGAATTCGATTTGAGTTTAGTACTCATCACAGTGCTTCAGAATTCGATTTGAGTTTAGTACTCATCACAGTGCTTCAGAATTCGATTTGAGTTTAGTACTCATCACAGTGCTTCAGAATTCGATTTGAGTTTAGTACTCACCACAGTGCTTCAGAATTCGATTTGAGTTTACTACTCATCACAGTGCTTCAGAATTCAATTTGAGCTTCAAAAACAGTCGGTAACCTTAGGTTCGGTTCAGGTGTCAATCTAGCATCGACTGCTTACAAAGATGCTTCTACTGACAACGCCAAAATGCCTAACTCAAATCGAATTCTGAAGCACTGTGATGAGTACTAAACTCAAATCGAATACTGAAGCACTGTGATGAGTACTAAACTCAAATCGAATTCTGAAGCACTGTGATGAGTACTAAACTCAAATCGAATTCTGAAGCACTGTGATGAGTACTAAACTCAAATCGAATTCTGAAGCACTGTGATGAGTACTAAACTCAAATCGAATTCTGAAGCACTGTGATGAGTACTAAACTCAAATCGAATTCTGAAGCACTGTGATGAGTACTAAACTCAAATCGAATTCTGAAGCACTGTGATGAGTACTAAACTCAAATCGAATTCTGAAGCACTGTGATGAGTACTAAACTCAAATCGAATTCTGAAGCACTGTGATGAGTACTAAACTCAAATCGAATTCTGAAGCACTGTGATGAGTACTAAACTCAAATCGAATTCTGAAGCACTGTGGTGAGTACTAAACTCAAATCGAATTCTGAAGCACTGTGGTGAGTACTAAACTCAAATCGAATTCTGAAGCACTGTGATGAGTAATAAACTCAAATCGAATTCTGAAGCACTGTGATGAGTACTAAACTCAAATCGATTTCTGAAGCACTGTGATGAGTACTAAATTCAAATCGAATTCTGAAGCACTGTGATGAGTACTAAACTCAAATCGAATTCTGAAGCACTGTGGTGAGTACTAAACTCAAATCGAATTCTGAAGCACTGTGATGAGTACTAAACTCAAATCGAATTCTGAAGCACTGTGATGAGTACTAAACTCAAATCGAATTCTGAAGCACTGTGATGAGTACTAAACTCAAATCGAATTCTGAAGCACTGTGATGAGTAGTAAACTCAAATCGAATTCTGAAGCACTGTGATGAGTACTAAACTCAAATCGAATTCTGAAGCACTGTGATGAGTAGTAAACTCAAATCGAATTCTGAAGCACTGTGATGAGTACTAAACTCAAATCGAATTCTGAAGCACTGTGATGAGTACTAAACTCAAATCGAATTCTGAAGCACTGTGATGAGTAGTAAACTCAAATCGAATTCTGAAGTACTGTGTTGAGCCTATTACTATCCATTTTGCCTAGCATTTTGGCGTTGTTAATAGAAGCATTTTTGTAAGCAGTCGATGCTAGATTGACACCTGAACCGAACCTAAAGTTACCGACTGTGTTTGAAGCTAAAATAAATCGAATTCTGATGCACTGTGATGAGTACTAAACTCATTCAAATGTTTGGTGACCTTTGTCCTACTTTTACATTACATACCGGCTTACGTTTTACGTATTAGAAAAGTACTTTTCGACCAACGGTTTATAGATGATCTAATCTGAACACTACTATAGCGCTACTTTAATAATGTTTATGGCGTCAATCGATTGTCGCTGCAAAGCAAATTCAGTATGTATGACAAAATCCATGGTGAGTCCCGTTGAAAACCAAAGAGGAAAAGCAGTTTTGTCCAGGTTGGGGATCGAACTCACAACCTTCAGGTTTCTATATTTGTTTGGATTGCGCGATTTACGCTACCCAAGCTATCTACCAATGGTTGCGTCAAACTGTAGGATACTAATACAATGGACACAGGTGTATGGGCACAGGTGTCTGTTTGTGGTATGTGCATTTGTATGTGTTTGCATGTGTGTGTATGTGTGCGTGTGTATGTATTATTAGGTCTATATAGCATGGACTGATCGTAAAGACGAGTATTAACTGCGTCAGACGATCATGGGGCATTGTTGTTAGCACCGCAGGATCTCGGCTTTATAGCATCCAGCATCCTGGCAATTCAAACGAGGAATAGCCGGGGCTGAATATGAATGGATGGATGGATGGACAAAGATGGATGAATGAATTGATTGATTGATGGATGGATGGATAGACGGATGGATGTTTGGATGGCAAATCGATTAATCGACAAATTGAAGGATGGATGGATGGAGAGATGGAGGGATGGATGGATACATGGATTAATGGCGTGACTATCGCATGAAGGAAAAGACAGGTGGATGGACGAATGGATGGATGGACGGGTGGATGAATGGATGAATGAGGACGGTAAAGGCGAGGGGCGGAGGTGACGCCGTGCGGTTGTAAGTCAAAGACGACTTTATGGTGTTTTCTGAAGCGCCATCTGCTCTGAATCGTCGCATCACAATGGAATTATGGACGCAGCGAGAGGTTCCGCCTTCGAGATTAGGACCATTTAGAAAATTTACGTAACGCCAGGGAGCCAACGTCCACCCCTCACGTCACCCTTTCCCCGCCACAACCCACTTCAAAACTTTCCTTCCGATCACGACCGAGTGGCTTTCGAACGGACTGCAAAATCGCAGAGCGCATTGATATCATGCGATCGTGATCCTTGCATGCTCACAAATAAAAGACACCGGAAGTGAGCGATCTCTGCGACCCATGCCCCTCTTGTCACCCACTGCTCCTCCAGAACTCAGCTCCATGCGTCGCCTTCCAGTCCTTTCTCGATCTCTGCCATCCGACGCCATTCAGACAACAAAGCCCACCACCGCAGCTGATAAACAATATACTGCTATGCGAATGTATTGCCCGTATATCGTAAGCATAATTGTACTCTTAAACTCGAGATTTCCACAGCACCCAACGAAAGCTAAGTCGTGGGAATCAGCTTACTTACAGGTGCTCGGTCAAAATAAAATCGATGGGCAAGAAGGGTTCAGTTCCAGGTCAAGATCCGAGTCAGGCAGGCAGGCAGTCAGGTGGGTGGTGTTTGGAACTGGACATTATCCCTGCTTTCCACACCTGCATATTATTCGTATTGCCTGTAGATCAGTTAGATAGTCTTTTGTAGGTCTGCAGCGCTTTTTATGTCGATGGCGGTCTAGTGCGCACCTTTGCATACTAATAACTGAATGGGACTATAATAAAATGTCCTAATAAATGAGTTTGTTTCAAGACATCAATTTTTAGAACGTCGCAAAAGCACTTAGAGTTGGAAACTAATACTAATTTAATAATATTTTATGTAATGCCAATCTCCGATTATTTTATCAGTATCATACCGTAAATGGAAAGGTTAAGTGTCCTGGACACTAGAGAATTGCTCCGCTCTAACTTACATGCTAAGTTGCCACTCCTAAATCGATTAAAATCGATTGAAATCAATATTATTCGAATAGATAAAGAATGATTTATATGTGTTTTCTTTAGTAAATAATACCAGTAATAACGATATGAGATAAACTATTACGTAAACTATTGCCGCAATGAGTTGTGAATAGATTGTCAGTTATCTGTAATAAGCGTAAAATATCTGGTACCCTTCATATGCATAACCGATTTGCTTCCTCGGTATAAGAGCGTTGGGCCTCGCATATAAGGCCGATCTTAATTAAATTTCGGATATTTATGTATGTGTTAAGTGGTTCCCATTCAAACAGACATCGTTGGTGATAAATTCATTGCAAGATGAGCAAGGTCGAAGCTATATGGCTGCGATAGCAAAACGTGTACATACATACACATTTGGAAAATAGAAACTTGTTTGTTGCTTTATATACAGTGCTGGCCATAAGTTTGGAATCACCCAGGCGCAATCTGTTGAAAACCATATTTGATCGCTATAGCTATGGCTCACCCAACCTGGTCCTCGTCCCAAATCAGAGCAGCGGTGAGGTCACCTGTGAGTGCAAGGACTCGGGGGAGGCCACCTGTGAGTGCAAGGACTGTCAGAAGACGGCTGCTTGTGGATTTCGAACTGCCATCCAGGAAACCTGCAAAGAAAGCCAAACTGAGCAAGAAGAACATAAACGATCGTTTGGCTTTCTGCGCGAAATACAAGAACTGGACGAAGGCAGACTGGATGAAGATGATGTTCTCTGACGAATCGACGTTCACACAGTTTTACTCGGCCTGCCGCTATGTCCGTCGACCTGCTAACCAGCGTTACAACATCCGCTACGTCGTGCCGACTGTC
Source organism: Norana najaformis (assembly GCA_964023275.1). Lineage (NCBI taxonomy): Eukaryota > Metazoa > Annelida > Clitellata > Crassiclitellata > Hormogastridae > Norana > Norana najaformis. Next base: position 24,072,590 of record OZ029919.1, read on the forward strand.
AGGCAGGCGCCGACGACGATGGTCTGGGGCAGCTTCAGCGGTAGCGGCCGAGGAGGAATTTGGTTCATGCCTCCGAACACGACCATAAATGGTCAGGTATACCAATCAATCCTTGAGGATAAACTAGAAACACACATGGGGATCCTCAATTGCACCACTTTCCAACATGATGGAGCTCCTTGCCACCGGGCAAGGACTGTGACAAGATGGATCAATAGACAGGGAATTCATATCTTGGGTCCTTGGCCTGGATCCAGTCCCGACCTCAATCCCATCGAAAACCTGTGGATGTTTATGAAGCAGAAGGTGTCTGAGGAGCATCCAACATCAAAGGTATCGTTGGTTGACGCCATAAAGCGAGTCTGGGTCAACCACATCAGCCCAGCTTATTGTGAAAGTCTTGTGAATTCCATGCCAGCAAGACTCAAGGCTGTCCTGGCTAACAAAGGACAGCACTCAAAGTACTGAAGTCAGCATCTGAAGTTGACATTTGACTATCCATTTACTTAGTATGTGAGTTTTGAATAAACTGTTACAGTTTCATTGAGAAAAATTACAGTTACAATTTCTTCTGAGGCTTTTTATAAGAACATTTCATACATTTCTAAGTGATTCCAAACTTATGGCCAGCACTGTAGAACCTAAGACAACAAAAACACCAAAATCTGATTTATATGTATATATATATATTTTATATATAAAGTTTATTACAAGACTTGTTGTTTTTCACCGTCAAAATGTATCTAGATCTTGTATCAAAGGATGGTCGACGTGACACAGCCGTCATTCTTGTCGTATCCAAAAATGTCACCTCGCTGGAGAATGTGTTATCGGCTAACGAATGCTTCGACGCGTTGAACATAACATTTTCATGCCGGTGCTACCCATCTTTGGCAGTCACCACACATGTAGTCTGCACATATAATCTTCAGGTAGGCTGCGCCATCGCAGACATCCACGTCCACTGGGCATACATTATGCTCATAGATGGCCATCAGTTGCCACCAGTGGCACATGGGGGTCACTAATGGGTCAAAAGACCATGGCTGTCTGTAATAAAATAGAACCGAGGTCCTAATGTATTATTTCGTGCGCGATCATACATGCGAATAAGTTTTCAAAGTAAATCTGTGGGCCACGCGAGGCGCTCAACGAATAGCGTGCGGCACGACTCGAGATTCAACTACGAGGCTTTTAATTCACTAAACTTTAATATGCGCTAGTGAAGCTGGAATTTGCAAGTCTGTACCCTTCGTTAGATGAGATAGCATTCGATTGTAGGCCTATAGATCGGTTACGTACACAGGCAATATAATACACAGACATGCCCAATATGCAGGCATAATTATTATCCCCAATCTTATCCTTGATATTTAATTTCAGTGTTGCATTGTCGGCATTTTCGTCAGCAATTTCTTTACCGGCACTGAACTACGAATAAATTCTTTGAATAAATTTTGCGCGAACAACGATTAGGATGCATTCACATTTGAGCCACTTGCGGAAAGCGATATAACTTCTTCAAATCCTCTTTATGGTCCTTAATCTCTCATCTGCTGCAGTCATTCAAATATTAATCAATCTCTCATCTGCTGCAGTCATTCAAATATTAATCAATCTCTCATCTGCTGCAGTCATTCAAATATTAATCACCTGCGGCGGGCAAGACAACACTAGGTTTTCTAACTGATGCAGTTTTGGTGATATTTATTTTGTGTTCTACAGGTTGAAATGCAGACATATCATGAAGTCGGTCCTGGTTACAATTCTTTACGCCTCATTACCTAAATCTTTATTTCCATCAACCAAAATCTCTTAATCCTGATTGCAGCACCTCGATATAAATTATACTCTTAGTCACGCGTTTCGTATTATGCGTTGATCACGTCTACTCCTCTTTGTATATCCATGACGTCAATGTCCTGTCATTTATTGATCCTGATTAAGTTGCATTTTTAATTTTCTCTAAACTCGATTATTTAACTTTTTGTCTAGGTGGATTATATCTTTCTTTCCTCTAACCTATAAAAATTTCTGCTTTTAAAATAGTTCTTATGCTAAGTCTTTCATTTGTCCGGTTCTAATCTGGACTGTCTGATTTAAGAATAGTTCTTATCCTGTTTATCTTTTTTCTTTTTTAAAACTCAAATTCCTGCTTTTAAAATAGTTTTTTTCATTTGTCCCTGTTCTAATCTCGACTCATTTCCTTTACCTATAGCGATTCTTATATGCTGTGACTATATATTCGTCACTCGGTATACGTCATTTATCTTCTACTTGTCTAATCTTTGTGTTTCGTGCATACTTGCCAACCCAGAAACCAGGTCTATTCATTGTTCTCCAACCCTGTATCCTACATCGAACGGAAATGATCGTGCTATCGTCATGGTTGATTGCTCTTTACGGTCTGCTGCACATGCCGGTGTCGTCAAGCTTGTCGTGTCCGGAAAACTGTCTCTGTCCGAACCAGACGAACCAGATTTCGTGCGATGGAGCTGGACTGACGGAAGTGCCCCGGAGTGTCGGTCAGTCGGTCGCGGTCGTTGACCTCAGCAACAACCAGCTCGTCATGATCAGTTCCGCTTCAATGACCGCGCTGCGCAACGTCGTTCGTCTGCGCCTGAGCAACAACGAGATCGAAAAGATAACCGATGGAGCCTTCGAGGTGACCCAGGCACTCCAGACGCTTGACCTCAGCGGCAACAACCTCACCGAGGTGAACCTTAGATTTGTAGTCGTAATTAGAATTGTAATCAAAGATTTATGTAGCGCCTCTTCAAGAGAGACTCACTAGAGGCGCTTCCTACCTGACTCTAAACCGCGATCTAACAAATTGACTTTCAAACGCTTTAGGAATTGAGATAAAGAAGACAAAGGAGCTAGCTAGGCTGCCAATTCTTTGATGTCATTCAGGTCTAAACTTAAGACACATCTCTTTCAATTTGCTTACCCACCGTAGCCTGGCTTCTGATTTCTCTGACCCACTGGAATTCGACACGGCTTCTCCAACGGTTTATGATTTTTGACTGCGATTTTGACTTGAAGCGATCATCGACTGATGCCTTGGGCATAATAATAATGGCGCTAAAGAACTCTTTAGATTAGATTAGTTGTCACTGTTATTCCTGAATTTATTAAGCGCCAGTTTATAATGACAAAGCATCAATCCATGTGGCTGTTTTGTATGCATTGATGTTTTCAAAGTGTGGGCTTCTGTCTCGTGTTAATAAATATTACTTATTTATCTAGGTCAGTCAGTACACGTTCCGGGGGGCAGCCGAAATGCTTCTGCACCTGGATCTGTCGAGGAACCGGCTGAGCTCCGTCGACGGAGCCTTCGCTGGGATGAAGGATCTCTCGCGCCTCGATCTCCGTCAGAACAGACTGACTGCCATCTCGCAGTTCACCTTCCGTGACCTCGTCAACCTGAGGTACCTTCTGCTGGCCGACAACCACATCAGCTCCATCGATAAGAGGGCTTTTCGCGGCTTAGAGAAACTCATGTACTTGGTAAGAGCTGGACTATCATTGTTGGTTGGCACGTGTGCTACATTAATGCTGTACGTAGATGAAGATGCTATGGGGACAGAGAGACAGAGAGACAGAGGCAGAGACAGAGACAGACAGAGACAGACAGAGACAGACAGTAAGGAGAGATGATAGAAGAGGCAGACAGACAGAGACATATACACATACACAGGCAGAGAGATGAGAGATGAGCTACATAATGCTGTATACAAATATAGGTTATATATATATATATGAGAGAGAGCGAGAAAGAGAGGAGAGGAAAGAGGAGATGAGAGAAACGACCAGAGAGAGATAGAGAGAGAGAGAGAGAGAGAGAGAGAGAGAAAGAAAGAGAGAGAGAGACTGGCTGAGAGAACGACAGAGACGCAGACAAGGAGAAATGTAAAAGGGAGAGGGAGAAATAGGCTCCAGATGACAAAGAGAAAGAGAGACAAATACAGATACAGAGACAGATGTTGTGCCTGAGATCACGGAAAATAGAGATTGAAACATGGAAATGAATATCTAGCAATTACCCTAACACGACAGAAAACGGAAATAGAGTAACCAGTCGACTAGTCGACGGTTTCAATTGGCCAAACATTGCAGAAATCAAGTCGTTTTTCTGCTCATGCAAATACGTGTGTCATGTGCACACGACGATATTCCATATTCGCCTGAATGGCGCCTCTTTCGACGACAGTGTACATGTAGTTAGCTTAGAACAGCAGGAATGTGGCGCTCGCTAGAACAGCGTCTTCCGTGGCGGAGTGTGGCTATCGCTAGAACAGCGGTTTCCACGACAGGAGTGTGACTGTCGTTGGAACAGCGTCTTCCTTGAGAGGGGGTGTGTGGCTATCGTTAGAACAGCGGTTTCCACGGCAGGAGTGTGACTGTCGTTAGAACAGCGTCTTCCTTGGGAAGGGGTGTGACATCGTTAGAAGAGCGTCTTCCGCGTCAGGGTTGACCATGGCGTTGGTAAGAACAGCGTCTTCCGCGGTGGGATTTCTTAGAACGGGTACCTCTGCGTGCGTCTGCACTTGGCTCGGCGTTTCTATTGTTCGAAGGTCATTCCATTACAGCCAGCTAAGGTGGGATAGGTTGTTGAATAGCCGTCGTCTGACAACACAACGGACATCGCTGTGGGGGACACCCAGGCAGCCGCAAATGTTCACAGAACAATGAATGCAGCCGATGACAAATTGCAGTCCTAATCTAAGTGCCACGGCTCCGTAGGCGACAACCAATGCAAAGCAGCCAAGGCTTCAAGGACTCGTCTGTTAAAAGCTCACAGGAGCGCTTTTTCCTCAAACACAGCCGTAACATACAGAGTAAAAATTCTCAGACGAAAATAAAAGCGTTATTCATACCTGACCCGTTGGTATCATTGGTATACGATACTGGTAAGCGCAAATTAAGAGCAAAAAGAGGTTAAGCATTTTGAGCCGGGTTAGTACTTGGACGGATGACTGTCTGAGGGATAGAGGAGGCAAAGTTGCATTAATTTCTCTTAGAGTAGGAATACAAATAAATATATTTACTTTCTATTCATATATATTAAATGCCTCTAGTAATATAAACATATATATATCGGTGGGAATGGACAAATGAATAAAAAAGAGGTCATTTGTTTGCACCAATCTCCACCAAATGACTGGCGTCAGCAGGAACTCACCATAAAGATGATGATGATGTTGATGGTGATGATGATGACGATGACAAGGACGATGAATGATGATGTGATGATTATGAAGGTGATGATGATGGGGATAATGGTGACAATGACGATGATAATATGATGATGGTGATCATGATGGTGGCGACGATGTGATGATGATGACAAAGACGATGATGATGACGACACTAATAGAAACACTTGTTGTCTATAAAGGTCTTGAAGGGAAATCCATTGGGCGAGGTTCTTCGCTTCCAGTTCAATTCCCTGTTCCTGTCGTACGTCGATCTGTCGGAGTGTGGCCTCATCCGGGTCCCTCGAGGTCTTCCAAACTCGATCCGTTATCTCCAGCTGCGCAGAAACAACATGACGCTCATCCACAGGATGGCCTTCGCCGACTGTCCCTACGTCAGCATCCTTGTCCTCGACGAAAATGCCATCGCAGGTGTAGCAGGCCAACATAGATGTATCCACACCCAGAAGAATAACGTCTGTTGCGCCACTTTCTACTCATAACTGAACGCATGTGACTTTTTAAAGATACATCGAAATGTGCCATGCACAAATGATATACATACACATAAATATATAATGCAATCTAATGCAATCTAATGCAATCTAGTGCAATCTAGTGCAATCTAGTGCAATCTAGTGCAATCTAATGCAATCTAATGCAATCTAATGCAATCTAATGCAATCTAATGCAATCTAATGCAATCTAATGCAATCTAATGCAATCTAATGCAATCTAATGCAATCTAATGCAATCTAATGCAATCTAATGCAATCTAATGCAATCTAATGCAATCTAATGCAATCTAATGCAATCTAATGCAATCTAATGCAATCTAATGCAGTCTGATTTAGTCTAATGACTTTTATATCGCCGTTTCGTGATGAACAAAACATCAACTGATACAAGCTTCAAGTGAAACAGCAGTCAAAGACCGCAATCTGTTGGAAAAGTTCAGTTGAAGCCGATAAGACGGAAACCTGAATTCAGGCTACGATGGATGAGTTAAGTGACAACAGGTGAATATCAAGTTTAGACTTGAACTACCTTAAAGAACTCTCAGAACGCTCAGTACATCCACTGAGATCTCTGCAAAGCATACATGAACATTTGTATAGAACCGCCTTTTAAGGTCCTCTCAAAAACGTCTCTTAGGTATGTATGTTTGTTTTTCTGTCTTAATGTATGTATTAGTGTATGTATATATATGTATGTGTCTTTAAGTATGAATGTATGCCTGCATGCATGAATGTATGTTTGTGTGTATGCATGTATATTTGCATGTATGCATGCCTGCATGCATGTATGTATATATGAATGCATGTATGTATATATGAATGCATGTACATGTATGTATATATGAATGCATGTATGTATGTACGCGTATGCATGTATAAATGTGTGTATGAATATATAGATGTGCGTATAAACATATGTATGTATATATGTGTATGTATATATATATATATATGTATATATTTATGTAGACATTCGTCTAACGGCTTTTGGGTCTGGTCTGTATTTGAAGAAGTGGAAGAGGGAGCCTTCGAGGAGATGACCTACCTTCAGCAGCTCTGGCTCAACTACAACCGCCTCCAGACACTTCCGACGCCACTCCCTGTCAGCCTCCAGCGCCTACTCGTAGAATCCAACTCCATCCGCGAGGTCCAGAGCAACGTCTTCAGCGCTGGTTCTCGCCTCAACACCCTCTCCCTGGCCGGAAACGTGATCACCGAGGTCCGGCCGGAGGTGCTGTCTAAGCTGACCAATCTCCGACTGCTGGACCTCAGCAACAATCAGCTGCGCCGTGTCTACGCTCAGGCATTTCGCGCTAATTCACAACTGCGAAGTCTCCAGCTATCTAGAAATCCGATCGAGTACCTAAACAGGTAAACAGACAATCGCCAGAGGTACATGTCCAACCCAAACAGAGGGACCTGAAAGGCACATGTCCAACCCAAACAGATGGACGCCAGGGGTACATGTTCCATCCAAACAGAGGGACGTCAGGGGTACATGTCCCACCCAACTAGAGGGATGCCAGGTACATGTTCCACCCAAACAGAGGGACGCCAGGGGTACATGTTCACCCAATGTTTAAGTTGAAGGGAATATACAACAGTTTGTGATCCCTTGTTTAATTAATTACTTCCCTTGCTTTAATTAATTAATTAGTATTGTTATTATAAGTATTATTATGAGTATAATGAAAATGATATTAATAATAATAATTATTAGTAGTAGTAGTAGTAGTGGTAGTAGTAGTAAGAGTAGTAGTAGGAGTACTACAGTAATAGTATTATTGTAGCAGTAGCAGTAATACCTTTACTGATCAGTATAAAGATGGAATAGAATGTAAAAGCGTATCAGCTAAAATGAATTCATAAGGAGGTCAGGTGAGAAGAGAAGACTGTTATGTGTCTCCTTCGATATAATTGAGACTCATCGACACCACTACAGGTAAACATACCTGTTGGCGGTCATTGGCTAGGCCATTGTGTCCTCAGTAACTGCTCGTCTTTCGTATTTATATAGCGCCCCATTACTGCTTATCTGTTGTATTTATATAGCGGATGTGTATAAAAAGCCATCAGTAGAGAGCGCTGTAAGGACCTGCGTGTCAAGGACTCGATCACTGTCCCTTGGTCATACACAGCGAATGGGACCATCTTTGTGTTATTAGGTCGACCGGCCATAGCCATGACCCTCATTGTGTCACGCCAACAAGCCATCGTGTTTCTCTGGGACGAACCTGCATTTCCATGTCTTACTGACTGAGAGGATTCGTGCTAATTCCATCTTAAATTAATCGTTTTCAGCTTGTCATAACAGGTTTCGCTAACGAATTTCGCTAACTAATAGACAGTTCACCTCGCTAACTGTCTGTTAACAGTAAAACGTGCTGCACGGTAGTCTATTCGGTGTCTGTAAGTCCAACGATTGTGGGTTAGAGCTTGCTCAGCTGATTCCGTTTAACGACATGTTCACGCACACTTGTCTTTGTCACCAAGCAGTAGAATTAGATGCCGCCATAATCTAGGAAGCAAACGGCAACTCCTAGATGCACTGGTCTTGTTTCTGGGATCTTTGGATTCGGTCATTTCCGGCTTAAGAGCCGAAGAAGAAAAACTAAGCGGCTCCCCTTACGTTTCACTATGGAACATGGGAACTTTACTATACTGCCTACGCTGCACTGGCTTAGAACGGCATCGTTCAATACTATTTGTAATCGGAATTACTGGCGAAAACTGGTGTCAATCATTTGAAGGCCAGTTAGACTTCCGATCCTTGTTACTCTTTCCCTTCCACTGTAGAGTTGCTGTTCAGCCAATAAATAGCCCCTTCATTGATGAAGATAACTGATAAAAAAGAATTAAAATAAAAATGTTGCTTCCAACAGTCGTTGTTTTCACGGACTGACGGGACTTCGCAAGTTCTACCTCGCATACGTTCCAAATTATAATGTCGCCATAGATGACGATGTCTTCGCCGACATGAAGAACCTGACCAAGGTGGACCTTGACAACAGTCCAGGGGTCATTCGGGCCATCCTATCGTCCGATACCCTTCTTTCCAGCCTGTCCGGTCTGCAGGAACTCAGTCTCCAGAACTCATACCTGACGGACCTTCGATCGGACTTCCCTGACTTCTTCCCGAGCCTGGCGATCCTCTACGTGTCCAGTTCCCGGTGGAATTGCGACAAGACTTTGAGATGGTTTCGAACCTGGTGCACAACGACTTCGGTGGAGGTCATACGGGTCGAGGAGAACCGGTGTTTCACCCCGCCGAACCTTCAGGGTCGTCTGCTCATCAGCCTCTCTGACCGCGACTTCGCCTCTCCTGACCTCCATCAACAGGAACTTACAGAGGCCCCGCAGGTCACGCCCCGGGTCACTCGTTTTAGACTGACTTCAACAGGGGTCGCTGCGAAAGGTCAAAGGTCGGATCGTGTAAACCCAGACAGGCGGATGATCACGCCCACTGGAAATCCGGTTCGCTTGCGTTCGCATTTCTACGACGGTGACGAAGGATTTGTTGACGTTAATAAGGCATTCGATGGAGTTGACTTTGACACAGCGGAGGAGCGGCAGTGGTACGACCACGAGGAGCCTCGCGAAGACAGGGATCGCACAGCAAGGGCCGCCCAGGTCACCAGGAATCACCCGTCGTCACCACGACATGAAACGAGAATGACCCAGACAACATTACCAGTCCAAGATGTAAATCTTCTGACCATCTCGAGAACCCCGTTGAAGCAACCAGAGGCGCTTCACACGCCACCTGGCGAATCAACGGGCCGCGACGCGTATCTACGCACTCAACAGACGTCGGCGCCACCTGGCGAAAGCATCGGCAGAAACATGTCCGTGACCGATGATGCCAGCTCGATTTTGTTCGCCGTGGCGACAGCGGTGACGATATCCGTGACGGTCGTCATCGTCATCGTCATCGTCATGCTTATCGTCGGCCTCACAAAGGAGCAGTCAACGAAGCTACAGCGGAAGGCGTCATGCGCAGGACGCATGCGCAAATCGAGTTCAGGAATCATCTACAGCCATCGAGCGAACGTCCTGTATTTCGTGCCGCGATCGAATGGGGGCGCTTCGCCCCCGGCAGCAGCGGCTGCAGAGAACAGTCCCGTCCCTAGCGACGAAATGTCAAAGGATACAAGTCGCGAGGCCATGTCCCTCATCCCAGGTAGGGACATCAACCACGAAGGACCACTGCGAGTGTACATGTGGACAGATTTCTAAACCTATGTACAACAATCACTGTGCTTGCGCCTAATTACTTGCAGGCAAAGGACTTGCAGTGAAATTTAACAATTGGATAGCAATATTATTCAATGTTATTTACGAATATTGGAACTTATATAACGCCTTAAGTTTGGCGCATTATTGATAACTTCATGTAAAATGCATGCTAAGCTTTCCTCCCAGCTCTTAATATCACCTAAAATACAGATTTATATAATACTAAAATCATTGGATGTAAGACTTAAAGGCCTAAAAGGTGCTTTGTAACCTGTTATTTACAGATTGCATTTATAAAGCGCCATTTAGGGAACTGATCGATAGCGTTGCATGCTCACGTTGCCTACTGCTAAAGCGTGATGTTTAAATTAAGGAATTGCTTCCATTGACTAGTTCGTTCATAGTCCAAATAATGTTTTCAGAGCTGAAAAAGGTTTTCACTGGCGAGTACCCGCATACACGAAGATGTCGAATGTAAGAGAGTGGTTCGAGGTCAACGGGTGATGTGACATTCGTGTCCATGAGTCATAACGGATGAATTTGCCTTGAAAAGGCGCTATGTAAATCTGTAATGACAGTGACAATTATTACAACTAGCCTGGGGGTTGTCCCAGCCTGTGACAAGCTTGCAAAACATGGTCACTAATTTAATCAAATCGGGAAACTTCTAAAGCGCCGTTATCATAATACACAAGACATCAATCAATGGTCGCTTTTAAGCAAAACTTCAATCAAAACCAGAATCCACTGGAAAGAACCAGTCGAAATCCGTGAACCCGAGACCGGGACAAAGGCTACGGGAGGATAAGCAATTCAAACAAAGATGGGACTTAAAATCAGCCCAGACCTTACAGTAGCTACATCACAGAATTTGCAGAGAGAAACAGGCAGCGAATTTGCAGCCACATCCGCGATTTCTGAATGCAGTATAATCCGTGCTGTCCGCTGTGGTGTACTTAAGTCACGAAAGCCACAACGACTCATACCTACTCACATGGAGGCCCTCGCAAATAGGGGCAAGATGTAGCGCTTGCTCCTTCTGGAATTCACATCGGAACTCTTGTGATCCACATTAGGTTGGTAAGACGTTCTCGTTCTCATGGGTTGCTTCTCGTGGAACATATTTCTGTGGGCGTCCATGCCTATTCATACAGTAGATTCATCGTTAGGAACTCAACCGAACGCCACAAGAGTCTCTGTGAAGCCTGGACGATACTTTTACATTTCAATTCAGTACAACATCGTATTTCTTTAGGGCGCCAATTACATAGACAGTGACCAGCGCATAACGTAGTTATTACGTAGCTTCTGCTGTTACTGTATATATTACTTGGAATTGTTTCGCTGAATAAACTGTGCAGTAATATTGCAGACCTATATAAAATCAATCGAAGTTTTTAAATCACGGATTAGCCAGCTGGATTTGCCAGGTTCGGTGGAAGACGTCCAGATGGTGTGAATCTGATCCCTTGGCAGCGCGGCAGATGTCTTGCTAGGGACTGCACTGTTATTGACGCCCTGGCAGAATCATACTGCGCCAGATCAGCCGAGGTCGCAGGTGCTGCTGCTGAGAACAGCTTAAAGAAAAATATCTAAATACACCGCCATTCTTTCATCATACTGCTTTGTGTCCTTGGTTTTTGAAACTCTGGCCCAATTGAACAAGATGGTTTCGTTTTCAGCAAGCACCTCTTTCATCGGATTCTAATATATCAGGATGAAATCTGTCTTTTGAAGAAGGGCATGATTAACCATTGTAATTAGTTAGGCTCCATGGCTTAGTTAGTTAAAGCGCCTGTCTAGTAAGCAGGAGGTCGTGGGTTCGAATCTTGCTGGAGCCTTTTTAATCTCATTATTTTAAATTTTCCAGGATGAAATTAATCAGTTAAAGAGAGATAAGACTAACCGTTGTTATTCAATTGGCTTTATGGCTTAGTTGCCTAAAGAGCTTGCCTAGTAAGCAGGAGATCGTGGGTTCGAATCTCTCATTATTTTAAATTTTCCAGGATGAAATTAATCAGTTAAAGAGAGATAAGACTAACCGTTGTTATTCAATTGGCTTTATGGCTTAGTTGCCTAAAGAGCTTGCCTAGTAAGCAGGAGATCGTGGGTTCGAATCTCTCATTATTTTAAATTTTCCAGGATGAAATTAATCAGTTAAAGAGAGATAAGACTAACCGTTGTTATTCAATTGGCTTTATGGCTTAGTTGCCTAAAGAGCTTGCCTAGTAAGCAGGAGATCGTGGGTTCGAATCTCACTGGAGCGTTTCTACTGTCATTGGGAGTATCCTCAAACAGCTAAATGTTGATGTTGGGCAATTATCTTAGGCCCGTAACCGCATCCAAGTAAAATAACAGTCCGAAACTTTGTAGACAGGAAGTATTATAGGGAAGCAGGGAAATTGAACAACGTGACGTATCGACTCCTGAAGCTAAGTTCCAAAGACACCCAGAGGTCACGGATGAATTGACATTAACAATTGAATTCCAGATGAACTGACGTTATCCCGTGTGTCTGCGTAATAGGTAAAACGAAGAAAAACACGAGAGTTCTACAAATACGACTGACCGCGGCCACATACAGCACGAGATTCGAACTGTAATTACAATTACAGCTAAAATTACAATTGTTGTGATTTTATCCTATGCCATTCATGTGATCATATTCTATGATTGCCATTGCATATTTAGTGGCCGCAGTGTTCCCGATTTCTTACTGCTTAGTCCTAGTGCCACCGAGCGAAACGTCTGGCGATAGTGTAGTAATGAAGTAGCATATCGTCGAATAACAATAAAAATCTTCAAAGTAACTTATAATTGTAATTGTAATCGCTAAATTGTATAGCGCCACTTCAAGAGAAATCCTCGGACGGGCTTATCATTAGGCCTACTTTAATTACAATAATTACATTATATTACATAACAGTAACTACAATACATTACACTAAGTTACGTTACCCGTCCTGGGCGATAACACACCTGCTGCAAGGCAAACAGTGCACGACAGGAGCCAAGCAGACCCGGCCGGAGCATCAGTCACCGATGCCTGCAGCCAACCACCGAACGCTCTGCCCGTCGCCAGGCCGCACAAAAGCCTCCGCTGCCGCAGTTGTGAGACTCGGCTAGATTCGACTCGATTGCTAATCCTGACTCAACCGCCGCGCTCTGCGTGTACACTGAGCGCAAAACAAGACAGTCGATACTTAATTTCACGTAGACACTCCCGTATTTATATTAGAGTCGCCTTCCAAGTGTGCGTGGTCGACTGTCGACTCCTGGACTCCGAGTCGACAGGAAGTGGCTGTTAGTCAGATAGGGAGTGGTGCGTCTGCGAGGCGAAAACTGGACTCAGAACAAATCTTCGAAATATCGTCTAAAGGTTAGTTGTTCATTGTAATTGTAACTGTAATAATACATTTGTATAGCGCCATTTAAAAACGCCTTTGAGGAGCTCTGTTCGTGGCTTTCAGTCAGATAGAAAAGGGGTGCCTTTTTATGTTCGGGAAGGTGTTATGTAGTCAGCATAAGCGAAACAATGGAAACATTGTTCCAAAAAGACGGCCCAATGCAACGTGGTTGCTTCGATTGTATCAAATCATTTTTCATGAAATTAATTATTATTAGGCCTACTTGCATTGTAACATTAATAATAATAAAATGTCGAAATGCGCACTCATGATTCTGAAGCAGAGCCGTCGATTGTATTTTAAAAGCTGTTTTACATTCAGCATTCAACAGCCACAACTGAGGCATGCATAGTATAAAGTTCTGTTCAAAACTTCAAAACTTGAAGAAAATTACTGTAATGCCTTCTGTGTGTCATTACAGAGAATAGGAACAGAATTCCTTGTTGAGATCAAAATAGAGTGTGACGTTCAGAGACACTGAAGATGGGTTCGTTGTATCGTAGTGAGGAGATGACCCTGTGTCAGCTCTTCCTCCAGGCCGAAGCCGCCTACGCCTGCGTCTCGGAACTCGGAGAACTTGGACTCGTACAGTTCAGAGACGTGAGGATCTTGTATTATGTTGTATTGCATTTCTTACTATATATATTGAGCTCTTGCAGAAGAAACTACTCAAAGGGCATTTAATTAAAATAAACTAGTTGCAGAAGCGCATTAATCCAGATTTTGGTGCCGATTTCGTAAATGTAAATGTACACGGTTTTCCACAGCGACCGTATGGCCTCGACCCTGCTGATTTTCAATTAATTTATTGGGTGAAATCCTTCACCACCGCTGCCCGTTTGAATGGGTGCCACAACATTTAAGTTCCCCGTGTATGTATAGATCTAATCGTAGCATTCGCATTTCTTCAGCGCCCAAAAACCAAGTTGTGGGAACCAGCTTATTCAGAGGCGCTTAGTCAAAAACGAAATCCGTGAGGCAGGTTCGGTTCCAAGTCCATAAGCAAATTTCAAGTAGTATTAGGCAGGCAGAAGGTTACGGCGGATGGTGTTTAGAATTGGACAGGCGAGAAAGATAAGTAGAAGACGCGGAGTCAGCTAGGATATCTTGACGTACTGCAGAATGCATCCCTTTCCACAGAAAATACCCCATGGAGCTAGAGGCAAAAGGATATCAGGACCTGGCAAAATTTATGGGGCGTAGGTTGTTTCCAGATTTCCTAAACTCGTCACTGAGGAGACGAACCATTTTTTTCTTTTTCTTTTGGGGCCCAGATGCGAATTACAGGAGGAAAACATCAACTTATTTCTATTTTATTTTTCTTGTCAAAAGCTATTGGTGAAAATAACATTGAAGCAGTTTTCTTTGCTGTATCAATTCTAGTAATCTGAGATATTATTTGGCTGCAATCAGAGTTACTATAAAGAATCTAGAAGTAGTTTGCTGCATATGGTGCTATACATATTATTTGGTGCTATACATATTATTTGGTGCTATACATATTATTTGGTGCTATACATATTATTTGGTGCTATACATATTATTTGGTGCTATACATATTGTAGGGTGCAATGCAGTGTCGAAATTAAAATCTGTCCATCAGAAAGTTTCACTTAAAAGTGTGGGCTTTACTGCCTTTCTGAAAAGAAATTACTAATTTTGGAGGGATTCTCTTGTTTCAGTTGAATCCAGACGTAAATGCTTTTCAACGAAAGTTCGTGAACGAAGTTAGAAGATGCGAGGAGATGGAAAGAAAACTGAGTACCTAAATATTAATTTTTCTTCAGAGTAATAATTCTTAAAAGCTTTGCATACAAATTTTTTGCAATATGTTATGCAAACAATGATTGTATGCAGAGTGCTAATGAACTTCTGAAAATTGTAAATTGTATACTGCACAATGATAAAATGGCAAAATGATATTCCAGAAAATTACTTCTTAGTGTTACCAGCCACATTCAGCCATGTGGTGGACAGGCCTCGATTGTCCCTAAAATTTGACCACAATAGTCTCCAGTGATTAAACAAGTCCACAGAGTCCTTAGGTCCAAAGAACCACGGAATCTGCAGGCCTCTAATAATAGGCGGAATTTGAAACACGAGAAAACTTACACCTCCACCAATGTGTTCATTATGTCCATAACTGAAAACCCCGGCCATGAAATTAGTTTGAAAGTTTTGTTTAATTCGTACGTCAAGGTATGAGAGGCATACAGAACTGGCCACATTCGCCTTATGTGCTGAAGTCAAACAAATCAAGTCGTCACCAACTCTTTCGTAGTGTTCCTTGATATTCCTAATGTTCTTAATGTTTCTGTTATGCTCTTAGTGTACGTAATGTCACAGTGTTCTTGATGCTTCTAGAGTTCTCGATGTTTCTAGCTTTCTTGATGTTCCTACTGCTGTTAATGTTCTTATCAGACTGATCCTTTGAATTGATCATTCTAAGATTAGATTAGATATAGTTCTCAATGTGTCTAGTGTTCTTTTCGCTCTTAGTATTCTTATTGTCACGTTTTTATGTTCCTGGTGTTCTTTTTGTTCTTAGTGTTGTTAATGTTCTTAACGCATCAAGATTCCATACAAAATTACTGCATATCTGGTTATGATCGGTTTCCCCTAAATACTTGATGGCCTTTCTAGGCTTGCCAGAACCAGATTTTCTTAATGCAATATGGCAGCTGCTTGCGAGACACGCTTGGTTGGTCTTTGCTAATGCAAATGCAATCGACACGCTTGGCTGGGCATGAGGTTGCCCCTGAGGCGTTGAATAACCGTTCTGCAGATTGCATTTGTAGGCAGTAGGCCATGTTATTAGGAGTCACAAGGTAGCGCTGCTGACTCTGGCATAAACAGCTAATTCGATTTTAGAATAACATCACTTTGCCCAGGGCTCAAACTACATACTATATGTGTATATGTCTATCGAAAGATTCATCTAGCGCCTTTTAGAATCTTACAAAAGCACCATCATCATCACCACAACCACCATCATCCCCATCACCACCACCATTATTATTATTATCATTTTTATTTTTATTATTATTATTGTTGTTGTTGTTTTTGTTGTTGCTGCTATTGCTGCTGCTGCTGCTACTACTACAACTGTTAATATTATTAAACAGATATTGCAGTTGCAGTTATTCTATATGCTGTCATTCTGTGTTCCGATTAGGCGCTATATAAATGTTCATTGGTCAGACATAGTGAGTCAACGACTATGCTATCTATCCAGTCAATTTTTTCTTAATTGCTTCCTGAAGAGATTAATTATCTCAGTGTGGAAACTTAAATTTTCTTTGGTTGCTTGGCACATGTTGGCGAATGAAAGAGCCTGCTATAGTTTGTAAAGATAATGTGGAAGTACTGAATCTTAAAATGTATATTCTCGACAGGATTCCTCGAGAAGGAGATAAAGAAAGACGGAATCCCGATGCCATATCCAAAGGATATTCCGGACGTCCCTGCACCGCGAGCGATAAACGAGCTAGAGGTTCATTGGCGCTACAATACGATGTCAAGTTTATCAGCATATCTGTCAATTACTCATCTTATAAGTACTTCTGTCAATCATTCATTTTATGAGTATTTCTGTCAATCATTCATCTATGAGTATTTCTGTCAATCATTCATCTTATGAGTATTTCTGTCAATCACTCATCATATAGGTATATCTGTCAATCTGGTCAGTCGTACATATAGGCGCAAAATGATCAAAATATCATAAGATTATTTCCGATGAACTGAACACTTGATTAATTTCTTTCCGTTTTTTTGATGAAAGTTTACTTTTTTTACTTCGTCAGTACGTATATTCAGTAGTTTAATTATGTCTGCCAATGACTTGCCTTTTGTTTGTCTACTTACAACTTAACTAGCTTAGCTTAGCTTAACTTGAATAGCCTGTGTTTCTACTTACCGACTTGACCTAAGTGGCCTACCTGTGTGATCTTGTATGCAGGCTGCATGTGAGAAACTGGAGAACGAGATGAAGGATGTGAACAACAACGTGACTACACTAAAGAAGAACTCCTTGGACCTAACTGAACTCAAACACATCCTCAGTAATACACAGAGTTTCTTCGATGAGGTAAGTAACAGCATCGAGTTATCTGTCAGCAAATTGTCATAGAAGCACTTGGTGCAACTGTTTGTAAATGTAAATGTACACGGTTTTATATAGCGACCGTACGGCCTCGAACCTGCTCAATTTGCAATGAATTGATCGGGTGAGATCCTTCACCACCGCTGGCCGTTTAGATGGACGCCAAGCCATTTAAGATCCCCGTGTACGGACCGTTTTATGTAGTCTACTATGCGACATAATCATAATCGTTTTAGCTCATTATGCAGCTATACATGCGTATGCGATAGAGTACAGCTAAGCGCCTGAAATGAGCAATCGTATTTTTGCGGCGTAGCTCCAAAACTTAAAGAAATATCCTTCCGATAGCTACCCTGGGTATTTATAGAACTTTTGTGAGAGTTCCAAAGTTTATTTGGTGCAATATGATTACAGTTAGACTGAATTTTATGTCGTTTAAAACTTTTATGAGAGTTTACTCTTTAAAATCGGTAGCGCGCTGGGCTAGTCCTCCAACGTTGCGGGTTCAAGCCTGCTGAGTGGTCTCCGTGTAACAACCCTCGACAAGTTGTTCAAGCCTCAGATTCAGGTTTACCGACTATGAGCATGAAATAAGTGCAATTAATAAATAGATAAATAAATAAATAAAACTGATTACTTCTGCGTTTGGAGCGCCGGAATCTATTAAATCATATTAACGATCCTGGAGTGAATTATAATTATCATTGTTTCAAATGGGAGCTACTAACTAATAAACTTGAAATAGTTATATTAACTATAAAAATTATTAAACGAAGAAGCTATATGCTAACGAATTGAATACAGTGTGTTAATATTTTTTACTAGCTGTTAAAATAGGTAGTGTGCACTACTGTGCAATCTTACTTTCTAAATAATAATTTTACTGCGTTGCCTGTATAGAAATGCTTGTGGCAACAAGTCTGTTGTAGAATTTTAGAGCATGTTGTGCATGTTGGTGAATTGTTCACACATAAAGCACATAAAATTCACACACGAACAACATAACTTTACACAAAATACTCTTTAATCGCATGGAATGAAGCAACGCTATTTTTCAGTTGTGGAGCACAACTTGTCGGAATGTTGCACAAAAAATCTGTTTTGCTATGTTGTCTTCTTGTTTGGCTATTTTATTTCAGCAAAATTCAAAATTTTACCATTTTAAAATCATCAAAAAGAGCTTGTTTGATACACTCGGGACACGGCTTGTTGATTTAAGTTTGATTTGTGACGGATTTGAATTCAATTTATGTCTAATCCTTTTTAATCGAGTTTTAAAACAAAAATTACAAACTTTGTCAATTCGTGTAAAATGTTTAAAATTGTGGTTAAATATAAGTAGATAAAAACAGAAACTTCTTAAGTGGGATGCTCCGATTCTTTGCAATTTCGAATTGAGCCTGAATTGTAATTGTAATTTGAAATTTGTGTAGCGCCTCTTCCAGATAAACTCATCAGAGGCGCTCTTTGCTCCAACGATGTTATATGTCATTAAGAACGGAACTTTCATCCATTAGTAAACATTGCTCAGATGTCTAGAAGAGTCACCAAGATTTATCTGCTTGATTTCTGAAATTCTTCGTTAACTAATTCAGGTGTTGTCGAGTTATGAGTTACTGAATCAGTTTGAACTGTGTTAGGATTTAACACGAGTACTTATGAATCTGCTGGTTTGAATTAGACCGTGTTAGACTCTTTTGAATGTTCTTGGATGTGGTTAGTCTTTGTCAGACCATACCTTCACCGAAGAGTACGCCGTGTTATTGCATACCGAGACCTTAAAAGCTGCGACTCAACCATTACGATTGTGGTAAGCTAAAGGCAAGATGCCATCGGCTGTGATTGCCTTTGGGGATGTACTGTATGTACGGAGTCTTTAAGCCTGGGCATTGTTGGCAATAACCATATTATGAGTCGTATTTTAACTCAGAAATTAGTAATAACCTTATTGGGATTCATGTTTTAACCACAATATTGATGATATTGATAACAACCACATTCTGAGTCGCATTTTAACCCCGCTGTTTGTATTAACATCATACTAGCAGCTATAAGCATTGAGAGGGCATCTATTATTTCATAGAGGCTTAAAATAATGGACTGTTCAAGTTGGATAGCGTGCACAAATAAGTGCTTATCTTACATGTTGGGCTTAAAAGATAGGGCCTACCAACTAACTTGACCAATCTAAGTTCCGTTGACAACACTGATAAAGTGAAAACAGTTTTGAATAATGGAAGTGCTATTAATGAGAGTTATTTGAACATCGTTCAGAAGTTAGATGGGACAATAGGAAATATTTCTGTCTTGGTGCAATACCATCTCTTGAACTCTTAGACAGTTATGTATTAGCGCCTTTAAGAAGTTCCTAAAAGGCGCTATATGAAAAATCAAAGACATACCTACTTACATACAGTCATTGTCTATCAATGAGTGTTGTTCAAATCATAATTGCACAAAACTCATTGCAATTCACAAAGATGAATGATTAACTTTCATGAATGATTAAATTGAAATAAGTAAGACGAAACCCTTTAGAACTGCTTTCTGGTCACTGTTTGGAATTTCTGATACGTAGATTACATTACCTGTAAATACTACGTTTCTGTTATTTAACTTTGCTTGAAAATTGGAATCATGCAGTAATTTTGAAAGAATAGTGTACAGCTCTCTGTCAGTGCACGGTTAACTCTATTAGCTATTTGTTAACATCAGTACTTAACAAGGTTTGCTCCGGCTGTCTAACAAACGTCGTTTGCTTTCCTTGCATGCTCACCTACGGATTTCCTCTTAAGGCTGAAGATTACGTTTCAAGCTTGATCATTACGGACTCGGCTTTTGGTTCTTTCAAACAAAACGTTAGCTGCGTCTGAGAGAAATCTGAAATTTCAAATCATTACATAATGCATTCTAAAGACAGTGTGCCGAGTTTGATTAAAAATAATGCCTTCTTTCTTGCCTTTCTATGTGTGATTTCTTCTGCTTTCTGTATCTTGTTCTTGCTTTAATGCAATCGCTGTGGTTTGTAAAAAGCCGGTATCAACTGCTTTGAAAGTTAGACACAATTACTTGGACAATTTTCGCAATAGGCAGGAATTTTTTGGAATACTCGACTTTTCAAAGCGAAGTGGCAGCGACGCAGGTGATGATGCACGATTTCACGCATGCGCACGACACTTCGCTTCCAGCCAACACTCTTAGATTTTTAGTTAGAGCATGTTTAGCTGGCGGATGTTGCATCGTTTCTGTCGCACCTATCATGATTAGGTCCAGTACCTGTACTGTGGCGGTGGTGAGCTGAAATAAAGCTATTGTGTGATGGACGCCTTCAGATAGAGGGCGATATGGTCGAGTCTAGTTCGATTGTTGGATCGGAGATTGCAATTGTGATACCACCGGAACAAACGGCTCGAGGCATGGCTTCAACGGCATACATATGGTAGGGATCAACATAGTATCAAGTATCGATCGTAGTGCATAAGAAGATATAGTCGGCGGGATGGAAGTAGTAGTAGTAGTAGTTCCTCAGTTTAACGACATCTTATGGCATCAAAGGCCGTTGACGTCGCCCTCCTCCTTTATCCAGGCTTGGGACTGGCACTACCCCCCCCAAACAAGGCAGTGGCGGAGTTGGATGGAAATAACACAGGCACAACTATTTAAATGCTAACAACAGGCATTTTTGTGATTGTAATCGCAGATTTGTATAGCGCCCCTTCAAGAGAAACTCCTCAAAGGTGCTCTCGACCAGGCAACATAAAACCACTACCGAGCAGAAGTTTTCAAACGCTGACGGGAAGAGGCATAAAAAGGCCAAGAAACTCATGTCATATGTTGCTGTGCAGCCTATTTCAAATAGCTGTGCTATAAACCAAGTGAAGTAGCTGAACTATGTTTGGCAGCAACTGTAGGTCAGATTTCATGATAGGAGAAAGCCATTCTGTAATGTGGATCATCACTTTACTAATACTGTTCTGCTTTTCACATTGTAAACAAACGGCTAAATACAACCACTAGCACAACTCTATTTTAGTGCGCCTAGTAGTTTTTAGGACTCCGTCCATTGTCTGCAGATGCCGCTCTTTGCCTTCCGAAGACATTTAAATGCGTTTTTGCCAGAAACGGTTTTGAGAATTTTGAGAATTGTGTCAATTAAGGATATTTTTTAACACCAGCTATGGCATCGCATGGGTTTAATGTTTTCGATGTGATCTCAATACTTCGTATCTCTATCGATTGATTCTTATAATTAGATGCTGACACTATATAAATGGAAGAAATACTACTATAAAATATCGGTGCTGCTTCTGTCTAGTTTCGTGACCGGCGTCATCCTGCGAGAGCGAATACCAGCCTTTGAGCGAATGCTCTGGAGAGCCTGTCATGCGAATGTTTTTCTCAGAAAGGCAGAGATTGAAACACCACTCGAAGACCCAGTCACTGTAAGAAAAGACGCTAGCAGTGCCGCACACATTCTTGTTTATTTCATTTGCTGTTGTCTGCCAAATTCGAAATATATTTACGACCATGTATTATTATGTTTGTATGGCATTTAGTTTCCCGCAAATATTTGAATGTGTAAGTTGGGTCTCGATTTCATATTTCACATACATTTCGATGAATACTTTGGGTCCAGATTTTTATATTCTTTCGGTTTTAGACCTAAATGACTAATATTGAGCTAACAAAAATGTCGATGCTACGCAGTGTGGTTGAAGCAGCAGGATATTTGTTTAGATGGGCGCATGTTTAATTTAAATTAAACAATGTTAGGGATTTTTATTTATTTGAAAATGATGAAAATAAGTTACAGTATTCATTTTCCTAGGGAGAAATGGTTCACAAGTCTGCCTTCGTGGCTTTCTTCCAAGGTGAACAACTTAAGGCGAAAGTAAAGAAGATTTGCGAGGGGTAAGTTTGTACCTACAGCTTCGTCTCTCTTCTGCTAGGTTACTTGAATGGTTTAAACATTGGTTTCAACAATACAGCTCTCACCGAATGCGATCGTCAAACCTATGTAAAACATTAGTGCAAATGTAAGTGTAAAAAATTATCAGTCCAGCTGATAATTGTAATTATAATCTAAGATTTATACAGCGCCTCTTCTAGGGAGACTCATCAGAGGCGCTTCCGTCCTAACAACATAAAACCACGATGGAATTAAATGGTTTTCAAGCTCTAACAAAAGACGAAGAAGCCCATGTCGTAGGCTGCTACGCAAAGTGTGTACATACATAGGTCTGTACTAAGTATTGTTGGATGTATTTGTAGATTTCGAGCTACCCTTTACCAGTGTCCCGAGACGCAGAGCGAACGCAGGGAAATGCTGCTTGGACTTCAGACCAGAATTGAAGACTTGAACACGGTCGGCTTTTCCTGGCATTTAGGAATTCAGTTCATTTTCAGACAGACATTCCACGTAGCTGAATGTATGGAATGGCTAAAACAGCATTTCGAAGTATAAGAACGGTTATTAATCAAACAGCGTAGACAGACATTTTAATACAACGGTATGGTATTTGGTTGACACGATATGGTATTTTAATAGCAAGAAAGTATGTTGCCGTGGGAAAACAGTAATCGTAATCGTAAACTCCAAATTTCTAAAGCGCTATTTAAAAGCTAAGCGCATGGCACCAGCTTATCCACGAGCGCTACATCAAGTCAGTGTGTTTGTCCAAAGATGCCATGTCAAGGGCCAAATCCGGGTGCCAGAAGACCAGAGAGAAAGGGGGTGTTGTGTTTTAGCTGAGAGAAATGGAAAGGCAGCGAATTTAATGGATCATGGTGGGATTTCTTGAAAATATGAGAGTAATCTAGTAGTATCTAAGTGAAGCTCAATGACCTGAAACAACAATTCAGCGGCATGAAGCGACAATTAAGAGGAATGAAGGTAATTCAGTGAAACAAAAAGGTAACATAATGGTACTCTAGACGTTGAGTCTTGCGATAAATAAGTCATCTTGTCACTGAACCATGTTAGATAGCGTTATATAAATTTCTGTTATGTGGCTTGGCTGGATGCAGGTGCTTAGCCAGTCGTTGGATCATCGCCATCGGGTTCTCGTCAGTGCGGCCAACGACATCAAAGTCTGGTTCATCAAGGTGCGCAAGATCAAAGCCGTCTACCACACGATGAACATGTTCAACCTGGACGTCACCCAGAAGTGCCTCATCAGCGAGTGCTGGTGTCCAGTTAAAGAACTCGAAAACATACAGATGGCTCTAGGACGAGGAACGGTATGCACTGATTGACTAATCAACTAGACATCTGCCAAAGATGAACATCTCATTGGTCTTTCTTAACCCCGTAGAGCCTACTAATTGTAATTGTAATTTAAAATTTGTATAGCGCCACTTCAAGATAAACTCATCAGTGACGCTCTCTGCACAAACCGCAATTATGTTAGAACTGTCATAAGATCATTCTATTCCGTAAGCGCTTGAAACCATTTTGTGCTGTCAGTTCGGTAGTTCTTCTGACTAGTCTCTCTTGAAAAGACGCAATAAATTATAATTACAATTACAAACTGGTATCGTAACGCATTACATACTTATATTTATATCACGCCTTATGGTGCCCTTTGCATAGCCTTTCAGCATTGTACCTATAGAGGCGCTGTAGATTTTCTTTTCTTCGTCTTTTGTTTTTATTTAATGCCCTGTTAAGCTGCTATATTTGCATGCGGAAATGGTGACAGAATCTAGGTGCAGCTGTAAACAGTTGCAAGCGCCTGAAATGTGCGAACGTTTCTTATTTTGGAACTCCAGAATTTCAGCAATTATTGATTGATTGATTGATGGATGGATTGATGGATTGATCGGTGGATGGATGAATGGATGGATCGATCGATCGATTGATCGATTGATTAATTAACAAGAAACTCAGAAAAAGAAAAAACTACTTGTCCTTCCTATAGTCACCCTAAATATTATAGAATATTTATAAAAGTATTAAAAGTATTAAACGAGTTTTTCTTATGTTGTACGCTAACCGTCAAGCATTTTTTCATTTTCTTTGTACGAAGGAGCGCAGTGGAAGCAGTGTTTCGTCGATTCTGAACCGAATGGAAACGAAACAGGCGCCACCTACTTACAACTGCACCAACAAATTTACCAAAGTGTTCCAAGGAATCGTCGACTCTTATGGAGTCGCCAGCTACCGTGAAATCAACCCAGGTTAGTGTGTTCGTTAATTGGTTTACAGCTGGACCTTTATATAGCGCATTTAAAGCCTCTTATCAGATACAGGCCTACATAATCAAGAGAAATAACTAATTGTATTATTTAAATTTTTATTAGGTCCATATTCAATTTTAGAGTCTCAATTTCAGTTCATGGACATGTCATGATCAAGAATATATATAAAATTAGTTCATATTTTTGCATGGCTGCCATCTTTCATTGCGCTATTAGGATATTTTAGCTGAATTTAAAGAAGGCACTCGTAGGTTATAACTGCTTGAAATATATGCTACACACTGCCGATTTTGTATAGAAGAAGAAGAATATGAAGAACAACAGTCCTTTGAGCTATCCCATAGAGCCAGTCGTAGGTATGAAGCGTTAACGACTTCATTTTTTTAGCCTTGGCATGTCAGGGCGTGTGGCCAGCCCTCTTCCTCGCCGACTGATCTTCCCACTGACAATATACGATCAATGTACTCATGGCTGTCGAAATAAATTTCTGCTCTGGCGAGGATTTGACTCTCCGACCTTTTGATTGACAGATACGCACGCTGGCCACTAGACTACCGTTCTCCCGTTTAAGTATAACTCAGGTATAACTTCGATAAATTAACTTCTTACGAAATGGTTTGTCGTATTATACTTTAACAATATACCCCACAAATTATGATAGCTTTAATTTGAGCAATTGGACTGTATGCTGCATGTTGAACGGACTTCTTCGTTTGAAGATGTACAGGACCACATGTGATCTTGTGTTTAGATTTCAAATTTCGTTGCGGTTTTAGCCGAGGTGATGATGAATTTGATTTCAGCTCCGTTTACAATTGTCAGTTTTCCCTTCCTCTTCTCGCTGATGTTTGGTGATGCTGGTCACGGAGTTGTAATGTTTCTGGCTGCTCTTTTGATGGTTCTCTTGGAAAAGCGACTGCAGAAGCAGAAAAGTGACAACGAGGTCATCATCCCTTTTCATGAAATAGCTTATGTAGCGCCATTTTAAGATATCTATTAAACCACACTTTGGCCGATATATCACATCTGATTGTGAATGTTGTTTTGAGTAATTCAAGAAGAACTATTCAAAGTTGCTATCTACGCTAGCCTAAATGATGCTAAAGTTCATTAAGAACAAAAAGTTATCAGTATTAAGCAGTGCTCAGATAGCTAGGAAAGCCACCACTGGTTGGCTCCCCCATACACGTAGATTGCCTTTCAGAGTTGACAGATGACGCAGTGTTCAGGGTTCGTGGACCGCCTCGATTTGAGGATTTATGCACTATTTGCATCGATATTACTGACTGGCTACCACCATGGCGCCGGTGTCTAATGCACAAAGCATCCGCCATGGCGCTATTATTTTTTACCCGAGGTATTTGATTCCTCAAGATTAGAAAACTCAGGAGAGCGTTGTTTTGAGATGGTCAATCTTCACTAGGGAGATACCAATTTTTGATAAAAAAGAAGCTATCTTGATTTTTTGGGTCCAGAGTTTCATAGGCTTTCGTGTGTCATCGGTTGATGCCTTGTGCATTAGACACAGGCTAGATAGATGTTAAAAGTAATTGCAGTTACAATTACAAAGCAGTATGATGACAGAATGGCGGTGTATTTAGGTATATTTACCTTTCTACTTCTGTAGAACCCAATCTTTCACTTTTGTTGATCGCTTTCATGTTCGCTTTTTCTGATTATCTTCTAGGCATCTTTTGCCACATTTTCGAAATAAACTTAGCATACTGCTGCTGTCGCCTGTAAGTTTAATGTGGCTTTATATAAATGTTGTCTTCATAATTTCCAAGCTGCAATCTTAACTTCGTAATTCAGCACTTCAATGATAAACTAATGTGAATGTTTTAGATATGGAATATATTCTTCGGTGGGCGCTACATCATTCTGCTGATGGGAGGATTTTCCATTTATGCGGGAATGATGTACAACGACATATTCTCTAAGTCGTTCAACATATTTGGATCCGCTTGGTATCCGCATAAGAATCGCTACAGCATGTAAGAATCAACGGCGCTTTTTCTGAGCAAACACATCGGCTGTATGGTCTACATTTTCACCCTATATTCAATCGCAGCTGTTCAGATCTGTTAGATAGCCATTATTTAGCGCCTTTGAGCGTTCTTAAAAGGCGTGATATAAACAGCCATATACGTTCATGAGCTCATTTTTAGAACAATGATCGATTGATGTTTTGTGCATTGCAAAAACGGAGCTACAGAATGTTGGCAGTGAATTGCTCAATATTCAAATTTTTTTAAAATGCCCAAAGGACTTAAGATTTCGCACGATCATACATAAATCAAGAACTACTGTAGCGCCGCTGTAGCGATGCAATAGACAGAAGTCGATGGTCGCCTCCAGTTAAAATGGTTTTGCTTGCCGAAGTCGTGAGTCGGGTTAGACAGGGAAACATCCTTTGGGGGAAAGTCCGAGAAAAAGAAATTTCTAGTTGTGATCTAAATATAAACGCAGACGAACGTGAACAGAGAGAGAGAGAGTGTTAGAGTCTAGGACCGACAACGTGGTAGTCTATGTGTGTTCATCAAACGGTCCTGGCTTCGAACCTGTTTGATTGAATAAACACTGCATAATAAAATTGGACAAATTATTTGTGTAAGATTATTTGGTTAGACACAAACTACACCTTCTGTTGGTTTATTTGGCTAATCACAACTGGTTGTTTATATCGCGCCTTTAAAAACCTCTCGAATACTTTTATGCTTGACCTTTTCTGCCACCAGGCAGTGGAATTTGATTCCAGCGTGTAATTAGCAAGTCCAGTGATCCATTTTTCCGGAATCTAAGACTTTTGGATACGACACCTAACTGCCCATGCCTTCGGAAAGAAGGTTCGCGTCTTCAAAAGAGTCCCATAGACTCTATTTCCTTGCGCAGTAACGAAGCTTATTTGCGTCTTCTGTGTATCTTATACTTTAAAGGCACACGATCCATGACCATAAGGACATTGCTCTGGACCCAACGAACAACACCGATTACCGAGGAAACCCATATCCATTCGGAATGGATCCCGTAAGTTAAACTGATTAAACTATTGATTGTAAGAATCGGATCCTTCCGATAATTTGTTGCTAAGAATAAAGCTTTATCACTGTTTCACTAAAACCTTAATTGCTGGATACTAACTGAGGCTTCAAACGGAAGAATCAACCAAGTCCATGGATTTAGTTTGTTCATCGATGTGAAGCCTAATTTTACTTACTTTTTCCTATCAAAAACAAATCGATTTTGCATAATTAAATGATTTAATGTATTGGTCATCGGAAGAACTATTATATCTGAATTACGTAATTATTATAGGCAGCAGACATGCGTCTTGGATTTGACTTCTGATACGTCCTTTGAAAGGCTACAAGGAAACACCCTCTAGTTGGTTCACTAAGCCCCAGCTAAGAGCTTGCCTTACCTTGCTCTGCTTTACACTGCCTTACCTTTCCTTAATTTGTCTTATCTTCCTCACCTTGTTTTACCCTACTTTACCATGCCCTGCCTTACAATACATTACATTACCTAAACCTATCTTGACCGCAGTCGAGTCGATTGGCCTTTTTCACATTTTTCCTCTTGAGCTGCTCTGGTAATATGCTACGGTTAATGGGTTTTCGTTGGTGTATAGTTATCGAATGGAGAGCTCACCTGTTGTGCCATGTATTTCCAGGTATGGCAATTATCACTGAATAAGATAAGCTGGCTCAACTCGTTCAAAATGAAGATTTCCATTATCTTCGGAATCAGTCAGATGTTTTTCGGAGTTGTTCTCAGTCTTCAAAACAGCAGGTAGGCCATTTCTGTGCTTATGTCTCTGCTTACATGTTTGCCTATATTGCTGTAATATTTTTCTTATTTTTATTTATTTATTTCACTTATAACGTGCTGAAGGTAAGTAAGTCTGAATCTGAGGCGCAAGGCAAGTGTGCACTAGTTACACGAAGTCCGCTTGACAGGCTCGAACCCGCAATCGTTGGATTACAGACCCAGCAATCTATCGAATAAACCGCCCAACTAATCAGTGTTATGAATTACATCTTGATAGTTAGGGCTACTGTTACGTAGAGATCTGCAAAATTGTGATGACATTATGCAACTGTATCGTAAACGAAGACTTACCTTACGGTACTGGATCATTTATGACACGACTCTAAATTTCGTCTACTTGCTCAAGAATGTTTTGGGGATTCGAACCCCGGCTGCATAAGCGACAGGCAAACGCATTAACAATTTTCCACCATTCAACCCCAAAATGTGAAAGTCGTTGTGCAGTACAGTAAAGGTATTAAATCTATTGAATATAGGTTTTAACAGTGAGAATAAGGCATGTGAATATACAGTAGCTGCCAGTGGAAACCTGAAATGATTTTAAGCGTCGCAATAACAGCCTTCATGGTAGAGATAAGACAGTTTTTCTGCAGACTTTCATCTGTCAAAGAATAGTTGAAATTTCCGCCTCGTAGAAGCCAATTGTTCAACATAAACGATTTGATTCTGTCCAATACTACAACAATATCGTCTAAACGGGTTCACAATTCACCAACTCTTTCACTGAAAAAAGTTTTTCTTAAGTAATTTTCACACGTCTTGTCTTTTTCTGTAAGATATTTCCGAAATACTGTCAACATACTATGCGAGTTCCTGCCTCAAATGATTTTCCTGACGTGTATTTTTGGCTACCTTATCGTTCTGATCCTGTACAAGTGGATTGCCATCGACGCTACAATGTCTGCTTGTGCACCAAGCCTTCTCATTGGTAATGTCTACTTAAGTTCTTTCGAAGACACTACAAAAATCCGCCCAGAGATCGCCATATAATTTCGTTACATTACAAACACATTTACACATGCATTCACGTGTACGTGACATACCATCACATTGCATTACATTATTTACATTACACGTTATTATTGTTATTGCTATTACTATTATTATGAAAATTTATAACGCGCACAGTCACACAGAAATGTAAATATAAGGCTAGGTCAACCGAAAGGTGGTAGTGTAGTTGTTTATTCAAATATTTAAAAGGCTCTGAAATGAATTTGAGCTTGGTTGGAGGCGTGGAATGCACGAGAGCGCATGACAGTTCTGCATCGTGACTCAGCCAAAAGACCAGAAGGTCGAAGGTTGCGGGGAGGGAGAGGGCCTATTAGGAGTGATAAGCGACTGCTGGAAGGTAGAAGTGCTAGAGGAAAAGGTTTATAGATCAAGCTAACAGCTGAAATCTTACCCTAAATCCTACAGCAAGCTAATGTAGATACAGTACATGTATATGCAATACACCTACATTTTTCATTTGTAAGTTGGATGAGCTTGCGAACACTCTCGATCCTATTCTTTACTGCACAGTGCTATTTCTTCAAGACTAACGTATTGTTACTTTAGATCTAATCAACATGTTTCTGCTTAACTACCCGTCAGAGCCATGCAGCTCTGTGGAATTCTATGATGGTCAGGTTGGTTAAACTATTTTAAGTTTATTTTATTACATTATACGCCATAAGATAATCGACAGACAGGCTAAAAATCGTGAATTACCAATGAAGTTTATTTTACACTTAAGCCTTGATAATCTATGTAGTTCTTATCCACGGCAAGTTTGCTTATTAGATGGTATTTTATCATAAGTGATGGGCTATCAAAATAATCAGGAGTCTGTAGAAACCAATTCGGTTATCATTAGGTATCATTGGGTTATCATTAATGTTGCATACTTGGGGTTTTAGAATTGTCAGTATTTGCCTGTGGCCTGTCTAATGCAATGCGTTTGCTCTTATTGAACTGTCTGCCGCTTTTGACACTGTCAACCATGATATCTTGCTCCATCGCATTGAGCACTGGTTTGGTATATCTAAACTGGTTCAAATCGTACATCTTACCACTTCCCGTACTCAGTCTTTCTTCACCAGTGGAGCAATGTTTGACTGAGTTCCATTCACTTACAACGTCCCTCACGGCTCTCTTCTTGGCCCCTAACTTTTCTCCTTGTACACCACTCCACTAAGTGTTTTTCTGAGTCAAAGTGGTCTGAAGCACCATCTTTACGCTGATGATGCTATTGAACTCTACGTCGTCGTCATTATTGTCTTCGTCGTCATTGTCATTAAGTGATTGAATTGTGTTTTCTTTCAGAAATCTTTCCAGACATTTCTTCTCTTGCTTGCTCTGTTCTGCGTGCCTTGGCTTCTGCTTGTGAAGCCCTTAATTCTGAAAGCGCAGAACAAGAAGAAAGAGGTAACACTTTTACCATTTGTGCCGATCTTTGTCGTATAAAATATGTGTCTTGCTACCTACTTTAACTAGACTACCCTACCTTCTTCGTCGATACCTGTCTCTGACTGTGTCCCTGAATTTTCCTCTTGATTTCAAGTTCGTCTTTCCAACGTCTTCGTCTTCTAGCGAATGTTCGTGCCTAGTCGGTTGCAAGGGCGACGCGTCGTCTCCAGGAGTCAATAGTTCGCCACTGAAAAGTGTTTGCGGACAGAGGTCGACAATGGTCGCCAGTTTCCTAACCGACGCTTAATCACTCGTTTACATTTTGAGTAAGTCCCAATATTTCACAATTTTATCTTGTTTATCTCGATAGTTTTTCTGTTCCGTTTCTCTGTACTGCTGCCTCAATTCCTCGTTATCTTCTATTTCTCTTTTATCTCTTCTCCGCTTATTCATCTTCTCTTTGGCCACGCCTGCAGTGGTTTCATGCTAAGCAGTGAATCTGTTGATTTTCAGAAGAGTTTGGTAACTCAAGAGGAAATAAACGATAACGAAAAATCGGTGGAGGATGGACACGATGGGGTTGCTCATGGATCTACACCCGCATCAGCAGCAGCCGAGCACAAAGAAGAAGGGGAGGAAGAGGTAGCATCTGCTTCCAGCTGTTATTTCGGAAATGGTTCTTAAATCAAATATGGGCATCATTGATAGACCTAAATAATAATTTCATTGTTCTCTGCGTTTGCAAGAGCGCACTCTACACAACAGTTTAGAAAATAAGTCTAAATGTGTGCACTTCGGCTAAACAGCTAATATACCACACTGCACCTCGACTCTGGAACGATGTATCTCCTGAATTTCGCAAATTCTCTGTTCCTCTATCACTTCCGTCGTCCACCCTCCATCATCTGTCTCAAGTCCCTCTATGTATTACTCCTAAGGTATTCCATTCCGATGTCTCATCTTCTCACTGGAGTCTCACCTTTTAAAGAAATCTTACTCTGATCAATCAAATAAGCCGCCTTTCCATATCTTTCAACGTAAACACAACCCATTCTAACAGCTCCTCTGTCTTTTTCTGGTCTTCTGGCAACCGGACTTGGTTCGTCACATGGGATCTTTGGGAAACCCCTCTGACTTGACGCAGCGCTCGTGAATAAGCTGTTGCCACGTAGAGCAAATTTTAGAAACTTTTAGTATACAATTTAAGATTTTTTACAGCTACTTCTGGAATGCTCTGCTTGTATTTTTTAGTTCAATTTCGGTGAAGTTTTTGTGCACCAGTGCATACATACGATCGAGTATTGTCTTGGATGCATCTCTCACACGGCTTCCTACCTTCGTCTCTGGGCGCTCAGTCTGGCACATGCTGGTCAGTTAAAGCGAAGAATTGCTACAGTACCTGATAAAACATTCTAATTACTTTTAATCATTTTAGCCTAATTCGTGCTAATTTGTATACACAACCTCCTTGTAAGATAGTTCGGTTAGTGAAACGCACACTGGGCCTATTTTCTTACGTATTCTAGTTAATCGTTTACCGGTTCTTGTTTTCCGAATTTGCCATTAAAATGTCTCGCTAGACGTATTTGTAAAGCGCCTAAAGACCTTTTTGTACCGTCTTGCTTTTGTTGTCTGATCGCTATGACCACTCATGCCTACGACTCCTCGCTCAGCCGATACGGTGTGCTAACAAAAATGTTACTTTATTTTTAAAAAACAATAATTTATACACTTATTATGGTTGCCTTACATAGCTATGTACCCTTTACACTGTGCATATTGCCGTACTGCATGCATATACCTACCGTAAATACATAAATCTCCTGTCTGTGTCCTATGTGAGAACCTGAGTCTCATGTGGGCCCTATGTGGGAATTCGGGCAGGGCCTGTACAGCTTATCATCACTTCACTGTCTTCTACTCGATCATTTAGCTAACAATAAACGGCTTACTAATCTTTCTGTCTTGTGTGAGATTGGTCAGTTAACATTTGCGCCGAAATCTTTGAACAGAATTCGTGTTGTGATCTTTCAGAACTGTCCGAAGTTTTGTGGAACATGGTTTTCAGTATGGCGCTGAAATTTGAGGGATACAAAGGACTGATTTCAATCTTCGTCCTCTTCACTCCTTGGGCGGTACTCACCATTGCCATTCTGCTGCTCATGGAAGGACTATCCGCCTTTCTTCACACTCTGAGGCTTCACTGGTGGGTTTAGGATTTAGGTTTAAGTAGCTACTTAGGTAGCTTAATTATGATTATTTTATCGGAAAAGTAGGCCTACTTCTTAAGTCAGTAGCACTGTAGAGTTGGCCACAGATGAAAAGACACTGGAAGAAGTAGTGTGCATCATGTCTGTCTTCCGAGACAGCTGACGGCCAAAATAAAATTTATCTATTATTATATAATTATTTATTGATATTGTTACTTTGAGGACCTAAACGAGATGTATCTTCCTTTTCTAGGGTAGAATTCCAAAGCAAGTTCTACAAAGGAGATGGATATCGATTCGAACCATTTCGATTCAATAAGCTGATCGATTTTAGAGCTGACGATTGATCTTGATGTTTCATTTCATTTAAGCCATTTGCAGTGTGATTCGCTGAGAAGATGTTTTAAGAACCTGATGAATTAGTAAGATTGCTACACAAAGCTTGGTCCCATCAGAAGGAAAAGGCGTGAGACTTCAATTAAAACTACATGCGTACATTCATTGCTGATTTATTAAATTTTCCACAAACGTAATTGTAATAATCTAGGTTAATAGTAGGCCTACACGCCAGGAAGTTGATGGTTTGTGATTGGCTGTAACTTATTTTACCTTGTTTCAAAAGGTAAATATAACTTGAAATTCATAGTGGTTGATTGCTATAGCACATCTGCCAGACGCTTGTTCATCCAGGTTTTGAACTCGTTGAGACAGGAGTTCGCCGTGTACTCTATAAAGTAACCTATTCTTTCAAGGAAAGGCCTAATCCTGCTGTTAGATTGTTGTTGAAAAATAAAAGGATCTGCAGTTTGTTTCACTTTTGAACAAATGGTCATTCGTCGTAACCGTAATTACAAATTTTTATAGCGCCTGTTGAAGAAAAGCTCCTCGGAGACGCTGCATAACTGACGACACAATGCCATGATGGAACATAACGGTTCGTAAACGTTTAAGAACAAGAGGCAGAGTAAGACAGGATGAAGTATCGTATGTTACTAGGCATTCTACTCCTGGATCTTGACCCTTTTGCCTATCGATTTTGTTTTGACTGAGCGCCTGTGAATAAGCTGGTTCCCGCGACTTTGCTTTCGTTGAGCGCTGTAGAAATCTCGAGATTACGATTACGATTCTATTACAAACAGATGAACCAACCACAGCGAAGCTTCAATACAGCCAGGTCACATTATGGAGCAGAGCGAAATATCTGCAGCCAGGGAGTGATGAGGCTGAAACACATAGTTTCCTAAGATAAGATGGAGCGCAGTTGTAATCCAGTATTATTTTTTGAGTTTTTGGCATCTACATGTCAAGGCCAATCAAAAGCCACACTCGCTGTTCACTATTCCACTTATTTCAAATACGGAAGAAGAGTTTTCTGAATCATAGAATTATGCAGAATACTAATTGACGCAATTAAAATCACAGGTTTCGGCCTTTATTCTCAAAATTTCGAATTTCTATGAGAAAAATTCATTGTACCTGCAGCCTTTTGCTTCCATGGCGCTACTTCTTATACCCACAAACTATCTCTTACAAACGCCCTATTCTAACTCTTATACCTTCAAAGAACGAAACGCCCCCATATTTACATTGCAACACTGCTACATGAGGCTAAGGTTCTGCCCTTATTCTAAAAATTTCGAAACTATGTCAGGAAATTCCATCATGTTTCCAGAAACGATCTGTAGACCGTTACTTCAAGCACTCACAGGCTATCTGTTACAAAAGCTTCATTCTATATCAAAGGAATTCGCACCCGGGCATTGCCTCTGCAGCGTTGTTACATGTAGTCCAGTTTTTGGCCTTTGTTCTAAAAATTTCAAAGTTCTATGAGGAAATCTCATATCTCCAAACCGTTACATCAAAACCCCGTCAGCTGACGTTTAGAAAGATCTCATTCTATATAGGCCATCGTAACACTCCCCATTTCCAGGGCACAATCACTACATGTTGTCAAGGTGTTGGCTTAGGTTCCAAAAACTAAGTTCTCTGAGGAAATGACATTATATACGAAGAAACTACTTCTGATGCGCTACTTAGTCACCTTCCACCTGTTATAAACTCCTCAGTCAATATCACAGTCCTTCTGAGACCTCAGTTTTGATTGTGCAACTGCTACATGCAGACAATGATATGACCTTTATCTGAAAAATTAAAACGTTTCATGAGGCAATTCGTTTATTCCAAACCTAATTTCATTTATGTAATATCGCGCCATTTCAGTGGTTTGGCTACCTATATGGAATGGCCTACCTCTGGACCTGCGTGTCCTTCTGGCCAAATGCACCTTTCAATAACACTTTAGTACTGTTCTCTATTGCCGGGACTGGGCGGGAAGCAACTATAAATAGATATCTGAAAGGATGCTACATAAATTTTCTGAATGAATGAATTTGGCACAAGTTTTCGATCCAGAGGGAATTAATATGCTTTTGTCATATATAGGGGAATGAGCCAGGCATAGTTTCCATCATCAAAAAGACATAAATGGTATAGGCAGATCCTTATACGACGGCGGATTCAGCATGTGACATTATGGGGCCAAGTGATGATGGGGTCAGTCGGAATGTTAGACTGCAAATGAGGCCACCAATTCTTACCAGTGTCAAGGCTATAAATGTTCATGCATCAAATCTTTGAAATTTTTCTGTGCTAAAAATAATCCACTTTCTGTGATTCATACCTAACAACGGCTAAAGGGATGAACTGATGCATGCATAGGTAAGCAGACTCATTAAGCTGTCGACATTACAATATAGCTAAGGTCTTAAAACAGTTCAATTGATTCACTATTGGATCTAAACTGCAATAAAATTATCATAAGTCGTTTTCAGTCGAAAATGTGCAGAGATTTTTCACCTGTCCATCATTTGAAGGTGAAAGGGACTGAGGAATTTTGGATGTCCCTTATAATAAGGGACAAATTCTAATATCCCTGTCGGCTCCTGCTATTTAAATGCAATTTACTGGTTAAAAGCTAATTCTAGAGACTGGATGGCGCCTTAATTGGTCGCGGGCTGCGGTTATACGCCTCTGGTATGAAGGCCCAGTCTCTGTGGCCTACATGCAATGCCCGCCTTTTCCTTAGCTAGATCTGAAATCGATTCCTGGCATCTGTCTCTGTCTCTCTGTTTCTCTGTTTGTCTCTGGATCTATTCTCTACAGCGCCGCAGCGGAATCACGTGATCCATGTTCATTGATCCGTCGATGGACCAGCGCAGTGCCCACCGTGCCATTATCAGTCCCCGATAAACAGCACTCGGTCGTTGGCTGTCCGCCGTCCGTCCGTCCTCCCATCTATGCATCCATTCTGTTGTCCTCTGGCGTGGACAGACCGTATTATAATTTATCTCTGCTGAACAGTTGATAAGACTGAACGCCTTACAAGAACGGGATTCGAACCAGACAGAAGAGAAGGTAGGATCGTTTGCAAGCCATCGGGTTACGTGGGGTTGTTATTTGGTGCGTTTTCACAGTTGCCGCTGTCGTTTGGGTAAAAAGAGAAACGGTTGGGCGCGTTTTTGTAGCAGCGTTGCATTAATTAGCCGGTCAGATGCGAATTAACATTGCAGCGAGGTCTTGTTTACAGCTCCATGTATATATTAAGCCACGAAAGGACTTCACATTTTATCAGCGATTTTCGCAATGTTGTAAATCGAAGCTGAGATCAGTGGTTTATATCAGCTCTCTTCACCTGCATGTGTCAACGAATGATGATACCATCTATTCCTAGGATCAGGTTTAGAACAGCTTGTATATACAGTATTTGAATAATTAGGCCCGTTTTTTTAGAATCTCTTAAATGCGTTGAAAACATTTGATGCTGCTTCATTGCCACACTATGACATTGTTTTAGAAATTATTTGTAAAAAAGCTTTAGCTTTTATTTAAAGGCGCTATAGAAGTGATAAGAGTAGAATCGATATGTGTTTTTGGCATATCATTGTTGGCACTTACTAATCATAACTTTTAAGAGAATAATTACTATTACCTACATAGTAGTCATGATTAATAATAATAAAATGTCGAAATCCTCAATCATCTTTCAGATTCAAAGCCGTCGAATGTATTTTAATACGTATTACTTTCAGCAATCAACAGCCACAGCCGAGGCATACATAGTATAAAGTTTTGTTCAAAACTTCAAAACTTGCAGAAAATTACTGTAATGCCTTCTGTGTTTCATTACAGAGAATAGGAACAGAATTCCTTGTTGAGATCAAAATAGAGTGTGACGTTCAGAGACACTGAAGATGGGTTCGTTGTATCGTAGTGAGGAGATGACCCTGTGTCAGCTCTTCCTCCAGGCCGAAGCCGCCTACGCCTGCGTCTCGGAACTCGGAGAACTTGGACTCGTACAGTTCAGAGATGTAAGATCCTCAAAATACAATAAATGCAAAGTAAGGTTGTCGCTTATTTATTACACGCCTCGAGAGCAACAGTGGTTCTTAGAGGCATGATATTACGGGTTGATAGATCAATCAGCGACCTAACAACCGGACAACCTTCCCTTAGTGAGTAATCGATAGCCTGATGGCTTGCGTGCTAGACTGTCAACAAAGAGGTTTGGGGTTAAAATCATCGACAGGACAGGTAGATATAGAGATTTCTTCTTCTTTGCCTCCTAGCGAACTTAGCTATAAAACGAGTACATTGATCGTACAATGTCGGTGGTGAAGAGACAGCTGGCCTCTCGCCTTCATATGCCATGGCTCTGAAGATGAAGTAACTGACAATTCATACCAGTGGCTACCCCTCAGGTTGGCTTATTGGACTTTTCTTCTTGTTCTTCTAAAAAGACTCGGACAATTTGTGTGCAATAAGATGTGCTCGTTTGAAGCAAGTCTGGTGACTAAAGCCACGAACTCGTAAGAGGTGTGAACATTGGGCAAATGCAGTCCATCCCAAAACACTGTGCAATGAGATTACTACTGTGAAAGCCGAACTGATACAGTAAAGCAAAGAATTCCTTGCAGACGTCTAAGCAGATATCGTTACTGTTAACAAATGCGTCCTAGTTATGTCTGCGAACGCTTGTCATCGGCGGCTCTGTCCATTTCTACGCACGTCAATCGATTAAGCACGAACTGGAAAGTTACAAAACAGGCCTACTATTTGTTAAAAGAACATGCAATGCTCGAAAGTAACGACACGAAAAGGTGCGCTTCATAAACTTTGGTTGCATTGGATCTACGGCTGCATTTGTGTGCCATTATTTATTATTATTATTATTATTATTATTATTATTATTATTATTATTATTATTATTATTTCTGCATTTATTAAGCATCGCTATCTAATGACTAAGCATAGATCAGTGGCGCTGAACAACTGTGAGTGAAGGACTTGCTCAAGGTCCCTACACAGTTGCCGTCTTAGAGGAGGTTCGAACCCGTACTCTTCATTTTACAAGCCCAGTGCTCTAACCAATAGACTACCGTGCCCCACATGTATACGTATGTGTGTTTGTCGTTGCAGTTGAATCCTGACGTCAATGCTTTTCAGAGGAAATTTGTAAACGAAGTCAGAAGATGCGAAGAGATGGAAAGAAAACTCAGTAACTACTTTCGTCATGAATTTAATCCATTTATAATTAAAAGTTATTGTTCGGTGAGGTAAGGTCGATATCAGCGGCTCTTGTAGCCTTTAAATGTCCTTAAACAATGGACACTACTGCAGTTGGCTCAAGGTCATCTCATTTATTTATTTTTTGGAGGAGGGGAGGATTACACCTCTCCCTTCATGCCACCTGCCCTCCTTGTATAACTGTTCTATCTGTTATCTTTCCTACCCTAGTTTCTGGAGCCTGGGTCTTTGTTAAATCATTAATGTATGGGGCGGCTCTGAAAAATTCAAAGCTTAGCACGTAAATTATGTGTAGCATAATATGCGCTATAGAAGTCATCCGTTATTAACATGCATTAGAATGAGCAACATTCATCGAAAGGATTATTGTCTGTGACATTAATCTCGGCGACCATAAACTAATCAGCGTATTGTATGTAGGCCCTATGTATGTACGTATGCATGTATGTGTGTATGCATGTATGTGTGTATGCATGTATATATGTAAGTTTGTATGTAGGCCTATTCATGTATGCGTGTAGGTATGTTCTGTATGTGTGTATCTGTCTATCTATCTGTTTATGTATGTATGTGTAGATGTAGATAATCATGTGTGTATAAGTGTATATAATTGCGATTACATGTATATGCCAGCATTATAGAACATAAACTTAATATTAGGCCTTGGGGAAGCTGTCCATTCTGCCTCGGAACAGCTTGAACAGCAGGGAGCCAGCTTAAGAATTTTGAATTAGCGATAGGCTCATCTTCGTTTGTTCTGAAGCAGACGATTTTTGCGAACCGTAACCAGGCGCAAACGCAGCCTTTTAGTTTATGTGAAATTCGTAGAAGGCGTAAAACGTCTCGTGGAAGTCAATCCATGAACTTCAGATGGAATCGAGGGGGAACTGCGAGAATGGTAGTTCGATCAAAAACAAGGACGATCTGTAAAGTTATCGAACTGTTGTTTACAGCGATTGTATAATTCGAAGTGAGCCGGCAGCTTATCACACTTCCAGGCGCCAAAGGATGTATATATGCGTGTATATGTGTAAGTATGTGTGCAGGTATGTGTGCATATATGTGTAAGATATGTGTGCATGACGTTGTATGACATTGTATACGTGTGTATCAGTACACTTTATTTACCGCCTTCTGATGTATTTTGTGCTATTCTGTGTATTATACTAATGGCGACGGAAGTAACTGGATCAGTTTACGGATGTGGCCTGACTGCTTGTAAATCTAGAGGAGCACTTGTCGCTTGTGTCTTAAAGGATTCTTGGAGAAGGAGATAAAAAAGGACGAGATACCGATGCTGGACACCGGAGACAATCCAGACGCACCTGCTCCACGGGAAATGATTGACCTAGAGGTATTGCATACGTTCAACTCCACCTCGACCTCATGCAGAAACTACGAGGCAAGATAAGGTCAACGTCCCTGGCAGCAGAGATGCTTCTAAACACTGGATAAAACAATGCTGTACTTAAACATCTTTAAAAAGCATTCGGTCGACGCTTTAGACCTACATCAAGTGAGTTTAAACGCCGTTGCGAACACATCAGTTTTAAAGTAAGGCAAGGTCGACGTCAACGGCCCTGACAACCGTAAGATGTCGTGAAACACTGGATAGGCCTACTACTACTAAACGCCAGGGTCGAACCCGCAGTACCGTAGGTTAAGGTCGACGCCAACAAACTGGCAGCCAAGTTGAACTCTACTCTTTAAAAACTAGGAGGCAAGACAAGGTCGACTTCAGTTGCCCTGGCACGCAAGTGATGCTTCTAAACACTGGATAATTCAATGTTTCATTAACACACTTTAAAACGCATTCGGTCGACGCTTTATGTAGGCCCACATAATTAATTTACTGTGTTTAAACGC
The DNA here is from genome assembly GCA_964023275.1 of Norana najaformis. NCBI lineage: Eukaryota > Metazoa > Annelida > Clitellata > Crassiclitellata > Hormogastridae > Norana > Norana najaformis. The sequence goes on from OZ029919.1 coordinate 24,113,135, forward strand.
CATGTACTGGTCTGCAGTTTAAAGTCAACGCCAGCGGCTCCGACAGCCAAAAAGATATCGTTATATACTCGATTGTGTTATTACTATCACTTGGATACTTTTCAACTGAAAAAACTTCACAAAGGACTTCATTAGTCCGAGTAACTAATCGTAATCGTAATCTCCGGGTTTATTTAACGTCCTAGAAAAAAGTAGCAAAAACTGCCTAATTCACAGGAGCTCCGTCAAAACATAATTAGTGAGGCAGGTAAGTTCGAGCTCAGACCCAGGTTAAAGATCCAACGGCCATACAAGTAGACTATCAGACAGCTGCAGTGAATGGAACAGTGTGAGAGATACGAGGAAGAGGAATTATAGATTACAGCTACAATTAATATCCAAGGACCTTGACACAATATAGATTGAGTTTCCCAACAAGTCTCATTTGATAGCATCAGTTCTCTATAGCATGGAAGCATAATCGCAGAAACCAGTAACTGAGTGCATAGCCTTCAAAGCTGATTGCTGAGCAGAATGCGATTGGTATGAAAGAAGAGGACTTCTCGGCTCATTCGTTCAGTTTGTCTCACCGGGGACACATTTCCCATGTAGATATCCAAGCATTTCCCCATCCATCCATCCGTCCGTCCCTCCATCCATCCATCCGTCCGTCCGTCCGTCCTTCCGTCTGTCCGTCCATCCATCCATCCATCCATCCGCCCAAGACTTTTATAAAAAGACTAATCTAACGCACTTTAATCCACAGGCGACATTTGAGAAACTGGAGAACGAGATGAAGGAAGTGAATGCCAATGCAGAGGCACTCAAGCGTAACTACCTTGACCTCACGGAACTTAAGCACATTCTGCGCAAGGCACAGACCTTCTTTGACGAGGTCAGTAATTAAAAGCATTGATTACTAATAATAACAGCAATCATGTATCATCATCTTCTTCTTCATTATCACGTTCATGATATCACAAAACTAAGGAATATAGTACTTTCAACAACTGTAGTTCTGCATCGTACTGTGCTCTGAAGATAAGAGTTATAAATAAGACTTTAAAATTTTTATAAGAAATAGAAGTTCTCTACTTTTTAATTCTTAAAATGAATCTACTCTTTTCCAAGCTTTCCAAAGCGATGTTGGTCTTCAGTTTTTCCACAAACACAAGCGCAGCTGAACTCTGGTTTTCTTCTGGCTGCAGCCGTTACGGTTGATAAGGCCATGGCGGTAAGAGTGACACATCATAGGAAGAAATGAGCCAGAGAAACCAAGGAAAATTATCATCAGATATTTTGGTGACTTGAAACGTTGAAACTGGCTCTAAAAGTAGTTCTGAGGATCAAAAACGGTCCTGTAGGCAAAACGGTAATGTAGGCTTACTGTTAAAGCACAGGCAATGTACAGACCTGGAAATTTAATAATCTGTTAATGATCATTTTTGTAGTTCCTTGTCTATAATCATCTGATTTTGAAACTTACTTGATAAATATAGACTAATTTCTACCATTCGAAGTTTAGCAGTTCACGATATTGTAACAAACTATAGCTAAAAGCCAGTTCAATACTGAAATCATATATGCTTTTATCAGTTTTAGATGATAAAGATGAGTATTGCGTTTATTGTGCCTGTTCTTTCCTGAACTCTGCCCTTACTTTGCCCTTTCCTTTGCTGTAAATTATAGCCTGTGATTTAGTATATTCGGATCGGGATGACTATTCTGTCACTGTGCATGTCGTGTCACGTGTCTTTTCGATGAGAAATTTGTTGTTACGTCAGCAGTTTTGAGTAATTTCTTCGGTAAATTTCTATATTTTTCATTTGGTCTAGGCCTCTTGTTTCGTCTTTCTTTTCTCTCTTGCTATGGTCCGTTAGCACGACTGCGTCACTCTAACGCACAGTCAATGCATGCAAGAGATTTACTTGTAACAGTTTGTCGGATAGAAATCAACTTTGTTTACATTTAATGCTGTGAAAATGTGTAACTATCTGAGCAAAGCAAAACTATCAAAGCAAACTGCATTCCGTTCCTTTGCGTGTATCTTCTAAACGTGACGTTGTCATATGTATCTGCCATCTCTTAGATCTAGTTGCAGATGAAATTTGGTCCAATCTTCGAAAGCATAAAAAGCATAAAAGCATAGAACCTGGTAGACTTTTATAAATATATCAGTTACATCATTAGATATAGGCCTGTTTCGTTTGTTGTTAGTTAGTAGGCGTGTAAAGGTTTCGGTAATTTACTAGTCTTAGAATGGCTTTGTAACAACTTACCTTAAGCACTTACTTAAGTGTAATTAACAAACACGTGATCTTAGCCTTTCTCTTAATTCATTTCGCAAACAATTCAAGACTCTTTCCAGCTACCTTCGATTTTAAGGTAATTTACTGAATAGCGTGGTGTAGTAGTAGCAGCAGCAGCAATAATAATAGTAGTAACAGTAGTAGTAGCAGTTTTAGTATTAGTATTAGTAGTAATAGTAATAGTAATAGTAGTAGTAGCAGCAGTAATAAGTATGCTTCCTGGCAGACAGTGCCTCGGAAACTGTTACAATTACGATCTCTTTGTACTCGTGAAGTTTCGTTGCTTAGCAGTTCTAATCCTGTGACTTTCTTACTATCGTTTCGTCATAGGCCAGTGATGCATTTTGTGTAAACTGTGTGGTTAGGCGAAGTCAGACCAGGGTATGACAGAAGAGTCTATTGTCTTACTCGGCGAGGAAGTCGCCAAATCAGCTGGACAGCCTTTACGACTGGGGTGAGCAGGTTGACTCATCTCAACCATTTCATTTCTAGTAGGCTAATTCCTGGGCGCTAGCTGGAGCAGAACCGAATTACTCCAGTGCTGTGTGCTTGGTACTAACCAGTGTGGATAAACGCCAAGAATCGCTGAAGATTTGGGCTAGAATAATGCGCTTTGCTTGACTTTTGTTTCATCAGTAGTTTGCTTTTAAAGTCCCTTAGCATATTTTATGCTCTTGGGTGTTTAATTTTTAATAGCATATTTTGTTGTTTCGTATGATTTCGCTTTTATGTTAATATGATTAACATAATTTGTAGTTGTTTAATCTGATTACCTTAAGTTGTTAATGCAGGCATGAGTGGATTGAATCTGCCATATCTTGTAATTATGAATATAGCGCCGTTTAGTAATTTTCAAAGGCGTTAGGATCGCCTAATGTGTTTCTTTTATCTAAGTTTAAATCGAGTTATGTTTTTAATTGATTTTCGCTGCTGTTTTCGTAGATATGTGTGTGACATGGTGGTCTATCGGTAACGCGTTTGGTCATTGATCACGCGATTGCGGGTTCGACTCTGTGTAACGACCTTGGGCAAGTTGTTTGCGCACACTGTGCCTCTGTCACCAAGCAGTATAATTTGGTACCGGCGTAAACTGGGAAGTAAATGGAAAATCCTGCGATGTACTGGCCCCCTGTCCAGGACCTTGTGATTCGTCTATTGCCGGCTCAAGGGCCTAAGAAAAGTAGATGAGCGCCTCCCTTGGGATACTTTACTTTTTTACTTTTCAATTTCGCAGATATAACACGTTTTAATTGTCGCTGAAATTCTTGGGTGCCAAGCCTCAGGCCCATTGACCGTAGTTCTTTTGCTAAAAAATCTGGCTATTGTTCATTTTTAAATTCATAAATTTCATATATAACATTTTTATTCTTTTGTTTAGAATTTAAAATTTACGGCTATTTTTACAATTTTAAATAAATTTATACAACACAGATATGTATGTATAAGTTTAGATTTTAGTAAATGAGCCCAGCATGCATGCTAATTATTTTATTGCAGTTACGTAGCGCGCAGATTTGAATTTCTGAAAACATGCTGTATTACAGTTAGCTGCCTCGACTTGGGGAAACAATTAGTTTCAAACCCATGGGAAAACCAGGTCGCTACTTCTTTACATAGCCGCTTGTTTTCCGATAAACCTCTTTCAATATTTTTTAAATTGTAATTTCAGTACACGGGCTTTAGCTTTTGTAACATTCTGATCTATGGTGTGAAATTATGTTCAAGTTTTCCTAGATCATCACATTTTGCACAAGTTCCACATCTGCACCTTTTGCACGAAGCATACATCCTTCACAAAATTCCGGCGATTTAATCTTAACTGAAGTCTAAAACTAATAGCAAAATTGTCAATATAAAGAAAAGCTAGTTTCAATTGGAATACTTATAAATTCTTAACTCCTAAGTACTGGCAGAATAGGCCTACTTGGTACTTTGCAATTGCCTATCAAATCTACAGTCTAGTTTGTCAAATATTCTTCTACAAAGTGCATGAAATGGTTTTGGCTCAGCTGACGTCCTTGTAGACCTACCTTGTAAAAGACAATACCTTATATGCATTAGCTTATCGTACTGTGGAACCAGAGTGCATGCATCTGTTGGCATAGCACAATCTGCAACGGATTAAGCATGTTCAGCAGCCCCCTATCAGATAAAGTAAAACAATGCCCGCTAGAATCACCTATGGGGCATGAGATGTGAAGTTATGCCACTGGTTACAGGCAGATCCGCTCAATATGCCGAATTTATCGGACTTTAATGTAATGCATCATCATTATCCCTGCTACGTTATTTTACAGTCTAGTCTGTTATATACACGATATACACGTATGTGCACTGGAAAGTAAAGTATGGAACCAACATGTTTGCTGATGCTTAGACATTATGCACTTCTGCACTGATCCACTCGACAGAATCACATGCATGCAAGCGGAATGCCTATTCAGCTTCTTCTGTTGGTTCATTGAATCTGTGGCTACTTTATTAGCTTGCCTAAACTCTAGTTTGCTCTGTTTGCTTGCCTACACTTCTGCTAACTCTTTGGCTTACTTCAGTTTTAGCTTAATCTGTTAGCTTACCAAAGCTTTTGCTTACTCTTGTCGTTTCTTAAGCTTTGGCTTACTCGGCCGTTTGCCTGAACACTGGCCTTCTTTGTTGATTAATGTATTAAGTGTTGGTTTACACTGTTGGCTTACTTACGCTTTGACTTATCCCGATAACTTACCTATAGGCTAACTTATTCTGTTGTCTTATGAAAACTTTGACTTTGATGGCTTACCTAAATGCTGGCTGACTCTGTGAACTTACCGAAAACCTTGGCAGGCTGAGATTGGCGTGACTGAGTCTAGTTCGATCATTGGATCGGAGTTTGGAGTTGTATTGCCAGCCGGACAACCGGCCCAAGCAATGGCATCGACTGAAAATCTATGGTAGGGACATCATACTCTTGAGTGGGAATTGGAGGGGCTGTAAACATATAGAGCTCAGTATTAACATTGGTCTTGCGTTCACTGCATTGTTGACTAGGCTATGTAATTAAAATTGGTCATATAATATGGCCTTTGTATACTTCACATTGTCATGTAACAATTAAGTGGATGCCGTTGATCGAGTGATTACATTTCAATGTCTATTCGTGCATAATACCACTGATGCATCTAGATAGAGCAGCGCATCAGCAGAGAACCAGCTTTGCTTAACGTATACAACACGATTGTGTTCATAGCGCAGAGTAAGTCACTGATGGAATATGTATTTATGATAAAACTGGTGCTCGATGTCTCGCAGTTTTGTGGCCGGCGTCATCCTGCGAGAGCGAATACCAGCCTTCGAGCGAATGCTCTGGAGGGCCTGTCGTGGAAATGTCTTCCTCAGACAGACCGAGATTGAGACGCCACTCGAAGATCCAGTCACTGTAAGACTCTTCTATCTTCTCTTTCAAATCAAAATTACCCAACATTACATTAAGAAAACTTTGACATATATATATATATATATATATATATATATATATATATATATATATATTACCATTCAGATTTTCCGCTGTGTGTCATTCAGGTCTGGTTGGTTTTCGATTATATAAAAAGATTTCACACGGATCAGTCATACATTGGATCCAAAGATCAAATAAAAATTCTAACAATGGTTTCCACAAAAGTTAATTCTATCTGTTACTTAACGCTTAACACTAACACTTGAACTGAAAACTGACAGTGTAACGTACGCTAGAAGTTGCTCGATGTTACAGTTACACTTCAATTACGATTCATAACGTCTAGCATTAGTCTCCAAACATTTGTCTTTATCGTTGTCTTTAAGACTCATTAAAGAAAAGTTTATACGTGATCTAATACCTTTGAAGACTTCTCGAATACCTGTTTTAATAGGTAGGCTAAAATCCTTTTTACAGACAAGCTCTTTAATTACAAATAGACGATATTTCGTTTGTTTTCTTAGGGAGATCGGGTCCACAAATCTGTCTTCATAATTTTCTTTCAAGGAGACCAACTTAAAACTCGAGTGAGGAAAATATGCGAGGGGTAAGAAAGCTTTTGCTGAAGCTTAACTTCTAAAGAAGTTAATAACGCCTTCTACACAAGTAGCTTGTTTGTCCAGTTAATTTGGTATCTGGGCGATAATACTTACTCCCATCTAAGCATTCTGTGTATTTTCCTTTCGCCGATACTCTTGTTGCAAATTTCAGAATTGGAGACTCACCATTCACAAGATGCACATGCATGCAACTGAAAAGGTATCTGAATATAGCTTAATGTTGTATAGAGCCTCACAATAGCAGACTCTAAAGGTGGAGTAAGTAATGTATGAATGTATTATACATGCATGTATTTATGTATGTATTTACGTATGTATACAAGCATATAATTATGTATGTATGTATGTATCTATTTATGTATGTATTTATGTATATTTATGTATTTATGTATGCATGTATATCAGTATACACGTATGTATGTATGTACTTATGTATGTATGCATGCATGTATGTACCTAGATATTTATATAGCGCAGTTAAGAACCTATTAAAGAAGTTGATGTTAATTATAGGTTTCGTGCCACTCTCTACCCATGCCCAGAGACGCAGGCCGAACGACGAGAGATGTCGCTAGGAGTCATGACGAGGATTGAAGACCTAAACACGGTAGGCATGGCATTTCGAAAGTATGCATTGCATCCTTAGTTGTTGTTAATACTAACATGCAAAAGGCCGACGAAGACAAACCTATAAATATGATGTACTGTTATTAGACTCTTAAGAGGCTCACTAGAAATGTTGATATATAAGTCGTAGACCTATAAGGTAGAGTCTCTACCTGGTCACAGTGATTATAGAAGGGCATATTTCTCACGTGTGTGCGATTGTTTACTTGGTCTTTTTGTGTAAAATTCCGGTTACTCCAGTTAACTTATGCAACTAATCATATGTAATTAAATGTTAATTTGTTCATTGCGTGTATTGCTACATTTATTGTTTTTATACTGTCATGTCAATGATGATAGGCTACGGATGTTATACAAGTTAAAGCCTGATACATACAGATGCGCTTTTCGGTCTTAGTTTTTAACCTTCATATTTCATATAGGTGCTACATAATTGAGTGATTTCAGGTGTTGAGTCAGACGCAGGACCATCGTCATCGTGTCCTCGTTGCAGCCGCAAAAGACATCAAAGTCTGGTTCATCAAAGTGCGCAAAATCAAAGCCGTCTACCACACACTGAATATGTTGAACCTGGACGTCACCCAGAAGTGTCTCATCAGCGAGTGCTGGTGTCCAATCAGAGACCTCGAAAAGATTCAGATGGCGCTTCGACGAGGAACGGTATGCATCTTACCGGAGAACTTCTATGGCGCCATTATAATAATGCACTAGTCATCAATCGATGGCACAATTCATCAAAGATCAGGCCCTTTTAGAGATCGACACAAGCCCGGATCATATCCACATGTTTTAGATCACTGAACTATAGTTATGTTGAATTTTGGATATGAATTTTATGTCAAATACTTTTATAAGAGTATGGGTTCGATGAATATTTGATCATTTAATCATCGAAGATCAAGACTCTTCAACGATCGACAGAGGCACAGATCATTTCCAGAACTAGTAAACGTAATCGTAATATCTGAATTTATAAAGCGCTACTTAAAAGTTAAGCCCTCGGCGCCAGCTTATTCACAAGCGCTAAGTCAAATCATAGGAGTTGTCCAGAGCTACAGTGTTGCTGATCCAATTTCTGGGAAATCAGAGAGGGAATGGGACAGAGGAGCTGTTACGATGGGGTGTTGAGTGTTTCCTTTATTTTTGTGTTATTCGTTAAACATTTATTTTTGATAAAATTAATCAGCGAACATACAAATAAAGTTTTATTATTTTCTTTAAAGATAATCAAAATGAAAATCCGGACTGTCTCATCGCCAAAGTTAAACACAAACTATATATCACTGTTAGAATACAGACTTCTGCCCTCTAACGAACAAACTAAGAAGTCTATTACTGCTACTGCCACCTATTGAATAACGGTGCAGTGATAGTAGTTATAATGTTTAACAATTTTGTCATTTTCTTTGTACGAAGGAGCGCAGTGGAAGCAGCGTTCCATCGATTCTGAACCGAATGGAAACGAAACAGGCGCCACCTACCTACAACTGCACCAACAAATTTACCAAAGTGTTCCAAGGAATCGTCGACTCTTACGGAGTCGCCAGCTACCGCGAAGTCAACCCAGGTTAGTGTGTTCATTAATTAGTTAGTTATCTGGACATTTATGTGGCGCCTTAAAAAGGTTTTAACGTTCCTTGCCAGCCTAAGTAATGTAATGGCTGAGAAGTTCATCAAAAGTTCTTGTAACCAAAGTATGGTAAAACTTAACAAGTTATTCAAACAGTCATCAAACCAAAGTTCATCCGCAGGTGAAGATGCTCAGCCACATATAAGTCTAGCTTATATAAGCTACTTATTTGCAAAAGTTATTGTTTAACCCTTAGAGTTCGAACCCAAGTACAGTTACTTAGTTGACATCATGGGGGTTCATTTACCCGACCCTGAAATCACTCGAAACATTTGCAGAAAGTATATATATGATTTTGTACATCAGTATTCATTACACACAGATAACAGCATGTAATAAATAATCTCAACGTTATTTCTAAGATGTTTATACATTTCTAAGATGTTTATAAAGTAAACTTTATTATCTTATGATAATAAAGGCTATTTAACTATTTGCTATGCAGAAGCAACTGCACATACCGGTGTATGAATATTGATTTCGAATCTTTTCAGCTCCGTTTACAATTGTCAGTTTTCCTTTCCTCTTCTCGTTGATGTTTGGTGACGCTGGTCACGGGCTGCTGATGTTTCTTGCTGCTCTTGCGATGGTTGTGTATGAAAAGCGGCTGCAGAAACAGAAAAGCGACAACGAGGTAATTCTGTTGATGAATTTCTTATTATATCTCTGTCTATCTGTTTGTCTGTCTGTCTTCTGTCTGTCTATCTGTCTGTCTGTCTATCTATGTCTGTCTGTCTGTCCATCCATCCTTCCATCCATCCATCTATCTACCTACCTGTCAATCTTGCTGATCTATTGGAATTCGACCTGGCTTCTCCGACATATTATGATATTTATTGCGATTTTGATTCTCACATGAAGCGACCATCGGCTGATGCTTTGCTCATTATGATAATGGAGCTATAGAAGTTTGTAGATTAGATTAGATTAGATGAGATTATATATGTCTGTCGGTCTGTCTATTTGCCTGTCTGCCTGTCTGTCTGCCTGCCTGGCTGTCTGTCTGTCTCTCTATCTATTCAATAAATAAATGACGAAAATGAATAACTAAATAAGATTTGATTAGAATTCCGTTAACCCATGCTTTACTACGGACTAAACGATTTTGACAAATAAAATTTTGAATTGTGGTGATTTTTACTGTGTCTTCTTTAGATATGGAATATGTTCTTCAGTGGGCGCTATATAATCCTGTTGATGGGCGCGTTTTCTGTTTACGCTGGAATGATGTACAATGACATATTTTCCAAATCTTTCAATATCTTCGGATCTGCCTGGTACCCGCAGTCGGACCGCTACACCACGTAAGACACCAACTCTTGCCTCAGCAATGGACTGGGCACTTGTATCTCTAGTTCAACACCCTTCAGTGTGTAAATAGGAGGTTGAGCTTAGGCCTATATCTCTAGTTCAAAACCCTTCAATGTGTAAAGAGTTGGTTGAGGTTATATCTCTAGTTCAAAACCCTTCAATGTGTAAATAGTAGGTTGAGCTTATATCTCTAGTTCAAGACAATTCAGAGTATGAAATCATGTTCAACTTAAATTTCAAGTTCGAAACAATTCATAAGAATCACATTCAATTTTATATCTTTAATCTAGAGAAGAAGCGTTAATGTAAAGTGATTACACATTTAATGGTTTTAAACTAGGGACTCTGCTCCAAAAGCGTTTGCAAAGTTTAAAATAAAGGTTAACAAACCTTTAGAATAGTCTCTCCTTTCTGTCGTTTGATATCTGTTTGTCTGTCTGTCTGTCATGTCATGAGACGCATCATTCAAACGGGCAGCGATGGCAAAGGATCTCACCTGATAAATCCATTTAAAAACGAGCAGGGTCGATTCCATACGATCGCTATAGAAAGCATTTATATTTTACGTTGATCTTCAGCGATTGAAATGGGCTGCATGATATCTATAACCCCCTATGGGCAATATGCCTAGAAAAGCATAGCAACCGACTGTCAACCATATACACTTGTCATCGTGTAGGCCTACTTAAAACTGCATTTATATTTAGTGTGCAAAAGCGCTGTCACTATATGTACCGAATTTAAATGTAGGCCTAATCACAATGCACTGCGGTCTACATTGCATAACATTACGGCTTCGGCCATCTGTTAATTCAACAGTAGGCCCTTAAATACATTGCATAAAGGCAGACATTGCATTAACCTACAGTACCTTCAATGCAATAAGGTACATTGCATTCTACTGCAATGTGTTGAAATACTTAACGTTGCTGTGTGTTTATTTCGCTGAAAAATTGTTCAATACCGAGAAAGAACTGATTTACACGAATCGAGTATTTTTTGTTGGCAGAAAATTCGTTGAAGATCACAAAGACATGACTCTGGATCCGACTAACAACACCGACTACAGAGGATATCCTTATGTCTTCGGAATGGATCCAGTAAGCATCAGTCAAAGCTGCGAATTGTAAATTACAAGCATTACATTTCCAGTTCTTCCAGTTCAAATTGTTTTGCACTTAGCGACAGGCCTACTATGTTGCATTTCAGCATCTTTAAGTGCACAAGCAGTGTGTCACGCATGCAATTTATAATTTCTAATTTAATCGTGAAACTTCTATAGCGCCGCTATCGTAATGCACAAGGCATTAGCTACCAGGCAAAAAAAATTTATTCCCAAGCGCAATCCATTGAACAGAACCAGTTGAAAGACTGGTTTTCTTCCCTGTTCATTTAAATTTCTCAAGTTATACATGTAACTAATTTGCTAGTTCGCATACGTTTGTTTGTCTAAACGTCTGTGTGTTTGCGGCGAAAGCTAGATCGTAATTCGTTCGCTATAGTCGGTTCGGCAACGCTTCGTACATCAATATTCGATGGACGTCGCTTTAAGTTAGGGTTAGGATCAAGCGCACGATCTCTTGACCGCTTATTTGGTTCTGCACATTGATAATGCTACAGCTTAAGTTCTGCACAACTTTGATTTTTTACTTTAAAGCTCTTTTATAGACCTTCGTGTTCTGTATACCTGAACCCTTTTTGTCTTAGCAGAGCGGAAGTGCTTTCGAGATTGACAATATCGATACAGAAATCATATGCAACTAGCCTATTGCATCTACACTCAAGTTCGCCAAATATCCTTTCTGCGGAAATTCTCCTATGCTCCCCGTTTCCCCTCTCCTTCTTCCTTCTCCGCCCCCATTGTCCTCTCTCCCCTTCCTCCTGACCACCTCCCCCTCACTTTCCTCTCCCATCTCTTCTTGTTTCCTTTCTCTGTTCTGCCTCTGTCCTCTTCTCTCTACCTCCCGACCCTTCTCCCTTTCCTTCTCTCGTTAGCTGGGTTCATGAAAACAGCGGTAAAAATGTTTCAGATTCGCCAGATGACGCCAGGTATGGACACGTCTAAACGTATTATTATATGAAATGGTTTCTGGGTGTGATTTGTAGGTATGGCAGTTGTCACTGAACAAGATAAAGTGGCTCAACTCATTCAAAATGAAGATCTCGATCATCTTCGGAGTCAGTCAAATGTTTTTTGGAGTCGTTCTCAGTCTGCAAAACCACAGGTCACGTCCCGAATCTTGGCAACAATTAATATCTCACTGACATTAGCAAATCCTATAGGATCAAGACATCGCTGGTTCAACCAGTTCACTCTCCTTTTCCATCTTTGCCTGGATCTTTTGTGGCCAAATTAGAGTACACGAACGTATAGTTGGCATCATCTCAGACTCTGACAGTCACATTCGCTGGGCTAAAATTGGACCCATAGTTGGCCACGAGTGGCACACTGTGGCCAGAAATGAGGCAAATGAGCGTGGCTGCCTGAGGAACAAATATACATTTTCAAAAATGAAAATCAGTTTTAGGCTGTATTGCTTTTTATAATTTCACATACGTTGTCAAGAATTATTAAGAATTATTTGAGCATACAAATTTTTAAAGTTGCAGAATTTGATAATACAACGTAACTGAAAATGCAATATAATTGCGAAATTACGAAGTGTTCTGCATAAGAATAAGATCTCCTTACTTACTTACTTGCTTGCTTACTTACTCACTCGCTTACTTGCTTACTTGTCTACCTACTTATTTACTTCCCTTTGCGTCATTGTTCTTTTGCTGGAAATTGGTGTTGCTGCACTTTCTTTCAGCTCTAAGTAATGTATAATTTTCCTGTTTCAGATTCTTCAAAGATTCAGTGAGCATCTTCTGTGAATTCCTCCCGCAGGTCATCTTTCTCACCTGTATATTCGGTTACCTGATTGTTCTGATTCTGCACAAGTGGATAGCCATAGATGCCTCGCAGGCGGCATGTGCCCCGAGCCTGCTGATTGGTAAGCGGCAAGCACCTGCCCAAACGGCGAGTGTTCTGATTAAAACAGTGCAACCTAACGCTCGTACATATAATATGTTGGCACGTCCGTACGCACGTATGTACGTATGTATGTATGCATGTATCTATGTATGAATGTATGTATGTATGTATCTATGTATGAATGTATGTATGCATATATGTATGTATGTATCTATGTATGAATGTATGTATGTATGTATCTATGTATGTATCTATTTATCTATGTATATATGTATGTATGTATCTATGTATGTATCTATTTATCTATGTATATATGTATGTATGTATGTAGGCCCTTTGGATGAAGAAACTTAATATAACATCCTTTAAGTACCTCTGAAAGCGCTACATAATTGTCTATCTAACTGAGAGAAATAAGTGAGATCAAAGGCAGTTTGAAAATGTTTGCCGGACAGTCAGTTGCAAACAGGACGTGTGTAACATGGAAGATCGATCCAAGACGAAGGTCCAGGGCCATGACAAATTTAACTGTTTTAAATTTAGAAGGAACACAGATCAAAAAGGCTCCAGTGGGATTCGAACCCACGATCTCATGCTTACAAGGCAGGCGCTTTAACCAACTAAGCCATGGAGCCACGACGTGCATACGACGTATATATAACATATAACACTGGCTTTAGCACGAATACAATGTTGTCAAGGGCTACTTTTGTGGTTAAGTGGTTGAAAGGCGGCTTAGGGTGCCGTGTTGCTAGACAGAATTTATGTGCCTATCGGAGTTGTTTTCCAGTATCGCGGTCTTATATTGACATTATTTATACATTATATGTATATTAGTCGAACCTAAAGGCCTGACCAGAAGAAGCATGATCCCTGTTTCGCTTTGATATTCATGCTGATTTCAAGTATACAGCTTTTTAATTGATGAGAGAGCCTGCGAAAAGTGACTTACTTTGTCGATGCCGTATTAATTGCAGGTCTGATCAACATGTTTCTGCTGAACTATCCTGATGAGCCCTGCAGTTCAAGGGAGTTCTATGTCGGCCAGGTATCCCATCAGTATTTGCATCACGATGAAGATGATGGTGGTTGTAATTGAGGTGCTGATGCTTTTCATGATGATGGTGGCCACGATAATGAGGATAATGATGATGGTGATGGTGGTGACGCTGATCATGATAATGACAATGATGATGATGATGATGACGGTGGTGATGTTGGTGGTGGTGGTAATGGTGGTAATGGTGACGACGATGATGATGACGTTGATGATGATTATCAAAGTGATTATAATAAAATTAATTACAATCGTCAAGATGATTAAATCTCCCGTTCATTACCATTCACCGTTATTCTAACATTGCTGTATTTGAGTTGTTTAGTCATTTGCGAAGGTATAGTTTAAAATCTGATTTCAGAAAGGCTTCCAGTCGTTTCTTCTCGTTCTGATTGTCCTCTGCGTACCTTGGCTGCTCGTTCTCAAGCCACTGATACTCAGACGACGTCATCAGGCGAAAATGGTAAGGACTTTTACCACAGGCCTACCGTAGTACCGATAATTGAAAATCGATCGTCTTTACATATCTGTGTCATCTATTGAGCGGAGTGGAGTCCACACAGGTGGACTGTCAACACTGAGATCGGGGGTTTAAATCCCAGCCCAGATAGAAAGATATTCAGAGTTTTATTACAATGGCGCTGTTCGAACTCCGCAATAAAGCGAGTACATCGACCATGTGCGCTGTCGGTGGGGAGATCAGACGGCAAGGGAGAGTACTGTCCACTCGCCCTTATATACAGAGGCTAAGCAAATAGAGCTATTAACACTTCGTAATCATGACTACCTCTTAGCATTTGCTTCTTCTTCTTTTTCTTTCTTCTTCTTCTTCTTCTTCTTTCTTCTTCTTCTTCTTCTTTCTTCTTCTTCTTCTCTTCTTCTTCTTCTTCTTTCTTCTTCTTTTTCTCTTCTTCTTCTTCTTCTTTCTTCTTCTTTTTCTCCTCCTGCACTTCTCCTTCTTATTAGTTGCAATTTGTAGCCTTTCCCTTATGTATGTGCGTTTGTGATCTTCGTAATCATGACTACCTCTTAGCATTTGTTTCTTCTTCTTTTTCTTTCTTCTTCTTCTTCTTCTTCTTCTTCTTTCTTCTTCTTCTTCTTCTTTCTTCTTCTTCTTCTCTTCTTCTTCTTCTTCTTTCTTCTTCTTCTTCTTTTTCTCTTCTTCTTCTTTCTTCTTCTTTTTCTCCTCCTGCACTTCTCATTCTTATTAGTTGCAATTTGTAGCCTTTCCCTTATGTATGTGCGTTTGTGACGTACGTAGCGAAGACTTGCTTTCTTGAATGCTTGTTTGCTTACACCTACCCCGAGCACTCGTTTTCACCCACCATCTCACTCATTTCCTCTCCGAACCCCTCCGATTAACTTACCCGCCTACGCTGTCGCTTAAAATGTAACACCGGAATAGCAAATTGAATTATTCTAGATGCAGTCGAGCACTCATGGAGAATCAACTGGAGAGGGAAAATCAGTGGAAGATGGAATGGATGGCGCGATGCACGAATCGGAGGCACAGTCGATGCATGACGAAGAGGTTGGTAGGACTTCTGAGCTATAAATTTAGCCTCAGTTGATTGAAACAGAGAAAACGTTCAAGTCTTAAGTCCGACAAGACGCAGTCGGCTGTACATTCAGTTACATCAGCGGTATACACCATAAAGGATGTCCGCAAAGATGACTTAGGCCTAGGTCTGTTTGCCGTCTGAATGAAATTGGTTTTTAAAACATAGATAGTGCAGAAATAACTGTATGTACCACGTTTAGATGCGGACTACCGCACTGGGCATAACCCATTCCGCTTGTCCGCATATTTATATGACTCCACTCTTTGCGATCCTGGAAAGAAAAATCAAAACCAGTTCCGAAACGAAAACAATCATAGATGTTAATATATATGCACACACAATGGAAACATGCATTCACACAACCGTGCACGATTACACTGTGAACGATAAAATGAACCCCTACATTATTTTTGAAATAATCACATAAATATAAAAAAAATTAATTTCAGTGATACTAAACTTTTCAGTCGTGACCGTAATAACCTTCAAGGGAGACCCCTAACATTTTTCGACGGATTAACATTCAGGACATGGATCCCAAACTTTGTTCGCTTTAGAAAAAAGGGTTAAGAAAGTTCTTAATACGTCATCCAAAAAGATATGTTCCCGTGTATCTACGTTCAAGGTCTGCTGTTAATTAACATTACTTCGTATAGTACTTGCTCTGTTTCAGTTCAATTTCGTGGAAGTCGTTGTCCACCAGAGCATACATACGATCGAGTATTGCCTTGGATGCATCTCTCACACGGCTTCCTACCTTCGTCTCTGGGCGCTCAGTCTGGCACATGCAGGTCAGTCAACAGGAAGCAATTCCTGTCATGGGCATTCATGTGTGACGGACTTTGGGGTTTGCCTGGGATATAAAGACAATTATTTTCTCTTTTATGTATGATAGTGTTATCGGACATTCATGTAGCATCATATGAGATACTTCAAAAAGCTATAGAGCGTGCAAACATACATGCATACATGCATACATACATACATACATGCATACTTACATACATACATACATGCATACTTACATACATACATACATGCATACTTACATACATACATACATACTTAAATGTATGCTATATGCATGTAGTTTAAGTCCTTGTTTTGGTTAAGAGATTTCCGTTAAGGTGGGGCCCTGAACAACTTTACCCTTACTCAATACAAATAATAAAACAGAAGTACGATGGAAATTAACAGTTGAGGACTGTTTAAAAATGAAAAGTTAGCAAAAAATGAAAAGTTGACATTTTATTGGGATGGTGCTTGTTGTAATAATTGTGTAATAGATTACGATTATAATTACCTTCCACAGTCTATCTTATCTTACTATGTCATACCAGACTGCATTGTGCCATACCATATCCGTCCTTATTTATGTTTTAGAACTGTCGGAAGTGCTGTGGAATATGGTATTTCGCGTGGCACTGAAGGTTGATGGATACGTTGGGGTGATGTCCATCTTTATCCTGTTTACTCCTTGGGCTTGTCTCACGATTGCCATACTGCTTGTGATGGAAGCACTCTCAGCGTTCCTTCACACTCTCAGACTTCACTGGTAAGTTCTAGCCGTCCGTGCTCCTTGGCATAGGGACCTTCTACATGCGTGGAGGAAGAAGGTGCTTGCTGTTTCTTTTTATCTGGCAAGTATGTGTGGCAGGGAGTGGAAAGGTGACATGTCTCGTGACCTGTCCTATAGCGCGGCTGTCACACTGCTCCATTCCTTCATCATAACGCGTCTCGACTACTGCAACTCGGTCCTGGTCGGCCTGCCTAAATTCCGCATCCGTCATCTCCAGTCCATTTTACGCCATCGTAGGCAACTCGCTTTTACAGCCAAGGGCGAACACTTTACCTTATACTGATCCCGCGCATTTACATTTTATAGTAATCCATGAAAGCAGTATTTGGGCAAATAAATCAGCCGTTGTTTCGGCGTGTCCACTGCTCAGAAGGACATCCACATGACTTCTCACATCCTCAAAACCTGCAAGTATACACTAAAACACGACTATACCTTTATTTGTACACGAAGTTTTCATAACGCGGTATTCGATGTAACACAGTAGAGGATATGGACATCATGTTCCGCGTTATATCGGGTTGGTGGTGTATGTATGGTGTGAACGAAAAAACAACCCCTAGAATTATTCTAATTACTGAAGGAAATTATTATTCAGGCTTAATTCAGACTGGGAGAATTTTTAGCTCAGTAATTACAGATATAATTTAATTATATTTTTTACTATAATATATGTTTGAAATGTCCTCCTTTGGACCCAACACGGGCCTCAAGGAATGAACGTCACCTGCCAGTGGCAGCATCTATTACCAATTGATCGCCATTTTGAAAGGCTTTTTTACAAAAGACTTCACTGTGATGTATTTTTAGCAGGGACTGCTTAGGCTTATGATTTTAAACTTAGCTGTTATTATGGTCACGACTGAAAAGTTTAGTATCACTGAAATTAAATTTTTTAATATTTATGTGATTATTTCAAAAATAATGTAGCGGTTCATTTTATCGTTCACAGTGTAATTGTGCACGGTTGTGTGAATGCATGTTTCCACTGTATGTGCATATACATTAACATCTATGATTGTTTTCGTTTCGGAACTGGTTTTGATTTTTCTTTCCAGGATCGAGTTTCAGAGTAAGTTCTACAAAGGTGACGGTTACCTGTTCGAACCATTCTGCTTTGATAAGATAATTGAATCGCGAGCAGATGATGTCTGAAAGTCGAGATTGTCTTTGCAACCTTCCTTTCACTTCCTTTCCAAAGCTACCGTCGATCTGAAGCACACTTAGGAATCAAGATTTAACATGTGCGATTTTTGTTGTATTAAGTATTCCAGATTAGAATGTTTCACCGTATTAGATCGTATTAATATTTATTACTGTGTAAGCCTTAGGCTGCGACAAGGTTTTAAAAAGGTCTGCTCAGAAGCGTTGCCATGTTATGCTACGGTTAGACTACCTTAGGTTACAATACATTAACATTACATTCACTTGTGCAAGAATGTTGCTGTTTCTGTGACGCTTGAGAGACATTACAATAGCTGCATGTTTGTAATGCTGCCTGGATGTTAGATAACACTGTAATGTAATCAATGTTTTTGCTTAAAGTAATTTGAAGCCCTGCCGTCGACTAAACATTAGAAACGTGTGTGTGCTTGTAGGCTGTCAGAACATTAAGAAATGATCCGTTAGACAACATTAGAAATGTATTTAGATGAGAGCATTAAAATTGTGAATCGTTTTGGTTGATTTCTGGTTTTTTAAATATGCAGATTTGTGTTTCTTAAAAGATTTGTTGCAACAAAGGAAACTGCAGGAAACAGCTTTTGTAGTTTATTAGTTCAGTTTTCTAAAAGTTCGAAGGAGTCACTGATGAACGAGTGCGAACAAGATCTGAATGCATTTGGAAACGGATCTTAGTGTGCTCATCAACGACAAAACTGACGCCCCGGACGGCTTATGTCAGTTGTCTGCGCATTCCAGCATTTTATGAAAGGTTATGCAAGATTTTTTAGATATGTATTACGACCAAGGGTCTAGATGCCCTGCAAATTTTAAATACAAGTGAAATTCAAAGATCTTTAGCCCAAAAAGCTAAAGATCTTTGAATTTCACTTGTATTGTATTATCTGTTGCTTGAAGATTATAGCCACTGAAGTTTCGCACAGTTCGACCACGCAATTCACGTTGTAGACGTTTCTCTTCGTTCCTAGACATCTGTGTTCTTGGACAAAATGTTTTTGTGTCGAGATTTCGGAACTTGGTAAAAATGAAGTTCTTTCAATATGTTTTGTGGTTTGTTAGTGTTTTCTTTACCGAAAACCTTAACTTTATCATTAAGTTAAACATTTTTCATGTTACAAATGTAATTCGATAGATGGAGCTGTTTACTAATGAGCCTCGCACAGCCGATTGAATCAGCAGACAATGCGAAAAAACTCGTCCGTTGTAGGTGTAATGTAATCTAATAGTTTTATAGCGCTACTTTACATAGCCCCAACAACACGAATCCTTCATTCATTGTTATTTATATGGTGCCTTTCGTAAACCTTTCAGATTCGCTCAACTACCCATCAAAGAGATTGTCATCCAAGGCGGCTCTTCAGTGACCCCAAACTCTACCACTAAATTTAGTGGGGTGGTGCCAGTCGGGTGGTGCCAGTCCTAAGCCTGGGTAAAGGAGGAGGTAGGCGACGATAATTATCTTCGTTATGACACAGCGTTGTTAAAGAGCAACTACGCGAGAGAGGGAGAACGGGGTCACAGAGTTCCAAATTAGCACTTGCCTCCCAGGAAACCTCAATCTTCAAGTATAGGCGAGACAAGTTGAATACGCTTTCAGAAGTATATAAGGAGCCGAATAAATACCAGCAAATTTTGACTCCCCTGGAAGTCCAGCTACAAGTAAACCTGGGTACGCCTCCCAGGGGAGTCAAAAGTTGCTGGTATTTATTTGGCCCCTTATATACTACTCAATTGTTTTCTTGAAAATGATTATTCTGGCTCCCACAAAGCTGATGACCCATATGTTGGTAAATCTAGTTCCGCCACTGCCTAAAGATTCTGACAACTGATTTACACTGACATTTTATTGCTACTATTATTATTATTATTATTATTATTATTAATATTATTATTATTATTATTATTATTATTATTATTATTATTATTATTAATGATAGGTTGGTAATCTTATACTTCCTTGAATCATTTTATTATTCATGTTCGTTGTTGGGGTGTCCTAGATTACATAAAACAACAGAATGAGGCGTTTCTTTACGAATTAAGGTACGAAAGTAGACAGTGTACATCATAATGCGACTCGATGGCCAATCACCATCTCTAAAGCCACTACCAACACCACCACTATCACCACCACCATCAATAATATCACCACCACTATCACCACCACCATCAATAATATCACCACCACTATCACCACGTTGCACATTTTATAAAGGAAAACTTTTTGCGAAGTCACACAAACAAAATTTACATTTCTATTTTCAAATCTATAAACGTAATCTACACGGCACGATTTGCTTCAAGCATTTCAAGATCAACACAACTGAGCAAATTTAATTAAAGTTATGTCATTCTGCAGCCCTGTTACTCCGTGATTAAAAGGTATACAATATCTATCAGAAGAGACACGCAGATGAAGAAGCATAAAACAACACACAAACACGCAGACTGAAGAGTAAGTACTGATCACACAAACTTACGGCAAACTAAAATGAGTGAATTTTGAAAGCCAAAGATATTTACACTCTTCACAGGCTAAAGACGGCGTTAAACGTTCACAAAAACTTATAGCAAAACATCGAGACAATTTCTATAAAACGTTTCTGCGACAGAATTGTGTCACGTTTCAGTGCAACATTACTCTAAAACTAACGTTACAAAATTGTAAGATAATTCCCAAAAATGTCCATTTTCCGACTCACGTTCATCATGTACCAATTATTTTAGTTGTCTCTAGGTTGCTCTACAAAGCGACAGTTGTTCAATCCGAGTAAAAGACTAAGTAAAGCTGCGCCTACGTTTAGCGGTCTAACTATCGGCTCAGGCAACACAATCTCCAGCAGTCTTCACATTCCATAACTTCTTTAGCACGCTTAGTCTTGCTCCAATTACGTTCCAAAGTTTCATTTATATACCGCAAACCCCATAGACAGCTGGCTATTATTTTGAGATCTGTATGGAGATTAGAAGATTGCTCAGAAACCACATAACACGGGGAAATTTGTGTCTTAATATGCCGAGGTGCAAGGAAAGGCTTGATGATGTTGAACTAAGCAACTAAGCGATTGATAATGTTTGAAAGTCTAGCCTCAGCATTTCATACCTTAAGTTCCCTCGATGGCCGATCTAGAACTCTCCCTCCCCGCTTTCTCCTCCGCGCCTTCTGCGAGATCCGGCTGAAAACGACGTGCCTCTCTATCAGCGTGACTTAACAACGACGCGGTGTCTATGGCAACCGGTCGTTATGGCAACCGCTAGTCGAGCTTGACGGCCATGCACTTGCACTGCTTGACGATCTGAACTCGCTTGCGCTTGAAGGGCGGCGTTCGAGAGGGGCAGCGCAGCACGATCGTCACCCAGTCGGACACCTTCGGGGTGCAGTAGGCACACGAGCGGAAGGAGCTGGCTTCCTCGTCCTCCTTGTCAGACTTTGGGATGAAGAAGGAGTTGCACTGGCCGTAGCAGAACCGGTTCATGATGCGCTTATGGACGCATCCCTCCTCCTCGACAAGCTGTTGGAACGGCTCCGTCTTGCACCAGTCCTTCTGCAGGTATTCCTTCTTCGTGATCGTCACGGCGTTCTTGCTGCCGTGGATCAGGCTGTGTTTCTTCGCAGAAGCACTGGCACCGGATGATGACGATGATGATGAAGAGGAGGAGGAGTCGGAGGAGGGTGATTCGGAGGCGGGTTGAGAGGCGTTTCTTGGGACATGGGGGGCGTTTCTGGTCCACGCCTGGGTGGTGGCGTTCAGCGCCGTCGTGCGTCGTTCGTTAGACCCCTGTCTTCTGGAAGGGTTGTCGGCATCCTTATCTGGCACTCCCTTCGACACGACGAGGAAGAAGCAGGCGAAGAGAAGGACCGCACTCTGCCACGAGGACGCCGATGATCGGCTGCTGAGACTGGGCATCATCTTGACTTCACTGCTGCGTCTGGACGACATCAATCACGACCGGTTGAGGCGTTTGAATCTGCCGTCAGTGCCAGATAAGCAGCGGAAGAAGAGCTGGCAAAGTTCAAGTATCGACGACCTAATCGCTGGTAGCCGAATTACCAGATCGATGCATACACACCGTCACCTGCGCTCCTCCGACAAATCCGTTTGACATCCGACCAGCGAAGACGCGCCCATTTATTGCACGATCTCAGGCGACGACCTCCTTGCAACCAACCCATCCGCCAATCCCCACCCACCCTCTCTCTCTCTCTCTCTCTCTCTCTCTCTCTCTCTCTCTCTCTCTCTCTCTCTCTCTCTCTCTCTCTGCCAGGGTTTACGACTTCTCTCTCGCACGACTGGCATCCGCCCGGCTCGTCGCCCCGACCAGTACCCCACCCCAAGTCCTTTAAATTTTTTTCCAATTTCGCACCGCCAGACAAATTGGCGAGTGGATTTCTGCGCGGGGTCTACAGCGAACGTGCATCGTGTATGGCCTCAGGCGGACTGACGGACTGTCGGACGGACGGGCCAAGGACTTCTTCGTAAAAGTAATTGGATGGGAAACTCGACAGGTGGCGACGGCTCACTGGAGTTTCGAAATGCACTGTACGAATGTAGGAAGAAGATAACTGCGTCAACGGCCCGGGCAGCCATAAGAATGTCAAACGCTAGATACTGCCACTGAAGAGTCTGTAGTGTTATTCAATGTTGTTACGCTCCTTCGGTACAACAGGAAATCGTAGTCACGTAGTTGATGTAGACGATTTCCAACCAAGGAATCTGAGTTTCGAATCTGCCCCGGACACCTGGGTAGCTCAGAAGTTCAGTTCCACGGTTACCATCTATCTGGTCAGCTCTGATAAGAATGGCTGCATCTTGTCTATATACAGAAACAAAGCGTTAGTCATCAACCTTCGTGGACTGTACACAGGCTAGCTGAGGCCTTTTTTGGCCTCGGCCTTGTTACGGCGCTATAAAAATCGTCTGATTATTGTTGTTGTAGTTATAATTATTTTTTATTATATAATCTCTTCTAGTCATTTTATGGCTGATGTTTCCTGTTGCACGCCTTCAAGTGCACTTCTGAACTATTGTAAGAGGAGCATTGTGGAATTTCAGTTGTATATTTTATCCGTCATAGCATTTTTGGCGATGAACAAACCCTTCAACTACCGTAAACTTAAGTCTGATTCAAAGCCGAAGTGTTATGTGACAAATCCACATTCGCCGCCTTGATTAAACTTCAGTTATGTGGTGGATATCTTAACACTCACCAATGCGTCCGTCAGTCTGTCAGTGTGCTACGAAGCACGTTGCACTACAAGCCAAACTTGCACAGAGAGTCGAGCCTCGCATTCAAGTGCTCGTCTATAGCAGTCCGCGAACGAGCCGAGTCATCGAAAAGTGAGCGCCAATCTTCCGTGTCTATAATCGACCAGCAGATGGCGTCAGTCGCGTCGAGACGCCCGCCGTCAAGGAGACACATCTGCGCACAAGTGGCGCCCCTGTTGGCGCCGAACCAACTTTCTTACAATTAATAACAGCTTATGCAAGGAACCATTCACCTGTTACGGCCATTGACAGCCGCCATGCAGCCAGGCAGCCAGGCAGACCATTCTGCAAGCTCCTCTCTTACTCCCCCGAGCCATCTACCGACGCGTCAGACGGACTGACGGACGCATTGGGCGCGTGTTAAAGTATTTGCCACATACCTGAAGTTTAATTAAGTCGGCGAGTATGGCTTTATAATATAACACATCGGCTTTGAATCAAACTTGCGCCACGCAGACGGGTCTACCGCTCCTTGGCTGCCTGCCCGCCTACTGAGGTCGTCTGCAGGACTCGAATCGGAGCCATTGCACGGTCGATCTGCGAGAAACAAAGCATCAATCAAATCAAAGTTCATAGCCGGTCGAAGCCAAATTGATATCATCTGGTCATGCGGTGCCTACATAGCGTTGCGGTGGGCACCTGTGCTTATTCCCGCCAAACGCCGGTTAATGACGTCATTCAAGACTAGCAGCCTCTTTGGGTTGCTCCTCCTTTCCATTCACAGAAACCCAGCTTACATATAAGATTTCTGGCCTTAACAGCCCAGCTTACATATAAGATTTCTGGCCTTAACAGCCCAGCTTACATATAAGATTGCTGCCCTTAACAGCCCAGTTTACATATAAGATTTCTGGCCTTAACAGCCCAGCTTGCATATGAGATTTCTGGCCTTAACAGCCCAGCTTACATATAAGATTTCTGGCCTTAACAGCCCAGCTTACATATGAGATTGCTGCCCTTAACAGCCCAGTTTACATATAAGATTTCTGGCCTTAACAGCCCAGCTTGCATATGAGATTTCTGGCCTTAACAGCCCAGCTTGCATATAAGATTGCTGCCCTTAACAGCCCAGTTTACATATGAGATTTCTGGCCTTAACAGCCCAGCTTACATATGAGATTTCTGGCCTTAACAGCCCAGCTTACATATAAGATTTCTGGCCTTAACAGCCCAGCTTACATATGAGATTGCTGCCCTTAACAGCCCAGTTTACATATAAGATTTCTGGCCTTAACAGCCCAGCTTGCATATGAGATTTCTGGCCTTAACAGCCCAGCTTACATATAAGATTTCTGGCCTTAACAGCCCAGCTTACATATGAGATTGCTGCCCTTAACAGCCCAGTTTACATATAAGATTTCTGGCCTTAACAGCCCAGCTTGCATATGAGATTTCTGGCCTTAACAGCCCAGTTTAACAGCGCCGTTGACTTGATCATTTCACAAAGCATCAGTCACTTGAACTGAAACCACAGTCAAAAATCATAATCCGGTGAAGAATTCTGGTTGCGGAATCCGAAGGGTCAGAAAAAAACGTCGCAAATGCGCTGAAGCAGTCTTCCATTTCTCTCAGCTTAAACACAACCAACCCTAATTTCCTCTTTCCTCTCTCTCTCTCTCTCTCTCTCTCTCTCTCTCTCTCTCTCTCTCTCTCTCTCTCTCTCTGCTCTGCTCTCCTGGAAACCAGACTTGATTCTTGGCATGACATCTTTTGGACAACCCTACGGACTTGACGCAGCGCTCGTGAATAAGCTGGTGTCCGGCGCTTAGCTTTAAAGTAACGCTTTAGAAATTTCGAGTTTACGATTAAGGCATCTAGACGTTAACTAGTTGGCATAAGCAGCTGAGTCTTCAACATCTGTTAAAAGCCTTCCAGCAATATCTCAGAATCAAAAGCATAACAGACAGATCATTATATACTTTCAAAGTAGGCGGTCTCTTTACGACCTAAACTTTTCGAGAGTGGTGCCTGGCCAAGCGACCTTATTCAAGAATATTTTGGATGACAATGACCCATCATCATGCAGTCAGTCAAGGATGATAATCTGTTGGTTTTGTTCTATATACGTGTGTGTGAGGACCTGCAAAGGAGTCTATTTGTGCCATTCGAGCTTCGTTCGCGGCGCAAGAACTTTTCGAATTGAACTATGACACCATTTAGACAGATGTGCAGTGCTCTCTTTAGGTTCTTAGAGGATTTTGTATAATTGTATATATATATATATATATATATATAGCGTATATTGCGTTGCGACTTTACTTAAGGTTACCATACATAGCTCTGCAAGAGGATATACACTATTATGCAGCACCTTTGCGAGATTCTTAAAGGCGTTATATAAATAGCCAGATATATACATGAATACATACATACATACATATAAATGCAGGTAAGTCACTGTGAAATTGACATCTGGAGTGTTACTGTGATTGCAATCTCAACATTTAATAGTCTAATTAATAAAAATCTATGGATTCAATAAGCCTCCTGCTAAAAATCTAAATTTCAATTAACCTACTAACAATAAACGACATTCTGATAAAACAACTTTAAAATCCGAATCTTCAATGAACCGTCCATCGCCTTTTTATGAACGCGTTGTATTAAATAGCGCGGGAAATTTGAACGCGCGAATAACTCATTCGCTTCATATTCAAGGTTTGTGTGTATCTGCACATTTATATAGCACCTTTTAAACATCACACTTTAATTATAAAAGCACTACGCTAGTTGTCCGAGAAGTCACGCATTTAGTAACACAGCCTTGTTGGATGCATTAATGTAACGCGATATAGAAGTCACAAGATTACATAAGAGTTGGTAACGTAATTGGAAAGTATGTAAATAGGCCTGCAAAATGTCCAGTTTACTTCAGCAGGCCTAACTATTCAAGAGAATCGTAGGCATAAGTCAGCTACAGGAATTTAAGATTTTCTGACTTACCTGGGGTGCTTTCTGTGGCCGAATGGGTCAATAATATTTAAAATTTTTAGGCATATACTTGTTGTGTGTGTGCGTGCGTGTGTGAGTGAGTGTGGGGGGGCTATGTTGCTCTATGCATACGTCACATGCTGTGTTTTTACCTTAGCTAAGCATGATTAATCGTCTTTAGAATGTCGCGTTAAGGACAGGACAACTTTATTTTTACTGTGGACTAAAGCATCCGCGTTTATCTTCAGCAACAGACCTGAATGGAAACCCTTGGTCTGTATTCGCGGAACCATAAACTGTGCGGGTACGTGTGTCCAGGTATGTCTGCGTGTGTCCAGGTATGTCTGCGTGTGTCCATGTATGTCTGCGTGTGTCTTTCTGTGGCCGAATGTCTGTCGACTGAGGTGTGAGTGAGTGCGTTGTCCGGGTATACATATATATAGTTGGTTGCATGCCCGTTCCAGCCAGTGCGCTGAAATGTTCCAAGTGCTGAGACAACGGCACTCAGTCTGTGCCAATGTCACGCACGCATTGTCTATGGAATACGCGCGCATATAAAACTCGGTTCTACACTGCATCCGAATGAATGCAAATGCAGTAAAATATTTATATAACGCCAAAAAACGAACGTGCACAGTGCATTCGCAACTCAACGTGTTGTATAGAAAGGGTGTGAATTTGTGAGTGCGTGTCTGTAGAACAAGGTCTACCACCTCCACTTCTGTTTTGCTTTACTTCTGGAGGCAGATCTTTGGTGTAGTAAGGCTTATTGTTATCGACTGCAATACTTGCCACACAAGCAGTCGTTTCAAGGCAACTCGTGTAACGCGATGATTGCAATGGTTTTATGGCGATTCGCGTCAGTGACTGCCTGGAACCTGCGTCCTCTAAGCATAACACTGACCATAACGTCCGTTGTCCACTGCCTGACCATAAAGATGGACATACGAACGTATAATAGGACCTTTTACAACCCTAGATGTCGCTAAAATCACCTAATAGACCTACGTATACTGTCAGCTAATTCAAGTGAACACCGCAGCACTTGACTACCACGAAACTCACTGCAGCTGTTTTAGTATTGTAAGATTGCTAATGTAACCGAGCAGGACATCTATATATATAGCGCCTCTTTCACAGTTCGAAACTGTCCTTTTTCGTCACTTAAATATATATATATATATATATATATATATATATATATATATATATATATATATATATATATATATATATATATATATATATATATATATATATATATATATATATATATATATATATATATATATATATATATATATATATATATATATATATATATATATATATATATATATATATATATACATAGTCAGACAGCAACATGGGCACGCGTGAGATACACGTATAGGGCATAGGTGGTTTCACTGAAAACTAAATAAGTGTCATTCTTTCGGGTATATTTTAGTTCATGGTGTTTGATGCAGTTACACCCGAAATGTACATTCAAAGTGCGCCTTTTTCTGTTGATTTAGCTTGCTGTTAAGCTCGCCTTTCACACCCGCATGCGACCGAGGTTAAAACCTGAGTCACATTGTGAAATTGATAAGTCGTTTTAAAACCATATAGACCAACAGGTAAGAAAATCTTTGTCCTATACTGTTGAGTTGCTGTTGTCGTGTTTACCCTATTATGCCCTTGGACCACACTTTTAAAGAACTGTTGGTAAATAGGGGATGAGCATAATGACTGGGCAGTATACCATTGCTTAACTCGCCTCTTATACAAGTGGGCTCTATTCTTAGACCCTTCAAAGTCTGTTACAACTCAGCTCATGAGCACCTGATCGGCTTAAAACTATTAAAGTTAACAATATTCTAAATTTTTAGGTATACTTGTAATATGTATATACAGGTTGCTCTCTATATATACATGCGTCAAATGTTGGGTTTTTAACTTAGCTAAGCATGATTAATCGACTTTAGAATGTCGCGTTAAGGAAAGGACAACTGTGTTTTTTCTATGGACTAACTAATAAGTATGCATACATAATTTATCCGCAGACCCGTCTAGTATAAAAATCAACGCCACTAAAACGGCCAAGGAGATATTGGACACTGACAGCTCAAACGTTTCATCACCTCTGTTTGGTCCTGTATAATTGTCTTGTCTTATATTGTCTTGAATCGTCTTCGAGCCGAGGATTGGTCTGCACCACGGACAATTCTGTTCCATCTGCCTCTGTCCCTTGTCCCTTGTTTCTTGTCCCTTGTCCCTTGTCCCTTGTCCCTTGTCCCTTGTCCCTTGTCCCTTGTCCCTTGTCCCTTGTCCCTTGTCCCTTGTCTCTTGTCCCTTGTCCCTTGTCCCTTGTCCCTTGTCCCTTGTCCCTTGTAATAACCGATGCATATTAGTAGTAGTTTATGGTTTAAAGATATCTTATGGCATCAGTGGCTGTTGACGTCGCCCTCCTCCTTTATCCAGGCTTGGGACTGGCAACACTTGAGTAAAGCAGTGGCGGAGTTGCCGATGAATATTCGTCGCCCTGTACGGTTATATGCAAAATAAAGAAACAAATATAGGGTACCGCCCACCATTCCTGTGGTTGTTTTGGCGTTTAATTGTTTGAATAGCCGTTATGATGTTCACTTGTTCAGGACGCTGATAAGTCATTGTTCCATACACTGACTGCAGCCAAAGTATGGATGCTTTTCTCATGCTGATTTAAGATCAGTTTCATTTTGCATTCAGCCACCGGCGGCACATTAATTTTATCCACGAATAAAGTGGACTATATATATATATATATATATATATATATTCACATCCTTATATGAAGGATATATATTTATATCTTTATATGAAGCATATATATTGATGTCATTCATACATGTATGTAGGCCTATATAAAGGATTATATTACATGGAAGATAGGGCCTATATGAATGAAATGGATATAAATGAAGGAAATGCAATATATTTAAGATGTATACATCAGAAGAATTTAAATATAAGAGGTGAAGAATAAATATATACTGTATATATAAATGAAGGAAATGCAATTCGAGTCATTGGCTGTCTTGACAAAAGACGTCGGGCATATATGCATGAAGCGATGACGTCACTGGCATTTTAAGCTGTAACCATGGTGACAGGTGTCGTCAGCGTCTCGAGAATTCTCCGGTTTCAGTGACGCTTGAAAAACAAAGCCCACGAAATATTTTTCTTCTCACTGACGACATCTCGTGGTCTGTTTACAAGACAGTCGATTGGCGTACGTACGATTGCATTCTCTGATAAACTATGGGCTTGTTATAGATTACATATGATAAGCAAGTGTCGCATTCGATTGCAGATAGGTGCACAAACATGCGTCAGCTGTATGCTCAATAACCGGTGAAAGTCATGACTGATTGCTGAAGTGTGTGAAATACTTCTGGCGCTGGTTTTCCTTTGATCTTATAACCTCAGTTAAGGTCGGCAACAGTATGTGAGAAAGCTGAACTTAACAAAGATGTAGGCCTACTTAATTTTGTTTTCTGATGTTAAATTGTCTATAACACAATTCAATCCTCACAACCCTCTTATTTCGTCAGCTATTTACTATCCAACCACTCCGTTCAACCCGATCCTTTTCCGCCCTAACACTTCTTCGCCCTCTCTTAACTTCATCCTTAAAATTTGGAAATCGTTCCATAGCCATAGCTGCACCACTCGCCATCAGAATTACGACAATTACCTGATCCGTTATATGAACTCGCCAACACTTCACTCCTTGCAGTTTCTGCGGTGGTCTTTCAATCAAAACTGAAAGCATTACTCTTCCAAAAAGTACGAGGTATATCCTGCTTCTTCCTTTTCCCCTTATCTCTCTTAATTCCTGCTCCAATTTCAAACACCATCCACCGTAGCCGTCCGCTGGATGGCTGCCTGATTCCTTGATCTTGACCTTGAACGAACCCTTTCTGCTTATCGATTTTATTTTGAATAAGCTCCTGTAAATAAGCTGGTTCCTGCGACTGAGCTTCCGTTGAGGGCTGTAGAAATCTTGAGATTACGATTGCGATTACTCATAAAATTTCTGTGCAGATGGCAATATTTGCGTTAGAAGTTTTAGGTTATGTATTTGCGCAAGCGATTCACTATTCCTGTTGTTTAGAATCATTATTATTATTATCATCATCATCATCATCATCGCCGTCGTCGTCGTCGTCATTATCATCATCATCATCATCATCATCGCAGTTGTCGTAACCATCATCATAGTCGTCGTCCTCATCGCCGTCATAGTTATCATCATATCTATCATCATCGTGTTTATCATCATCATCATCATTATCACCATAACCGTCATCGTCATCATCGTCGTCAACATCATCATCGTCAGCGCTATCATCATAATTGCTATCGATATCATTGGCATCATCATTGCATCGTTGCGCTTGTCGCGAGGTTCCCTTTTGTCCTTATATTATACAGTAAGCCGGTCTTTCCATGATAATTTCACATTTTAATCACGTTCCGCAACCTGTAAGAAGGCGCCAGAAATCTAATGGTTGGCGCCGGAGTGTCGTCGAAGCAGCGATTCTCGTCATGGCAGAAATGAACCCATCCGCTTTAATGTGGTGTTCCGGGGGCCACATTTCAAGCCGCATCTGACCAAGACTTTGACCTGGGACAACTGTCCGAAAAATCCCCTCATAAGCCAGGTAATTACGACGATCAAACTCCGGTGTGAGGTGTGCATAATGAGACACGGGGTATAAGACGGTCGAGAAGAAGCGGGGTTATCACTTCAGCATCTTAGGCTATGGGCCAGATGTTTCTAGATGGGTACCGGGCCCACTCCCGCTGGCTCTGTGGCGCTGTTGAGTACACGATGAGCCTGACGGCATCATATTGTGGAGTCGGAGTTCAGATGGATACCTGATCCACAGCTCCATGTTTGGCTCCCTGATACCCATTGTCGTGCTTAACGGAGCCTGGTTGCATTATTATATGCGCCTGGAGTATTGATTTAATTTGATTTGATTGATGACCGATCGATCGATGAATTGACTGATTGCCTTAGTTCTCACACTGTGAGCAGGGCGTTTCCTTTCGCCAGACAGTTTGTATCATCTGGGCGTTTAACAAAAATGTCTGCTTTTCCTAGAAATTATATTAAGTGGGTAGACTTTGGCGGTTGATTCATTTTCTGTCTTCATCCAACTGCTCGTAATTAGCTTTCTTTTTTATTCTTCTGAATGTGACAAGATCAAAGGTTTCCAAGAACATCGCTTTCGAATTCGCTGCCTATATCTGCGCATTCTGTCAGTTCTGTGATGTCATTCAGTTAATTTAAGCTTAAGCATCTGTTTCAATTTGCTTACCCACCGTAGCCTCACTTCTAGCTTCTCTGGCCTTTCGGATTTTGACCGAACTGCTGGTTAGATTTCTGTCAGTTCTGTGATGTCATTCAGTTAATTTAAGCTTAAGCATCTGTTTCAATTTGCTTACCCACCGTAGCCTCACTTCTAGCTTCTCTGGCCTTTCGGATTTTGACCGAACTGCTGGTTAGATTTCGAATTTTAGCTGGACTTCTGCAGCAGATAACGATTTTCGAATAGGGCTTAACTTGAATCGAACATCGATTGGTGCTCTGTGCATTCTGACTACGGCGCTATAGAAGTCATTAGAGTAAATTATATCAGCAGTAATGTAACGCTTCTTACGTTAAGTAACCAAATGCTTTTCGAAAATCTGAGCAACGTCTTTCAGTGCATCTGATTGGAATACTATTTTGCCTGTAGCAAACAGGCGCTACATAAAATGTTGTTTGCGTTAATGTAGCTACGAGCAGTGACATACTCAGGCGCCACAAACAAGCAAATCGCTGACAATCGAATGAAATGATGAATTTAAGAAACCTTTTAAACTGTTTTCAGACTTAAATCGTCGTCAGTCTGCGGAAAA
Organism: Norana najaformis; assembly: GCA_964023275.1. NCBI lineage: Eukaryota > Metazoa > Annelida > Clitellata > Crassiclitellata > Hormogastridae > Norana > Norana najaformis. Next base: position 24,145,533 of record OZ029919.1, read on the forward strand.
ATTGAAGCAGTCTGCGCCCCGACGCGTCAGCTAATAACCCGGCCATTGTTAATATTGTTATTGCTGGTGAGACGTCCGTCAGTAGACTTGGGCGAAGCTCACGTCGACCCTGAGAGTCATTTCTTTGAAACGGAAGGTGGCGCCATCGGTCGACGCAACTACTTAGAGGCAGACGAAGCCATTAGAAAGTCGTCAAACACACTTGCAGTCTCTTGGGTGGTTGTCGTCTGCTTCGTCTGGCTCTGTCGTCTGCTTTGTCCCTTGTCTGTCTGTATGTCTGTCTGTCTCCCTCAGCAGCTTCGTCTCGATCTGTCGTCTGCTGCTTCGTCTGGCTCTGTCGTATGCTTCGTATCGCTACGTTGTCTGCTTCGTCCCTCTCTTTCTCTTTCTCGATCTCATTTCTCTTTCTCTGTCTGTTTCTGTCTGTCTCTATCTGTCTGTCTGTCTCTGTCTGTCTCTGACCGTCTATCGGTCTGTCTGTCTGTCTCTTTCTCTCTCTCTCTCTACGGTTCTGCTCTGTCGTCTGCTTGATACTAGTGTTGATCGCTGTGTATCTGGGTTGTATTGCTCTTTCACTTCTTAACTGTATCGTTCTGTCGTCTGGTTTTTATTGCTCTGTCGTAACCCGAACTATGCACCACACCCTTATGAATCCTTATATTCCCAAATGGTCTTCACTGAGACATGGTGAAAGGTGATATTTTGTCGAATGACTTGTTAATTAACCGAGATATAATATTTTGAAGTTTTTGGTGAAAACGCTGCTGACGACGAAACTGAATGATTACTTGTTGTTTTAGTAGTTGAAACTTTGGAACTGAAAAGATAGAAGCCTGACAATTGTGTAATTAATCAGTTTTACTGCAGTATTACTGGTTTCATTAGCTTTTTGTCATTAAATTTAGTGTAACTGTTTTAACAAGCATTGCCCAAGGACCAATTCTGCAGCTGTTTGACAACGTTCTGCTAATGGTTACTGTTCACATGAAGTGTAGTTTTCTTTTATTCAAACTACAAGGCATGTTGTGTGTTATTCAAATGCGCATAGAGTTGGTGTTAAAACCCATCCGGGTCCAGGGATGTACTGTATTTGACTTTCCATAATAGAGTGACCCGAATCAAGTATAGATATATACAGGTTTACGGCTGCCTCAAAGTGAATGTTGAGATTAAATGAGACTTTTGATATTCAGCATATATTTGACAATACCAGCGGCTAGTAGTATTGTAAATTTCATATTAGTGAGAGCAGTTTGAATTAAATAAGACTCCATTTCATATATTTCACTAATAGTATTGTAAATTTTAGTGAGGGTAGTTTGAATTAAATAAGAGTCCATTTGATATATTTTTTGTAGTAGTAGTATATTGTAAATTTCATGTTAATGAGGGCAGTTTGAATTAAATAAGATTCCATTTCATATATTTCACTTTCCTTGGACTGTATATTGTCTCAATAAATTTGTAGCAAATTGATATTGGAACACTGTTTGCTATTTTTGAATTTGTTTGTCTAAAACAGTTGCACTACAATGTCTGGTTTCAAAGTTACAGCTACTCATTATGTTTGAAGCATTACTTTTCTTCGACAGCCGCGTTTTCAGCAAACACTTCAAAAATCTTGTCTTGGTCATATAACAAGCTATAGTCTGGCAAGTTATTTCAACCTTCGCCCGGTTTTGTAATGTTTATTTAGGCCATACAAAAAAGATTTTAGATGATATGACCTTATTACCCTATTTGTTGGTTAACGTGGAGTGAGTTTGTTACTTTCCACGCATCCCCCTCTCCTTGGTTCCTATTGCACTGCACTTTCTGTGTGTCACTTCCTGCGGATCACTCTCTCGTCTGCTTTGTATTGTTCTGTCACTTCCTGCATAACACTCTGTCATATCCTTTGTACTGTTCTGTCACTTTCTGCATGTCACTCTCTCCTTCTCTGTCTCTGTCTGTCTGTCTCTCTCTCTCTTTTTCTCTCTCTTTCTCTCTTTCTCTCTGTCTCTCTGTCTCTCTGTCTCTCTGTCTCTCTGTCTCTCTCTGTCTCTCTATCTCTCGTCTGCTTTGTAAACTCTGTCACTTTCTACGCGTCGCTCTGATTTCCGTTTTATGTTGCTCTGTCGCTTCCTACGAATCGAACAGAGGCTTCGACGTCTGAATAACAAGCACGGTCCTAGCAGACCGTCGCCCGTCTAATTCGACTGGTAATTACCACGGGCCCCGCCGGCTGACTGGCTGGCTGGCTGGCTGGCGGGAGGCCTGGCGGGCGGCGACGGCGGCCGAGCTATCTTGAGAGCGGAGAGAGTGGGACACGTCTGCCCGCCCGTCATCTGCCACTCGGGGTCCTCTCCCGTCGGCGACCGGCCGAGACGTTTTAATTTGTTGCTGTGGGAGGCATATAATACAAGACAATTTGTTCGACACTCGTTTACGAGAGGCCTGGGCGACTGCGGGGTAGTCTGGCCCGCCCGACAAAGACCCGACGCGGCTGAGATTCGACAGGGTTAATTCAAGGCTTCCCTTTGCGACGGCGACCACCCTTTCACCCGCGTCTCCCTCTGGTAGAAGCGAATCTAATGGGAACATCGTATACGGTCGCCAGAATGTCACGACGTAATCACTTACGGATCTTTGTTGCGGTGGAAGCTTATGTAGCGCTAGCTTTCGTACAACGATTCGTCTGCTGCACTTGACAGATGAAGGGTCGTGATTAAGAAGGCTCCAAATAGGGAGCTCGTACCCGGTACACTCCAACGTGTTGAACATCGATTCGCAGAATCTTGTACGTGAAGCATCGTGATTTTATGACCTACTTGGCAACTCTGTAGTCGGCAAAAATGCATACACTAATAACATGCACAAACACACACCTACACACACATATATAATATACATGCATACATACGTACATACACATATATATTAGGGTGGCCCTTATTTATATGGCGAAAATTAATTGCAAAGCAATATTTAGTCTCACCATTTCAATATACTTCTTATTATAAAAAAATTTTGCAAAATTTGAGCGAAGAATTTTAATATTTACAGGTCGCTCAACGACACTAATGTTTAGTCATATAGCGTAAATGGTAGATTTCAAAAATGTTTGCCATCAGTTTGATTAAGCCATGCAAGAAATCAGGCTGCAAAGAAAACTACTGTTTTAGTGTTTATTTAACAGTCTGGAACCGATACTGAACAGTTTTTAAAATCAAACTACTGTAAATGTATACTATACTGAATGTATAGTATGCAGTAGGTTTTTGTGGTTTCCTAAGTAGCGTTAATTTAGTATTTCATCTGCATGTTAAATAAAATTCATGCTTGTCGGTATCATTTGCACAATTAACATTTGCACAATTAATAATTTTAACTTATTTTTGCATCAAGCTTACTGGCTATCAATCAATGTCAATCGGTCGTTAGCCAGTCAGCCATTCAGCCAGTCAGCTAGTCAGTCAGTCAGTCAGAGCCATTCGGCCAGTCAATCACTCAGTCAGTCAGTTAAAAAATCTGTCATCAGTCTGTCATTCAGTGCATCTGTCGGTCTACATGTCGGGCTGTCTTGCAGCTTGTTTGTTTGCCTTTCTGTCCGCTTTCCTGCCTGCCTATAGGCCTATATTTTTATGTCAACGTTCAGGAGTGTGATTAAGCATCGCTATTGTACTCGTTCATGAAAGTGTTTGGCGTGCTGGAAAGGTGAGTGCATGCCGTGCTCCTGTGTAGGTTAATTCCTATAGCAAAGTTTGTTAAAATACTGCCTTATTTATACAAAGGCAAACGTTTAAAGATTCGTAAGGTGTCTAAGGCACTCGCGAGCAAGGGACTGAACAGCCTTAACTCGCACAAATCCAACCCTGACGAGGAGCATTAAACTCGCTTAAAGCATTCTAATTAGATTCTTTAACTGAGTGTTGATATGTTCACCGTTGCTACTTCTATATATCATACATTTAAAATGTATATTTACTATACAGGGTTCACATGCTAACTTGTATACATACATACAAGATGACGCTGTTACTAATATACAGAAAAAACGAAAAAAGAGCTAGAATTATTTCAAAAACTAATGCATGTTATTATTCAAGTTTGATTCAAACTGTAAGAATTTCAGTTTAATTATTGCAGATTTAATATAACTAAATTTAAAGCATAATTTATGTTCAAACGCCCTCCTTCCGGCTCAACACATGCCTCAAGGCGCGTAACTGATTCATGACAGCATTGATTAATTTCTATTTATTTATTCATTAATTTTATTAAAGCGCTTATGACGTGCGCAATGTCTGCAGCACACCTGAATTTGAGGCTCGGATAGCAGATGATTATCAGATGATTGCTTTTTTGCAAGGGAATTATGTACATGCACTGTTTATAATTGTAACATTGTTTACTAATAAAACTCACGATTAAAACAGTTAAATTTGTGTATACAGTTTTAAAATATTGTGATAGCTAATGAAACAATAACTTAAGAAATCGTTTTCCGTTCACTGTGTATATATCATTTGTAAATGCGCATTATAGAACTGTCCTAGATATATACATAAGGGGCCATCATAACACTAATTAAGCCATCTGAGTCTACGTATTGTGCCCTGGACAAGCGACGCTTTTAAGGGCTTAAACGAACTCCTCTGTATATTTGTGCAAAAATCTGTTTACAGAAATCTTATCATGCAGAGTCGCTAGCTTGAGCATCGCGCAGAGGTGGGTTCTATATAGACACTCCGTGCATCGTAGGTCTACCAAACATAAACCCATAAACGTCAATGCACTTAAACTCGTTTGCAGAGTGGCTTAATTATTTTTGAGAAACGATGAAACTCGTGGAATTATTGGCTATATTACAAAGGATAAACACGACGCCATTGCAATGGCCCAAAGTCCTTCGATAATTAAATTACACACACGAAGAGTCTCTCTGTCTGTATGTCAGTCTGCGTAGACTGACTAAACAGACAGATACACGGACGAGCGGACGGGCGCCTGTCCGTCCGTCCGTCCGTATATCAGTCAGTCAGTCTGTCTATCTGTCTGTATGTCTATGCATGCATGTATGTACGTATGTATGTATGTATGTATATATGCATGTACGAGTGTATGTATATATGCATGTATGCATATATATGTATGTATGTATGCATGTACGAATGTATGTATGTTTGTATATATATGTATATATATGTATGTATATATATGTATGTATGTATATATGTATGTATGCATGTACGAATGTACGTACGTATGTATGTATGTATGTACGAGTGTATGTATATATGCATGTATGCATATATATGTATGTATGTATGCATGTACGAATGTATGTATGTATGTATGTATATATATGTATATGTATGCATGCATGTATGTTGGTATGTATGCATGTATGTATGTATGTATGCATGCATGCATGTATTTACGTATGTATGTATGTATGTATATATGCATGTACGAGTGTATGTATATATGCATGTATGCATATATATGTATGTATGTATGCATGTACGAATGTATGTATGTTTGTATATATATGTATATATATGTATGTATATATGTATGTATATATGTATGTATATATGCTAGTATGTATGTATGTATGTTGGTATGTATGCATGCATGCATATATGTATGTATATATGTATGTATGTATGTATGTATGCATGTACGAATGTACGTACGTATGTATGTATGTATGCATATATGTATGCATGCATGTATGCATGTATGTATGTATGTACGAGTGTATGTATATATGCATGTATGCATATATATGTATGTATGTATGCATGTACGAATGTATGTATGTATGTATGTATATATATGTATATGTATGCATGCATGTATGTTGGTATGTATGCATGCATGTATGTATGTATGTATGTATGCATGTTTGTATGTATGTATGCATGTATGTATGTATGTATGCATGTACGAGTGTATGTATATAAGCATGCATGCATGCTTGCTTGCGTGCATGCATGTATGTATATATGCATGTACGAATGTGTGTATGTATGTATGTATGTACGTGTATGTATTGTTACGGTCGAGGGTTTTGATCAGTGACCGTAACATTGAGAAAGACAGTAGCAATTGGAATTTGAAGGGTTTTAGACGGACCTCAAGAAGGGGGCGGGTTTTGGTTGTTGGGTTAAGTTCAGTTGTGAAAAGTCAAGTCACTTTGAGATTGATGTTTTATTAAAAGTAAAAGAAACTGAACTGGTATTAAACTGTAACAGTCTGCATGCATGTATGTATGTATGTATGCATGGATGTATGTATATATGTATATCTGTCTATCCGGCCGTCTTTCTGTTAATCAATCGCCTGTTAATCAATCTTTCTGTTAATCAATCTTTCTGTTAATCAATCTTTCTGTTAATCAATCGCCCAACTGATCAATCAGCTGGTGGTTCCGTCAGTCATTTCCTTAATTTCTTTACCCAGTGTTAACGCGGCTAATGTGTGGGAATCTTTGTTTAATTAACGCCGATTACGCAGCTGCAGGCATTTACACATGTGCACTGAGCACTATAGTTAAGGTGCAGACAGTTGGACGACACCCATGCTGTTCCACGCAACACTGTTGCTCGCTGAACTATGTAACCATAATACAATTCGATTGAATTTGCTTCGACACGATACATTGCTCGTCTCTGGAGTCTTTTTCTTGTCAGTTTTTCACATTATTTCGGAATGTTTCCGATTTGATATTAGCTTGGCCAATTCTTGTAAAAACTAGTCAGGCCTATTCCAGGAATCGTTTGAAAGCTGAAGATGGAAAAGAACGTCATCAACTTTCAACCAATTCCACAATAGACCCCCATCGGTTTTCCCAGAGTTCCAGACGAATTGACCCACATCGGATTTCCCAGAGTCCCAGAGGAATTGACCCCCATCGGTTTTCCCAAAGTCCCAGACGAATTGACCCCCATCGGGTTTCCCAGAGTCCCAGATCGCCCGGCTGCGATCAAATCGGTTGCAATTATTTGGGTTAAAGGGTATAATTGTGTATCGCATACTATAAAAAAGGCTCATCATAAACTGAGATGTTTGTCAAACAAAGGTCCCAGTACTTTACCTCGTTACCGAGAGAAGAACTGATGTAGAGTAAATCGTAGTGTAGTAATTTCTAGGGACAATGCATATTCCTGCAAACGCCTATTTACCCATTTCTTGATACAACCTAGTAAGTTTTTAGAAAACTTTTCTAGCTATGTGAGCACTGCTTTCTAACTGATGAGCTTGATGTTCGTAGTAAGCTTTAATATCATTTAGGCTAGCGAGAATAGCGCCTCGTGGTTAGTTTCTCTGAAAGATGAGCCATAGAAATTTACGATTACAGTAAATATTACGTTACACTTATATGATATGCTCCTTTCCTCTAAGTAAGAAAGTAAAGAAACACGGAAGTTGTTGTATATTTTGTTTAATGCCCTTGAATTCTTACAACTGCTCCATGCATCCACCCATCTGTAAAAGAGTGAAGAGAGAATCTGAACATGTAATGTCAAATACTTTTGCGACAAAATAATGCACACTTCCCGCTGTAGAACCTATAAACTCGGTCGCAAAAACACTTGCGAGAGAACAAGTATAGTTAGAATACTCATACGTTTGTTAGTTTGTTCCTTCGATCTCTCTTAGCAAAGAGCAAATACCATTCATGTAGCGTCCCTGAAGGTGACACGGTGGCGTATTCAGTAGTGCCCTTAGTTTGCAATCCAACGATTGTGAGTACGAGTCTGCTGAGTGGACTCTGTGTAACGGCCCTGGACTTGTTGTTCGCGCACACCTGTCGCTGTTACAAAGGAATGTAATTTGGTACCACCGTTAACTGGGAAGTAAAGGGTAAGTGCAACGATGCACTGGCCTCGTGTCCATGGCTGGACCTTGGCATTTGTCCCTTGTCTGTTTAAAGGCCTAAGAGTAGGAAATGAACGTCTCCTCTGTATACGTTCCACTATACGGTACATGGGGGCTTTACTAATTATTTATAAGGCTAAATAATTAGATTCGTTCACAGCCCAGATCAGGCTAAAGACAGTCAAGAGATATTAACGTTTAACTAACGTGAGATAATTGCCTATCTGCTCTGGACAGATATAACCGTATGCTTGATCCGAAACAAGTCCAGGCAGTTTCCTCGAGAGGTGTTTGCGATTTGGCGATTTATTTAATTAGACAAAGGGTGGGAGCACCATAACTATAGCCGTTGGAGTGGCATTTTGAGAATGGATCGGCCAAATCGGAAGTGTACTCTGGAGATCAATCTATCCTCGTAACGATCAGTCTTTGGATTATTCATTGTTCTTGCGAATAGATGTTTGTCGCCATCGTTCAGTCTGTTTTCCATCTCTTGACGGATCGTTCTTTATTGGGCGAAAAATCGAACTGAGATTTCAGCACATACTGTCAGTCCGCAATGGTGCGCCATGCACTGTAGGGTAGGCCTACGTCAGTTGCTTCTTAGATGAGGACTTATTTGTACGTGTAGCAGGTGGGAAATTACAGGTTTCCAGCGACGTCTGTTTCTGCAACTGCTGCGTCATGTTGACGTCAAATGGTTCACGTCTAGTTGTCAGTGGAGACGTAGCTAAACAAATCACAGTTTATAGCCGTAGCTTAACGATTCTCTTTCCTTCTGTCTAGAGCTGCATTGTTACGCATCACATTGTCTTGCATTGTCTTGTATTGTATATGCGGCTAAAGTGCTTTTCCTAGAGATCAGAGTATAAAATGTATAAAGGGCAACGAGTTATGGCAAGCTGGCCTACGTTTGCTAATACGTACAAAGTCGCCGCGCAATAAATAGACTACGTATGTAGGTATGTGTGTATCTGGACTTCTATTAAAAACCTATTAAGAATACTAAGAATATTATGAACACCTATTAATAACCCCTAAAGGGCGCTGATTAGTAATACCGTTTTCATCGGGAAAGTGAAATCATTGACAGATTTGCAAATCTGAGAACTATTTCTTTTTTGCGAACAGCCTCCTTAAACCAAATGATTTCAAGAAGAGCTGAAATTTATTCCGACTGAAGTGTGCTCGCGCAGGTATTGTTTCGGTTGCTCTAAGCGAGACAGGTTGTAGGCCTTTCTGTTCCTAGCTTTGTTAAGTGCGCCTGCTACGACTAGGCATGTCAGAACAGGTAGCACAGCCGATTAGGCCTATGTATAGTAGGCCTAAGCAGGCCTATATATGTGCAACAACACATATGTTATTCTACATGGACTGCAGTGTGAATATATGTTAATATGCAAGATTTATCTTAATCAATAAAGTATTGGTCGCTGTGTGGATGAATGTTTATGAATATTCATCAAATGGCAATTAACCTATATGTATGCGAAGGTAATTTCTGAATTTTAGTAGTTCATCTGTTATTATCTTGGCCGCTGTATAAATTCGCGTATGAATATTCATGATTGCATAAATAATCTCTTTAGGCAATTGTGTGAATTTTGGGGATTATCATTAAATGGTGAATCTCAGAATTTCGCTAAATAAATTAATGTTTGAAATATTCGTCAACCAGGCAGGTCCTGACCACACGTCTCTTGCCTCTTACACATTTTTATGTTAAATTAAGCTGTAATAATACTTACCTGCTTAGATCTGTTAGAGATCCGTGTTTCAGAGCCTTTGTGAAGTATTTAAAGGCGCTATATAAGTTTTAAAATACAAATGTCGTCCATTACACTTCGGTAGGTTTTCAGAAGAAGGCCAGACCTAAAAAGAGTCGCTTTATACATTATTTTTAGGTTAGTACATTTTTATGTATGAAAACCATTGTTTTGCACGTGCAATTTGTATGTAATGTCTTCGAGTTAGGAAGAAGGCATGATCCATATGAGAAATATTCCTTTTGCGAACGGCTTCCTTAAGTCAATGCCTCCAAAAATCGTTTATGCCGACTGAAGTCTGTTTGCGCAGGCATTGTTTCAGTTGTTTGCATAGGCGATGGAATTTGTTAGAATAAATTTTATTTTGTAGTCATAATAAGTCATAATTCATAAACGGTGTTATAGTCAAGAATGACGAGGTCCGCCTTTTCATTTCTCTAACGTATTACACCACCCACGTGCCTTTGTCCTTGCGCACACACATACTGTGTTGATACATATAATTTATAAGTCATAATTCTAAGAATATTGCTCAATGAATGTTTGAAATATAACTGTCAACTATAGACCAGATCGAGCCACAGGTATTTTTGGCTCCCACACATTTTTTGTGTTACGTTGACCTGAAGGTCTTTTAGGAAGGTAGGTCTTTTAGGAAGGTAGGTCTTTTAGGAAGGTAGGTCTTTTAGGAAGGTAGGTCTTTTAGGAAGGTAGGTCTTTTAGGAAGGTAGGTCTTTTAGGAAGGTAGGTCTTTTAGGAAGGTAGGCCTTTTAGGAAGGTGGGTCTTTTAGGAAGGTAGGTCTTTTAGGAAGGTAGGTCTTTTAGGAAGGTAGGCCTTTTAGGAAGGTGGGTCTTTTAGGAAGGTAGGTCTTTTAGGAAGGTAGGTCTTTTAGGAAGGTAGGTCTTTTAGGAAGGTAGGTCTTTTAGGAAGGTAGGTCTTTTAGGAAGGTAGGTCTTTTAGGAAGGTAGGTCTTTTAGGAAGGTAGGCCTTTTAGGAAGGTGGGTCTTTTAGGAAGGTAGGTCTTTTAGGAAGGTAGGTCTTTTAGGAAGGTAGGTCTTTTAGGAAGGTAGGTCTTTTAGGAAGGTGGGTCTTTTAGGAAGGTAGGTCTTTTAGGAAGGTAGGTCTTTTAGGAAGGTGGGTCTTTTAGGAAGGTAGGTCTTTTAGGAAGGTAGGTCTTTTAGGAAGGTAGGTCTTTTAGGAAGGTAGGCCTTTTAGGAAGGTGGGTCTTTTAGGAAGGTAGGCCTTTTAGGAAGGTAGGTCTTTTAGGAAGGTAGGTCTTTTAGGAAGGTAGGTCTTTTAGGAAGGTAGGTCTTTTAGGAAGGTAGGTCTTTTAGGAAGGTAGGTCTTTTAGGAAGGTAGGCCTTTTAGGAAGGTGGGTCTTTTAGGAAGGTAGGTCTTTTAGGAAGGTAGGTCTTTTAGGAAGGTAGGCCTTTTAGGAAGGTGGGTCTTTTAGGAAGGTAGGTCTTTTAGGAAGGTAGGTCTTTTAGGAAGGTCGGTCTTTTAGGAAGGTAGGTCTTTTAGGAAGGTGGGTCTTTTAGGAAGGTAGGTCTTTTAGGAAGGTAGGTCTTTTAGGAAGGTAGGTCTTTTAGGAGGGTAGGTCTTTTAGGAAGGTAGGTCTTTTAGGAAGGTAGGCCTTTTAGGAAGGTGGGTCTTTTAGGAAGGTAGGTCTTTTAGGAAGGTAGGTCTTTTAGGAAGGTAGGTCTTTTAGGAAGGTAGGTCTTTTAGGAAGGTAGGTCTTTTAGGAAGGTGGGTCTTTTAGGAAGGTAGGTCTTTTAGGAAGGTAGGTCTTTTAGGAAGGTAGGTCTTTTAGGAAGGTGGGTCTTTTAGGAAGGTAGGTCTTTTAGGAAGGTGGGTCTTTTAGGAAGGTAGGTCTTTTAGGAAGGTAGGCCTTTTAGGAAGGTAGGTCTTTTAGGAAGGTAGGTCTTTTAGGAAGGTGGGTCTTTTAGGAAGGTAGGTCTTTTAGGAAGGTGGGTCTTTTAGGAAGGTAGGTCTTTTAGGAAGGTAGGTCTTTTAGGAAGGTAGGTCTTTTAGGAGGGTAGGTCTTTTAGGAAGGTAGGTCTTTTAGGAAGGTAGGCCTTTTAGGAAGGTGGGTCTTTTAGGAAGGTAGGTCTTTTAGGAAGGTAGGTCTTTTAGGAAGGTGGGTCTTTTAGGAAGGTAGGTCTTTTAGGAAGGTGGGTCTTTTAGGAAGGTAGGTCTTTTAGGAAGGTAGGTCTTTTAGGAAGGTAGGTCTTTTAGGAAGGTGGGTCTTTTAGGAAGGTAGGTCTTTTAGGAAGGTGGGTCTTTTAGGAAGGTAGGTCTTTTAGGAAGGTAGGTCTTTTAGGAAGGTAGGTCTTTTAGGAAGGTGGGTCTTTTAGGAAGGTAGGTCTTTTAGGAAGGTGGGTCTTTTAGGAAGGTAGGTCTTTTAGGAAGGTAGGCCTTTTAGGAAGGTAGGTCTTTTAGGAAGGTAGGTCTTTTAGGAAGGTAGGTCTTTTAGGAGGGTAGGTCTTTTAGGAAGGTAGGTCTTTTAGGAAGGTAGGTCTTTTAGGAAGGTGGGTCTTTTAGGAAGGTAGGTCTTTTAGGAAGGTAGGTCTTTTAGGAAGGTAGGCCTTTTAGGAAGGTGGGTCTTTTAGGAAGGTAGGTCTTTTAGGAAGGTAGGTCTTTTAGGAAGGTAGGTCTTTTAGGAAGGTAGGTCTTTTAGGAAGGTAGGTCTTTTAGGAAGGTGGGTCTTTTAGGAAGGTAGGTCTTTTAGGAAGGTGGGTCTTTTAGGAAGGTAGGTCTTTTAGGAAGGTAGGTCTTTTAGGAAGGTGGGTCTTTTAGGAAGGTAGGTCTTTTAGGAAGGTGGGTCTTTTAGGAAGGTAGGTCTTTTAGGAAGGTAGGCCTTTTAGGAAGGTAGGTCTTTTAGGAAGGTAGGTCTTTTAGGAAGGTAGGTCTTTTAGGAGGGTAGGTCTTTTAGGAAGGTAGGTCTTTTAGGAAGGTAGGCCTTTTAGGAAGGTGGGTCTTTTAGGAAGGTAGGTCTTTTAGGAAGGTAGGTCTTTTAGGAAGGTAGGCCTTTTAGGAAGGTGGGTCTTTTAGGAAGGTAGGTCTTTTAGGAAGGTAGGTCTTCTAGGAAGGTAGGTCTTTTAGGAAGGTAGGTCTTTTAGGAAGGTAGGTCTTTTAGGAAGGTAGGCCTTTTAGGAAGGTGGGTCTTTTAGGAAGGTAGGCCTTTTAGGAAGGTGGGTCTTTTAGGAAGGTAGGTCTTTTAGGAAGGTAGGTCTTTTAGGAAGGTAGGTCTTTTAGGAAGGTAGGTCTTTTAGGAAGGTGGGTCTTTTAGGAAGGTAGGTCTTTTAGGAAGGTGGGTCTTTTAGGAAGGTAGGTCTTTTAGGAAGGTAGGCCTTTTAGGAAGGTAGGTCTTTTAGGAAGGTAGGTCTTTTAGGAAGGTAGGTCTTTTAGGAGGGTAGGTCTTTTAGGAAGGTAGGTCTTTTAGGAAGGTAGGTCTTTTAGGAAGGTAGGTCTTTTAGGAAGGTAGGCCTTTTAGGAAGGTGGGTCTTTTAGGAAGGTAGGTCTTTTAGGAAGGTAGGTCTTTTAGGAAGGTAGGTCTTTTAGGAAGGTGGGTCTTTTAGGAAGGTAGGTCTTTTAGGAAGGTGGGTCTTTTAGGAAGGTAGGTCTTTTAGGAAGGTAGGTCTTTTAGGAAGGTGGGTCTTTTAGGAAGGTAGGTCTTTTAGGAAGGTAGGTCTTTTAGGAAGGTAGGTCTTTTAGGAAGGTAGGCCTTTTAGGAAGGTGGGTCTTTTAGGAAGGTAGGCCTTTTAGGAAGGTGGGTCTTTTAGGAAGGTGGGTCTTTTAGGAAGGTAGGCCTTTTAGGAAGGTAGGTCTTTTAGGAAGGTAGGTCTTTTAGGAAGGTAGGCCTTTTAGGAAGGTGGGTCTTTTAGGAAGGTAGGTCTTTTAGGAAGGTAGGTCTTTTAGGAAGGTAGGCCTTTTAGGAAGGTGGGTCTTTTAGGAAGGTAGGTCTTTTAGGAAGGTAGGTCTTTTAGGAAGGTAGGCCTTTTAGGAAGGTGGGTCTTTTAGGAAGGTAGGTCTTTTAGGAAGGTAGGTCTTTTAGGAAGGTGGGTCTTTTAGGAAGGTAGGTCTTTTAGGAAGGTAGGTCTTTTAGGAAGGTAGGTCTTTTAGGAAGGTAGGTCTTTTAGGAAGGTAGGTCTTTTAGGAAGGTAGGCCTTTTAGGAAGGTGGGTCTTTTAGGAAGGTAGGTCTTTTAGGAAGGTAGGTCTTTTAGGAAGGTAGGCCTTTTAGGAAGGTAGGTCTTTTAGGAAGGTAGGTCTTTTAGGAAGGTAGGCCTTTTAGGAAGGTGGGTCTTTTAGGAAGGTAGGTCTTTTAGGAAGGTAGGTCTTTTAGGAAGGTAGGCCTTTTAGGAAGGTGGGTCTTTTAGGAAGGTAGGTCTTTTAGGAAGGTAGGTCTTTTAGGAAGGTAGGTCTTTTAGGAAGGTAGGCCTTTTAGGAAGGTGGGTCTTTTAGGAAGGTAGGTCTTTTAGGAAGGTAGGTGTTTTAGGAAGGTAGGCCTTTTAGGAAGGTGGGTCTTTTAGGAAGGTGGGTCTTTTAGGAAGGTAGGTCTTTTAGGAAGGTAGGTCTTTTAGGAAGGTAGGTCTTTTAGGAAGGTAGGTCTTTTAGGAAGGTAGGTCTTTTAGGAAGGTAGGTCTTTTAGGAAGGTAGGTCTTTTAGGAAGGTAGGTCTTTTAGGAAGGTAGGTCTTTTAGGAAGGTAGGTCTTTTAGGAGGGTAGGTCTTTTAGGAAGGTAGGTCTTTTAGGAAGGTAGGTCTTTTAGGAGGGTAGGTCTTTTGGGAAGGTAGGTCTTTTAGGAAGGTGGGTCTTTTAGGAAGGTAGGTCTTTTAGGAGGGTAGGTCTTTTAGGAAGGTAGGTCTTTTAGGAAGGTAGGTCTTTTAGGAAGGTAGGTCTTTTAGGAAGGTAGGTCTTTTAGGAAGGTAGGTCTTTTAGGAAGGTAGGTCTTTTAGGAAGGTAGGTCTTTTAGGAGGGTAGGTCTTTTAGGAAGGTAGGTCTTTTAGGAAGGTAGGTCTTTTAGGAGGGTAGGTCTTTTGGGAAGGTAGGTCTTTTAGGAAGGTGGGTCTTTTAGGAACGTGGCCTCACCTGAAACAATCATCACTTTATACGTATACTAGTTTACTACGTTGATACATGTAATGCCTAAGTCAATGTTTCCTACACGTATTTATGTTACGAAGTCGGCGCATTTCGATTTTGAGAATAAAAGCATCACCCAACAACAAGCATCGCTTACACAATCGATCGTTTGGTGGTACTGCTGCTGAGGCTGCATCGGTGACAATTGTTGTCTGTTTTTCCAACATGTCTACTGCTGGTTGTTTCCGTGACGTATGCTTCGGTTGATTAGTGACGGGTCTCAATTCTTGATAGAAATACCCAACAGAAATCATGGTCTGACGGTTGAAGGTCACGATAATCAACGTCACATTAAAAAAATAGGAATTTCAGCAGCCTACAGAAATGTCATTCGGTTATCGCGCATGGTCTTCAGTCGTATCTTTGCTGGTTCGCGCCTGATGCGCGGACTCAGTGTAGCGACCCTGGACAAGTTAATTGTTCGCGAACGTTTGTCTTTGTCTCCAGGCAGTATAATTTGGTACCGACGTAACTGGGAAAGTAAGCGGCAAGTCCTGCGATGCACTGGCCTTGTGTCCCCATTCATAGTTTCCTGAGCTTGACTCTATCTCATGCATCCATGGCTGCCATGACCTTTGACGTAGACCTCAGCCCGTATAACGTTTACAGTCTCAACTTAGTCGATAGTAGTTACTTTTTCTTTTCTATAGAATATATTAGAATAATAAAGGTTTCCGAAATCTCCGCTCACAAAATACATGCATAGGTATCGGTGATTACCACTACTCGTATAGATGTCATGTTTTCCCAGTTTAATTGCCTGTCTGCCTGCCTGCCTGCCTGCCTGCCTACCTACCTGCCTGCCTACCTGCCTGTCTCTCTATATGTCTGCCTACCTACCTGCCTATCTCCCTGTATGTCTGTCAGTCTGTCTGCGTAGTGTCGATGCAGAGAAGCAAATCGGAGATAAAAACGAGAGAAACAAATTATACAGACCGACAAAGACGAAGCTGCAGAAACGGACAGACACAATGTCGGGGAAACAATGGGAGATGAACGGCGGCTGATGCTGTAGGGAGACGGGAAATATCTTCTTGGGACAGCGGGCATTAATAAAGTACCCCAAAACAATTCAGACATTTATTTTCTTTAGAAACACAATGTATACAGTCACAGAAAACTAATGTGTTATTTATATTCATTTATTTGTCGGTAGTTGTATGAACACGTAGTGCCACTGTCCACTGGCAAGTTATAACATATTAACACGAGTTTTAAGTGGTACAAGAGACATTTTATGTGTTTATAACCAGATAAAATTGTCTGGAATGCTCAACAGCCAATCTTTCCTAACTTCATCATAAAGCAGTGATACCGTCCACTAAGACGGTACTACCATCCATGTTATTCCACGATTCTACAGCCCTTGTACTAAAGAATTTCTACCTTAATATTCCGGACGGTTTCTTAAATTGTTTGTATATGTGGCTTCGGGTCGCCGTGATCCGTGTGATGTCCAGCGAATTCAAAAGAACCTGTCCCGCTGCACTGCCTCCTTCACAGCGATAAATAGACATATATATCCAGTGTCAGTCGATAGCAGGAAGCAGTTTTGCATACTTAAGAACCTGCTCAAAGTGCCGCACACGAGGTTCGAACCTGCACACCCTGCAATCAAGGAAAGCGTTCAACCATTAAGCCAACATGTCTAGTAATTTGACAAAACATATCTAGCAGTCCAGGATTTATTGAGTGTGTTGTGACAGAAGAAAATAGTTCAGTCACAGTAGTGTCTGCCATAAGTAGACATGTATGGAATGCAGATTATACGGCGAAGACAATAGTATAGACAGTAAATGAGGCGGAACATCGAAACTGCGGATGAACAGCCGCCCCATTGAACAGGTATAAACAACCAAATGCAAACGGTGTTAGTCAAGGACGACGAGGTCCGCCCTTTCATTTCTCTACCGTATTACACCACCCACGTGCCTTCGTCCTTGCGCACACATACATGCATGCGTACATATATGTATGTTTATATGCGTACATATATGTATGTTTATATGCATTATTCATAAGCATACATGTAAGCATATACTTTTATATACGAAATATATGCAATTTATTCCTAGACAGATGAAAATGTGTAATTCCATAAATACTGCTTACCGTCATTGAGTCCACTTCCGAATACTGTATGGTCTTGGCATATAATTCACCCAATACCGACACATATCAGCTCGATGTATTGGCTGCCAATTTCTTTGATACTTCATACAAATCCACAAGAAATTATATCAAGTTGGCCTATGTACATAAACAACTATATACGCACGTATATAGGTCTATAATATATATAATTATCTATAATAATACCTATATATGCAACTAAATGTATATATATATTTGTGGTGGGATTCATTGTAGAGGGAAAGCCTATGGGCAGAAGCGAATGAATGAGAAAATTTATCTTCAGTGGGACAGAGTGAATGGGAACAGTCCGAACCATGGCGCACGTGAGCAGAAAGACTCTAATCTTATCTTATCTATTCTCAGTTAATTCTATTCTATTATATTCTGCTCCATTTTGTTCTGTTCTGTTCTATTCTGTTCTGTTCTATTCTGTTCTGTTCTATTCTGTTCTGTTCTGTTCTGTTTTATTCTCTTCTATTCAGTTCTGTTCTATTATATTCTGTTCTGTTCTGTTCTATTCTATTCTATTATGTTTTGTTCTATTCTACTCTAGCGCCGTAGTCATAACGCCAAAGACATTAATCGATAGGTGCCTCGAGGAAACCGCAGTCGCAAATCCAACAGTCGAGGAAAACCTGAAGACTACGGTGGGTAAGCAAGTCGAAACCTACAAAATGCGCTATTGATATATATATATATATATATATATATATATATATATATATATATATATGCATATATAAAATTATGTATACATGTATATATATATATAACAATATAAATGGCCTACAATTGTTTTTGTTCTCCTGCAAAATCGCACGAATACGTGTTGGCTTTGAGAATCGAGGTATATCTGGTTGTTCGTTTCTGGCAAACGCATTGTATCTTTGAAAATTGGTCTTGAATGATCATCATCGTCATCGTCATCAATATCGTCATAAATATCGTCATCATCATCATCGTCATCACCACCACCACCGCCACCACCACCATCATCATCATCATCATCATCAATATCATAAAGTAGGCCTATTCACACCACCACCACCGTCACCGCCACCGTCGTCGTTATCATCATCATCATCATATCATCATCAACATTATCATAATAATAATAATAATAATAATAGTAGTAGTAGTAGTAGTCGTAGTAATAATATTATTAATAATAATGATAGTAATATTAGTAGTAGTAGTAGTAGTAGTAGTAGTAGTAGTAGTAGTAGTAATAATAATTATAGTAGTAGTAGTAGTTAATAATAATAATAATAATAATAATAATAATCATCATCATCATCATCATCATCGTGGGTCTATCGTAATCTTCAAGCGGGATGATTGCCGTGGCATTTGCTCGTGCAGTGTGTCGTCCTTTCTTCTTCCTCCTTCCGTTTGTCGGCTGCTGCTGCTGCCATCGTTGGCAACGCAGACTCTGCACCGACGAATGCGTCGACAATTGTTGCGTTGGTCGCCGCAGAACAAATCGCTTTCTAATGTCTCCGTGTAGTGGCGTTTGTCGGTCAGTTGGTGTACGAACAAACCGCACCTCGTGGCGTCAGATTCAGTTTACGCATACTCATAAGTATTATAAGGAGTATGTAGATTTCGGCCTGAGCTAGGAAAGTACCAACACCTTAAACGAAAAACTTTGTCGAGGGCCTGAATCTAACCCGCACCTTGTGTAAGCCCGAATTTGAACGGAGCTCTAACCTTTACCCCTTTAGCTCTTTAACTCTGACCCAAATTTTACATTACAGTGGAGTAGATCTCAAACTAGACAATGCTCCATACAGTAGCTCTGCGGGAGCGTAATGAAGCCGTGTTTTAACACACTCCAGCGCTAGATAAATAATTATAGTCGTGATTATACTCTCCCTGACTGGAATCAGTTAAGCAGTTCTGACCCTTATTTATGAGTCCAATCTTACCCTATATGACGTTCTGACATCATCTGGAATCGATTCCTCGGACGTCGGCCCTTACCTCACCCCGTGCGATGGTCTTAATCGCAAAAGCCTCCCACGGCGTATGATTGTTCGCCCTTCCGAAAGGGTCCCCTCGTTGTCCCAGCGATCCTCTCAAGGCTCTGCACAGCTAATGATTTCCCCGTTGTTGTCATACTTGGGACATCGATCAGTAGCGGCCGCGGGGCCAGTGATCGCGCCATCTCATCCACCCTCCTACCCCCTGCTGCGGGCCGTGACGAGGGTAGTGGTTTTTCAAACCTCTGTTGCGGCGGGCCTCGACAGGGGTGGTAGTTTTTGACGCGTGGAACACTTAACAGGTTTCTTTCGGAATGCACCGTCTGCCTGATCGTCCGTTCGTCTGTCTGTCCGTCTGTCCGTCTGTTTCTCTCTCCGTCTGCCTGTATGTCCGTGTGTTTGGATGCGTCGCGAGTGAACAAGGCCTGAGTCTGTGCGTGTGGCAACCTTTGTTTGGGCCCGGCAACGGAGCAATGCATCGATCGAAGAAACAACAGCTTCAGCAGCAGCAGCAGCAGCAGCAGCAGCCGACCACCGAACTCAATTATGTGCGATGCAATGCAGTTATCAAGTGGAATCGTCTAGGCACCGACGCAAACACCTAGAGACGCAGACAGACAGACAGACAGACGGACGGACAGACGGACAGACAGACAGACAGGCAAACAGACAGATACAATCACGCACACACTTGCACCAGCGCAACATATGAGCACGCATACGTTTACGAAGACAAGCAATGGCACGAAGGACAAGTAACCGTTACTCAAAGATATGGGAACACACGTGCACAAGCACCAATATTAGCATAGACATATCGACATACACGCAGGCAAACAAAGGCACACAGACACACACGTGTCGACATACGTCGCACACATCAGCACTTGAAGGTGCTGAGCCCTGGGAAATACCATGACATCGGAAACGCAGTGGATAACTAAAGAAACTTATCCAGATCTCCTTCTGTGCAAGGAAGGGCGAAGAGACTGTGTGCATTGGATGGAAGGGACATAAATAAATAAATAAGTAAATAAATAAATGAAATTGAAAGAATTCGATACTGAACGGTATATATGACACGTGACGATGTTGGATTGCTCAATTTTTACATTCTTTAACGATTGATTGACTTTTGATTGGCTGGTCGATAGATTGTGATTAATCGATAGATTGTGATTAAGATCGATTATACTCGATCTATTACAGCACACGGAAACACAACAGAAATTTGGTAATACTAGAAACGTCTTAAATTATGATAATTTACCAACATTATGCAACGCAGTAAAGAACAAAATAATAAGTACAATACAAAACAAAATTTACCAAAACATACTGTTACGAGGATACACAAGAAAGTGGGAGCGCGGAGGATAGCTACTGATGCTCTACATAAATGATGAGCTACACATACGATGCGCTATGTAAGATGTTTAAGATGCCCTATATAAATTACACAAATACAACAGTACAACAATACAACAGACCTGCACGGCTCACCTTCTTATAGTCAATTTAGGTTATACGGCTTATCATAATTTCATAACAGTCCTTATTGACAGCATCGCAATCTACAAGCACCTGCAATTGATGTCAATTGATGTCAACATCGGTGGCTCTTGAAGTGTTCGATGGCTTCCTTGTGTCAACGACCGATGACTGCAAAAACCAGCGTTAGGTTACAGACGTATCAAATGGGACGAGTAACTTACCATATCTTAAACGTTTTTTTACTATTACATAAAGTTTATCTTACAGGGCCCCATGCGTTTGTCTCTTTGCAGTTCAGACGATAGTTGCCCTATATAAACATTAAACCTTGGCTGAACGTATCCGATAGACTTCCTTTATTACACTGGATCACAACGATTTTGCTACTGAAAGTAATGCATGTGCCTTATATTGATTCAAATGTGCTGATTCCAAATATGAAGTCAGAATCTGCCCAGCAAGTCTAGATTTTAAGTTATGCATGCATTCAAGTAATGACGTAAGGACTCGTTTTCGGTTATGTCTGTACATTCTGTTGTATGTGTCTCCACGATTGCTGCCAGTGATACGTGCATGCCTGCAAGTGTCGCCTGAAATATTCCTAACAGCAAGCCTGCAACAGCCGCTAGACATGATTGGGCATGTCAGCGAGCTGACGTCAGCATCAATACCAGTATATAAGGCGAGATTGCGTAGAACGAAGGTGAAGTTTTCTTATATAGCTGTAGCTAGTATCTGAGATTTAATTTTGAAATGAATAGGCGAGACTGTGTTAACCATCCAGACAATTTTTGCTATATTTGTGGTAAATACACTCTTTGTGACCAGCGCAAGAAGTTAACTAAGAGAGTGATGATTGCTTACAAGTATTATTTTGTATGTCAAATCGGAGACCAGGATAAAAGTTGGGCACCTCATGTCTGCTGCACCGTGTGCTACTCTGGACTTACACAGTGGCTGAATGGCAAAAGGAATTCAATGCCGTTTGCTGTGCCTATGGTGTGGCGCGAGCCAAGAAATCATCATGCAGACTGTTATTTCTGCATTACTAAAGTTGCTGGATTTTCAAAGAAAAATAAGTCTAAAATAGTTTATCCTGATTGCGAGTCCGCTCTGAAGCCAGTGCCGCATGATGAAGAGAATCCAGTACCATTTCCGCCTGCTGCGGGTGCTGATGAAACGGACAGTTCTGATGGTAATATAGAAGATGACGTTACTGTTTATGAATCCAGTGATCAAGATTTGGAAGAGGGTAGGCCGCATTTGATAAGGCAAGGTGAGTTAGATGATCTGGTGAGGGACCTATCTTTGTCAAAGGAGAAATCTGAACTGTTAGCCTCCAGACTAGGGGAGTGGAACTTGCTTCAAAAAGGTACCACAACATCACACCCGTTATCGTCACAAACAGTTAGCTACATATTACAAACTGGAAAATGATATCTGTTTCTGTACTGACGTGAACGGTCTCATGCTGAATTTAGGTTGCGAATACGTTCCTGATCAGTGGAGACTGTTCATAGATTCCAGCCAAGCAAGCTTGAAAGCTGTGTTGGTGCACAATGGTAACGAAAAGCCGTCTGTTCCTATTGCCCACGCTGTAGGCCTCAAAGAGACATATGATTCAATGAAACTCATTTTGAAAGTGATCAACTACTCAGACCACAAATGGAACATCTGTGCGGACCTCAAAGTGGTAGCACTTATTCTAGGCCTACAGCTGGGGTACACAAAACATATGTGCTTTTTGTGCTTGTGGAACAGTCGTGATGACAGCAACCATTACAAAGTGAAACTGTGGCCTCCTAGATCTGAGCACATTGTTGGTCGGCACAACGTGCAACGCGAACCATTGGCTGATCCATTGAAAGTGTACTTACCACCACTTCACATTAAACTGGGCCTCATGAGGAATTTCGTAGTGGCAATGGATCGTACTGGACAAGGCTTCCAGTATCTGAGAGATAAATTTGGAGCCGTCAAAACTGATGCTAAGCTGAAGGCTGGAATTTTTATTGGGCCAGAAATCCGCGAACTAATGCGTGATACTGTATTTAGAACCAAGCTCAACCCACTGGAATTTGCCGCTTGGGATGCATGTACGTTGGTGGTGCAAAACTTCCTTGGAAATCACCGAGCTGAGAACTATGCTGAACTCGTTAGCAACATGCTAACAGCATATCAGCAACTCGGCTGCCGGATGTCACTAAAAATACATTTCTTACATTCCCATCTGGATTTTCCCCACTAAACTTGGGTGATGTAAGCGATGAGCATGGAGAGAGATTCCATCAAGACATCTCCACCTTTGAAGCAAGATATCAGGGCCACTGCAATTCCAACATGATGGGCGATTACTGCTGGTTTCTGCAGCGGGCAACAGCGGCCACTCACAAGCGCAAGAGCAAGTGTCTAAAGCACTTTTGAACTCGTATAGAGTTAAGCTAGAGACAAAATTTCGAAATGTATGCTTTCATCTGAGTAACACATATATATTTATATTACATTTTAAAACATATTTTAATTTCAAGCTATAAAAGAATAACATTTTGTTTCTTGTTATGAATACACTGAGTTTGCATAATTACACAGTTATAAGGAAATACTAGTTCTTTAAAGAGTTTGCATAATTATTGGCATGTATGCTGCATATCTTAAGATCCTGACGTGCTACACAAAATCTGACTTCAGATTTGGAATCTTCAGATTTGGAATCAGCAGATTCGATTTAGTGTAGTACACATAACATATGCCTAGTAGCAGGCGAAAAAAAATTTCATGTGATCCAGTGTTATTGCTATTATTAAAGTTAGCGTTTTATATGCGATTTCAACATCACAATTTGCAAATGCAACGGCCTATGAAGTTTACAATAAAATTGGTTCTGAGCAATAAATTTAATTAGTACAAGAATTCAGCCAGCCATGATATACTCAGTACGACTCAGAAGAGCGGGTGACTGTGAAAAGCGAATCATCAAGACAGAATCGAAGAGTGGAAAAAATATTTAGTCGGCTCACAATGCTCTGGGTTGACGGAAGGCTGAAGAAATCGGAAACTAAGTTATTAAATAATAATGTAACGCATTTCTTAGCACGGCATATATTTATTGGCTGAACGACGATCGTATGCAATGAAAAGATGAAAGTTGGATAGAGCCTATAATGAATGCAAATAAAACTCGAAATGACCTCTTATTTCAACTTGAATCGAATGCATAAACAGAATGAATGGAAGGATTGATGGACATGACAAATACTCAAGAACGGAATCCAATGGCGTCGGATCATTCGTGGTCTGACCGATAATTGTTGCGATGTAGACTCAAATGTGCGCTTTTGAGAGGTTCTGAAAGAGTACTTAAGGATAACGTTCCATATCGGTTTACAGCAGAGCCGCAAATTTCATGCCATTTCAATCCGCACAGACAAATTAAATAGCAAGCAGATAATTAACGCGAACCGGTTATTTATGCACGTGGGTGCCCGCACGTAGGGGCAAGATGTAGTGCTTGCCCCTCCTGGAATTCTAACCTGAATATTTTTGCCGCTAATGTAGGCTACACCGGTTTTCATGTTTTCCTCTCCTGCACTAATTTATGTGGGCTTCCATGTAATGCACAGGATTCTTATTAAACTACAATATCTTAAAAGCGTAGTTCGATTAATACAGTATAATATTACGGGGAATGTATGTACATATGTTATTAGATGCGTGTCTTTGTTCGCGCGCGCGCGATTGGAATGCATAGGACATATTTTTCTACATGTTTCAGTTGCACTGCAATGGCAGCGCATAATTTTTGCATATATGAGATTTATCCGAGAGGCTTGACCTTTAAACGGAAGTTGAATCGGGCCTTCATTGTCGAAAGCGCTTGTTAACGTAATATTGAGCTGCTTAGTCAGCAAGTTTTGAGTACGCTTTTGCATAAGAAATTTCCATGAGTCGTCGTGTTATTGGTTTCTTTTCGTACGCGCTGATCACGTGCTTACGGCTGCCGCGCGTCAGACGCGTGGTAGGGATGGTGACACTGGCTGGAAGAGCCTTGCAGGCAGGCGGGCTGACACAGCAATGATTATTGCCGACACGTATTTTATAAAGTCGGCGCTCACTGCTGCGATTCAACCTTTCGATTAAATATAATTTCGAAATTCAAAGACTGTGTGTCTTTACTCGAGCTAACGCTACGCTTCGAAACGGGCGAGTCTACGGTTCGACGTCTGATCGCTGACAACTACGAAAGATCGTCGACAGCGCTTATTACCAGCTCCTCCACCGCGACCACTATTACCCTCGCTCCCGTCATCACTTATCATCGTCACAGTAGGCCGGCATAATCGTCCTCATCGCCTTCATTGTTCCCGTGGTTGTTCAAATGCTGCGCCTCCGTTTCGGCTAATCACCGGTTTAGCACGAGCCAGTCGGTCGATAGTATCGACGCATGCCAGTTGTCACCATAGCGAAACGAACAAGTCCTGCTTCGTCGGTGCTTGTCATCTCTCCTCCGCTTGCAGGCGCGGGGCGAAGAACTGCTTGTCTCAGCAGCACGTTCCAAAGGGAAGCACGTGAGCGAAGCAACAAGGCCCCTGCCCAGCTCAAAAGGCTGACGAGTTGGACGCGATACAGCTAAGCTACGGAAGAGAAGCTACGGAAGAGAGAAGGAACGGACGGACGGACGCAAGGTCAATGCGGATGCAGAACAGGAATTAAACGCACTTCGCTCTCAGATAGAGCGACTGACGGACCAACCGTCAAAGCCGACCTTCTTCAGGAGACAGACTGACTGCGCAAAGAACGAAACATAGACAACAGTACTCCTATTACTACTACAACTACTACTATTGCTACTCAGAAACATGTCTATACTACTAACTGCGTCCGCTAAAAAGAAGTTCATGAAAAAGATGAAAGACAAAGGGTGAGAAAGTTTTATTTTTATAGGCTGCTCAACGTCCTTATCAATTATGATCAGACGCACTAACGCTATATAATTTCAAATTCTGTTTTCGCTGAATTGATATTTGGTGTATGATAAGGGATAGATTATTTCATTTGGATACGTATTCTCTTATTTAGTTTGATCTATTTTTTCTTATTATTAATTTTATCTCCATTGGTTCTGTCCTTTGGTTTAAGCTTTAAATATGTTGCTTTGCTCAGAGGCGATCACAGATTTATGTATTATGTATGATGATAACAGCGCTTTAGAAGTTTCAAGATTACATTAAATTTATGCTAAGTAATTTTTGCTAAATAACGTTCAATTTCAGCCCTTAAAATTCTTGATTTCTGACCATCTTTAATTTTGGTATGGATAATAACATTATTGTTCTCTAACGGTGACTATTATGAGAAGTACATTTAAAAAATCGTTTTACTAGTTCGCTGGTTTAACACAATTACCTGAAGCAGTTTGTTGGCCAAAACACTCCAGTACATATTAGTACTCTTGAGACCTACAAGTTCTTTCGCTTTGTCGCTGTCAGCTGATTTCTATGGACCACACATTGTGGTGTGTGAACACGACGTGTCAATAAATTAATTTAGGCACGAAAAGGAAGTTCAAGGTTGTATGGGATTTGCGTGACATTGCTAGAGTGAGCAAAAGGCAGCAGGTGTGACTGCACAGGATGTGTTTAGCATCGATTTGTGCCTATGTACAGTACAGTAGAGATTCAGCTTTTGTCGAAGACAAATATCTGTTTTAGTTTTCATGGAATAAGATGTAGACAGACGTCGTGTAGCTAAAGTTTTCTTTATACATTTTCAAAAGGAACAAAGTCGGTCACGTTTGCAGTCGCCCCCTAGCGAAATTAACAGCAGGTAGCTACGCCACTTTATGCCGAGTGCCTCTTGCACTTTGCTGTTAGCTGAAGGCGATTAGCCATTGCCTTCAGTCGGGTGGTGCCAGTCCCAAGCCTGGACAAAGGAGGGAGGGCGACGTCAACGGCCTTTGATGCCATAAGATGTCGTTAAACATTGGAACTACTATTAAGCCTAATAGATGGTTTCGTGACTGAAATTTTTGGGTTCTGAAGAAATCGGAGGGTAGGATTACGATTACAATGATCGTTCCATTTATAGCCTACTCATAACTATGGAATTAAAGTCCAGTTTTCCTCGGATGTAGATTTACTGACTGCGCGCATAATAAGTGCTTTAAGTGCTCTAAATTTCTTTGAATCTTAGATTCAACTACACGAACTTAATCCGTGAATTTCTTAGTCAGCAGTTTTCTTAAGTTTGACATTAAATAGTCACTTATTTAGTGATTTTGAAATGTACTCAGTACAGAAATGCATAGGCCCTAACAATCAACATTTGAGGAAAATAATGTTACTAAAAAACCAAATTTAAAGTTGTTCACACGTCTAGAATATTAAAGGCTGAAATTAAAAGCTATTTAAACAAAAATAATTATCATAAATTTAAAAGTCTATTCTAATAGAAAGATAATTTCGATTCCTACTGGTTGAAAATTACCTCAGTGTTAAGTGGTAAACTTGAGAAAGACAATGACGATCAACTAATCTCATTGACAAAAGTTATGAGCAAGAATTAAGAAAATAAACTGTATAGCAGAAATGGGTGTAGGAAGTTAACGGACAATTTGTCAAACTATGAAAAACCTTTTGAAGTTGATACGAGATTTGTATTTGTACATTAAATGTTTTGTTATAATTTACGAATCGCAGTAAAATGTTTTCATCCACCATCTTTCGTTTTAAAATAAGCTGAGACTTTTTGGCTTAAATGACTGATAATCAAAATTTAAATCGAGAAAATGTCGACGATTTTCCACAAAGTGGTGTTGGTACCATGCGTTTTTTACAGAAAATAACAATAGAATTTGAGGAAACGTTACACGCCTCGTTTTGTAGTGCTGGTGCAACCAGGTCTAACTTTTGTGAACTACATGTAGTTACATGGCTAACTGCAGACCTGTTTACAGACGCATTTTGCCACAATATAGTCGGCTAACAGAATTAGACTACGGAGGCCAAAATTAATGGCATATAGAGCAAAACTTAAAAGCCAAGTGGACTGGAAGTAATGCTGTTGTACTCGTCTGCTGTCGACAAGGATCCGAAGGCGAACACAGTCTTCTTCCAGTAACTTGGTGGCGAACGGTGCTGTTGTTCAGTGGCTTAATCTTCTGGGAACTAAGGCCTAGTATAGCTGATGGGTCCAGAATCGTCCGAAAATACAGAGACGTGCTTTTGGTTTTTCCGTATATTAATAAATTTGTACAACGTATTTATAGTAATCTTTGCAATATAACAACTTCAACAGTCCCGCAATTCACTCCAGTCAATGACTACGCGTGGTCAATCCGGTTATGAGATGCTCGTGTTATTTAAACTTTTGGCTCTCTGGATGTTGCCCGCGAATTCCTTTCTACTTAACTTCGCCGGCTTTTTACTTTTTTCATTCCCCTCTCATCTTTTACCTCCACCTGTCAATCGGCCGTCTTTCCCCATTAGCACACCGATCAGCAAATTCCTCCCTGTTGATCCTTCACCTCTCCCTCCATCGGTCTGGTGACTTTAATGACTTAATGACTCCTGCCAATCCTCCACGTCTCATTCTCTAACGCTTATTTTATGACAGGCGTGGGCAGACTAATTATGCGGCTATTTATGATAGTTCGGCCTTAACTATCAATAATATCGTCCTGACAAGTGAAAACAAACGAATATAGTTCAAAGAAGCTAAATAATAAAATCTACACTTGTGTTAAAAACTAATATCATAGTCGTCTTGCGATCATTTCACAATAGTAAGGGAGATAAGTAGAGTAGTTTTTTGTTTAGTTATATTAACTTGTGCTTTATAACTCTTCTTACAATAATAATAGTAGTAATAATAATAATTATTATTATATTAATTAATTCATTAATATAATAATAATAATGTTATTAATAAAAATAAGCACTTATTTATAGCACGTTTCTTTATATTAATAAGCACATATTTACCGCACGTTTCTTTCTACAATAGTTCTCAGAATCGCAGTACAAGGGGTGGTTTGACTGAAGCGCAAACACGGCATTTGCAAACAACTGAAAGCATATTTTCAAGAGTTACCATGGTTTGCCAACGAACTGCTAAAAACAGCCACGTTAAAGGTCAACTCAGAGGCAGTTTGCTACTCAACATTACCAGAGCAAAGACATGTTATTACAACACTACATTGTTCTTATGGCATGCACTAAAATATATGATCTGATCTAATCTAATCGGAAGATTACTGTGGCGCTGTTATATTGTTCTCGTTTAGGGCTATTTACTAACCTTGTTCCATATGACAATGACCGAGCCATTTAATGGAATAACGACTACACAAGACCTTCGTTAATTATGAAACAAACCATTAGTTGTGGAGCGATGTGGAATTGTGCCTTCGTCAGCATTCAATTGCTGTGCCTTTTCATCACTGTCACCGTAAATAATAGAGTCAATTTGGAAATTTATAAAGCGCCTTTCTAAAAGCTGCCTGTGACATCGCAGTCTATTGGGGCTTACGGCCCTTAATTTGCCCTCCTAGGGCGGAAATATTTTGGATCGATGTCACCGGGCGACTCTGAGCATGAAAGGACAGACACAATATGGCCAATACTGTCCATCAGAAACTTCGTATTGTTGCTTAATTATGTCAATAGTTCGCAGCGTCGTATGGCAGTCATTCCCTGTCTGTCTGTGTGTCTGTGTGTCCGTCTGTGTGTGCCTGTGTGTCTGTGTGTGTGTCTGTGTGTGTCTGTGTGTGCGTCTGTCTGTGTGTGACTGTCTGTGTGTGTCTGTGTGCGTGTGTGTCTGTGTGTGTCTGTCTGTGTGTGTATGTGTGTCTGTCTGTGTGTCTGTTTCTCTCTCTCTCCGTTCTTCTCGTTCCTCTTTCCCTTCGTTTTTTTTTCTCTCTGTCCATCTCAGAGTCCCTTGCCATCTGCATCCATTTTATTGGGTTACCGTCACAGTTTTCTCATTATATCCAGCAACATTTACAAAGATTAAACGTTAATATCTTCGCTTCAGCTGTCAGATCCTAGAACTTCACGACCTTGACCTTACATTTACGTCATGTATAACGTAAGTTACGCTAAGCAGCTGGAACCGAACGAAGTCCAGAGAGGCGTCCGATCGAGGGTTGAAGGAAAACTCGGCTGCAGCGCAAGTACGACATTTATTGAACAAATGTATAGGCTTTTCCTAAACGCTACGTGGTCCAATATCAAATTTCACATGACGAAAAAGGAGGGAGAACTTTCCCTCATAGACCGAGACCGCCTCACCCCGAGACGCATTCTCCTATTCACTAGATTTCTGCGCGATAGCTTATAGTGGTTAGATGCTGTGGTAAAAGGCCACCATCTCCTCCTTCCGGTCTTCTTCATTTGGATTTCTTCTGGTTGTAGGTCTGCGGATGGGAGTGGCGCGAGTTCCAGTGGCCCTCCTGGTTCAAACGATCTAACCACCGTCTGGTACTGGTTGCTCAACGGCATCGAGACAACGGTCATGTACAACCGCGATTCCAGAGAGATATGGTGCAACGGTTCTACCATCAACATACAGGTTCGATTCAGAAGAACACTTTATTAATGATGATGATGATGATGGCTATAATAATAATGATGATGATGATGATAATAATAATAATAATTATTATTATTATGTATAATAGAAGTAATATTATTATTACTATTAATATTAATATTATTAACAATAATAATAATAATTATTATTATTATGTTATACATTATTTATTATTATTACTATTATTATTATTATTGTTAATAATATTAATATTAATAGTAATAATAATATTACTTCTACTACTACTAATCGTAATCGTAATCCCAAGATTTCTACAGCGCCCAACGAAAGCCGCGCCGCGGGAACCAGCTTATTCACAGGCGCTCAGTCAAAACAAAATCGATAGGCAAAAGATACTACTATTATTATTATTATATGTTGTAGTTTTTGCTATTGTTTTCGCCGAGGTGTATTTAATCCCAGGAATTAAGAAATTCTGCGGAGAATAAAAAATCTAAAACGCCTAGAACTTGAGCAAAAGATCCCTGGGAGGCAAAGGCGTTAAACGTTGGATTATAATGGCAAAGCACTAGGAAGGTAACAGATTTCTCTCGTGCCATCGACATACGAGAGAGACGGCGCCCCATACTAGCGAATGAGTTACCCACCTACCGGCCGACAGACCTACGTATTATTATTATCTTTTTATGTAATAAGCGCCACTATCTATAGTCAAAATACCAGTCGATGGCGCTGAGCAAATGTGCGTGGAGGACTTGCTCAAGGTCCCTACACAATGACCTTCTCAGAAGAGACTCGAATCCGCACACTCCGCTTTACAAAGCCAACGCTCAACCCAGTTGACTCCCGTGTCACATTTAGTCAGTTTATTAACTGCAAAGATCCCTAGGAATGCCTCAGCATACACGGCGCAATACAATTTGTCGTGACTACAATTTTAACGCGGCTCTCACTAGCACGGCACAATAATTCCCTGTCAAAATATTGAATTAATTAACTACACTAAATTAATTAAACTAAATTAATTAAACTAAATTAATTAAACTGAATTTAATTAAACTGAATTTAATTAAATTAATTTAATTAAAATAAGGTTTAATCCTATGTCGTTTTATCACGAAAGATTCATTTGACAACATTTCGATATGATACGATTCAATTTCTGCCATTCCCTTGTCGAAGAAATGCAGGAAGTGCAAGTGCCTGCATATTTCGCCCCAGCATCAGATTCGGATTAATTGGCTTTGCACGCGTAATAAGTGCTTAAGTAAGATGCTTAAGTAATAAAATATAATATAAACTGCTAGGATTTCTATACGTCACCGCAAAGAGCTAAAGGCATCAATTCATGGAGCTGCTAAGCAGGGTTGGTGTGCATGCCAATTTCCAGGGTGAGTCCTGCAGTCAAAAGCCAAAAGAGAAATCCGAGAAGACACAGGAACAGCCCATAGGTAGGAAATAAGTCCAAGAAAAGATGAGCTATTAGTCGAGATCTAAAGGACAACATAGATTCTGCAGAGCGAAAGTTTGAGGGAAGAGAGTTCCGGAGCTGGGGCCGGCAACGGAGAAAGCAGGCCCACCTAGAGCTGTCCTTCTCGGTTTACTCATAGTGAGACAGCCAGAGGACCTTGTTGAATAGCTGCGAGTCCTGGAAGCCAGCGTAAGACGAAGATAGTGAGGTTGACCGAAATGTAGAACCTTATCGACATTTAGTACGGTCTTGAAAATTAGTCTGCTCTAGTTTCAAATTGGAGCTTATAGTAAATAAAACATTTAACTGTGGCCAATCAAAACACTTTGAATCAGTCCTCGTTCACCAGATTTGTTCTTATTCAATCAGATCATCTGATTGCCTTTCTCGGTTGATATCTGAGACTAGAACTGTTCTTGATGAACGGACTGTTTCAGTTGCTGGATCTAGATTTTTGAACGCTTTCTGCATCAGTTCGTTCTGCTCAGTCGCTTGTGTCATATCGCTCTCAGCTTAAGGCTTAGCTTTCCTGAAATTGCTCATCCACTATCTATAGGTTGCCCCTTTGTCTTAATGGACTTTGTCTTCTGGATATCGACCTGATTGTGGCCTGGTTTTAGTGCGCCATCAGTTGATGCCTTGTGCATTAGAAATCAGCGCGATAGAAGTTATTAATTCATATAAACATTAATAATAATCTGAAACCAGAACAACAATTTCAAAACTTTTGGGTTTTGATGATGGCTCTGGTCAAGGTGTTTTGGCTAGAACTACCATCTCTAAAGCTTCATCAAGTTAGCTTTTGAAAATACCAAAGAAGCGAATTGCAGTAGTGGAGTTACAGTAGTCGAGACGATAGTTAGAGTAATCGAGATGTTTAGTTATGTTTAATAAGTTTACGCTTCGCTGCTCATTTGAATTTCGAAAACTTCAGTCGACCATTATAGAGTTCCTTGACGTTAGTTTTGAACATCAAATATAAGCACGACCTATGATTGAAAAACATCAAGAATAACATTTTCCAGTTATCTCCATTTAGTCATTTTATTTGCACATCTAATATCAGTGTGATTGTGTGTGTATCGTAAGAACTCATACTGTCTAACGGTCTTGCTACCTACATAACTAGAAACTTATCTATCTATATTCCTACCTAGGCTATACCTATGCCTACTTTTCAATCTCTCAACCACCCTACCTACCGACCGTCCTACTTTCATCGCTCCTTTCCTCTCTCCTACCTCCCTCCCGCCATCAATTGTCTTTCGTTTACCTTTTACCTTTCGCTTGCATTCAGCATGCAAGACAAGATCCGTCGCTAGGCTACGTCCACGATTTCGTCATCACTCTGCCGGAGACGCAGTCGTGTCACCAGGCGAACCTCCTTCGCATGGACGACGGGCGCTACGTGCTCTACGTCGACGGATACGTCATCAATGAGTACTACAACTGAGTGCGGCCATCTGGTGACTGACGACGAACCAGTGATTCCCAGCGACCAATACTGAGATTAAACCTTTGCCGTCTTTTCATACTCTGTGTTGTTTTCGATATGCACCTGTAGCCTACACCACGTCGGTTGCCGTCGGTTGCCCTACGTTTCCAGATATTTATCATATCTCGCCAGGTAAATATGTAATCATCCACTTTTTGTAACGCCTTTCAACCATGGACCACCCACATTTCCAGATATTTCTCAGATTTCGCTAGGTAAAAATGTAATCGTCGTGCTAATCGACAGTTTTTGTAGCGCCTTTCAACCATGGGCCATATGGGGTCATTATCCTTTGAAAATCGGCGAACCCAACGGCTTCGTACACCTATAATATTTATGTGGCAAAAAGCTGCATTGTCTGGATTTTGTAACTGAAAACAATAAGCCTTGCGGCAAATACTTTTTGAATGTTCATCACTTACTACCTGGATTATCGATAACAGTTACTGTGTTTAATCACCAGACAGTGTGTACCTATCAATTTTCTTGCCACATGAGAGTCTGTTGCTGGCAGCAATTGCCTCTAAGAAAGCGTTAAAAGCTAGTCAAGTATGGTATGCAGCCGCAGTTGCAAGTTGGCAGATATTTTAATCGTGGATTTTAATAACAAAATCAGTAATAGTTTACTCTCAGGCAAAGTGACAGCAACTGATTTTTCTTTATTTTTGACAGGTTTAAGCTTTAATCAAGTAAGCAAGTAGAAGGATAATTGCAAATTTCTATAGCTACAAGGATCTTTAATACCACTGGTAAAGTTCAAGGCGATCGAAATGTTAGACCAAGATTTCACACGGTGATTAATTACCTGTTAAGACTGTCCTGCAAATCAGAGAGAAAATGGGCCTGATGTGTGCCTACTCTCTGGAATTTCTTGATAAACACACCCATCTCTTGGCCTGCACAGCGTAGCTTACCTTGCGTGCCTTCGTGTAGAAGAACAACACTGAAATTACCTTTGTTCTGCGAGATTTTGACAATTGTTTCAATTAACAAGTCATTTTTATTTTCTGAGTTTAGTTTACTTTGCATGTAATTGGATGTAACACACTACAAACCTCTTTATCACTCGGACTTTTGGAGTCACACTAAGTACCGAGTTATAAGGAAGTCGCATTATTTCTATTTTGCTAATATAATCGAAACATTTTGCGAAATTGGGTGTAATACACTGCAAACCTCATTATGACAACTTTGAGAGCCATGTTGAATTGTATTATTTTCACTTTGGTTTTAAATCCTGTATTGATCGTGAACTGCGCATTTGATGACTACTGTTAATAGAATCACGTGATAAACTGAATTAGCTTGAACTAAACAATAGGTTTGCCAATATTACCTAATAAAACGATCCGGGATAGACTAGTTTTTCTTCAAAGACGCATTCTGTATAAAACATTTTTTGGGGATTTTTTAAGCAGTTGTGAATGCGCAGTGACCATCTCTGATGCATTTTGTTTTAATTTGCACTATTTTTTTAGATGAAGATTTTAATACTGCTTTTATAATATCGTGATCGTTGTTTTGTGATTTCATCATAACCTATTCTAGAAACTTTTTAAATTACTTGAGTTGCCATGGCATACATGGATGTTACTGGTTGCTATGGCAAATATGGATGCTACTGGTTGCCGTGGTAAACATGGATACTACTGATTGCCATAATAAACACGAGAACTGCTGACAGATTTGAGACGTGTGCAACAGCTTCAGCGATTACCTAGCTTGCTTATCTTGTCGATTTAGTGAGTTAGTAATTGAGTGATGCGGTCTGCATTTGTCGAAGATTTCACTCTTCTCGTGAGTTTCCTTTGTCTTTTTAATTTTAATATTTTGAACGTTGACGCAGAACTCTTTTCGTAACATCCTATTGTGCAATGTTTCAAAATACAACGGGAGGTTAGCAAATGTCATAATAATAACTTGTTAAATCCGTGTACCGATTCTAATCATTGAACTGACTCAGTCAACTGTAAAACTAAATATTATTCTCGTCTTATAAGTAATGACTCACCCATCGCATAAATGACTCATCCTATCAACGAAATAATCCCCAAATACAAGAGGATTTCGTTCACATTCAAATGACCTAGTCAAAATAGCATTGATAGGTAAGTAAGTAAAGTATCCCATATATCCCACAAGTCCGACGTACGGGGAGGCGCTCGTCTTTCTTTATACCTTTGAGCCGACAATGGACGAATCTCAAGGTCCTGAACACGGAACCAGTAGAGCATGGGACTTTCCGTTTACTTCCCTGCTTACACTGGTACCAGACACTACCGCTTGGTGACAGAGGCACAGTGTGCGCTAACAACTTCCCCAAGGTCGTTACACGGAGTCGAATCCGCATCAACGCATGATCATTGACCAAACGCGTTACCGATAGACCGCCGTGCCGCATACCATTGAATCCTATACCAAAATCAATGATTTTAGCACGGGATGACACGGTCCGTAATCTGAGACCAAAAAGCCACCACTCCCATTCAGTGTACTACGAGGGTGAAGTATCTCGCTCAATAAATCCTTTGAAAAAGACGATAAGGTCTCACAAAAGAATTTATAACCAAGCGACACAATCACTTGTCACACGATAGTTTAACAATTACAAATTTAACAATATACAATAGATTTTCCGAATCATATATTATTCCTATATATAAATTGCTCAGAAAGGTTAGGCTCAATAAAACTGAACTGACTTATATTATCCCAAATTTAATTAGCAATTCAAGAAGGCTACAGAGAGGGAAATATAGACTATAAAATAAATTTTGTGTCTCAACAACGCATCAAACATGCTTTAAAAGATGCATAGACCGACTTTAAGACTCTAGTTTCATGTTAGCTTAACGGAGTTTAGGGCCTACAGATACAATTTATTCATATATAGCAGAGATTTATAATATTATGCCTATCATAAAATGCAAATACATTACTTATCGGTATAGCAACACATCATAAATATTTACCTGATACGAATAAATTAATTTTTTATGTATAGCAACGTCTGTGTATATATGTACGTATCAGCGTATATGCATGCATGCATATGTATTTATGCATGTATGTATGTATGTATGTGTGACTTTTTCAGAGTACCATTTAAGAAACTCTCAAAGGCCTTGCCTTTGTGAGGTTCTAAAAGTAACTATACAGTTGTTCAGGTACACTCATACTATGCCCTGTTTCAGTGACTTATGGGGCGAGGTCCTTCTTTGCCGATGAACGAACGCGACGCCATTTTCGGTCCTCTTCAACATGCGGACCATACTAAACTCACCTACATGTATGCTGGAAAGGGAATTGAACAGCTACTGTTCCTGTATGGCTGCACAACTTCTGTAGCCCAGTATGCTTATTTCAGCTGGAATAATATCTCTTTGGAAAACTCCTCCTCTGCACATACACGTATATTGTCCCCAGGGGCGCCTAAGGAATTTGTGCAGGAGGGGCAAAACATTTTTGAAAAATTGGAAACTTTGTCCTGGCCTCGTGTAGGCCAAAAGTGTTCAAGCGTGAGTTCCAGGAGGGGCAAGCGCCTCACCTTACTTCAATGTGCGTGGCCCACGATTGTTCTGTTTGGAAAAAATCAAGGAATATTGTTGGCTTATTAGCTCTCACATATGTTTAGACCTGCTCTCACATCTGTTTAGACCTGCTCTCACATCTGTTTAGACCTGCTCATACACAACCGTGTCTCTACAGCGTCTAAGATTTATTATTATTCTTTATTTTATATTTTGCCCGAGGTGCCCATGATCCTTCTGAACTTATAAAAAAGGCTCCGGAGAAATAAGATGCCTGGGTTGGCTAAATCTCGTCGTTTATTAATAATGCTATTAAATCTCGTGACATATTATTATTATTATTATTATCATCATCATCATCATCATCATCATTGTTAATGTTATTAAGTTATAAATGGCGCTACGCACACTTCTACAATTCTACATGCCTACATTCATTCTCGTTCATCAATAAAAGAATTGAAAAAGATAAAACTTTAAAATAAAGTAAACAGGTCATTCGGTTGCAAACGGCAGCCTCAGAAGTGATCATAATCCCGCTTAATTAGTACCACCTATTAATAAACATTGCAGATGGCGTCGAAGAACTTTAATGAGTATTTAATTACTCAATTCAATTCGTGTACAGGAGCAGATATAATGAGCAGTAAATCTGTGTTCTTATCGCTCTGGGTTGATGACACTTCAAAGTCATATAGGCCTGACGTTTCGTCTTCATGTGTCATTGTCGCATTCAGTGACTTATAGGCACACAGACTAAGTTAGGACTAAGTTAGGCTTATAGGCCACTGAGTCACTGGAGGTCTTCGCAATGTATGACTTTGTATGTCGTGTTGTAGCTCAGATTTCGTTAAGTATTGGCATATCTGATGAGCGAGTTCAAGTTTTGGTATTAACTTAGGATTTTGCAATATTCAGAGTCTATCATGACACTTGACATAGCGCCTTTTAAGTGCATCTCAATATTCTTTGATTAGATGTCCAACACTTTCAGTAGACTTAATATTTAGGTCCTACAGTCCCTCAAAGTCAAAGCAGGCTGTGCTTATATGTGTTGAATAATGATGCCGAACAGTTTAACGAAGTCCAAAGGGCAAACCCAAAAGGGACACAACCCTACTTCTCGTGTGTGCACACGCAGGGACGTAGGCCTAACTGTGGCCCAGGAAGTAGAGGTTCCAATTTCTTTCCTTCCTTTCATCTTTCACTTATTAATTACTTATTAATTCACTTATTAATTATTTGTTTCACTAATAGTGTGTAAAGTCATTGAAGAATGCCAAACCCTGGTTCAGATTAATGGGCATTGTTTTGTCACGGTACGAAATACGTAGCGAGGTACGGTACCATCAGTCTAAAAAGTTGGGATACGGGTACTTCTGTGTCCGCTGGAAACTACGCCTATGTTCACATGTACCTGACATCATTTCTACAGCGCTTTTTGGAGTAACTTTGAGAATCTTTGGCAACAGATGTAGCCAGAATGCTCTGTTTTTTAACGCT
Organism: Norana najaformis; assembly: GCA_964023275.1. Lineage (NCBI taxonomy): Eukaryota > Metazoa > Annelida > Clitellata > Crassiclitellata > Hormogastridae > Norana > Norana najaformis. Next base: position 24,183,471 of record OZ029919.1, read on the forward strand.
AAATGTCTGGCTCAATGGCCCTATGCAACCAGACACTTCAGACTATTAGTCACGTGTTTTGTCATTATTTCTTACAACATTAATAATAATACAATTTATATAGCGCCGTAGCACGGCTGAGGCAGAAGAAAGCTGTATATGAGTTCAAAAACAACAACAGTCATAAGATATCTTAAAAGGATATGTCTTGAGCCGTGACTTGAATGTGTTCAAGGATGAGGCATTCGTCACATGGTCACGTGGTTTGTATTGTGCTAGAATTAAATAGCAAACATCGATCGATGGATCTAATCAACTGTGCATTGCTTAGAGACCGTTACCAAGGAATCACTTTGTAACACACAGCATTACAAATCCGGGGATTATGATTACGTTAGATTGCACTGCTGTGAGCTTGTGTCACGTGTTCCTCTTGATTCAACGTCCCACATCGCCCACAGCAACTCTCCTCTGCAACTGATCTCAGCAACTGTCTCTGTATGCAAATCGTAACTGATGCTATTTCCGCAGAGGTTAAACATTTCCTCTGGTCCACCCAACGCCCCTTGAACTCTCATGCAAGTGTATTTTATTAGTATATATGCATGTGGATATATACTTGCATGAATATTCATATATACAGGTCTATATATATATAAAATATATATTTTTCCAAACGAAAAGCATGACTAAGATCATTCAACTACCAGAGGTATGTTGTCTTGGCAGTATAAGGGTTGCCTATAGTGATAAATGAAATTCGGATCCTGGCCGCTATAGCATAATATACACGGGTTGAACGAAGTTCACCGCTTGATCTCCCAAGACATAATAATAATAATAAACTAATTCAAACATTAGTCTGAAATATTTTTTATTATTAATTTTGACAGACATCGCATGTCAGCAGTCATTCGCTCGTTGACTTGCCTTCTGTCTTTTGGAGGATTCTTCTCCCTAATGCAAAAATTGCTCAATAATTTCTTACATGTTTGGATGTTTGCCGTTGCTAATTTTGCGTATCGAAATTAATCTTTGTTTCTACCGCAGAATTCTAACATTTTGGACGGTATTTTCTACGAATATCACCTTGGCGTATGTGAGGGAGGGATGATGGGCTTCCTCATGTGCGGTCGAGCCTCAAATCTACGGACTTATGAAAGCTGGCTTCACTCGGGTAATGGTCTCGGCGGAAGAGAAGCGACGAGGGTCTTTGTAGTAACCTCGACTGTCAATCACGGTCGGCCCTTCGACCGGCAGGCGACGAATACCTGTTCTACCAGACCTGGCAGTTCGAGGGATACCCGGACGCTGCGACAACTACCATCAATGAGGGACTGCTGGGCGGCGGTATTGTGTTCCGCGGACCCTACCTGCTGTCTGTCGTCGCTCTACAGTCTACATCAGCAACGCAACCTGGTCCAGGAACTCTGAAGGGCATGTCGTTTGTCAACTCTGGATAGGAATCCGTTGGTTGGGCTCCACGAGTGTGAGTGAGCCCACCACTGGTGGCTCTTCCAGTTATCTGTTATCTTTCGCTTGCTAACGTACTTTCTGTTCTTAATAACATTTAACATCTTTTAGGCTAGCGTATCGAGCGCTTGCTTTTGGGCGGTACCTAAAAGGCGTTATATCAATTGTCTAGACAACTAACTAATTGACTAATCAGGAGACTTCTCGATAATGTCAAAATAAGCTTAAATTCCTCAATAGTTAGGCCTAATGGCCTTCTACAAGCACACTTGCTCACATAAACATGCAGGCCCTAGGCCTATATATGCAACGTATATATAATTACGGTTACATATTCATGTAAATATATGAAATTCCTGTGTTATGTGCGCATACACATGTAATTGTATGCGAAACGATGTAGATAATTAGGGCCTATATCTGACGTGGGAAGTAGGTTCAACCGTTGAGTTGACTTCTCAGCCGGGCAAGAAATTAGCTGCCTATACATATTATATGCAATATAGGCCTTATACTGCCACGACCGTATGTAAGTAGTCTAGGCCTATGATGTAGCCCCATACATAAATTATAGACCTATATAAGCCATAGGGGAGATATCCTGCAGCCTAGCTGACAGAAGTCGAGGAGAACAACAGCACGAGACAGGGATATAGTCTGAACCAGGTAAGCCTATCGTGTATTGTATAGGCCCTACAGTCTGTTAATGTTTGTGCTGTATCTATAGACCGAACTGTGTTTGTGTATGTTTCTAGCGCTGTAGTTTAATAGACGGTGTATATTTTGAATTCATATATAGTCCATAATATAGTCCATATAGTCCATAACATAATACAATCCATACGGACTATTTATCTTTTATACGTGTATTTAAAAGTCCCGTTATGAAACGCCAGAGCCCGTATGAATAGCAAGCCACCTGTTACTGTATATATCCGCGACGTATGTACGAGTGATGTTCGCTAACATGTCACTGCTTGTGATTCCACTTCACGTGTGCAGCGTTGAACAATGAAAAGAGAAGATGGCTTATTGGAACAAAAATCATAGAATCGATCTTCAAGCATCGAGGTTTTTAACAGAACGGAGATCCTGTCTGTACAATATAGGAGCAATGTAAGAGCACTTCAGAGTAGTGTGTCTACAATACGCATCAGCACAAAAATTCCTATGGCATGCCGTAATCCTATTTCAGTTAAGCAAAATATTTACTCAGAACATGATTTTGCATTACACAGCGTTTTGGCGAGGTACTAAAAGGCGCTATATTAAATGTCTTGATACACTGACACGTACATTACACATAACATTACTCTTGTAGGCCTATTTATATAAGAAGGCTTAATTCTCATCTGACAAGCATATGTTGTAAGTTACAGAAATGTTGCCCCGAAGAGCTGCTGAGCTCTACGTCATAATAACAAACTTATGGCATACATCAATATAAGGAATTTTGGCAATATGTAAAATATGACAATTTTAACTTTTGAAAGCGTTCGTTTATGCTGGCTCGTTGCAAATGTCTTGCTTCCAGTGCTTTGCGACACCTTAAGGTGAATTTATGTATAGGTTCGCACATAACTTACTTCCTTTTGCCTTCTGTGGCTATTTTTCATCCAACTTTGAGTACTACACTTATGATACCAGATCAAAGGATAATTATCATAGAAGTTATGCCCGTTCAAACACTCGTCTATTTTCTATTAAATGCGCTGGTCATTCTTTATGGAACCATTTATCTCATGACTTTCGTGTTCTGCCCAATATAAAATTATTTAAGCATTATATACGCGCATATTTGAATGAACACAATAAGCGATTTTATGCGAATTAATTCCTTTTTTTAGTTAAGTTTTTCGTTATTATTACAAAGGTTCTGTTTGCTCAAGTCCAGTTGGAATATAGGCCTATTAAGTTGATTATTCGACATTTCAAATAGCATTCCATGTAACGTGGGCGTCCCAAATACGGAGAACAATGATTCTTTCTGGGTCTGCCTGTTGTATTCCACGTGAATTTTTATGCAATATATTTTATGCTGTTGTTTTTTGTGGAGCAATAAACGAAATGAAATAAAAAATGAAATGAAAGTATGCCAGAACCGTTGACGTCGACGTTACTTTACCTTGGTAGAGAATTTATGGCATAATTATCAATCCACTATGTATGCATATATACGTGTGTGCGTGTGCGTGTGTGTGGTGGCTTAATTCGGCTGAATATTTAATTCAATTGTACTATTTTCTCTTTTAAATATAACTAGACTTATAAAGAAACGTGGCTGTCATATGCTGACCTTAAGCCTATCAGATATTGACAGATTAGCTATTCTCTTCCTTCTCCTCCTATTCTTCCTCCTCCTGCCTCTACTCCTCCTCCTCCTCCTCTTCCTCTTCCTCTTCCTTCTCCCACTCCTCCTCTTTGTTACTAGAAGTACCGTTCAATTTTGCTGAACCGAACGTGTGGTTATATATAGAGTTCGAGTAGCGCAGCAGAACTACTTAAACTTGTTGGACTCGGGAAACATCCATCGATCCATCTAAAGTAAACTTAGGATTATTACTTAACTCAGGGCTGCTGCTGTTGAACGGGATCCTTGATCGAGGGATGAATAAGGAATGGTCGAGGGATGGTCGTTAAGTCCAGACGTTTTGCTAAAGAAGTTAAAGTCAAGGACCAATTATTAGGAGATGGAGGAGGAGGAGGAAAAAGAAAGAAGAAAAAAGAGGGAGACAGGTATTGTAACAGAGAGGAGAGGAGGTGATGGTGGAAAGGAAGGGGAAGAGGAGGAGGAGGAGGAGGAGGAGGAGGAGGAGGAGGAGGAGAAGGAGACTGAAAAGGAGGAAGAAGAGAAAGAAGAGGTGGACTAGGAAGACGAGAAGAAGGTGGAAAAGGAATAGGAAGATAAGGAGTATGAGAATAGAAAGGAGATGGAGAAATAAGAGAAGTAGGAAGAAAAGTAGGTGGAAAAGAAACAGAAAGAGAAAAGGAAAGAGAAGGAAAGGAGTCGGAGAAAGAGAAGGAGGAAAAGAAAAGAGAAGGAGATTGTAGGAGGAGTAGGTGGAAAAAGAAGGGAAGGAGGAGGAGAGGAAGAAGGAGGAGGAGGAAAAGAAAGAAGAGGAGTAGGAAGAGGAAATGATGAAGGGATTAAGAAAAGGAAGAGTAGAAGGAGGAGGAGAAGGAGAAGAAGGAGGCGGAGGCGGAGGAGGACTAGGAGGAGGAAAACAAAATAGACAACCGTCATCAATATATTATTACTAAGCAGATGAGGCGGAGTGCATGGTTTACTAATTACCTAATTACACATACTTCTAAAAACGTAAATGAAGCAATTACACGGATGTCATGGGTAGCGACATTGTCTTAAGTACGGAGTCTGTTATGACTTTGGACTGCAAAGGTCCGCCTGTGTAATATGCGTCTTATTTGCACAGGATCTGTCGAGTTTGCTCAGAAAATACACGAACTGAATACATAAACTCCTCCTTTGTCGGCACTAATTGTGGAATTTTAGTCTATCGGCGACCTTTAAAGGAACCCTAGGCTAATTATGACCATCAGTAGACTTACACGTTGATGGGCCTACTTAGGTAGATCTACTCCTGCTGCTTCTCTTCCTCCTCTTTCTACTCCTCCTCCTCTTCTTCCTCCTCCTCTTCCTAGTCCTTTTCCTTGCACTGGTCCTGCTAGCATGATTCTTAACCTAGCTTTGAGAATAGACGTCTTTGCTGCTGTCATGTCATATGTAGACTCATGTCATATGTAGACTCATGTCATATGTAGACTCATGTCATATGTAGACTCATGTCATATGTAGACTCATGTCATATGTAGACTCATGTCATATGGTAATGCGATATAGACTGTTGGCATTCTTGATATGGTCCAGCGATTCCACAAGAGGTCTCCATTCAGTGCTTTATGTTATGAAGCGACTCCTTTCAGTCTGTATATGGTCTGTTCGTACTTCCAGCTGTCTGTGTCTGTATCTCTTTCTATCTCTTTCTAGCTCTTTCTCTATATATCTCCCCCTCATTCTATGTTCATACTTTTTCCTCCCTAAAACATAGGCTATACCGGCCGAAGAAGATGATTCTGAATCAATCGACCTTGATTGTTTCTATGCAGAAGAGTCATGAAATAGGACGCCTCAGGTACTTAACCAGAGTGTTGATGATACTGTTCCATTGAGATCAGAGCGTCGCATTTAAAAGGTGATGCATAGATCTATGGACGAGAAAAGTGGAGAGAAATGAAAGCTTAGAAGGAGAGTGAGTTGTAAGTTATAGATTATTATGTACGAAGACCCAAGAAATGGGTTACATCTTGGATTACCGGTAGTTTAATGTTGGAACGAGGTGGGCAATTTTATAGTTGGAAAGATCAATTAAACTATTTTATCAACCCAGGAGCTTGTAAAATAATTCGCTCGCTCATTGGAAGATTTGACTCTCCTTGAGGGCCTAAACCAAGCCAGAACAGCGATGGTTTCCCGGGTTTTCCCGGTCGCCGACCCGAGACTCTGGAATTCGTTAAAATTTTCTATCCGCTTTGTAAAAGTCTCTGATTTCGTTTACCTCTGGACTAAAATCTAATCATCTTCTGGTTGCTTTTCCTCCACAGCCTTACTTGCGGAATCATGCGAAATTATTATTATTATTATTATTATTACTATTATTATCGTTTTTATTATTGTTATTATTGTTGTTATTGTTGTTGTTATTATAAATTAATTAATAATAATAATACCATTATTATTATTGTTATTATCGTTGTTGTTATTTTTGTTATTGTTGTTATAATTATTTATTATTACTAAATAATAACTATTAATAATTAATTATTAATTAATTAATTAATTACTTGATTAATAATAATAACAATAATAATAAAGTACGCCTACGATTCCTCGCTCAACCGATGGACATTTGGCGTGTTAACAAATGCAATACATTTTGCTTCAAAGCGACCATCGATTGATGCCTTATGCATTACAATATCGGCGCTACAGAAGTTCCCAGATTAGATTAGATTAAAAGGATATTCATCGCACCGTGAAACTTACACCTATATTTACATGTACGCAAAACTTTTCATTTGATCACAAATGGCAAGGGTTTTTAACAGAGGTAAGGGGTTCTTAAGAGAGGTTAAAGGCTGATCCGTTCTGGCTAATGCCCACTTAGACCATTTGACACCATGATGTGGCTATCCTTGCAACATTTCCTCAGATAGTAAAAAAGATAGTAAATGAAGAGTGCATTGGTAAAGCTTAAGACTTCCGAAATGAACTGACCAAAACCCTCTGTTTAACATGACCTTCGTCCAGCTGGTCGCCCGCTGACAGATGTGTGATATGACGCTTTTTGCAGGCTAAAATGGAAGAGAAAACAACAACGGAAGACCGTTTCAAGTGGATTGGTGATCTTCAAGTAGGCCTACCTGTGCTTTTGCATTCTATAGGTGGCCTTCTGCATTCTTATCGCTGCACGTGTCATTTTTGACCTTGTTTTTAACAGTCTCTTCAGCCCCCGAAATGCTAATTCGTCTGAGAATCAGACCCTTTGGACTACCCAGGGGGCTTTATATTTTATAGATGTGTGTTCATTTCAGTGTTGCTAATCCAGTTGAGAACCAGATCTTTTAGCCTACTCAAGTAGGCTTCATGTAGTACAGATCTAAGTCTATGTTCGTTGCAACGTTGCATACTCCTTTTGCCAAAGCATGACAGTTGTAATGCGCTGCTTGTCACCGAGCGTTTTGTAGCACATACGAAATCAGCGCTGGAGGCTGAAGTATAGCAGTAGCAAAGCAAAATTGTCTGGTTGCATGTCATATTCTTATGCATTTGTTTTAGTACTACACAAGGGAGGTGATCACTTTAATGATTCTTGCTACCAGATTTGCTACTATTTTACCCAGTAAGTCACTGCTTGGGAACCAGGCCTGTATATAAGTCTACCCGTGGTATAGTTACCTAAAGCTTGCCTTGTGAGGAGGCGTTTCCAATCTCCAGACACTGGCTTCCGACACAACGTCAGTATCTGAAGACTGGACACTATCATCATCATCATCATCATCATCGTCGTCGTCGTCGTCATCATCATCATCCAGACTACTTATATGGCGCCGTAAACGAAAACTCGAAAACAATGGCACCATACAGACAAACGGCTAAGCCTATACAACGCCAACGATTCATATCTAGTTCTTAGGTAATGGGGCTATACAAATTTCCTTAAAGACTTATCCCATGTTCCAAACTCTGGCTGCAAACACATCCATCTTTCAGAGGTGTAAAGTTTGACGATACTATCCTTTGAAACACAGAAATAACTCCTTTTCAGTACATTGAGGAAACTGCTGACTATGGAGATAATAAGAGGGCGGTTGCTGAGGCAGCTGAGGAGGCTGATGCACGGATGAAGACGATTATTGCAAGCAAAGCAAAAGTTGAGAAAAGCGCAGCCGCCAGCAACGTAAGTCTCAGATTTCTCTTAGCATCCTTATATCATCAACAGCAGGAATTAACTTAGCAATAACTAATGAGGAAGAGGAGAAAGAAAGAGAAAGAGAGAGAGAGAGGGAGAGAGATCATGATGACGATGATGATGATAGCGGTGATGATGGTGGTGAGGATAATGACGATGACGACAATGATGATGACGACGATGTCGCTGCTGGTGATGATGGCGGTAATGATGTGGTGATGATGTTGATGATGATGATGGCGGTGGTAATGGTGGTGATCATGGTGACGACGACGATGACGATGGTGATTCAAGACTTTCATTATCCTAAACTTCCATATTGATTAATTAATTATTTGGAGACAACCATTCAAAGACGTTCTGCTTCTTGGCAAATTGTACATTCGTCTTGTGTTCACAACATCGAAGATTTTACATCGATTGAATGTTTTCATGTAGGACCCGGAGGAACGAGAAACTCTGAACAACGACTATCGAACTCTCGAGGTATTTTGGTGTAGCTTTCAACGGCAAAAATGTGAAGCCTTCTGGAATGCTTAAGGTTGTGGTGTGAAAAAGTTTCTGCCTGTGTTAGGCCAGCAAGTAATCTATGTTTACTTGCAAATGAAAATGAGATGTAAATGACATGCAAACAAAAACGACGACGATGATGTTGATGATGATGAAGAGGAGGAGGAAAAGTTGGAGAAGGATGAAGTGTGAAGTTTGTAGTGCCTTCGGGAATGATGTGTGGTGAAAAACGCCCCTTCTTCCGTTATCAAGTGATTTATAATTTTTGTGAATTAAAATGACTGCCTTTTAAGAAAAGGAAATCGTTGGCGTGAATTTATCTCAGTTTTTAGGTCTATTTGAGCATTTATATAGCGCTTTTTTCTGGATCGCTCAAAAGCGCTGTGAACATGACCGCCTAAGGCATCCAAAGCAGTTGGGCCTTATCATGAAAAGAGAAAGTAACTTAAGAAAGATAAGTGACTTTATATGACAAGAACTGTTCGGGCAGTCAAACAACAAATTCGTTTATAAAGTTAACTGATCAACAAAGAGGAAGGGAGCTCAAAGCTATGATGACGTACGTTATGATGTTATGATGACGATAAGTCTAGCGCCAAAATGATTGAGGGGATCAATCGCCCTCTAATATCTAAGATTTACACATTAGAAGGAAGTTAAGTAAGAATCCCTGAATCATCAAAGTTGGGCTGGTTGCTAATGTGAAATGATGATTTTGTTATGATGACGATTTCATGACGATGATGATGACTACAATGATTACGATTACATGATGATTATTATTATGAAGACGACGACGACGACGACAGGTGGTGAGGATGATGATGATGTTACTTCTGATGATGATTACACCTTATTATGAGGCCCTCTATTTGGCTATTAAATTCGTTTCAGGCCACTTCCAGAAGACGTATTGAATGTCTCAAAACCCTATCAGAAGTTTCATCTCTTGAAGAAGTTTTCGAGGTATGAAATTACTTGTTAATTATTGTATCGATTATATGGTACATATAAAATTTTTAAACATGGGTAGAGAGGAGCACAATATGCCGACAAGTTCTAATCTCAGTGGGTTATAGCAGAACCATAGGCAAACGTGCAGTCTTGGTGGATCTTGGATTAAGTTTCCTGACGATTTTCATAACTATAGAGCAGATTTGCCAGTGCTTTGAGGTATATTCCAAGCAAATCCTAGAGGTGTATTTAAAATTGTCGTCTTGTACAAGTCTTTGCCCTATGACCCATGCCCCTGTTTTTGTAGTTGTGCTAATCTAGAGCAGGGCATGTTTTAAATTCTTAGTTTCTGACTATAAGTTTGAAATTCCTCACGATGACGTTTATGTGTTAATTTGTGTCTACAGCCCTTGTGGAAAGCATTCGCCGAAAAATCCGTTGCCTTGGTAAAGAAAACTGCATCATCCCAATCAGATTTAGAGGGATGGACCATAAGTACTTCTCAGGTACCCAGTCATTGGCTTATGCCTAGATGGGGAATTCGGGGGAGAATCGCATTGTTCTGTAGGCAGCAGTATTGTTCCGCTTTGTTGTTTTTGGACATAGTGCACTGATTTTGAAGCGATATAAAAAATCTCCTGCTTTTAAAACAGCATGCTGGAACTTTCACAAGAGCGTACTGATATGGTAATGTATCTACAATTAGCAAAGATAAGCTTACATATAATACGATAGCGGTATATTGTAATGTACTGTAAATAGAATACAATACAAGTGTATTATGTTTGGATCTAGATGTAAAATGTAGGCCTGATGCAGTTACAATATAAGCATAATTATTGTGAGGCTATTTAAATGTAGTGGAGATAGAGCAATGTGCAAGTATGAACACCTTTATTTGCGCCAAAGGACAGAAGACAACATAAACATGCGTATTACAATTCAACTAAAAAAACAAAAGGAAACGGCAACGCTGTAAATGATGTAAATAATATAATAGTTTAGGCCTACATTCTTTATTTTGAAACTCACTCCGTTCTGCTTAGGCCCAATGCTGATCGCATTGCTCTTTCAGGAACTTTTAAGATATCTTTTCATAATCAGAGCGGCTCTGTGGGAGGCTCTTAAAAGCGCCAGGTAAATTTCCGTTACATTTACACTTATTACACTGGTGACAGTTATGCTGTGTTGTCAGTTTGCAACAAAACATTTCGGGTTATGAAACTGATTCCAGAATTGCCTAGAAGCTACTAAAAGTGCCTGGAAAAACTTGAAAAGCATGATGAAGTGTGCTGAAATACATCTAGAAAATTCCTACAATTACCATCAGGTAAGTTTCGGAAATGATGTTATTCAAAAGGTAAGACTAACTAAAGTTAACTATGTATTTAAGTATGGATATATCTATAGGCAACAATTCAAATTGAATGGGTTATAATTATCATAGTGATATATATATATATATATATATATTACGATAAAGCGTGGCAATATTTCTGTAAGAAATTTAGCCAAATCCTTACCGCTGTCGATTTATCATTAAACGATGGCGATATACAAATGAAAGAATAGAAAGTAAAAATAAACAAATGCAAATAAGCCGAAACTCGTCTTTTTAATAAATCTATTTTGTCAATCACTGAAGAATTTTTGACCTCAATGCGTATGAACTTTGCTAACCCCTCCCAAAAAGACTTGGTGAACTGACGTTTTTCCTAATGTTTTTCTCATTACGCTTCATACTCCACTATCACTTTGTCCCTCCCCAAACTTCAGATTTCTGGATCCGCCCTTGTTCCTTCTTCTGATTCTTCTTCAGGCGCAGTGGTGCCACTCCTTCCGAAGTTATGCCTCCTCTTTAGCTTTCCATATCCACCCCTCATCATCCAGTCCAACAATATATGTCAAGGTCTTGTGGTTTCCTGCCCTTCATTCTGTCTTCGATGAGAGTTCTTAGAAGGAAGTCTCCTTTAAGTATGTGACCAATCCATTTTCTTGTCTTAATTTTCTTGTTTCACGTTGTACCCAACTAACTTTCTCCAAACTCCGACAGTTCCACATCTCGAAAACCTCAACTCTTCCATTGGACCCATAACATTGCAAACTCCCTTGAAAGAGTTGCCTGCTGATATATTGCAGATGTAGCCATCAAGGCCTCTGTAGTTGCATCTAGAAAAACCGAAAGCTAGACATTTAGAGGAATATTTTCTTTTCATTTCCATCTAGTTTTTTACCGATGTCGAAGAATATCGTCACTGGATGTCGAAAGAACTTGGCAAAGCCGACGATCTCCTAAGAGCCTCGAAAAACTCCAACCATACTAAAGGAGACCAGGATGACATCAAAAGACTCATCTTCGAAATTAAAGTGAGAGCCATGATAAGATCATACACCGGCTTCAGTACCATACATTTTAACGGTTATTCAGAGATTTTCACGAGGAAACGTGAAAAACAGCAGAAATGTAATAACCAAAATTACTTTCGGAGAACTGGACTTCGCTGAGACTAATTAAGTCATTTTCCCCAAATTTAGTTGTAAACAATAATGAAGGTAATAAAGAAGGAAAAAGAAAACCATAATAAGGTATTTAAAATACATGAGCGCATAAAGAAATGTGTATAAAAGTCGTAGATAATTATATTCTTACAGACACGGATATAAGCCTAATAGTAGGTGTAGGCTATCAGTATTTTGTGATAATTCTGTTTATTTTGTCAAACGTTTTTGACAACCTTCCCCCGCAAATGTTTACCTGTGTATCTTTTTCTTCGGCAGACAGCTCTGACTCTGTATCTTCACTGGAAGGAGAAGACGACGGCGCTTTGGCTGCGGAGTATGACAGTAGTTCCGGTTCAGTTGAGGCTGAAAAGACCCGACTGCGAGTTTCCAGTCATCTCATTGGCCAATTACAAAACCAAAGAGGTTGAGTACACTAAGACATTTAAATAACGATCGATGAGTTATTTATTTATTTCTGCTTGCCTCTTGCTTACTTACACTTTCTTGCATTTAATTACTTATAACTTACCTACCTACCTACTTACTTACCCATCTATCTACCCACTTTTCTATCTGCCTGCCTATCTGCCTGCCTACCTAACTACCTACCTACACCTCACTCCTCACCGTAGGAATCGTCCATGCGTCCATTATAGATGCAAATGCAATGCACGGCAAGCGATAAAAACAGCTTACAACTTACCCCTACGGAATTTTTGATTTTACAGCTGATTGACGCACCGCAGCTATGGCGCTACAATAACAGGCATCAACAACCCATCTATACTAAATGCAGCCCTAATGATAGGCCAACTAACTATTGACCTGACTGTGGCTTGGCTTTAGTGTGCCATCGTTTGATACCTTGTAGATTAGACACCGGCGCGACAGAAGTTACAAATTACTTACCTACTTACCTACTTGCTTACTTACTTACTTATTATTTATTTACTTACTGTAATGCAATGCAACATAGTACTGCAGCTTCGCCGTGGTTCGTCCTTCACTCTGGAACAGCCTGTCATGCGACCTGCGACCTGTGAGGTTCTTCCCTTTTCTCTGCCTCTATTTCGCCAACGATCGAAGACCATTCTATTTGATCGAGGTCTTGTGTTATCAGGTCGGGAGCACTTCTGATTAGCTTTTTGAAGATGTGCTATATAAATGTGCAATTATGAATACGATTACTGTAAACTGACGTCATGTATCTTCTGTTTTATACAGATTAGCGTTTTCGAAGGAGAGGAACTGACGCTACTCGACAACAGCCAAGAACACTTCTGGAAGGTCAGTATCACTGTCGCTCATCGGTGTGTACCACAGCGATTTCTATAGCGCCTTTGTATGCTTAATAAACACCAATAATATATCGTTATTATGTTTGTGTGAATCAATCCCTGTTTACATGCCACGACGCAGACGAAACTTAACCTCAAATCTCAGATTCGCCTTCTGTATGACTTTGTGTGCGGTTCAAATTTTCGTCATATTAATATTTGCAAAGCGCTTCTTGCACGTTTAGTTGATGCTGTAGCTCTAAAAGAAGGACAAGTTCGTCTAGTTACGAGAAGATCTACAGTGGTGTGCAAAAGTTTTGAATCACCTGCCGATTTTTGCAATTCTTTGATTCACTGCTCTGTATTGAGGTAAATAATGTTGCGGTAATAATATGCTTATGAAATAATTGTTGTCATATAGTTTGTTTACCATTTCGTAACTTTATTTCTTTGAAATAACATGACAATAAATTTTTACCACATGGTGGATAGGCCGATATGAAAAAAGTCAAAAAACCGGCCCATGCCTCTTCTGTGTATAGTACACGTGCATGTGTTGAGATGAAATAACGAGCATTTCTTTGCGATCGTAAGCCTTCTCTATCATGTTGTGACCTTGAAAAAAGGCCGATTTTATGTGTCAATGATGGATCAGTACTTGATGGGCCAGCCCTTGCTCTTTGCCACTTGTCTGCATCGTGTCGGCATTGAGTGGACCAGCTTGACGAGGTGGTCATGGGTTACGACACGGCTCCAGGCGGCAATGAGCAACTCGATCAACTGGCGCTTGGTGGTCGGATGTCTCTTGGATATTTCCAAGGCTACTTTGTGCCAGAGATTCTCAATCGGATTCAGATCCGGTGATTGGGTGGGCCAGTCCAGCGTTCTGATGTTGTTCTAGTGCTTCCACTTGGTGATAATTTTGGCACGATGGCATGGCGCATTGTCATCCTGAAACAAGAACTGACGCGGGAACAGCAGCTGAGCTGATGGCAACATGCACTTCTGCAGTATGTCGATGTACTTGGTCGCGTTGACCGTTCCATAGACGATATGCAGACGCCCGACGCCACTGGCAGCCATACAGCCCCAGACCATGATCTTCAAGGGATGCTTCACCGTCAGGTTCAGGCACTCTGGCTTGAATTCTTCTCCAGGAAACCTCCTCACATACGTGTGTCCTTGGTTGCCAAACAAGCAGAAGGTGCTTCCATCGCTGAAAAGCACCTTCTCCCACATCTTACTACTCTAGCTGGAGTACCGCCGTGCCCACAGGATTCGGTTGCGCCTCTGGATGTCGGTCATCAGAGGCTTCCTCCGTGCCTTGCATCCCCTCAGACCGAAATGCAGGCACCGGCGACGCACTGTTGATGAGCTGAAAGGGACGTTGCACTTCTCCCACCACTCACATAGCAGTTCAGGTGACGACAGCTTGCGGTTGGCAAGAGATATGCGGCGAAGTGCGCGGTCCTGGCGTGACATCGACACGCGTGGACGACCGGTGCGAACCCCGTCGACCACTGACCCCGTCTCCTTAATCTTCTTCAGAATCTGGACAACCGCGCTCTGACTGCAGCCGATTCTTCTGGCGATCTGGGGGCTCGAAAAGCCCTCTTGGTCCATCACGGACACACGAACTCGCTGCTCCATTGTGAGGATCGGACCCTTCTACATGGTCCCGTTCAAGTCCCAAACTGTCGATGATACCCAGAATTTCACGTTTATTTATAGCCGTTTCACGCGCGCAATCTGTTTCCTACGTGATTGGTTGACAAAATAAACCTTGTGATTGGTCAGCTTAATGAGCAGTGATTGGTTAATCTCAATCCAACTTCAACGCACAATCCGTCATTTCTACTTGTAGGGTGGCGGTTCATGTATGCGTACCATAACCAACGTGAATTAAAAGCAATCCATCTGAAGATGTTAATTTTCAAAGCTAAGTACATTCCCTGCAACGCGACATAGAATTAACTTTTTAGGTATATGGTTGACTAGAGATAATAGCCATGGAAATTGAAGAAACGCAAAAATGTTGGGTGATTCAAAACTTTTGCACACCACTGTACGTTGGTTGTATAGCGGAAACACGTAGAATCCTAGCAACAAATTCTCTTCCACGGTTAATTCCGATATGAACATCGTTGTTTTCATGTCGAAAATTCTTATCTTTTCAATAACTGTTTAATTATAAGAATATTGATTGAAATAAGCCGCTAGATGGCGTATAGGTAAACACTAGCTTTGCTAAACTTTCAGTGTGCGTTGTGGTAAGTAAGAAGCGATAGGTTCATACGACGTATTAATGCAATGTTGTTGGTGTTCGCGAATACCGGTAAATGAACTATCGGAGGTAAAACTGGAGGTCTGCTTTCACTACAGCGCCACCTATTCAGGGTGACATTTCACAGTGCACCTGAGCTTCCCTGACTTCTGTGTTGTAGGTGCAGGGTGACAGTCCATAGTGCAACTGAACGTCCCTGGTTTCTATGTTGTAGGTGCGAAATCTGAGAGGAGATGTGTATCTTGTACCATCGACGTTCGTCCTTATATCTGGACCAGACTTAGAGGCAACAGATGCTGCGATCAGGTGAATTGATTACGACAATTTTAATTATCTGTTTTTTTAAATAATAATAATGCCACAGATTTTCATCTTCTTTCTACTCAGAAGTATCTATTATTTTAGCATATCTAAGTATGTAAAAGCTGTATTTTAGACAAAATTTGGGACATTCAGACCAATATATTTACAGGAAGAATAATAATCCAGTTATATTATTATAAGAGCCATAGGCTCCGATTTACGGGTGTATTTTTTTGGTATACTATTGATTATACAGGCATCACCTGGTGAAAAAATAAAAAAGTTGAAGGGTTTATATTGGTATACTATTGATTATACCAGCGTCACCTGTTGAAAAAAAAGAAAAAGATGATGGGTTATATTGGTATACTATTGATTATACAGGTGTCACCTGGTGAAAAATAAATATGCAAAACAGCATTTGCACTAAACGACGTGTATTTATATATTGGTTTATATATGTATAATGGACAATTACATATAGGCCTTAGTTTGCAACAACTTATCATGTCTTCCATCTCTTACATCTATATATACTTGCCAGAAAAGCATGCATTGCGTTACATTCGTCAATATACGCGATTCACAGACAATAGACCCTGTTTAGCTGCTACTTTAAGCACTTACGCCGCTTACTACGCATGATATTGGAGTAATTGTAATTGTAATCGCAATTTTTTATAGCGCCTCTTGAAGAGAAACTTTGCCATCGTAATCTCTGTAGGCCTACTCCATACTTACTTTGTCTACTTACTTTAGACTGCGCCTACAATTTCTGCTCCATTGGACATCGATGGTGAAGAGAGCGGGGAAAACCGTGATCCGTTTTCTGTTGCAAGTGATTCGTGACTGGACCACGGATGAGGTCAGGACCTTTCTACTCTGGTGCCTTAACTGAATTCCGAAACAGTTTGGCCTCTACTCGTTCATTTAGAGCATTTATATGGCGCCTCATAAAAACTTTGACAGGTTTTTAGAAGGAGAAACATAAGTGATCGATTACAAACATCCATATACTATTCAGAAGCGATCATTGCATGCGAAAGCAGCAGTACTTTATTCTCATATGTGGACTGCTTACTCAGTGGTGGCACAGTAGTAGGTTGCTAATGTGTTTGCCTTTCATCTCTACATGCGGAGCTCGAATCCAGGTGCGTCAAGTGAAATCGAACATTTGCTGTCGAGCTATGTAGAAATCAAGGGAAAGTTTCCAATTTTAGAAGTCATCATAATAATACGAATATTAATAATATCAATGATGATGATGATGATTATTATTATTATAATTATGATGATTGTGATGATTATTATGATTATGGCTATGATTATGTGTGTGTGATAATGATGATGATGATGGTGGTGGTGATGATGATGATGGTGATGATGATGATGATGTTGACGATAATAATGACGACGACGACGATGATGATGATATAATATCTATATTAGAACCCAAAAACATCTCAAATTAGTAGTAGTTTCCAATGTTCAACGGCATCTTATGCTGGCAGGGCTGTTTACATCGATCTTACCTTACCTTTTAATCGCAACATCTTATGTAGTAAGAGTCATATATGAACAGCTGATTTGCGTAGTTTCAGTTTACTGATGATATGTCACAAAGAAGACGATTAGCATCGCCCCTCGTTTATCCAGGCGGCGGACTGCTACCATCTGAAAACCCCAGTGGCCAGTTTAACTTCCCAGAAACGCTGTGTAGAGACTAGATGCCTATCAGTGAGATGGAAAGAGAGGTGTCGTCATACATCGGTAACACCTTTTCATATACACAGACTATTTACCATTTGTATTGTTGTGTATGTTTTATCGGCTTTAAATGAATAATGGTCGATTTATTGCAGGAACTTATGTTGAGGTCGCTGAGTGCAGATGGGAGACGAGACGCACTTAGGCTGCTGGCTTCAATCGAGGATCTGTTTTCTCCTCACTGGGATCCATATCCAGCCTATGAGACGCTGAGGACAAGGATGAGGAAGCTGAGGACATTGCTTGAGGGAGAAATCCAGTCAAAAGCCAAAGATGGAGGTCAGGACGGCGATGAATCTGAGAATTTATATAGCGTATTTTAGGAACCTATCAGAGGCAGTGAAATAATTTTTCAACTCCTGCAAAACTGCAATAAAGTCAAAAGTTATTGTGAGGTTCCGAAAAAGCGCTATACAATTAGCTAGATATGTACATCCATACATAGTACTTCGACTTTAATGGTCAGTGACCAGAAAGTCTACTAGGGCCTGACATCCTTACAATTAACGTGATGCTAGCGTGGAATGGCGATTTGCCAAGCGAATGGAAGGATTTATGTTGCTAAATGCTCGGTTTTGGGTGAAAGACAACAGGATGACGACGACGACGATAATGATAATGATGGTGACGGTGACGACGATAATGAAAAAGATAATAACTATGATTAAATTTTAGCAAAGGCAGAACAAGGCAACCTACTTGTTGTTCAGACTGAACCTCTTGTTGACCTTCTAGCCAGGTTAAAGGTCAGAAAAAGGAGACATTAATTGCCTTAAATAACCTCACTGACAAATTTGCTCTATGAACTGTTCAGGCAACGAATGAATAAAGTGTCTAGCTTAACCTCATGTTTGGATTAATTCAACTTTGAATGAGAGAGTCGCCCAATGGAGTTTTTAGACACTTGATGCTTTGAACGAATTGCAATAGTCGACTAAACGTGATCCATACGGCACTTTTTTCTGCAATGCGGGAAAAATTAACGTATGTGTGCCAGGTGATTTGATTGGGTAACTTTTAGGGTGACTTGAATGCTAGGGTCACTCATGTAGGGAGTAGCTGCTTTCTTAAAAGCGAAGTAATGTTATTAGTAGTAGCCCTTACTATTACTATCTTAGTATTATTTTTAGTGCTACTTTTTAGTGTTATTTTTGCCACTTATTGGTAGAACTATAATTATGCCTATGTCAGACATTACAGAACCACTTGGAATTTTACACAGAGACAGATAATGTTATCATTTATACTAATTAGGTGGCAAACAGACACATGTGGGACGGTAATTATTCAGTAGCACGTCATCAGAAAACAAGTACAATGTGAGATGAACATGGAAACAATTTAGATATAATTACTAGCGAGTTTGTAGCATAAAATTTTTGGATTCTTTAAAATGAGTTTTGCTAATATAAATTCCAATCAATTACAGCTGCACGATGGTTTAAAAATGAAGACGTAATTATTTAGAGACATATTAACAAGCGCAGTCATTAAAAATACATTTGAACCAATGAATGATCTTACTTTTCGCCAGGTGCTTGGATAAACAGAGTTTTGAACCCTGTACTTACTGGTTAAAGTCTCAGGGTAAACCAATTTTAATAGTCATGATAAGGGTGAAGCTTTAAGAACTCGTCAAATGATAAATTTAAGAACGACAGTTTGCGGTAACATACGAAGATTGAGCTTTAAAATAAGTTCTTCCAATACGTACTAACCTCTACAAAGCTCTTAAGCAGTTATTATACAAATTTTTTTCTATTTACATCACCACTAAAAATATAATTAATAATTAAGTGAAACTTGCACAACATAGCAGTTACTAATAACGACAACAATAACAACAACAATAACGACAACAATAACGACAACAATAACGACAACAACAACAATAATAACAACAACAACAATAACAATAACAAAAACAACAATAACAAAAACAACAATAACAAAAACAACAATAACAAAAACAACAATAACAAAAACAACAATAACAAAAACAACAATAACTGAAAAGCTGAAGACATGTAATTACTTAGAGACATATTAACACACTGTTATAGGATTTCTGGCAAAACTGGATGCAGTTGAAAATAGCCATAGAAACATCACGTCACCCGGAATATCTGTTGACAGTCGAAAATGCCGATCAGTACAGATTTCTGTCGATATCAGAAGCAATCGGGTAAGCCAAGACTTCAGGCACCTCAACATGCCAAGAAGTGCACGGTAATCCAGCGGTTAGCATGCTTGATTGTCACCCCAGAGATCGGAGATTGAAATCCCCGCGGAGGCAGAAAGATGCCCCGAGATTTCTCGACTACTTGCACCCCAAAAACAAATATGAATCTAGTAAGAACGTTGCTTTACTGATTTTAATATTGAAGAAATGTAAAATTTAAATTAAACTTTACTTGAAGTTCCGCTCTTCCTTCACACAGTTACATTTTCAAATTAACCTAAAAACGTCGGTAACGTGACAAAGTACACTTAATGACTATATATATATATATATATATATATATATATATATATATATATATATATATATATATATATATATATATATATATATATATATATATATATATATATATATATATATATATATATATATATATATATATATATATATATATATATATATATATATATATATAACATATAGATAATTAATCCAACATCTAGTGTGGTTTTTAAAGGAAATGGCGGCAGTCGCTTCTGGACTTTGATGAGACTGACCTGGATGAATCAGAAGACTCTGAATGGATGATACAGAAGTCTACCCTATCAAGTCTGACACAAGCGACACCAAGTGCGAATGAGGCAGAGGATGTCGCGGAAGAGAACAGAGTTGGTGCAGAGGCAGCGGAGGGATACATGGAAGATGGGACGTGGAACGAGACAAATGGACAAAGTGATGAAGTGTGTACGATAGAAACAGCGCAGGAAAGGGCTGAAGCTTCGCAGCTAACGACCTCAGAACAAGAAGAGAGTCAAACATTCGTTATAACAAGTAAGATCTAATAACCGTATGAAGTAACGAGTATGATCTAATGACCTTTCGAAGTAACAAGTAGAATCTAATAACCTTAAAAAGTAACCAATAAGATCTAATAACCTTACGAAGTGTCGAGTAAGATCTAATAACCTTACGAAGTGTCGAGTAAGATCTAATAACCTTACGAAGTGTCGAGTAAGATCTAGTAACCTTACAATGTAACCAATAAGATCTAATAACCTTACGAAGTAACAAGATCTAATAACCTTACAAAGTAACCAATAAGATCTAATAACTTTACAAAGTAACAAGTAAGATCTAATAACCTTACGAAGTGTCGAGTAAGATCTAGTAACCTTACAAAGCAACCAATAAGATCTAATAACCTTACGAAGTAACAAGATCTAATAACCTTATGATGTAATAAGTAAGATCAAATAACCGTTGTTGGAACCTTTACGTTCCTGAACCAGTGGGAGGAAGGCTTTCCTCTCTCCCTGAAAATTGCATCCTGGATACATACCTTACATTACGTGGCATACCCCGAAGTTCACTTGTCGCTTTTACAGTCATCTGACTGTTATCTGCTTACAGATGAACTTTTTGTTCTTGATGAACATTAACACCACTTAGGCTAGCGTTGGGAGTGCTTATACTTATACAAGACATTTAAAGGCGCTATATTAAATATGCAGATACATACATTCATGACGGTCGTGCATTTTGTCTGAAGGCGTCACAGACCCTCGCAACGGGGCACAGATTCCCTTGGATATAGCCGTCAGTCTGGGTATCATCAAACAAGCGGAGGGCAAATACGTCAACCCTCGGACGGGTGAATCGATGCCGATCCCGGCCGCTATGAATGCCGGGAAGATCAAGGTGGAGCTAACGACTACAAAGAAGTCGGAAGAGAAGAGAAGCGACCTCGGACTGATCACGATCAAGACTTATCGAGAGGCCAGGCCTTTCGCTGTTAGAAGCGTCATCGACGCAAAGACTGAACGGGAGATGTCGGTCGAGGCAGCGGTCAAGGCCGGAATCCTCAATCTCAAGAGAGGCATCTACAAGAACCTCATCACCCTCGAAGAACTGACCCTAGGAGATGCCCTTGACAGCGGACTGCTCAATGTCGAGTTCGAAGAGAGCCCAGATACCAAATCCCGGTAAAAAACACATCATTATCATAAAAGTCAATAATTAAATTATGTTGTTATTGCCCGGATTAGCAGTAACTGATAATAAAATATTAATTAAGCATCAGTTAATAATAATGTAAAGTTGAGGAGACTGTAACAGCTAAAGTAACAGTAAAATTAGGGGCGACTGCAGTCAAATTGCAATAGCAAGAATAGCAGCAATAGCAGCATCAGTATTAGGATAATATAATAGCACGGAAACAGTTAGAATGAGAGGAGGAGTAGCAATAGCAGAAATAGTAGCAATAGTCGGGAAAATAGTTTTTCATTCTGAATAGTTTTTGATAAAGGAATAGAAGGCACACAACGCCTCCATAGAAACTCCTAAGGTTGAAGGAATATTTGGCTGAAGCACACACACGACTACGACAATTAAAAGACAGTGCGCTTTTAACCTCTTAACTTATGTTGTTACTCGTGTACCGACAAATAAAGGATGGAGGACTGAGTAGGCACATTCCACGGACGGTCACCCATTTAAGTACTAACCCGGGTCGGTATGTCTAAACTTCACTGTGTCCGCCAACTTCTTATCAGCAAAACAAAGCAGTCATCTACGATACGACTGGCACTTGTCAAAATTATATAATTTTCCTTCTTTATTTATCGCACTTATTACTCGCTCAAGGTAAATAAATCTGAACTTGGAGCATAAGACAAGTGCGCGCGAAAAACTTGTTCAGGGTCTTTGCACGGCTCGAAACTCCAATCGTTGGATTACAGATCAAGCACACTACCGAATAGACTACAGTGTCGAATAGAATTTAACGAGTCTATTGCGTTTTGTGTCGCGTAGTTCATCTGAAGTTGTGAGCAAGACGTACGCTGTGCACGCAGTTGTCGACACTCGGACATCGAAGCGCCTGACCTTCTCGGAATCCGTGGCCGCCGGTCTAATCAACACGGACAAGGGCACTTACCTGAACCGCTCGACCGGAACGACATGCTTCATCGGCGATGCCATCCGGCGAGGATTCGTCAAGGCGAGCGTCATCAAAGATCCGACGTCGCTCCAGATCAGCACCGACAACGTCATCACTCTCACCGATTGGACCCTGCAGAACTTCCGCCGCAAGCTCATCCGCCCTCTGATGGTCATCTACGCTCTGAGAAAAGCAGCCGAAGCTGCTCCACGCACAGAAACTGTTGCCCCGGCCTAGGAGCAGATAAAAGCATTTACAACCTCTTCCAATGGCGGGAACAGATAAAATTAAGCTAAAAGGTTGCCACTTACCTCTCCAGAGCTACAAGAGATGCTAAGTTGACCAACAAGTGTATTCTTCCCAATGGTGCCCCTATATTAGCTTAAATCGAGTTGGTGCTAATCTTTAAAAATTGTTTGTTTCTAACACCTCCAGTGATCTTCCAACTGATCCCTCCAAACTAATCCGGTGATCTAGTGGTTGTATTTTTTAATGTAAGCCTAACCTTGGTAACCCAGAGTTTATTTGACAGTGACTTGAGTAAATGAGTTTTTAGATTGCAACTAGAAATTTAGGCATCGATAAAAGACTTGAAATTTAGAGGTGTTTCACATGCGTTTATGTTGATTTTGGTGCTATTTAGTTCAGCAGTGTTGCTTAATAGAGTATTAACTCTTTTGCGCCTTTGAACATGATAGCATAATAAACTGGGCAATGTAATTTGCGACAAGATATGCTTAACTATGATTTTTCTATAACCGTACCATTTGCTTTTGCGCTTTAAGTTATACGCAGTTTTTTCAGGTTTCATGAATTAAACGTTTGAAATATTGCGTCCAAAAATGTTGGTTTAAGTTTAAATAGTATTTGAAACTCGCCAACTATTATTGGCCTACTTTTGCTTGTTAACATTTAGCTAGTTAGCTAGTTAGTACAGTTATTTAACTAGTACTACAGCCAGCCAGCCAGGCAGTCAGTCAGTCAGTTAATTGCATTTACTGTAGAAGAGTGAAGCCTAATTAAGGTTATTTAAACAGTCTTTCTTTGGTTTAAAGTAGTGAGACCAGTCGTTTTCATCTAATCGTTGGTGATTGAAATTCTAGACCTTTCGATTTAGCTCTTGACGGAGTATCAGTAATCTATACCCTATGGTGTAACACTGCTTATCTTCCCTCAAGAAAAGTAACGTTTATTTGATAAAGTACGTGATTTTTGAGAGCCTCAACATTTGAAAATGGCCTTAGCCTCTTGCAGTCTGCCTGTTTACAAGATGCTGCATTCAGTTCCGTGGTGGACAGGAAGCCAGTGCAATACGTCCACATGAAACGAGGAATTCGTCCCAACTTGGGAATTACACGGATGGACCGAGCATCGGCGTTCAGTGCGAACTGCAGGTGGTCACGTTGACATCGAATATGGCCAGCACTGCGGTGGTCTTGGGACAAATTCGCACAGTTCAGTGTCAAGAATAATGATACCAGTAGACAGACGCAGTAACTCAACAGATAAAACAAGGATGAGACTATCCAGTTCTCACCCGCGTAATTAATATTAATTGCCATAACAGGGAAAGCGCGAACGCAGTCCCCAACTAACAAAAATTACGCACCCGAGTCACCCGCATTTGGGGTGATCGCAAGAGTCAACCCAACCTAAGTGCAATGGCTGAGCCTCGTCCTGGGAGCACCGCCTACTTGATCACGGTCGCTCCTGTGCCAGGTAAGTATGCTCCACCATGTCAGCTTCGCTACATGTAACATCGTTTATATCTTTAATGAAGGTGTGCAAAACCAAGCCGCTTTTTACAATAGAAATGAACAAACTGCTTGATGCTAGAACAGTCTATAATATAAAAGCAATTATTATAATTATTTCATTTACTTAGATAATAATTAGAGATTTTATAAAATAACGATGTAGTTTGTTGCTGACTTTCGAGGATTCTTTGAATTGACTGGAGCACCACCAAGCGTAAGCAATGATTAACAGCAATGAATGCCATCTAGCGAAAAGATTAATACTCTGGTGGAATGAATGTAGCCTATGCTTCAATAGACAAAAATGTACACGTTTTCCATAACGATCGTATGGCCTCGACCCTGTTCATTTTTAAAATATTATTTTATACACATTCTCTGTAACAGACAGAAATATTTAATATTTTAAGTCTAATTTTAAAATATTTATATAGTATGTTGTGTCCCCCAAATTAACTAGAGCTCGTGTGAGCTATTGAGCAATTAACTCAGACAAAATGCATTTTGCAACGATAACCTCATCCGGTATATCACCTGTTAATTGTAAGTTAATTGTTAATTGCACCTTTTTATAGCGACTATATGGCCTTGACACTGCGAATTTTTAAAATAAATTTATCGGGTGAGATCCTAGAATCTGCTGAACGTGGCATTGGTGCCACACCATTTAGATCCCTGTGTACGGACCACTCTAGGTGTAGTTTGGGCTATGGGCTCCAGGATGCCGGTTCGCATACCGATAGTGGCTATATTGAGAGATTTTAATATCGGGCCAGCACGGTCCGTACGCGGGACCTTAAATGGCGTGGCTCCCATTCAAAAAAGGCAGCGGTGATGAAGAATCTCACCCGCTCAATTCATTGAAAACTGAACAGGGTCGAGGCCATACGGTTGCAAAATAAAACCGTGTACATTTAAATTTTTACATTTACCGTTGGGCGAATATGGCCACCGTTATTGCGACCGAATAGCCTCGTTTACCTCGCTATCATTTTTCCGATTTTATGGGATGACATGCTTCTTTACCATAGTTGCCCGTATAAATGCCTCTGCGTCATTTTGCGTATCTGTATGTAGGCCCTTGTGTTAAGACACTTATTATAGCGCCTTAGGAGATGTCTGATAAACACTGCGAAAGCTTAAAGGTTTTGGTTGTTGAAAAGGTAGTGCGCAGAGTCAATTGAAGCAATACGTAAACAGTAAATGATGTTAGTTCCCATTAGTTACGATTTAATTGAAATCTGATGCTAGGAATAGGAGTTCCAGACGCTGAGCGAACGGTGAATGAGTTATCAGTCGGCTGCCATGCCGAATAGCGATGGCTTCAATAATGGCGCATAGGCTACCGTAGCGCAAAGGTCATTCCCATCCCCCGCTTCTCGAACAGACACGGTGTAGAATACAGAACACCACTGCAGCAGGATCAGCAGTGATATGATAATTACCCCAATCCACAACAGACAGACGCAGAGTTGCCCAAGGCACAGCCGACGCGCGGAGGCTAGATTTGGTCTATTACTCATCAGCTTTAGCACTGCATGCACAACGATAGTAGTTTAGACAAACAGCACCTTCACGCTGATGCATCTAAAAATACATGCAAGCAGAAACGTAGGCAGCTGTAGGCCGAAAGGCTACAATGCAGAAAGTTTTTGTAGCGCTTAAATTTATTGTTTTTCACTGCAACCGAACAGACAGCGCTTTAAAGCTGAAAACGCAACGAAGATCAGGCAAAGTAAAAGAAAACTGAAACACCTAGAAAGTTTGTCGAATCTGCAGGTAGACAAATCTATGTTAGTAGATTGGCACAATGGTAAAGTGTTCATCCCAAGGAGTGTTCGCGGCGCTTAACCAATGAGAATGTTATATATGAAAAGTTGACCCAATACGAATGAGCTTTATGGCACGTTCAGCCAATAAGAAGATCCGTTAGAAAAGAGGCGGACGAATCAAGAAAACCGTTAGAAAAGTAGCGGTCGGCCATCTTGTTAGAGGAAGAACAAAGAATGGTGGTATAGTTGGTTAGGTTGCCAGCTTGTTTTAAGTGAATTTTCCATCAAAGTTACCATCTGAACGACCATGTCCGACACAGAAAAGGCGACGCAGGACAAACCGGACCAGGCTGAGAAAAAAACTATAGGTATGTCGACAAAAAATTAAATTTTTTAGGCGCACGTTGAGTCACCGCGTGCTGCATGGTTTCTAACACGCGTTTAATAAGCAAGTAAATAAGTAAAAATGTCACGGCATGGTTTCTCTTTTGCTTTCTGTTGGCAAATTTACCATATACAGGTGCGGCTGATAGTGGTTTACAACAAATAACAGCAATATTACCTCTAGTTTTAAAACCTCAAACCATTCAAATAATCTAGAAATGGAAACTACGACTCTAAGTAACAACGGATCGGAAATCTAATTAACAAGTTCGTGAACAGAAACGTGTTAGTTTATAGGTTTTGGTTGGGTAATTTTCTTCTTGTGCTCATGGATGTTTTCCATGAAACCAGTAACAAGACTGTCCAAACAAATGTTGAAATAGAGCAATGCACCTGTCTGCAATTTCGACTGTAAGCGATGTGAATGGGACTAATTAAATGGATTAATCGAGCTGGTAAAGCCAGTGAAGAAATGGAAAAATTTAATCGATGTCTTGTGATCTTGAAAGGGTGTGATTTTCTTTGGATATAAGTTCTTGGTCTGGGATGGGTTAAAAGTCTGAATACAGAATACCTGTTGTACGTGGGCTCTGCAGTATGAGAGTTAAGACTGTGTGCATAAACAATTCACATTTATAAAGTTAACGTGTAACATTAATGTTAGCCTAAGAATTTTTTAATTGGACAGTTCAACAAATTTACTTGAGTTAATTATATGTTTTGTAGCATAAAATGTTACTAGCTTTTCACTGACTTTAAGGAAAAAAATGGTTTTTCATTTTATTTAAAGAAAAGATTAATTTTAATTTGTGATTTAATTTGTGTGTACTGCTGTGAAATATCTTAAAAGTAGTGTTATGGCGATATGCTGTACTTAGTACTGCTTTCATAACCATCTGTGAGGATGACAGAATTGATTGAGTTGCCTAATGCCAGCTGTTGGCAGATGACTGAAGTGTCATCTAGTGGAATGAAATAGTTATCATTTGTCTACATTTAATGTTTCAGCCACAAAGGTCACCGGAACAGTGAAATGGTTCAACGTAAAGAACGGATATGGATTCATTAACAGGTGACATTTTCTGGCAGCTAAAACAGACTGATAAAATAAAAAAATCAATGGTAAATGATAAAGCGCTCAAAGTGACAATCCTGCATTAACAACGATGGCCTTGAGAATGGGGTCTGATTGTCTAGATGTTTTTATGTGTGTTCCTATGATAACTGTTGATTCCTGGTTTGGAGGATTAAAAAAGAATTTAAATGAGATTAAAGAAAGTTTCGTCATGTACAGTTTAATGTAATGCATGTCATAAGGTATCTAAGCACTTGTGATATTAGCCTGAAAAATTTCTTTACTGCATCACTGTCCTAGAACCTCTTTGGAATGTGCTTTATTGTGAGGTGAATTGTGATGCAGTTAACTTCTGAACTTGGTTGTCAGATTTCAGATTTAGAATATGTCCTCATAAAAATGCCGCCTTGTAATAATGTTGTATGTGTTGCATCAAATGATGACAAAGATAGCATTGTAAGAAGACTCCACTATGCAAGTATAATACATGAACTGTTGATGGATTTTAGTTTTCTATTTGTCTGATCTTTATTTAGATTAAATAAACCGAGTTGCAATTCCTGACAGGCAGACATATGGTTGCTATTTAGAGTTGACTGCTGATATATGAATCCTTTCTCAGGCTTTCAGATTCAGGCTGTTAAAGCTGTTATTATGAATTCTGGCTGAAATGTAGTTTGGTTTAATCACAGAGCTCTCGAAGCTTCAATATATGTATTGATGCCTTGACATTTCAATATATGTACTGATGCTGTGACAAACTTTTTATGTCATATAGAATAAAGTAGAAGTAATAGTATTGGTGGTAGTGGCATTAGTGTTCAGTGTTTAATGATGTCCTGTGGTGTGGCTGACCTTTTCTGGAGTAAAAGTTAGCTTTATATTGTTGATTTTATATGTGGTAAATATTGTATATTCTAGGGATGACATCAAAGAAGACGTGTTTGTTCATCAGGTAGAATTCAGTCTATGTTATATTTAAATTTCCACAAGTTCTTGCACTGTCTCGTTTTAAAGCTCTTTTTTACAATTAAAAGGTCCACAAATTTCATGCCTGTAGTCAATGAAGAAGGAAAAAGTAACTACTTAATTTTGGTTGTTTTCATTTCTATAATTAGGACAAAATCAGTCGATTATGGTCAATACAGACTGAGTATGGACAACACCAAACTGCTGCTGGTTGAAATTTTGAAGTTTACAGCTTGTCAAGTAGATGATGCAGGAAGTGAAAAGCCACTTGTTTATGTTTGTCAGTGTAATAAAAGCTATCACACTTGACTACAGGCTTAAACATGGCAGCTATGAACTATGCAGCTTGTACAATAAAGTGTTATACCTGTTCATGAACTGAGTTCTGATATAATGCTGTCTTAGTGTGGATCCCAGATTTAACTAGGCTTTAGAATGTGACCTCATTTTGACGCAAGCTTGCGTTAGTTGATGTGGCTCTCAGTATTATTATAGAAGTGATTACAGAGTATTTTGTTTGACTGCCAGCCCAGCGAAATCGGACCTGAACTACATTTCTTCTCTAGTTGATGTGGTTAATGTGCACAAAGTTAAAGTTACGAGTCACATAAGCAATGTGCTTATGTGAGTCTAGTAGTCCAGGCGTTTAACATTTCTTCATGATGCATGATTGAACTGGTTTAGGCACAGGTGTGCTTAAACTAGCTACTAGTTATAGTTTAGTTTAGGAAAAGCCATTACAAATTCAGTAGTAGAATATTTGTATGGTTAAGTTTTTTGCCTGCAAGCCAGTGAAAGATTGGTGCCGGTTACTCTTGTATCCTGTTGTTTGTGTGAAGTGTCACTTAAGTGCAGTTTATGCAGAGTCTGAGTCGTTGCTGAACTGTATTTCTCTGAACTGAAGGCTTCAGCAGAATCAGATATATTGGAATTTCACATTTTATATATTTTATTTATGTATTTCAGACGGCTATCGTAAAAAACAATCCGAATAAATACCTGCGCAGTGTCGGTGATGGTGAGAAGGTGGAGTTTGACGTTGTTGAGGGCGAGAAGGGCAACGAAGCTTCCAACGTAACTGGTCCCAATGGCCAGCCCGTCGTTGGAAGCAAGTATGCTGCAGACAGGACTCGACGCAGCTTTCGCCCGTGGTACCCGAGGCGTGGAGGAAGCAGACGAGGCGGTCCTCCAAGCCAGGTTATTATATGAAACTTTGAAGACTCCTTATAACGCGCTTACTTATAACACAGTTTCTGATATAATGCAGTCAGGGGTGTGGATCCTACATTTAATTCAGCTGTAGGATTTTATCTGATTTTAACATGCAGTGGTTCTGGATGTAGCTTGCAAGGAGACATTTGTTAGGAGCTTCTAGTGTGCTTACAATCCTTGTTAAACAGTGGTTTATGCAACAGTTTGTGGTTTATGACTTTGTTGAAAAAAAATGCTATTGTTTCTGGACATTTATGTAGTGACTTTTAAGTAACTCACAAAAGCGTTGCCTATGGTAGTTTAAGTGGTGTTAAAATCATTAACCAAACTTTGGTCAGTATGCAAGCGAGTCTCAGATAACTAGAAATTCACCGCTGGATGACTCCTACAGAGCCCAGCAAATGGATTCCCACCTAAGGTTGACAGTTGGCTTCATGTTCAGAGTTCCTGGTCTCTACTGTAGTGATTGATAGTTGACGACACTGTCCTTCTCTTTATCTCTGAAAAATATTTTAGTAGAGATACTGGATGTTTTGGAATTCTTGCAGAGAGAGGATGGTGGAGACAGCGGTCGCGACCAAGATGATCAGGAACCTGGTGAAGGTCAGCCAAGAGCTCGCCGTCCTTATTGGCGTCGTCGGAGCTTTGGCCAACCCCGCCGGCCTTACCGAGGAGGACCACCAAGGGCTCCCCGTTCACAGCCTTCTGACGATGACAATGCAGAGGGCGAGGATGGTGGCCTGAACCAGGGAAATGACCAGCATCGAGGTGCGCCTACTCGTGGCTATCGCAGGTACTACCGAAGATACTATCGCCCACGTAACTACCCGGAACAAGATCAGGAAGAGGAGAACAATGCTCAGGATGAATCGTCGCCTCGTGGACGTCGCCCGGCATCCAGAGGTCGCAGGGGTCGTGGCACAGGTTCACGCAGAGGTGCCTACAGGGGTCAGGAATCAACCAAACAAAACGGCGATGGCCAGCAGAATGGCAGTGGTGATGATGCAAAGGTCAGTTTGGAATCTTGAATTTAAATACAATTTCTTGCTAGGAGCCATATTTTGATGCATTGCTGGAAGAGTGACTTTGAGAAGTGCTTAGAAGGCAGTGGAAAATGTTCATTTATATTATGTTGCATTTGGATTTTGGTTTAGACTTTGACATTGGTTTTTAGGGGATTGGATCACTACCTTAGAGTGGTATGGCAGTTCGTTGCTGACGTCTCTGCAGTTGTGGGACAATTTCTAATTGGCTGTGTAAGAATGGTGATAATTTTTGAACCATTCATCTCTCCAGGAAAGATTTACTATTTGTTGGATTGCTTTTGTGGCGTGGTGTTTGTGCTTCAAGAAAATGGAAAAGATTAATTCTAGAGACTGCCTAATATCCATGCTTCTGAGTAATTTCATCCACAGAGCTGTGTAGCTAGTGGGGAAGATTAATTTTAGAGAATGCCTAGTCTGGCTATGCCAAGTTTTGAAAGTTAATTTGCAAATTGACAATCAGGGGTTTCTTGTTTTGCTGTTTTGTTGAAGTTATAGGGTTTTCTGTTTTGGAGAAACTTTATGAAGTAAAAAGCAAATACAGTATAAATCACGTAAGACGAAAACGGATAGGACAAAATATCGCTTAGTACGAAATGAAAACTTGGTCCGTTCTGATGTAAATCAATAATAACGTTAAATTATTCTCTTAAGACAAAACTGATAAGACGAAAAGATGATTATTACGAAAATGATTTTCGGTCCCGTGAATTTATTTCAGTGCTAAGTCCGTCGCATAAGACAAAATGTTGACTGAAACACAACAGCTGCAGCTTGCAGTAAGGTTTCGGGTTCGCACTTCCATATATATCTACGATAGATTGACAGCGTCGGTCTTTGATGAATGTCACCATTCGAGGAATGAGATAGGGTAGGCCTACATGTTTTTAAGCTGTAACTGGGTGATTGATGGTAAGAGACTCGCAGACCACAGCATCAGGCTCGTCAAAATGCGTTGGTGCATGAGACCATAGATATCATATTTACCATAATGATGCCTAAGTTTAGGAAGTAAACTTTTGTAGCTGCCTACACTAATGTGGCCATTTCATTCGTGGGCATATTTTATCTGACAATAAAGGACATTAAGCCAGTCATGTGGCAAATTTATGGTAGTGAGATATGTAACCACAGTGGAAGTGCCCTAAAGCTAGAGGCATTAGACAATTCAAGTATCTTTGACTACTGTAGCCAGATTAGTGCTTGCTGTTATCAGACATACGTGTAACTTTCCGAGCTCTTCTCAGGTAGCCTAATATCCTCGTTGACAAGTCTTTGCCATATGGCGAAGACATTGGTCAATGGTCAGAATCAGAATGTAGAGGCATCTGCCCCAAATCAATCAGCACGTACATTTACATGTGCTGTAGCCTCGTTCAAAGGCTTCTCGCTGTCTGACACGCCCACCCCTCTCCAAGACCGATTCGGATTCGCTGTCGAAATAGCGTCGTAATGGAATGTATCGGCCTTACCCTTCCATAAAACCTTAAAATACCCCTCGTTTGCCTCTCCAGCGTGAAATAGATTATTGGTTTACTAGAGACTTGCATCTAAAAATGGCCGCTAAAGTTCGTAGCCTACCGGGATCATATGCAGTAATGCGTCATTTGCTGCTGCATGGTAAGCCATGCAGTCATAACGTGTTTCTGGCTGGCATGCTGCGCTTATGCTTGCCTAACGGTTAATACGAAATTCGGTTAAGACAAAATATTTCTGCTGGTACCCTGTCTTTCGTCTTAAACGAACTGCACTGTAACATTAAATTTCTTTTTTAATACAGGAGAAAAAGGCCTCCGTTGATTCAACTGGAGATCGAAATGAAGATGTGACCAGTGAGCAGAATTAGAATCGGTTCAAGATCGAAAGCTGTTGCAATTAATAAAGTTGTCTCATCTGAACACATTTTTATGTTTCTGAAACTAGTTTTTAACAACACACTGATAACATCCTTATTACAGGTTGTTTGTTTATGCATGGCTTGTTCCAGTTCTACGTTTCTCATCAGGTTTGTGAATTGGTTTAACCAATCGATATCATGTTAACGTACGATGAATATCGTTCTGATTTAATTTAGCAAGCCAAGTTGGATTTTGGTTAAAGCCAATGTTTACCTTTCGATCAAGACATTGGTCTGAAATTGGCTTAAGTTATGAAATCAAGGAATTGTAAGGGACCCTTCGTGTTATTCAGCCAAGATGGCACATGGGGGTTGGCACGTTCACCCATTATTAGTCGAGTCTATCTGATAGTATGAACTGCTTGTATCATCTGATCGGCATCTGTGATTTGACCTTTTTCATCTCACCGATTCTTGCGCAGAACTTGCAAGTGCGTTTGAAGCTTGTAACGGCATTCTGTAGCATTGTCTGTGTTTCTGTACAAGACGAGAAAACCTAGTCCCACGCTAGCGTTGTCGGAGGTCGTACTTAAATGGGTTACATCTAGTTTCAATCACCAAAAGATCTGTTTGGAATATCTAATAAAGCAGCAGCAATATACCAGAGTAACCAGGATCGACTTGTGGTTTTCATTGATTCACTTAATATCTATAACGATATGCTTTGAGGAAGTGACTATAATTGGCTGTAATTAATGTCTCTTGCTTGGCAAGAGTTTTTGGGTAACGGTGTCAGGGAGCAGCAGATTAGTGTGCCATTACATTGATCTGCTAAGGGCTTTTGTCCAATACCAGCCCACTTGAAAAATGCCATCACTTAAATTAATAAATAAACTAGAGACAGTGCTGATAAAGACCTACTTTGGGCCCCTCCCTCCCGCTTATCGCGTATCTCCTTTGAGGAAGTCTGCTCTCGACAGAGTGCTACGGTCTGGATTCGGCTGTCTGATCTAGCATGGCTAACTGTGTTACAGGGTGGGGTACATTGATACTGAAGCGTCCAGCAAAGGGACTTATTTAGATCCAAGGCATTACTGACTGCTGAAGGCTCAGGTTGTACAGACAACTATACTGTGCATACCAAATACAGTATAGATGCGGACGTCCTCTTGACCGCATTTGGGGACCCCTTCTAACCCTGTCAGTGGACAACCTTAATGGACAATCCCATAGTGCATTTAAAGTGTTGGTAAAGTAGGGTGTGAAAATTTTTTTAAGGTTTCAACTTTGGACCTGCCATTACAGCCCATCTATTAAAAATCTAACATGGTGAAAATTTTGGCCAAATTGAACCATAATTAGGGGTTGTGAAAATATTTCTGGTTATTGAATATTTTACACTGCCTTATGACAAACACATACGAATCAGTACACAAACATAACTAAGTATGTATTTTAGTATGACTTGCACCATCAATATTAGATAACTAATAAAACAGTAAGTCAACAATCAGCAATTGCAATGACAGATTTGAAAGTCGTGAACTAAGAGGTATATCCTTGCCCGTGTTCAGTGTGGTCACAGCTGAGCTTGTTATTCTGTATTTGAATCAAGTCTGCTTGGAGTCGGGAAATTTGTGGCAATGCTTCTGAACAACTTGCAGTAAATACTGTTGTTTTTGCTGTTCATCGTTTGTCAGAATTGGTTGTAACTCTGAATCGGCTTCACTCATCTCTGGCTTTGTCATTGACAACCTTTAAGAGCCATCACGATTTGCACTGAAGCAAGATAGTCGTCATTTCATTCGAACTTTCTGATGAGAACTGCAGGAATAAATCCTTCAGGAACAGGATCTGAATAGATGTTTCTGTGTTGGTGGTAACAAAAGAGCTATAAAGTGAGCAGTTAACATTAACTGATGTTGAGTTGAGCCTCAAAAGTAGGTTCTCCAATCCACCTTGTTCTTACTCAGTTAATTCAGTGTTTGGATCTAAGAAGGCCAACCCAATGTAGACTCCACTGAAGTACCACAGATGACGATGGAATGCCGTAATAGTGGTCTGATGAATTTCTTGATTTCTTTGTTCAGTCAGTTGTCCAAGAAAATGAAGAACATCGCAGAGGCAGAGATGGCGCAGAGGGTCTGAAACCAGGCCTATATGTAAATGTTCTCAGATGAAAAAGTAACTGAAAGATATTCTTTTTGTCAACCAGCCCCATATTGAACTGGATTCAGACAGAGCATCCATATCTGGAATGAACAGATGATTCTCGCTATCCAGCAAGCCCGGTGAATGAAGTGAATGCTTCAGGATGGATTTATGCCACAAAGGATGGCTAGTAAAATTCAATAAGTACTTTGTATTCATATCTGAGACTATGGCTTCAAGGTTTGCCTCTGCAGATGCAGTAACTCACTCCTTGTAATCTCAGCCAGATCTGCTGGATTGGTCTGGGCTTCTCCTGTGTCAAAGCTAATTTTGGACACCAAGTACAGTAGTTTCTTCACTCCAACACCAGAAATGACAGCAGAAAGTCGATTCATCTCAGCAGCAAAAGTTAACCTTTCAAAAATGAACAACCTCTGGAGAATCTGGTGACAATTGAAGTCTGAAGGTGCTGGCAAAATCTCAGTATAATCTCATTGCTTGGTGAATAACACTGACTCGGTTGTAATGACACATCGACTCGGTTGCAAGTCCTGAATTTCATGATCTAGACTCAGAGCTTGAGCAGTAGCAGCCAACAGATGTGGCTCTTCCCTGACTGACTTCGCTTCGATCCAGTGCAGCAACCACCCTCTCTGACAAAGCGATTTTTGCTGAAGTATTTACTAGATGAATGTTACTTTCTCGTTATCTTTGATCAACTAGCACATTGATCACTGTTCGACAGCTTGATTGTTAATGCTTTACACCAAGTCTACCCTAATGGGTAGAATTTCGTCTCTTTTTTCATCTCTCAGGTTGTACTCCTTTAACACTGTTTACTGGCTTTCAGCGCCATTTTCCATGTTATATTGTTCAGTAAATTAATCTACCACGTTTAAGTCAATAGAAATTCAACATTTATTAGCATGGGAGCCATACCTACACTCAACTTTTCATTCACCAAGAACATGACCAAGAAGGTAATCTTCCAAGGGCGTGTGTGACCTCTAAATATTCATGCAGTTCTGCAAGTTGTACCAGATATAATTATTATTTTACATATTGGATGTGTTTTGCATCTTCCAGTATTCAAAAACTGAATGTTTTTTTCAGACAGAATTATTCAGTTCCGGAACCTTTTTTTCTAGAAAACAGCACTTCTGTTTATTACCATACAAGCGTGGACCACCGTAATTTTCAAAAATCTATAAACAATAGATGGCGCGGTGCTGAAGTTGTGCTCCTTTCAACTGGCCAACGCTGTTAGTCAACTAGTTACCTGAAACAGGTCGAAGGGCAATAAAGGATACGCAGAGTACAGTTAGATCTACCGGGTAAATAAAATTTGTTGGGGTTACAAGATCTAAACTCCGAAGCAAGGCGTCGTCTGACAACTTTGAAAAGAACGAGCAGAGGTGGCTTAATCGCGTATGCACCTTATCCTGACCCTTGAATCTTGACAGGGAACAGAATCGGACCCTTCTTGCCTATCGATTTGTTTTGATTGAGCGCCTGTGAATAAGCTTGTTTCCGCGATTTTGCTTTCAGTTGGTGGTATAGAAATCTCGAATGTACGATTACGATTATCACATAAACTGCAGCATTAGCGCAGAGAGGTTCTTTGAATTAGAACGAATCAAGGCAACTCGAGGACATAATTATTTAGATTATTTAAGAAATCGATAGGGAAAGAAGCGCCAAAACTTTACACTTGTGAAACAGTTTGGGTGATAGTACCGTGACTACTACTTTAGTGAACGCTGTGGTATAGGCCTAGTTTTAAAGAGGACGTTATAAGAAGCATTGGCTGTTAGGTAAGTTATCCATCGTACGAAAATTTGTAAAAATGTTGAGTTCTAACATAGACAAGTCTTGAATGAACTCTAAGTCCATTTTGGTAACGTTATCATCCTATATAAGTTAGTTACTTCAATTCAGTCACGTACGCCTTAAACTAGAGCTTCTTGTTGTCTAGCAGCTTCTGTTGTACCGTTGTAATGCACAAGACGTCAGTCGGTGGCTGTTGCATTTGAAACTGTAGTAAAAACCTAATCCGTTAGATTAGTCAAGTTGAATTCCAGTAGGTGGTCAGGGAAACTAGAAGTCAGGCTACGGTGTGTAAGGACTTTTAAAATATGCTAAAGATTGAGGCTTAGGCATACTCATATTAGGTAAAAACAGAAATTTTTGTCAGCAAGTAGACAATGGCGCATCAGCACGCAAAACCTGACAGAACATTTAGACATATGTACACAAAACCCAATTATGGCAACCGCTCGCGTTCATTGTTAATTCATTTGTTACTAGACGAACGTGGAATCTTGTTCTCTCGCAATGCCTTGCAGTGGGAGAATTCGTTTTCTAGCCATCCACTCAGCGATCTCGTGATCCACCTGTTGAGACAACGAGCCGCCATTGGCTTCTTTCGACTGCGAAGCGTAACTTGGCTCGTAGCGGTCTCCTGCTCTCATTGACAGCTGCAGAAGGATGTCACGTAGCGTCTTGCCTTGCAAGTCGTCTGAAACATTGGACCGTTCCAGGATTTCAATTTAGTGGCGAATTGATTGATTCGATGAACAAATGATTGATTGATTGACTGATTGATTGATTGTGTGACTGAATGACTGACTGACTAACTCACTAGCTCACTAACTCACTCACTCACTCGTTGCTTGGTTGGTTAGTTCGTTTGTTCATTCATTTATTCTGTACATTTATTTAGCGTTCTTCAAGATCTCTACCCAGGGGCACTCCCGGCCTAGCTCCAACGAAAGAGAACAGCATTCAATGGTCAAAAAGTGAAAGGTGCAAGAAAAAC
Source organism: Norana najaformis (assembly GCA_964023275.1). NCBI lineage: Eukaryota > Metazoa > Annelida > Clitellata > Crassiclitellata > Hormogastridae > Norana > Norana najaformis. The sequence continues at coordinate 24,221,152 of OZ029919.1, forward strand.
TACGTGTAATGCTGGAGTCTGGGATGCAACGAGAGGAACAATTAGGAAAGCGTCAGCTAAGAGCACCACGATTAGCAACCACTCCAGCCCTATGACATCATGATACACAAATGAGGCGGACTGTCCAAATCACCTCCTTAAAATCACCTCCTACAGCTCCGTAATTTACTGTACTAGTGAGCAAAAAGAAATTCTACATGCTATTTAGCAGAGATGCCCACAAGACCCTAGGGAAAGGAACGAAATCCGAGACGTCCCACCCCGAGATCTACACGACACCGAGACGTTCGCCTAGAAGAAGTCCGAGACGAAAATGAGCCCGACACCTAGGGTCACCGAGACTCAACCGAGACTAAAATCTATAGGAACTCCAAAACGAGACCGAGACGTTGGCCTCCAAGATGAGACCTATTCCGAGATGTCTCTGAAAGCTAAGCCGTATTAGCCACTCGAGGCCCCATGCAATCTATACGCAGGGCCCTGTCATACTGAGCATAGGGTGATTGGATACTGTGTAATCAATGTGCAGAAAAGTATGCAAAGGCATCTGTTTGCATCGTTGACTTTTGCAATTTTGCAAGGTGGTCAAAATGCAAATTCTTATTTAAAAGGAAAACTATATAATCACTCTTCCTGTGAACAAATGGCTGGTATTATGAACTCCGTGCCACTTTGTCACTGAAGAAATATTCTGGTTCCATTCGTGGGGCCCGTGTCAGAGGGAGCCCCATGCAGATTGAATACAACATAGCACGGACTCGACTACTCGTCTACTCAAGAAACGTTGACCTCCGTTTTAGTGAGTTTCGCAGGGATCGTTAGATTTCATACTTTGATAATTTTGCTTGCTATTTATTCTGAAAGAATGGTGAAATGCCTCGAAAAGAAGAAGAAGAAGAAGAAGAAGCAGAAGAAGAAGAAGAAGAAGAAGAAGAAGAAGAAGAGGTAGAAGAAGAAGAGGAGGAGGAGGAAGAAGAAGAAGAAGAAGCAGAAGAAGAAGAAAAGGAAGAGGCAGAGGAAGAGGAGGAGGAGGAAGAAGAAGAGGTAGAAGAAGAGGAGGAGGAGGAAGAAGAAGAAGAAGAAGCAGAAGAAGAAGAAAAGGAAGAGGCAGAGGAAGAGGAGGAGGAGGAAGAAGAAGAGGAAGAGGAAGAGGAGGAGGAGGAAGAAGAAGAGGTAGAAGAAGAGGAGGAGGAGGAAGAAGAAGAAGAAGAGGCAGAGGAAGAGGAGGAAGAAGAAGAAGAAGAAGAGGTAGAAGAAGAAGAGGAGGAGGAGAAGGAGGAGGAGGAGGAAGAAGAATAAGAAGAAGAAAAGGAAGAGGAAGAGGAAGAAGAAGAAGACGACGACGCAGCTTGCTATCTATTTACGACGGTTGCAGTTATGTCATGTGAGTTTCTTATTTTGGTTATTTCCAGTATTGCAAAGTAATTAGCAACTTAGTTAGTACTAGTAATAATACACGACGACAAATTGATACCAGTGTACTAGCAACTAGCAACTTGGTACCGATAGTCATCTGATCTGTAGAAATCAATCATAATTTTATTCACGAACACTGTTAATTCCAAGTTTCAATTGCCAAATGGACAATAACGATTTATCATTGAATACTGCCACAGTAGTAAATTATGGTGTATTCTGCTGTAGATCTCATTGTTTGATCCTAGTCATTAACAGTGATGGTGCTGCTGCCAAGCGTTGACATAGCTACTGCATAGCTATTATGTTACCTCAGCCGAGTGCTTTTACGGAACCAGAAAATTTTTATGGTGTATTGAAAATGCGACGCTAATTTGAAATGGACTGCATTTAAACTGTGATGAATTAACGCAGAGGCCGAGACTACGTTGCTGCTATTAGACACTAAAGTCAGCAGGGATTTCATATAAGCTCTACATCACCGTTATTACACAGACCTACTGTACCTTCAGCTAATACTATTCTATTTATTAACGTAGTGTGTGTAGATTAGGTGGCGTACATTGCGCATTGCTAATACTAGTCATATAACAAGTGTTTTCTGTTAGGTTTGGGGCCAAGCGGATAACTTCTTCTTCTTCTGTACTGTTCAACAGCGATTTTACTTTTTCGGGTCGGAAGCACCTCTGTTGAATTTATCCTCTGAGAGGTGCTTTACAAATCTCAAATTACAATACAGTTACAATTACAAAAGTGTTTCGGACCAAGCGGATAAAGAATTGGGTTGACTAGAGCATCTGCGATTTAAAACAGATCCTTTCAAAGCACGAGATGCAGTCATAAAGTCTTCAGTGTAACGACATGCTACATGCATTGGAATGAAAGATTATCTCAGTTTAATATGCTCTAGGTGATACCCACTGAATCACCGACTCGGTAATTTTACTTTACACGTATTATTTGATAGTGATATAGGCCTATTTATTAAGCCTATGCGTGATGCCCCGTAGAATTCGTCAAGTAGGCCTACCCAGCGCAAGTTTTGCATATCAATGAAATAACTACATATCTTTACAACTACAATAGCACCAACGACGACGATGATAATGACGACGATAACAACACTTACAAAAATAGAAATGTTCGTTACAGACGTATACGTTAATAATTAAGCTAACAGTGTTGGTCCGACCAATAAGCACATGCTTCGGGGAAAATAAAATGAGGGCAGATGGTATGGAAAAGCACAAAGGCCCCTAATCTAACCTAATCTAATCTAGAATAGTCGATAAATTCCGTGGAATTAAAGGAGCAACAAGAGTCGTAAAGGAAACATTATTTTCCGCCACATCAAGTATCCGATTCACGCATTCCCTCGTTTCTCTTTTATTCTTCGCATTCTCACAGCGCTTATCGCGAAAACGCTGGTACAGTGCAATGCTATACAACGTCGTAGGCTGTATAACAGAACTAGAACAACGCTATACAATGTCGTAGGCTGTAGAACAGAACTAGAACAACGCTATACAATGCACAATAGCTCGCATTACAAACAGAACATACAAAAAAATACAAAAATACTATACAATTCAATGCAATACAAATGCAGCTAACCTTTTGTGATTCCCGTATAACACAACTCAGAACCCAGATAGTTCCCGATACACAAATTGATGCATTGAACCATAGTGCACGAAGGGGTTACTATGGAACAGTTTTAGTTAGGAGGGTTAAATGTAAGAAATGTATATGCCTTTCTACGGCGACCTGATGCCTCGATCCTGCTCAATGAATTTATCGGGTGAGATCCTTCACCACCGCTGCCCGTTTTAATGGACGCCACGCCATTTAAGGTCCCCGTGTACGGACTATGCTAGCCCGAGATTCAGAACTCTGAAATAAGCCATGACCGGGACGCGAACCGGCATCCTCACGCTCAGAGGCGGCTTGACGTAAGCGTTAACCAATGTAGCTAACCAGGACAATTAGCAGGGAGCATTTTGCGTAGCTACTATATTTCGCGCACAAGCAAGACATATCTTTTTGAGAGATTATTTATTTCAGTTACCATTTTTCAATGACGTAATTCGACAGAATAGAATAAGAACGGACGTCAGGCAAGGCACATGGTATCGTCTTACCTCTTTTCCCGTAAAAGTTTGCTTCCGCGTGAGTTATGGCTGTTATCAGAACAGCCAGCAGGATGTAAAATTCTAGACACGTCTTCTTCATCGTAACGGGGCCTTTTGGTTCGGCTGATGATCGGAAAAACGGTGCATCCAATCGGTTCCCGGCTGCGGTTTATATAGCGCTCGGCGAGGGAGAAGTGCAGAGGAGGACTGACGCGTTCTCAATCCGGGCTCTATTCCTTCTGACGAACTGTGCGACGATTGATTCCATGCTTTCGGGAAAGAGAAGGAAGGGCGTGTCGAAGCAAAGACAGAGGATAAAGCTTAGAGAAAGATTAGAACAACAAGCTAGAAGGCGGAGGAATGAGAAGAAGATAGGGGCATTGAGAACGAAGGGGAAAAGAAGAAGAAGGCGGAGGAGGAATAGGAGATTAGGTCAAAGAGGAAGAAGGGAAGGCTGAAGAGGAAGACAATAAGAAAATGAAGGATGGAAAATAAAATGAAGAAAGAGTGTGTGAAAAAGCATGTAATCTAATCTAATCTAGTGGCGTCTGTAGCGCCGTTGTCATACTGTACGAAGAATAAGAACGGAGGAGGAGGAATAGGCGAAGGCAGGAAAGAAGTAAAACGACCAAGTAGATAGAGAAAAAGAATAAGAAAGAGAAAAAGAAGAACGAGAAGGAGAACCTGCAGAAGAAGATGGGAGTAACGAAGAAGGTGAAGACGACGAAGAATATGGAGATAACGCAGAGGATAAGGCCAGAGCTGAGGAAGAGAAGGCAAATTAAATTGAGGACGTAGAAGGAAGGAGAGAAACAGAGAGATGAAAATAACGAAGAAAATGGAGAGAATAAGAACGTGGAAGAAAGAAAAAAGCAGAAAGATTAGAAAAGCAGGTGAGAAGGAAAATGAGCTGGGGAAATCGACAAAGAGAAAGAACAGAGGAGGATAAGACAAAAGATTCGCGGAAGAAAGGAAAGGGTGGAGGAGATGGAACTATGAGGAGAAAGAAATGGGGTAAAGTAGGAGAAGGATGACGCAGAGGAAACGGGCGGAAAAGCCAAGAGCGAACGGCCACCTGCCAGGAGTTATTTGTACATGAAATATTCATTAACTGGATTTAGTCGCAGGACCAAGGGTTTCGCGCAGGAAACGCTGATTTATTCAGTGCAATTTTTCAACTTCTGTTCTATGACTGACCTCAACGAATGTCGCTTCTAGGCTTCATCTCATCGTGACAACAGGAATTGCGCCGACCATTCAGTTTGATGTACTGCGGACAATGACCGTCGTCTGTTTGGGCAATTTTCTGCCACCTTCGGAGCTCATTCACGATTTAAAGTTATGGGTCAAAGAATATTACGGTGTGACTAACGAGATTAGGGAAAGAGATGGAATCTTTTTCATGCCGCAATCGCTTTGCATGACCGCCTTTGTCCACAAATCGTCATCAAATACGATTCATCCAAGCGACTCCACAAACCCACCCATCTCTGCGCCATCTCAACCTACGTAACCGACTGAATTGTCCTACCTGTAATTGTAACTGTAATTGTAATTTGAGATTTATAAAGCGCCTCTTAGAGCATAAACTCAACAGAGGTGCTTCCGACCCGAAAAAGTAAAATCACTGTTGAACAGTACAGTCTTCAGGTGCCTGCGGAGCACTGAGAGGGGGAGAGAAAGGAGCTCAAGTCGCAATACTCGAGGGAGACGATTCCAGCAAGTGGGACCAACGTAGGCAAAGCTTCTCGACTGGGCTGCAGCGGTACGCATTCGAGGGACAAACAGGAGATCTTGAGTGGCCGAGCGAGGGTTGCTACGGCCCGGCAACGAGGAAACCAAAGTGCAGAAGTGAATGAGGTAAAGGGGAGCAGAGCCAAGAACACAATTGCGCATGAGGGAGAGGATCTTAAAGTGGACACGCTGCTGGACGGGGAGCCAGTGAAGAGTGTCACGAATATAAGACGAGATGTGGCCATACTTTGGAATGCCCCTATGAGACGAGCAGCAGAGTTGAGCACAGGCAACTGGAAATACCTGTATTTCCAGTTGCCATAAATAATGGGGCCAAACAATTTACAAATGATAGTCCTGTTTTGAAGTGAATAGTGTCACGCTGATAAACTGAAAAAATCAGACGAAAAGGCTCCAGTGGGATTCGAAACCACGATCTCTTGCTCACTGGACAGGCGATTTAGCCTACTAAGTCAAGGGACCAAAAAATCAAAAAAGTTAATCTTATCTTGAAATGGTCATTGTAAAATGTCCTGTAGGCCTAATCATGCAGAAGTCCTCTGAGCAGATAAAAAAGGCTCCAGTGGGATTCGAACCCACGATCTCCTGCTTACTAGGCAGGCGCTTTAACCAACTAAGCCATGGAGCCCCAACGTTCAACTAAAGCAAGCAGAATCCTATGTAATAATACATTATTCAGATAAGGCATTGATTTAACTTAGGCCAATGCGATGTAGCGTAAACGTTAGCATACGAAGCAAACGATTAGTCCCTTAACTACAGTAGACCAACCCTGAGTGACAGCAATGGGATATAACTTTTGCGACTCAATTTTCTTAGCTTCGGCTTATTAGGACTAGTGGCCAATTCGCTTCCTTGGTCGGCGTTAAATCTACCCGTCAACTATGTACAGTCGATGTACTCATTTTAAAGTTGAGTCCCCAGGGTTAGTGTGACAGAAGGAAGTAATTCTCCTAGAAGGTTCAATATGGAATGCCAGTGGAGAATTTTGTCGAAAAGAATTAGTATTATGTCTACACCCCACTCTCATAGGATTCAGGCAGGGTGCAGTTTCTAGGGGAGAAGACAGATACCCCCCATTGGTTCAGCCAATATCCCACTGACCATACATTTTCCCTATGCATACCTTTCGTTTCTACCCATTGTTTTTTTCTCCACCGGTTCAGACATCACCCCATGGAAGATACATTTCCCCCTATACATTTTCCCTCCGCCCATTGATCTTTCCCCAATGCTACCAAATAAAAATTTCACCCTGGATTTAGATCCACGTCCAGGGTGACAATAACCCCGCATACTTTTGCTGCTAATAGGCCTAATACCAATAGGCATTCGTTCTAAGAAGATCGGCGTGAGAAGAAGTAATACTGGTAGAATCTATTCTTAATATTAATATTAAGTTAACTTTATTAATTAATTGTTAATTAACTAAATAGGTAGCTATTATTAACATCAGTAGGGGACGCTTTTCGTGAAGACTTGGCGCCTGATTCTTTCAAAGGTGTTGTTCTTCTTCATCTTTCTCAGCGTCAGCAGCAGGTCATCGATGGTTGATCGATCGCTCAGGCGGCGCCATTTCTCGAGAGATTTCAAGGCCAGCAGCTGATATCCAGCGTCCAGACGGCGATGGGTTAGATCGATCACTGCAATTAGAAATTGGTTTATAGAAACACGTATGTATATATACATATATATACACATATAACGTATATATAACATTAGAATATATACATATATATATAACTAGAACTTAATAGCCTGAAATAGCTTAGGGATTATTCGGCTTATCTTAATGCGAACATATTGAGACACATTATATCTATATATATAGTCGCATTAGGATAAGCCGAAAAATCCCTAAGCTATTTCAGAGTATAAAGTTCTAATTATATATATATATAATATAGAGATACATTATAGGCCTATCTGCGTATTTATTCACATTAAGATAGGCCTAAGCCGAAAAATCACTAAGCTTTTTCAGGCTACAAAGTTCTAATTTCATAAGACCATGAAAGCGAGTGAGAGTGCACTGTATTGTTCAACACAGTGTTCAAGCACTTATCAAAATAAGGTATAGGCTGCAAAAATATATATTTAATTGCAACTCGTATATATATAAGGATATATATATATATCTTCCTCTCCCCCTTGTCTCTCTTCTCGCTTCAATTTCAAACACCATCCACTGTAGCCGTCCGACTGTCTGACTGCCTGACTCCTGGATCTTGACCTGGAACCGAACCCTTTTGCCTATCGATTTTGTTTTGACTGAGCGCCTGTGAATAATCTGGTTCCCGCGGCTTAGCTTTCGTTGGGCGCTGTAGAAATCTCGAGATTACGATTACGATTACGATAAACAATTCTAGGCTTTTACAAATTTACTTTTGCACGTATGAGTACATTTACACAGTACATTTATATAGCGTCCCCTTTATCTTAAGGGGACGCTATATAAATGATCTGAATGAAGGCACGAGTGAACGAATGAATGAATACACAAAGCTATACGGCTGAGTGAATGCACTGATGCTGATCAACATCGGTTTTGATGGCTTATAGCAAATAGTTGTTCAGCTGGCTCTGTACCAGGAGCTGGATTGTTGCTGGTTTCAGTTGCGATGTCAGCTTCAAGTTTTTACCTCATATTGGAGGTATCGATCCACAGACTATTTCCAATATCCAACATCTCTCAATCTCACTGTCACTCTCGATCTTACTCCTGCCATCATTCTGCCTCTAATCCTCACTCTCACTCATTCTCACTCACACTCTTTATCCACAGACATTTAGTTATCTGCGTATACATATAGGCACCTTTGTTTGATAAGCTCTATCTGGCAGTATATAATTTATATATAGGCCTACATTTATAAAGAGTACATGTAAGGGTGCACATACAAATAATTAATATATATATATATATGCAATTCACAGGATATACAAATTTCGCGGCTGTATACATCGGCTACGGAAGGTTTACAGTTAATAGAAATAGAATAGAAAGAATAGAAATGGAACATATCAGAAAGAACATAAATGGAATAGAAAGCGAATAGAAAGCGAGGCAGACTGAGACGAGTGCCTAGGGGTCGTCCATAAAGGACGTCCACAAAGAGGGGAGGGAGGGTCATCCAAATGCGGACAAAGGGGAAGGGGTTTTGCCCAATGCCTCCGGACGTCCACATATAAATTTGATGCATATATACAGTTTTCAACACAACCTGTAACCACCAACTTAGGTCAAGCAACAGACAGCCTGTATTGCACTGGATTTTAGCTGGATACGTCAGTATCGAAGTACCCCGCCCTGTAGCACAGTTAGCCTTGCAGGATCAACAAATTAACCTAATCTGGACCTCAGTACTCACTTGGAGGACGGACGCCCGCAGAGGGGTGATGTGGAGGAGTGTAATTCCAGATGTGGACAGATGCGAACAGGGGGAGGTATAGGTCCAAAAGAGGTAATTTTTTTATGGACGACCCTTTATACCACCTTTCTCTAAATTAATGGAAGGCAGGAATACAGACCTAAGTGTATCAAGACCAAACCTCGACGCGGAAACTGCGGGACTTGGCTTCAGTGGAGGGTATAACGCGTCCTGTGGGCTTCAGCGGCTGAAGCACGAGGAAGCTGATGGTGACAATGCTGCTATACAGAGACCAGAAGGTCTGACGAGTTGCCTCGACCGCTACATAATTGATCAGACCGGAATCTGTTTAGAATGGAAATTGAGCCCAATGCCAATCAAGCCGCCTCCGACACGAGGCTTCACAACTCTACGATAGTAGCGCGTATTAGTAAAGTAAGATTACCCTCGAGATCTCGTTGTCTCTGGCGAGAGTCTCGCGGCGGATCAAACGGCAGTCGCTGATAGAGCGCCATCCAGTCTTTGTCGATGTCTTCGGCTGTCACGCGGAAAGCCTCCTGCAGTTCGTCTGGACACAAACACAACAGAAGATCTCGGTAAATCTCTCAAATTTTCTCCAACACTTGTGTTCCAAAAAGGTTTCAACAGCTGACCCTGAACACCATCGAATTATGCGACAGATTTTGAGTAGAAGAACAGAAGGTGGTGTGAATTGTATGTATGTATGCATTTATGTATGAATGTATGTATGTATGTATGTATGTATGTATGTATGCATGAATGTATGTATGTATGCATGTATGCATGGATGTATGTATGTATGTATGTATGTATGTATGTATGTATGTATGTATGTATGTATGTATGTATGTATGCATGAATGTATGTATGTATGTAAGCATGTATGCATGAATGTATGTATGTATGCATATATGTATATATGTATGTATGTATGTATGTATGCATGTATGCAGAGAATGTATGCATGAATGTATGTATGTATGTATGTATGTATGCATATATGTATGTATGTATGGATGGATGTATGCATGTATGCATGCATATGCGTATGTATGCATATATGTATGTATGTATGTATGCATATATGTATGTATATATGTATGTCTGTATGTATGCATGTATGGATGAATGTATGCATGTATGTATATATGTATGTGTGTATGCATGTATTTATGTATGAATGTATATGTGTATATATGTAACTATGTATGTATGTATTTATCTATGCACTTAATATAACGCCTTTCAGGTACTTGACGAAAGCGCTGTCTAGTACCTCACAAAATCGCTGCGTAAATAATCGTAAAATTACAGCAAGTCATTGCTAAATCAGTTCATAGTAACTCGCAATTCACAGCAATGTTCTTTAAATGTTACAGCAAAAGTACTGTTAAACCGGTTCCCCAGTGGATTGAACGTTAGGCCTCCTGTGATTTTCATAGGCAGAAGAACACGGCACCCAGCATCGAGTGTTGGTCTAATAAGCTCCTCTTGTGTGATATGGTAGTCGATTGGTTTGAGCGTTCGCTTTGTAGGGTGGCGTGTCCGGGTTCGAGTCTTCCTTGATACGGTAACCGTGTAGGAAGTCTTCACTCACTGTTGGCTCAGCGCCATCGATCAATGCTTTGTCATTAGATAGTGGCGCTTCATAAAAACAGAAATAATACTAATAAATTGCTCCTGTACAGAAGCAAACGAACGAACAGAAAGGGCGGGGTGAGGCAGGGGATTTGATCAACTTGTTTTAGCCTGGATTCGAACCCTTTCCCATTACTTAGAAGTCTGGCATGGCAATTGCTGTACTTCAGTTAATATGTGAATTCTACACTTTTTATTTCCAAATGGCAAAGTAGGTAAGGTAAGGTATCTGAGTCTTTGTAAGGCGTTTAGAACCTCTCAGTAAATTAAGCTAAGGTAAGGTAAGATAAGGTAAAGTAAGGTGAGGCAAGGAGTTGCTTTTTTGTGTCTCCGTCAGCATGTAAGATTGGTTCTCTATCCTCAATGAGATGGAAAGGTCAATGCGACTACAGGACAGCCATTACTAAGGCAAGAACCAACTGTCAATTTCAGACAGACGCATTTCAGGCAGGAATCGAACTCCGATCGCTGCGTTGAAAGACCTGAAGTTTACGCCATGGATACCTTTGGCTTCGAGGATATGTTCTGGATTATATCCGTAGTGGTAGATCTTTTTCAGAGTGTCGGAATGGAGCTTGACTTCGCGAACCTTCTTGAGAGCCGTTATCTTCGCGGCGTGCAGTCGAATATCTTCGTTGACGCACCTCAACTCTTCGTCGCACTTAATAGTCCTTTCCCGTGCCTCGATGTGACTCTCCTCACTCTCGTGTACCTCGGCTGCCAGTCGATCGATGTTCTTCTGAACTCGTTCCTGTTCTTGACGCAGCCCTTTCATCTGGGTACCCATCTGATCCAACTTCTCTTCCATCGTACGGACCTCGTTGCGAAGTGCCTCGGCCATTCCGCTGAGGTAGGAATGTATCGACGGCGTTTTCTCGCTACGGTTTTTCAGATTCCCGCGCGCCTCTTCCAGGTCGTTTCGCTTACGTTTCAGTTCCGCCTCACATCTGAGGTACCTGTCCTGTACATCGGCCTCTCGTCTCTTGTAGTACCTTTTCTCCTCATTGAACTCCTTCAGCTGCATGTCCAAAGTCATGGTCCTCGTCGCCGTCTTCCGTAGTCGCCTGGCGTGCCTCAGACGCTCGTCCTCCTTGTCCCTGATCACGTCCTGAAGGTCGAGCTTACGTCTTGTGTAGCTTGTTATCTCCTCCTGGATCTTGTGTGGGTATCCAGCGTCGGCAGCCAGCCACTTCTTGATCGGAATGCAGACGCCGGCCAGTGCCTGGCAAGCGTCGACCATCCTGCCGACGACGAAGCTATAGTTACGGATGTACTGCACGAGCGAGTCCTTGTGCTTATCCGCCTCGTCAAGGAGACGATCGACGAGGGCCATTCGATCCTTGATCTCGCGTCGACACACGCCGATCGTGTGCTCGTAGTCCTGGACGGACTTGAGCCCCTCCTCTTTCGTCTCCTGGTAGAAACTCAGGCAGAATCGCTCCAGCTGCGTCTCGTATATATTCACGAGATCGTTTCTTAGGCTGAAGGCCAAATACTCGAACAGCCTACCAATCTTTATCATCCTACGCAGTTCCAGGTACTCGTCGCGGTATCCCGTCATCTCGTCGTAGTCTCGAGCGCGCGAGAGGACCGGTTTAAGGTCCTTGAAGTTTTTCAGGGAGCCGGAATCTTTGCCCGTCTTGGCGCAAGCTGCCTCGACAAATTTCAGCCATGACTCGGGAGTTCCAACCTTTCCAGAACATTCGCTGATGAATTTGTCCGTCTCTCGTTCAACGGCATTTACAGTCTTCTGGATGTTTTTGCGAACGCCATCTATCGATATCGGCACCTCTTCACGCCTGCTGGTCAACGCCATGACTCACGGATCTTCGAAACTCCACCCAGAGAATAAATCCTACCTTGGTCGCAGATTTAGATTTTCTCCGAGATATCCTCGCAGATCATTGAAAAACCAAAGTTGGCGACTACTCTAAGCCCGCACAAGTCATCATAGAGCACACTGGATTTTTTTCATGTTCGCAAACAATACCTTACGCTGTAGTAGGCCTATCTGACTTCGAACACTATCTGGCGTACTATATCATACGCTGGCAACGCACATAATATTGTTCCAAGTGGCTTAAAACAAGGAACAAGGCCCACATAATCTATGCATAACTGATGGATTTTAAACGTATTGCATCGCTCTGCGACTTAAATATTCCAGCTGTTGCCTACATCCGTAACATTTGGAGCAAGAGTCTATTGCATGTACCGAACTGTAAAGTGACATAGTAAATTCAAAACATTGGCCTATTATCTGTTAGCGTGGACTCTCCTCGGCGTCTAAGGAATCGTGTCGTATCCATGATTCCAAGTTTAGCGCTTCCAAGTTTAGCGCCAACAACAATAAGCCTTGTACGTTGTCTAGACAGAGGTTGATCTAGTCAACCGCCACGCTTGACTGAACAGCACGTTGAGCGTTGACACCTATTACGGTTAAGGCCCTTTCTATGAGTGAGAGTTAGTGAGTTAGCTAGCTATGTCGACACATATTATAGCGCCTTTTAAGTATCTCGAAAGATTTACACTTTTCTAGTACATGTTGCATCGTTAGATTTATTTTCCGCAGTATTATCACAACCTCACAAAAACTATAAATAGAAATGTTTTAAGCCGCTGGAAACGATTTTGTCTACGCATGATTTTATTTTAAATTTCAATCTCACTATTATTGTGAAATCCGAATCATTTGATGAGGGAAAGGCAGAGTTGAAAGGGAGTTGTTAGGTTGTTGCAGTCGTGTTTGCGCTTCAGCCGAAAAATCCCTTCAACCCAAGACCTCGCTTTTCAGCAGTTTCGTAGATAGAGCTCTGTAAATAAGTCTATTCTGATAGCGGTATACTGGTAGATTCTGTAGCATTGTAGTATAGTAGCATCGTACAATAAAGTAGTATCATATCATATGAAGCCTACTGTCACAGGGTGTTGGCCAGAGGGTTAATCACCCTAGAAGCCATTAGCTGACAGGCAGTCAGTCACAACAAGATCGATCGAGAAGGAAGGTTATAGGTTCGGTTCCGAGGCCAAATTCAAGTGCGAGACAAACAGATTACGTCGGTGGTGATTTTATTTGCAGGCATAAGCTAATCTCGATCGCTGTAGGCCGCAATCATTATTTTTAGAGTTAATTTATACCCAGCAATACTTCTGTTTTGGAATAATTACGAGTATGCTTACTTACTTAGCTCTTCGTGAATTAACCGTAATAGCGATGACGCATATAATAATAGACATCAGTTTGCGATTGTTGTTCTGATGAAGTCATCGAAATATCGATGACGTCATCTTTGGCACTATTGGCACTATCGATATTGCGATGACGTCATCTTTGGCACTATTGTTTCGTGCCTCGGAATCGAAGTTCATTCGCAATTCGACTTTGAAAGAGATGGAAAGAAGTTATTTCGGGCAGAAAATCATCGATCAGAAAGAAGCAGAAATCTAAAGTTCGATATGAAAACTGTTTCTGTTGAAGACAAATCTACCAGAAATCGAATAATCGACATAAAATTGTCATTTCGAGCAGAAAATCATTGAAAATCATCGAACAGAAAGAAGCAGAAATCTGAAGTTCGGTATGAAAACTGTTCCTATTGAAGACAAATCTACCAGAAATCGAATGATCGACAAAATTGTCATTTCGAACAGAAAATCATTGATCAGACAGATACCCGAAGTTAAATGTGAGAATTGTTTAACTTGATGACATAATTTATCAACAATTTAAATACGAATCGTTCGATATATTTAAAAATCTCATCAAATCTGGAAACAATTCTAGCGCCTTAATTATAATATAATGCACAAGGCATCAATCGATTGCCACTTGAGCAAACCGCACATTCCAGAACACATTCCGTTGGAACCAGTCGAGATCTGGAAGACCCGATGAGACTTCAAGAAGCATAATTACTGACGAAGAATCTTCTGAGATGAGTTGCGAATACCGTGGTGCCTCGCTGCCTTGCTTTCTCTCGTCTCTGTCAGTCTGTGTTTGTGTGTTAGTCATAGAATTCGAGGCCTCTGGCATGGCGTAAAACCCCGTAAGCCAAGTCGTAGATTTTGTGTTATTCGTAGGAACCCCATGGGGCCCCTTGCGTGGCGTAAAACCCCGTAAGCTCCTGTGGTCCATTGGGTCACTGGAGAGGCTTAAAACCTCGTAAACCGTAGTCGTAGATTTTGTATTGCGTTTTTGTCGTCTTGTGTCCGGGGGAGACTCGAGGAAGGAGAACGGAGGGACGGAAGGCGAAGAGTCTCAGGAAGCGAAGGCAAGAGCTGGAAGACTGCCATCGAACAGCAACAACAAATTAAATTGGACAATATGTTACACTGTATTAATTCTAATACAACTTAGCTGATTAATGTTAACATTTTAAAGAAACTTTTCAATATATAGACTCTTGACTAAATTAAAAATGTGTACTAATCAACGAGTTAATTATTGTATAGTCTAGGCACATTAGGCTGATGAGTTTTGATTGCATGTGAACATAAATTTTTAACTGCGAAGACAGACAACACAGTACTAGTGGGCTGTACACCAAGATTATTGCCTAATGCGTTTTATAAGAACGAAATGAATCTTACAAAATCATGTTTGGTTCCGTTGTCGCCTCATTTTTTAATAGGTCTAATACCACAATGATTTGCGAATTTCACATCATATAATTATAACTTCTAATTAGGCCTAACAGATGCTTAAAGTCTGACATTTCGCAACGGCAGCCGATGTTGGCCTACATTGTCCTAACTTTGATAATTCTTCTCTATTGCAGCAACGTAAATTCTTGGTATCTTCAGTCCAAAACAATAAGGCATGCCTATGTCGTTCATTAATTCGAGTATTAGGCTTAAAGCAGATCTGGATTAAGGCGATTGGGCCCCTAATTACAAAGTAATGTGGGCTTCCCTCCTTCCCCTCCGCGAAACGACTCCTCAACTGTTGAGTCGTTTGAGGGCGTGTTGAGCCCCACGCGGGGTCTTGGGCAAAGCCCCAGCCGCCAAGCCTTTCCATGTGCTTACACGTTAATTTCGTTAACCTGAGCTTTCAGGAGGTTATCTTGATCATGATTACTGTGCTGGATGAATTACTAAGTATAGGCATAATTGTATTTATATGGTTTTGCGCGAAGCAGTTAGTCTGCGGTATTTAGAAGACTGCAGTTTAATTAGGCCTCATTAAGCTCTCACAGTAGGAGAGGCGTCGGCCTGTCGTAAACATTGGGGGCCCGGGCCTATAATGGGGGCCTGGATGCGAAGCCCCTATTGGTTTCCAGGGGTAAAGCCCCTGGTATAGGGTCAGGAAGTAGGCCTAACGTAGGCAGACATAAAGCCCAACAACTCAATAGACAAAAAATGAGAAATGCCGCTAATATTATTTACAGTGGAATGTCAACGTAGGCAATACACAACAGTTATGAACAGTATGGAAGTAATGCTAAAGCAGCGCAACATATGAGTACATAATTATTTATTCAACATTGAGCATGCTGAAAATGTTCTCCTTGATTGTGCTTCTTCTAACAAACTTAGCCGCTAATGTAAGCTTCAGGCTACCTGTCATCTACTTCAGTTGTTATCACTCTAGTGTCAGAACAGACACTTGCCTTGAAATAAAAACAAAATCATATTTTACACTTAATATTACTGTAATACAGCATTTATGTAGCGCCTCGCATATCCCTCAAAAGCTCTCTAAATGTATTAATTACACATTTATACCTTGCTATAGATCTGTCAGTCTGGCGACCTGTATGGATGAAAGGGTGTATTTCTGATGACTGCATGTGACTCAGTTCGATTGGTCGACCTGGGTACAGTTATAAGTACATAGGGGCCTATGTACTTATACAGTACATACTCATATATCTGTCTTTCTGTCTGCCCGTTTGTCTACCTAAGCAAAGCTAAGCAGAGACAGCAACACCTAGAGAGGTACAGTTGGAAATTACGGATTGCCACTGTTTACTAAAGTCTTAAAGTGAAGAATGAGAACTATTATCAGTCCACAGTTTCCGATTTTACAGCTAAAATACTGCCGGAGCCCGGGCCCCAGGGGCACCCATATGATCTACGCTTCTGCGTATTTTCTTTACAATTTTAGCTTTTGCAGTTGACTTTTTACACACAACTCACAGCGTCATCAAATCGCGTCTCAGTCCATCAGCAAAACAAGATCTGTTCTCTCTAAGTTAATTGACTTTCAGGAGGTTATGAAGTGCGAGGAAACAGTAGAGAAGTGATGCTGACAGAGCGTGACACAAAACAGAAAATTGAGATAGACAGAAAGCAGAAATAGAGAAACAAAGAGAGGCATAGACAGAGGCAAAGACAGAGAGGCATGCACAAAGACAGACAGACAGAGATAAACATAAAGAGACATCGAGGGAAACGACTAAAGTAAGTCTTTGACTGACTGACTGAATTAATGATTGTATAACTGACTGACTGACTGACTGACTGACTGACTGACTCATTGACTGACTGACTGACTGACTGATTGATTGAATGAATGAATGAATGAATGAATGAATGAAGGAATGAATGAATGAATGACCGGCAGAGAATGAGCGAGAGAACGATTAAAGCAGAGAGAAAAATGAAGTACTGGCGATGATGATCCTTCTAGGCTAATACTTATTAATGGTCAACTGAGGAATTTTTTTTCACAGAATGCTACGATGAATCGAAACAGAAAGCGTTTTGCTTAACTCAGACTAGTACGCCATCTATCGAGTGACGGAGCCTTACTCTGTTCAGTAGATGGTAAAGCATGACATTGCCACCAGCTGTAGAGTTCAAGTAGTCATACCGGCTGTAGCAAGTCCAGCAATCTGGGTTGTTACAGTAGTGATGCTAATCACAGTACAGGTAGTATATGCACTTGCAGAGATGTTCTAAAATGGCGCTATACAAATGTTCTGCTACAGCCAGGGTCTGCGCTGACCAAGTGGGGCCAGAGGATGTTGAACCCTCTAGCCATGTTCTAGATCAGAATCGTGATTATTACAAATGTAATGAGTTTTGTTGAGGTATATTGTGGCGGAGGAATCGACATGTGAATATCTGTGAAACTCCAAGCTCTAGGCAACCGAGGGTGCAGTTTCGAAGTTTAGGCGCTTAGGGGTAGCGCCCAGTAATGGTATGGTCTGGAAACGTTTTCCTGAACGTCAGTACGCTGTTAGGGTGGAAATCTTCTACGGAGGCCCCACCATTGCAACGGTGAAGAAGGGAACATACAATGCGCGTGAAGCAGACTTTCGTATAGGAATTGCCAAAGTCCTTGAAATTGGGCCTTTTATATCACTCGTCAGTCAGCATTAAAAGTAATATCTGATTTATAATGTCAATAATTAAGCCTGATTACTTGATAACGTCTCTCCGATCATTAATAAAAATAATCTCTTACTCATAATGTCAATTATTTACTTGATAACTATTCCTCCTTGTTGGTCATTGGCCTAATTAAAAATAATGTTCAATTATTGTCGTGTGTTCTGTATTCACAATATATGGATGCTCAATCCGGTATTCCTAAGCAGCGCTAAGCTTAATTTGAAAGGCTGTCACCTAATCTTGTGATGAGCTACAAAAGAAAAACGTTTTAATAATTGTCTAGTTGCTTATTAGTTTGTTATCTAGACGACTAACAGACGACGACTATTGTTCCAACATCCGAGTAGTTTTCGCCTTTTCGCTGCATTCTTTGGCCACCACAAAAGGCACTGATTCTTGGATTTACATTGCGTCCTATCCCTATAAGTGATGCTAGTGACTAGGCCTGCTTACAGTTTCTAAATTAATTCTTATCTTAACCTGCTTAACCCCGAAAACCCCGCTGTTTCTATGTTAGTTTCATTTTATTTTCGGATGAAGTCTATTCCAAAAGATGTTTATAAAACAACGGCTATTAACGGCGAAGTGATTTCCGTTTGAAAGAGAGCCATGCAACCGGTGATACGACCTGTTACCGGACGGTTCAACTTCGCGGATGGAATGAAACCCAAGTTGCTGTCGTCCACGTTATCGCTGTTCGTACACGTTGCTGAAAATCCACCGCTTGAACACGAATAGCACTACAGATACTGAAGCTGCAAAAAGTACTCAGTACCTGAAGTAATACTCATGAATGACGAGGTAAAATGCCTGCGCACTTGCATACTTGTAAGTACCCAGTGGGCCTTTCACTCGGCTTCCCCCCGACGCGAACCAGCCCGCTACTCAGCCTATCCAGGGCTGGACCATTATTTTGTAGCTGCAAAATGGACTCATTACCTGAAGCTATACTCTACTCATGAATGACGAGGTGCTTGTGAGTGTACAGCTAATAGCATATCCAGGACTGGATCATTACTCCTACCTCTAATGGCTTCTAAGAATATTTCTACCTCTTAAGTTCCAGATACCTCTATCGAGAATACTTGGCCAGCGTGCAGTGTTTATGCTCAAATACATGCGACAGATCTGTTCTACCCTGAACGCATGACGATCATTTCGAATGAAGCCACACCGACCCAATCATGGCCGCCAAAAGCAACGAGCTCAAATGAACTTCCTCGTTTCGTTCCAGCTCTCTTTCCAGCCACGTCGACTGGCCAACTGGATGCTCGTCCGGATCCGCGGAAAGCTGGGACGAAGAACGTTGGCACGCTTCGTCTGTACGTGCGTCGATGTTCAGCGACGAGAACTGGACAAAATATATAGCGCTGCCGTACACGGCCTATTGTCTAAAGTCCAGAGACGCCCCACGTCGTTCAAATACGCTCGAGTGTCTGAGAGATTCAACATAAGATTATACGACGAACGTTGATATAGGTGACACGTCGTTATTTGAAGTTCAACGATATGGACATGCCGTACTATCTGCTGCGCCTATATATATGATACTAACCCTAGGCCTCATTTCTATCTGTATGTATCTGTTTGTCTGCCTCTGTCTGCCTGTCTGTCTGTACGAATGTATGTCTGAACAGGTCGGTGGGTTGTTACCTGATCGTCTAAGGCTTCATTAGCCTGCTGTTGCAAGAAGGTGTGTTAAACGGTCAGGTTCAAGTGCCGAAACCAGTGAGATTTCGGGGCGTTGCTTCAAAGAGGGCAGTTAGCTGAGTATTTTCATAGTGACTGCGAGAGTAATGTTCTTGTTATTTTATTTATTTATTTATTCATGATTTAATTGCATTTTAATTCATTTTAATACATCGTGGCTTTACTGAAAACATCGCAAATTAAATACTACTTGGTAAAGGCTGCGTAGCCCATATTATTTGCGAAGCAGAAATTTCAACTGGTCCACATCGACCATCGATTGAGCCTGGAGTATTATTACAGTGGTGCTCTAGAAGTTTTTCGATTAGATTAGATCAGATTAGACTGGATTAGACTAGATACTCATTCCATTTCACCACTTTTCCTTTTCTTCAATGAGCAAACGATTATTTACCTGTATATGGCCCGTGTCTCCTCCCTCCGAAATACTTCCCTTATCCGAGTAATTCCTTCCTCTCACGCCCCTTTCCTCCCACCTCTTTTATCACACCCCTTTCTTCTCCTCTGCTTCTCTTCCTCCTCCTCTTTCTCCTCCTCCTCTTATCGTCTTGTTAATTCCTCCCTGTGTTTCAATCGTAATCCCTCTTAAGTGACTGTTCTACTCCAACCTGTTATCTGTCTGCATTTCGTGCCTTCCTATTAAGTCCATTCAGTCGTCTCCGTTTTATCCTATTCTTCATTTTTAAGTCGTTGAGTAGTTCGTCAGTTTACTCATACATTAATCAATGCATTCATTCAAAATTGATGCATTTAGTCTTTATCCTCTTAAGCCGTCAACTCCCTAATTATTTCCTCCATTCTTCGAATGGTTACTCTATTGCATTCTGTTGCACGACGACTCGATAATTTCAAAATTAATCTCCAGCCTTCAGTTGAATCATCGATTCATTCCCGTATTTTATTAGCAAATTAGCTCCATGGAAGTCCGTTGATCTTAAATCGCCTGCGGAAGAACTCGTCGTTCGTGACGAACTCTAGCATCACTTAGGTTGACGTGGAGTGCCCTCGAGAGGAGCTTAGAAGGCCTTATATCTACCATATGCTGCCTCTTTGTCTTATGAACTGATCCTCTGGATATTGACCTGATTGCGGTTTGGCATTGGTGCGCCATCGGTTGATGCCTTGTGCATTAGACACCGGGGCATTGGAATCTACTAGTTTTTATTAATATTTTTATTATTATTGTTATTTATATAAATGTATAGTTATATTACAATACACACAGCGCATTTTATTACATCACATTACATTTTCATTACATTACATTGTCGCCTGCCGTAGATAAGATCATAGTGTAATATTACAAAACCTAATCGTATCATATTAGTATCAAACTAATACACACACACACTCATATACACACACCCTCTTTATAAGCTAGTAAGGAATGATGTATGTGTAGCTGCTGCAGTAGTATCCCGTGTTTAGCGACACCTTGCGGCCGCCATAGTCGTTGACGTCGACCTTACTCTGCGCTACCTCCAATCCCAGTCACCACCCACCGTAACTGCCACGCTGTCTCTCTGCCTGACTTTTGGATCTTGACCTGGAAACGAACCCTTTTGCCTTTCGATTTTGTATTGACTGAGCGCCTGTGAATAAGCTGGTCCCCGTGAAACGGCTTTCATTTGGCGCTGTAGAAATGTCGGGATTACGCTTACGATTACCTAACCTCAGATTACCTTACCTTACTTCATCTTACATCTCAGTGATTAAATTTAGACTTGTCGTTAAACTGCTAACGTGGTCTTTGTAGTAATTCTGCTGGTGTTAAATGAGGATCAAATCTAAAAACTTCTATAGCGCCACTGTAATAATGCTCGAGGCATCAGTCGACGGTCGCTGAGGAGTGTTCTGCCGGTGCAATTAAAGCAATTAAAAGCCTTTCAGACAAAGCCTTTGAGTAAAAAAATGAGGTACACAGAAGACATAAGAAATGTTGATTCCGTGTTTTTGTTTAGAAAATACTTCTTAAGCTGACAAATGTTTTTGTTATAAAACTATAAAACGATCTGCCGATTTGTGTAACTCCCGGTCATGTTGTTGAGATTCTTGCGAATATAAGTGCATATTTCTGCACTGGAGTGCAAGTGTTTTAGTGTCATTCTTCATGTCTAAAGAGTTCATTAATTCTTTCTCTGCCTGAAATTAAAGAACACGAACGAGATTCTAATTCTAATTGGAGATTCCACTTCAGTTTGAAGCAGTTCATCCGCCGCGCAGACGTCATCTCTACGTGGTGAGGTTCTTAGCATCGGAAGGCGACGCCGCCGATGGCCAAGAAGGGTCTCGGTTCGAAGCCCGGAGCCCGTGCCATCGGCGGTGGGAGGCCAGGTTGGCCGGATTCTGGAAGACCTTGTTGCACTCGGGGCATCGATGCTCGACCTTGATGATTCCGGAGCAGTTATGGTTTGCCAGGTCGAAGGCGTTCGAGTATCTGTTGGTGCACAGCTTACAGTCGAAACCGCCGATCTTGTTCTCGATTCTTTCTAGCTTGGCAACTGCTTCTGATGTCACCAGGGCCTCGGCCACGTGACCTTCGTCGTCGCCGTCTGCCGACAGGTGGCGCTTTTTTGTAATCGGTGTCTTCCCTTTCGACTTCGGTTCACCGGAGGACCTCTGGAACGGAAGCTGGTCGATGAGCTGCTGCTGCTGTTGATTCTGTAGATGATGATGATGCTGACGAAGCTTGGCATCATAATGGTACAGCTTATTTTGGTGAGCAATGACCGCCGGGTCAATCAGGCTGACATGTCCTTTGGCACCAGGCGTTACATCATGAAGGGCACCTGTCTTCAAGCGAGGCAACGTGCTGTCTGACGACCCTAGGTCCCCTGAAGCTCTCGCAGAACTGCTTCCGCTGCTTCCGCCTCGGTGGTCCTTGAGGCTCAAGTCCAACGGCTCCTCGGCGTAGTCTACGGACGTAGAGGACACGTTAGTCAGTCTGCTACAGCTCGGCTTCCAGTCCAATTCGAGTATCCGCTCTCCGGGGTCTTGCTCGCTCGAGGATGATCCAACTGGACTCATCGAACACCCTGAGTCAGAAGATGAACAGGCTACATTACCAGTGCCTGCTTCCTCTTGTTTCTTGAGATCTTCTGGTTCACAAGGTTCCTTGGGACGCCAGCAGCGCTTTGTACCGAGAATCCACTTCGGCATAACAAAGATATTCCTTGAAACAATAATATTTCATGATTAGCATTTTGTCAGTTAGCAACACAGAAACACTCTTTACAATTGCGTAAGCTCAGCTGGGGTTAAATGCATTTATTCCTCAAATTAATAAAAGTTTATGCAAAGTTATTAATTTTCGTAATATTTTCGTAATGAAATTATTAGACTTCACAAAATATGTTTATGTTCAGTAACTGCCATTTGGAACGAATTATTTTAGAACTATTTTCGTGTCTCTGTTATAAATGAAAATCTCCAGAGAACATGGGTTCGTGCTTGCATTACTTTCAGACCAACTGTAATTGATTGTTTGCTTAACTATATAATCGCTGTGTGATATTGTTATTATGTTAATTGGTTGGCCATTATTTACTCATTTATCGCTTTGGACAACATGGCCATCTGGAAAATGCCTATGATCGCCCAATCAGACATTCACTCTGCAGACTACAAAAAGACTTCAGTATTGCACTAAATCACACCACGTAGTTACGAAGACATTGTTTCCCAACAACGTTGTATCAAGACGGTGTATCATCTGATCACGAAACCGGCGTCACGTGATTATTTTAGGAAGCACGTGACACAGGCTTTACGATGGCGTGTTCTATCGTTGATGACGATTACCTCAGTTGACCTCCAGCAAGAATTTCAATAAAAAGTTGGCCCCATTGATTATGGGTTTGATAGTGACTTAAGCGAACTTCAGAAGAGCGTCTAGTAACCTGTCTTCCAGTCCTATAGTGCAGACTGCAGAGATTGAAACGCAGACGAGCAGTTTAGTGTGAAAGTGAAGTAAATATGAGGTCATATGCACATGGATAGTTTCTTGAACAATAAATAGTATAGTGAAAAGCACAGAAGCAAGAAAGAGAAACAACTGCCTCAAGCAAATTCTCAACAAACAGGGAAGCTGTAAGGCAAGGGAGAGAAATGGCGATATATAATAGTATTTTGTGTATTATTTGGCAACTGGATTTCAACCAGAATATCCCATATTCTGACACACATATCAAAATAATTTAGAAGCCGTCATCGCTTAAAGCCTTGTATATTATAGCGAGACGATTTAAAAGTTTTAGCATTAGATTCCGTTATTGAAGTGTAGACAGAGCCATATAAGCCAAAGCTGACGGTTGGATAATCGCTGAAATAAGATGTAAATGTTGACTGTGTCAAACGCAGAGCTTAAGTCAATAAAGGTAAACACTAGAGCTTTACACCAGTGTCCGAAGTGCAAGAGGATCTCTGTTAGAACACGAAGTTTTTTGGAATGGATTGGCAGACTGATGAAAAGAAGCGAGTTAACTATCAATCTTATTATATGCAACTGGTCTTAGCAATTCTAGATAATATTTGATACAAAGAAACACTTATTTTAGATTGCTCTAATGAAAATACCCTACCAACTTCATCATGTGCTACGTTGGATGATATCATAAGATCCATTTAGGTCATCCAAAGTTTTTCCATTTTATTCTCTGTAATGTAATGCTATGTTACATTTTAGTAGTGCAGTATAATGCTGTGTAGTGTAATGTAATACAAGTAGTGTAATGTAATACAATCCAATGCATTGTAATGTAATCGGATCTTTGTATATCGCCAACTTACAGGGAACTTCTAAGCAGCACACATGGTTTAAATTCGAGTCGAGTTATTTTGTGTGGTCTTGGCATTTAAACAATAATTTATTCCTACAGTTATTCGCAAAGCAGGACTATGCTATTAGCACATAACGACATAGGAAACAACATAGTCTGCCCTGCAACGTGGCACAGTTTAGTGTATCTATGCTAGTGGCCTTTGTCGAAGGCGGATGCAATATATGGTGCTGTCCATGGCTGGCCAACGACATTGACGAAAGCCGGCATGGATGTCGCTTGTTGGCTGGCTGATAGGAAAAGTGAAAACAGAATTCTAAGGATCAGAGCAGATGACTGCCAGTTAGGCTTCGAAATTCTAGTTAAGCGAGTTAACGTGCACATTCCGCTATGTCCCGGATGAAAAGGTTATTTTATACAAGCACACAGTCATAAAAACAAAGCAGGAGAGATGCAGTGTCCATGTCTTTCTCTCACTCTCTCTTTCTCCCTGTGCCTATCTGCCTATGTCTAGTTTGGAAGGGACAGACAGACAGACAGACAGACATGTCTGAAGAACGTTAGAAAACTCGAGTCCTAGGGTCGAAAAAAATTGCAGCAACCTGTGATGAGAAGCCAGGCAGTATATTGCATTTGTGGCGGTGTAGGACGCGTTCCCCGCCTGCCATATTATCCTTGGAGAAGAGGAGCTCGCAGAGACCAACGAGGTGAGTAGATTGATTTGGCTGCTGAGACAAATTTACGGACAATGCAACACTGGCACCTGAACTGAGGAGATGAAAAGCTAAATAGGAGCGTCGCCAACACCTTTCAAGCCGGCTGCGCAGCCTCCTGGCAGCAATATTTGAGTTATACTACGACTGGGAAGGGCGTGCTGTAACCCTCTTGGACTTAGCAGAGACGTGTTTATCCAGGATTTCAGACAAAGCTGAATTTAGCTGGACGGCAAATTCGGTAGCTGTCCGTGCTGGACGCAACCATAGACGGGTGATGAGGATTTTTTGAAGTTTGAAACGTAGAGCATTTTCCAAGAGCGGTAATTGATGAAAGAGTAAGTAGAAGACGGTTTATGGTGTATAGAAACCTGAGGAGTAATGGCAGCATGATCAGATAAATACGGCTCTGAAGGCGGGCAATATTCGTGACAGCTGGACTTAGTTATAGGGAAATCAAATGTTTGGCCCACGTCATGAGTTGGTGAGGCAGATGTGCTGCATACTATAAAAGCCAGAAATGAGACCCTGAAACTTTTATGAAGCATAGTGCAGAGTATTAATGTGTATGTTAAAGTTCCCCGTTATTAAAGTTCAAGCAGTGACTGGAACTCAGAGAAAAATCCAGGAAGTGAAAGAGAGGGCGGACAGTAAACATTAACACAAAATAGGCGCTGATTTCCAGAGTTAAGGGTAGCAATAAGGCCTTCAATGACTTGAGGGGTGGAATGGGTGAAGAGAAATGAGCAAGTTTCTGGAGTGATTTCCACCACCAAGTCTATTTAGCCGAGGTTCATTTAGGTGAACCAAGGAAGGCAGAATCATGTCCGAAATGAAGGAAGGTGTGTCAGATTGTTGGAGCCAAGTGTCGTCGAGAGCAAAGTTTATCTCCCAGATTATTCGAGGTGTAATTTTGAAGAGAGGGACTTATTCCAGACAGAATGGATATTAAGGTGACAGATATTAATAGTTTCAAGACGGCGAAGACCAGGGTTAAGCTCAATGTCGCCAAAAAGGAGCAACCATCAACAAGTACTTCCGATGTGCTTTCGACCCAGGTGTAGAGTTGGAGAAATGGGTGTATGATAAGCGAATAGACCGACAAAAAAACTTTCCCGTGCACTAGACATGGCCGGTTGTGTAAGGTAAAGGAATGGGCTTCAGAAACACGGTGAAGAAATAGGGGTAATAGTTCCTATGCGACATAAGGAGATGTCTGGGACGTATGTGTGAACGTGAACTGAAGAGACTCCAAACATGAGAATCGCAGCAAATGATATAAATAGCTTCATGCTAGTTTTTTTATTCGTAGCTCGTAAAAACACTTGCAGATGCAAATGGCCAATCCCAGTAATGCGAAAAGTGAAACGTAAACAGCGAGCATAAAGACGGATCCAATAGTCTAACGGAGGCAAGTCAAGAATCTTCAGCTTATGGACCGACTTATAAGCTCCATGTAAGTAAAGGATGCCAGGCCTGGATAAGTTATTGACCTATGTTAGAATTTTGCTAAAGAAAAGGATGGGCTTGCCGTACACAGATTTTGGGAAAGTAAACAGGTGGTGGGATGTATGAACGGACGACATTAGGGGAACAGGAGGCTTACCACACAGCTATATGATTATACAAATATACTAGACCAACGGGGCAAAATAAAATACTTCCTCGATGAAACACTCTGCTAACTACTAAATCTACAAGTTATAAAATTTAAGCTAATTTAAAAACATGTATAGCAGGAAATTCCACTACCAGAATTTAGCTTAACTTTCGGTCGCCATCAATCGTTCTCTGTATATTACATCCATAGTTCTATGACTGCCATGGCACAGCAATCAGTTAATAATTAATTATGATTCTTTTCTTCATGCTTGTTTTATAAGATTAAAGTCGAAAATGGGAAATCTCATTATTAGAGTGGTCAAAGGGTTACATTATCAAATGTACTGGCCATGCGATGTTTGGCCACTTTGTGCAAAATGGAGGTCGATGAAGAATTTTGTGAGCACGTAACGTGTACTGCGTTGAACCAATGAGTTGAAAGCAGGTTGCAATTCCTGCCATGTGGCGAAAAACATCTGGAAAAAGATCGTCTGCCAACGTTTATACAAAATAAATAAATTAAAAAAGAAAGCAAGCCCGACATAAGAAATTATGACATTAGGTTTCCTAGGCCACAAGTAACACCCAAAATTTCCTGTATAATTACTGAATTTAAATAAAGGGCTTAGTAATTTAAGTGATCGGCATGCATTTCTGTTAATTAATTGACTCGTCACGTAATGCGTAATAAAAGCAATTTAAAATGAATTTTCTGTTCCCCCACACTGAAGTTATGGACTCGTTAACCCTGCTCTGTAAGGAAGTATTACTTAGACTTTACGGTTTAACATGAATATGGTTTATAATGCATTTACTTAATTTATATTTCCTCAATTTTACAAGTTTGTTTGTGTTCAACTGCATAAAGCACCCAAGCTTGTCTTGCTTACAAACTGTGTCAAGAAATTGTCGTTATTACGTTACAGGAAAGTGGCAGCTGAGAGCATTCGAAAACTGATATACAATGTGCTTTTAGTCAACCCCGAAACATAGTGGAGGATACTACTGCAAACATGCCACATCCTTCAAAAAATTAAGATAGAAAGCGACTCGTTCTTGAGAGACTGTTCTCGCCAGAAGTTTATTCTGACCTGAACAATGTGTTTAACGCTTACATATCCTGTCCCAAATCATCTGACGATTGAGTGACCTTCTGGAATCAGAAATCTACTGTGTGGTCAGAGCCTCAGTTGTCTGCACCACCCTGTTCGCTACGGCAATAGATAATAATTGGAATGTTTTTTGTATGGGGGGGGGCAGACAATTGAGGATCACTAAACACAGGTAAGTACTGACACCATCAACTACCTGCTCTTTATCCAATAATTAAACGAATAATTAGCAGAGATATACCTTCTTAGTGTTTGACGTTTTCATAAATTTTTATATTATCCTTTCAATGTTAATGTTACACGTTGACTTGTTTCTTTTAAGTTGCAGGGATAGCGCGGAGATGAAATCGATGATGCGGAAATGGTAAGGGGGCGGGGACAGGTGTCTGTGGGACGGAAGGGGATGGGGTTAAAACTAAATATGCGGAGTGGGAATAGGGACACATTTCTGTACCTGCGTCACTCTCCACTGTGCATCCTCATGGATTATATATTTGCTTGCACAATCTATTTTAGCTACGTCTTTGATCGCTTCGTTCCATGTATGCACGTGCGCTTGTGAGATGCAAATAAATCCTACTTATCAACCTACTTATACTTCATTGATTGATCATAGAATACTAAACCTGAATAGTGTGCAAATTAAGGTACATCAACTAAGCATCTGTTCTTCTTCTTACCAGTCAGAGCCTGAAATGCAAAGGATCGAAGAACAACGACTGTCTTGGTATTGGATGCAAACTTCAACACCGAACTCCAAAACACAACTAGTGATTAAAACACGAGAGAGAGAGAGAAAGGAACAGTTACATATAGGGCAAGACCTGTAAGAACTGACGTCGTCATCTGCGGGCCTGCGTACAGGGACCGGCGAAGAGGATCTGGGGGATGGAATGATGATGCACCCCGCACCCTAACACGTTCTCGTCCCCAGCCACGGGGGTGCATGGGGAAAACAGTGCCAGGGACAATCGGAGCAATTAACGCGGCTCAAAAGAAAACTACAATTCGGCCTGAAAAGACAAGTAAATAGTGTGGGCTACTGATGCAGCTGCTGCAACAGTCGTTTTAGGCGATGACGGAAAACTCTGTCCGCCTCCTCCTTCAAGTCCTCTTCCTCCTAGTTCTCCTGCTCCTCCTCCTCCTCATCATTCAACAGGCCTACTCTTCTTTTTGCTTTTGTTTATGCACTAATATGTTAACCACGAATGCATGCATTGCATCGACTCGTGGATATACCGTTTCAGGCGATGACGGAACATTCTATTCTACTCCTCTTAGGTCCTCTCCTCCTAGTTGTCCTCCTCCTTGTCCTCATCCTCCTTCTAGTTCTACTCCTCCTGCTCCTTGTGTTCTTTCTGTCTGACGTTCAACCACAAATGCACGTAGGTCTCAGATATAAAGCGACAATAGGGCTACAAGCGTCACATAAGTGACGCGTGTAGCCCTGTCTGTATGTCTCACTGACTGACTGCCTGGATGGATGGCTATCTGTCTTTGTGTTTCTGTCTGGCTGGTTGGCTTGCTGGCTATCTGTTTTCGTCTGTTTATCTATCTGTTTGTCTGTCTGACTCTGTCTGTCTGACTGTCTGCCAGCCTTTCTGTTTAGGCGGGATAGATGGTGGCATTGATGCATGTTTCTCTGTCTGTCTATCTGTCTATCTGTCTGGCTGGCAGCCAGGCTATTTTATGGCTGGCTATCTGTCTTAGTGTGTCTTTCTGCCTGGGTGGTTGGCGGTCTGGTTTTTTGGCTATAGATGTGTTTTTCTGCCTGTCTGTCTAGACGGGTAGAAGATGCACCGACGTAGGTCTGTCTGTCTGTCTTTGTCTGCTCGTCTTCTGATGAATGAGGTAAGAGACACTGCCGCCTCTGTCCGTCTGTGTGTCTGCATGTCTCTATATGCGTGACTGTCTGTGCTCTAGATCTCTTAATTGTCTATATTTATGCATATCTGTCTGTGGCTGTCTATTTTCGTGTGTCTTTATTAATTAATATTTATTAATCTGTTCGTCTGTTTGAATCCATTTACGAGGTTGTGTGAGATGCTCTGTCTGTCCGTCCGTCTGTCTGTCTGTCTGTCTATCTGTCTGTCTGTCTGTCTGTCTATCTGTCTGCATGTACATGTGGACATGAACGTGAGAGCGAGTAAAAAGTAATTGGTCCTAGTGGTGTATGCCTTAGCCAATCATCATCATCTTCATCACCATCATCGTCACGTGCGTTTTGTATATACGTAGGCCAGAGAAGCCTATATGCAGGCCATTTACGTGCATGCGTATCAGCCATCATGTGCGTCGTCGTGACAACGGGGCAAGAATAAGACGAGGCAGAAGAAGAAGAAGAAACCCACATCCATGCGCGCATGCGTGTCATCCGCGACCGCGTATAACCGTTAGAAACTGTTATCTCGTGTGGTTAAGCTGGGCCTACATGGTATGTGGGGAGGTGCGTGCGTCTGTACGACTGTCGTAATTCTTACAGGGCGGGAGTGGACCAGTATCCCGCATCGGCCTTCCTGTGGAAGAGAAGGGACACATGGGGGTCACGCGAGGCCATTTCCCGTTTGATTAGGAACGTAGGTCATGAATAGACCTACTCAGGATCCCTGAACAGACCCGTATGACTGCGCATGCCCAGACTATAATGTCTAAACGTAATATTATGCAGGCATTCTTGCATAAATTGGCGCCATTATGCACAATGTTGTATATTTTCTAGACTGCTGTGAAGCTGTTTTTTTCGTGTGCAACTTCTGCAAAGTGGTATATTCTCAAAGTAACTTTCAATTCGTGCATTCAGGCTATGAATTCCAGACCCGTCTGCAGAGAGGTTGCAGGTTACGAAAGGTTGCGAAAAGGTTCCCCGAATGAAGTTCTCCTGTTGCTCCAATGCGCGCGTAATATTCTAGTATGTATGCATATATATTAAGTATGCATACATGCATGCATATAAACATACATATATACATAAATATATACATACATACATACATCATACATACATACATACATTCATACATACATCATACATACATACATACATACATACATCATACATACATACATTTATGCATACATTCATACATACATATATACATATATACATACATACATCGCTAGATATTGTTGAAAACTAAATTCAGTCAACCCAGGGGTTGGGGTTCAAATCCCCGACAGGGAGAAAGATGTTTCACAATTTCCGATCCATTTACAAACATTCCAACGAACTCAGCTATAAAATGAGTATAGTGGCCATCCACTATCGGTGTGACGTTCAGATGGCGAGGCAGAAGACTGATCGCCTCTCCTCTTATATGCCGAGGCTAAGAAAATGAAGTCACTAATCAGATCTTTCACTCAAAACAGAAAACATTCCTCTTCCACAAATTCTACCCTGATTCTTCTTTTTTTCCTTATCTCACTTTCCAGTTCAATTCCAAACCCCATTCACCATAGCCGCCTGCCTGCCTGGCTGCCTGCCTGGCTGCCTGCCTGACTGCTGGATCTTGACCTGGAACTAAACATTTCCTGCCTATCGATTTTGTTTTGACTAAGCGCCTGTGAATAAGCTAGTTCCCGAGACTTAGCTTTAGTTTAGCTGTGGAAATCTCGAGCTTACGTTTAAGATTACAATTACGATTACATCAGACCCCCGCTGCCTCTCGGATTCAGCTCAAGCAACTGCTATTCTTTTATTCTTCATCGGGTTTAAAAACGACCATTTCCTGTTGTCGAACCCTCTGGTGGCTGGGTTTAGTCTCCACAGTTTCATGATTCACAGTGGAAAGTACTGTCCTAACACTCATGCTTTTTATGACTCATCGCCCTTCAGAGAAATGCTGCCTGGGAATTGTTCTTTTCCCTTTGAAATCAGTTTGAAATCGTGCTAAACATGATGCGAACAAAGCGACAGAAATAAATTTACGAGGAGTCATTTCTGACATTCAATACTCACTGCCTTACTTCACATATGTCACTTCAAGGAAATTGTATTCTAGTGTTCTCTTTGGGTTGCATGCGATTGGACATCGTTAGCATGGTTCTATATAAATAGCCAGGAACATACATGCATACATACATACATACATACATACATACATACATACAAATATACATACATACATCATACATACATACATAAATACATACATACATGCATACATACATCATAAATACATACATACATATTTGGCTAGATATTGTTGAAAACTAAGTTCAGTTACACATACTGAAGCTATGTAAGCATTCAATGTTTAGACAAATGCTCGTCTATATGCAAACTGGGAAAGCAAACGTTCGAGCAAATATATGAAACATCCTATCGGCTTCTGTACCAACACATTCATGCATACTGATACAGGAGCCGCCTATATTCGCCATACGGATCCTACGAATAAATGGGCCACATATACAAAGGCCTACACCCATACATGTACGTGCAGTATACGTCCAAACGTACGTACATACATACATACATACATACATACATACATACATACATGCATACATACATACATAAATACATACATAAATACATATATACATACATACATGCCTACATACATACATACATACATGCATACATACATACATTTATACATACATACATTTATACATACATTCATACATACATATATACATAAATACATACATACAGATGAATGCATAAATTAGGCCTATATTGTGTTGCGTTCTATGACGTCGTGGCCTAGTGTATTGTATTGTAGCCCTATTACATTCTCATTGTCTTGTAGGCCTATTGCATTGTATTATGGGCCTATTGCATTATATTGTAGGCCTGTTGTATTACAAAAAAGATACATTGTATCGCTTTTTGTAATACAACAGGCCTACAATTTTGTATTAACTTGCAGGAATTCCATAGGGTTCAGAACTCTTTAGCTAGAGTCATAGCTACCTGGAATAGGCCTACATCAAGATATAAATCCTGTTTTCAATCATTACATTGGCTTCCTATTCAGCAAAGAAGTCGTTCAAAATGGGGCTTGTGGTTTACAAAACAGCTGTAGGCAGTTTTTAGTTTTAAAAATCAGTCCTCATTCTCCAGACTTATCGTTATTCCTCCAGGTCGTCTGATTGCGTTTTGCTTGGTCATACCTAAAACTAGAACTGTTCTTGGTGAACTGGCTTCTTCGGTTGCTGGACCTAGACTTGAAACTGAAAGCTCTCTCTTTCTCTGTCTGTCTGTTGTCTGTCTCTGTCTGTCTGTCTCTGTCTGTCTGTCTCTGTCTGTCTGTCTCTGTCCGTCTGTCTCTGTCCGTCTGTCTCTGTCTGTCTGTCTCTGCCTGTCTGTCTGTCTTCAGGTTTCGTTCAGGCAGTCGCTTGTATTATTTCGTTCTCAACTTAAAGACTTACCTTTTTCAAATAGCTTATCCACCGAAGGCTGTCTTTCCATTTCAGTGGGCTGTTCTTCTGGATACTTTATTACTTTATTACTACCTTATTACTGCTTGGTTCTAGCGCGCCATCGGTTTATGCCTTGTGTATTAGACACCGGCGCTATAGAAGTTACTAATTACTAATAATAATGTCACTGATTACTAGTAACTAGTAGTTCACTAATTAGTAATAATGATGCATATTATTGTTTTGTATTATATTCTATTTTATTGCATTCCGTTGCATTGTATTGTATTTTATCGGTGACAGATGCATCGATAAACTACACGTACGTATGTGTGTTGTATGCGCGTATAAACTGCTGTAAGTAATATCAATAAGAGACATAATCGACAAGGACATATCTGGCGAAGGCCACAAAAAACCTTTCCCTTCCACGGCCGTGCAATACATCAGGTCACAACAGAGTGCCATTAGGAATTGTCTTCATGGCTTTTCAAAGATGTTTGTCGTCGAAATCGCTACGTGCATTAGCAACTTCCCTGTCCGTTAGCCACACCATCGACCTCTTAAGCCATAGTCGGTCGTGTCCTAGTAATGCCTTCTGTGTTAAGTGACCGGCTTTCACAAGTGCCGTGCATGCACACACGACCACCTCGATCGCTGACGGACCTGTTACCGACGAGTCTATTATCGGCGTCCGTCGGTATTCCGGGACGAATGCATGTGGTGTGGCGCCAAGCTGGCCAATTGGACGCCGTCTAAAACAGTTCGAACGAGTTCTTCCTTTTCCGCCTTATTATATTAACACTTGGTCTTTAGGGGTCTTGTACGCATATGCATATCACCTTGTAGATTGCACGGTGTATCGAAGGTTTCTTCTAAGAATGGAGAAAGCAAAGGCGGCTGTATTATGAGTGCCGTTCTCCGAAGGCGGCTTCCCTTGTGTGTGTATAACAACTAGCGTTGGACGGGGATTAAGCTTAGAAGGCGAATTGCAATCGCCGTTGCTTTATTAATAGATCAAAGGCTCTGGCTTGTCGGTTGAATCTGCGTCCTGCAGTGTTTAAGTATATCCTGGAGACCGTGTCGCATAGAAGGCCCGAATGTGTCGATGCTTCCTTACGAATCTCCCGCGCGCACACCTGCAGTATCTCTAACCGGTGAGTAGGGGGCGCCACAATCAAGGGGAGCCACAAAACGATCCTCTACCACCCCACATGGGACCGACGTCGCTCAATTATCGTCGTGTTTTCGAGTGAACTAAATTGGCGATTTCTTTCGCTCGCTTTATAGGGTCTGTGGATCTTAGAGGCCACCGCGGTTTAAGCTCGTCCAAGACCTATGCACGCATGTCTTCTGTCGCCTTTACAAATGCGTCAACACACCTGTCTGACACAATCGGGGCGTGTTAACAATAATAGGCTAATTATATTAACACGCTAATGACGACGGTGGTGGTGATGGTAATGATGATGGTGATGGTGGTAATGATGGTGGTGGTGATGGTAATGATGATGGTGGTGGTAGTAATGATGATGTGATAGTGGTAACAAGGATCTAATCTAATCTAATCCATTACAACCTAATCTAATCTGATTGTCTGATCTGACTTAATCCAATATAATTTAATTTGATCAAATCTGGAGCTTCCATAGCGCCGTAATCATCATGCACAAGGCATAAAAATCAATGGTCGCTTTCAAGCCTAACTGCATTCCATAAACATGATCCAGTGGATGGAACTAGCCGAGATTGGTGAAGCTACTGCTGCTGCTGCTGTTGCTGTTGCTGCTGCTGCTGCTCGTAATCGTAATCGTAAATTTGTAAGCGCCGCTTCAAGGTAGCCTCATCAGTGGCGCTCCCGGCCCATCATCCCAGAACTGGGGAATAATATGGTCTTCAAGCGCTTACGGAAGAGGGTGAGGGAGAGGGAGAGAAGCTGCCGTCGACGATCAGCAGGTAAGTCATTCCAAGAGCTAGGGCCAGCAATAGCAAAGCTGCGGCGCTGAGCGGTAGCAGTTCGAGCTAGAGGGACGGCGAGATCACCCTGAGCCGACGACCGCAGTGGTCTGCGGCCCGGAATGGAAGAAAGGGGGAATGCAGAGTTCCCTTAGATACAGCGGAGCACAGCCAACACGACAGTTTCGCACAAGGGTCAAGAGTTTGAAGAGAATACGCTCTGGTATTGGGAGCCAGTGCAATTGTTCCAGCATAAATGAAGAAATGTGGCAGAACTTAGGAATGCCACCAATCAAGCTAGCCGCAGCATTCAAGACAGACTGGAGTTGTGCAGTGTAGGAGAACCCAAGGCCTACGAGGAAGGCATTGCCAAAATCAATTTTGCTGCTGCTGCTGCTGTTGATGCTGCTGTTGCTGCTGCTGATAATGATGTTAATAATAGCAATAATAACAGCCGCAGCAACAACATAAAATTCAAATGGCTCATATATATCTCTCTCGGTTTAAAACTATGTACTAATAAAAGCCAATAGCGTGGATTCCTTTAGGGTAAATCAAAGATGCCTTTATCTCTGCATGGGTTGGAGTGGCCCTTGCCATTGCCCACATACACCCTATTAAATAAAATAGTTTTACACGTCAGCGTCTGAAATAAACTTTTATATCGAGGAATTTTCTTTTGCAAATATCGCTAAAAGTGAATTCGGTAATTTTCTATTCTGCAGTGAGCCTGAACGACATCTGGCGAAGCCCTGTGTCATAGTCCAATCTAAACGTCTAAGGCTTTGCCTACGATGTAAACTGGTTCCCGACTTAGGCGTCTGGGCGTTGAAAATATGCCGTGTTTACGATTACGATTTCAGAACGTACCTATGCCTACTTACTCCTACCTATATCTACCCATACCTACCTACATCTGTCTATACCTCTACAGCGCTTTTGGAAGTGCTTGAAGGTGCTATACAAAGGCTTTGTTTCATTACATTGCATTACCTATACTTATACAAATACCTACTTATACCGACCTATATGTGACACGATGGTTTATCAGTAACCCGTTTGGTCAATGATCATGCGATTGCGGGTTCGATTCCGTGTAACGACCCTGGGTAAGTTGTTTGCGCACACCGTGCCTCTGTCACCAAGCAGTATAAGTTGGTACCGGTGTAAGTTGGGAATTAAACGGCAAGTCCTGCGATGCGCTGGCCCCGTGGCCAGGACCTTGGGATTCGTCCATTGCCGGCTGAAGGGTCTAAACTAAAGGAAATGAGCGTCTTCCCTACGTCTCACTTGAGATATGGGATCCTTCATTTTTTACTTCTATATCTACTTATACCTAATTGCGCCTATACCTTACATATTCCTATACCTAGATAGGCTGACCTATATAGGCCAAATTAAAAATTGGGAATAAGTGGAGATAATAATTAGGGGTTTGGGGAAGAAGGTGCGATTTGTGTTTGAAAACAGGAGAAAACATGTTTACAAGGCAGAAAGACTTAATCCATGACTGGGAAAATGGATTCCATGCAGTTGGAAACAGACTGAGCCATTGAGGGGATGCTTCCTCTTTCTCCTACAAATGTTTGGGCCAAAGACAAGGAGGAGAAGGAGAGGATCGCCACAAGAAATTGCATAGATTTGAGGGTGGTTGGGAAACAGGAACAGTGGCTGCGAGGGCGCATTAATAAGATCAAGTATATAATAAAGGACATGTAGGAGAGCCGTAATGCATGGGTGCTTGGAATTTGGTCTTCCATGCAGGCTTTCTCCGCAACTGACTTTATCTTTCCATCGTATCCCCATGTAAACTCATTCCTCTTGATACATATATTTACACATACATACATACATATACATATACATATACATATACATATACATATACATACATACATACATATACATATACATACATACATAAAATGAACGTTGAAAATTGAAACATTTTTATTGATCCAAAAGAAATAAGCAGCGATAAGCACGATATACAGAATAATGTTAGGATAACGTTAGGATACATGTTAGGATGCATTCATACATACATACATGCATGCATACATACATTCATACATACATACATACATACGTGCGTTTGTTCACCAGTATATATATGCAGACATCTTTAGTCTACATACATGCATACATACATCAATACATACATACATACATAGTCTACATTCTTAATTACATACTTATAAGCGTATACTTTCGAACATACGCATACATATATCACACACATGGCTTAGATGGCCGCTTGGAGTCATTGATACTACAATTCCTGCAGATACATTAAATAACGATCAGCCCGGTTGGTATTTAGATGTTTGACTGTCCGCAGAATATGATGCAAACTCAGTCTTCCATTCTTTCGGGGTCTATTAATGAGTACAAATTGATGTTAGCTTGTGGGATAAAATGTGTTTTGTTGTTGGATTTCTCTGCTTGTGTTTGCTGCTCAGCTGACAGGGAATTCAAAGCCCGGGACTATCTTTATGCACCGCCAGTTTGACAACGGTGTGACATTTACCTATTTTACCTTTCTTAGCCTTTTACGGTTCGAAGATATGCTGGTAATTTCATTTTAAACTTTGAGATTCGGGCTCCTTACTCTGCAAACAGAGACCAATTTTTCACCTGGAACCATCTTTATCACGTAGAGTATTCGCGGTGCTTCTGCAAATACCTTTTTCAGCTTTCAGTCTGAAGACATGTTGCCAATTTTAAATTCACCTGCGTTTCGAGGTTCGCAATCCTTATTCAACAATGGTGAAATAGGCGCAGCAATAACCAATTTTCACCTGGATCCATCCCAGTGGCATGTTTCTGCCGCAAAAATACAAAGGGAAGCTATGAACAAATACGGATTGGTGGCAAGCTCATCACCACCGTTTTAGTTGAGCATTTAGTCAATCGTGGCAACGGACGATCGAACGAAGACAGAGTCTCTCCCTCTTTCTCTCCCAGGTTCGATTTCAAGGGCCGCTGAACATACGCAAATGCTCCGCCCACTCTAGCGATAGGCCTACACCGTCTAATAATTGCAGGTAATGGACTGATGAGTCCTTCCGTTCGTTCGTCCGTCCGTCCGTCCCTCCTTCCTTCCGTCCGTTCGTGCTGTGTTGAATTACCGAAGTCGTGGCAAAGAATCGTATGGGCGTGGTCAGCGCTTTGTTCGTCCTGATGGGCGTGGCCTTCCAGTGGATAATTGGAGCCCACTGCCCGATGGAGCGCGCAAAGCCATGCTGATTGACAGGTGTTTGCACGGATGGCGTTGTCATCTGCAGCGACAGACAGACTACGCTGCCAGCTGAAGTGGATGCCTGCAATGACTCGCTCTGGACGAGCGAAGCATCGAATGCTTTCGGTGTACTCCACGATTTGGTGATTCTCCCTCCTGTAGGCACTGGACGAATAGACCATTAGGAGGGAACACAGAGCATCGTCTGGCTGTGCAAAGTCTAAAGATCGGCGGTCAATCGGGCAATTACGTAAGTTCAACTGACGACATTTGAAGCACAATAACTAGGGTTCATTTACGCAACTTTACTTTTATTACAAATTCTCCCGCAGTAGTCCTATATTCTATTGATGATTTGGAAATTCTGCTATAAACATTAACATCGCGAATGGATTAAATCTTGTGATTTCGTGCCGTTTAGTCCGCAAATGATTTGATGACAGCTTTGTAGGGACCAATGAAACAAAGCAAATGGCTCAGGTGACATTTAGTTCTGAGATTTACCGTTTATAGACATAGGGTGGAGTATACCTTAATCCGGATAGACACCATAGGTGGAAGATGCTGGCGCCGAGATCCACCTTCTGTCAGACCCCCTCTTCCATGTACGACCCTACACCCCCAGGGTGCGATAGGCCCGAACCTTCCCCGAACTTCCACCGATACATGAGTCCATCGTCGCTGACCCCACAGTATTCCACCAACGCCTGTTACCCCTCGCACCCCATGACGATGCCGGGTGGGTTAATGGCACCCCAAATGGCTGCCACGGGATCGGCAGGAATCCATCCAAGGCAGAGTGGAGCATTCTACCAAGGGGCGACGACCGCCTCTGCGGCTTCCCCTCTGTCTCCGGCTGCGGATAAAGCATACAACCGGCGGAGCTGCGCCAACGCCAAGCCGCCCTACTCCTACATAAGCCTGATCACTCTAGCGATCCAGAACTCGCCGATCAAGATGGTCACGCTGAACGAAATCTACCAGATGATCATAAACTTCTTTCCCTACTACCGCCAGAACCAGCAGCGCTGGCAGAACTCTATCCGCCACAGTCTGTCCTTCAACGACTGCTTCGTCAAGGTTCCGCGATCCGCTGACCGCCCCGGAAAGGGCAGCTACTGGACCTTGCACCCTGATTCGGGTAATATGTTCGAGAACGGATGCTACCTGCGCCGACAGAAGCGATTCAAGTGTCCGAAAAAGCAGGCGATGCGGCAGTTTCAGCAGCAGAAGTCAGTGACAGATGGAGAAACGTCATCGATGGACTCCGAGGCCCCGACGGAGAAGCAAGAGTCGAGGAGCGGGGTGGACGTGAGACAGGAAGAGGAGCCCGAAAAGAAGAAGGACTCGCAACGCTGCACAGTCGAAAAGAAGGAAGCTCCAATGGCAGATTCAGAGGAGAAGAATGTCGACAGAATTGCATCTTCTTATCAGCAGCAACGGCAGCAACAACAGCAGCAGCAGAAGCCGAATCTGCAGCCGCCGCCGCCGCCGCAGCAGCAGCAGCAAGCATCTACAGTCGCCACACCTCGAGGCTATGGCCACCAGGAACTCAGAGATGGCGTCGCAGCCGCCATGACAAAATCGGGGTCGATGGAGAGCCACTGCCCTGTGCCATGTTTCCTGCCAATGGCTGGCAGATGTGACCCCTTGGAGGGCTTCCAGCATCAGCAGCCGCCACAACATCATCCTCTACCCCTACAGCACCACCGTTTCTCTCATCAGCAGCAGGTTGAATACTCGACAGAGATGAGGTCTCTTTTCCCATTCTACCACGCTGGTCAGATCTTCCACTACCCCAACGGACAGGTGCACCCACACCCCGACACAACTAGCTTCACGCACCCCTTCTCAATAACAAATCTCATGCTTCCCCCACCGGAAGTAACATCAGAAACGACGACCCCTAGCGGCGGCGGCGGCAGTGGAATAGGTCGGATCCTGGAACCGGATGTGTATGCGTACAACTCCTCCCCTCCTTCGGGTACCGATCCTCTCCAGCATCCCTACTATTGCCAGTCCAAGGAATGGATCGACGGATCCCCGCAGACTTATCACCAGCCGCTACATCATCACCAGCAGCATCAACAGCAGCAGCATCCTCATCAACCGCACCATCTTCACCAATATGCCAACTACTTGACGATCAATACAAGACAGTGATCAATGTTCACGAAATACTCTTACAAGCAGAATTTCCAGTATGTATGTGTGTGCGTATATGCGTGTGCGTGTGTATACAAGCATGTATGCATGCATGTATGTATGTATGTATGCAAATGCGTAAGTATGCATGTACGTGTGTATATATGTATGTATATGCAGGTGTGTATGTACTTGCGTACGTACTTAAGTATGTACCTATGTATATGTGCATGCATTCATGTAAATGTATGTATCTATTTTAGTCGGAGGATGGATGGATGGACAAATGGATAAATGTACTGTCTTTATGTTTACCTATTTGCTTGTTTGCCTGTTTGTTTACTGGTTTTTGTGTCTGTGTATTTGTCTGAATGTGCGCATGCGTATTGCCAACTGTTAAAATGTGGTCGCCTTTCTTCGAATCTTATGGTAATTTTTGTTTGACAAGATACAACGTGTATATACATTCAGAAGTCCGCATTTCGCGAAACAGAAGTCTCCATTATATTATGCCTTGCTTTAATCAAATTGTGGGGCTATGTTTTTCCCAAACTTTTTGAAATTCAAAATATGTACGATTGGTACAAATTAGTCACCAGTTTTTAGACACTGCAAGTGCAGCAGAGCACAAACTTATTCAAATACACGCTTTTATTTTATTTTTGCCTATCTGGCTGATATTCAAACTGTAATTTCGAATATATTGTTAGGAAAACGAATATAAAACCTTGATCTGAATAAATTAACATTTCTACAGATTCTGACACGCTATAAATTTCACAGATGAATATACAGCTATAAGAAATTCTAGAACTTATGTCCAAAAGGAAATATTGTCATTATGTGACACGAGCAAAATACTAACAAAATTCCCGAGCGTTACACGATGCAGTTGAAGCTATGTATATATAGAACACATGAATGCATATTATCATAAGGAAGAGTTGAGATTTAGTCCGGTGCATTAAAATGTCAGTTCAAAAATGGTCATTGGCTATCTATGGCTCTTTCAGAAATGTAGCAGCAAATTAGGAAGTATGTAAAGGTGCTGCATAAATATCAAAATAGATACAAAGATTCAAGGGTCAGCCTTGAACCTTTGCGTCACCAGTTTCAATTTCGACGTATTTCCAGTATAAGCCCATATTGTATGAAACTAACCCATTGACTCAAACTATCCCCAGCTAAACGTACATTTTTCTATACATTTCGCTTCTTTCGTAAGTTTCAGCATGTTTCCAGTTTTCAGGAGTTTTCATAGTTAACGATAATTTTTTTTGCCGAGCCGAAACTTATATACAGAAGCGAAATGTATAGAAAAATACGCTTTCAGCTGGAGATAGTTTGAACCAATTGGATAGTTTCTTCTTTCGCTACAAATCACCATTTCTATTTTGGCAAGAAAGGAGTACTACCTCACTCCCTCAGAGCTTTCATTCTGCCACGGAGTCTAATCTTTGGAATTGCTGTCTTTGCCTATATAAATAATATATAATATATATATGTGTGTGTATATATTGGAAAATATTGCAAACATTACTTCGACAAAATTCATATTAAGCATTTTGAAAATTTTGCAACATTTTAATTTTACAAAAAAAGAAAAATATGACATAAAATAAAAGTTGAAATACGAGTTGCTGATTTTTTTAAATTTGTAAAATACATGTAACACCGTACAAAGATACTCAGTTAAGATCCAATTCACATTCGCAAATGTTTAAATCAATTTGATTTTTGGGGCAAAAGAAACAAGAGATTTGTTTTTATTATTTAAAAAACTAACCCCTTGTTGTAGAGCCCACGCTTTGTGTCTAAATATTGGCGAAACGTGTTCACGCAAATGCATAATGCAAATGAACGCCTTATACAATACAATACAACTAAATTTTTAATGCCCTCCTTGCAAAGTTCAGAAGTGCAGTTGAAGCCTCAGGAACCATAATCAGACTGGTAGAGGTAAGTTAGAGTGAAAGATACTCTTGATTAGAGAGT
Organism: Norana najaformis; assembly: GCA_964023275.1. Taxonomy (NCBI): domain Eukaryota; kingdom Metazoa; phylum Annelida; class Clitellata; order Crassiclitellata; family Hormogastridae; genus Norana; species Norana najaformis. The sequence continues at coordinate 24,263,442 of OZ029919.1, forward strand.
TGCGAACATGAGGAGCTATACAGATGTAACGCTCGAGCAAAATCTTCTTTTAAAATAAAACCCGCAGTGTTTTAGTGTTTTTAGTGTTGAACAAAAATTAATGCTATAAGCGATGTTCACATTGTGGCATATTTAGCTTTCAGTAAATGTACGGCTGAATGGTCGTACGAGAGAAAAAATAAGCTTATATGGGATTATACTGGAAATCTGGACTGATTCTAGCAGTGTTTTGAAAGGCGCTATATAATGTCTAGGTACTTACATATTACACACACATAATACATACATGCATACATGCATACATACAAACATACATAATACATACATACATACATAAATAAATACATACACCATGTAGCTAAATATTTATGTAGCGCCTATAGTAACCTCCCAAAGCTCTGGAATCCGTCAGTGGAGTTCAAGACGCTCAAAATTCGAACACCCGTCACCTAGAAATGGGTGCATTTACAACTTTTAGCGTCTCAACCCCGCGAATTGGCATGTAATGTAATGTAATGTAATGACGACAATTTATATAGCATCAGCATGACCCCGACGTTTCATCTTTCACAATCTTTCACATCTTCTGCAGTTAGGAAACATTTGAGGAATTTTGAGAACATTTGAGGTGTTATGAAAATTGCTGATTGCTCTTCATGCGAAAAATCGTTCTAAGTCGAGGTCAAGTCGTTGTGTATGAAGATATATAGTAACGAATGAGCGATAACGTTACGTTTTATTAATTTGTTTCCAGCATATATTTATTAAATTGCAAGATTAATGGAGTTATATTAATCTTTTGTCCGATGTGTTTCTATGTTGATTGTGTTGAGTGCTGGCTGTTTCAACTTTTTGGCTGGTCTAAAGCTTTTTCATAATAATGCCATCGAATTGAGTGCAATATTTAGAAATTTTGTGACATAAAATACACAGCCGCGCGTTTGGTAATACATAAATATTACAGAAATATTCATTTGAAAAATCAGTTGTGGTCTGCATGTATATAGAACAGTGGCGACAGTGTATGCCCCAAATACACCACTGATCAACTGTATGCAACTAATACATGCTGTGCTGTGTAAATTACAATTACAATTCCTTTGCATTCTTGACAATTATTATCAAATAACTATTGAACACCATCTCATATCTCAAATCTCACGTAGATTTCTGAATTTCGTTTCCATTTTGATTATTCGCTGTTTTTGTTGTACAATTCGAACTCTGTGCTATGGAAGCATTTGTATAAATATCATCCGGTGTTCCGTATGAGAAGAGCCATGCCGAATGCGATTCTTCCCATTCAGGGTATATGACGAACCATGCATAGAACACATTTCTGATCGCAAACAGTTACGTTCCTTTGAGCTCTGTTAGGTCTCGAGATGGCCAACAGCTTCCACTGATGTAATCAAATGTCAACCCTGGATGGGCTTGCTTCGGTTGGGTTCTACGTGCGTGCGGGAGCCCGCCAGTGTTGAGGATTCTAGTTATCGGAACATTGTTTGCTACCCGTGAATTTTGCTCTTAATGACATTTACATTGTTGAGGTTAGCGTATAGGCCTACGCTATAGACCTACGCTTTTGTGAAGTGCCGAAAAGGCACTATATAAAGAGTGTCTTCGTACATACATACATACATACATACATACATACATACATACATACAGAGCGACCCAGAAATGAGCAAAATGATCGGATACGTTGTTTATTTAAGCATGCAGTCGCTCGCTGAAGTTTTTGAAAATGCATGCGTGACGAATTCGGATTACAGGTTGTTGAGCCTTAGAAGGTAGTACTTCTGAGCTATACTGGCCTCATGACAATGATACTTAGGACGGATGAATGGACGGTCAGCTGGAATCGGAGAAGGCGACTTGTTTTTCCAAGGGATTTGAGTTTCGCGAAGCCTTAATTGAAAGCCGATCATCTATATCGCTACACGCATGCGCAGGTCTGAGGGCTATTGCTGGTGGTACGCATGCGCCGTCGGAATCCAAGACACGCGACAGGTTGTCTTAGTAACTCCCCCCGCTTCGCGTCCTATTTGTTTACTTTTTCTAATTAACCCCTTTATTTTCCTGGCCTTGCAGGGGTTTCAAGGTTTCTGGTTGCAAGGGTATGCCACCGAGCTGTTCAACGAGATACGAACGCAGCAGATTCGTGTTCTTTTGCTCATTCAGTGCTATTATCTTATAATTAAATTAAATAATTAATTAACCCTATAATTAAAAGGCACCAGTCCATTGGACTATATACAAATGTGGGCTAAGGGCTGGCTCAAGGTATCAACATATTGCTCATCTCTGCAAATGAAGGCTCGATCTTGCAAAAGGTGGAGTCCAATAATACCTGGGTACAGTTCACATGGAAAGGGAAGCAGCCTCCCCATTGGTTTTTAAACTGTGTTTCAATCAACTTTTGTCAACCACACATCGCTGAATAAAACAACCAACGAGCAGTATTAAAGGCTCGCAGCTTACATAGGCCTATATATGTATACATACATACATACATAAATACATACATACATACATACATACATACATGCATGCATACATACATACACATACATACATACATACATACATGCATACATACATACATACATACATATATACATACATACATACATACATAGATACATAGTAACCATCATAACGAGTTACTGAACAAAAGTATCAGCAACTAAGAGCGATGTGCTGCTGAATTCTGATCGCTTCTATGTCCCGCCTATTCTTGACTACAGTAGTATTTTGTTAAATTGCGACTTCGCACTTTCTCAGCGTCGTGCATGTAAAAGCTGTGCTCATGTATGTTTACGGTATAATTGGTATAATTGGCATAATTAGTATAATTGGTATTTCTAAGGCGCAGAATCAATCAGACATACAGCAATCTCGCATGTGCTGCTAAGTTGCATAACTTTTAGCATGAATGATGCGTTCTTTTGCTGCATATTTAGGCACAACTGACTTTTAGGCATTTCGAGTAAGTAAGTAAGCATTGGTTGTCATTTAACCCTATCCATATTTCAAATATGGATATTGTTTTCATCTGAGCTAAAAAAATTGTGCTACTACATGTACAATATATACAGTACTTTACAGAAACTTTCAGTAGCTTAGTCGATTTACCCATGTAAGTATAATTTTCTTTTGAAGTTATATTGCTTATTTTTTTACAGAGAGTTTTAAAAAATGTTATTCTGTACAGGGTGCTTGAAAATCGAATGCAAATGTTTATATGCTTATAGGCCTGCACATCACGTAGGCCTGTATATATATTTATGCGTGTTTTATATAGGTATACTATAGGCATATATATATTTATGCGTGTTTTATATGGGTACTATAGGCCTATATTATAAAGGTGGGTTACATGTTTGCACATAATAAAGGTAAACATTTGCGAACAGCGTCTATATTTGCTTGCCCGCCCAGACGTGGGCTTTGCGTGTGTGTGGTCTTCGTAACTTTTATAATTTTCCTTAAGATGCCTACACAACGTATATGACAACTACTTTGAACACTTCATTCTGGCAAACATTTTATCATCCAACCGTCATGTGAGCTTGTATATACAAACCCTATAGATACATGCATGTTCTGCACCACTAGCGGCGGATTAGTGCAAGTACGTTTCTCTTCAACATGGGTTAAACAAAGTAAAGACGAGATATGACAGTTGTGGATCCTGTTCATCCATGCGTGGCGCTTGGCTTCGATAGGTTGTGAGGTCCGCCTTGTAAATTTTAATTTATTTATAACGTCTTCATGGCAAGACGTGACCGAGTCACGTACATGCGCTGAAGAACTTTGAATTTCTGTCATAAAACTCTCCATGGCAGTTTTGCGCAATTACTGAGTTATTGAGTAAAGTTTCACGAGGTGGTAGGCTTTCTGAACATGTTTGTTCAGTTCAGGGAAGCGAAAATATGTAAATACGCTTGTATAGTCTATTCAGTTTATGCCTGTCTCCGTAGCAGAAACGCTTGTGCTATTAAAATTGATGCAGGATGTCAATAAAGTTGATTTTATTGTATACGCGAAAGTCATCTGAAGTGTGTTTGTCTAGTAATGAAATACTGACCGACTATATATTGCCAATCATCCGACAGTCTGTGTGGCTTCTTACGACAGCCATACAAAGGCGAAAATGTCTTATTATATTTGTATAATTATTATATTACCCGAGGTACATATGATCTCCAGAATAATAGTAATAATTATTATTATTTCTGTATTTATTAAGCTCCGAGTGCACCAAATGGCCAAGCATCCATCAATAGCGCTGATAAATTGAGCGTGAAGGACATGCTCCAGGTCACTACATAGTGACCGTTTTAAAACCAGGCAGTGTGACACAGTAGTGTCAGCCCTTGTCAGACAGTATACTGATGTGAGTATGTCTAGGCCTATATGCGATAAAGATAAAAAACAGATATGATGGTGTGTTACAGCTTTGTATTACTCTGCGTTAGGCAAAAGTTTTAAGTCTACCAGGCAATCAATAAGACAAGTCATACATGCAGAAACAGGCGAGACAAAAGATGTTTGCTTTTAGAAGACAAGCAGATTCCATGAGGCAACGTATCCACCTAAGTCAATAAACACGGAGGAGAAAGAGAATGAGAGAGTATACTGATAGAACGAAGTAGAAAGAGCATGCTGAGGGAAGAAATTAAAGATAAGAGAGGAGACAGAGAGACAGAGACAGACAAACAGACAGACAGACAGACAGAGACAGTTGCACAGACAGAAAGACAGATAAACCAACGTACATCAAGAATTTTCACTGAAATTATACATGAATTCCAAAAAACCGTGAAACTCTGCTGACGAGCAGTCAGCAATAACCTGATTTAAGTTTCTTTAGTCGTCAGTTTTCCATTGGATTAATCGGAATTTACAGCCAGCGATATATGCGTTCTTCAATCGGACCATTCTCATAGATACACTTCCGTTGTGCATCGATTGATTATTTATTGATTGGCACTTCGACACGCATGACTTGGTTTGGTAGATCCACACACACGCGTCATTATGACGTATACGTCATAATCTAAAAGAATAAACTTCATGAGGGCTACACACGTTTCGATTATCTTACCAAAAGCATCACGCAATTTCATCAACTATTAATGTTCAGAGATCTAGAACACACGTGTAAACACGCATACAAACACGCATACAAAACATGACCACACGCACAAACACCCACGCACTTTGTATATATTATAATGTATGTATATGTATGTTTGTGCTTACGTGTGTGTCAAGACACTTGATATAGCGGGTTTTATGTATATAGGCCTACTCCGAAAACTCCACTTTTCAGAGATATGATGCTCTGTATTTCGCTTGAAGCGACCATCGATTGATCCTTTGGGCATTATGTTAACGGCGCTAAAGAAGTCATTAGATTAGATTATACATACAAAAAGGGATATATAGACTAAGAGAACACAAACTTTTATATACCCCGCATTTATGTTAAGATGCCAGTGACTTAAGTTCAGATTTTCCAGATATAATCTTGGATATATATTCAATCCGTAACATTGAGACCTTTTCTTATCATTTACTTCAACAAGGCAAAAATTGTCTGGCAGTTGGATGTATAGAATATACTTGAGCACCAAAAAGTCTATTTCCAAGCCATACCGGAGCTGTTAACAGATTTGTTTAAAGACTGCATATTATCTGACGAAAAAATGATCTACTGCGCATGACTTCATAAGGCACAAACTGAATTCACTGAGCTCGAACCTCTGCCTTTGCGAGTCCAAGATATTACAGTATGTAACTGTGATTTTTGCGAGTACATCTGCTAAAGCATAGGCCTACCCTCATTGCCACCTTTTGATTTATTAGTTCCTGACTTCAGCTTATTTTGTGGCAGTTTAAAAATTATTTTAGAGTACTGTCATCGATAATGGAATCACTTGCAAGAGAAAAATCCTGTTGAACTTTAATCATCTGCGAAAATTGGGTATTTATAAATTCCATGCATCAACCGATGCGTGAGTAGTTCATCGGGCTTAGTATTTAGGTTTTCACAGCGGGGAAAATTATCTTAGTTATTGGGAACCCAATTTACTTCCATCTACCCGTCCACAACTCCCTCTCATTCCACTCGGATATACATCGGTATATCAGATGAAGACTGCTGCCGAATATATCACTTATGAAGTTATCTGATCACGATATATCAAACCATGGCAAACCGATTGCATATGTGCATTTTAGAAGTTTGGTCTATAGGCTAATACCTGAATTACAAAGTTCAAAATTTCAACATAAACAGGACAGATAGCTCTGTCTGCCTGTCTACTTGTCTGTCTGATTGCCTGCCTGCTTGCTGTCTGTCTATATGACTGTCTGTCTGTTTGTCTGGCTGTTTGTCTGTCTGTTTGTCTGTCTGTTTGTCTGTCTGTTTGTCTGTCTGTTTGTCTGTATGTTTTGTCTGTCAGTCAGTCAGTCAGTCTGTTTGTCTGTCTGTCTGTCTGAGACCTACTCCGAATCTAGAACTGACCACGCAAAGCCCCTCTGCTGTGTCCACTCAAATGCGCCTGAAGGCCGGATTGAGTGTAAGTCCAATTGAAACACGTGGCTACTCTAACGACGACCAATCATCTCCTCTCACGTCGCAATTTCAATTTGCTTCAATGTCTGCACTGAAAATTTTACGTATTATCGACAGTGCTTGAATAACATAACTTACCTCAAATTGCAATTAAATAAATGACGACTATTCCGACCAATTTCACTATTCTCTAACATATATATATATATTAATGTATATATGTGTGCATTATGTGATTGCATTTATATCCTATATGCAAGTCATTATATATATATGTATATATCATCCATATACATCCCATACATAAGCTAAACATCGGAAATGTTAATCCTGACTGCGGGGCAAAACTAAATGCAGGATTCCAGCAAATTTCACTCGGCTACGCATGAGCGACCTTCAAAGGACGTTAATCACAGCGTTTCGTAAGTAGTGATGCGCACAGAATTAGTTACTTTAATTAACATTCAGGCCTAAATGCTAATACCTAAAGGCCAGTATGTAGGCGCATAGGTAATTTAGGCATACAGCTTTTCAAATTATTGCAAAAACTTGAAATTAGTCTTTATAACAAACTATCAGCTAAGCTATGTTACAGCTTAACTCTTTCGAAGGAGTGAGTTCTGTGAAGTGTGCGCGATGTTTATGTCTATGGTTTGACACACTTGTAGTTTACACAAGCGAAATAAAAAGAAATATGGATGGACAAAAAGAAAAGAGAAAGTAAGCAAAACAGACCAGAGACTTGGCCAATTTCAAACTTTACGTTAGTAATTTTTGTGTAATTATAAAGGACATCTGTTTGCATGTAACAATTCTCATCATAATCTATTGTGCAAGAGAAAAAAGTATTACCATGGATATAGGTCTATTGACCAGAGAGAGAAGGAGATAGACAGACAGACAGAGTCAGAGGCAGACAGAGAAAGAGAGAGACAGAGTCAGAGACAGAGAGACAGGCAGAGACAGGCAAGATAGAACTGGATAGACAGACAGACAGACAGACTAAAGACGGGACAGGAACTTTGGAACTTTCGATTTGTAGCGAGTTGTGAAGCCGCATTTATATCTGATCCGCAACCGTCACAGCAGTTAAATCTCTCAAGAGGCAATCGCTTTGAAGACCATCTCAGCGGCAGACTTATAAGCCACCAGAGCGCAGTTTCCTCCTGAGGTGAAGCAGCTCTTGAGACAATGGCGATCAGCTTCCTCGCGCATCACCTTCAGAAACACTTTGCGATGAATAACCTTTCGAACGATTTCCTCATGTCTGAAAGCAGCAGTAAGTCACTGTTCTATAAGAAATGTTTAGTAACATCAGTCGCTAATGTGGCCGGTATAAGACGTTCGTGCATTTAGTGTCTAGCCATCGACTGTTGCCTAATGCATTTTTATAATGGCGCTATAGAAGATCTAAGATTAGCAATAATTTTAAGCAAACCGTATGTGGCAATAGTTACAAAATCGGTGGGGTTCTTGCTGTATCAGTACACAAATGTTTGGTTGTAAGCCACAGTTTCTATGCTTGTTACCAGGCTTCCTTGTTACGTTAATGTCTGTTTTTACCAGAAATCACTAAGAGCATGAGCTGGAACTACCATTGTACATGTTTGGAGCGTGTTAGATGCGGATTCTTCACGGTTCGCGGCACCCTATTGGCCAGCAGCGTTGATGGTCCATGACCGGAGAGAGAACTGTGAACGGATTCAACCCTCTGCTTTCTTCTACGAACCCCCGCCCTCTCTATCAGCCTTCCCCGCACTCTACCTCTCCCCGCCACACAACTCCGGCTACCATTTCGGCGCATGAAAGTAGTCCGGCAATATATGATCAATCGTTGATTGAGGCGCAGACATGTAGTTCAGCGAAGTCTAATGCCCTTCGATTGTGCCGGAAAAAAAGCCGCTGACACCTCGCTGCTATAATTGACGAAACGTAATGCGCCCGTAGCGCGCGCCGGACGGTGTGGTGTCAGACTGGTTCTGGAGCAAAGATGGTTCCGGGGCGATGATGATTCCGACTCTGCGCACTTTTCACACAACATACAGAAGCGAATTTTAAAGTGCCCTGTTGGTTTGATAGCAAAATTTTATAGGAAACAATGTTTTAGTAGGTGAAAAATTAAATCTCAAGCAGTCTGTTCTTATGCAACGAACGGTATCGACAGAACAGCTCTGTTTTAGAAAACCAATTCCGCATTCTGATCACGTTATCGTGAACCAATCCTAATTTTTTCGGAAGTGTTTTCGCTTGGACCGCATTTGACTTCACACCAGCCGCGCGCCGCTCGCAAGACAAGAACAGCAGCCAGGCTCCCGATTCTGTGTAGACTATAGACATATCCTACACGTTCGTATGTATAGACCTACATCCATCGGCCGCCCATAGAAATTCTGTGCTTTGTGTTCGCATCTATATTGCATGGAACGATGCCGCCGCCGCTGCCGCGTTGGCAGAATACAGCATTCGATCGAACGCATATGCATTCGGTCCATCATCGCTCCGTCCTTTCGTCGCTCGGTCCGTGGACCGACTATAAAGCCCTGGCCGGCGACGATATCAAACAGACGACTGCGCTGGCGGCAATTTGTTTATTAACGCCTTCTATTATTGTTCTAAACTTTATTCCGACTTGTTTTGCTTGATACCTGCGGCAATGCTTTTCTAGAAATATCTGTGGTTATGGACTAATTAATGTTGTAATCACGAAGTGCCTATGCCTCTTAGATTTGAGACCTGTTATGATTAATAATAGAAATATAGTAGCCTAACTGATAAATAAAAATAAAAAAACTGTGAACGACCAACAACATTGGCAACAAATGCAGTAACAGCAACAAGGACAACAGATGTTAAAACAACGAAAAAGAAAAACAAAACCAAGAGAAATAGTGGGGCGGTGGTAGTGTAGAGGTGTTAACAATGACAAACTGACGATGGACAACGATGGCCTAATGCAATGTAATGAGGACAATTTGTATAGCGCTGTTGGTATTAAGCCATTTCTAAGGTATTTCCTTCTCGTCCTCGTCCTCCTCGTCCTCCTCGTCCTCCTATTCCTCCTGTTTCTCCTCATTTCTCCCATTCTTATGACACAGAGCCGCGAGAATAATCCATACATTACCCGAGAAACTTCAGTAATGTACCGCAGGTCGCCACCAGCATTCACCCATTGACAGGAAACGGCCACATGAGACATGTCATGCTCATGACATACGGGGGAATGACACATGCCATGCTCATGACATACGGGGGAATGACACATGTCATGCTCATGACATAAGGGGGACTGCATGCGAGTGTCACTAAGTAGATATCATCAGAAAGAGGCGCTAAGTTCTCTTACTGAATTAATTTTTGAATGAAAAGTGCGGCGAGATAACAGTATCTTCAGTGGATACGATGAACACAACTGTGAGATTCTAAAGGACGCTATGTAGATGTTCCGATAAATACATGCATACATGCATTCATGCATACATATGGATACACATGGATATACACATATGGATATACATGTTGTATATACATATAACATACATACATACATGAACGTACATATATACATAAATGATACATCATACATGCAGTGTACATACATACATTCATGCATACCGTGGATACAACATACTGTATATACATACATCATACATACATACATGTACAAACATACATGTACATACATACATACATAAATGATATATGATACATAGAGTGCACATACATACATCATACATATATATAATCATGCATACATACATACATATATACATCATACATATTTAACAGTCCGCAACACCTTCTGTTCTACTTTGTAGCTTATTGATCAGTAAGCGCCCTTTAAATTGCTTTGCTACTGAGCTGCGCTACATCATCGTCTTCTTCGCATTACATTACACTGTGATCTTCGTCCTTGAGCTACCGGTACCTCGCCCATCTCAGTTCCACGGCCCCCATCGTTCAACCCATACAGAAGGGGGTGCGGGTAATGCGCACGGTCGAAGTGGCGGCCTCTCCACCGACACACAGATGGGCCATTGTCGACCTGAAGAGGGCCATTTCACGCTGTCTGCTCCGCCGCAGCGCAGGCCCCGTCGGCCCGACAAAGGATTTCCGTTGCCGCTCCTCGTCGCTTAATCTGCTCTTAAACTTCGAATTATTTACATCTGTAGTCTCACGGAGAGACTGCGCGGAGAAGGAGGTCCGTGCAGGTGCGTTCGACCTGAAATCCCCCGGGTACAAAGCTCTTGTACCTCCATACAGGTCTATTGTTGAGAAGATGGGGAAATATGGGCAGAAACCACGTCCGAACATGGTCTCCCCATCGCATGATAGGGACATCGGCTTTAATGAGTGAAGCTCTAGTTAATGCGGAGGTTTTTTATTCTTATTATGTCTTGGAGGAGATTCTGACACGAAAAACTTTCCCGATTTCTGTGGATGCCATATTATGCCATTTCACATCCACGCAGTTTGAAGTGTATACATATAGACAAAGAACATGCGTTACGTGTTGATACATTACATGTTTCAGGTACACGGATAGCCTAAGTAACTTGAAAGTTCATGGGTAAGTTGATAAAATTTTGTCTGGTTCAACGTTGCTTCTATGAATGGGAACGATTCCATCAAAATAACAATCTATGTATGAGCCTTATAACTCATTGAACACTTTCTAAAAGTGTACTATATACGAGTCAGCTTACAAAGCTGTTAGCTTTTCGCTCGTATTTGCTCAAGATAACATTTTTGTTCATTATTATCTACTTTTTTAATTATTTACCATTATTTTAAAGTCATAAACCTTTCCCAGTCATCTGACACATAATGACTAGACAGACAGTCAAAGACACAGAAAGACAGTCATATAGATGGATGTATGCATGTATGTATATATGTATGGATGGATGGATGGATGGATGGATGGATGGATGGATGGATGGATGGATGGATGGATGGATCGATGGATCGATGGATAGATAGGTAGATAGATAGATCGATAGATGGATTGATAGATAGATATATAGATAGATAGATAGATAGATAGATAGGTAGATAGATAGATAGATAGGCAGGCAGGCAGGCAGACAGACAGACAGACACAGTCAGACACAGACAGACACAGACAGACAGACCGACAGACAGACAGACAGATGTAGGGTCGGACACACAAACAGACAGATGGTTCCTCTTTCAGTCTGTTAATCTAGATCAGTCTTTATCTCCTTGTCCCTTATATTCTCCATCTCTTTTAATCGAAATCTACATGTATACTGTTTCCAGCGTGAACGTATTGCTCCAATGTCTTCTGTGCTATCAAGTTTTCCATGATTGCTTAAGATACAGAGGGAAGAGTTCACTCATGCGTGACCCACACACGCGCTGGTTATCGACAAACACCAGAGAACGTCAGATGTGCGTTGAAATGTAAAGCTGCGGTTGGTCTCTGTGTTGTTATGTGTTCATTTGTCATCATCTCTCTGCTTCTCTCATTCCCTCTCTTCGGACGTGTCTGTGCCTCTTCTCTCTGCCTCCCTGTCTCTCCGCCTCTCTGTCTCTCTGTCTGTCTCTCTGTCTGTCTGTCTCACTCTATCTGTGTAAATATTATCCTGATAAGGCCTATCGGTAGATCAACACAAGATGCACATAATGTATTGTACATTTATATAATATGTTCTTACTCTAGCGCTCAATAGACGCAGGTCTCTGCATAATCAATGGGCAAATGACGGTAAAACGCAAGCTACAGGTGACCGTCTAAAATTATTATTATTATTATTATTATTATTATTATTATTATTATTATTATTATTATTATTATTAATGTTAGTATTATTATTATACAGGTCATTTTTATTTATTACCCACTATACTGAGCGTAACAATCTGCACAAAAGCGCAGAAAGCATCGATCGAATGATAAAGCAATCAAAATCATCGAAAGCAGAATTCATTATCATCAGCAAAAAAGTTGTTACTAAATTCAAGAAATCACTTAATCTAAGAACGCATGATAATCAAATCTGGACTAATAAAAGCCGTTAGAGAAAGTGCGAAAGTGCAAGAACTGGCGTCGGTCGCTGGTGCTCGAAGACCTCAGTATATCGAATATTCTAATGGCAGGAAACGCCGTTCCTGGCTGCCGCACATTCACCCACCGAGCGCCTCAGTCCATTCAAGAAGGCGACGTTGATAACAGACGGTTCGAAAGAGCGGAGAAAGCGGTTGTCCAGTGAGACAGCCACAGAGGGAGAGACAGAGAGACAGAGACACGGAGACAGACAGGAAGGCGCTTCTCGTTTCGCTCCATCACTCGCTCCAGATAATATATTAACTTGGACCATGCAGCCCCACACGAACCGCGCCAACGATGTGCACACAATGTTGTCTGCACTGCCTTCAGCGTCCATTCAACCACCCACCCACCACCCAGCCACCCATCCCATCCCATCCAACCATCGGCTCTTCCATCAGCCACCCTGCACGACGGGTGCGGGGCTGCCTTGAGGGTGAACGAAATTACTGTAACTTATTAAACGACCTGGGTTGGCTGTGAAACGGCTCGAAGCGGATGAAATTCGTCGTGAGACGAGCATCGGCAAACATTTGCCATCGTCTGCTGATCAAATTTCCGATGTTTGCGCTGATCAGATGAGACTTAACGAGAACGGAAGACACCCAGAGATAGACAGACACATACGCACGCAAAGGTGGACGCATACAGGGAGACGGACAGACCAATGCATTGAGGCAAATGTGAATGATATATGGCTGTGGAGATGGCATAGTATAGAAACGCACAAAAAACTTGAAAACCATTTGCGGTTTCTCAAGATGCACACCACCAGTGTGATGCATAATTTAGGCCTAATTTATTTTAGCGCGCAATAAATAAACAAGCCTATACCTAGGCCTATAAATTATGAGGAATATTTTAGACCTACAGGCACGTGATCTATAATCATGCAGAAATCTGTGTTTCCCTATATTAACTATTTACTAGTATCTGCTTGGGTTTGATCGATATACACATAAATATTAGGGCGTTCCCGTCCACAACGGAGAATTTTCAATTAATTTTCTCTTCCTCCAACCAAGCATTTGGTGATAGCTATGGCCAAAATATTTTGAAGATGGAATAACATTTTTATCTTTTTTGCACCACTTGTTTTTAAATTATGCACTGTAATTTTAGTTACTTATCCAAGCTAATGTTTTAGTTCTTTTGACATGTGATCTGCTCTGGCAGCCATTTTGTCAACAGTTTCTTTGGAATTTTGTGATTTACTACATTTTTGGGCATTTTTCAAGTTTCTTTAGAACACAGTATCAATAACGAATAGCAAAGGCACAGGCACGTTTTAGGTTAAACCATTTCGTGGATATCAGATTAGTTAGATTACCACAGGTCTTTTGACAATGACGAATAGGGTAACACGTGCTGCAAGTTCAGTCGGGCTGATTGGAGAGACAGATAAAAAATATCTAAACTTCAAAACTCCCCTCACAGAAAGAAATGTCAAAGGTGCTGTTCCATTACCACCCTGGAGAAAAAATGAATTTGAAGGACAGTATGGACAAGTCTTCTTCGCTGCTGCTGCCAAGCTGCAATATGGCGAGAATGTCAACAAAAGCGCCTACCGTTTGTTTCTGGAGGCAAAGCAAGAGAAAGGTCGCAGAGAAACAAAGGCTGTGGTAGATTGAACCTTTGCAATCAAGCAAGAACGCGTGATGAAGCGTAAAGCAGCTGAAGCAAATCATGCACTGAAGATACAATCACCAACTGTGACATCATCAGTTTCCATCGGAACTGATATTCCTGAAGGTAATGGTCACAGTGATGGATCATTGTCGGAGAGGAGCAGTTTCACTTTGTCACTTAGCCATAAGAAAGCCCGTCAACATCAAAGCCGAGATGGAGAGGCACGGTGGATGTGATAACTTCTGAAGTGGCTGCAGTCTTGGATCGGACCAACACAAGCGACAGGATGGCTGCTCACATATTTTCTGCAATGGCTTCATCAGCGCAGATCCAGTAAGATCTGAAAAAGGCAATCATTAGCCGAAGTGCTATCAGGAGTACACAAACGAAACATCGATTTACCCATCGTAGCCTATCTTCTGGTTTTTCTGACCTATCGGAATTTCCACCAGGCTTCTCCAACGGATTATGATTATGATTACGATTTCACTTGAAGTGACCATCGATTGATGACTTGGGCATTATGATAATGGTGCTATAAAAGTCACTAGATTAGATTAGATCGTGAAGCTTTGAGTACAGAGGTGAAGGCATCCTTCGACTCAATAATGCCGCTGATCTTGCAATGACATGGCAAAATTGTGGAGGACTTTACAGGCCCTGGATGTGAAAGCCGTTCTTTGTCCTGAAACTACTCGATGGAAAAGCAGTTATAATGTCAAGAGCTGTGGTTGGCAGCATGGATGAGTGAGGATTAACGGATCGGGTCAAAGGTTTGCGCTTCGACACCACTGCTTCAAACACTGGAACAAAAGGTGGAGGTTGCTTTTGGCTTAACAAAGAGTAAAGTAAAATCAGCTTAATAAAGTAATGTAAATTGGCGACTCCCTTATAACGTCTGGGTCCGCCACTGTCATTTTAAAACACCAACTAAATTATGTCTTGCTTGTTTTGGTTGCCGGGAGACCAGAGAGGAAGAAGGCAGAGAAGCAGTTACGGTGGACGATGTTTAGGTTGAGCGAAGTTGGAAGACGAATTGGAGGCATTTATCTACTGATGCAGTCAACTGGGAAACAATTATGAAAATCTAAAATTCTCCCAGTTTACGGCCGTTACAAACCCCGTGATGCAGTCAATGCTACCATGTGAATGCTACCGATTAATTATCGGTTAATAGTTTATATGGTTTTCTGATCGTCCATCCTTTTAGTTTGTACATGTCGGAGTGGGTAAACATAGGCAGTGGGGACGACGAAATGGAAAGACCGGCCGCCAAGACCCGTTTTCGTTTCCGGAATACCCGGCTGAGGCAATCAGGTGACTAATTAATTATCAGAACAGTGGCAGAGTAGTTTCATATTGTCTTATCTTGTCTTATCTTCTGACTTTTATAGCGCCAGTATCCAAGAGATTAATCAACGATCGCTTCAAGTGAAACCATAAATTCATCGAAGTCGAGTTTAAATGTGTGACCTGTAGTGTCAGAGAGACCGGAAAGCATGGGGAAATCGTGGGGAAGCAATTTAAAACAGATGAGTCAACCACCTCTGAAGTCTCGAAGACAGCAAATACAAATCAAGGAACCACAAGGGCAATGAGTCTATATAAACTGACACTAAAGGTACATCTTGGTCCTCTAAGGCTATTGAAAATGAGCATTTTGTCTTAATGATAACGATCTATATATATATAATTAAATACTGATATACAGACATATAGCTAGTTATGTAAATAGATTGGCTAATATATATGTATATATATAGTGCTTATACAGTGTGCATTGTCTGGTAAGCTGTGACCAGCGGTCAGCGCTCATTAATCGTGCTTGTTTGTCTAATAAAACCACCCACTGCCTATGTTTACCCGCTCCCACATGTACAAACAAAATTATGCGCACATGCAATTCGCCCTGAACACCTTAGGTGCATAAGGGTAATTGTGCGCGTGTGTGCCTAAGTGTGCATACTGTTGCACATATATATATGCATGTATACATATTATAAGTATTTGTATATTTGGTTATTTGTATGACTAAGAATCTCTCAATGGCGCTATCTGTCTGATTAAGAAAGGTGTGCGATTTAAGGGAACTTGACTTTGTTTCTTGAGGCTATGTCTAGCGGGACAGTTTGGATTGAGTGTAGGCCTATATGAGGAGTGAGTGAGTGAGTGAGTGCGTGTGTGTGCACTTAACTCTAAGAAAACTCCCTCTAACTGAACATGGGTAATAGCCTTGAATGGTCATTTTCAAGGCATTACCATAGCCTTAGAGAACCAAGATGTACCGTGAGTGTCAGTTTATATAGGCTGATTGCCCTTGCAGTTCCTTGATCGGCTGTTACGTTCTATGGTTCCGATGTGAATTTTTCAATCAGAATATGACCCTGTTGTTGAGAGAATAGTAGCAAGCACAACTTGAATCCGAAACAGGTTTCAGTTTGTCTTTCAAATGTAAGAAAGGTTCAGGTTATGAATGACAAACTATTTCTAGTTTGTGATTTCAAACCGGCATATATGCATGCAGGTATGTAGGTATGTATGTACGCATGCACTTATGTATGTATGTGTGTGTATTATTATGATAAAAAGATTTATAAAGCGGGAGTTATAACTAAATATAACGCGAGTGCGCTAAATCAAAATACGGTCATGTGTATTCGGCTTGAATACGGTCTACTCCATATTATAAGGTTTACATAAGATGTATGTGTATGTATGTATGTTTGCATGTGTATGCATGTATGTTTGCATGTGTATGTATGTATGTTTGCATGTGTATGGATGTATGTTTGCATGTGTATGTATGTATGTTTGCATGTGTATGTATGTATGTTTGCATGTGTATGTTGGTATGTTTGCATGTGTATGTATGTATGTTTGCATGTGTATGTATTATGAATCAGGTGAGTTTTCCTTCCGTGAAGAATGTGATAAGCGTATAGAGATAATGAGATGCGAAGAAAGCGAGCTGAGCTCATTCACAAAGCGATCTAGTCAGAACGGCCTCGACTTTGTAACATCTTATCAAGGACTGTTCCGCTTAATGCTCCCGACATATAAAAACATACATTGCATTATTAAGTTCTCTCCGTAGATACATATACATACATAGGTATATACACACTGTATATTCATGTCATATATAAGGTTTACTTTTAAGGTAAGGTAAGGTCAACGTCACCAACCATGGCAGCCATCAGATGTCGTCAAACCCAGTAATCTACTACAACTCCATATATATATATATATATATATATATATATATATATATATATATATATATATATATATATATATATATATATATATGCATACTGTACATTACGTTCTGTCTATATGCAGAGCAGTTTGTTGCATCCGTGCTGTCATAGCGTCGGTCACACGTGGCTATATCGCAAGACCCTCTTCAGCCTATCTTTTGACAGTTCCATAGGTCGCCCGATAGATGGCGTGATTCTTTGCTCATAAATCTATAGCTAGGCTGTTTGTCTGTGCCTAGCACGGGTTTCGAATTCCAGACAATGCACATCGTGTCTGTAGGTAACCAAATGGAATATAGTGAACGTGGAAATATTGTTGTGGTCATTACGAAAGGAGAGTAACTCTTGGATACTTGGGTCAAAGACGATCAGAGTTTAGGAAATTTATAGTCGTTAAGAGCTATAGGCAAATATAATAGGATTACTGTTTTGTAAGCGTAAGTGGCCAGCATTCGTCATGTCACATTCAACGAAATCTAAATCCGGGAAGCACAGTCAGAACAAGTTGACAGCGGAGGAGTTGGTAAGCAACATATCCTGCTCTTCAGTTAATATGTAATTGGGTAGGCCTACATGATATATTCAGACGTTTAATATAGCGCCTTAAAATATTTTACCAAAGCGCTGCCTAAGCTAGCCTAAATGTCGTAAAATTTGGCATTTTTTGTTGTTATTATTATTGTTGTAATTGTAATTGTAAACGAACATTTATAAAGCGTACAGTCAGTAGTAGTGTAAAATTAAGGCTGTTAGGCAGATATTTATACTCTAAATATGCACGATGTTACTCCAATGAAGTTTTAGCGAAAACTTGTAATCACTGAATACAGTTAAGTAGGCTATTGCCCGATAATTCTGAATACAGTTTTACATTTTCACGCATGACCCACACGTGTACACAATAGGCCTACACAAGCCCCGCGTACACAGAAGAATCCCGTATAAGCCGGGTTTAGTGTACAGTGGTATGCGTGTAGGCCTATACATTTGAGTGACTTGTGTACGACTGTACGCTTTGTTAGTAATGTATTCATGCATAAGCCCCTCTTCTCACTTGGGCTCGAGTGGGTCTCTTGCGGAGCAGTTCTTATACGCACGTAGGACACACTCGCATGGTCACCCTGAGCCTCAAGAACATGCGCACATGACGCCCTCACGTTGAAGTCAGAGGGCGCTTGACCTTGGATTTTTAATCTGTTTGTGTACAATTTTAAATATTATTAATTCTAAATAATTAAAATAGGTTACAACAGTATCTGGTTTGCATGCTTACTAACTTATAGACGCAGTGTTTAGTAAAGCCGTGATATAATATTGTTGACGATCTTTCTTAGTTGCCAACGATCGGGCTTCGAACCGTAGCGTAGCGTTAACTCCTTTGATTTTGGAAATTATAATGAAACGAACGGTTCAATAACAACAGAACTTCAATCGCCACAGTTTTTAAACGTATGTCTCTATTAATGACATTTCTAAATAAAACCTTCAACTTGGCACACGACAGAACGGCGCTACATAACTTCCCGCTCTCTGCTACAAAATCTTCGCACTTGTTTATATTGGCCTTTTTTGCCAAGACAGCGGGCAGTACAAACTGGTCTTGACCGGCCTACATCTATTGCGCATGCGTAGGTTTCCAAAAACCCGCTGACTCATCACGCAGAGCACCCACGTGATAAAATAATCGTTAGCAATAATTACAGCTGATGTCAGCTCTCCTGCCCGCAGGGCTCTGCCAGCCAAGCACAGTATCGTAATCGTAATCGTAATCCCGAGATTTCTACAGCGCCCAACGAAAGCCACCTCTCAAGGACCAGCTTATTCACAGGCGCTCAGTCAAGACAAAATCGATAGGCAAAAGTGCGGTTCCAGATCAAGATCCAAGAGTCAGGCAGTGAGACAGCGTGGGTGATGTTTGGAATTGGAGCGGAAAGAGGGATAAGAAGAAGAATGGGATCCAGGAGTGGATCTGTGAAAAAGGAATGTTTTCAGTTTCGACTGAAAGGCCAATGCAGAAATTGCAAGCGGTGGAGCATAGGTGAGAGTGTATGATGGGTCCCGTTTGATGCGCGGCAGCCGTAAGCACGTGATCAGCGCGTGCAAAAACAAACCAATAACCCGATGACCCATGGAAATTTCCAATGTAAATTGCCGACTAAGCAGATCAATATTACTTCCACAGATATCACCAGTCCAGGTGTAAATCAGTTCTATAGATATGTCCGAAATAAGGCCACTCCGTGCATAGTTTTATGTTAGTGGAAGTGATCAAGGCTGGTGAGAACACTGTCAATCAAAACCCTTCTCAACCCATTCATTACTAAGATATAGCTGTTTGTGCGTTAAGCGCAGCAATGTATTTATGTATGTATTAAAAACACAGCAGCCGATGGGTGAGATAAACCAAAAGTTAGACTACGGTGGATAAGCAGGTGGAAAATGAGTTTTACGTTTAGATATGAAAACATCAGAAAGAAGTGACAGAACGAACCATTCTGAGCAGCGAATTCCAAAAGTCTGGGACCAGCTACCGAGAACGCCCTGGAAATGAATATATCGGTTATACTGCTAGTGAGAGGTTGGATGAAATATTATAAGTGAAGCGACACTTTAAAGCATTTTAATAGGGGGAAACCTAAAGCCGAAATAAGATTTACTCTATTTTAAAATTTCCAGTAGTGCAAAAGCCCCGTTGTGAGGGTAACTACAGACTGCTCATGTCCAAGCTGTAAAATAATTTGATTGCAAAGGCAGCGGTTCGAGGTATTTTGGGGCAAGGTCTGTTCCACGTCTCGTTAAGCGTTTGCCAAGGTTTGTTCACTAATAAAATCGTCTGCTTCGAATGGCACATTGGCAAAGGCAGCGATTTGAGGTAGCAGGATGAACTTTAAATGACCCATTGTTTACAAGCTGCTGCGAAACGTAAGACAGTAACGCGTTGCTGGTGACTTTAGGTGTAAGTGGATCAGAAGACATATAAAATATGATGCTATATATTTTATGTATTCATATGGGCCTATTGGTATCAGTATGCGTGTATGCGTTTCGGGGCGTTGCTCATTCCCTGCAATTCCAAGAAATACGCTTCGGTTTTAAAGCAAAAAATCCCTGCGGCAATTTTGGGAAAACTCTAACTTGCGTTATAGCAAGGCGATTAGGTAATTGTAATTGTAATCTGACATTTATAAAGCGCAACTTCAAGAATAGACTCATCAGAGGCTCATAATATATTATGTGCCACGACCCTTAGGTTTTTTAATATTACATTCAATGGAGAAATATGATCTATATGCGAAATTTAGTATAGAGTTTGGCTAATCATGGTTTTTCGCTTTCGAAGCATGCCATATAATAATGATAACGATAATACACTAACGTGAACTTAGTTTGGCCTTCATAAAATTGATCAGATCGTGTTGAAACCGTAATGAAAGAGATTGCACGTGGTTCAGTGTCTGGATTTCGGCTTA
The DNA here is from genome assembly GCA_964023275.1 of Norana najaformis. Lineage (NCBI taxonomy): Eukaryota > Metazoa > Annelida > Clitellata > Crassiclitellata > Hormogastridae > Norana > Norana najaformis. The sequence continues at coordinate 24,284,460 of OZ029919.1, forward strand.
GGATCCATGTGTAACGCATGCGTGAGTTCGAGAGAGAGGCAACGTATTGTCGAACTCATTAAGTGCTTGCGCTTTTAATTTCTATTGGCATCGGATCTTGAACCCAAACAGCGAAAAGAAGACAGTGAAACGACTGGATTTGTATACAGAAGCAAACTCGCAGGCCTAAGCATGCACTCTAAGTCTTTAACTCGAATTTCTTAGTTGGCACAACAGGCCACAACAACACTGCACGCTATACAACTGCAACGTGTGAATGGCTTCTGCGATCGCTACGAGCGACATGCGCTCTTTGAAACGCTGAACTGGAGTACTTCAGTTCTTTGAAGACGAGAGGAATTAGACAAGTTTTCAGATCGGAACGAACTGCTTGGGTATGTTGACTCAGCTGCTGAGCGGCGCGGATGCTAAACAAGTTACTGTCGATTTCAAAACAGACGAAATATTCTACCTGTTGGTAGACTTAAGCACCTCCGAAATGCACAACGGTTAAAGTTGCCAAACGGCTTGTGACAAGGTCGCTGAGGTGGTCGTTGTGTGCAGTGTGAATAAATATGTACTGCAAACGATTGCGGGCTTGTCTTTCGGTATACTGGTGGCAATTTGGCGCTAAGGTGGTGCTTATCTATACCCAGTAATGTCTTTGAGTGCTGTGTTCATACGATGTAGGTTACACTTCGAATGCTTCAAGTTAAGGTTAAGCCCAAGGCCTTTCAGAGAAACCTTTCTTCAGAATATGATGCCCTTAAGGTGTGAGGTCCGGAGCAATGGCCCTGCTGGTGTTCCTTCTTTTAAGCGCTGGCTCTGCCTATTTGCCAGGATTCAGTTAGACTGATTGTCAGGATTATATTTGGCCTATGTTCTACACGTTCAGGTATGCATTTACAATGGCTCCATGACAGATAATGATATGCAATTGTTACACATTTAACTCGCAGGAAGATATGTCGTTTAGACTAGCGTATACAGAGCGCCTCTGGTTAGTAGTGTCTCTTGAAGTGGCGCAAGACAAATTTCAGATTACAATTACACTTATAGTTACATTATATTACTGCCATTGCTGAAGGCCTGTTGCTTTTTATGCCTAGGTCGAGAGTTACAAAAGACTGGCGCCGGATGTCTGGGATGAGGCGTGGCAGATCCTGACAACGAAGATGGGCTGGACGGAGGAAACATCCAACCATAACCTAGAAAGTGGAATCATCTACTCCCAGCGCTTCCACGGCCAACACGCAAAAATATTTATGCTCGAAGTGCGTAGACTCAGTAATACACAAGAACCGAATATCGGAAACAGATCTATTCTATTTGTTAGGCTATTTGCGATATTGAAATTTTATAAAACTGCACGAGTCAATTTCGTTTCGACATTAGAATGAAATATAATAGGTTAAAACTATGTCTATGTCGTTTTGACAAAATAATTAAAGAATGAAATATTCTGTTAATAGCTTTAACTATGGCTTAAACCCAGTGTATTCCGAGTGAAGGCGAGAGAGGCACCACCAACGCTGACTTCTGCGGCGTCTAGTTTCAGAAAAGGCAGAGTTAAATCAAGGCTGCGGCGTGCGCTCTACTGCTCTCTTGGTTCCAAAAGGAATTTGCCTGTCAAGGAGCTCAGTTAAAATAGACAGGAACAGCAGAGCCAGTTCATTAGCTGTTTTGCAGGAGATAGACATAACAGAGATGACAAGATATCATTCTTTAGTTTATTTAAATCAATTTTATGCCACATGCCAAATGTAACAGTTGTGTACGTTGGAGGCAGTTTAAACGCGAAGTCGAATATTTGAGAAGATGGCTACATGATCTTAAAGATATGATTCAACAGGAGTAACATGATAAAGCGATAGTGAATCAGAACGAGTTACCAAGAGATCCAGGATATGGTCTGTGTTATGTGTATAGAAAAGGTAACGAACTGTTTCAAGTCAAACCCTTCCAACATATCAAGAAATGCTGAGGAGCAGTGACTGGCTGCATCAATATGAATATTAATATCACCCATGATAACTATATCAGAAGGGCAGGAGATCAAATATTCAAGCAGTGATTGGAATGGACTTCCGCCTTGGTTTCGTGTAAGGGTGTCTGTTGGTGATAGAGCTGAGTCAGCTCGTTGTTTAAAGACGTTCTTATTTCCCCTGGGTTCTCATGCAGGAAGCGCCTCTGAGTGGTTTGTTCTGTAAGAAGCGCTATATTAGTTACCAAATACAATGCAATGCAATACAGAATCAGTCAAAGAGAGGAAGGATAGACAATAAATATTCACAAGCAATACCTGTTTGTTGCCAGAAATGAGAGTAGCTGCCTGTCACATGAATTTAAAATCAACGTCTCCTGTAGGCTGCCTCCTCGTTTTTTTCATGCGTAGACCCTATGCTACCAAAATCTGTGGACATTGCAAATAAATTAATTACTATATCACTAAAATCGCATAAAAGACTAGGTTTGCAAAAGACGAGCATTAACAGAGAATGCATTGTTTCCATTTTTAGGGCTATATTGATGCTAGTCCAGAAGAAGTGTTCGAAGAAACTGTGGTAAAAATCGAAGAAACACCAAAATGGAATACGACGGTTCAGGAATGCATCGTAAGTTAAACCAAGTCACCAAATATGCTTTCTCATTCGGGACTTTTGGCCACTGAATATATAACAGGTGGCCAAGAATGGAGGAGCGACCCATATTGGAGATCTGGAAACACTTTCCCGGACTTTGAGCACAATAGCGACTGAGCCAAGAAATGACCCTCAACACTAATGGTTCTGTATCAGTTGAGCCTTTAGTATACAGACTATTGACATGACTCTCTTAGTTGTTCCGGTAGAACTGAAAATGTGTATCTGACCTCCTTTTAAATGGAAAAGTTGACCTAGAGCTTATTAAGTGGAAAAGTCATTCTCGATTAGAAAAGCCACATGGAACAAGTGCTTATATTAATTCGCCGCTAAACTATTCCGATGCATCCGCGCCTTTCATTCTCAAAGCAGGGATTCTCATTTAAACGGTGTCACAGGGATCGTACCTGCGTAATGCCTCTCTTAGTGCGGCTGCTGGGAGATGAGGTTAATTTTAAAACATAGAAATGTCCAATTTACAGTCCTGTTCGCCTCATAGCGAGCATTAAAATGTTTCTATAGAACTTTATGAATATTTTCTGCGCAGAAACACTAGCCTACCTGTTGTGGTCGACAAGCAAATACTCTTCGTTGTAATTTGTAACTGTTTCTATGTACTGCGTTATCTTCCATTGGCAGACAGTGCAGGTTGTTGACGAATATACAGACATCTCGCATAATATAACAAACGAAGCCGTCGGAGGACTTATCAGCAGCAGGTACATAGGAACATATTATGGCATGGCTAGGGTCAGTAATAGGTATGTAGAAACATGTGTTAAATTAGTGTCAGCAACAGGTATGTACATACGCTTAATAAGGTATATAAGAATATATATGTATTTATTTCGATATTTATATAGCGCGTTTTGGAAACTGTAAATGTCGATGAAACAATGCTATTTCAGAATCTTATATGAAGATGCATCTTATTATAGGCAGCAAATGTTTCCTGAACTATTTTAAAAAGAACAAATGGTACAAGTGACAGGTAGGTATAAGATGGTGTCACCGTTATGCAGGACGATAATTTTAGTAAACGTATGGTCATAAGATAAAAGTGCCGAAACATTTTCAAAGTATTCATTGACTTAAAGCACTCCTGGTCCCTTTTTATAATGTTGAGACTTAATAGACCTATGTTTAAAACCGATTTTCGAGTTCAGAGGTTTCAATAAAAGACTTTATAATATAGTTAAAAATAAGTTGCCGAAATTACTGCATTTCATCAGATACATTATCAAAGGCAAAAGTTGTCCTGTTTGGCTACTGAGGTATTTTCTCAAGATCGTTGGAAAAGTAACCATAGCAGCGGTAATCACAACACTTTCAGTGCCTAGAGACCCAGTGGCCCAGTTATTAGACGAATAACTAGGCCTATAGGCCCTGAATCGGTGTACTGAAACGTTTTCTTTCTCTTGATGGTTCTCGAAATCACCATAAAGCAATATTGAATGAATTACATTATAATGTAATTAATAATTATTAACATTAGGCGTTCTTAGACAGTTATCCTGCAGCACTTTTCTGACGTTCTTAAAATGCGCTATATAAGTGCTTGGATAGACACATTTAGAAATTATTTCAAAGTACTGTCATGCTTCTAAGAACCAAATCTTATAAACTATATTCTAGCCGATGTTCCAAACACCCTCAAGCATAAGAAATGAATTGTAGGCCATTTCAAAGCCAATGAAGTCAATTATTCAACTAGAATATTTAGAAAAAGACCTAGTATTTGACATCAATATTACATCGTAGAAATTGGACTAGATATGACTTGCAATTGCTTTTGTAATATGCATATGTATGTATGTATGTATGTATGTATGTATGTATGTATGTATGTATGTATGTATGTAGGTATGTAGGTGGGTGGGTGGGTGGGTGGGTGGGTGGGTGGGTGTATGGGTGGGTGGGTGGGTGTATGGGTGGGTGGGTGTATGGGTGGGTGGGTGGGTGGGTGGGTGTATGGGTGGGTGGGTGGGTGGGTGGGTGGGTGGGTGGGTAGGTAGGTAGGTAGGTAGGTAGGTAGGTAGGTAGGTAGGTAGGTAGGTATCTAATCTTTAAATTCAAATTTATTTAAAAATCTACTGGAAAGTTCAGTAAGTAAGTAACTAAGTAAGTTGATGAAGCCGAACATTTATAAGACAGTGCTTCGATGTTGGTCCGGTCTGCCTTTGAATCATCTCTTTGTGGTGATCGTTGCAGAGACTTTGTGAATATACGGCACTGGAAAACAAAAGATGGCGTCATCTTGTCGGCCGGGTGCAGTGTCACGCATCCATCCGTACCTCCGTCTAAGAAGCATATCAGGTAAGGTTTCCATGACCCTCTTATGCATATAAGCATAGGCTACATGCATAAAACTTAACTATATATAAACAAGTTCAGCCTTACTAGGCATGCCTCTGCGCATGTTCACCCATCTCGGCTGATAGGGCGTCGAATGATAAACAATGGGGTCATGGGCTACTTTAGCTGGTCACTAAGCTGCTAGATCGCTCATAATCTAAGTAAATGGAATATAAATTAGGTCAAACTCTGGTTGACATAAGAACGAAGGTGTGTCCTGCTGTCGAGAGGGCAACTGAAAATTTATGCTTTTGTTTACTAGGGTCTTTCTCATGAGTCTCCCTGAGCCTGGGCTAAATTTTGTCTCCTAGTGTCCTTCCATGAGTTTTCCCGAGCCTGGGCTAAAGCTAACTCACTTGTTAACTGATTTATTAACTGAATTATTAAGAAATTTAAGTTTACTTGTTATTTGTTTCCGATGAAGAGGCGAGAATGGTCCAGGCGGTTGGTTCTACAAACCATGTCCTCACAATCCAAACAGATGTATCTTTGGCTGGATTGTAAACACAGACATTAAGGTACGCATCAGGTGTAGGCTATTGGTATGTATGTATGTATGTGTGTATGTATGTAGTTATGTATGTATGTAGGTAGGCAGGTATATATCTGGGAATTTATATGGCTCCTTTAAAACTTCTGAAAGGCACTGAAAACCCACCGACAAATCTAGGCTATATATATATATGATCTTTATGCTGCTGGATACATTCAGTTTAAAGTAATGCCTGATTTTTAAATGCTTTAGTAGATTTTAATAGTTACTTTATTAATTGCTTACTTAATTAACGAAGACCGGACGCCAGATAATTGCGAAATTCTGAGGTAGGTAGGTAACGCGTAATCTGTGCACACGTGAGAGATCCCTGTGAATAAGCTGGTCCCCGCGGCGCGGCTTTCGTTGAGCGCTGTAGAAATCTCGGAATTACGATTACGATTCTCAGTCGTGCGTAGGATCCAGTCATACTGTAGAGATTTAGGTCCTAGACTGGCACGGTCAGTACTCTTTAGTATTATAATTTGTGGACCGTGATTCTGGAATTCTCTGCTAACTGTTCTTACTAGCTTGCCAACATTATACCAGTTTAAAACAAGTCTTAAATATCATATACTCAATGCACTTAGTTAAGTATTTTGGGTGCTTAGTTAAGTGTTTTTTCTTGTTTAGGTTTATGCAATGACATTGATTATAAAAATTACTTTATATTTTAGATTATCAATTGTTTTACTCAGTATTATACTGTCACCTATTTGTAATCCATGATGTAAATAGGTGACCTTCGTAGCGGAACTGTTTGTTCCTTTTAGGTCAGCCCATTGGCACCACTGTATGTGACAGACTATAATTGTATTTGTTAATTATTTTTGGTTGTCAATAAAATCTCTCTCTCACACTTGTAATGTAAACCCACAGTACGGAGAAATTTAGAGATATTACTTTACGTGTTGCATTAAATTACATTACAATAACTAAATGATAGGTGGCGGCTTGGTACTGTGTATAAGACGATGTCAAGCACTGTGAAATTAAGGGAAATGAGGCCCTGTTAGTTCTTGAAATACCAGAAATACAAAGGCATCTTGGCCAACTCAGCCTTCCATCCTTTCCGGTTTGGAACATGAGTGCTCAAGCAGGTTAGAAGGTGTCCTGGTGTTGGATTGTTGTGGTCGTGTTTGCGCTTTAGCCGAAAAATTATTTAAACCCATGGACTAGGCTTGCTCTGAGTTTCTGTTATAAAGGTCTGTAAGAAAGTGTGTTCGTAAACATGTGTTATCCGGATTTCTTCAATCGCAATCGTATCGTAATCGTAAACTCGAGATTTCTACAGCGCTCTACGAAAGCTAAGTTGTAGGAACCAGCTTATTCATAGGCGCTCAGTCAAAACAAAATCGATAGGCAAGAAGTGTTCGTTTCCAGGTCGAGATCCAAGAGTCAGGCAAGCAGTCAAATGGCTACCATGGGTAATGTTTGGAATTGGATCTGCGGGATAGACAAGGGAAGAAGAGTAATAAAGATAGGATCTGCGGAAGAGGAGTAGAGCTTGGGGTCTAAATAGGTAAGTCACTGGAACCAGTCTAGTCACAGGTGGTCAGTTAAAAGAAAATCGGTGAAGCAGGGAAAATCAGGTTCGATTCCAAGCTAGCTTTACAATTACCTTTTTTATAACATTCTAAATGATTGGTGTTACAGGGATGGATACCGCAGTACTTGGTTGAGCAAGCGATCAACGGCACGTTGCTTCAGTTCCTCAAACACCTACGTCAACACATGAGTCTAGTCAAGGCTGGAAAAGAAATGCGAAAATCCGCCTAAGACAGCCTAAATAAACGCTCAGCACAGTCGGAAGGCAACGCGGCACATCTCTTTCCAACTTAGCACCAATCTGTCTCCCTCGGATTAACCTCACCCCCTCTGGGGGGGTCTGACCTGGCACCGAAACCGACCGAACGAACAGGCTCTTGCGGACTTGATTTGATATAGCGCCGGTGAAGTTGTTCTCTCTGACGCTGATTTCGCGTGGTGCTGAGAAATTACAGAGATTTACGTTACATTACAAGCACCTCTAAAATAAAACAAAACACCAGAATGCAGAGTTTTAGACAATGAACTACAAGTTACGTTTACATTTATTTTCTGTAGTCTAATTAAACGAACAGGGGGCCATTTGCATTTCGAAAGACTTTTATTTCGTGTGTCAGAAAGACCTCTTTGCCTAAAGACTTGGAAAATGCTTGTCAATATGGAATGAGCCATTCAGAGTCACAAGTGCCCCTTATTTCTCTACATAGGCCTACAGATCGCAGCATGTGTAGGCCTAGTCTATATAGGCCTATGTTTCGCACCCTATATAGTCTATAGCTGCCTATGAAACATTTTATGTAAGCTATGTAATTAACTTTATTTATATACACATATACGTTTTTATTTTCAAAGCATATACCGACATTCCCAAAGGTGGTTAGCTTGTCTTAGCATTCCGATCGACATTTTTCTAAGGCTGTTTTACTGCTAGCCTATAAGCCTAGGGCTGTGTAGCCTACTTAAAAGCGCATGTTGATCGTTCAGCTGTTCCTTTTTAATTCTTCCTCCTCTTAATATGAGTTTTGCTTTCGTATTTGTTTCTTTTTGTTATTGTACATACCTAGACAATACAATGTAAATGTAATTTGATAATGCTCTCCTTATAAAGTTCTGAAGTTTTCTCTCTGTCTCTTTGTCTTTGTCTCTGTCTCTGCCTGCCTGTCTGTCTGTCTGTCTGTCTGTCTGTCCGTCTTTCTGTCCGTCTGTCCGTCCGTCCGTCCGTCTCTCTCTCTCTCTTCTTTGAAGCCCCGGGGAACAGGAGACATGAAGAACCATAAACAAATGGGAAGAGGTAAGTTTTGAGTTTAGGGCGAAAGATAGTCTCGCTAAGAGAGTTGCAAATATGAGGAGGTAGAGGTCCAGTTCGAGGGTACAGCAGCTGTAAATCCTGATCAAAAGACAAGACCTGTAGGCCTACCAGGAACAACATACTTTCCAGAAGATGCTGACTGAAGAGATCATCATACAAACATGCATACATACTATAGCTAATCAATGAATGTCGGTGGTTGCAATCGGCAACATTCCATTCTTCCACACAGTTTGGTTTCATCTGTGTGGATGGTGCGATAGTCTAGTGGTTTGTAAGCTGGATTCTGAATCACATGTTGGGAATTCAGATCCCGGTAATGACTGCTTGATATTCTGTTCGACTGGTGCTCTCTAGCGAACTCGACTCTGAGAATAATGTTGATGGAAGGAATGGACGGCGAGGGAGAGCTATGGCCACCATTCTTCATACGTGCCGAGACTACGACGCTAAATTATGCAGCTTACGCTTCATAACTATGGTTGCCTGTCTAGGTGGGGTAGCTTAAAGTGAGCTAACCAATCTCTCTCTGTCTCCCTTCTCTTTCTCCCTTCTCTGTCTGTCTGTGTCTCTGTCTGTCTGTCTGCCTGTCTCTCTGTCTGTCTGTATGTCTGTCTCTCCCTCTCTCTCCATCTTTCATCCTTTTGCTCCTTCTTCTGCCATAAGACGCTGGTGAGTAGGGGCCTAATCATAATGAGATTCTACTCTACAATAAGCCTCCTAGATTATGGTTTGGGTGTGTTACATTTCACTGTCATCGTTCATTAATTGACGGTAATTATGGGATTTTCTAGCATCATTCGATAGCAGACGACAGCGGTGTTATAAAGATGCTATATAACTGTCTAGCTACACTCAGTCATAGACACTATTCCACCTCTGCTCTTAGCATGCTCGGATTATACTCTGAGTCTATTTCGTTCAGACCTGGATATAGAGCAAGTAAAAGGTCTTGACAGAGTAAGTAGGGTTTGTTTCAACTAACAAAATTAAAAAATGGGACTAGTTCGATTTGACGGAAGCTATTATTTCATATGAAGACGATGACACTAACTTTCACTATGGCGCCGATTCAGAAAAAAACTGGAGAAAACGAAACATATGTTTGTCAATAAAAATGCAATTTCCACACATCGCCGCTAAATACTGGCATCTGAAACTGATGATGACGAACTTTCTACGGCGAGTGCCCCGGTAATATCTGTTCCAAGATAACAGAGTAACCACAGCGCATTTACAAGCCGTACTCGCTCTTGTTCCGTATCTGTGCAGCGTATACTTCAAAACTACTGCAAGTATGCTCTGAGCAGCGGGGTAACAGCTTACTAACAGACCCATCCTGTCCTAAACGAATAATTTTATATAGCGCTGTGACATGGGCGTGAAAGGAGTTATACGATGATTCTATTTACGTGTTGAATTTTCTGCTGGAAAAGGAAAAGTTGTGTTTTCTGTGAAATAATTTAGACGGTGATATTGTGCGTAGAAATACAAGAAAATAAATGATCTGGTGTGCTAATCTTTGTCACAGTTTTCGGTTAGTATTGCGTGATACTTTTCACAATTTCCAATCGCCATCTTAAACTGGTGTTTTGATTGGGAGAAAATATGTTGCGCAACATGTTTTGCGCCTCATTTACTTGCAGGGCAATGGTTTCCATGTAAGTAATACTCGAGATTTGAATTTGGAGAATCCCGTTTCTAGTTTAGCACAGGTGAAAGCAGCTAAAGATCGTTACGTGGTTATGCGTCATCGATTTTCCCAGTTACCACACACGTCTCCACTTGCAGAACTTTCAAGGAAGACCCGCCATTTCTTATGTGCCCATGCATTACAGTTAGTGAAGATGCTTTAGAGGTGTGACCAATATAGTGTTTCCTGTTATTCGCCCTTGTGAGCAGATGCTTTTACGTTGTGTCAGAGTCACTAGCAATGTTGTTTGAAGCCAAACTGCTTAAGTAAAAAACAAAAGGAAGCCAAAATTTAAGTACTTAAGTAATCATCAGCTATTTCACTCAAGTAAAAAGTTTTCTTCCAAACATACTTTAATGGTTAAGTATATATGACCAAGTGTGTGGTGAATATCTGGCTTACTTGTAATATCAGGAACCATTCCATTTTGGGCAATAACAAGCGTTACGGGCATGGCTTCACTATAGGCATAGCTTCTGTAATGTCACTAAACATGGATTCTAATGCCTGCTGTTAAACAAGTAAGTAAAGTGTATCCGCAAAGTTTAGACAAATCCTTGATGAGGCTAAATGGCTGCTGGCACGAAATCCTGTTCACAAAGCTGTGGAGTAATCGTACTTAATTCATCTTTGCAGATATTGTTTACCTCAAATATATACATTTTAGCAGCCACTCAAATCTTTTACACAATAGTCACGGCAAATCGCACTAGAGTGGAAGCCACATCCACAACACCCATCTGTCACTTATGATGTTGCATTGGTGTGGTGAAAAATGCCGAATGTCAAAGCCCAAATGGAGTGGTCCCATTACTAAAAGTATGCCGAATATCCATAGGCACCAACAGAAATTTTTACAAGGGGCAAACCATGTAGGTTTTGAGCATGTGCTTCTCTAAATGACATGAGCTTTTTTGAAGGAAGCAAGAGCATATGCATTTAAATCATAAAGATGATGATAATGATAATAATCAACTTCTGTAACGATGTCTGATGCACAAGGCAACAACAGATGGCATACCAGTATACCAGAAAGTCACTCGAAGCATGTGCATAGCTTGGTCAGAGTAGTCGTGAAACATGTACCTCTGGCGTAAACCCATCCCCGATTCTGGTTGGATGATTTAAAGCCATCTCACACTGAACCACTCAGATCCTCACATTAATTAGTCAATATCATGCTGCTATGGCGATGCCCCAGTTTGGTTTCCACTTGCAACAGAATAGGTGCCTCTTCTTGCCCCACATGTGGGTGGTCATTCCTTTGATCTTACAGCAGCAAAATTGTAATCATTTTGCAGTTGTTGGATCAAAGTACCAGGCTTAAATTACATGCGCATAGTCCATGGAAGTTATGAGTAACAGATGTGTAAGTGTCACTTGTTACAATGTAACAGTGTTGCAAAACGGGACCTCAGTTCAAGTAGAAATACTCAAACTTTTACTATGGAAGTACAGCATTGCATTACTTGCACATTGTTTCTGATCAACGCTTGTCACCAGCTTGTCGCTTTGGCATGTTGATTACTGGATTTCAGTAGGTAGATGCTACCTATTCTCAAAAGTAATGCAAATATAAAACTGTATGAAGTTTAATTTGCTGAATGAAGATTAAGGATTTTCATGGTCATATCACTCACAGCAGATGTGTTGATGCTTATTACAATAAAAACTGAATTCACTGTAGGTGTTTATGTGTTGAAGAATATGGCTATTCGAGTACGTGACAATGATGTAGATTTGCTAGCGTTCCATCGGTTTGCCATGCTTCAGCGACAGAATCATGTCCACCCTGGCGATGCTGCTTTACGCCACGCAGGGCGGGTCGTGCTACGAGAACCAAGATTTGAACGAATTGTTGTGGCTGGAGGTTCACTTTGGTTTGTACTATAATTAAGTTTAGTGAATTTTATAAATTTAGAATGAAACAAATTCTTCATTTCTATGATTTTTATTTTTATCACAAATAAAACATTTATGTGCTAACAAATATCTACTGCTGCTCTAGCTTCCTTTGGAATTCCAGATGAGATTTAAACTAACCTGTCTGACCTATAAAACTCTTACCATGAGCACTCCTACCTACCTTGAATCACTAGTTTCACCTTACATCCCTCCCCCAGCCTACAATCTTCAGGTACGGGTTTCTTGGCTGAGCCACGATGCAGAACTGTCCTGGGCCCTCATGCATTTCACACCACTGCTCCTAAGGAATGGAACCGTCTACCAATGTTTCTTCAAAGGTCGAACTCCTTTTTTCCTTCAAGAAACACCTGAAAACTCACTATTTATCACTGGCTTTCAGACATCTGGATAATCTAACTCTTTTCACCTGTTTTGTAGCTGACTACTCAATTGTTTTGTAGATAGAAATTATCGTTTTGTTTCTTTTGTAGCTGTGTGTCATTGTTTTTGTAGCTACTCGGACTCTGATAGCGGACTTGCTGGAGTCTACATTGCTGCTCAACCGCTGACACCAGAGAAAAATTATTTTGAAGTGGAAATCATTGACACTGGTCTTGTTGGTGCTATAAGTTAGTGAATACACTATCAATTTAACTGTTGTTTTGTAATATAATGTAACTATAAAGGCTCCTTGAAGCACTTCAAAGCATGGTGGAAGACAAATGTCTGAAAATTGAAGGTGGAGCAACAGCAAGCCTTTGTAGTATAATAGTTATATAAAAGTTGACTGAACAGAAACCTGTGCACTTTGCTCCTACTTATGATGGTCTTTTATGTGTTTCTTTCCTCCTTTCATTCATTCTCAGGTTTTGATAAGCGGTAGCTTATTTGTGGCAGCAAGATTAGTTGTTGAAGATGATGACGATGATGATAGTGATGATGATGACGATGATGAATTACAGATGTTTAAGCGGAGTATTGGTAACATGTTGGTGATTTGGATATTAGAGGTAAGTGACGCAATTAGTGGCATCTTTGTATCATGCAGCGTTGATCTTGCACATCGATATTTTTTTCTAGGATGTATTTCATTCTGGCAAGCTACACTTTCTGTTGTTGAAGTTGAATGCTTGTCATACATCTCCCCTGAGCAGGCCCTCACTCATGTCTGGATACCTTTTGTGCTTTCATAGTTCAGTGTGAAGCTTTTGCAGTGATTGGGCTTCTAGCCCACTTTTCAGGCTCAGTTACTACACTGGGTAGACAACACAACAGATACATAACAAGACTAGGCATGAGAAAAGCATTTGTCTTGATAAATGACTTTAAAAGATAGATAGCATCAGGAACTGATGCTTATTTGCACCGTTAACTGTTGAAGTCACAAGTTCCCACTGTCCTAAGACTACATATTTTATGAAGCTGTCATCAATGTCTCACACTAATGTTATAAATTGGTCAGCTGTCACACTGTGATTTTCGGGATCTTGCCAAAACCTGTGTAGTGGATTCTGAGTACAGAATAAGTACATTCATGTTGAATCAGCCAGTGATTTATGCCAGTATATTATGATTATGGCCCTGTTGAAGTCTCCAGATTTGGTGAGATTAGACTTTATGTATGTATGTATGTATGTGTGTTATTAAAGGTTATCTAGGGATAAGGAAGAATTTATCAGCTTTGGATTAAAATGTTTTATTTTCTAAACTATTTGCAAGCGTAACGTGACGTACATAGAAACAAGACATCAACCTCATGCGGCAAGAAAACCAGTGAACAAGTCCCTCAAAGAGAAAACACAATGTCATGCAACAGATTAGTTAGTCAGTTATAGAAACATTTTGATGTAACACCTTTTAAGTACCTCACAAAAGTGCTGTTGATGACGGAAAAGAGCTCAAGAAGAACCAAGGCAGCCTAACAGCTCAAAAGAATCAAACAAGTCATCCACACAGGAAGACACTCAAACGTGACAAAAGAGTCTGAGAAGAAAAAACCTGGTCGTGCAGGACCAAAACCAAAATCCAATCTCAGCCAAACTTAATCAGAACACCTTTTATAAGGTTGGATTTCCTGCCAAAATGTACACAAGGAATCCAATCAAAGGACTTTATAATGCCATTATCATAATGCCCAAGGCATCAGTCGATGGTCGTTTCAAGCGAAAATCGCAATCAAAATCAATCCACTGGAGAAGCTGGGTCGAATTCCGATTTGTCAGAGAAACCAGAACCAAGCTACATTTGATAAGCAAGTCGAAAGAGACGTGCCTCTAGTTTAGACCTGAATGTCGTCAAAGAAATGACAGAATTGTAAAGTGTAATTCAGTGGTTTTAATAAATTCTGTTTGAGATTTCTTAGCCTTTGTACTCAATCACTTTGTTGTCTGAACTGAACTGGGCAATGAATTCTGAAGCTTCTGACCAGCTACTGAGAGGGCCCTATAGCCTAACACTGTTTGGGTACCAGGAACAGCGTGAGTCTATTGATTGAGTGCAATATCTATTAGCGTGAGAATTGAACATGCCACATAGGTTACTACAACTCAGCATGCTCGGTCCTATCCTGTATGCCGTATGTAACAATGTATATATGTGTATGTTTGTCTTTTAATGTTATGTTGTAGGTATTGGTCTCGTGCCGCCTCATTATGCACTAGACTGTCTTCCTGGATGGCAGGCTGATTCAATTGGCTACCATGCTGACGATGGAAGGTGAGTGCTAGTCTGTGTCCTGTATGGAAATGAAATGTACTTTATTAATTAAATTTCTGTAGATGGCTAACTAACTGCTTATGCTTCAGCCTTTCACTTGTGCGTCTGGGTTTTGAACTGTGATTGTAATTAGAAATTTATATAGCACCGCTTCAAGAGAAACTGAATCTTGAATCTTGTTGCATGTTCTTTGGTGAGCCATGTAACCCACAGGCAAAAGCTGTCTGCTGTTATTGTTTCTCTTCTTCTGCCAAATGGTCATCCAACCCCAGAAAGACTCCCTGTATATTGGATCACGCAGTAAAGGTGCAGATAACTTGGCTTCCTTTTTCTTCCTTTTGCCATCATAAAATAAAAAACGATGTGGAAATGCTCATGAACTGCTAGTCCTAAGAGAATATAGCTGTCAGATTTTATGCTAGGAATCAAAATAATGTCATAATCACTATAAATCACTGTGAATATAAAAGCTAAAAGTAATACCATCCTGAACTTATAATAGAGCTGTTGCATATCATATAATGACCCTTTGCCCCCTTGTCTTGTATTTGTGCTCTTTGTTTTATTATGTCATTCATTCTCAAGTATGTTTGTGTTGCGTTATTAACCATTAACTTGCTTACTTAACGGTTTGCTTACACAAGTCAGTGGCCAATTCTTGAGAAGCTAAAAGATGTGCATCCCACAAAACTTGGTTGACTGGTGCTTTTCTTACCGGTAATTGCTTTTCTCATTATTACTTTGCAAATGGAAGAGGGTTTAAAATGTTGGCAAGGGCAAGCATCTCATCCCATAAGGGAAAGAATGTTAAAAAATCTGTGATCAGACATTTGTGCTTTTCACTGTAGTATACTAACAGTAAAACCATTGCTCTGCCCCATATGCATAGAACCAATGAGGGCAGTTGGCCTGAATTGCCTGTCCATTATTGACATAGGAATTGCTTGTCGGTACCAATTACTTTGGCCTCTGTGCAGCTCTGCGTTATGTCCTTGGCAAACATTTACATATGCCTTGGATTCGGTTTACTGATGTTTCATGCATAACAAATGGTTTGGAATAAGTCAATAAACAAATCAAATTAACGTGAGTAGATCACTGCCTGGTGTCGGTTATAGACGAAGACAGTCCTTAAAACGGTGTCCCGCTGGATAACTGTGGTCAAGTTTGTTCTTCAACCAAAGAAGTGAAGAAGAGCAGTTCCTTGAGCTAACCTCCTCGAGAGGCAGCCATGGACATGAAGTTTTTGAGACTTCAGTTTCTTAGCCTTGATAGATGAGGACGAGTGGCCAGATGAGGATGAGTGGCCAGATGAGGATGAGTGGCCAGATGAGGATGAGTGGCCAGATGAGGATGAGTGGCCAGATGAGGATGAGTGGCCAGTCCTCTCCCTTGCAATCTGATATTCCCACTGACGGTGTACTCATTTGCTAGAGGGCTCAAGTGGAGCAGGAAACTCAAAACATCTTTTGCCCTGGCAAGGATTTGAATCCTGAACCTTTGGGTTTACAGTCCAGCAAGTTAACCACTAGGTTATCATGCGCTTCAGCTGAAAGATCCTTCCACCCTGGATCTTGTTTCTGAGGATTTGTTACAGAGGCATGTAACGAGTGTGCTGCCTGTACCTTTGCAGTTACTTTGGCATAGATATGAGTGCAGCTTTTTATTGTATTTAGATAGATGTACCTTGTGCTATTCATTGACTTGTAAGTGTTCTCTGCTGACCTGTCTGCCTGCAGTTCACTATCCAGAATCCTAGACATTGTGTCTCCTGAGATTGCTGCTTTAGTAGCACAACTGCAAGATTTGATGCCACACAGACCGCCTGGGCAGTTATTAGATCACAAGTCTTGTGAAAGGTTGATGGAGAGATGATCCTTAAAAGGCGCAATTAAAATACATACGTACATACAGCGTTGAGCATTTTAGGTTTCATTTTCACTTTGCACTGACTTACCTGCTTGAACGTGTACTTCACACTTAAAACATTTCTGTTTATGGATACTGCTGTCCAAAATTTGGTTCAAACCAGGGTGCATGTCTGGTTTCCTTTAATGATTGCATTTTAGCGATTTTGAAAAATTTGTTCCATTTTGTCATAAAGTGTGGCATTAGATTAGTTTTTGCCCAGTAACTTGAAAGAAGCTGTGACTTCATAAGATTAGACCTGAAACCATGATAATCTTGAAAGAAACAATGGCTTTTAATCTGGCTTAGTTTTGATAATCCCTGCAATACTATGTGATGCGGAGCAGAGCATGTTACACCACACACCGATGATCTGATTCATTCGGCATAAAACCAATCTCATCTTGAAGGTTGCTTGAGAACTGATATATAGAACACGGGTTTGAACCATGACCACTTTGTTTCTTGTTTCTTGTAACTTTCCATTGTCCAGTAATGAGCATAAGTAGATATAAAAATTGTTTGTCATACAGGGAGCACTGCCCAGCGAAAGCCTTCCTGTCTTTTGTGATTGTTGCGTGTGCTGGTGTTGGTGCTGCTGCTGCTGATTTATTACCTGTTCCTTGTTGCCGGTGCCAGCCAGTCGCCGGCATTATGCTGGAATAATCCCCAAAGGGCTGCATGAGATTGTGCCCATGAGGGTGCCGACACCTGGCAGCAATCGAGTTATTCATTTGTGGACAGCAGACGCCACCGCATGGCTCAGTTATTGATCTCGCATGCTGCCTGGCATCATAATCTATGCAGCGTCTTTGCAGTGCCTTGTCGGACCACCGTCCGCTTAACAGACAAACGGACCGAGTGTCATCGTCTTGATATTAACCGGGCGCCGTTTGGAGCGAGGGCACTTCGGGTTTGCCACTGGGGACTGAGCATTTCTTGGATAACGCTGTTACTGTTTCGGCAAGGATTTTGGTGGAAAGATGTTTGTCGGATGGCCGGTTGTAGGCGGCCGGTGCTGCTGATCGGTTGGCAGCTGGTTTTTATGATACGACTTGTCGATGTCGGGTTGATTAACATCGGCTGCTGCTGCTGCTGAGTCGTCGTCGTCTTCTTGCACGTGCTGGTTTTTGAATGTGTAGTCAGTCGACAGTTAAACAACGATGGCAGTTATGGGCAAAAATGGCTTGTACAGACTTGTTCAACGCCATCTTCAGGACATTTTGTAAACTGTAATTCAATGGTTTTGATATATTCTGTTTGAGATTTCTTAGCCTTCGTACTCAGTCATTTTGTTGTCTGTTCTTTGTTGTGTTGTGGTTTGGAGAACATTTTCATTTGAGCGTTTGTTAATTGAGAATGTACTTTGTGTTGACCTGTAGACTCTGTTCTCATTCTTATGTGTACCACACTGTATTGATCAGACGCTCGTTAAAACACTGTCTTTATCTAATTCTCTACTATGTTCTGCCAGAATTTGTGTCTTAGTGAAACATGTTGTAATGAGTCTCAGGTAGTAACATAGTTTAGTAAAAGAGCTACAGTTTTTGTCTTTGGTGTCACGGTCTGCAAACATGGAGGTTTCTTCTCTGATCTTTGAGGCAACATATGTTTTGACTGTGGTTGTTACAAGGCTTATTGTGGATGCACGCTTTTGGAATCCAAATCTTAAATGACTTCTTTTGAACATCAGTTTCACTCAGATTCTTTTTAATGTGACAGCTTGAACTTGTGTTTAGAATGACTTTTGGAAACCAATGTATTTTAAGTAAACAGATCACCAGAATTCTTCTTGATGTCATATGTCATGAAAATTTTTCAAGGCAGCATTATTACCAGTTTTAGATTCTGATGGTGTTTGTGCAAGAGTTTTGCATAAGTATACTGTGATTCTGGTTCATTTTTGTTTATCTGTTTTATGTAGAATCTTCAAGTCCGACTCTCAAGGACGGCCATTTGGTCCCCCGTGTTCTGTTGGAGACAAAATTGGCTGTGGCATCAACTTCAAAGGAAGCCTGAACGATGATCCCGTTCATCCGGTGGTGCCCGTCTTTTTTACTAAAAACGGCAAGGAGGTAGGTGATGTTCTTTGTTTTTTGTTCAGTCCAATATATTAATAAAATCAGTTGTCACACATCCTGTCCTGTTCCTTTCCTTAGGACAGTATAACTGAATGAGGCAAAAGTTGTTTTAAAAATAGTTTTAGTGAATAACTATTGCCTTTACAAGTAAAGTGGCAGAGTTGAAGTAATTTATTTGCTCTACCCTGACTCATCTTTGACACATGCCGACCCTGAAGTGCATAGTCATGGTTGCACAGTTTTTCTGAGACTGTTTTTGGCTGTAATTGTGAAGTGATTGCTTTCTTGAATTTTTTTCTGGATTTTTTGTACCTGCTGTCATGTGCAGCTCCTCAGTTTGAACTTAGAGTGATGTTGGTTCTGACAAAACATTAACTTTCACGCCAGTCTACGAACTTTGGTTTGGGTGTCTTTGCTTTGTCCCTCCCTGGTTTGTCTTTAGTTAACAACCATCACACCACGGACAACCTTAGATTGTAACTTGTAATCACAAATTATATATTTCCTCTTTAAAAAAACTTCTCAAAGGCACTCCCAACCTGACAACACAAAATCACAATTGAACTTGATGGTTTTCAAGCACTTGCAGAAAAGCGGCAGAGTTGTTAAAACTTGTTAAGACACTTGTTAGATACTTGTGGTCAGATGGAGATGGGAATATTATTGTGTCTTCTTTTCTCCTCATCACTTGACCATACCATCTCAGCCTGTTTTCTCGTACCTTGTCAGATATACATGCCACTCCCAGTTTCTGTCTGATATAATCATTCCTTTTCTTGTCTTTCAGTGAGATTTCAAGTATTCATCGCAGCATTCTCATTTCTGTTCTCTCCAGTGTTACTGTGTTGCATTGTATTACGGGTATTGCATGCAGGTTGGAACTGTATCGACTGTAATTCCGCCGGAGGGATTGCACCCAGCTGTTGGGATGCACTCCGAAGGGGAGGAGGTTCGGCTGAACCTGGATGCCAAATGGGAGCACAGTGACGTCATTCTTATGTCAATTGACAGCTGTGAGGAGGACTGGGCAAGGCTTCACGACGTCCGAGTCAACGGACAGGTTTGTTTGTTACTTTTGTTAACTAATTTATTCAGTCACTGAGTAAATTTATGTAGCGACTCTTACACAGCATACACTTGTTATTACTCGCTTCATTTTAACATGAATTCTGATATAACCCTGTTGAGGACTTGGATCTCTATAGAAAATAAACTCGTTATAACGTGATGTCATTGTGAGGCGGTTCTTGATGTGGCTGCCAAAGACAGCTTTATAATGAATATCTGAATATATACTCAGAAGCACTCCAAACCCTTATGATAATAATGCCTGACTTGTCTTGTACAGTAACACCTATTAAAGAGCCTTCATTAGGGCATTTACAGCTGGTGAGATAGATTAGTGTTTACAATGGAAATTATTGTTATTATTAAATCGGTATTTATTAAACACCACAGGACCTTGGGATTCGTCCATTGCCAGCTCAAGGGCCCAAGCAAAAGGAAATGAACACCTCCCTATGTATCACTTGATATGGGATACTTTACTTTACTATCTGAGGACAAACCATCACAGCAGCCTCCCTGAACGTGTGCACAAATACTATACGCTATCAGAGGCCAGTAAGAAAGACCGAATTTGTAGGCAGGTAGAAAGTCCAGTTTGCAGTTCAGTAAGAAAGTCCAGCTACCGAAACGTGATGGGACTGTTGGAAGGTTCAACAAGGTGTTCTGTGGATAGCTGGAGTGGTGTTTGCACAACAGCCAACTGATCCTTTTATTTGTGGACTGCGCTTTGGAGAAGTTTCTCTAGGGGCAAGTAAGCAAGTCGTGTTTGTAGTCCGATAAAACAGGCCTACAGACCTGTTTGTAATCCAGCAAGAAAGTCCAGTTTCTCATGGGTACTGCCTAGTAAGCATGTCGAGAGGTTAAACAAGGCGTCTTGATGTTCGGATGCTGTGGTCTTATTTGCACACCAGCATAATGATCCTTTGGCCTCAGGACCAGTGGTGTCAGAGGAGTTTCAACAGAGACATGTAAACAAGTAAGTAAATAAGTAATGCAGTTGTTGACGCACCATATGTCCATCGGTTGAGCAATTCTTATCTAAACAAGTCCATTTTGTAGTCCTGTACAAAAGCCCAGTTTGTTATGATTACCAAGTGTTGGGAGGTTAAACATGACGTCCTGTCGTTGGAGTGCTGTGGTAGTGTTTGCACCTCAACCAAATGTGTCCTTTGACCTTTGGACCATATGCTTCTGAGCAGTTTCTTGAGAGGCATGTAAACAAGTCCAGTCTGCCGTCCAGTAAGAAAGTGCATTTTGTATTCCTGTAAGAAGTTCAGTTTATTCATTGGTGAATGACTGCAGATTAAGAATGATGTTAGGGCAGTTTTATGTTGGAATTGTCTGGCCCTCTGTCGTGACCCCCCTTTGTACAAAGCAGTCAAGGCTGAGAACCAGCTGAACTTGCGCTAATTGGATTGACAGTTAGCATGAGGTGACCATTCCGCATTTGTGCATCCTGCTGTTGATGTCATTCTCACTGATGCATGCCTGAGCAATAACCTAGGCGATGGGGATCAATTGCTTGATTATTGCTACAATGCATTTCAAATATTTATCGGTCAAGGTTTGCTCAGGTTCTTTAGCTTAATTTTAAAATTATTTTAATGCATTTATACTGTTTCATTGACAATTTTTGCCAAATGTGCATATTCAGCTTCATAAAATTTGTACATTTTATGCCATATATGATCCCACTTCTTGTTTTGGATGACCAGCATTCCTATTTTTATGGCATATATGATCCCGCTTCTTGTTTTGGATGACCAGCATTCCTAATTTTTGTGAGATTTGTTATGGGATTGAGGATTTTCAGTATGTGATTTGGCCACATAGTAATAGTATCATTTTGGTTGTTTACTTCTGAGGTTTGGGTCTGGATGACTACCCTGAAATTGCCTGCATAGCGGAAGATTGCACAAATTGCCTTGTATATTCATCAAGACTGTGGTTATGGTTGCCAAGGCATTAAGTAATGCAATATTATTAAAAGATATTAATCTACTGTCTATGGAAAATAATTGAAGATGAAATGACGACAGTGAGTTG
Source organism: Norana najaformis (assembly GCA_964023275.1). NCBI lineage: Eukaryota > Metazoa > Annelida > Clitellata > Crassiclitellata > Hormogastridae > Norana > Norana najaformis. Next base: position 24,306,241 of record OZ029919.1, read on the forward strand.
GACTTTGAACCTTATGATCAAGAGGCAGTAAGCATATTACATTGCAGCACAGTAAAGCTAAGGTGCAGTTAGCAATGTAATGTAATTTAACAAGCATTTATATAGCACCTTTCAAGCATTACTCAAAAGTGTGTAAACTAGTGATGCCATAGATTGATGTAAACTTGCATCGTGTTTTTTTTAATTAGTGAAATTAAATAAAAATCATGTATTAATTAAAAGTCTGGCTCATTTTACTTTTGCTGATCAAATTCAGTGGATTCCAGACTTTCCTGACTTTTTTGCCGGTGAATTTGTTCTTTTAGGTTGTAAGTCAAAGAGTCCTGCACACATGATAATCAAACTGATCTAAACAGTGCAGCTCAAGGCAGAATAAAAAAGATGTGTTGAGCTGAGTCAATTAAAATAGGCCATGTATGTAAGGGTAGACCGAACTGCAAGAATATGTACTGTAGTTCTAGAGTACCTAGGGCCTGTCTAGGAAAAATCGGAATGCCTGACATACTAGATTTTAAAATGTGTATCTGCTGTAAGATAAGCTTGTTCTTTTCTAGTTACTTGAATACATCGGTCGTGGCAAAAGTATAATTGACGTGGGACTTGCACAGGCTCGCCATCCCTTAACAACAAGGTATCACTACTTTGAAATTCAGATTGTCGACCCAGGACAAAGCTGCTTCATTGCAATTGGCCTTGCTCGCAGGGTAAGTGCTCGTTAGACTTAATTAACAAATGGCTATGTCATGCTTGAATGGGAAAATAATGAAAAAATAGGAGAAGACTGAAAAAGTTATAAATGTATAAACCAATATCTATATTTTAAGTATAATAACCAATATGCTTACAGATATGTCCAAGATTTTCTAGCATTCGTTGTTATTTTGATGCAGAATGGTTTAAGGTAATTATATCATTGGGATTTGGTCATTTTCCTCTTACAATTAGTCAACAGATTTTGTGTGATTTAAGTTGAAATTTAACGAGCTATGTTTCTAAACCTCTGTAAAGCTTGGCTTTCTGTAACATGCTTCCAGGATGCAATGCCTTGTATAAATGCAAGTAAGATAATATATATGTGTATATGTATGTATATGTGTATATATATGTAAGATGCATTCATATATGTATGTAGCTTATATAGCTCTTGTTGATTTGCCTTCCAGGATTATCCAAAACACCGGCATCCTGGCTGGAATAAGGGTTCCATAGCTTACCATGCAGGTACGTTTTGGGTATCTCCAGCATACCACTGTTTTCTTCTTGCCGTGAAATTCACTGAGCCTTTTGACCCACTGGTTAAACAGAACAGATTTATGTTGCTGTTGGCTGTCATCCATCACATAACTGCATAGACATGCATACATTTGCGCATATATCTTACATTACACTTTCTGACTGGCTGCAATAGGTAGGGAGCCCATAACTACATTTAATATGCTGCAGTCATGAGAGTTAATTAATTGTAAGGATGTTTAAAACACAGGAGTCTATTAAAGTTGTGTCTGAAAAATACTGAGCGTATTTCCAGATGCCATTAATATGCTATGTAAATGTTGAGGTATATTACATTGAACCAAGTGGGTCCAATTTCTTCTGCCTTTATTACAACCCTGGGAGTTTGGTCCTTTGGTCGCAAATGCTCTTTCTATCCCTAATCATCTGGGATCAATTCCTGTGGCTGCCGAACTAAAATATGGCAATTCTTTCTTGTAGGTCTGTACATTTGGGTCTGCATATTAGGCACTGTGATGCCTCTATTCTTCCCTTGTCTTGTCCCATGAGGTTCGAAGACATTCATATCTAATGGTCTTCTGGCAGTTGTTTTCTTGCCCTTCATCTTCGTTTGCGTTCGTTTGGCTGGCACTCCTATTTCCTGTGACTTGCACAGTGTAACAGAAAATGCCTTGCTATTCGTGATACCACAGAAAATCAGATTTTGATTTTGCAAATTTTGATCTACAGATGATGGTAAACTCTTTGTTGGGACTGGAATTGGTGAACATTTTGGCCCAGAATGCAACAAAGGTCAGTTATGGTATTCTGCTGTTAATTGTCTTGCCTCTGCATATTGTGCTCCAGTTGTATAAGTATGTATGGAGGCTGTTAAAAGATAGCACATGTAATAACAGTGACAATTTATATGAGTGATATTGTTGTAAAATGCCGTGTAAATTAAACAATTTTGAACTTGTGATATCGCAGTCCTTGACCTTCTGACAGGAAGTAAGCATCACTCTTTAGCATTTTATTTCCTCTTCCCATCCATCTTTCTAGTTTAAAATTTTAAACTAAAATTTTGGGGTACCCAAAGTGGCCCCAAACTGTACTTACTTTTTTACTTTTTCATGTTCAACTCCTATGTACAAGAATTTCCTGTGACAAAATATGTTTTGTGAGCACAGTTATGTGCCAAAATTAATGCCAGACAAAACACAAGTTGAAAACATTTTCATAAATGAAGGAGATAGGAAATATTAGATAGAAAAGCAGGAAGAAAATGCTAGGCATACAGACTGATCTGTTCAGCTAGCACATAAAAAAAAATCTGTCATCGAAAAACAGCGATGAAGTCCAAAACATTGTGCCTTATTGGCTAGTCCAACATGAATGCCTGTAAATTAAATGATTAGAGGAGAAACAGGAAAATCTGGTACATCTTCAGTTCAATCTATCCTGTCTGAATTGTCAGCATCCATTCTGTCTGACCCATTTTCATGTTCCAACAGCACATAGCATATGCCAGTTCGGAACACAATGTCCATGTTGAAATATTCTTCAACACTTCACATTCATCACTTGATCCACCAGACAAGTTTTCATTGTCAGATGTATTGAATCTGCCATCGTCAGACGTCAATTCCTCAAGCATTTGCCAAATTTAGTGGTCAGTTATCCATGCCTCACATTCTGGGTTCATTTAAATATGTGATTTAAATGTCCAATTAAATTGGTTGATTTTTATATTTATGTCCCAATCCTAAAAATATCTTCCACTTATTTCTAGGCTAAATTATATTATCTTGGCCTAAATGATGTACAGTTTTAGAAATGTAATGTCTGTGATAGGCTGAAAGCCATCTAAATAATGAGCCATCTAAATAATGAGCCATCTAGATAATGAGCCATCTAGATAATGAGTCTTTGATAAACATTGTGATGTGCTGGACTGTTGTACATGTTGCCTAGGTGATGTTATGGGTTGTGGCATCCTTTTTCCTCGTGACTATCGAAGGGAATTTGATGCTAGTGATACACATGAAGGTGATTACATGTCAGACGGAGCGAGGAATGACCTTGTCGATCCAGATGGAGGTTTCACGGAATCTGAATCGGAGGATGAGGCCTGGTGGGAGAAACCCAATGCTGAAAACGGAATAAAGGTCCAGGTAGGAAACACACTTGTCTCTTCAATGTTATCTTTCATTTCACAAAATCTGCTTTCTGAAGGCTTGCTATTATTGTTCTTATTTACTTGTTTATTGTTTTTATTATGGACTCGTGGTCAGTAAATCTGAATCAGAAGGGTACACAATCTGTCCAGGGTTGTTACAATCTACTCAACAGGTTCTGACCTGCAATTATTGGACTACATACCCAGCACACTACCATATAGGACACTGCCACACAATATTTCCCAGGGCCAGTCTTTGTGGTCAGATAATTATTGTGTGTGATAACATCAAGAAGAGCTCGTCGATCGACTGCACTCCTTGTAACTTGAGTGTCTGGGTTAGCAACCTTAAACAAATCCTTCATGCAGTTTTTTGCAAACTGATGCGTTTGAAATGTGAATATCAGGTAACAGTAATTTAAACAAATTGTCTCCATGCAAAATGGTTTGTGAGAACACTATACCCATCATAAAGTCATTTAAAGGCCTGTAAATCATGGTATTGAACATAATTTCTAATGATAACCCTTGGACTGATCTATATGTGACATTGGATGGATATATTAATAGATAAAATATTTAAAGATAATCTATGATATTAGTGTCATTTTGTCTTTTTTCATAGGTTTTCTTCACACGTAATGGCAAGATGATTGGAAAACGTGAAGTACGTATTCCAAAGGGAGGTTTCTTTCCCACGGTTGGAATGCTTAGCAGTGACGAGAAAGTTCGAGTCGACCTTCGACCGCTGACCGGGTGATTTCGTCAGTCGAATGCTTATGTGGTAATGGGTAACATGGCTTTGTAGCAATCGTTTTGCAGCTTACTAAGGGAATGGAGAGGCTTTGAGAATGCAAGATCGTTTGAATTAAAACATCTGCCTATGCAAATGTTTCCTTCTTTCAACAATTTCTTCTTGGACCGTTGCATGGAGGAGAGAAAACAAGTTGCAAAAGACGTGTGCACACAAGGCTGAGCATGTCTGAGTCTGTGCCTATGATGCCATTAATATAATGTGTTGGCTTTTGTGTGTCAACTACTGACAACGGAGAGGAACTGTTGCCCTGTAAATGAAATTTTTTATTGCTTTGAAGTTGCATTGTTGATTGACATATGTGGGTGCAGCTCTCCAATGTGTTAGTGTCTTGGTTTTTCTGTGGACTTTGTGGATATGCCATCTGATCTGCGAGCATCAGTAAATTATTCTTGTTATCGGCTTACTCTTGAAACTTTTTAAGGCTTGGTCTTCTAATAAAAATTTGATTAAATTAACAGAGTTATTGTTAGTCTTTTTTGGACAACTTCTTTAATAACACATTTCTGTAATCTAAGAGTAAAGCGTTAAGATGTTTAACAACAGAAACCAGTTACACTGCCATGGATAACAATCAGTGATGTTCAAAGCATCATTCCACTCCAAGGGATGAATCCTAGACAGACAGTGGTTTAAAATGTAAACAAAGAAATTTCTGCACGAGTATAGTATAATTTTGTGATGAGACGTGATGATTCGAGTTCTGTTAGGATACTAGTTCTGTCCAAAGACAACTGATGGGTTAATGCAGGCTGAATCAATTCCTTCAAGTGAATCAGTGTTAAGCTGATCCTGTCTTAATAATTTTGAGCAGCAGACTAGGACTGTTGGATTTCACCGCTTCACGGCAGCTGTTGATGACTTGCGTCTTGTACTTTCCAACTAAAATAACAATAAAACAGTAATTGGCTAACAAAGAAAAATAAACTGAACTGAGAACCAGTGTTTTGAGAGTCACAGAAAATGAAAAACATCACTTGGCATCATAGGAAAAGCTCACAAAGGAACATCATCTGACCTCCAATGTGTAAACTCAGTAAAGCATCCCATATCCCACAAGCGAGACGTAGGGGAGGCACTCGTTTCCTTTTCTTAGGACCTTGAGCTGGTAATGAATGAATCCCAAGGTCCTGGACATGGGGCCAGTTCATCAGACTTGCTGTTTACTTCCCTGCTGATTCCGGTACCAAATTATACTGCTTGGTGACAGAGGCATGGTGTGGGCAAACAACTTGCCCAGGGTCGTTACACAAATTTGAACCTGCTACCGCATCATCATTGTCCTGGACCGGCATGATTAAATATTGGACAAAATTGATTTTCCTAGCCTGCTGTGGAGAAACATACTTATCACTTAACCTTTCCCTTCAAGTAAAGTTCCTAGCCTAATGCATCTGAAACAAGGGCATTGGCACAAGGGGACAGAGGGCTGTGGCACCCCATTCGAACATGTGGGAGTAAAGATGCAAAATGTTTTGATGGTCAGGCCAAAAAAGCTTGGGATTTCTGCTGAGAAGGAAAGGGGAAAGCTACCCGAGTGACATTCAACAAACTACAAAAAAGGAAATAAGAATTTCCCAGATTTAGGATGCCCAAGTGGCAATGACCAAGAATGTTGTCACATATTTTGGACAGTTTGAAACAAGTGTTAATACCATTTGTCTCTATGGTTCCTGGTAGTCACTGCGTCATATACCACCACTTAGATAGTTATGCATGCAGCACCAGTGTGAGGTACTTAAAGCTGCTATAGTAAGTTGGCTTCACGCATACATACATACATCACTACAGAAAATTCCTGCAACCAAAAATGCATGGTTGTACGTACGTCTGAGTTGTCCTGCTCTCTGAATGGTCTGGTTGACTTTCTTCAGACAGTTCAGCAATTCCTGATGATTGTTGGAACGTATACGATACCCATTTAACAGGTCACGATTCAGGCTGAAAAGTTCTTGGTAGCCCTGCCTCATGCTGCGCCTAAATTTAATGATTCAACAGCACGAAATGCAGTTTAACGAACAAAATTTTCTATAATTTAAGTTGGATGATTGCAGACCAGACTGTTTTCTGTCCAATCTAACTGTAGAACTTCTAAAGCCCCATTATAATGAAACAAAACTACAAGACAAGCCAACACCTCAATTATTCTAATCAATTAAGAGACTTAATTAATTAATCACTTAAGAGACTTGATAGTACTATCAAGGCTGCAGAAGGCTCACTCTGTTGCACTGAATTTTATTAAACCACAAAGTTGCATTTATATTTGGTATGTGTTGAGTTGCAACACAAAATGTCAAAACCTGGTATGTTTGGTATTGTTACTAGATGATTAATACAGTGGAAAACACTTAATACAAAAACGTTTAAACAAATAGGCCAGAAATTTCTCGTAGACCGCGGTGACGTCTGGCAAGTATCTGTAACATTCCTCGCCACAATGGATGACCTTTGGCCATGAGACAGTGAAATGGCAACAGTTCAGCAGCCTTCACTTGTACGTGGGTCCCTCTTTGATTATTCAACTGCAATCCTATTGTGCTCAAATGATTGATCAGGTATCCAGGATCACAATATCTGATCTAAAAATGTGCTTTTCTGACAGCTCAAGAATCATTTGCAACCCAATTAAATCAACTTTTTAGATCTCTTAGATGACCATGTTTTAGTGACAGTGACGTTTTTACAAGGCGCTTTATAAATAGCCAGATACATGCGTACATGCATAGAAACTGTTCATTACATTACCAAAGATGTGGCATGTGTTTATATCTTAAATTCCATTGCACTCGTATCAAATTCAAAATTTTGTCAACTAATTGCATCTTTTTCTTTTCATAAACTGCCTCTCAGAAGTGATCATTCAAAGGTAGCAGCTCATGGGAATAAGCAAACATTTCACTGAGAGTTGAATGGATGACTGCCCAAGACCAGTCACACTACCAGTCATCATGCCAATAACAAACAGTGATTTAGGGTTCCTATTGTCTCACATGTCGCCAAGTATTCTGGCATCTTCACTTCTCACAACCAGACTGCGTATGACGCTCGAGTGATCTGCCATCTGGGCCGACAACTTCTGTCGAGTGTTCTGAAAATCGTCAACCTACACAAAACGACTGATAACTGAATGGAGACGTCCAATGCCACAGCAACTAACATCCGTACCTAAATAACATCAGCATGTATTAAGAAAAATTTCAGCGTGATGCTAGCCTTTGAGCGGATGGTTAAAAGTACCACATGTCTAGTTATCAGTACACACATACTCGAGATAATAAAAAAACGTTAGTTTTAGGTAGCAGTTAGATAACAGACTTCCACAGTGTGGAGCGAATTGGTTCACAGCTGAACAGTTGGGATTTCGTGGCGCTCATCTCAGCGAGTTTGGATACTCTGGAAAACTTACTTTTATCTTTCTTTAGCCGGATGCAAGCCTAACAAATTTAATTTTCTTAATGCCACTATATGATGACAAAGCATCAATATACGTCAATATACCATCCTCTCCCTCATGCGCAATTGTGTTGTTGGCTCTGCTCCCCTTTACCTCATTGACTTCTGCACTTTGGTCTCCTCGTTGCTGGGCCGTAGCACCCTTCGCTTGTCCACTCAGGATCTCCTGTTTGTCCCTCGAATGCGCACTGCTACTGCCCAGTCCAGAAGCTTTGCCTACGTTGGTCCCACTTGCTGGAATCGTCTCCCTCAAGAATTGCGACTTCAGCTCCTTTCTTTCCCCCTCTCAATGTTCCGTAGGCGCCTGAAGACTGTACCATTTAACAGTGATTTTACTCTTTCGGGTTGGAAGCACCTCTGCTGAGTTTATCCTGTAAGAGGCGCTTTATAAATCTCAAATTACAATTACAATACAGTGCTAATAACTGTGCACTGGACACTTGTTCAAGTTCAAGGTCCCCGCACAGTGACTGTCTCAGAAAGGCTTATCTGCACACCACATCCCAATGTCAAGGACTCGGCAACAAGTCAAGACCAGATAAAATTAGCCACCTGTCCAAGAACTTCCTTAAGTTTTTCCATCTCTTCGGGAAATTCTGCCGTTGATGCAAGCTCCTCTACATTAAGAAATCCACAAAGTTGTTGGATGATGTCACCAGCCAATTCCATGTCGTCTGTACGAATATGAACCTGAAAAGAATTCAACTGTTTTTATGCAAATGTTTCCATATTCTAAAGCACCGCTTAATGTCTTGATAAATGACCCTAAGAACGATCTTTTGGAACCACCCATTCACCTAAATATGCAAGTATTTTCGATCTCTCTTAGTATAGATGATTACAGATTTCTGTTCCAAAAGTATCCACTAGTTAATTCCCCTATAAAATGAGGTCTAGCTGTGATATAATTATATCTGTAAGAAATTATGAAAACTTGTGTATTTCGACCATTTTTCACCACCTGTCCATTTGCTTCCATCTGAATGAAAATCGGACGCATGTTTCGAAGGCTGAGAAAACGAAAGTCGAGTTTATTCCCATCAACTCTGAGATCTTCCGTCAGCAGAAAATTCTGGTTTAGCCACATGACAACCTACAGAAAACAACCCAAGGCTTTTAGCCATACAAGTACCTATATAAGACACGTTAGGTCTTGTATCTGTGTTAAACCATACACCTTTCAGCTCTGCATCTGGTGTTCAATTCCTGGTGCTCTGACAGCCAAATTTGTTGGGTCCATAGATGACCTGGCCTAGTTAGCTACATCAGTAAGTGCGTACACCAAGGAAGCCTCGGTGGTGAGGATCCCAGGTTCGCATCCCGGTCATGGCTTATTTCAGAGATTTGAATCTCGGGCTAGTATGGTCCGTGCGCGGGGACCTTAAATGGCGTGTAGCGGTGGTGAAGGATCTCACCCGTGCGCGGGTGGAGGCCATATGGTTGCTATAGAAAAACGTGTACAATTTACAATTTTTTACAATTTACCACCATCTGACACCAGTGGCGTAATGCAGGCATGCCATGGGTCAATGAACATGGTTGTCTGGCCAGAATTACACTCTAGGACTGATGTTGATAGAGGCATATAATAAACAAGCAATTACCTTACCTTAGCTCACCTTATAATTTCAAAGAGTTCTAGTTTGGCCACAAGAAGATGATGGTGACTAGAATAGATGACGTGACTAGACATACGCGGTTTATTCTTTCGCTAATCTGGAATGCTACATAGCTCTTTGGCTCCGGAAGGCTGTTGTCAGTGACCAACAGGTACATTGAGTATCTTGGCAGTGTTCGTGTCATCTCAAAAACGTGGAACTGTGTGCTGCAAGTATAACAACAGTCAAATTACTAATGGATTAGTCACAGAATTTAATCTCTTTACATCTTTGGAAACTACTTGTGTAGTGCAACTTCACACAGCCAAAAGCTACAAAAATGATCAATTCTATGTAATATGCTTTTCAACTACCCCTCAATTTTCATTGCATCATTGCTACGTGTAATCCAAGTTTTGGTGCTTAATCTGAACATTTCAAAGTTCTGTTTCAAACCTCTATATTTCATGAAACTACTCAGAGATACTTCAAAAGCCAAGAGCTAACTGTTACAAATGCCTCACTCTATGTCATATGCTTTCAAACTACCCCTTTATCCTTCCACTGTGCCACTGCTACAAGTAACCCAAGTTCTGACCTTCATGAATTTTGACATCTGTTTTTTTTTTAAAGTAAACCAAAGTCTGAAGTTTTATGAAGATTGCAATGAGGAGACCTAGTGCCATTTCAAAGATTGTAGGAAGTCAGTATTTTCAGTTGCATGAACTGTGTAACCTGGTCTTGTAGCCAACGAATATCTTGATATAGAGATCAACTGGAAGGTCTTTGGCTGGATACAGAGGAACACGAATGCTGTTCGATACATCTCCAATTGCAGGATGACTGAAACAAATTTAGAAGAATTTCAACTTCTCATAACATTATTTCGTTTTTACTAAAGAAAGTATCCCCACGATATATCAGAATACATGAGAATTAAAGGAAACAATTGGCAACACTTTACTAAACAAAGCTGGTCTTGCTCTAAGCAGTTACAAGTATATGTCAAGTTACACATAGATAGGCCAGCTGATTAGCTGACATAGGTCAAAACGTTGATATATTTAAAATATGATGGTTCAACTGGTGTAAAAGCTACCAAAAAATATACCACACCATTTTTTTTACAAAAACATCTGAAGTAAAAGAAAAGATGGGTCTTAGAATCCCAAATCCTCCCCTGAATTTGACACTTACTGATACAAAACACTCCCACAAATCCTATCCTGATTCTTCCTCATCCTCTTATCTCACTTTCCGGTTCAAATCCAAACACCATCCACTATAGCCATCAGACTGCCTGCCAAACTCTTGGATCTTGACCTGGAACTGAACCCTTCCTACTTATCGATTTTAGTTTGACTAAGCGCCTGTTAATCATCCAGATCCCGTGACTTAGCTTTCATAGCTTACGATAACGATTATGATTACCTACATGACTGCTACATGACCTCAGCCGTCAACCCCACTACTGCATAAAATGTTAAGAAGTGAGTAAAATTACGAGTAAAACTCACACACAGTGACTCTCCCCATCGAAGATTCCTTCACCAAAAACTATCACTGCTCGAGCAACTGTATCTGTAAACACATACAGATTAAAAACAAATTTCAGTGATTCAGCAAACTACATATTTTGCAATGCCTAAAGACAGGCTGAGGTTGTCATCAACTATGGAGTTACTCATCAATACCAGTTTATTATTATAATTATTATTATTATTTCTGCATTTGTTAAGCACCACTATTTAATGATGTGCAGCATAGTGATCTATCGGTAACGCGTTTGGTCAATGATCATATGGTTGCAGGTTTGACTCTTTGTAAAGACCCTAGGCAAGTGGTTTGCACACACCATGCCTCTGTCACCAAGCAGTATAATTAACTTTGGTAACGGTGTAACCTTGGAAGTAAACGGCAAGCCCTACGATGCATGGTCCCGTGTCCAGGACCTTGGGATTCATCCACTGCCTGCTCAAGGGCCAAGAAAAGGAGATGAGTGCCTCCCCAATGACTCACTTGTGAGATATAGGACACTTTACTACCTAATGACTAGGCATCATTTGATGGCACTGAGCAATTGTTCATTAAGGACTTGCTCAAGGTCCCTACACAGTAATCATCTCAGAGGAGGCTCAAACCCATACTCTGTGTTACAAGCCCAGCGCTCTAACCAATCGACTACAGCGCTCAAAAATTATAACCAGCTTAAATAACCTTGCCAAAAGACAAATACTAAGTACATTTAGGCCCACTACAAATATATTCAAATGCTCAGTTTTTTAACACTTGCATACTATTATTCAAAATTCTGCAATTACAGCATTGGCCTTTCACTTAAAACTGAAAACACTCCTCTTTTACCGATCCTATCCCTACTCTTCTTTTTCTTATCTCTTTCTGCTCCAAAACATCACCCAGTATAGCCGCCATGCCCTCTGCCTGACTTTTGGATCTTGACCTGGAACCGAACCCCTTTTGCCCATCAATTTGATTTTGACTATGCACCTTTGAATAAGCTGGTCCCCATGTCGTGACTTTCACTGGGCGCTGTAGAACTCTCGAGATTACGATTACTCAATTGCCCAAAACAGTCGGTTTAAAGCAGAGTAAAATCATCGGAAAACAAGATGTAAGTTTACTTGGTTTCTTGCTGGCACAAAAATGCAAATATTCTGTCAGAATTACCAGTGCATTATATAACGAACATGCATCATTTAACACGAATTCAACATAGGTTATGATTTCCAAATTTACTCTAGCTTTGCTACGTATCCTCAATATAATGCAACTTTGTTCCAATGTTCCTAAAAGTAATGTTACAAGGAAAAAGGCCAATTATATTTGTATAAGAAGCCTTGCACCAATGAAATATTATCCCACATTCCTTCAGATTTGTTGATCCTAACATTCTGATAAATGATAAAAACTCACACACCATTTGTTGTAGAAATGTAGAGTTCAACTGCCGGCTGAAAACACAGAAATGGATTACTATATTAAACAATATGGTAAAAAGACAGCAGTGTAAGAGAAAGAAATGTTAAACTCAGAAGTTATTTCAGTACGAAGCACCCATTACCCTAAAATCCACATTTTTTGGGCCCATAGTGGGCCAAGAGCTGACCACCAGTGGCATAGTGCGGGCCAGCTATGGGGTTCCATGAATGTGGCTGTCTGGGTAGCAGCACTCAATCCTAACGCTTTCACAAACAACAATAAACTATTTGAATATGATCACACTTTCAGGTACAATAAGCTGTAAATTTACCTACAAAACTGCTCAGTTATAACAGTTTAAACTGTTGTCAGTTATAACATTTTAAAATGTTGTCAGTTATAACAGTTCAAAATGTTGCTTGCAGAACATCAATAAATATATTATTCAATGTCGTACGATAGCTTAAAACGTGTTTTGTCATTCACTAGCCATGGTCATGTTTGACCCTCAGCCACAAGAGCCTTCAACCTTAGGACCACATGCTTCAAACTTTGAGTTTTTATGAACTGTGCTCCTTTACTTCTCCATTGTGTATGTTGTATACAAAATACATGATTGACCTACAAGGGTTTTATTACATGGCTGTAAACTCACCTTGTCACCTTGTGCTGTCAGCTCTTTGAGCTGTAAACTACAGAACTGAAAAAGAAAATTTGTATAATACCTTGATGTCACTTCTGTCAGGTTTTGTAACATAGATAGACGACTGAACTTGGGTATTTGCCTTCAATAAAAAATGCAGACAAACGAATCAGAATAATCTTAATCCACACCAATAAACAGCATTACAAAAAGCTCTGAGTCAATATTAGGGCACCGATAAAACAAAAACTATGGTAAGTTAAGTTAAGGCAAATGGCCTGTATCAACAATAATCTTAAACAACAAATATGTGTGTAACCTCCACAAATGCGCTGTCAGGTCAAAATCCCCTCTGAGGAGTTTAAGTGGTGCTATAAAAAGTTGCAATTACAACTGCAGTTGGGTGACATACTTGGGTGATAAGTTCGCTAAACATCCAAAACATATAAAACCTACAACCCAGGGTTAGGAAATAATTTGCAAAAACAACAGTTCAGGCAGGTAGATTGCAAACATCATTCGTGATCATGTCACGTAAGAAGAAACGGTCAGAGGTTAAGATCAGTGTTGTGAACTGCAGAACAGAAATCACTAATCCTTCCCAACTGATTACTTAAGCCATACCGGTATGATTCCCATCTGTTGCCGATCATATTCTCCCATTCCAGAAGGTCGGTCCATCTGAGCCGCACGCTGATTTTCCTCATAGTTTTTCAATTCCATCAAGAGATTCTACAGTAAAATTAACCATTGTCTAAAAGCGATCATTTGAATAATACAACAGAACCAGGTCAGGCAATGTAATGTAATGTAACTATCCAAAAATGTTTTAATGAGATAAGAAAGCCATGTCAGGAAGACCAGCTTAATCAGAGGCACTACATCAATTCAAGCCCACAAAAGCCAGGTTGTTTGGTCAGTTTCGGAGTCAGGTCACAATCTGGGTGAGGTCAAGCCAAGAATGGTGCTACGATGAAAACTGCTGGTGAAAGTGGTCAAGAGACGGTGCAGGAGCAGAAGCAAGGTAGGGTACGTAGCACAGTGAGCACAACAGGTAGGTAACATAATAAACCAGACATTTATTCAGTGACTTTAAAAAGCCTAACAAAAGCAGAGACTTGTTTCTAAAATCTACTAAAGATCAGCAATAATTTTTAGAACTAGCTAAGTTCATGATCATAATCAAAAGTGCACATTTATATAGCACCTATTGAAGAGATCTCATCAGAGGTGCTCTCGATCTGACAACACAAGACCATGATCAAGTAGAAAGCCCTTCAATCGCTGGCAAAATACGGGCAGCTAAAGAACAAGCAGCTCATGTTGCAGGTTGCATGGCAACTTGTTCCAGAATGAGGAGCAGATCCAGGAAAAATCATTACGCCAAGCGCTATCGGTGCAACACGCCTGCTAGACGCCACACCTAAGTTACACAGTGGAAGGACTGGGTGGGATCTGTACCTGTTTCTTCTGGTTGAGTTCTCTCAGCAGATCCTGCTCCACATTTGCATCCATCAGGCTGCCTTTCGTCTCATGTCCTGCAGCACTGAATCCACGAACATCACCATCCACTGTACAGCAGATGAGAAGCTCATTGCCATCCTGACGATAGTCACCCTTGAAACATGCAAAGTAAACCAGTCTTCATATGTTGCATAGCTGCATTTTTAGCACTCTTGTGAGATTCTTAAAAGGTGTCATATAGATAACCAGATACATATATGTAAAGGAAAATAGCAGACAATAAATTGGCCAGATAAAACACTACAACACCAATAATGCATAAATTACAGGCCTAGAACAATTATTATATTTGGGGGAGTGACATTAATTCATGTTGATAAGAATAATGAAAACAACATAGACAGTGATAATAGGTTAACTACTATTAATAATTAGTAACTTCTTCCACACACACAATGCAAAAAAGTGACGAGAGACAAGAGACAGACATACAGACAGACAGACAGTCTGTAGACAGATAGACAGACGGACAGACAGACAGTCTGTAGACAGACAGACAGATGGACAGACAGACAGACAGACAGGCAGAGTAATGTTCATTTACCAAGTACAGTTCATGTATATTAGATGACCTAGCTGAATAATGAAAAGTCTAAGGATTATGGACTTATTTTAAATACTGTGGTTTGCTACAGTTGAATGTTTTATAAACCATAAGACTGAACTTGAAATGGATTCTTTGCTGAACAGGAAGCCAATGAAACTGATTTAAGTAAAGTAGTTTTATGCTCATATCTTTATGTAAGAGTTATGACTCTAGCTGAAGTTACTGCAAGTCTGACTATGTGAAAACCATCTCAAACAACTATGATGAAAAGACTAGAGAAGAAATTCTATTACCCAACAGTCACCCACATGATCTAGATTTACACTGGGAATTTCAGTAGTCACAAACCAGTACAGCAGAGATTCAATTAAACATCTATCTCACAATCCAATAAAATTACACAGATTCAGTCAAGTATCTATCTCAGACCCCATTTATTTTTAACTTAACAACTTTTTTGTGTACAGGCATTTACAAGATTACATCAATACCAGTATGAAGTGGTCAGATCCATCAAATTACCTGGACAATTCCTGCAATGGCTTGATTGAAGTTGTCTTTGAATATTATCTCCCCGCTTACAATGCTACGAACATCAAGCTAAAATAAAACAAAGACTGAGACAACCATGTAAATAAAATTAACCCGTACCGGCCCAAATTATTCTTGGCTGATTAGTACTGTTGTATTGCATCGCTTCTCAGTTTTATGGTTGCGGTTTTCAGTCCTGAAATACCGTAACTTTAAAACTGACGAATGAAAACTTACTTTTTATTAGACTAGAATATTTATACCAGAAAGAGACAACTGATGAGCATTAGCTTCTGACATATGACAGAAATATTTGCAGAAAGTTTTGCTCACCTTACCATTGCTCCATCCTGTCACAAGTTCATCAACTCCATCGCCATCTAAATCAAAACTGTGTATTGCCATTGGAAGATTCTTTGACTAAAATTACACAAATTGCTGATGCACAAAAATACCATAACAAAGAAAAACAACTAATGTAATTCATAAACATCGCTAATTATGAAAATATTAAGCTTCATTGGTTTCCAAGAGATAACAAGTAAAACTAGCTCATTTTTTTCCACAGTCACAAGTCATGGTTTCTTAAATCTTAAACAAATCAATACTTTGTGGTAAAGTTTGGTGAAGATATTAAAACAACATTGAAATGTTTATCATCATCAACATCTTTTCTTGCAGTTCTGCAGTTGGAGAAAATACAATAAAGCGTATAGAATATGCATTACTGTGTATACAAAGTTTTATTAATGATTATTTGTTAACAGCAAAGAAACTTATATAACTCATAACTTAATTTAATTAAAATGTTAGCTTAAGTTTTACAACTAATTTATATTATTATACAAAACCTTGATCCTCCAATTTCGTGTTGTCCTTTCATAAACACCAACTGTAGCATTTGCGAGGGCATAGCCAAAATGGCCGTGTGAACTCATTGGGCAGAGTAAAGTTATTGCCTAAATATTAAACAAACAAGTTCAAAATCAACAAAAGACTCATAGATTTTCAAAGCTACTCCCTCGGTTTATTGTGTGCTTAAAAGTTAAATAATTCACTAACGTGAAGCCAGAACAGCTAACTAATAATGACAGAATATGAATTAAAAATAACTAATACATAATAACTACTAAATAAATATTTGTAACAAATGTCAAGGAAGTAAATAGTATGCCTGCAAAAGGAATCCTGTCAAAGTTTAAAAAGACCAGACCTGATGGTTTTGCATAAGTCTGATTGTTTTCACTCAAAAATCACTTAATATGTAAAATCTCATTAAGACTGAGAAGTGACATCTGCAATTCTTGATGTCATACTTCACCCCTTCTCATCTAAAAAATTAAAACTTATCCATGTCACCTTAAATGAGAAACTAGAAATTGTGTACATTTAAGCCAATCAATTTTTCCAGTGAGTCCATTTCTGCCTTTAAGACAGTTTTAAAAGGCATTCAGTAAATGCCCAGAGAATATTGTAGAGTGTTATATAAACATCTGGGGAGTTTCTTATAAAGTAAGCACAAGATTCAAACCTCAGTTTCTGTAATCTCAGCAATTATTTCATCCTCTCGAAAGACTCGAATGTCAAAGTCTTCAGATCCAACCAAAAGCTTTTGGAAATAAATGAAAAAGAAAACATTAGAATTCCTGGAATCATCTTGTAATGAAAATCATTTCTTAGACGTAATCTCAAATGATTTATTTGCCAAACATAGTTGTATAATGGCAGGCATTAAAACTTGTTTAAAAGTATTATAATTAACAAAAATGAAATGATAGTATACCAAAAATGATAATTTCAATTCAAAATTTGAATTCAGTTTTGTTTTAACGAACATTAAAACTCATTTAAATCATGAATTGTGTAACACTCACTTCTAAGTTATTGTTGCAGTTGAAATCAACCAAAGCAAGTGAGCAGACATTGTCACCAGTCACCTACAATCATAAAAGTTATCGTACATAAACACTTCATAGTCTCACTCCAGTGATTACATCAATATAAAATAATACAGGAAATCACAGGACAGCAAAAAGATTAGAAACAACAGACTGGTTTATGCATACATACTTGTATACATATAATGATATTTGTACCTTATATACTGGTATGCATATACCAGCACATATAAACAGATACAAACATACATACTAGTACATACCTGTACATGCATACATACATAATGATATACACACATGCATACTGGTACATACATACATACCAGTAAACACATACATGCTGACAAAATTTTATTATTATTCTGCATTTATTAAGCACCACTATCTAATTAGTAAGCATCAATCAACAGGGCTGAGCAAGTGTGAGTGAAGGAGAGGCTCAAGATCCCGACATAGTAACCATCTCAGGGAGGCTCAAACCTGTACTATTTCATTGTTATGCTACTGAAATCCAGACATACCGTCCAGAAGAGATCATTTCCATTCGCGTCGTATCCTTGTATGGAGCAGTTGCCACCAACTATCGCCAGTGGAGCTTCTATTGTTCCAAGTTTTCCAACTGTGATCGCATTCGCCCCATCTCCAGCCTATTGCAAAATATACATTTCTCACTCACAACACAATGACAAATAACTTATTTACACAGATCTGAGTGAATTATCCTTGGAATAAATATAACTCTGTAAAGTCGTGTGTTGGTCTTCTATCTCTGCATCCAGCAGGGTTTGAATTCCAGTTTCTAATTGCCACAATATAAGAAAGTCCTGTCTTCAAATATCAACTACTGTCTTTCCACTCCCGCTTGAACCACTGTACTTCAGAGAGGTTCTTAAAATAGCCAGATACACACACATACACAGAACCAAACTTCTGTGGACCATTGTTGACAAAGGCAGTGACCCTGTCTTGCCTTCTTACTACTAAAATGTCATTAGTTAAAATAACACTTATTAAATTGGTTACAAAATTGTACTGTTCCTGCTTAAATTAATTACACAGATTTTTACATATCAACTTCAGTCGGTTTGGATTCAGGTACCTTACCGATCAACAAAGTACAGAATTAATTTTCTATCTCAGTCATGCACCCATGTCATTAGGCAAACTTAAATTTAAGTTTTAAACATAAAACAGGAGTAGGATTGCTCTAATTCAGTTACATGTTTTCTTACTTTAAACTCCAACATTACAGCTCTTACTTGGCATCATCTGAAGTGACCACTATTGATGCCTTGAGTATTATGACAACAAGACTATAAAAGTCATTAGATTAGACTGGATTAGAAATCTTATTTAAAGGAGCAGACACTTATCAAGTTATATAGTTTTGCATAGAGTTGCTGGCAATGGTTTCTCACCTCTTTGAAAAAGATGTCTTTATTGTTTGTCACATCGAAAGCCAATATATTTGTTTGAGTGCCAACAACCAGAACGTCTTGATTGGAGTTTGGATCCAGCTGACCTGCCTTCACAGCACTTATCACTTGGTTAATATTAAGTAAGCTCAGGTCCCCTTGACCAGCCAACTCAAGTCGACCCCCCTTCTTACCACGATTGCTTGGATTGTGAATAAAGATCTGCAAAGAAAACGGTTCATCTTTTAACCAAGTGCAATGCATAATTCGCGAGTTCCACTAAAGAGTATCTTTGCACAGTGGTTATATAAATGTATATTTATATTATCTTACATTACTTACTTAGTACTTAAATCCTTCCAGGGCAGCTTCTTCACTTATCCCTGTCCATTGTGCCAGTCTCAGCCTCACCCACGACATCTCCAAGCATTTCAGATCATCTCTGACAGTCGCTGGCCAGTTCTTTCTCGGTCTTCACCTTCTTTCCCTGTCAGGGATCCAATTTATCACTTTGTTGGCTCTTCCATTTTTGTCCATACGCACCATACATCCCATTCACTTCAGTCTGCTTTCTGATGATATTCTCCACTTTCTCATGTCCTACACTTTCTCCTATTGTTTTATTCAATATTTTATCATGCCACAAAACGTGTAATATTTTCTACAACAGTCTGTGATAACCTGTCTCCAGGTCTCTTCCCATTTGCCACAACCATTGGCCAGGTTTCTGCTCCATACAGTAATGTGCTTAATAATATGGCTTCATATAGACAAATCTTGGTCTTCCTACTCATACCACATCCACTGTTCTTCCTACTCTGCAAGTCTCCAAAAAGCAGCATTTGCCTTCCTAAATGCTGTTGATATTATTCTGCATAATAGTACAAAATATGGTAATAGCATTATCCTGTGACATAATATAAGTCTTTATATTCACCTAATGTACTGATTAATAGGAAGTAGGAAGTTGTACAAATAAATTCATTAAATGATTATTAAATATAAGAGAAAATTATCTAAAGTTTTGTGAAAAAATAGAAAACTGATCAACTGGGAATTAAAAATAAATGGCATACAAACGTTATAACTTAATAAACTGAGTGCAAATTAAAATTTCTTAAAGTAAAGTTAACACAATAGCAATTAAACTGCACAATAAAATTTGGTAACCAAATTCTTACTTTGCCCCCAGTTGTTGCACCTGTCAGACAAGGTCGTTTTCCGTCATATTTTCCAATGGCAACCTGTTTAGGATTGATCTTGTGGCTAAGTTTTAACGTAAATACGGGTACAAGCATCGTAGTATGTATATGCCACCTAAAATACAATAACATCATGTAAAATATTCATTTTTTTATGTTAATATATTTCACTTTAAATGATCGAATTCTCCATGCATTATGTCGGTGAAGCTGAATACTTTCTATGCTATTGCATACACATAAAATTTCTATCTCATGACTTTTCTGTCACAAGTTCTCAGCTTTCTGACATATATTCGTGTGGCAATAACAAATACCCTACATCATATTATTATGCTGAATGCAATGCACCATATTCTGATGTGTAGTTAGTGTACTCATGGCACAGCTGCCGGAAGAGTAACAGCACAGTCGTAATCGTAAACTCGAGATTTTGACAGGACTCAACGAAAGCTAAGTCGCGGAAACCAGCTTATTCTTAGGCGCTCAGTCAAAACAAAATCGATAGGCAGGTTAGGTAAGAATCGGTTCCAGGTCAAGATCTAAAAGTCAATGTACGCGGTTTCATATAGCGATCGTATGGCCTCGAGTCCTCGACCCTGCTCATTTTGCAATGAATTGATCAGGTGAGATCCTTCACCAACACTCCTCGTTTGAATGGGTGCCACGCCCGAGATTCCATGGTCGGGCAATGGGACGGGATTTATAGAAGAGGAGTGTTTCCATTTTTGAGTGAAAGACCTGCGCAGAGATTGTAAGCGGTGCAGTGTTGGCGAGTTAGTAGGATGGCTCAGAAATTGTCGTAATTCTGGCGGAATTACATAGCTAAAGGTCACAAAGCACCTTGTGTTAATAAAACCAGTTTAAAAGATACTGATAAACCATACAGATTTAGAGGCAAGATGAAAATCGAACGCTTACAAGTAAAATTAAACACAGTTTCCAATCCATACAGATCTTTCACGGTTAACAAGGAATCCAAGACGCACCTTAGCCGCGCACTGAATACAGTTCTGATGTGGATTCGATAAAAATAGGTCAATTAAGTCAGCAAGTGGTCTTTATAGAGGGCTCAGGTTGACCTTATTACTTCACTCTTAATCGCGGTTCACAGCGAAATTGGTAACCGTAAACGGTGCGCCTCTTCAGCACCCAGAAAATAAAGTTGACCCAACCAACTTATTAAAGAAAAATGATTAGCCTAGGAATGGGTATCGTTCGGTTCCGAGTCCAGATCCAGGTGCAGGCAGGTGGCGAAACAAGTGTGCTTCACAAGTGTTATGACGTTCAGCCCATTACAGCCTAAATTATAGTGCATATAACTTATTTTCTTTGTCGTGGCTTACGAGGTTGTTTGGTCAGTACCCTCACCGATCAATTCATTGAAAAATGAGCAGGGTCGAGGCAATACGGTCGCTATATAAAACCGTGTACATGTACTCAAGAACAGGGTTACGGACCCTCCCGTTTTCGCCAATCAATTACATGACTTTATTTACGATATATTCATTTTCCTTGGTCTCAAATTAACAGCAGTTACGTCATTACTTATGAATATTTAACAGTAGAGCCTAGCATCCAATCAACAGCAGGGCGTCATTATCCATGAATATTCATATCTGAATTTGCATCTACAATACTTATATGCGAGAGGCACCAGCTTTCACCTCCCGTCTCCCGGGGAACGTTACGCCATCATCTTGAGAGAGGTTGTGCACGCTTAATGTCATAAGAATGTCGGGGTGGTGGCCTATTCCCATTTCGTATCCTGTCGGTATGAAATCATGGCTAGAACTTCCTTCAGTCAGAGGGAACCATTTACTTATTTAGTAGTAATAGTATACTTACTAATAGTATTTCTTTCCAATAATGAAAGTGAAAACTAAGTTATTCATTATTCCTTCTTTATGGAACAATTTAACTCATGACATTCGTACTCAGCCCAATATTAAAATTTGGTAATCGCTCCATAGCCATAGCTGCCCCACCACTCTGGAATAAGCTCCCCCAGAACTGCGACAGTTTTCTGACCCATCATACAAACTCACCGATGCTCCACCGCTTGCATTTTCTGCTTCGGCCTTTCATTCAAAACTGAAAACATTCCTCTTCCACAGATCATATCCTGACACCCCTTCTTCCTTTTCTCTCTCTCTCTGCTCTCCAACCCCAAACATCACTCACTATAGCTGCCACGCTGTCTCTCTGCCTGACTCTTGGATCTTGACCTGGAACCGAACCCTTTTGCCTATCGATTTTGCTTTGACTGAGCACCTGTGAATAAGCTGGTCCCCGCGGCGCGGCTTTCGTTGGGCACTGTAGAAATCTTGGAAATACAATTTAAACATTATATACGCACATATTTGAATGAACTCAATAAGTGAATTCATGTGAATTACTTCATTCTGTTAGTTAAGTTTTTTTGTTCTTGTTACAAAGGTTCTGTTTGCTCAAGTCCAGTTGGACTACAGGCCTGTTAAGTTGATTATTTGTCATTTCAAATAGCATTCCGTGTGACGTACGCATCCCTAAAAAGTGGAACTTGGTTCTTTGTGGGATTGCCTGTTGCATCCCACATGAATTTTCTTTTTAAATGTAATATGTTATATGCTGTTCTTTTTGTGGAGCAATAAAAAAAATGAAATGAAATGCCTTGCTTGCTCATATCATCAAAAGACACCACTCTACCTACTTACTTACTGCTCCACTTAAGAAACAAACCAAAATTTAAGATATAGATTAGCAGTATAGTGGAATTGCAAGCCATAAACGAGCATTATTAATTCTGGAACACGCTTCCAAACAATCTGACATGAGTTCCTTGTCCTGATGCCTCTATTTCTCAAGTGGTTGACCATTCTATTTGATCAAGGTCGGGAGCACCTCTCTGAAGAGTTTTCTTGAAGAGGCGCTATATAAATGTCTTGTCTTTTGCCATCTTCGATCTGAAGGTTGGCTGCACCATGAACCATCTGTCTCCAGATGTTTCTATCTTCTGTTGTCCTCAGTAATTGACTCGGCTAATCCTGTCCAAGACCTTATGTTCTCAATCAAGGATGATTGTGGTCTTCCTCATGCTCATGATCCTGATGTTGTACCCTGCATTATTTCTTTCTCCAAAAAGTCTCAATTTTCCTCACAATTTGACCAAAGTACAGTATGTCAACTTTCCTGACTTGATGTTACTTACCAGCTGACGTTATAATTGTGCACTTACAAATTACAAAATTCTGGTAGCTTCTCTGTTGTGCACTGGTTAGTAGCGACACATGTATCTTTGAAGTAACAAAATTCAGACAACCCATGCTTGATTATAAAACACTGCAAGATTTCTCATGTAACAAACCATTTTCACTTTCATTCTATACAAAATTTCAGTCAAAACATGCATTAAGTCCACAAGCAAGAATGGCATTCTACAACATATGAACTTTTGGTACATCATTAATCTTATAGTTTTATTATTCCAAATTAACCATAATTAGTATTATACAACACTACAGAAGTCAACTATTCCTTTTTTCACAACTACTGGAAAACAAATGTCAATCACATTTCTCTGCTGATAAATAAACTTCTATTATGAGCTAATTAAGTAATTAACCACAAAGGCATGGAAGCAGTGCGATAGGAAGTTATTTTCTGCAAGTCATTTTTCTGTGATTTGAACCCAGGACGGGCCTACTCTTGTGTTTAGCAAAGACATAACCACAGCACTACATCCTATGAATTCTCTGTCTTTCCATCCAGTAGTAAACTCTCTAGTTCAGCTCAAACCAAACATCGCTGTTCCTAATTGCAAGAACTTTCTCTTGCAAACTAATTTATCTTGTGTATTTTTGCAAACTTTAAACAAGATGAAGCCCAATAAAGTAACTGTGGTTTGAATAAATTTTCCAGTTGTGCAAAAGGTCATTGGGTCATTCTCACAATAAAATTTAAATACTTAACACACACAAAATAATCGATAATGAAGAAAGCGAGAAAGCAACACAAACATGCCAAAAATGTATGCATCTTAGAAGCATTGCCACTGCTAAGCAAAAGGTTTGTTGATATGGGAAAAATCAGGTAGTTTCGCATTGTCTTCTGGAAATTAAAGCACACACAGAGACTGTCATCTCACACAAGACAGAAGGTTTCATACACATTTATCACTATACATGTTTCATTCTGTAATGCCACTAACAGTGCTCAGTGTCACAGTGAAAGTCTCTGGAACTTGGAGGCAAATACATGTACATCTCCCACTGAGCACTTTCACTATTATGGTGCAAAAGAAAACCTAATATGTCTCAAACTTCATTCTGCACCTTAATCCTTAAGTCTGCAACTGGGGTACTAGTTCCATGGTCTTGACCCCTCTTCAAATTAGCATTTTTGTGAGGTACTTAAAGGTGCTTTGTTAAGTGTCTAGATATATATATATATATATATACATGCATATGTACATACATACATACATACACAGAAGGATAATGGACCAGTTATAGCCCAGGCAGTAATAGCGGTGAAACTGAAGTGCCTGTAGATATACCGGTAATCTAAAAGGGGCATCATATCCCATCCCCACAAGAGGGGCCAAACCTCAATGCTCTCGAGGCGTAACCTCTTATGGAGTATACCAGAGGGTTATTTGCCCTCATTCATACATTTAATTACATTCTCATATTCAAATGCAGGATATAGACAATGATGAACTTGATGCCTTAATCAGTCCTCAAAATAATTTATTGAAAAATCAAAGCACAAAAAGTGGGTCTCTGCTACAGCCCGACAAAACTTGGTCCTGTAAACTGAGACCTATAAAAATAAATAGAGTTGAAGCTAAATATGGTATGTTAATCACTCATTCCTATATGCTAGGAATTTTGTATAGCCTGCAACCACACATTGCTGACAGCCTCCGGACGTTTATGAACAAAACGCATTCAAGTGCTGAATTAGACAAATGGGAACACACCTCAATAATGGGTAAGAATATGCAAGCTAAAAACTCTGGACACAAGCGGTTCTTCTGACTAAATAACTCAGCAGAAATATACAAGAAATTCAAGCCTATGTTACATTCATGGATAAAATGAGGGTTAAGTTGAGCTCCAAGTTTTGCAGGAACCCCGTTGCCGATAAATATGCAAAAACTCGGAGCCCAGTTCCCGTAAACACTTGTACTTTCACTTTAAAATCAAATATGCCAATAAATTAATATAATTTTAATTTTTACAGCAGAGTGTTCTGTTAATAAATATCGATGGCATCAGGTAGCCTCGTTCAAAATGCAATAATTTGAAAAAGCAAACCTTAACCAAACCACGCAGATAACAAAAAACACTTGAGAGTAATTCACGTAGATCCTAAACTGGAGACTGCAAAGTCTCTTGTTTAGCTCTTCAAAACCAATATAAATGAAACTTCACAGTTATTCTTGAGTGCAAAAGTCTCTTAGCAAATAGCACTCATTTAGCTAAGGAGTTTTGGACGGCACTATAAACTGGTGTTAATGCATTCAATGCATTACAAAACATGTTGATTCTCGTATCTCGAAACAAAGTGTGACATAGCCATAAATGTGAAGTAACGCACACAATGTAATGCATATAACATAACACTTGCAGAGTAATCCCAAAATGTAATCTGATATTTATTAAATACATGACACACTTATTGATTAAATTACACAATTATCATACTACTGACGAAATTACACGATACATCATGTCTTACAACCCATAAATGCCTGACTCTTAAATACACCAAAAATAAAAATAAAAATAAAATTACTAAATATACCAATAACTGTCTGATCCAAAAACATACTCATAACAGAATAGCATTAGAACGTGCCCTTAAACTACTAACCCTGAATTATACTCATAAGAAGACACTCATAAGTGTGACCCAAATACATCACAAATGATCCAAGATAAGTACAGTAAGATTATATCCATGACCCATGGTGCAATACATTGAGGTCATGCATTTTAAAGCAACCCTAAATGCATCTATGTAAATCAGTTAGAAAGTTATGTGTTCAACGCTTTTGTAAGGTACTAAAAAGGTGCTATATGAAGTGTATTGACTCAAACGTACATATCCATAAATGAGTGGCACAACAGTACAATATACAGAGATGTAATGGAAGACCTGACAAACAAAACATCTGATTTTCAAGGCTGGTAATTAAAATCTTTATGTTAACAGTTTAATTTTGTAGCCGTTATCTATATTCATCATCGTCATCAGTTCCTGATGCCAGCCGCTTGATGCTGCTGGGTGCAAACAATCTCCATTCTCTTTTTGGTCATTTGTCAAAGTCTGTGCTGTTTGTCAACTGTAGTCCTCGTTAAACTGGTAATCCTGCATCGTTTTGTTCTGCTTCTCTTTCCTTCACTTCTTGCATGTAATGTATTGTGCTATCTGCATTACTCCATCAGTATTTCACCACAATCGCACCTACTTCACTAGGTCTGAACAAAGTTCTCGTCCAAATGAGGCTGAAGAGATCTCAGTGAAAACAAACCGAATCAATCCAAACTGACTGCAAATAAAAAAACTGCATCGCCTTGTAAAGCAAGACACCTTGGCAAATGGAAAATCAAACCACATGACAGCGGATTTCCTGTTCAACACCACTGAAGCTCATGTGCAAAGAACAAAAGATCAGTCACCTGATTAACTGAGTTTATTTCAACCTTTATTAAGCTGATGTAAACATTTTGATGCAATGGATTAATGACAGATCATTCAGGGAGTGTTGTGCTCAGGCAGGCAGCACAAAAAAGAACCTTACGGAGTTAAGCTTCAAGCTATAATTAATCATATTACATTAACACACATTAGAGCATAAGTCAGTTAATTAAGGACCACGTATACACACAAAAGTCATGCACAGATGCTGATTTTCATCAGTGATTACTTTGCAAGGATAGGAATCTTAAGAACTGTGTTGCCTGAGATTGATCGGCCAGCATTTAACAAGAGACAATTTCCAACACATAACACGAATGGAATGTGTGTCTGTACCTGTTGAAAACCAAATTATTCTTGTACAGAAGTAAAGTGTACTTCTGGATATGTTAGATAACGTTATAAGTTAACACAACCATTTTGTAGTGTCTATTTACTAAATAGCCAACAGGCATTGACGGAGCCATTTTGAGCCTAAGTATTACTAAATCAATCAAACCATTCAAATACCTAAGAAATTAGTAATGCTAAAACAAATTCCACCTTCAGTACAAACATTCGTAAAGACTGCAACAGTAACTGGCTAAATCAGTGCATGGACAGATTAAAAATCAAAAGATTCACAAAAGTGGATAGCTCTGATTTGCTTCAAACTATTTTTTGTAAACCATTTTTAAGAAGAAAAGTCATAAGCAATGTTTCTATTGGCATCTAAACTAGCCGAAGTTCACACATTGTTGGTAGCAATGCGTGTTGCACAAATCATCGGCAGAATACCAAGGCCAGGGTTTCTAAAAGGAATGGTTACAAGTTACACACACTTAATATGGCACTGAATAGAAAATTGCACTGTAAGCAAAATTTCAGTTTGATAAATTTATAGACTAAAGTGGAGACTAGGATTCAAACTTTGCTTTATCTCAAATGCAGTTGTCAATTGTTATGCAGATAAATTGTTATGCAGATAAGAGATAGTAGCTGTTATCAGATGTTACCATTTACTGAGAAAACTTTCTACCTAGATTTTGCATGCATAACTCAAGTTTTTTCACATGTAATTTCAAATCAGTGTTTAGATTGTCCTTGCAATAGTATCTTTTCTAAAAAACACTGCTTCATTAGTAAAGTAACTAAGTACTAACAGCAGTGTACTGTAACAATTTGTACAATGCATACTTTCTTTCAACTAAAGTTTGTAGCTTCATGTATACATATATCAAGTCCAAAAGAAAAAATTATAAAACACCCAGTATTTCACTAAAAAACCACATGCACTATCCAGCCAGTCAATTTCATTCTGGTGTTTTTCTTTTAATTCTTTGCTCAGCAGTTTTTTCAGATAAACGCAGTCATCGAAGGCATTGGAAAATATCTGTGACCAGTGAGTCAGCACACCAACTGAATTCAATCTTCTTGGATCCTGAGGTAATTTTAGGACAAGCAAATGCAACTCTTTCTGGAAGAAGTTCAGAAGCGCTTTGCTGCCATCTCAAAAACCAAATGACAGGCAAGGTATGAACTGCTCCAGGACTCAAACCAATGATTACAGGACAGCATTATAAAAGGCCAGTAAGAATGACGGCGCTATATAAATGTCCAGATACGAACTATATGGCACTCAAACAGAAGACTCATTTCCACGTATTCATTGCATTTCAAACGACAGAGTCCTTGACCTGCCTTCCAGTGTAAATAATTGTTACTAGTAATTTATTATGTATTCAAATAATAACATAAATAATATTATAGCTAATATTTCTAGAGATGTTAATGCCACAGTCATTTTAGTCAGGATTGCTCAGATGCCAGTATCAGATCGAATACTTAACCGGTAGTAAAACAAGATCTACAAACACTCCACACTCCCTGAAGAAAGTCATAAACAACATACATCCGCACACACACACACACACATATATATATATGTATGTATGTATATATCTATACATGTCTCCATACACCAGAAACTCCTTACAACATGCTTCATTATAATGCAAATTCTGAAATAACACAGTTGTGAACTTTGAAACCAAATTTATTTAAGCCTAACAATGTGAACACGTTCTAATGCCGTCTCATCATAATGTGGCAATTGATATGGCTCTCAAATATAGCATCATAAGTGTATATATATACACATACAAACCCACCCATATATATAATGTATATGTACATATATATATACACATATATATACACATATATGGCTCTCAAATAAGGAAGGTTGTGTGTGTGTGTGCATATATACATACATACAAGCATATACATAGTGTATATATATATACATGTACATGCATATATGTACATATATATACACACACACACATCACACGCATAGATATTTTGGGACAAATAAACTTGTTCTATGACGGAATTAAAATACGAGGCTGGATGTTTACGGCAGTTTCAAAGACAGGCGGCTTTCCTTAGTTGCATAGTATTCCATGATGCGGCATCTGGCAAAGTCCATGTAGTCGTAACCAATGGTTGAGTACTTGGCCTGTATCACGGCCCACAGCACCCACATCAAGTGACTAGCCTGAAAATAGTTCATGTTTTGAAAACAGAGTTACTACACATAAATACTGACACATATATGCAATATATCCCAGTGCAGCTACAAAACATTTCCACCTGTTCTAGTGTTGGCTCTGGCAGCAAACAAAGACAGCTGTAAACGATTATGTGTGCTGAATATGGACAGCAGTGACAATGATGTCATGTGTAATATGCACGACACCCCCTGATAGTCAAACAAATGGAGGTGTGCAAACGACACCAAGGGGCAGTGCGCTCAAGGAAGCTTCAAAAAAATCATTAAATCCTTTAGCACATGTAAAGAAATATTATGTGTAAGAAACATACTATCACATAATAATCACACATAATCAAAATTTGTGAACTACCTTAGCTAGACATACAAAGAGGTGCACAACGTCAACAAGAAGGTAAGGAAGAGGACCAGCCACAGACATTTCCATGTCTGGGTAAAGAAAAGAGTGGTTTAAACTTTTCATTTTATACCAGTGCAATCACAACACTGGTGAAAATAAGCAGTATCACTTGTACCAAAGATTACAAAATATACAACTACATAATACAAAAACTCTGTAACATAACTGTCAGAAATGAGATCACACAAACAAAATACTCACCAGAACAAATTTGTTCACTTGAACAAATAACGTCTCCAGCTCAAGTGACGTAACACTCTTAGGGTCCTGACCCAATCTTTCGTGGTAGCATTCGAGGTAAGTACGAAGCCAGTCCAACTGGTATTCCCGACTGGGAAAAAGACTGTAGTCAACATCTTCCATTCCTGACAAAATTATTATGATTTAACAGCCTAACATCACGGCCTTTCTGAAATGCTTTGGTTTCAAATGTTCCATACCAAGATGCTTAGGAAGCAATTTTAAATTTCTCACAGTTGGAGCATAACTTTAAGTGGCATCTGAAAATGGATCCGAGACTCAATTCTTTTCCAACATCTTTCCATCCGTGTCCATTCCGAGGCACATTTTGAGATGCGGGATGAGGCTTAATCTTTCAGAGATCAATCACTTTCTACTCATGACCTAATTTATCGTTCCTCATTTCCAACTCGGATAAAAAATAATTCCACATATACATTTTGGAATATATCTTGCTGAAATCACACATCTTGAGACATCTGTTTTAGAGACAAATAATATGAATACTCGCTTGCTTACTGAAGCTGCAATGACCCCAATACATGCATTCATATGCACCAGGATTGACTGACAATACCCATTTATGCAGGCCTTCTTACTCTTTTCTGCATTAATCAGCTACAGTCTGTTTTAAAAGGAATGGCTTAGCTGATCAGTGGTATACAATATGGCATATATCCAGTTTCATGTGGGAGGAACTGCACTGGTTACCTTTGCAAAAACGTTTGGAGTTTATGATCTTAACACATATCTAATCCAATCCAATCCAATGACTTCTACAGCACCAATATCATAATGCTCAAGGTATCAATCGATGGTCACTTCAAGTAAAATCATAATCAAAGAAGGAGAAGCCATGTCAAATTCTGGTAGGTCAGAGAATACAGAAGTTAGGCTATGGTTTGTAAGCAAGCTGAAACAAACAAGTCTTAAGCTCAGGCCTGAAGGATATCAAAGAAGTGACAGAACAAACTGAACTGGGCAGCAAATTCCAAAGTCTAGGACCAGCTAATGAGACTAAATAGCAGGTTTTCTTACTCAATTTCAGCCAGATTCCTGATATTACAAAACACAAAAACCTAAGCAAGGATCAACAGCACATGTAAGCTTCAATTACCTGCAAATTCGCAGAAGTGGTTTCCTATGTCAAACGCTTGGTAATTAAATGCAACGTATTCAAAGTCGATGAATGTCACCTTCTCTACAGAAACCAAAAGAGACAACAAAATTTTCAAATCTTCTTACAATCTTTCAGCTATTATATGACATAATCATACATTTTACAAAAATACAGTACTGTTTGTACACCAATTTTTACGTTCCTACAATTCAAGGAATTATTCTCATATATTTCAGCAAATAACAACATGGTGTTTTCATCTAGGTTTTACATAAACAACATCGTAATTTAAACCATGCACCTAAGCACTTGAATTAGCATAAAACAAATAAAGTTAGTGCATTTGATCAAAAACAAAGTAATAAAGGAACATTTTAAAGTAATAAATGAACAATTTTTGTCATAACAACATTACACAGTGAGCTGTTTTCAGTGCTTTAGGCAAATATTAAAGCTAAATGAAAGCAAATATTCTTAAATCAAAACCAACGTTTCTCTTCGTTGTAGATGATGTTTTTGAAGAGGAGATCATTATGACACAGAACAACAGGAGAGTCGAGCAGCTCCAATTCCTTTTGCAAACTGTCTATTTCATTTTTCAGATGAGCTTTACTAGTAAAAATCTCAGTAAATCTAAAACATGTTAAATCATTACACATAAAGAAGTCATGACAAAGTAGTTTATTGTTTCCCTGCTTTTAGAAAGAATAGCAGTTGCAGATAAGCTGAAGCTGGTAATGCCAAGTTCAAATTCATAGGGGTTAACAGTTCAACAGTTACCAAAGTCGCAGAGCCATAACACGTATTTGTGAGGTGCTGTGAGGTTCTTAAAAGGTGCTATATAAATAGCCAGATACATACATATCAAATCTTGTGAGAGTTCTAACTACAGTAAAATGAAAATCATCAGCTCTGAGCAAAACGTACCAAACTCCAAAGACAAATATAAAGTATGTCAGTGATTTGTGGATGTTGGTCTTTTTGCTAGAATCAACTCCAACAAAAGACATTAACTAACTTGCTATAAATCAAAAAAAAGAAAAAATGCAAATCATTTGCTGCAAAAAGTATACAGTAGCCTATAATAAAAACTGGCCTGGGGAAAATATTTTATTTTCTTGATTATTAACATGCAAACACTGCCTTGTAATTTTATCACCAAAAATCATCCACTTACACCATAAAAGAACAAATTCATCAGAAACAGTTAAACTGGAAATCATTGAACACAGAAGTCATGTAAACATTCACCGTTTTTGTGTGGATTCATCATCGTATACTGGAATCAAATCCACCCACTTGTTGAGCACTCGGAATATGCAGGGTTCTTTGCAAAACTTAACTCCATCTTGAACAACGTCAGTAATCAAGCTGGGACTGACCGTGTGCATTTGAGCCATCATCTTTGCTATTAAACTGAATAAAAACAATTCACACTTAGACACTTCATGTGTATGTATCTAGATGCTTAACACGGAGCTTTTTTAACACAGAGTTTCAAAAAAGCACTGCCTATGTTGACTTAATGGGTAAAGTTAATTAAGAATAAAAATGTTCATCAGTAGGCAATCAATGTTAAGATAGCTAGAAAAGTCACCAGTGAGAGCTCACTCACACACAGACACACACACAGACTTCAGAATTGACACCATTCTGACAGTGTACATGAACAAAAGGTAAGTAAGTACCTGTGCATTTATACAGTAAATTTTTAGGAACCTTACAAGATGCTGAATCATGGCTGACAGATGCAACTTACAACATGCTGAATCATCATGATAAAAGTATACATTAGCCTACAATAAAAACTGGCCTGGGAAATTTTATTTTATTTTCTTGATTACTGACGTGTGATAACTGTCTCATAATTTTATCACCAAAAATCATCCCCTTACATCATAAAAACAAATTTATCTGACAGATGCAAGACGCTGAAACAAGGTATCTGACAAATGCAAAACAGTTCATCCTAAGATTCACAGAAAATGCTGCTAAAGTTTGGATTTTCAGTGGAATATATTGCACATTAGCTCCATAGTAATTACTAGCACAAGAACTTAGGAAAATCTGAATATGAGAACATCAATTACTCCAACTGTGGGGCTCTTATGGCACCCTTATATAGAATTTTTGGTACAGTAATTAAAAAAAATTCCTTGTTCCACTAGTGCACTCCAGTGAACTCAGCAGCAATACAGTGCATCACCAGAATGAGACATATACACTTACATGCCGAGGCACAGATGTTCACTGATAATTTATACATCTGTAGTCACCTGTCTTTTGGCATTACAGTCTGTATTCAGAGTTTACAAAGGCTGTCATTTTGGTGCTCCTTATTCAGACTTCTTACCTACGCACATTTGGCTGGTGAATGAGGTCAAGGGTTACGACAACTCCTGGGGAGTAACCGTAAATTATGCCGTTTCGGAATCGACCGTAGAGCGGAGCAGCACAGCCCATGCGGTGGAAGACGGCCATGCTCAGTCGTTCCTGATCCCGGTCAATCATGCGATCCGTGCCGGGGCCATAGATCCTCACCAACACTACGTCCTTCTTGGTTTCAAGGTCGTTCTTGTGAACGCAGGCAATCAGCTTGTTGGTGTAACCATCAGTAAACACCTACAAAATGTAACATGTACTAAGTAAACACTGAGTAACTGTATCCAGTAACATTTCTGTTCAATTATTAACTGGGTTCATTATCGCTTAACATCGTTGCAGCAGTGATGTAGTACAATCCCATCACCAAATTTAAACATATAAAAACTTCTGTATTAATGAATGAATTAATGAATATTAAGAGATTAACGTGCCAGACATAAAAAAAAGTTGAATTTGAGGCACGGTCAGTCGCTCGGAGGGAGACAGCCAGTAGCAAAAGAGGGGAACTAGGCGATAGGTGAGTTAGCAAAATAAAAGGTTTTAAGGTGCTGCTTGAAGGATGATATTGAAGGAGCGGATCTGATTGAGAAAGGAGTGTTGTTCTAATCATGGGTGAGGCTGAACTGAAAGTGTGTTCCCCAATTAAGCACCACTACCTAACAACAAAGCATCAAACGAGGGTGCTGAGCAATTGTGTAAGAAGGACTTGCTCAAATTCTGTACACAGTAACTGTCTCAGATGAAGCTTGAACCCACATACTACACTATATGTCTGTGTTCATTAAGCACAATATATGATATATATATATGTGTGTGTGTGTACCAGTGGCGTGAGGTAGATTCGAACCCATGACCCTTCGATGCCTCGTAACCGGATCTACCTCACGCCACTGCGTAGTGACCTTGGACAAGTTGCTAACCCATAGTTGTTTGTGAGGAAGGCAACGGGAAACCACCTCACTCATCTCATCCCCGGGTGGCATAAAGCCAATGGACCTGCCTTCGGGCAGAAAACTCATCATCATCATATACCATATCTAAAAATTATGGTATATATCCAAAATGCATCTAACGGATTATTATGAAGCAAACTAAGAGAAGATAGCCTTAATCACAACAGCACTGTTTTTTAGCTGTTTGTGTTGACTGTTTTTGATGAGGAAGTGCCAAGTACAACGACTTGAGACTTCTTTGGATTCAGGCACAGTCCGTTTGTTAGGACGGACCCAGCATCAGACTGCATTCAGCACACCATGTCAGATAGTTGGTGTCAGAAAATCATGTTTCTGACACAATTTGATCAAGATCAGGATCAAACAGTGTTTTTACTGGAGTATTTGGAATTCATACACCCTATCTGTTGTGCAAAAACTAGGTGATATGTTGTGCCATGTTCTCAGACTTCTTCATCAACAAGATTAAATCAATTAAGGAATCAATTGCTGATCAATTGTCCAGACAATCCATGGACCTTCTTTCATCAGATAGACGGCATCATGTTTGCATGCATCTCGACAAACTCAGACATGTGCAAGCTGTGGAAATTTTTAAACTACTGTCATTCTTACTGGGAAAGTCATAATTCAATGGATGCTTTCCTATTGTCTCTGTTAAAATCACGTGCAGACGCGTTCACTCCAATAATTGTTTGTCTGACGGCAAATAGCCATAAATGCTGACCAAGGTTACAACCATAAAATTGGCTTTTGTTATATACAACATATTTTTCATCACACACACAAATGATTTCAACCTGTCACTGCATTGTAAGAAATGTGTCGTCCTTATAGTTTCTGTGATACAGGAAGATGCTGAAGTCACAAAATCCCAAACCTTGCATTGCCTGTTAATATTTACATAAGATGTGCCTGGATCTACATTTCAGCTTTGCTTAAGTGCACAGAGTAGCCTCTGTAAACTCTCAATACAACATAGACCCTAAAGCTAAAAGACAGATGACTACGATCTACATAAATTGTCAGTGAACATCTATGCCATGGCATGTAAGTGTACGTGGTCTGTTTTCTTCTGTTTAATCTGAGCGGCAATAATAAGTCCTTCATGTAACACACCACAACACTCAAAACTTTTAAAGTGTTTCTTTACATGCAAATCCAGACAAGACATTACTGCTTTATCACTCCATACCATTTGTCTGAATAGTTGCAACAGTTGACTGCAACAGACACTTTTGTCCAAATTTCCTTCCAGACACAAGCTTTCATAGCCACACTGAATATTAGCAGGAAACTTTCCTGTTTTAGCTCAGCAAACAAAGGAAACAAAACATTGCCAATACTTTCTGTAATATCAGGTGTGAAATATTGTGGGGCTATACGAGGTCCTATCCAACCTAGCGTGCCAGCTGCAAGCCTCTACCTGAAAACTCACAGCATATCTAAAACATGCACAGAATTCAGAGGCAGATGGCAATTTTCCCCATTTACCTATGTCACCAATCATTTGTTAACCTTTCTTTTCTTCATCTAAAAGGCATTAAGTAACATCAAGGTAATTCCCTGCCTAATGTACTCAAACTGTGGCAATCAAAACTAACCATGTATGTTACTCTTGCATGCAAATATATACAAGATGACGAACTATTCTATGCAAGAATAATACAAATGTTACCCAGCAACCTGCTGAATAATAGGCAAGTGTACAAGGTTAAGCACAAGAGAAAAACATTTGTAACTGGGGTTTAAAGTGCAAATATAGGTTCCACAATCCAATCTCCTGAACAATGACTTATATTTATGGATGGCAAATTGCCAGAATTTCTGGACCACACACAACTACTGCTATGTATCACTGTGCTGCGCAACATGGTTCTCAGTTGCTAAGTAGAAAGTTTATCAAAAGCGGCCTTATCAGCATAAATAAAATAATAAGTCAGCAATTAATAAAAAAGTCAGTCTGCTGGCTATCTGGTATAAGCAATTGCTGGACATAAGTAGGTCAATAAATTCATCAGCTTACTTAACTAATTAGTTACAACCACTTTAAGTCAGTAATACAACTGTGAGAGCCAATGAATTCTGTGTGTGTCTTTCGAAATTTGAAAGAAAATTTATAAAATCATAAATCTTTCCCACCTTTTCATATTGTGTTACAACAAGTGTCCATTTCTGCCCGGTTACAGGAAGTTGCCTTATTTCAAATGGTCATCATATTAACTCAAGGGCCAAAACATGGCCTTCTTGTCCTGCTCACAGATCAGCAACCAAAGCAGATTTCAATTCTTTTTTCCTCTTGTTCTTTTCCCATGCAAACAAACGAACACTCAAGCAATCAAACTGCTACAACCATCCAAATAATGGAAATACAGTACTTTCACTTCTTAACCCTTTGCATGTCACAGGTGCAAAATGGCGACATTGGAACACTTTCCAAGTGCACTAGAGGTGATAAAATAGCAACAGTATAGGTGCACTTAATAAAATGGTTGCAACCAGTGTTCACCTTATGTAAATAAATTAACTGT
Organism: Norana najaformis; assembly: GCA_964023275.1. NCBI lineage: Eukaryota > Metazoa > Annelida > Clitellata > Crassiclitellata > Hormogastridae > Norana > Norana najaformis. The sequence goes on from OZ029919.1 coordinate 24,343,070, forward strand.
TATTTATGGTGATAAACAAGCTACAATTTTCCCATAAGTTATTTGTACACATGAGGATCAGTTGTGGAGATATTAGACCTACCTGAAAGTCAAAAATCTGTTTTATTTTTGCGATTGTGTTTTACGAGCGTGATGGCAAAAGATGAAATTTGGCACGAGTTTCTGTAATTTGGAGTTCGATTAAGTGTTGATTTTGAAGTATTTTGTATGTTTATGGGTAGCAGAACCACAGTATTATAATTAATAATTTTATAGAAGTTGCAAATGATAATGAAAGAGATACAAGCAGTGATGGCAGGCAACACTGCTTCACCTGGGCTAGGTTTTGCCAGCCTCCGATAAAGGCTGGTTTTAAAAAAATTACGAAAAGGTTTGACCTGCTTGCTGATACACTAGATTCACCAGTGTTTGATATATTTTCAAAGTTTTATAACAAAAGAATCACAGGCCAAGATCGTCCCTGAAACTAACCGGGATGCTAACATTTGCCTAGCAACTTAGTGCCCCAAGCACTAAGCCTGAATGTAAACAAAGTGCAGACACCATGCGAATTTATCACTTTTCTTCTGCTCTAGGGCTTTGTAAAACAGCCTCATTGATAGTTACTGGAAGACATAACTTTACATGGAGATCCCTGGCTTTCAGATCTATCATGGTAAATGCATGATTACCTATCTCCAGGCTAAATTTCAGACAATCTCGAGGCTTTGCCTTACCCAAAGGCTACCCTACAGCAACCAAAAGAACATTTTAAACATGCTACTATCTCCTGACATGCCATCACAATGCTACACTGTATTAATACCCAAATATCCATCTAGAGGCATAGATAGTGCTGTTCTCATACAGCTTGTGGGCAGTTTAAATGTTAGACCAAGACAGCTTCAATTTCATTACTAAATTTTCCCTAGTCACAATGTTTTGTGTTGATAGTTTTACGCTATTTATAGGTAACTCTGTTGTAGCGAGTCACAGATAAGTTTAAATCAGCATTAGTCATAAAGTAGTCACAGTTAAGTGTGACAGATAAGAAGCCTTCTTTCTACTTGTGGCGTACAACCGATTATGTTTCTGGCCCCGCAACTCTGTGAAACTCAAGTAAAAGCGACAGTGGGTTGTCATACTCAACAGAAAGATCCTTCAACCATCAGACCACACCCCACAACTCTTGTTAATTTATTCGGAACATTAGTAACGAGCGTCAGTGAGGAGTTACTCTTGAAGAGGCGCTGTACAAATTGATGATTACGATAGCAACTCATCAAGACGTCTACTCGCTGGACTTAAAACAGGCACATGATAAAAGAGTGATTATCCTACTTTAATTACTTAAATGTTGCCTTTGTTCATCGTGTAAATTGTGTATGTCACTCCAAAGCTGCCCTAATCCCCAACCTCTCTTACATCAGCTGAATCAGAAGCTGAAGACATCAGGCTAAAGAATAATTTCAAATAACTAGCATTCAAAAACACAGCTTCGTAAAATACATACAAACATACATACATACATGCATGCATGTATATATACATGTGTATCTCTATGTATGTACACATATAGTGTTATGTACTTACATATTTGCACATGCATATGTATATATGCATCCATGCATACACACATATATATGGATGCACTCATGCTGTACAAATATAAACAAACATAAATACATATCTGGAGATATGCATATGTAATATACATACATTGGTAGTGCCATATAAAAACCTATCAAAAGCACTGCTAAATCTACATACGAAAGTTCTTGCATTTGGCCTGGCTCCACTCAGGCTGTATACATCTTAAAGGCTTTCTTTGATTTGATTTGGTGTTGTTTAAAAGTAATAACGCAGTTAGGTTTAGGTGTTACGAGCACCTTGGAACAGATTAGAATAAAGTTGAGACATTAACAGGGCACTGTAAAAATTTCATAAAATCATATTACATATTACACATATTACCAATACACAAAATAAACTAATTTAACTAATTTGACCACTTTCCAAGCAGGCATCCAGCACATTGGAAAACTAGTTTGAGTTAATGAAGGGACTTAAACATGATGGTTTTCTATAATATTAGCCCCACTAGCTGCATTGACTTCCTCTGCATGCAGATAAGGTATGGTAAAAGGGTAATCTATCACTTTAGTAAAGTCAATTGCTTACTTAATTACTCTGGAAGTATATGCATACATTGTATTTACTTCCAGAAGTGAAAGTTGCACAAAGCTTCAGTCATGTAACTGGAGTCAGTATTAGTTTCAAGCTTTTTAAAAATAATTTTGAAATAATTGAGGCAATTTGACATAAAACATACAAACATACAAATAATGGAGACAATCTGATACCAGCCCTCAGGTCTTTGTGTGCTTTTATTCAGAACTAATTTAGTGATAAGAAAATGTTTAAACTCTGCATTCTAAAAACTTGTTTCATAATTAGACGAAATGAGCTCCATAGGTGCAATTTCCCAAAGCATCCACAGTATGTCCTATATTACAAAGCAGTAGCAGAATTTTCGCAGGTAAAGTTAGGAGGGTAAGCTGAAGTGAGGTAAGGTAAGGAAGGTAAGGTAAGAAAGCAATGCAAGACATAATGGCCAGGGTCATTGCACAGACTACCTAGCAAGCTCGAACCTGTGATAGCGAGGAAACATGTTACAGAAGCATTAAACTTGCCAGTATTTCCACAACACGTATAGGGAAGAACAGCGCATTGTGCTGTCAACTGGGAAAAGATACTTCAGAATGAAGTATCTAAAAATCACAGTGACTGGAACGAGAATTTAAAATACTGCGCATTACGCGGTAATGTCTAATTCGCACATTTCCCTATTGTAGGAGAGTAATGATTCTAGGTGTGCAAGCCCTAACCCCTACAGCTCCAGAAAACCGGCGGTAATACTCACTATATTTCAAGAAGCGATGTATTTAAACAGGTTCATCAAAACACCATAAATTTAGTAGCTATTTACCATACACAACTCCAGCTAAAGAACAATTTATCTCTCATACTGAAGAAGTGCACTAGACTATCGTAACAGCCTCACCGTAAACTTGATATCATCCGGTTTCCACTCGTGCCTCAAAGTTTTCAAGACGACTTTTGCCCCATCAAAAGCGTGTTGTTCGTCGATTTCTATATCTAAATAAGGCAGCCGATCACCGAGGGCGTCAGATGCAATGTGATCACGGAACGAGCCAACGCCATTCACAACCACTCCACTCATCGTGTTCAGTCTCTAGATCCACACGCTACACGACCGACGATGTAATAACACTACACGATTTCCAAAGGTTAGTACCCAGTTCTTTAGCAGCGAAACAACAACATGTCATAGAAAACGACTAGATTCCATACCTAAAACAAAGTGCGCAAGTAAGTACAATATTTGTTTAGGACATGCGAATGCAAACAATGCAGCAGGTTCGCTCATTCAAGTGAATCCAAATGAAACTCAATTCAACGCCTAAAGATCCAAGCGAGAACAAAATTAAAAGAAAATATACAAACGACTGACTGCGCATCAAAAAGTTATTTGAAAAGTGGTAAGTCATGGTAAGATTAGGCTAAGCTCAATGCAATTATTGTTATTATTTTATCAAAATAAAATGTAAAATAAATCGCAGAATTTCTTAGCGTCAAATAAAAGCCGCACCAGTAAAATTAGTTTTTCAGAAACCTTTCAAGCCAGTTTAATTAAGAGAGCAATTTATGCTAATGCGCGAAGTGTATGTGATTCCTTGGATAATCGCAAGGTGGTGAAGTTCAGAAAAGCCGTATAGATCGCATATCTCATTGAAACATATCATTAAAGAATGTGAAGAATAGCGTAACTGTTGATTGACAATTATATGTTTATTTATGATATTTTCATTGCAGTGATGTTGCTTAGATCTTTACTTTGGCTTCCTATTCAGCAAAGGATTTGTTTCAAATTAGGACTTACAGTTTATAAAGCATTGAACTACGGCCAACCACAATACTTGAAATCAATCCTTATTCCCCAGACTTACCATTATTCTGCAATGTCATCTGATTGTCTTTCTCTGGTCATACCTTGGGCTAGAACTTTTTTGGGTAAACGGGCTTTTTCGGTTGCCGGAACAAAATTCTGGAATTCCCTCTGCCTGTGTCTGTTCGTTCTGCTCAGTCGCTTCTATCCTATCGTTCACAGCTTAAAACTTACCAGTTTCAAATTGTTTATCCACCATAGGCTGCCTCTCTGTCGTGCGGACTGACCTTCTGGATATCGACCTGACTGTGGCTTGGTTTTGATGTGCCATCGGTTGATGCCTTGTGCATTAGACACCGGCGCATTAGAAGTTGCTAATTATTATTATTATGATATTCTCTTGTAATTATCACCTTATCTACAGCAAATCTATAGCACCTGTTTAAAAGCTGGTTCCCGCGACTTAGCTTCCTTTAGGCGCTGTAAAAATCTCTAGATTGTGATTACACGTAGTTACAATAACCTTGCCAGCATTCCCACATAAGGTTCTTATTCCCATGTGGGACACATAATTATTGGGCCCACAAGTGTTCAGGCAAATGTTTATGAGCCTGCTGGCATGGCACGATTAGGCCTATAGCCTACTCGGCATTTCTGTAGCTACAGGCCTTCCACGGTGGACAATGACATACAGGCCTTTGATGACGTTAGAGACGCACTCACTGTAGGCCTACCATAGAAATCACATGACCTCTTTGAGGCCTAAACAGGTCTCGATGTATTAAAAGTTCGAGTACGTTACCTTATCCTCGTTTAATTGCTAGGCATAAGCTGTAAATCGGCATGTGTGTGTGTGTGTGTGTGTGTGTGTGTGTAGCTGTAAAGTTTTCCTTATAAATAAATATGGAGAAATTTGCAAATCTTCAAATGCATCACATTTATAAACATAGCCTATAAGATTTACGCTATAGGCCAACGTGCATCAGGCCTATAACAGGCCTATATTAGCCTCTATAACAGGCCTACATTAGCCTCATATGCCCTCTATCTAAATGCGTGCGCAGTGCAACTTCTCACTTCTATTATAGGACTGTAGGCCTAATAAACTAATAAACTTAGACTTTCTATACGTTATAAGCGCATGCGTAAGTTCTCAGTCATCGTAAATGTAAATGTACACGATATAATTGATCGGCTGAGAGCCTTCTGCACCGCTACCAGTTTGAATGGCTGCAATGCCATATAAGGTCCTCGTGTACCGACGTCACATGCTTTAGCCAGGTAATCAAATCTCTACAATAAGCCACGACCGGTAGTTAGGCCTAACTAAACTTAATGATTAGGTCTATTATGATTTAAAATGATGACAGTTACAATATAGGCTATAGTGAACGTAAAATAGGCGTATACGATTGCAACTTAGGCCCTTATTAATCCAGGCTATAACGGTAATCTTACACTTTGCATTCAGACTGACAACGGCTCAACGCTCAAGAAGTGAAGTCAATTATATACGTCTACACAAGCTAGTTTGCTGCGCTCAGTCAACACAAAACTCATTGTCCATAAAGCAGTTTGTCTCAGGCCTTGACTAAATTTTAAAACCTGTAAATTTACATACTCACGTTCACAGCGAATTATAGCCCTATACCACTTGCGGTAAAGACCATAGAGCCTGGACCTAGGCCAGGGCCTATTTGAGCGATTCTTTCAATGAAAACCGATTTTAAATGTTTTCATGAAGTATCGTTCACACGTGCTGTAATGCATGCCCGACGCGTGGGTTTGAAATGCATGCGTGTTTGCGACTATTTGGAAGCGTGTACTCATGCGTGTCAACTTAATCTTAGTCAGTATCAGAATAGCGAGCTGCTGACAGTTTTATTACTATGCCTACAAATCGATGTCAATAATTCAAATAAGGAAGAAGTCCTAAACGCATTTGACATCTCTCATAGGCCTACTGCTCTACTTCGGTTCTGATCTTAGGCCTACTTGTCTTCGCGCTCCTTTACTGTATGAGCCGCAGATTAGTAGGCTAAGTATTTCTAGCCTCTCCCGTTCTTGTATGGTACTCCTCATTGTTTCTATGACCACTTCTCGTCATTTTCTACATGCCTACTACCTGCATAGCCATCTCATATAATCCTCTTGATCATTCAGCTGACCAATCCTTGTCCAGATGACACCCAACTCTTCGTGTTCATCTCTCCTGTTTTTCTTCATCCATCACTCAGCTGCTTGATGTTGTCAATCAAATCTCAAAATGTCTGTCCTCGAAATTCCTTTGCCAAAACTGAATTCATTATCCTATGATTACCAGAGCAGATTTTAAAAAATCCCCGACTCTTCCATTCACCTATCAACTAATAATTCGTTCACTCTCACTCATATTAGGCGGAACTAGAGGATCCGGGATCACTTGGATCTTGACCCTTTTGCCTAACGATTTTGTTTTGACTGAGCGCCTGTGAATAAGCTGGTTCCCGCGACTTAGCTTTTGCTGAGCGCTGTAGAAATCTTGAGATTACGATTACGATTACGACTTGATCCCTCATTTCCTAACACACGGGGTCATACTGTAGCGTGGGACTCCCAAATTTTACGCCGTCACCAATCTAGTCAAGTCTTTTTTCAATATAAAATTAGACATCATTCAGTTTTAGTTATAGTTTTTTATACATTTTTACTTCATGAGTGTTTGTTATTATTAGTTATCGTTATTGCTCGAGTTTTAGTTATAGTTATAGTTAAGCCCTAATAATAATTAAAACCTTTGACTTGAAACACCAGTGCAGAAATTGCAAGACGTGAAATGTTGGTGAGTTCGTATGATGGATCAGATAATTGTCGTAATTCTGGCGGGAGTTTGTTCCAGAGGGGTGGAGCAGCTATAGCTGTGGAGCGATTTCCAAATTGTAAGGATGAGGGGATGGGAGGACGGAGAAGTGTTAGGGCAGAAATGGAGCGGGTTGAACGGTGTGGTTGGATTGTAAATAACTGCTGAAGATAGGAGGGTTGGGAGGACTGAAATGCGTTGTAGGTAAGTGATAGAACTTTGTACTATATCCGTTCAGGTATTTTAAGCCAGCGAAGTGATTTGAGAACACGAGTGATGTGATGGTGTTTGTAAGTTTTGGCGACAGCACGACCGAGAGCATTCTGGATGGCTTGAAGTCGGAGTCTATGTTCAGGAAAATTGAACTGCAGTAGGCTAGTTTAGCACGGACTATGGATGTGGCAATGGTAGCTGAAGTTTTGAAGTCAAGCACAGGGCGGATTCTGCATGATGCAAAAGCGGGAGAGATGGGTGATATCTCAGAAAAGCTGAGATTTTGGTCGAAGATCACACTTAAGTTGCGGACAGAAGAATTAGTATTAAAATTGTGTGAGAGGAGGCAGATTCCAAGCTGAAGGAAATGGAGGAGTAGAGCAGTTTCCTTAGCTGATCACTCAGGCCTGAATGATTATGAATTCAGTTTCAGATGGATTCAGGAACAGAAGGTTAGATGTCATCCAGGAAGAAATTTGTGAAACCACGCGAAGAAGATCTACAAAGTAAATGAAACAATTCGGAAAGTAGGAGATGAATCGTAAAATTGTAATCTCGAGATTCTTCAGCGCCCAAGAAAGCTAAGTCGCGGGAACCGGCTTATTTATCTGACTTTTGGTCTCGACCTGGAACCGAACCCTTTTTGCCTATCGATTTTGTTTTGACTGAGCACCTGTGAATAAGCTGGTCCCCATGACATGGCTTTCGTTGGGCGCTGTAGAAGTCTGGGGATTACGATTATTCATAGGCCCTCAGAAAAGAAAGATATCCTAAGGGGAAGAGGAAGAATAATTAGGTGTCTTCAGCATAGAGGTGATGGTCAACTGAGGATGCTTTAATGAGTGAATTGAGTGGGGTAGTGTAGAGGATGAACAGAAGAGGTCCAAGAACGGAGCCTTGTGGAACTCCACAAGCGAGAGATCATGAATTGGGAAGATGCCTCCGATGTTTTAATTGAGAAAGAGCAAGAGGAGAGAGAGGATCGTATCCACGCCGAAGAGAACAGTGTAACAAACCAGGTTGAACGTCTTTTGAGTAAGATATTGTGATTAGTGGTGTCAAAGGCTGCTGAAATATCAAGAAGGCAGATGAGAGATGACAGAAACAAGCTTTATATATAGAGAGAAGTGAGTAGGATTTCAGCTAGTGAGGTTTAGTAAAACCAGATTGGTGTGGGTTAAGGAGTGAAGTGGAGGCTAAACAGTCCTTGATCGAAGAGAGAACAACCTGTTCAGTTCATCTGGAGATGAAGGACAGGTTGGAAACAAGCCGGTAGTTCGAGAGGATATCTTCGTCAGCTCATGAATTCTTGAGAAGAAAGGTGAACGGGCGTCAAGTGTTTCATTCCAAAAGGCCGTATAAGCTATTTATAGGGCCTTGCGTCATATTTGACCAATCACCTTGCAGCTACAAACATGACGTCGTAACAACTTAGTGAGACTCAACAACCTGATAAATTCCGGGTCGTTTACTTCATGTGTGTAGAACTCTGATTTCGCTGGTAGCTGGTCTACCAGGGTTTTAAACTGTTTTTGCTCAGTTTTATACGTTAACAGCATATAGCTGGACTATATTGCGCTTTATATTATTGTTCGCTGCAGCAATATAACTTGACAACTTGGAACTAGGTCTGCGCGGGCCTATATTATTATAGTCAAAGAAAAGTTGAAAGGCCAAAGTTTGTTTGACACAAACTTCTTTTAGAAACGCCGTCAACCGTCGGTTTAAGTATCAGCAACATGAACAACATGCAGCAAAGGTAATCACATCGGATTAACTTGATTCCTCACAGTTTAGACTTGAATTGGGGTTTAATTTCTTGCCCTTCAATCTTAATTTTACTAGAGGGTGCCATAACTTCCTTGTTGCTGTGCCTCATCATAAGCATCTGGTGACTCATACAGTAATTTACCAAACCAGAATGACTCAATTATGCGTTAAGAAGTTAATAATAAACAGACATTCTGGCTTGGACTTGTACCAAAATGTTTACATTTACTGGACTTGTCATAATCTTAATTTAAAATAAACTGTGATTTGAAACTTTTCCTTCTTTTTCAAAGTTCCTGTGCTTCCCATATCCAGGTTCTGTGTAGAGATCTTTGAATACTGTGGACAAATATATGTATGTACGCGTACATTGCGTGTGTGCGTATGTTTGCGCACATGTGCGTGCGTGTGTATGTGCGTGCACGCGTGTGTATGATTGATACACTAAGTATAGTGCCGTTTAAGTACTTCTCAATTTCTCAAAAGCGTTACATGTTGATTGTTTGATTCTCTACATAGATCTACAAAAGGAGCATCAAAACATCGAAGGGAACTGATCAATGGTGAGATTGTTAAGATTCGTGATCTTTTGCCAGTTGCGGAAAGCATTCGCAGTCGCCTCTCGCAACTCCAAGTGATGTCGTTCTGCAACTCTTACGTCGGAAAATGCAGCTTCTTTGAGAACAGTGAGTCCACTTTTATACTTCTTGATGCAGAAGCTTTTACAAGTTTATTTTCAAGATTGTCAGAGTTTGTAAAATGTATGTTGTTGCCCAAATACAAAGCATGAATAATCAGATTGTGTGGAATAGTTAAATTTTCCATGTGTGCAGCTCTTTTATATATATCATATAATGCAGGATATATATTTACACGATGTATGTGTATGTCCTGTATCATCGCAATGATATGTCCATGTGCTTGAGGGGAGTAATTGATATAGGGAGCAATCTGTGGACATAACTTGGGAGCAGAGTGACTGGGAAAGTAGAGGCATATCCCACAATGATTTCCTAATAATAATAATTATATAATAAAGATATAATAATTGTATAATAAAGATTTCTACAATGCCCAGAGAAAGCTAAGTCACAAAGGCAGGAAGGGTCAGATTCTGTTCCAGGTAAAGATCTCAGAGCCATGCAGGCAGACAGTCAGACGGCTGAGGTGGATGATTTTTGTAATTGGAGGGATTAGGTAGATCAGGGAAAGAAGAGGAATATGTTTTATTATGTGTACATACACGTGTATTATGTGTCTGTATATATTGTTATGTGTCATTTAATTTTTATGGCTCCTTTACACCATTGGAGTTAATTGAAACTTTTAAATAATGCGCTTTGTTGTAACTAACAACAAAATTTAACTATAGTGACATTGCAGTGATTTTCATGATTTTCTCAAGTGTAATGACTTTACTGAAATAATCTTGTTGGGCCATCCATTGTGTGGATCCTTGCTCAAATGTCTGGAATTCAGTTTGTTATTCATTGAATTGGCCTAGTTTTGTTATATCTTTGACTTATATATTATTTTGTCTGATAAATTTTGACTAATTCATCTTACCAGTATTCACATCAACATTTAGTTCTGTGGTGGTAACAGTCTGTGCATAACTTTGCAGAGGGGGTGACTCCAGCCCAGTTCTATGCCCAAAGCCACCCACATCACTGCCCCTTCTGCTGTCGATGTAAAATGGCCATTCCGTACCATCTGTGCCCACAGTGTCCATTCTGTCAAAGGAAGGTTCAGGATTCGCAGCTTCCTTAAAGGAGGCAACACTGCAACGTCCTTAGGGTAGCCCTTTTCTTAGAACAGCATTCGTTGCTTTATCGGAAATAGCCATTCCCTTGTTGTGTACCTTCTTAACTATGTGCTTTCTCTTCACCACCGTTATACATATCATAGCTCTGGAACTCCTGGCAATAATCTGAGACATCAGTCATTCTCTTAGTTCCTGGGACACGGAAGTCTTATAACAGGTCTCTTTGTCTTTCCACCCTAGGCACGTGTATATCTCGCAATGCATCTTCCCACTATAAGACATCTCTCTCTCTCCATTTCCATGTGTAGGACTTCCAGCCTCAGGATATGTGTCGTGCACCGCAACTTACAGTGTAAGTTCTCATATCCAGACTCAGGGTTGGCAGTTCTTGACCAACACAGTTAATAAATTCTTCTTTGAAAGATACCTGAAAGATACTGGTAGGGTGTATATGGAACTCTGACAGTGAAAGTTCTCTCTACATGACGTTTGCTATTTGTACACAGACTTTTATCCCTAGCTATGCTTTGGAGGGCCTGACCCCCGCATTTCAGTCAGTTCTCTGAGTTATGTGTTGTGACAAGTATTTAGGAAGTCGGTATCAACTGTGTCAACTCCCTCCTATCCTCCATGGCAATCTGGTCTGAACTTTGATGTATTGGTTACTCTTTTCATCTATCTGTCTTATTCTCTCTTATCTGGTCACTTTTTGGGTGTGAACTCACATAGTCGTCACATTGTAACACTGGCTGCCGTATCTTTTGTTATCTCTTCCCCCCATCTGAATTTCGACAAGAAGTTATGCAGGCATGTCCTTCCAGAATTTAGCACCACCTCTTTTCTGCTCATTACCTAGAATCAGTCCGTCTCACGACCTTGCAACAGGATGGGTCTGTGCTCTGAAGTCTGATCCTTTTGAGGCGGTATCTGAACCAGACAATGGCTGTGACTCATCCAGAATCACACCAACCAGTCATTCTTTTACTAGCAATTGGACAGACTTGTTTCTCAAATGGCACCAGCAGGGTAAGCTTCCTTAGAGTTACCCCTCATTTTACACGGACCTGTTATATTTATTTCTTACAAACAGGGCTGCCCCAAATTCTACACAACCTCTTATTTTCCCACTGTCGGGACTTAGATCATCTTGCCATCTTACGACATTGTGGGCCTGAACCCTGTCGGATTAGTGGATCCAGCCCAGAACCAGACAGTGACTTGACTTAAGAGCACACCGAACAGCCTTTTGCCCAGACACTTTTATGTCCAACTGTATATTTCATAACTTGTCCCGAGTACAGGCTTCGACTTGTATTTTCTATGTTCATCCAGCACACGAGTGTATTGTATATATCACTGACCAAACGATATCGAGTTATCTTGACTTGTATACACGCGGAAAACCTGCGCTGCTGCTCTACATCTAGTGCTTTATTCAACCCACTCTGCTCATTTTGCAACCTGTGGTCTGGCTCGCCTGATGGCTGTTGCCTTCCGCACTGATTAAGTACCTTCATGCAAAACTTCTCGTCGCTCGGTCTGTCTATTGTGGGATACACTGTGGAGTTTAACTAAGGGCACCTAAACTTATACCTTTAGCCTCAATCCCGTAGGTCAAGTGATGTCCTACGGGCAGTTAATTATTGGACAGCGGGTGGAGGATGGGGTGTTGAAATAGGGCTTGATTATATTAAATTGAATTAGTAAAATAAATAGTTAAAATATTAGAAATAAACTTAGACAAACTGAACGAGTTAAATGTAAAACTATTATCTAATTCCTGCATTATTTAAATAAAAATATTATTATTTGTACAGTCTACATTTGTGACCTTGTGGCTGGTCCGCCACGTTTCCATCACCATCAAGTTTTCAGCGCAGCAACTAATAGTTAAAGATTATTGGTAATTAGTGTTAAACCTGATAGAACCGGTTGAATCATTGGCACTGACATGTGAGTCATAGTTTGTTCAATGTGTGGCACTGTGGAATTGTGGGATATCACGATACACGTATCTGCCGTCGTGTGTTCTCTCTGTGTCTTAGATACACAGTTTGAGGTCTTGTCATTGATAGGAGTCTTGTCAACCTTGGATAATTCTTAGAAAAGGGACTGAGTCATGCATTTCACTGAATTAAATGATCCTCTTTTCTATGTAGCTTAAAAAATACCTACTCATCAATTGCATGCATGACCGCATTTCTTTTGACCTGCCTATTCGGTCTTAGAATGGCAGGACCTGTGTGGTCACGATCGACTGGTTATGGTTACCCACATTCCATAGCCCTAGAAAGCATATATGCATGAGTCACGATGACTGTGCAGTTTCTTCTTTGTTCAAGTTTTTGTGTGCACTAAACGTTGTGGAATCCCTGTGAAATGCTTTGGCCAAGAATTGATCTCATCCGCATGCTCTGAGGTCATGGACTTCATCTGGCAACCCTAGTCTGGTATAAGGACAAAAGTAATTTTAGTTTCCATCCTAAGAAGTAATGTCTGATGATAACTTATATTAATTTGTCTTCCTTGTATCAAGCCTGCAAGCCCTGCTTAATCTTCAGAAACAATGCAAGGTTATATTCAGTATACATTTTTCAAATAACTTACTTTTTTATATACTGGTTTTCAGTTACCGTGAAACTTCTTTGAAACGCCGGGTCCAATTTAAACGTGTGTCTAAAATACAACCGTGGGGGTAAAAACGATTTGTGCCAATAAACGCCAGTCTTTTTTAAATGGTGGTCTTCAACTGCTGCAAGGGGGAGGTAAAAACGATATTTACAATAAACATTTGGGGCATTGATAAGCAGTTTTACATTTTTTTATTAAGTGTAGAGCAATCTGATGCTGTTATAGCATCTTTTCAGAATCTCGTAATAATATTGCAAATGAATCTGATGTGCAATACTGTACAGGCATTGATAGCAATCTGGGTCTGAAACTCCTGTTACTGAGTTTTCTTTTTGTTTGCTTATTTGCTTTAGTGTTATACTAATTATTGTTAACAGATGTTATATATTTGTGACATGTTAACATGCGATGTGTTTATATTTTTAGTCTTTCCTGCGGGCAGTTCTTCCTTTCTTGATCTAGCCAAAGCTTTCCAACTTTCAGAAATTTCTGAGGTACTCTATCATCATTTTAGAAAATATCTCTTGATAATCATGATATAAGTTTTATAGTTTTCTTTAGTTAGTGTAGCAATAATTCTAGAACGGTGTATAAAGTTTGTCAAGATTTGATAAATTTGTGTATAGGTCAAGTGGTGGATGTTGACAATGAGGAGGAGGAGGAGAGGATGACGATGATGAAGAATGATGACAATGAGAAAGACAATTATGACAGTGATCAAGATGACAACTAGGAGGAGGAAACCAGTCTTGTAATCTAAACAGATATTAGCCAGTTATTATAATTAGTCAGTAGGATGGATGCATGGGGTAGGGTTCTTGTGGGTGGAGCTATGGGTTTGCTATATCTCCCCATTTTAAGTGTCGGATGCAGTTGTGCCAGTAGGCAGCTACTTCATTTTTTACCACCTCAAGCTGATATTGATCAGCAGATATGGTACGTGACGTTGGCATAGTGGTGCATCAAGCAGGGGGAATGGGAAACATGTACCTCCTAGATTTTGAAGAAGAGGCATGTGCATAACTGCCTTTGTAGATTTTTGTCACCAAAATACCAGTAGGTATTTTGGCTGTGAATCACAGGGCAAATGAAACAAGTCCCAAGGCCCACTTTTTGCTGATGGGGTTTAACCATCAGGTTTGCAAACATCAAAAACTCAGACTGGTGAATGGGTAAATGTAATTTATTTTGACGTGAGTGATTTTTAGCTAGAATAGGCCATTTAGGTCTACGTATAGACAAGTTGAATAAATGATGCAAAGCAAATGTATACAATACAGTGCTGCTGTAATCTAAGAAATTGGACAGTATGTAATGTAATTACAACAGTTATTATAGCATCATAGATACAGAGCTACATCTAGGATGCTTTACAGTGTTAATTGTCAAGGTCACCTTGTCAGTTCCTCTTCGCTGAAGCCCAAGATTCTGAAATCCGGTTGTGACAATGCATGCTAAGTCAGCTGTACATGCCTCCGATGCTGTTATGGGATGCGTAAGGTCACCAGAACAAAACGAAATTTAATAACGTTTGCTTTGCCTGTCCAGCCATCACAGTGACTCAGTGTTTGTGTCTGGGATATTAGTTAGAAAATCCTGTTAATAATAATTTCTTGATTTCTTTGCAAACCCACTTCTCACGCTGTTATTTGAAACGTGAATCATGCCACTTATGATGCTTGAATTACAAAGAAACCGAAAGTGCTAATTTGGTGGGTATGGTATGAAAAAATATTGGTGAGTGGGAGGCCATGTACGTTAAGGAAGTGGACAGTCACTTTTAGTAATGACTAACAGATGGATGGATGGATGGATGGAGGGATAGATGATGGATGGATTAAATTTAAATTAAATCCTGTCTTGAAGTTAAGGGTGCAATTTGTGGTTGAAAACAGTGGAGATTAGAAGATAATAAATACGGCACTGAAGTGTAGTTGTTGCGAAAGACGTATCCCGTAGTGGAAGAGGTTCTGAATTGGTGAGAAGGAGTTACCCCTTCTCAAAACAAATTGCTCCCTGATTACAGTTTGTGACTAGTGACAGAGCGAGGTAAAACATATCACTGTTTGCAGCTTCTACGATTGTGGCTAAATAGGCTTTGTGAAAATTTTATGACGTGTACGTGCCTCCGTTGCTGTTATGGGATGCTTAAGGTCACCAGAACAAAACGAAATTTAATAACGTTTGCTTTGCCTGTCCAGCCATCACAGTGACTCAGAACCACCATTGTGCAAAATGCTTTTCAACTGCTGACTTTAAAAAATGCCAAAAAATACAGAAGCTCATGGATTGGCGTTGAGAAAAGATGGGAAGAGGGTTAAGAGCCACATCACCGTATCATTTTGTCTGTCTGTAAACACTGATGACTATGGTGAACTAGACAGGATTACAGAGGATGACTAAGAAGGAAGGCAATGCAGAAAGCTGCCACTTAGAAATTCTTTGCTTTTAAACCCAAACTTAGATGGTGAGAAACAAGGTGAAAGTGGAAGGAAGTAGACACCATATTTTCAGAAAATGGGTGATTTCGTAGAAATACGATTGTTTACTAAACGTTTGGGGTATTGCACACTTGTCTGATTTCATTAATAAGTTTGATTGTACTGTATTTCTTTATGGGGCACAGTAGCTGATTGGTTTGAACACTTGGCTTGTAACATGGGAACTTCAGGTTCAAACATTTCCGAGGCTGTCACTGTTTAGGGGTTTCGAGTCAGTCCTTCATGAACAGTTGTTCAGCTCCATCAGTACGGTGTTAGATGGTCATATGTGCACTTCTGAACTTTGGAAGGAGGGCAATATCAAATACAGTGGTATTGGTATTTAATAAGTTTGATTGCATTTCAGCTATTGCCAGGGTTTCTGATGATGATGACACTGGAAGGCAAACTGCTATATCTGTCTGAAAATGTCTTGGAATACCTTGGACATTCTATGGTATGTTCTGTTTTGACTTGTCCGATGAATGTTTAAAGATACTTTTCTTTAATTTGCAGTATATATTAGTAACATATGATGAATTATTTTTATGGAAGAGCTTTGCAGAACTGAGTCAAAGTTGCATTTTGAATGTTTTAAAAAGGCTGACCCTGTGAAATTGCAGAACAAAGCTGCTGGCCTAAAAGCTGCTCACTAAGAGTCGAAGCTGTGTTAGTTGATTTGATTTGTCTGTCGTCTTTGTTGTGTTTTTGGTTTGCTGTTGAATGCCTCCGTGCTTATGCCTTAGGGGTCATCCATTAAGGACGTCCGCAAAGAGGAGGGAGGGGTTACCCAGATGCGGACAAATGCAGACAAGGGGAAGGGGTCCAAAGTAGGTCATTGTTTTCAGACGTCCTTTATGGACGACCCCTTAGTGATATTCATGCTCAGTCAGTTTCCCGCTTTCATTCGTTTGCTGAGGCAGTTGGAATTTTCAGAAAACCCTTTTCATTTTTCACGAGCAAATGAGATGTGAGGGGTGCCAATGAGTCAAAGGAGTCCAAGCTTGCATAGGGGTAAGGCCTTCTGACCCACCTCTGGCATCAAGGACGTTTGTCAATTCATCTGGGTATCCGTGAGACTTGACAGTGATTAGCGGATTGCACATCTGTTCTGCCACCATCCCTGCCTGCCTGCCTGCCTGCCTGCCTGCCTGCCTGCCTGCCTGCCTGCCTGCCTGCCTGCCTGCCTGCCTGCCTGCCTGCCTGCCTGCCTGCCTGCCTGCCTGCCTGCCTGCCTGCCTGCCTGCCTGCCTGCCTGCCTGCCTGCCTGCCTGCCTGCCTGCCTGCCTGCCTGCCTGCCTGCCTGCCTGCCTGCCTGCCTGCCTGCCTGCCTGCCTGCCTGCCTGCCTGCCTGCTTAAAGTAGGGCAAATTGACATTTGACAGATAAGAGGAGTGGAGGAGCGATGGGGTGACTATTGGATCATTAGTGAGTCATGGGACCAATTCTCAGTCGAGGGGCGTATATCTGTGTTTGGTTCTACTGTTGACCTTTGCTGTTAGCGAAGTCTAGTGCGAGGATGCGTCATCACAGAAATTGTACACAATCCACTTATATGCTTGATTATAGTATGCAGGCCCTCTTCAGTTATGCAGGTCCTGGTGTGAAACATGTGCATAAGTTATTAGATAGTCACATGGTTGGGTTTAAGCCTTAGGTACTTTTAAGACCACTGTTCAACCTAGGGCGCATTGAGTACTGTAGGTATTTCCAGTGTCTTGTGTCATGAGGTCTTTTGATAGTGGTGTCGTAATTGTGCTCGAACATTATTTAGCGCCGCACAGACACTAGAAATGTCATGGAAATGTTCAGAAACAGTTATAGTGATGCTTTGACGTCCTTGAAGTTTAATGTCGTACCTTATTAGAGATATATTTTAAAAGCATAAGAAACACTACTGATAATCAGTTTCTGGTTAATAGGAATGGAATATAATAAAGAAAAAAAGAATAAAATCTGATAGACAGTAGGCAGGTTTTTATTAGAGAGGCAAGTAGTGGAGTAGGAAAAATCAACATCAACATTGTCATCATCATGTCACCATTGTCATCATCTTCACTTGCTGATACCAGTCATCTGGTGGCAGCGGATGTGAAGGAACGGTCTTCAGTTGTTGCAGTCTTTTTTCAAGCCTGATGGTTCCTCAAATATAGTCATCACCTTCTTTCTTTTATCTCTCTTTCCGCTCCAGTCCTCTCCCGCTCCAATCTCCAATCCCAAACACCACCCACCGTAGCTGCTACGCTGTCTCTCTGTCTGACTTTTGGATCTTAACCTGGAAGTGAACCCTTTTTGCCTATCAATTTTGTTTTGACTGAGCACCTGTCAATAAGTTGGTCCCCATGACGTGGCTTTCGCCTGGATTACGATCCCAGACAGTTTTTATCACTTTGGTTTATGACGTAGAAGCTTATTCAGCTCTGCCTACGTTGATTGTCCCTTTATACAAATGACGTCCTGGTTTTTGAATAAGTGCCTCATTTGCTGGCCAAAAGATCAGTGTTTCATTTTCCCCTTTCTACTGAGAGTTATTCGTTTAGTTCCGTTTTCTGTTTCTTTTGTGATCTCCGCTAGTGTCCTTAATTATGCGCATGTCTGCGGGAATATTGATAGTTGGCTTCCTTCGTCATTTTTATGGATTATATTGTCTAAACATGAAATTTGCTTTGATAATTCTGGCAGTTTGGACTTTTACTGTTGCCGAGTCTGCGTGTTGGAATTACTTTTTGTTTCCAAGACGGATTTGCTATGTTTCAGACAGTTTTTTTGCATGTTATTGTGCCCTTTTGAGACTGGAATGTTCCATCTACAGAAGGAGACTGGATTCCAGCTGGACAGTCAGGTCTCAGACTGACAGACCTGTGCATGCTGTCTGTGCTGGGAAATCTTGGATTCGGTGGAGGAAGGGCGAATAGAGTCTTAGGAGTGGCACTGACCGTCAATCGCAAGATGGCTCCACTACCTACCTACTGGCGAGTGGTTGATGAATCCCTGTCCTGTCCAGCGGTTCGAGGAATGTCCGGCCACCTTGTTGTCTTCTATCTTTGAGGGACTGCTGGATGGTGAGACAACCGTGATCCGTTGGCGACAGATCACATCTTCCATCATTGTTCCTCATCCTTGATACTATTTGCTTCAGGAACTCTGAACATGCTGTCATGTTTTAACTCTCGCTGGGAATCTGTTGGTAGGGTTTTGTGCATTTGTGCAAGCTTGCCAGTGGTTACTCTTCTGGTTATGGTTATCTGAGCAATGTTTGCTAATAGATGGATGTTGTGTTCTTAATGACACTTAACATCATTAAGGCCAACGCAAGGAGTGCCTCTAATTAGTTTATCTATGCAAATTTCTGATGACAATTACACAATCACAGCTAATGAAGAAGCCTATAATTCCTTTCAGTTAACGGAGTGCCCATGTATCTGCCCTTTGCACTGTTTCTAGCCTCTTATGAACCACTTAGGACCATGTTTTATGATGTTATCCAAAGAGTAAAAGAAAATATGGTATAAAACCTGTTACTGAGGTAGCGGTAATCTATGTACTTTTGCACCATTGATTGAAATTATTAGATGTACCTGAGGACTAAATTTTGATCAGGGTTCTGTTTGTGGTGGACTTTTGTTTGCATTTTGCATGCATGTTTTATTCCATTACCTCATAACATATGTTATGCGTAATGCAATACAATACAGCACATTGCTCTGTAATGTAACGTGTTGTTGCCAGTATATCTGTAAATGATGAGGTTCATTCTTCTGACAGGTGGACATCCTGACTCATGTTGATACGATCTATGATCTGGTTGAAAGTGCTGACCGAAATGTGGTGAAAGAAGTTCTCGATGGCTTTAAATCCGGAGTCCATTTGTCGGATGAGTGGTCTTTTGTCTGCCGTATGGGACTGACGAAAAAGCTTCATCAGAACCTGGGAATCTCGGATCAGAAGGTGAGTGGCAGTCTTTAGTTGAGCCAAACAATGAAACTTTGATACTGTAACAAGCAGTCAGAAGCAAAAAATAATGTAGCTGCCAAAAACATGATCAGGTAGGCTTTCTGCTGTTTTCTTAATTCACCTTCTAAACGTTTTAAAAATCCTGGGTGTTTTCAGTTTCTTCCCTGACAGCCGCATTCACTGAATTCTCGTTAGACACACAGCTGGCCACCAGCTGTCCCTAATGGCACAGTCCAGGCTTGTTATAGGTGCAATCAACATGGCCATAGACCTGAGTTCCTTTTTTATGTCTTTGTGAAAGCTAGAGACAATGGGTTAAAATTGGCTGTACATGCAGCCTGTGTGAACCTCAATGTAAGTGCAATGAGTTTACTTAGTAAATTTGGTTTTGATATATTTGATGGAGATCTTTAGATTAAATTTATTTTCTTTGCAGTTGATGCAAGTTCGTGGTTGGTTCAGAACACCTCAATTTAATCCAGATTTTCAGAATCCAGTGTTCATGGGACTGTGTACTCCTCGTTTGAACGCTGGATTGGCATCGGATCCCAGCATTTTGTCTGACACAATGGTGTATGAGACTCTGCATGGGCCAGACATGAAGTACCTCGACATCAGCCGAACGTAAGTAACTCTCAAGTTACAAGTCATAAAGCTTGCTGGCTTGTCCACCTTTAGGGTGCTTCTCTGTCTTAGTGGAGGAACTTTTTGAGTATTGACCTCATTTTTCTTTCAATTTGATTTTGGTCCATCATTGGTTGATACCTTGTGCATTAGAAACTGGTGCTATAGAAGTTGATAATTATCAGCTATTATTATTAGCTAATTTTCCAAATACCTGTTGCTCAGAAGCATGGTGTTGGGGTTGATGGATCTTTTGCTTGAAGCACAGACTTGAGAAAGGCAGTCAATAAGAAGACTATTTTGTTAGTGAAGCTAAGCTAAAACACAATTTGTAAATTTTGCTTGATGCTCCGAAGCACTGAACCATGCTTTTCAGAGAAATATTAAAATTATTATTAAAATTTTTTGTGTTAACCTGCCTATTTATAGTGCAATCTAATATCCTTTTAGACTTTGAGGAAACAACAGTGCATATAAATGCTACATATAGTACAAAAAGTTTTATAACAGGAAGAATTAATAATTATATCCTCATAGAAACTGTACTGAATTTTGTCCTTTAGAGGAGAAGCTCATCTTGGATATTCTCGTGAAGAAATCAACTCCAGATCTTGGTACGAGACTATCCATCCTGATGATCTACACAGAGCTGTATCAGCACACAAAAATTGTAAGTAGCCCCAAACATAATTTAGATCAAAATTATGACTTTCAGATTAAAACTTAGGAAATAAAACGAATTTAAAATGTAGGGAAAATATTAAATGCAAATTTCATACACTGTTTGAGTTATACTGTATAACAAGTCAAGAACTGTTTCCAGCTTTTCTTAAGTTTTACCTTTTTAGACCTAAAAGGTGCTTTAAAGTTATCCAGTTACATAAAACTTATTTAAATAAACAATGGGATGCATTCATAAATACATAAATAATAAATAAATGTTACATCCTTTAACATACATATGTAAACTAAGGATTTCTATGTTCACGAATCTAACTCACTTTGGCATTTGACTTTTAAAACTAACTTGAAGCTAACCATGGTGAAGCTAACTGTGCAGATGCTTTTTAATTAAAGTTTTACTAACAATTCTCCTGTTATTTTGTGTTTCTTATCAGTCTTTTAATTGTTTGATTGTTCCAGTGATGTACTGTGAATCAGAATCCAAAAGCCCGCTGTTTATTCGAATGCAGACTAAGGATGGCCACCTCATTTGGGTGTGTGTCTTGCTAAGCAAAATAAGAACTGGAGATGGGGAAGATCGATATGTATGCATAAATCAGGTCATCACAGAACAAGAAGCCATGCAGGAGCGGTCAGCTGGGCTGTGCAGAGATATGTTTCTGTCGTACGGTTGTGATTTTTCAGTTGGCTCTGCGAAAGAAAATGAATTTTCGATGAAGTCTGGAAATGCTTCGCCATTGAGCAAGTGCAGTGGCAGAGAGGAAGTTTTGAGGAGACTGAAGAGAAAAATGGAGATGAAGGAGATTCAGCGCAAGAAATCTCTCCTCTCTTGCAGTACAACACCCGACCCAAGAAGTTGTACACCATCTGCTTTTCGAGAAGATTCAAACATTTTCAACTTTGATGTTTCTCGTATTCAGAAAAACAACATGCGATCTTCCAGCTGCACAGCTAATCCTATGAAAACACAAGAGAAAATAACAAAGACGAATTTGAACAATGATCAGTATGAATGTGACAGTTCTTCCTCCTCCTACTCCTCCTACTCCTCATCCTGTAGCAGTTCAGTGTTTCCAACTGTCTCACCAATTCCAGTTGTGCAGAGTTCCAGCCCAATGCCTTTCAGTATGAAGGTGTCCTGTCCTCAAGATGAGGGAACTGTATTTGTAACTTCCATGCCTACTCCAGACTTTTTAAAAGAATCACTGCCTTTGAATGGTGAATGTGTTGAAACAGGAATTTCTGACGAGGAAGAGGAAGTGGTGAACATTGTGGAGGAAATGATGGATGGAAAGCCATTTTGTGATGAGATCAAAAGCACCGGAAAAAGTCAAGATTTAGCAAGACAGAAGCAAAAGTACGAACTTCCGATTCTCTCTCCTGTCATTGTTGACGACTTTTTTCAAGAAGTTGGTGGAGTCATCTCTGCCAGTCACCTCGACACTTCGGTTGAACTTGAGGAATTGAATGAAACATTGATACTGAATGGTTCACTGTCTGCTGGTCAGATAAGTGCTGAACTTTCTAGACTGCATTGGGTCTACACAAAGGCTCCTGAAGTTGCAGAACCTAATGCCGAGGGAACCTGGTCAGAATGGGACAAGCGAAGAGTCCTTTCTGCCTTGAAGGAGAACTGGTGTGATGCTGATTATAATTTCGATTATAACGAGTTGTCTCATTCTGCCAACGGTCTACCATGGGATGGACTTTCGAATTTGATGACAGTAGATTATGGCCAGTGGTACTGAGGCTACAGCTTTGTTTTCCACTTCTATTACTGGTAGGTTGATTTCTGCTAATAGAATTATCTTTCTTCCCGTAATCGCCTGTTGCTAATGAAACAGATTAACATGTTACTGCGTATTTTAACTGAATTTTAGGCTGAAATGAAATGAGATTAGTGGAAACTGAAGCAAACTTTCCTTTACTGAACACTTTTCTTCTTAATTGAACCAAACTCAAACTTTGTACTTTAGCCAAATCAAGTAACTTTTCGCAATATGCTTAGTAAAATTTTTGGTTCTTATCATGATTCTTGGCTACTGCACTGATTATAAAGTATTTACTTTAAAAATAAATGAATATTTTATATTCATACATGTTTTATTAAGTTGTGCATGTTTGAAATAAGTTTATTTTCTGTTTCTGTTTTTGTTTCAGTTGAGTCAGCCCATCATTTGACTTACAAGGTCATCGCATCTCATAACTTGATCAAAATCCCTCAGCATGAAATTGTTTCGATTTATTTGAAGATGCTTGACATTTCCACAACAATGTGACTGATTTTATTGAACTTTTCTACATTTGTGGGTTGTGCTGTGCTATAACGCCACCATTATACCATTCCTATTTTCTAACGTGTTTTTTAAGTGGTAGATGATGTCATCTTACTGTGTATTATGACAGTCTATGCACCTTGTTATTTTGATAATTTTACTTACTGCATGTTTTTACTGACCTGCTGGACAGGATCACTTACAATTTTTGTTATATTTTGTACAGTAACTTTAGCAAAAAGATTTCTTATGAAACAGGCTTTCAGGTTTAATTTTTAAAATGCTTTTTAGTTGGAGCTGGCTCTCATAATCTGTGCCTTTCTTTTAGAGTAACGTAGTTTTTTGTTTTAATGGAAAAGATTTTTTATAAATGCTTCTGGCTCATTTGTTGTGCCAAAGACATTAGCCAGAGGTTATTGGCTGTTATTCTGAATCTTGAGGCTACTGGTTTGGTACTCATTGTAACACAGTTGGACATGTTTTGTTTTGGTGACTTTTGATATTTCAGTAATGTGCCTTGTGTAATTTAAACATCTTAATCAAAGCAGGTGATCATCATCTTATAGGAACAGTTGAAAATTTGCTCATTATTTAAATTTTTTGGCATTGAAGCGTTCAAAATATGTTAGTTTTTCTAACTGAAAACTAAGTATGGTTCACAGCATTTAGACAGGTTCCTGCTACCTAAATATGCATTAAAATAGAGTTGTTTGGCATAAATTTCAAACTTGGATTTGAGTCACGTACCATTAGCAGTGCCTATTTTACTGCATTGAGTAATACATACTTGCACTTGAAACCGCACTACTTTAATGTATATATATATATACAGGCGCTATATAAAACATCTGTTACAATCCATATGTTAGACATTATTGAACATCCCAGGCAGTTAGGGCTGTTACAGGTTGACATGCCTTTCACTGACTTGTGTATTGGGATGGATTTCAGTACCTTTTGAAGATTTACTCTTTAATTTGACACTGTTAAAATTGTTTTAATTCTTTGATTCCACTTGTTACCGATTCCAGTGACTAATTTCTGTACTGTATGGTGTTTATCCACTGGTCTATTGACCTCTGTCAGTTTCTAGCCACCTAGGCACCTGTACCTGTATTGTTAAGTATCCCATCTCACAACATGACTGACTCGTATCGTTTTATAACCTGGGATGAACTCCAAAGCCCTGGAAATTGCACGACCTGCCATTTACAATTCAGCTTGTTGCAGTGCAATATTCTACTGTTTGATGACTTACCCAAAGTGTTTCCAAACGACTTACCCAAAGTGTTTATACACAACTGTCCAGCAACTTCGTAGTGGCAGCCTTCAGTTGGGTACTAAAGTTCTACCGATGTGCCCCTCTGCCCCCTACTCGTAACTGTAAACTCAGTCACTCCCAAGCTGGTCCCATTCATCTTTATGATTTAGTTGCCAACCTCACAGGCCCTCACCTGGAAAGGCATCATAATGGGGCTTTTGTAACTGTGTACTTAGTGCTATTGGCACTGTTATATGGAACACCTGCTTTAAATTTCTTAGTTTAATGTATCTGTATTGTATTGGATCGGTTAGGGGGCAAACTTTTCTGGTTTTTGTTTTTGGTAACAAGGTTTGTTTTACTATGCAGCTGGTATGCAACAGAAATCAAATATATATTACTGTTCTGCATTATTTTGTTGCTTGTTACTATTCAGTGTTGCCAACTGTTGACAAGATTAACGTTGTTTACTAAAACATACTCTGTCTGGAGTTTCTCGAAGGACATGGCCTTCTTATCTGCTGGTAATCGTAATCTCGAGATTTCTACAGCGCCCTATGAAAGCTAAGTTGCGGGAACCAGCTTATTCACAGGCACTCAGTCAAAACAAAATCGCTAGGCAAAAGGGTTCGGTTCTAGGTCAAGATCCAGGAGTCAGGCAGTCAGACAGTCGGACGGGTACGGTGGATGATGTTTGAAATTGAAGCGAGAAGAGAGATAAGGGGAAGAGGAAGAATCAGGATAAGATTTTTGGAAAAGAAGTGTTTTGGAAAAGAAGTGCTGGTGCCTGTGTGAAGAACAAACCTGTGGAGAACAGTATGTAAATGTAATTGTAAACTTATATAGAGCCTTTGTAATGACCTCTTAATGCTCCGTTACAGTTAAAATGTTTGCTTTCAGCTCTGGAGTCAAAGTTGGAACAGGTATCATGATTGTGAATGCTGAATGCGACGATCATGATTGATGTTGCGACGATCATGACTGATGTTGTGACGATCATGAGTGTTATGATAGAATAGGGTGCTCACAAGATCACAGTAGCAATGATGTTTGTGGCAACAAGGCAATGGCGATGATTTTTGTCATGATGATGGCAGTAATCATAATATGTCAATCTTTATTCGCCAGACACGGTAGCACACAGAAAAGACATAAAGGAAAGAGGAAAAAAACACAGAAAAAGAAAAAACCTACAGGAGGACAGTCCAACCTGTACCTTAAATGGCGAAAGATTAAACAGATAACATGTGCATAGCGTGAAGATTACACAAGTAATGATGTTGTTGGCGATGATGATCCTTATGGTGTCGTTCTTGCCACTGGAAATGATGGTGATGGTTGTAATGGTAGTGATAATTTTGTTGATTATGATGGTTATTATGGTATACATGTATGTCCTAACACTTTGCAAATACGTATTTCCTCATTCTTTTTCTATTACACCCAAGATCTCACCATTAATGTAATCCCCAATGTAAAATCATGAATCCGACCCGATGATAATTTCTTTAAAAACATGCATAACCACTTCTGTCTGGGGATTGTTGTTATAAATTGTTGGAAATGTAATTAATATGGTTGAAGGAATGATGACCTGGAGGTTATTTTACCTTGAAAAGCGTAACTGTTAGTTAACACATTGCATCGTTTAATCAACTAATAAATAACTTTAAAAAGCGTTAGAGTGTTTTCTTGTTAGTTTACGTAGGATTTATTAGGCAAGCAATTCGACTCTTTTTTCTTTATTAGGGAGTTATACTTTGAAATAGAAGACTCACACAAATGGTTTGACTCATAACTGTATTGACGTATTGTCATATGTCATCGTAATCGTAATCTCTACAGCTCCCAATGAATGCCAAGTAGTGAGAACCAGCTTATTCACAGGCGCTCAGTCAAAACAAAATCGATAGTCGAAAGGGTTCAGTTCCAGGTTTGTCAGTGCTTCAGTCAAAAGGGACGATTACATGGTGACTGCTCTTCTGTTAACAGCGGCTCATGATTAATAAGCAGTTGCCTCATTTTGCATTAACCTGGTCTAAGAATTCATTTAGGTTTACATTCTGTCCACAGGCATGTTAGAGCAGTGATTTATAATTATATCTTGAGATTCATATATATATATATATATATATATATATATATATTCATACTAGAGCAGTGATTCATGTATCTCCTGATTCATAGGCATGTTGAAGCAATGACTTGTGTATCGTGAGCGACTTGTGCTCAGAGTTGATGTGTAATTGTAATTATAAACTCGAGGTTTACACAGGGCCCAAAGAAAGCTAAGTTGGGGGAACCAGCTTATTCACAGGTGTTCAGTCAAAAAAAAATCGATATGCAAAGTTAAGGTCAGGTTCAGTACAGGTCGAGATCCAAGGCTCAGGCAGGCAGACAGTCAGACGGCTTTGGAGGATGGTGTCTAGAACTGGAGCAGCTAGAGCGATAAAGAGAAAAGGAGGAATCAGGATAGGATTTGTCAAAGAGGAATGTTTTCTGTTTTGGGTGAAAGACCTGCACAGAGATTGCAAGAGCTGCCGTGTTAAAAAATTCATAGGATGGGTCAGATAACTGATGTAATTCTGGTGGAAGTTTATTCCAGAGGGGTGGAACAGCTATCAAGGGGTAATACCAACCGAGGTAATTACTTGTTTATCCCAATAGTTTGTCGTCAATATAATTCTCATGGTATTTAGTGGTCTTTTATCTGAAGAGCAAATTAGAGGAAGCCAACTATACATAGCATGGTTTCATTTCGGTTTTATGGGTTATCATTGAATCGGGATTCAAACCATAGATTCATAAGTGACCGATCCACCAAGGTATTGGGAATTGGCCGCTATATAAATATGTCACCTAGGTATATTAGGGGTCTGGTGTTGTGATCATATATTTAATTTATACAGACGAGATTAGAATGCCTGTTTATTTTCGAGATAAGGGCCTATATGATAAGTTTGAGCCTTGTAGTCACAATGGTAATTCTACGAGTGCCGAAAGCAACTTATTTACTACAGGTCTTTTCACAAACTGCCAGAATCACAGAGGCCAAACAAACAAAGACAGTATCAATAGGAGAATAAAGTATGGGAAAATCAATCCCAACGTTACTTTATGTACAAGTCTCGAGTCTCTTTCTTGCTATTCGTAGTGTTCACTGTTTACATAGGCCTACTGAGCTGTTCTTTCCATCGTTTGGTGAAGTTCTCAGACTTAGCTGCTATCAAGGCTAGAAAAATTGTTGTGAGTTTTTGGTCCAAAATGTAAATGTAGGTCTACACGTTTTTGTATAGCGACCATATGGCCTCGATCCTGCTCATTTTCAATGAATTAATTGGTGTCATAATGTTATGAAATCGATTAATGTTTGGTGTGACATTTCTCTAAGTTTGTCGTTTTTCGTTAAAATTCAAAATTGCAGTGGGGGGTGTGATTGCCATCACTTGCCCCGGGCGCCAAAATACCTAGATGGGCCACCGCATTTGAACGCGATTGGTTCTGCTTATTACTTCGTAGGATGGATTCAATGACTAAGAAGAATTGCTCTCTCTCTCTCTCTCTCTCTCTCTCTCTCTCTCTCTCTCTCTCTCTCTCTCTCTCGCTCTCTCTAATATATATATATATATATATATATATATATATATATATATATATATCTCACACACACACATACATACAACACGCACGCACTAATCTTTAAAAAAATTCAAAATTGTGCAAACTCCTGGCAAACGCTGTGAACGCATTTCAGCCCATGAACCCCCGCGCTCCTAGCAACGCATACTTATTTATTCAACACTTATACAAGGGATGAGCCCGGCTGACAGTAAGGCCTACTTTGAAGCCTTCAGCGCTTTTGAAAGGTTCTTTCGAGGCGCTGTAGGCCTAATAATCTTCAGATACATAGGCCTACATAGAAAAGACCTTTTGTTTGCATTTCAAATCAACAACCGTCAGCTGAAATTTACAAAATTAGTTTGCCGACTAATCAACTTTTTAGAATAATACTCACTATAGTTAAATATGTTAGGATGTGTTATTATAGATATCATAATTATCTGACTCACCAACGTGAAAACTTCATGAACCTCACGTGACATTTTAAAAGTTACTGCGAAATGCATTAATAGGTGAATTAAGTTATAAAGTCATGCGACAATATGAACGCAACACAATTTATGCAAGCACTGAAGTTTCGCTCAGAATCATGCGTAAATTATGAGAAAGTGAAATTGTGAAAATAAGCCCCACAGGCTTATCTAGCAACAATAATGTTTATTTATCGTAATCGTAATCTCGATATTTCTACAGCGCCTAAAGTAAGCCACCTCACGGGAAGCGCTTATTCACCGGCGCTTAGTCAAAACAAAATCGATAGACAAAAGTGTTTGGTTCCAGGTCATGATCCAAGAGTCCGGCAGAGATACAGCGTGGCAGCTACTGTGGGTGATGTTGGGGATTGAAGCAGAAAGAGGGAAAAGAGGAAGAATGGAAGTCAGGATAGAATCTGTGAAACAGGAGTGTTTTAAGTTTTTAGTGAAAGGCCAATGCAGAAATTGCAAGCGGTGGAGCATAGGTCAGTTTGTATGATGGGTCAGATAACTGACGCAGTTCTGGAGGGAGTTAATATTACTGAAGTGTTGAAGTTAATCTCCGAGACGTCCGTTTTTAAGTTCTTATAGCAAGTTCTTGAAGCAAAGATTTACTCGAATATCTTTGCTTGAAGCACTTCTGCACTTTATAAGGGCACTATCAAAGTTCAGTTGTATAATGTATTGAATCGTTAATTCGTTTTAAGTTAGGTGGCGCCACACTTCAGTTTGAAAACCGGATATACAATTTTTACGCCACTTTCCGTTCCTCGCCTCTGAATTGGTGAATCGCCCGCGGGCCAAGTTTTTGTTTTGTTTATTTTAACACTCAACTTATTTCTTTGCCTGGAATCTAGCAGTTTTAGAGTACGGTTGGATTCGAATGACTACAATCGATTTTGGCTGTAAGTGAAATGTCTGTGACGATTAGGTAAAATCGCTTTTTGAATGGCGATGCGTTTTGTATCCTGATTTAGACTTGAGTTTACTATTGCGAAGTGCTTGGAAGTGGGAGACAAACAAATGAACTTCCCATAAAGTCGCAGGGCTTAAAAGCTCTGTCTGGATTATTATTTCGATTTTCGAATCGGTTTATTTGTTGTTTACTGACAAATCTTGACATGGCTAACAAGATAAAGGGCCTTGTGAGCAAGAACAAACGTCGCTTTCAAAATGACGGTTTTGACCTGGATTTAACATGTATCCTTTGACTCGGGTTTGCACAGTATTAACTTCAGATTAAATTAAATTGCACTATATTCACACATACTCTAGAACAACAAGAATGTTCAGGCATATTTGGGTCTTCCTACAGGTGAATATTTGTTAGTTTTGTACTCTGTGTGGTGTATGCCTAGAAAACCCATCTCTTGCACACCTTACGATTTCTTAGTGTTACTTATAAACGGAAGTGTCAACCTAAGACACAAATATCATCTAGATGTCTGATTATACTGAAACCAGATAAAAAGTTCTAGCTACAACTGAAATGACACAGTTGCAGATTAATTATTAAGTCATTGATGTATAAAAGTGGAACTGTTCAAGGAATTTAATAAAATGCTTATTCGTCATCTGCAGAAGATCAAATCAGAAAAGATTGTACTGTAGATTTAATTATGTTCTCTTACTGCACTTTGGCCACTGCCCCACTACAGCTGGTGGAGGTGTGTGCATAACACAAATGAGTGATTACCCTCACTTTAATTTTTTTTAAATTGTATAAGAAGCAATTTTCTGTGTAATATCCTTAAGTGTTATCAGATATTTTTCCAAACATTATTGCTATGGGCTTCCCGGCAGAGAGACTGGAAGGAGTCTATCGGAACAATATCGATGATGTCACCAGGTATTTTCTTTTCCATTGTGCAAAATTGTTTCAGCTTGTCGGAACGTTATGCATAAGATATGAGATTTATTAGCTGATGTTGTAATGTAACAGAACTGAATAGCCTCTGTTCAAACATATGCGATAGTTTGATGTTAGTGTGACGGACTGTCAGTTGAGAGGTCGGGAATTAAAATCAACACCAGGAGAGATGTTTAAAAATGTATGTTCCATTTGCACCCCTTAGTTCACCCTGCTGAAAATGAGTGCTCTGACTGTACGCTATTGGTGGAAAGATGATGCAGCAAGAAAGAGGACTGGCCACATGCCCTTATATGCCAAGGCTAAGAAAATGAAGTCGCTACCACATCATACCCTTGTTGAGGTTGCTGGATTGCTGTGGTCATATTTATGGTGAATAAAAAACCAAGTGACTGCCTACCATAGTAAATAAATAAGTGTTGTTAAGTTTGATCAGGAATTCAATGATGCCATTATTATCGGTTCTGTAGTTTGTTCAGGTTGCTGGATTGCTGACGTCAAGTCTGTGCTTGAGCTGGTGTATAAAAAATTCAACTGACTGTTACTCTAGTTAAGTTTGGAAATAATATAAAAAAACTGAAAAATCTCGTTGGAAGTGCTATCGATGTTAAATAGTAAGAGAAATCAATTATGTCTTGGTGCAGTTTCAGATGCAGCTTGTGGTACATTTATATCTGACCTCTCTCTTCTGATAGATGTATAGTATATTTAACATGACATGGTGGCTGACTAGTTTGAATCTCCATTAAAATGTTCATTGTGCAAGGACATTGAGCAAGTCCTTCATGCACAGTGCTTGGTGCTATCAACTGGTGCTTTGTCATTAATTAGGTAAAGGTGCTGTGGAGCTACATAAATAATAGTAATAATTTACTGCTAATTTTGGCCTTGGCAGGTTGTTGGATGCCAGTGATGTTGTCTTCTAAATATATAGTCCTTAGCGCAATATGTGGTGGGATTTTTAATAAATTAATTGTTATATATTGCATTTATTACATACTTAAAGTCAGTAAATCTTAATCTGAGGCAAGAAGCAATTGTTCAAGGTCTTTACCCAGTAACCCTCATTACCATATTCATTGTCACAATTGACCTTTGATTATTGGAAATGGGCATTCAGAGTTGCCACTGGCTTTTATTAATAGAAGCACAGTCTTCGCTTTCGTGTAGGGGAATGGTATGACAGTGTGATATCTGGGAAGGAGGATGAGGTATGACCACGGCCTAGTTTGCTTATCAGTTTAGCCTTAAATGAAGTTCTAAATTATGCCAGTACTAGTATGTCAATTGAAGTTTACATGGGTTTGCGGTTTTCGTGAATTTGCTAACTTTTTTATCAAAATACCACTTTGAGCAAGCACTCAGTGTCTGGTGACAGAAGGTGTAAAGTAATCATAAAAAGTAATCGGTGAAGGAGGCTTGGAAGCACAGGGCAGCAAAAATATAAGTTCACGCCCTAGCTGGAGCATTGGCTTATACTCGAGGGTATAGAAAATTTACTTTTTATTTATACAATGGCTCTTTTTTAAAATCAAAGCATGGGTGGTGAGCAGTTTATATGTGATTTTATATGTGATTTGGGAATGGCAAGGGAACTTGGATAAGCAATGCATGTTGACTTTGTGTAATACACGAAATACATCAGCAGAGTTGGTCACATAAATTACATTGTCACGTGCTTGTTATTACGTATGAGTCGGTACATAATTTATTGAAACAGGATATGCAGCGCTGATGAGGTGGAAGGAACGAAAAATGATTTATACTTGAACTGGGCTTCTTGTTTTTCTGTCTGCTTGAAGCCTTAAGTGAAACCTTGTGGATAGGTAGCCAGTAGTTTAGGCTCAGGGTATCCTGTTTATGATTTAAGTTATTACCTAGCAAAAAATGGGCTGCCAGGGTAGCTGTAATCAGTAGCTCTACTTCCTTGCTTGAAGTGACTTAACTAAATTAATGTATTGTGCAGGCTTGTAATTTCTTGGTAAAGGTAGTGTATATGTAAAGTTTAATTGTTCTCCTGGATATCTTGTTTGTCTCACCAACTCGTAACTTCATCCTCCATAGCTGCCTGGCTGTCTACCTTCCTGACCTTTGGATTTTGACTTCAAAGGGAACTGCACCCAACCTGCCTCAATGAGTTTGTTATCATTACGTGCATACGCTGACTTAGCTTCTTAGAGTGCCCTTTAAATGTTGAGTTTACAGTTACTATTACCTGATAGGTCAGTGTTCACAATATTGGAAGACGTCAGCTATTTGGAGTTATGTCATACGGAGAATTTTTTATGATAGCAGGATGATGTCATGTGGTTATTAATTTTAATGAGGCTGACGTATTAGTCATTTCCTGTCCTAAATATAGAGTGTGAGGGGAGATGACATCGTCAGCATTATCAGATAAGCATAACAGACTAACTAGAAAATAATTATCAGCTGATAATTAGAGTAAAATCTCAACAGAACAGACTTTGTGGAGATGGACACTTTTTGGACAGCGCTAGACTGCAAGACCTATGAGAGATTTTTAGGAGATGCTGGATGAAAACGTCACAAGACTACAAGATAATGAAAACTCGGAGCAGAACTTTCTTCTAGTTTATAATAATAATTATAATAATAATATTCAGCCAGATCTTGACAATTTCTAGCCGTCCCAGAATTTTTTCATTCTCCAGAGAATTTTTTCATTCCTGAGGGATCATACATGCCTTGGTTAAAATAATTATAATATTATTACTTTATTTTGGGGTGCTCCATTATGTACTTTATTTTGGGGTGTAATGGTTAGCCTGCTGGACTGTCAGCCCTGAGGTCAGGGCTTCAATACCTGCAACGGCAGAAAGATATTTCAGAATTTCTTTTCCAGTTGTGCTCCCTTGAAAACTCAGCTATAAAATGAGTACACTGACCATACACTGCCAATGAGGAAACTTAGACAGCAAGGAAGAGGATTGGCCCTCGCATGCCAAGGCTAAGAAAATGAAGTTGCCATCAGTCAATAACCATGGCTGCCTCTTGTGGTTAGCTTATGGGACTAATTTTGTATTATTAATTTTTTACATTTATATGATATTTATATATAAAGTAAGGGCATCGTTTTAGGGCTCCAGAGCATAGCATGAGGCAACCAGTTAGCGTTGGTAATAGTTGAGTCATTATTTGAGTGTTAGTTTGTTCTGTTCTGAATGTGGATGCTATAGGATAATAAAATATTCTGCTGCAGACAGTTTCCGCTTTTCTTAGTTGGGTTACTTTGAAAAAGAAAGAAGTGAGACTGATGGAAAATTTATTGTGTCTTTTCTGCTGGTTTAGGTTGCACTTTTGCATGGGCCTTAGTAAAAGATGATAAGGGCTTTGGATTCCTGCAGTGGCTGACTGTGTTGTGTCATGTATACATATACACTGGAGGCTTTTTATAACATGCTTCGTTATAACACAAATTCTGATATAACTCTAGTCGGGAATGTGGATCTGAAATTTAGTTCACCTTTAGAAATGACCTCATTATAACTCAACCTTAGTGCAAGGCAGTAATGATGCATAGTGTAACATGCTAACTTGTGTATTCCACTTACTCTTAATCCAATTTCTGGCCAGTTGTTTGATCCAACTTTCCAAAAAAACACTTGATTTCTCTGCCTTTTCATGCGCTGGTCCTCGTCTATTGAATTCACTACCACAAACTTTGTGGAGCCCTTCTGTTTCTCGTACGTCATTTCGCATACAGTTGAAGACATGTTTTTCCAGCTACCTGTGCTTTTGAGGTGAATTCATAAATTAGAGCAATATAAGTCTGATTAATATTCATAAAAATAACAACAGTAGTAGTAGTAGTAGTAATGATAGTAATGTGATGGCTAACTGCCAACCGCCTTTGGTGGTTATGTGCTATGTCTAACTGACAAACTGCTACCCAGTTGGCAGCTGGTCAGAGAACATTCTAGTCACACTGCCGCTATATGGTTGGCAGACACTACCAGTAAAGTTTTGCTACTTTAGGTCTAGGAATAGTATCGGTGTGGTTTTTTCCTAGAGGGTCCGTCATTACGAAGGTCAGTTTCTTCACTAAAGGTTCGCTTTTCTTCTGTTGTTTGGTCTCTGGTGACTGTTGTCGCCTCCTATTGAAATCTCTGTCAGGGTCAAATAAGCATTTCTCTGTTTGTTGGCTTGTGTTCCGCTTGCTGGATCTGTGGCCTGGAACACATCCCGTGTTTATGTGTTGGTATATGTATGTATGTGTGTATGTAATGCCCGTGTGTGTGTTTGTTTTGGTATATGTATGTATGTGTGTATGTAATGCACATATATGTGTGTCTGTAGACACTTAATATAGTGCCTTTTCAGTAGCTCTCAAAATGTAATGCTCTTGTATCTTCTATCCTTGTGAATTGGAATAAAGGACTGAACTGCTCAACCGTTGTCTTGCATTTGTCAACCGTTGTCTTGCATTTGTCAACCGTTGTCTTGCATTTGTCAACCGTTGTCTTTCATTTGTCAACCGTTGTCTTGCATTTGTCAACCGTTGTCTTGCATTTGTCAACCGTTGTCTTGCATTTGTCTGCCGTTAGCATGAAGTGAATTCCTAATTCTCCTTCCTCTTTTTTGTCCTCTGTTTCATGTTTGTCTCTCTTCCTGCTCGTGCTTCCCAATATTTCTTCTTTCTCTTTCCATCTTTCTGGGTCTGGCTAACTGTGGCTCTGGTTTGTCTGTCTGTTTGTCTGTCTGCCTGTCTGCTGGACCTGCGTATCAGAATCTCTGTGTCTGAGGTCTGTCTGTCTGGGTCATTTTGTCCTTGTGGCTCAATCTGATGGGGGGGAGGGTATGTCTGTCTCTATGCTTCCTTTTTTTTCTCTGGTTTACTCTGACTGAGTTATGTCTGGCTGTCTGGATCGTCTTGCTTAGATATTTCCGATTGCTTGTATTTCGTCCTGTGTCAACGCTCTTGAAGGAGCTCTCTAGCTTCTGAGGGCAACTGAATTGAAAATCAGACTTTTATTGCCTCTTTCGAAACGTGTCCATTTAAGGTAAAGTACTTCAGGGTTTAACAGAGGACCCTTTTTCCTGGTGATGTTTGTATTTGTACCCAGGAGAGATGCCTGTGAACGAACATGCTCATTAGAAATATGCTTAAATTACATACACTACACTGGTAACTTTAGGTTCTCAGTCTGCTGTTGGATAACTGTTAGCAGTCATCATCAGTTAGATAGTCACGTAAGCTGTGCTTTTGGGAAGCGCCTGAAAGGTGCTTTTTGTTTTTTTTTGCATTACATTACATACGTTATGGCTGTGTGTATGAGTTATACCTCTTTATTATGCTTTTGTTGACTGATCGCTTTAACCCTCACAGGCATATTCCTCACTAGCTGATAGGCATATAGCGTTTTAGAAAAATGTGCTACTTGCTTACTTAGTTACTTGTTTACATACCTTGGCAAAATTCAAGTCTCTAGCTCAAAGACTGAACCAGCTTTTAGAGTATTTTTGTGAGGAGATAGATAAGACTTAGTGGCACGTGCAGAACTGTCTGAGGTCAGCATATGTGCATATTCTCCTATATGAACCAACTTGTATGCAGTTGCCCATCAGCCCACATGTGGGGGGGCTTAAGGCCATGTTACAAAGTAGGTGTATTACAGTCACCATTGTGACTTGTAAAGCTCATCGTACCCTGATTCAGGTAGATACACAATGTTTAATAGCTAGCTAATAATAACTAGTTATTATCTTGGGTTAAAGTGAAGGCAGAGTTCCGGCCTATGGTTTAGTGGGCTAGAGATCTTTACAGCTGTACTGGCTCAGCGTGGCCTTTGTGTCATTTAGCCTGCTAGACAACAAGTGCCCTTGAGCTTTGGGATTCACCAGCCTCATCTCGAAATGAGTCGTCTCTCTGGGCCCGATATTAATAATAATGTACTCTATGATTTAGGGTGATTGATAAATGTAATGGATGTAGGTCCCAAAGACAGACCCGTGAGGAGTGCCTTGAACATGGTGGGGATTCACCAGACTTATCTGGAAACAAGTTACTTCTCTCTGGACCCAGTATTAATAATATTGTGGTTTATGAGTTAGGGGGATTGTGAGACCGACTGGCCTGATGGATTGACTTCCACTTGTTATTCTTGCATGTAAAAATGTCTGAAGTTTAATACAAACAGATGTAGATCCTACATATGCTCTTAAAATCACTGAACTCGTTTCACTATACATGGTAGTCAATGCTACGAAAGACTTTGAGAACTTCAGCATTCATATTATACCCTGGTTTCTGATAATTATTTGAAGAAATGGGAAGACAAAAATATAGTGCCTACTTACACTTTTAAATGGCAACACCACTTAGATATTACTGTGGCCTGAAGGATCTTCGACACATATTGTCTAGTAGTAAAGCACACCGAATCTGGCCTTTGATAGGGCTTTATACAGTTTTATGGTAGCCAGGCAAATGAGTGTGTGGACCTGTGTGGCTGTGCTTTACCATCAGACAATTTACACGTTTTGGCCATAATAATGCCAACTCTACCCAGATATTAACTGGTGAATGAGGAGCTACACCAGATGATACACATTAAACTAAAAATGAGTAAATAAGTGCACATTGTACATGCAGTTCACAGCATGTCAGTCTGTTACATTATATCTTTTCTTAATTTTTATTAGAAATAATCAGATTTTTTACGTTTTGAAAATACTGGACCGTTCCCTTTGGATAGGTATTGCTCTGGCTTTCTCTTTAGCCTTCCAGTTTTTTATCTGGGTGGACAAAAACCCGTATTGCATATTCCTTCAATGGGATGGAGCTATGTAATTTTTTATCCTGTAGTTTTAGATGGCTTTCCCTTTTAGGTTTAGCTGATTCAGCGCAAATAAAAACTAGTTTGTCCATTATTCTGTGAAGCTTTCACTTTGTATTTGAGTCGGCTGATTAGGTGTGTGGTCATAGTATTTACATTCAGGGCAAGTGGGCTTGAACCTGGCCTGTATTTGCTAGTTATACATTTGCATATATTTTCACAAATTAGACAGTAATAATAAGTCCTTAAAGCCCTTACAAGTTTTGTAGTGGAACCCGATGTTTTGTTTACTTTAATACCAGTGGACAGTTTCTAAAATGCTTGTACTACTTGCTATATAACAGATGTCCTTTTGAACAAGCACAGTTTACTGGTGTCTGAGAAGCTTGGCTACGCTATATCTGCCCAGTATATCCGGACTCTAATTATGTGCGCAATTGTGGTTTTTTATATGATTTTACATTGAAGTGACAAAGTTTAGCATACGGTACATCAAATCACTTCTGAGGCCAAAAGTGGACTAAAATAATCCAGAAAAAGAAAAAAGTTCACTTAATGGGCATTAAACTGCATTACACAAAATTATGTTACACTATATTAGGCTTACTTTACATTATGTTACTACAAGGTTTGTTTGAAGTCCTGTTAAGCTAACCTTGAGAGCAGAGCATACAAGACAAAATATTGTCTTCCTCATTTATTTGACCTAGTGTGCTGTCACGAACTTATTTTATACAGTTTTATAACCCAGTTTTATGAGATGAATCTGCTATTACATGATTGGAAATGTGGATCCCAAAATTAACTCATAACCTAAATTAAATAAAATTAACTTGTAAACTCATTATATAACATGATCTCATTAGGGTGGTTCTTGATACGGATCCAGTATTACAGTGTATAATGAGTTTCTGGTGTATGTGGAACCTGACTTAGTAGGATTTATTGTGGACCAGTGTTTGAGTTCAAAAGCCAAAGACTGGGCCTTTGATCCTTTGTTTTAATGTTGGTGAGTAATTTCAGTGTTCTGGGAAACATGTCTTTCTGTTTGCACAAATGATTCTTTTGAAAAGATCAGGGCCATCTTAGATGATGGATGAAGATATTACTTTGGCCAATAGCGCATAGTTTCGAATTTCAAACATTGGTCGACCTTGTCCTGCTGAGAAGAAGGAGGAGGAGGAGGAGGACTTAGGGTTGCTGCATTTTTTCATCCTCTGAACAGGGTTACTTAGAAAAATGTCCATTTAATAACGAAACATACTTGAAGTAGGAGAGTTGCTATCCTAACAGGCTTACAGTTAGGTTCAAATGTCAGGTTTCTTCATATTATGCTAACCCTAGCTGTCAAGTTCATCCAGCTTCCCAACATAGTATGTGTACTGGTAGTACACCGGAGCCTCATTATAATGTACTTTGTTAAAGCATTAATTCCAATACAAACATGTTCGGGAGACACGGGTCTCAAATTTAATTTGCCTCCGTGATGGGACTTTTCAACACGACCTCACTGTAATTATGATAGGCAGAGTACTGGGCTAAGGTGTAGTTATCTATAGGACTATACAGTTGCACTGGCTCATTGTCACCTTGGTGGCATTTAGTCTGCTAGAGAGAAGTGTCCTTGAGCTTTGGCATTCACTGCCTCATCTGGAATTGAATCGAGTCTTCTGTCTGGACCCATTGTTAGTAATAATGTCCTCTATGATTGAGGGTGATTGATAAATATAACCATTTAGGTCAAAAGGGAGTGCCTTGAACTTGGAGATTCACCAGACTTATCTGGAAACAAGTTTATTTCTCTGAGCCCAATATTAATAACAATGTCATCTATGAGTTAGATTGATTGATTGATAAATGTCTTTGATTTGGACCCAGGAGCCAGTGCCGTAAGGAAGGTCCTTTTTACTTAGACAATAAACAGAGCTTACCATAGGACAGATATTCTTATATTACACTGTGTCCGGAAAAATTCCAAGGCTTTACGGTAAATATGAAAATAATTAGTAAACATTAATCGATTTTTAAAATTCCAAAAACAGTTTAATCCTGAAATATTATTTGCACTATAATTGTTGTTTTGGCGTAAAAATTTTATAACAATTTTGTCTTCCTCGCTGAACGCCATTTTTCTAGCAACTTTCTTTACAAAATATAAAATTCAAATACATCACTGTGATGTAATTTTAAACGGGGGCCGTTAATAAATTACAAAGAATTTTGTTGGTAATTATATATTTCATGATTAAACTGTTTTTGGAATTTTAAAAATCGATTAATGTTTACTAATTATTTTCATATTTACCGTAAAGCCTTGGAATTTTTCCGGACACAGTGTATAATTTCTGCATTTCTTAAGTGCTGTTACCAGTGATTAAGCATCAGTCAGTGATGCCGAACAGTTGTGGTTGAAGAACTTGTTCAGGATCCCTACACGGTAACTGTCTCACAGGAGGCTTTTACTGGCACTCTCTGCAATAAGTCTAACTACAAATATCCACCTAATATTATTATAAGAAGATTTTTAAAGCGCAAGTGCATCGCAAATGAAGTGACCTAAATACTGTTACAATTAGTGCAAGAGGAGAGCATATATGCAGACAATTTGCCCCTAGGGAGTTACATGGTATCTGTTGTAGACCAGTGTTTGTAGACCAGTGTTTGAAGCTCTAACCAACAATTTTTGGATTGCAACATGGGTGGTCACCAGTTAGAGGTCACTTAAATGTGTATGTTGTATGAGAGAGATTGCAAATTTTCCAGTACATATAGTGGCTTATGCAAATTATTTTTCAAATTTTAGATTCCTTGACCAAAAGCATGGTGATCATTATAAAGTTTACAACCTGTAAGTATTTTTCCTCGATCCTAAAGGCATCATGAAGTATTGTCTGTGTGTCTGTCTGTCTGTCTGTTTTGCTGTTGGTTGGTCAGTCAGACCAACTGATTGAAACTGATAATGATCAAAATGTGAAAAAAATGGGTCATAAAATCTTGCGGAATGGATCACCTAATGTTTTACAACATCTGCTAGTATATATCAATCCATCCAACCATCCATCTGTCCATACACATTTATACATACATACTTGTATATGTATATATGCACGCATAGAATTTAGGCTGTTATACTGCATTACATGACAATGACATTCATTCTTTAAACTGTGTTTCATAATATGAAGTCAGCATTTGGTAAGATTGATTTTCAGTTTTTGCTAGGGTTGTTTGCTGGTTTTTATATGTATTAAGTAAATACTGAATTGCTCGGGTAATTAAAAATTATCTTAAGTAAAACCCAAGTGGCAAAGTAAAAGAATTGGTACTTTGTGGTAAGGTTTTGAAGATGGCTGAGACCCATAGCAACTAAATATACAAAGCTGAAGAGTCTGGCGAAGAGTTTAGCATAGTGGATTAGATGGCCTTGTGAAACTGAACTGCTCGACTGTACATAACCCGGAATTTGACCAAGGCTTTGCCTAATTTGTGTTAACACAGGAGTAACAATGTAAACTTTGTATCATCCTGAAACGTGAGTAGTTTATGATTACAGCTAGTAGAAGATTGGTGACATACACTGGAAACTTATAATAATGTGTTTCATCATAACAAATTCTTATGTAACATGGTCAGGGACATGGATCCTGATATTAGCTCGGCTTTAGAAAATAAACTCATTAAAGCATGACCTTGTTATTAGGCAGGTCTTGATATAGCTCCCAAAGACAGTGTTAAAACAGGTTACCAGTGTAGTAGCCAACTGGTGACAGCATAGCTTGGAAAAAACCTACCTTTTGAAAAGAAAGAAATTAGGTGTTAAGTTAAGGTTTATTTTTTTTCTAGATGCCAGTGTAAAGAATATTTTACTCTGAATTCGCTACACGCTAGGTGCAGAATGATCTGCTTAAAGATGACAGTCTCTGAAATGTTAATTAATTACAATTTGTTTTTCCACAAAAAATGTGAAAATGAAAATCCAATTTTCTTTTGTCATTTCTAACAAAAAACCTAATTTGGGACTTTTGTAGGTTTAAGCTTTTTTTAAAACCTTAAGCTAAAAAACTTCTTGCACTCTTGAGTTGAGTTGACTGGATTGAATCATCCCATAAGATGGTTGCTGTGTTGGATCCTTGAGCAAGTCCTTTAAACGCGATTGCTTGTCACCATCAGTTGTTGCTATTTAAATATTTAAAAAAACAAATATATGTGATTGTATGTGTTTGGACATTTTTTGTAAAACCTCTTAAGAAACCTGTCACAATGGGTTTTAAATTTTAGTCTTTGAAGGTTTTAAGCTATCTGTAAATTTCAGCTGTTCTGAACGAACATATGACAAGAGCAAATTTCACGGACGTGTGGGACATTTTCCATTCAATGATCATAATCCACCACGGATCGAACTGATCCAACCGTTCTGTCAAGATGTCGATCGATGGCTCGGAAGGGATAAAGAGAATGTTGCTGTCATTCACTGCAAAGCGGGAAAGGCAAGTGAATTCATTTTGAGCTGTTTTTCTCTTAATATTAATACCGTACATTTCTTCTTATCACATTTCGTGCAGTGAAGCCTCAGTTTGCTTTTCTGTAAGCATTTCGTGTAGCTGTAGTACAGAGGTTTATCAGCTCCACGATCAATTATTTTGTGGAGGCCCACTTTTACCACTTACAGGGATTTAAACGTGGAACACAGTGTGATAAGGCTTGTCCACAGTATGTATGTATGCATGTGTGAATACTTCATACATACTTCATTAAGGCACCAATTCTGCTATAGACGGGGTCAGCAATATGCATCTCAGATTTAATTTCCCTTTGTGATGGGATTTTGTTTTAACACAACCTGACCTTAATTATGAACACACTTAATATAGCACCTTAGAAGTACCTTACAAAAGTGCTATATTGAAAGTTGATCACAGCTGGCAATTATTTATTTGTTTTGTTGGATTGTCTTTTTGTCAGGGAAGAACAGGTGTTATGATATGCGCCTACCTGCTTCACAGACAACGATGCAAGGACGCTGAAGAGGCCTTGAGGCACTATGGCGTGGTTAGAACAATGAATGAAAAGGTTATTGTACATTTACTTTATTAAGTAAGTAAGTATATTCTTTATTGACCAATAGCTAATTGCACATCGGTTTGATTTCACCTGGCCCATGCGATATGAACGCTTTATTATGAGGCTTTGTATTTAAAGACTGGCTTCCGAATTGGTTGTACGACAACAGTTCAGGAGACTGTTGTTGATAGAAGCACAAAATAGAGGAGCAGTTACATTACTATACAATGGGTTACATTTACATTGGGTTTCAGTTGCTGCTGCCTCGTGTTGTGTGAATACTTTACTATCAAGCTTTGTTAGCAGAGAGTATTTGCAGATTGTCTGCATTTATAATGTTGATGTTATACGGTGCTTCAAATGTAAGATCACTCCTTAAGAAGTCTGTTATTGATAGAAGTGCAAATGAAAAGAAACAAATTCCTTACCTAACCTTTGTGTGAATATTGGATTGATTATATGTCTTCATCATGTTGTCTTTGTTACAAGCGTTGTCTTTCCTAGAGCTGGGTTGCGTCTAAACTTGTAGGAACCAGATCAATCAGCTATAATGCATGCATTAATTTAGGATATATATTCTTATTTATAATCATAAATGCATTGTATACGTCATTCTGTTTGGATGCCTACCTTGTAGTTACATCAGCTTGCTGTTGTGACCCTGTTTAGCTAAATGTCACCATTATGTGTGTTTATATATGGACACACACACACACACTCACAAATACATGTTTGTATCATAACTAATGTCCTATATATATGTGTATTATGCTTTTGTATTATAACTAATGTCCTATATATATGTGTGTGTATTATGCATTTGTATTATAACTGATGTCCTATATGTGTGTGCATTATGCATTTGTATTATAACTAATGTCCTATATATATGTGTGTATTTTGCGCATATGTATGTACGTGTGTGTGTGTGTGTAGTGTGTGTGTAGGTGTGTGTGTGTGTGTTATGTAGCTCCACTGTTATGATTTTTTGGACAGAGTTGCTCAGTCTTTGATGAGTTATGCTGATGTCAGCCAAGAAAATGTATCAGTCATAAATAACCGCTGCATTTCTGAGGACAAATTATGTCACATTAGATAAATTGTAAATTGTACACGTTTTTGTATAGCGGCCATATAGCCTCCACCCACGCACGGGTGAGATCCTTCACCACCACTACACGCCATTTAAGGTCCCCGCGCACGGACCGTACTAGCCCGAGATTCAAATCTCTGAAATAAGCCAATGCTTTCTCAGAATCATGCAGATGGCATTAGTGTTAATAACACTAGTTTTTAAGGGTCATGGTATAAGGGTATTCTTTCAAGTTCAGGATGAATAGGTCTTTTGTGTTTACATCAGCTGGCCACCATGTGCACACACTAGAAAATGTACAAGCTGTAGACCATTTCCTTTCCTCTCTGTCTCTAGCCATTTATACTGCATCCTCCTACAACAGCAGAGCGCCATTGATTGTAAGGCATCCATCGCTGCCTTGCTTTGCCACATTCTGCATTTTCCTCGTCCCTTTCCACTTGTATCAAGAATAGTTGCTAGTCTTAAATCACTTCGCAGAGAACAAAAATTAAATTTTACACCCTTCTTGCCACAGCTATGCAGACACAACACGCGTAGTTAGTTAACCAGTTGTCGGACACGAATATGAAAGCTGTGTTAGGGTTGTTGTAGTTGAGCTTTGCGGGAGTAAAAACACAGTGAACCAGTTGGGGCCAGAGCTGTTTGAATCCGATGTTAGGTGAGGTATAATTGTGCACTGTGCACAAAAAACAATGCATGTATAGTCGGTGAACCATTTTAGGGCCAGAGATTTGAAAGTAATATTAGAGCTTGTGTCTTTGTTTACAATGGATTTAGAAGCTTTTGGGAGGCTTAGGTGACATACATAGTATAATAACCGTGTGTATAGGTGTGTGTGTAGGTGTGTACGTATGTGTGTGTTTATGTGTGTGTACGTATGTGTGTGTGAATACCTATATAAAAAAATGGAAATAAAGGTCCTTGTTGTTTGTGGTTCAAGCATGTGTCAGTTTTTGTTTCTTTATGTTCCGTAAAATGCTGTTGTATTGGGTGAGCGCTGGAGCTGAACGTTTGGTCAAAAAACCTGTGCGACTTCCTTTTTTTAACATTTCGTATCAACTTCCGCTTTTGCAGCATGTGAGCATTCTGAAAATGGTCATTCATTATTCTTAGGCAAGAACTTCTGTGCCATCCTCTGTCTTTGTTCCATCAATGACTGAGGACTGGCTATCTGGTCTGATTAGTGCTTTTTCTTTGGGAATGATGCTGTGTATTTTTCTCATTATGTTTAATTTATCACTGCAGTCACTGTCTAATGTGTCTATCAGTATCATCTCTGTGTAATGGTGCTGTCCAAGGCTTCACAATTTAATGTAGTACCTATCGATATCATCTCTACTGTCTACTGGTACTCTCCAAGGCTTCACTGTC
This sequence comes from Norana najaformis, assembly GCA_964023275.1. NCBI lineage: Eukaryota > Metazoa > Annelida > Clitellata > Crassiclitellata > Hormogastridae > Norana > Norana najaformis. The sequence goes on from OZ029919.1 coordinate 24,387,807, forward strand.
TAATGTTTCATCAGTAAAAATGTAAATGTACATGTTTTACTATATCGATCATATGGCCTCGACCCTGCTCGTTTTTCAATAAATTTGTGATCTTATTTAACTGCTTATCTAATCTAATGGCTTGTATGGTGCTGTTCTAATGTGCAAGGCGTAAATTCATTTTCACTTGAAGTGAAATTGTAGTCAAGAACTTTAATCTATTGGAGAAGCCCCATCCAAATGTGATGGGTTATGGGAAACCTGAAATCAGGCTGTGGTGGATCTTCAAGTTCTCTGCCCCGGGGAGATTCGAACATCCAATGGCACCATTCCTGACGTTGTTGGGCCTCATCCTTCAATTTACCATAACCGTCCACCATCATCCAGTCTAGTAACATTTTTTCTTTTCATTCTTCCCTCTATGATATCTCTCAGAATGGAATCACCTTTCAGTTTGTGCCCAATCCTTTTCCTCTATTTTGTTCTTATTGTAGCCATCAAAGATCTTTTCTCCTCCACCTATTGAAGCACCTCTTCTGTGGTGGATAAGGAAGTTAAATAAAAAGATTGTTACGTTTAGATCTGACCGACATTAAAGAACTGATACATGGGACATATATATATGTGTGTGTGTATTATATATATATATATATATATATATATATATATATATATATATATATATATATATATATATATATATATATATATATATCGTCTCTATCCAGTGGTAATGTACAAGGCTTCAGTGTATGGCACTAAGCTGCTATGCATGAAGGACCTACTCAAATTTCATATTCATTTCATTGATCAGCTCTAAATGCACACTGCATCACAAGGTAAGCTATCAACTGATCAGCCACACAGTCACATTGTGTTCATTTCTGATTACAGTACTTTACAGATGTGTCTGATTACATTACCTGTTTGTGTTTGTATGTTTTCGTAGGGAGTCACCATTCCGAGTCAGATCCGATATGTTCAGTATTACGGCTACTTGGTAACGAAGAATCTGGAATACAAGCAAACCCATCTTCTACTTGTCTCGATTCGTATCCAACCGGTGCCAACATTCTACAATAACACTTGTGGTGAATTTCAAGTTCCTCTTTTTAAGAATGCTCTAATCATGTTTAGCAGTGATTGGTGTAAATGTTTCTTTCTCTTTTCTGGTCATTAGCTGCAGTGCTTGTCTTCTGCTTAGCCTGAATCTGGTTCTGTCTGCACTAATGGTTTTTGTTCATCAGATCCTTTGTCATCTTTGCTTCAGATTTTGTGTGCAGTGCCGAATGTAATTTCCTGTTATAAGCATTCCTCCCATGCCGCCAAGCCACCATTGGAGTCTTCGTTGAATGACTTTGTTCAGTGGAGTGGTTGTCAGATCTATGGACTTCTGCATGTCGTTGTGTAGAATTCGTGTGCTGTATACTTTGGGGAAACTGTAAATAGCTCTGTGTACACATACATATAAACACATGTTTCCCAGTTTGATTTGATTGTCTTTGTCAGTGCAGTGGTTTCTTGTCCGACTGTTCTCACAGCTGAGCTTGGAGTGATTCTGAGTAGATGTCATCATGGGCAGCTGTTTGGATGCTCAGTCACTGGATGTAATGTAGCAAAACATTTATATAGCACCTTTTAAGCACCTTTCAAATGTGCTGCGAACATTGCTGTCTAACTGCAATAAGCAGGTTCAGTTTGGGTAAACAGAAAATGTATGTTGAGCTGAAGCACATTTATTTACATTATGAAGACTTCTAATATTCTGTCGGTCTACAGAGCTGTGTTAAGGCTCAGTTACATTACACTGTACTATGCAAACTTTAAGTAAACCTCTGATCTTTTTGGCGGTGCTTCTTTGATGTTTCTGCTAGATTGGGTAATGTGGTAAGGCTGTGACTAAACAGGATACTGTATCAGATGTTGGTGACAGAAACTGATAATGAAGCAGATTTTATTTGCCAGTGTGTACATGTGAGGATAGATGTTGTGTAAAGGGAGGTCAAGTTGAATTTTAATGACGTGTGAAATTTAGTTGCCCGTTTTAAGTTCTTGTTATTGAGAGCAAATGTAGCTGTAATGTATGTTATGAGGCTAGGGGCATGGAATTTCATGCAGATCACAAGGGTCCGCTTAGATGGAAATTATGCTTATGGTAAGTCGGTCATGTGGGTCTCTTTTGTTCAGCTTAAGTAACATATGCTGAACAAAGTTAGTAAGTAACCAGGGCCACAAGCTTCTGTTGTTCATACCCCAGCCTCAGGGGAATGGCAGGCTGCTTTGGCCCAGATTACCAAAAGTCTAGAAGGCTTCTAATATCCTAGCTTGTACTGCTGAACAAACACAGCAACCTCAGAGGGATGGCAGGCTGCTTTGGCCCAGATTACCGAAAGTCTAGAAGGCTTCTAATATCCTAGCTTGTACTGCTGAACAAACACAGCAACCTCAGAGGGATGGCAGGCTAAGTTGGTCTGGTAGCTTGGTATTCCATGAGCAGATACCCATCCAAGTACTAGCAAAGCTTGACATTGCTTAATATCATGGTGGTTGCAAGTATTTTATCCAGTGGTAGCAGCTCGGCTTTCTGTACACAAGAATCATTTACCGGGGTGTTGTATTGGGAGCAATATCAAGAACCCCATATGATGAGACCATGTTATAATGAGGTCATTTTCTAAAGAACTGATTATAATGAGACCATGTTATAATGAGGTCAGTTTCTAAAGAACTGCCTTATAATGAGACCTTATAACGAGACCGTGTTATAATGAGGTCATTTTCTGAATTTGAACTAAATTTGGGATCCATGCCTCTGATGATATATCAGAATTCGGGTTATAATGAGTGTATCATAAGAAATATCTAGTGCGTTTTGTAAATCTAAAACCATAATTTTTGTATTTTTCAAATTTACATAGTCCCACATCAAGATGACTCATCGGAGTCATTCACAGTACATAGATTTCAAAGTACCCTAAGGTAGGTACAGTTGCATATAAAGTGTCAGTGCTTTCTGTTCATTCTGAAAACCGTTGTCTTTGCAGCTCCATTTTTTGTCATTCGGCATCCCGAAGTCAAGCACTACCAGTCAGAAGTGTTTGATAAAGTCAAGAAAGGCGATGCCTATCTGGACATGCCTCTGTCTCCGCCTTCAATGCTCTGTGGCGATGCCAAAATTGAGTTCTTTAATAAACCAAAAATGATGGCAAAGGTACCATAGAGCTATAAGAATTCTGCTTATCTCACATAGGTTTTGATAGCAAATCTTTGTTGCCCTTTCTTTGTATCATGGATAGAAGAGCATGTGGACATTTGCATGACATTTTGAATGTTTCTTATAAATAAAAATAAGTGAAGTAGTTATGTAGCCAGACACCATTGAACTCTAGAGTTAACCTCAGGTGAAATAAATAGTCATTATAATGATAATAATATGAGATCTTACTCGAACTTCTTAGATCATCAGAGATCCAGTTTTGTTAATAAAGTAATAAAATGTAATTTTTGTAGTGCTATGATTTTTGTTTCAGGAGAAGATGTTTCATTTCTGGTTGAACACCTTTTTTGTCGTCGATGAAGAAGAAGTATGTCTTGGAAATGAAAACAATAGCAGTGCGGAAGGTGCTAAGAACGCAGTTAGTCTTGCAGCTGTTAAAACTGAAACCAGTGGAAATGCTACTACTCTTGTACCGCACGTCTCCAGCAGTGAACTGGGCAACGGAACAAAAAGCATGGACCAGCTTTGCTACTCAATCAAAAAAATGAATTATGAGAAGACTAGTTACTCCGCCGAATACATCCCCCGAGACGGAGTGAAGTATGCTGTTCCGATCAGTGCGCCGGGTTCCGGCAGAGGTCAGCCTTACAACAACAGGCAATTGACAGGATCAATGACTTCTGCTGTTTCTTCACGGGGTCAGTTTCGCTCAAGAAGCGGCCAAAGCCCCACAAGCGCAAGCATGCGAGCTGCGAAACCCGGTTGCCATGTCGGAACTGTTCCAGTAGTCGGGCGTGACCGAGATCCTTTGGTAAACTCCCACAAGAGTGGCAGTGTTGACGTAAAACGTGTTGTCGATAGCTTCCATCAGAGACAGATGTCAGATCATATACAAACACAAAAGCCAAGGGAAACGCGAACTCAGAATGGCGTGCTGATTACTTCGTTAAACAGGACACCGCCCACTCATCCAAAGTCTCGGAGTTACGGAGTTCAGAGACAGTTCTCGGAGCAGTCTCCTGTCATCGCTTCGTCTCCTTGGGTTGGCCGGCCACGCTACGGCTCGGAGAAACCAGAGGAGATAAAATGGCCGTCTCGTCTACAGTCGGAGAGTCTGTTGCAGTCAGATCAAGTGTCGCTGACGTGCTACACGCCAGTGTCGGTCGCGTCTTCAACCGGTGCTCCACATAATGCCTCTACATCGCATTCCTCAACTCAGGCCAATAAAAGGCAGGTTTACAGGGTTCTTACCCTAAAAAAATCCGAACTCGACAAAGCCAACAAAGACACCCAACATCGACTTTACAGCTCTGACTTTACGGTAAAACTGTTTGCTTTCTTACCACAGAAAATGATAAGTCCTTTTACTGTCAGTTTTAATCATAGATCATATCTGATATAGGAGTAACTTAAATGAATGTAATGTAAGGTGTACCAAAGCCTCGTTTATCATGCATCTCTTTCAACAAAAGCTCTTGAAGACAAAATCCAGTGGTTGATGGCCTGAAGTGCAAGTGCAACAATAGCAAAACAATGATTGGAAGAAAAAATTTCTTTATGGATTACAGGGCTGGATAACAAGTTGTCAGTTTCATATACCACATGATTCATATTCTTGATGCAGCAGTGAAAGACAGACACAATCTACGAATGTGCCTCCCAACGTAATGTAATCAAGCATGGATGGTGGCAGGTGTCAAGTGTCGTGACATCTGTTATAGTAGTGTGTTGCTAAGATAGTTTTGGTGGTAAGTTGGATAAGATAGATCTGTGATATCAGTGGGCTGCTATGATGGTTTTGTGGTAAGGCATAGTAACATCTTTGGTAGTAACACAAGTCACAGTAACATAGATCTATGATGGTAGTGAGTTTGCTGTAATGATTCTGGTAGTAGGTCAAGTGACATCTGTGATAATGGTTGGCTACTATTGTGGTTTTTATGCCATAGTAGCATCTGGTGACATCTCGGTTCTGATTACACTGGACAACAAATTTTTACAAAAGTCATGTTACTGAAATGAAATTAGTCAGTTCTTATCAATTTGTATGTGCTGAACACGAATATGACAGTGAAAATGCCGAATTGGCTCTAGTTTTTTTGTAATCTGAAATGAAGTAATTTTATATCGCACAATGCATGCCAATAGTGATACACTTACAGTTAATATTTGTAAAAACCAGGTCATAGACTAGTTCTTAGATTTTTTTGCCTGTCTCTTGTACAGCTGTTCGGGAGCATCTCTGCGGAGTGTCCAGCAGTAGTCAGCCAACATTGTAGTGGACCATTTTCCCTGGTACCTTTGCTCCATTGTTGCGATATCTTGATGAAAACGTTCGCCATGTTCGTCACTAACCATACCACAGTTGTCAGGGAAGAAATCCAGATGGGAATGAAGGAAATGCATCTTCAGAGACATATTGCAGCGAAATTTCTGGTACTGCCTGAGCATGTCTTCTACTAGTTCCTTGTAGTTTTCTGCCCTAACATTCCCCAGAAAGTCTGTAGACACTAGACGAAAAGCATTCCATGCTTGTTTCGCATCACCCTCCAGCAAGTTGTTGAAGCGGTCATCTTTGAAGAGTTCTCTAATCTGAGGACCCACAAAAACTCCCTCTTTAATCTTTGCTTCGCTGAGTCGAGGGAATTTTTCATGCAGGTATCGGAAAGCTGGCGAAGTGCGGTCCATGGCTTTCACGAAGTTCTTCACCAAACCTAGTTTGATGTGAAGGGGTGGTAGTAGGATTTTGTGAGCCTCGACCAGAGCTGGGTGCTGGATATTCTTCTGTCCAACTGCCATGTTTTGTCTGGGAGTCCATTCCTTCCGCACGTAGTGCAACTCTCTTGCTCGGCTATCCCACTCACACAAGAAACACATATATTTTGTATATCCTTGCTGCAGTCCCATTAAAATGGCAACTACCTTCAAATCACCACACAGGTGCCATTTGTACCTGTTATAGTCAATGGAATGCAGTAGCTGTTTTAGGTTATCGTATGTCTCTTTCATGTGGACAGCATGCGCTAATGGAATAGATGGAAGACGGTTTCCATTGTGCAAAAGCACAGCCTTAAGACTCAGTGTTGAAGAGTCTACAAAGAGTCTCCATTCTTGTGGGTCATGAGTGATCTGTAAGGCATTCATGAGGTCGTCAATATTGGAACAGAATACCAGATTACCTTCCTTCATAAAGAAAGGTTCCAACTGCTGATGGCGCTTTCTATATGAAGTAATTGTGACATCTTCTTCTAGAAGATTCCATTGTTGGAGTCTTGATCCTAGCAATTCTGCCTTGTTTTTGGATAAGTCCAAATCACGAACAAGGTCATTTAGTTCTTCCTGTGTTATTCTGTGTGGGGTTGATGATGCACCACAGTGAAAATCGGGATCACTGCACGCTGACGGACCAGGAGAAGAACATGTCGGCTCACCCTTGTCCTCATCAGATGAATCAAGGAAAATATATTCTGCTGGAGGTTCTGGAATAGGAAGTCCATCACCATGTGGAACTGGTCTCAATGCTGACGGAATGTTTGGGTAGACTATTGTCGACTTCTTTTGCTTCGTTATTCCACCGGAAAGAGGAGGAACCAAGCAGAAGTAACAGTCATCTACGTGGTTGCTTTGCTCTCTCCACACCATGGGAACTGCAAACGGCATTGATGGTCTTTTGCCATTCAACCACTGTGAAAGCTGTGTTGTACATGTAGCACAGCATATATGCAGGGCCCATGGCTTGTCTTGGTCACCAACCTTGCATTCGAAGTAAGCATGATATGCCTTCTTGACTTGATAAGTGATACTTTTCTTCCCCACAAATGTAACAAAAGTTGTCCACAGTATTTACGCACTTCCGAGGCATTACTGTTCTGTATTGTATCTAAATGGATAAAGTAATAATAGTTTTATAAAACAGTAACTTAAACTGTCTCGCACAAAGTCTGTAATATTGTAAATGCTCAACCGTTCCGACTCGCTTTATATAGTACACTGCTGACGTCATCTTACGTCAGCAGCCGACTGGCTGTAGTTTTACATTGCATCAGAAAATGACGTAATCAACTGTGCATGATGTGTCCATGATGGGATTATGCAATGAGGTGGAATATTACATCATTCTAGACTTATTTAGGATATTGTCGCAGTCCTACTGCATAAATTTACATGGTGAAACATAAAAAATGAACTATATGAAATATTTTCAAAACGAGAGCCAATAAAAATTTTTTATGGTTATATTCGTGTTCAGCACACCAAGATGCTACACATTAGGGCCTTTTCCAGTCAGTAACGATTTCTATGTTGATTATTAGTCACAATGTAGCAGAATGAGAGCTACCAAAGAATAGGAAGTGTTCATTGCTGTCTAGTAATTCTGTTTAATTAATGTACTGGTACCTCTGTGTCTCTAAGCTATATCTATACATTATCTGATGCTTATATGTTTCGTTTGGTAGTTTTAGCCTGTAGGCTAAAAAATCTATTTTATATATTTGTTAAATAAAGTAAATAATAAATTACTGTAAAATAGAGGTCATTTGTGACAGGTCTAAGAGGGTTGCAAGCACACCCTTCCCGGCCTTGGTACTATTCAGTCATTGCTGCTGCTAGGAAGCTGTGCAGTCGGCTTTAAAGTGTATGTGTATATATATATAATATATATATATATATATATATATAACTGGCTTGCCCACAGTGGCCTAGCTTCTGGTTTCTCTGACCTATCGGAATTTGACCTGCCTTTTCCAATGGATTATGATTTTGGACTGCGATTTTGACTTGAAGCAGCCATCAACTGATGCCTTGGGCATTATGATAATGGCGCTATAGAAGTCATTAGATTGGAATAGATGTATTTATATATTTACCATATATATATATATTCAGCATGTAGTGCCAAAGTCTTATTCATGCAAACTTATCTAGGCATATCTCTTAAAACAAAGATTGCTACTTTTCAGGTCAAACTGTACTTCACCGTACCAGACGAGTCGCTCGCTGTGCCTGCACAGACACCTGATGTGAATATGCAGAGTGACAATGAACTCAGCGACCTAGAAACTGACGAAGATGATGACTATGATGAATGGAATGTGGCCCGGTGTCAGAAGGTGACACGTGTATGACGTCATCATCCGGCCATCATCTGGTTTTGATCGGGTAAAGTCTAGGCAGATTCAATGGAAAATCATCATCATGTGCCTTGCTGAGTTTTCTTCTATGGCATTTCTGAGTAGTTGGCATTTCTCTTTCCAATCTCGTGGCAGTCCTTAATGCTGTTATGTAGAAATCCGTTCAGTATCATTGACTGAGACATTTGTAAGGCTAATGCATCTTAGCCTGGCCTGAATGTTGCAGCAAATCTTTTGTTAGAATCCAGAATATTAACAGTTTATGCTGAATGCTTACATACATTTTAACCCTAAGGCCTGATTATTACATTACATTTTATGTAAAATCTATGGTATTACTGGCCTGATTATTACATTACATTTTATGTAAAATCTATGGTATTACCAATTTATGATGATTTGACTTGTGTCATACCAGTTCTGTAACTTAACGAATGCTTTTGTTTCTCTGCAGTGTCGATCTTTGCAAAGTTTTGTTTCCTGTGATGTGTAAAATATACTTATGCAAGAGGGAGCAACGTGCTAATGTTTAGTGCTTCATTTCCACACCCGTCCTCGTAGTAAATCATCCTGGTGCTGTGTACCTGCTATTCCATCATTTTTCTCTTCACTGCTCTGCTTATATTGACCCCATTACTCCATGCTTGTTCTTTGTTTCTCCTGGCCCTGTTTTAATCTCCTTTCCTGTTTGATCAATGGGAATCTTTGGCATATGCAGGCACTCTAGCTTGATGGCGAAGAACCGCGTTTTTGTTGCATCTCAAATCATACAGTGTCTTTAAAAAGATATTCTGACATGTAACTATCGTCCAAGTGTACAGGCTGCTGGTTAGTGTTTATGCTCAAGCTTTAATGATATTTTTGTCACGAACTTGATGGGCTTTATTTCGGCTAACTTAAATGAAATCTAACTTTCTGTAAAGGAAACATTCTTTTGCTTGTGAATTTTTTAATTATGTCTTGATATTGATCTTATTCATGGCTTATTAATCTGTGCCTCACGAAAGCTTATGTGTGAACATGAAAGCGAGCTCGATAACAAGCAAGCGGATTGCATGCTTCATTATAGTGCAGTGTTCTCTGCTGGTAATGTATCATAACTGTATAATAGCTTCTTAGACATTGCTAAGAAGCCTGTGTCCACTGGAGATGCTCTGTACTATTATTATTTCTCAGCCTGTCCCTGTATTTATATTCTAGTTTTCAAACCTGAAGTACATTGCTAAAGTAGTAGAGAGATGAATGAAAGCCAGTCATTAAAAAATATGAAGACAAACTTACAAAAACGGTGTGTAACACACGTACAAGATATGGCATAAAGTGTAAACTTCAAACTACGAAATGGAGTGATTCAAACTAGTAAACGGAAAGATTTACTGAATGGTAACAGTGTTTGTATTCATATTTGCTGCTTTTTGTCTGTATAGTAGTACAATACCAATCATAGTCCTGTGCAGTTTCTCCTGTAATCCAGTCATGTGATTTCTGAAGTATTGTCACGAATGCGAATGCAATGTTTCCGGGAGCAACAAGTTGCGATATAAAGGCATTAAAAGTAGTACATGTTTTATGTGATGCATTACCTGGGTCTTCTGTTAAATGTTTGCTGTTAAAACTGAAACAGTGACTGCGTAAGTGGAGAGTGTAATTAATGATGGCTTTGTTTGTCTTTCGTGGTTGTTAATTGAGTTTTGATTAGAATATAATTATTTCACTAACTTGTTTAAGTTGATTTCAGCTAGATGCTTTGCATTGAGTTTGTAAGATTCAAACAATCTGCAATCAACCATGAGTGAGAATCTGTTTTTGGTTCTGCATGTTCTACATGTGACCAGTTTGTTATTGCTAATGTTAATCACTGCATTTCTTCACTGAACAGAAAAACTTAGCTTTGCATTTGTGCATGGAATGATTTGCCTTGCCTCGACAAAACTAGAAGTAAGCTGCTTTTCCTGTTGTTACTTTTTACTTTTCCTAATTTGTAACAAGTATGTTGTTATGGTTATGTTTTTTCTCTGTTGTACTGACAACCATGAATGGGAATCCTGTTTTTGGTTCTACGTATTTGCAGAGCCCGCTGATGGAGACTTCAGTTGCTGTTCGAGCAACATTTGGCTGACGATGAACTTTTCATTCTTTTTGAACTAGAACATCATTTGGGGTGGTGAGGAGTGCCTTAGAGGGGTTCTTAGAAGGCACAATATCCTGATCAATGCGCATAAATACAAGTTGTGGCAGTTGTGTGAAACCTTCTTTTTCTGTCATGTGAACTAAACTGGAAAACTTTGAAGGCTACAGTGTACATAGGATATCTGTTACACTGGAACCTCCTTTGAATGTTACCATATCAGGTACTGCATCATAACAAGCTTGCATTGTGGTGAAGTCATATTCAAAAGCTGAATTATATGCGGGATCTTTGTTCCCAAACGTATCAAAATTTGCATTATAAAGATGCATGATATGAGAAGGTTCCTGTGTGCTATGCATTATGCAGACTTCGTTTTTCTAGGAAAGATGTGTTTTTATGTGAACAGTAATTGTGTATTTTTAATTAACAACAAATTGTAAGATTTGAATCAAGAAAGTGTGCTGGAGAATTTTTTTAATCTTCCGACTTTTCTTTCATACTTGTGAAACATAATGACGTTAAAGCGATAGTACAGGTATTGCGTCTGTACATGTTGTTTTTGTGTACTTTTATTCATATGAAGGTGTGCATGTGTTTACGTGAAAGTGTGATGCAGTGAGGTAATGTTTGTTGAGCGGTTAGGTTGAACAATCTTGTAAATGTATGTTGCGGAAATGTTTTCTCTGAATCACATAGAAACGGCTTTGTGGAGACCATTCATATTCACCAATGCTTTGTAGAATCAAATAGGCTTTGTAGAATCAAATAGTTAAGAACCAGGTTGTCGGGTCAACTGCAGTGCCAGGTTGAATCCAGAGAGGTCAAGCCTAGAGAGCCAGAGTGATGCCAAGGCTGGATTGTTTTCACTGTCATTTATGTTTTGGTGTCACTAAAGTAAATTTGTCAGAATTGCAGAGTTCAGAACTCATTTGTTAGGGCTATCACAAAATCTTCTCAATCTCTAGTGATTATTAGAATGGTGCTATAGAAGTTATAAAGTTAGATTAGATACTTGCAGGATGTCAGAAGACAGTTTAAAGAATTGTAACACTGAGTATTCAGCTTTGTATTACTCCAAGACGTTACTGCACAAGTATTTGGAGCAAGGCAATGCTTTTTAGCCGCTTAGCTCTGCGTGCCCATCTGGCCAGGGATGCTGCTTGCGCCGTTTACCAACACTTGAAGACTATTCTGTTTTGCCTGATCTGGGCTGGAAACACCTCTGAGTAGATTTCTTGAAGGGGCGCTATATAAATGCTCTGAATCGATAATTCAATACACAATTTGGGTACCTGCGATTGATAACGTTTCTTGCACAGCAGAGCTAGAGAAGCAATCGAAAATTAGTGTGCCTATGAGTTTGTGTTCATGTCTGTTTATAAAATTTTGTCCAAGATTTTAGTCGTTTGGTCAGACTGTGTTGTGGTAGTTTGTTGGTGTGACTTGTGCTCAGGTTTCAGTTTGTTGTTCTCATGACAGATTCCAAAGGTTTGTCAATAAGGAACAGTTCTGAACTGGTGTCAACATGTAGCCAAATACAGATACAAATTTTATCATGGTATTCAATTGTGAGTTTGCGTGCAGTTGGCAGAGAAGCATATTCCAAAGATTTGTGTATAAAGAACAATGTAAATGATATTCAGAAACTTGAATGTGCTGTGGTAAAGTTTTACGAAGACGACTATATTACTTGGGTTGTTTTTTGGAGAGACGTTGTGTTTGTGCCTTAGCTAAAGGATTCTTTAGCTGTTTCTGTGGTTTGCTGCAAACTGAAGTGTGGAAGACTTTATCTTAATGCAGGTTGGAAGATTCAAAAAGACGCCCTGATTCAAAAAGATGTTCTGATGGTACATTGCTTTGGTGGGATTTGCACGTCAGCTGAAAGGTGACTTAAAGCACAGCGCGATGCTGCTGAGGAGTTTCTGTAGAGGCTTATAGACGAGTGTACATGTATTACCTTCAGTATTTTACCTTTAATGTAACTACTAACTGCTAACTTGTTCAGCGCACTGGTGAATCCATTGTTAAGTTTGAGCCACAGCTGGTAAATTTTGGCATCTTTACTTGGGAAAAATTAACTAAATCTAATTTTTTGTCAAATCGTACGTTTTGTTTCTAACAAATTTGCGATCATTCTGTTAAACCTTCTGAGAAACAATCAAATTTTAAACCTGGTTGATTGACTTGTTTCTGTTGGCCATATCAAAAACTTACTGCATAAATAAATAAATGCATGTAAGTTAAATAAGTAAGATATTTGTGTAAATTAATATTGAGACATGACTATGAACAGTACTTACAAAGCAGCAACTATTATTATTTTTTGCACCTGGATCGGCTCCTACTCTTCAAGTTCTGGCGTAGAAAATGTGCTGTGGAAGGCAAAGGCATTGAAGTGCTGAATTGTCAGTGCCAAGTGTTGACAAAGAAAATTTATGAATTATGAAAATTATGAAAATTTATTATGTGCTATTAAACTGTAATTAGGAACATGTCGTTGCAGAGATTCGAACCAAAACGACCGCATGGTAGCTACCATGTTTTGCACAATCCTCAGGTAGTGTCTCGACTTGCCTTTGACCGTCCTTGAGCCGAGTATTGGCTGCACTACAGACAATTTTATACAATGTACAATACAACATATTTATAGTGCGCCTTAATAAAACAATGTCTTACTGAAAGGACGCGTTACAACATAATAATTAGTTAAATTTTGTTAAATTTTTAAATTTTGTGCCATCTGCTTCTGTACCTCGTCTCTTGTAATAACTGGTCGAACGAAAATTGCTCCACGACTTGATGCTGTTTATCCATGTCATATTGAGTCTTCCCCGAGCTGGGGATCCAGAATTTGTGTCTTGGATGGTCTTTCTCTGGGCAGTCTCCACTCTTTCGTAGCATTTACGGGGTGTAATGACGCAGTCTCCCTCAAGGCCAATGATGCAGTCTCCCTCAAGGCTATTGGCGATAGCGGTCAGGCTGTCTTACGAGCGGTTTTACGGTGAGTTAATACCCGCCCCGTGTCACATAACAAATGAACAATTATACAGACGCTCGAACTATACTCCGTACACACTGATGCAGAACAGGGAACACTCGTTGATTTAGGCCCCTACGCGTATTATCTTGCATAGTTGCAGACAAGACTCGGATAAAGTAAAGGTGTCTCTGGGACAATAATTTTACTCGCCAGGGCCATTCTCTTCGGAGGCATTCTCATCAAGGCCTGGATGAAATTGTTGTCGCATTGGACGCGATCCGGATTTGCTCGGAGCCCTCGGCCCCCGCAGACTGACAAAGGCGGTTACATTTAAAACAATGTACGAAAAGCAGGCACTTTTGGGGAACGTGAGTTTGGGTGGGATTTAGGAGGCAGTCTTATAGAAGATGATGGTCTCCGAGGTTACACACAGTTCGACAATGCAGAACATGTCTACCTCAAATGGCGAACCCAGGTCGTAGTGGTGAAAAGGCGAGCGTTAGCCATTATGCCACTTCTTCCTTCATTGGAAAACGTGCGCACCTACAACTAAATTGTGTAGCAACAACACGTTCAAAGTGACCGACAGCTAGGCAGTCAGCGTGAGCTTTTATGTTTATCAGATCTCATCAGAGGAGCAAAACCCTACTTTCTAAAAACAAAAACAAATTATGTTTTGGGTTTTTGGGTTTCGTTATTTTTTACTGACAATTTATAAACAGAAGTATGGGGGATTATGGGATATTCAACTCGAGTTCGATGCCGCGGCAGCGTGAGCTAGTTAAACACCGCAATCACCGTGATGTTAACCGAAATTTGCTTTTCAATCAAAAATTATAAAAACAAAAATCCGATTTTCATATTCCAACTTTACCAAATAAAATCTAATACCTAATTTGCGACATTCGTGAGTTTTTAGTTTAAACAACAAACTTTAAATCTAATAAACGGTAGCCGATTGGATAGAGCGGTCGACTTGTAACGCGGAGAGTACGGGTTCAAGCCTCCCCTTGGATGGTTAGCCTACTGTATAGAGACCTTGAGCAATCGTAATCGTAATTCCGAGATTTCGACAGCGCCCAACGAAAACCACGTCACGAGGACCAGCCTATTTACAGGCGCTTAGTCAAAACAAAATCGATAGGCAAAAGAGCGGTTCCAGGTCAAGATCCAAAAATCAGACGGAGAGAGAGTGGGAGCTAGGGGGGTGTTTGGGGTTGGAGAGGAGAGAGAGAGAGATAAGAGAAGTCTTTCACTCACAATTGCTTCGCGCCTCAGATTCAGATTTACTGACCCTGCGCGCGAAATAAATGCAAAAATTAAAAAAAACTAGATAAACCTCTTTCAACCTTAGATCTTATGGTCTGCAGCTGCTGTTCACGTATAGAGGACGCTAGGCAAGCAGACTGGCTGCGATTTGTGCCTGGAGCGAATCTGCCGCAGTAAATGTCGACGACAGGCTGGACTCATCGAAGGTTGGAAATGAGCGGAAGGGGTGACTGAATGAAAGAGGTCGGTGGATAATGATCGCATATATCATTGTCAATAACATAACAGCGAAACAGCTTTGGCCGGCGGATAGACATTGGTCTCTGTAATCAGGGCAATTTGAAATTATAAAGGTGCATGCTAACTGTTACGGGCGAATTTCTTGTCTCATAATATGCATCGGCCTAACATTAAACGCACCTTGTTTCTGTGTTTTAGGATTAAGATTTCTTTCGTCTAAAGGATCGTTCATAAAGGCTGTTGCAAAGGAGGCAAACTAACAATACCAATAACAAGACGATACCAATAACAATGATCACTCAATCCGCCGTATGTGTATTTAAACAATATTAAACAAAACATAGGTCTGTACTGCATAATACGGTAGTAGTAGTAGTAGTGGTAGTAGCAGCAGTAGTAGTAGTAGCAATAATAATAATAATAATAATAATAATAATAATAATAATAATAATAATAATAATAATAATAATAATGACAATATTTTCTCCATACATTTTTGTAATCCTGAGGGATCATATATATCTCCTTTGCAAAAAATAATGATATAACTTATAAGATAAATATAGGGGATATATGTATCTATAAACCTATGTATCTATGCATGCATGCATGTATGTATGTATGTATGTATGTGTGTAGGTAGGTAGGTGTGTACGTCTATCTATCTGTCTGTCTGTTTGTTTGTCTGTCTGTTTGTTTGTCTGTCTGTCTGTCAGTATGAATGCAGTAGAACATTTGTATAACGCCTTTTAAATAAAATCTCAGAAGCGCAGCATACTGAGTTTCTTGTGAGAAATGAGGTAAATTGTGTTTGGCAGGAGAATTTGGCTGTCAGCGGGTGTCTTGTCTTGGAGGAAAGAGACAGGACGACGGGGTAGGGAGTGAGAGAGAGAAACAGAGAAGGGGAGAGAGAAAAGAAAGAGAGAGCGAGGGGAGAACGAAGAGCGAGGAAAGAGAGGGGAAGGAGAGGCGCAAGAGAGAGAGAGAAGGAAAAGGAGAGAGGGGAGGGAGCGAGGGAGAGAGGAAAGAGGGATAGGAAGAGGAAAAGAAAGGGAGAAGAAGAGTAGGTGAGGAAGCAAGAGAGAGAGACAAAGAGAGAGAGGGAAAAGGAAGGAGGCAGAGGAGAGGATAATAAAAGGAGAGGGAAGAGAGACAGAGAGACAGAGAGAGAGGGACAGAGAGGAGAAAGGGAGAGGAAGCAGGACAGTCAGAGTCCAAGGCAGGGAAAGAGAGAGGGAAGAGATGGAGAGAGTAATGGGGAGAAGGCAGTGTAAAGGGTTAGGAAGAGGGAGGGAAAGGGATAGCGAGGCACAGATAGAATGAGTGAGATAGAGGGAGATAGAAAGCGGATAGGAAGGAGTTAGGAGTGAAGGAACATAAGACGCTGGCTTTGAAGACGACGAACGATAATGATGATAAGAGCACTGGCATCAAGAACGTTGGCTTCAGGAGCTTTGGCATCGGGACCTTTAGCACCAGGAGCGTTGGCATCGGAATCATCTATGACCAACACTAGACCGGAAATGACGATGCCCCGATAGCAGTGACCATGTCACTTTCCTCGCACCACGCACGCCGCACATAAATACGACTCCATACATCTACCGCCCTAGATCAGGCGATTGCACAGATGCTTACAACGGGCGCTCGAGGATCGACCTGCATTTGTGAAGCTTCGTGTTCATAGGTTTGTCGGTGAGAACTATACAAAGCTGAAGGAAAAACGCTGACCGGGCGACGATATCCTCTAGGTAGAGGGTGAAAAGTAGTCCACACCATTCGGTTGCTGAATCTGAAGCGACAGTTGAAAGAAAATGCAGCTGCCTAGTATAGCGATGCTGTTGCTTGTGGTTTTGCTATGCCCAGTAAGTGCGGCGCGCTTGATGGGCGCTCTTGGGGAATGCCGCTGTGTGCCAGATCAGTGGGAGGGAACCATAATGTCGACGGAAAGGGAGTTCCAGATGGCCGGGGGTCAGATGCTCAAGGGTGAGTCAAGCGTCACCATTCATTACGACTTCAGTAACCAACTACTGGCGACGACTGAAGTCGAAACAGGAATGAAGTCAATCGAAGATTACGGGAAGGTAACCAATTATTATGCCTATTAATATTATTATTATCATTGTTATTATCATTATCATCATCATTGTCATCATCATCATCATCATCATCGTCATCATCATCATCATCATCATCATCATCATCATTGTTATCATTATTATTTCTGCATTTGTTCAGCACCACTAGCAACTGACAAAGCATCAATTGATGGCGCTGACCGTTTGCGCGTGAAGGATTTGTTCAAGGTTCCTACACAGTAGACTAATCGTCTATGGAAGTAAGTAAGTAAGAAATTTGTTAACATGCCATGTATGCATCGGCTGAGCGAGGAATCATAGGCTCGGGAAGGTTCAAACCCACGCACTTCTTGTTACAAGGCATGTGCTCAAGCCAATCGGCTACCGTGTCACGCGATTCTCTTTGTTTCTATTGGTTGTGTTAATTAAGCTACAACAAATTCCATAAATGCGCTATACAAATATTCAGATAAATACATACATCACCCTTAAAGCTCCGGCCGACAGACGCAGCAAATCAGTGAAATGGTTCCGTGAATCGTCAAAGATATTTTATTAAATGAAACAAATCATTGTCGTATTGAGAGAATTTTGTGCTTAAAATGCAAGCCATTCTACTGACTCTGGTAGCCCTTCTTTATAACATTGTTAAGGTCACTTCTAAGGCGCTTCCATACGCTTCCGTGAACTCAGTGGGGTTGGAGACTGTTTAGTCAGAAGGTCCAGCACCAAGTTGAAAACTGAGGGTGTCTGGGACAGCGAGCGCCGATGGCTTGTAACGACTAGTGTTTGGTCGGTTAATCGATACCGAACTGACATCGCGATATTCAGGAAATTTGAAATCGACATCAAAGTTAGTAGGCCTATTCGGAAAACGGTGAACTACCGAAATCCGAAGAAAAGTACCGACGATAGCGATAGTCTGTATACACAGATGTAAATATTATTTTCCATCACAGAAATTACTTTTCGTTCACTATAAAAGTCATTATCATTGTTGAAAGAATCGATGTTGACTGAGAAACCAATGTTTGTGTCTCCCCCAACGAAGCCCATATGGAAACATTCAGATATGGGCTTCATATGTCCAGCATATGACGTTGCAGTTGGGGCCGCTATACGCCTCCCGTTTCTGAAAACATAACAGCAACGTTCCCCCTCTGTCAAAGTAAATGACGGGAACCTACTGTGCATACCACGTGGCGGAAGTTATGGCGTCTTGGGCCCCGACTATTAGACCAAATTATTTCACATCAGTTTCTATCGCAGAATTTGCCGGGCGACGAATAACCCTAGGACTTGTTCAGCAAATATTGGACATCCGCATTGTACTGTATAAGCCTGCTACGCTATTAAGGATGAAATTTCATTAAGCTGCTTCGTTCCTTATGAATTATTATTATTATTAATATTATTATTATTATTGTTATTATTATTGTTATTATTATTATTATTATTATCTTTTTATTATTATTTTTTAAAATTTTTATTATTATTTTTTAAAATTTTTATTATTATTATCTTTTTTTATTATTATTATTATTATTATTATTATTATTATTATCTTTTTATTATTATTATTATTATCTTTTTATTATTATTCTTCTTCTTCTTTATGTTCTCTGCCCCTCGGCAGGTTCGTATGTCCAATGACGCCATCTTTCTCTGTTCTGTGCCTCTCTCTTCAGTCCACTGTATCCCTCCTCTGTCATCATCCAGTCCAGTAGCATTGCTCTTGGTCTGCCACGTGTTCTTTTTCCCTCCATTCTTCCCTCGATGATGTCTTTTAATAGGGTGTCCCCTCTCAGGATGTGGCCGTTATTATTATTATTATTATTATTATTATTATTATTATTATTATTATTATTATTATTATTATTATTATTATTATTATTATTATTATTATTATTATTATTATTATTATTATTATTATTTAGAAACTTCTAGAGAGCGCCCTGTTCAGAATTACAGACGTTTAAGAACTGACAACACTTAAGCAGTTGAAGTTGAACTCATAAATGCTATTTGCTATTTTAATTTGTAACGTTGAATTTCGTTGCAGTAAAGCAGTAGGCCTAATCCTCACCAGACAGCAGCGAAGTATAGGCCTAAGCCGCACAATAGCAAAGTCGGACTATAAAGCATTAAGAACACAAAAAACCGAAAACCGTTATCGCGATAATTAGAAAAATAGAAACAGAAACCGACTTTGAAAAAATTCCGAGAAAAAGCTGAAAACTAATACCGACTTGAAAACCGATACGGACCAGCTCTAGGGCCTACTAACGACTAGGAGGCATTGGGAGCGTAGGCCTAGTGTTTACCGAAAGAAAAAAACAGGTCTGGAATCGAGTAGCAAAAACCAGTCTAGAAAATACTCTTCATTGTATGATACTTGTAGCATCCGACTACACAGCAGCCGAGTCACCGATCACCGTGGGGGGGGGGGAATGGGGTGCACCTAGAGGCTAGAACACCTCATAGAATCTACACGAATACCGGTAGAGATCTAGTCTTGGCCTCAGGTGTTCCTGATACGTCACGGCGTTAACAAAATCTGTTTCAGTTTACCTTGATAGTTACTAATCTAAATTTTATTTATTTTTATTCAAGTTATTATTTTTTTTACTGTTTATTTACTTAGGCTATATATGTATGTATGTATGTATGTATATGTATGTATTTATGTATTCATGTATGTATATATGTATGTATATATGTATGTATGTATGTATATATGTATGTATGTATATATGTATGTATGTATGTATAAATGTATGTATGTATTTATGTATTCATGTATGTATGTATGTGCAGTGTGTGTATGTATGTATGTATGGATGGATGTATATATGGATGTATGTATGGATATAATGTATGTATGAATGTATGAGCAGTGTATGCATGTATTCAAGTTTAGGTGAATAGATAGGTAGGTAGGTATACGTATGTAGTTAAGCATGAGGAATTTTATAATGCTCCTCATGGAATCCCTAAATTAGAGCCCCCTCAACCCTGGTCCCGGGGACACGTTTCTCCCTCTCCACCCCTCGCTACGACCCTGGCAATAATTGGATTGCTTTCTGGAGAATGTATTAATTTATTGGCGCTTGAAGAGATTGAGCGACCGGTCGGTTGTTTTCTTCGGTTCCTCCTCTTTCAGCCTCTGGTTAGCTTTCTCATCTTAAGCCGTCTGTCGCTGCATCTCGTCTTCTCTTGCAGTTACATCTCATCCTCATATGTTGCATGAATTGCCTTGAATATATGTACGTATGGATGTATGTTTGTATTCATGTATGTATGGATATTATGTATGTATATTTGTATTCATGTATGTATGTATGTATGGATATTATGTATGTATGTATGTATTCATGTATGTATGTAAGTATGTATGGATATTATGTATGTATGTTTGTATTCATGTATGTATGTATGTATGGATATTATGTATGTATGTTTGTATTCATGTATGTATGTATGTATGGATATTATGTATGTATGTATGTATTCATGTATGTATGTATGTATATATGGATATTATGTATGTATGTTTGTATTCATGTATGTATGTATGTATGGATATTATGTATGTATGTTTGTATTCATGTATGTATGTATGTATGGATATTATGTATGTATGTTTGTATTCATGTATGTATGTATGTATGTATGTATGTATGTATGTATGTATGGATATTATGTATGTATGTTTGTATTCATGTATGTATGTATGTATGTATGTATGTATGGATATTATGTATGTATGTTTGTATTCATGTATGTATGTATGTATGTATGTATCGATATTATGTATGTATGTTTGTATTCATGTATGTATGTATGTATGGATGTATATACTGATGTATGGATGTATGTTTGGATGTATGTATGGATGTATGTATGGGTATAATGTATGTATGTATGTACGTATGTATGTATTCATGTATGTACGTATGGATGTATGTTTGTATTCATGTATGTATGGATATTATGTATGTATATTTGTATTCATGTATGTATGTATGTATGGATATTATGTATGTATGTATGTATTCATGTATGTATGTATGTATGTATGGATATTATGTATGTATGTTTGTATTCATGTATGTATGTATGTATGGATATTATGTATGTATGTTTGTATTCATGTATGTATGTATGTATGGATATTATGTATGTATGTATGTATGTATTCATGTATGTATGTATGTATATATGGATATTATGTATGTATGTTTGTATTCATGTATGTATGTATGTATGGATATTATGTATGTATGTTTGTATTCATGTATGTATGTATGTATGGATATTATGTATGTATGTTTGTATTCATGTATGTATGTATGTATGTATGTATGGATATTATGTATGTATGTTTGTATTCATGTATGTATGTATGTATGTATGGATATTATGTATGTATGTTTGTATTCATGTATGTATGTATGTATGTATGTATGGATATTATGTATGTATGTTTGTATTCATGTATGTATGTATGTATGGATGTATATACTGATGTATGGATGTATGTTTGGATGTATGTATGGATGTATGTATGGGTATAATGTATGTATGTATGTACGTATGTATGTATTCATGTATGTACGTATGGATGTCTGTATGTATTTATGTAAGTATGTACATGTATGTATGTACTGTATGTATTGTATGTATGTTTGACGGACTTTCATGTCCACACCCTCAGAGTCGACTGCAAATGAACTATGTGTATATAATGTGTATACATGCATATATGTTTATATAAGGATATATGTATGCATACAAGTGTAGGTGTATGTATGTATGTATGTACACATAATGCAGGCATATACATGCAAACATGTGTATACATATGTATATATGTAAGTACATATATAAACATACGTGTAAATGTGTACATGCGTATAAATTACGTGCATATATACGTTTATATACGTTGGTCTATAGGTATGTAGAGTATAATAGACT
Source organism: Norana najaformis (assembly GCA_964023275.1). Lineage (NCBI taxonomy): Eukaryota > Metazoa > Annelida > Clitellata > Crassiclitellata > Hormogastridae > Norana > Norana najaformis. Next base: position 24,409,813 of record OZ029919.1, read on the forward strand.
ATATACCTAAAGTTATATAATATTATGACAAAAGCGTGTAGTGTGATGTCGAGAGAATTTCGTTGTTGAATGTATCTGAATTTCCTCTTTTGCTTTTAAAGATATTCTTTCTGTATATTCCTGATCTGTTAATGGCACGGTGGCCATATTTGTGCCATTTGATATCAGACAACTGCTTTTGCTGTCACCTCTCCGTCGGGGGTTCTAATCCGCCGCTTTCAGCGTTTTTTCCCAAAACATCTCTCTAGCGCTTCGCTAATCCTCCATTTTCACCTGCTAATGTAAACTTTCCTCCCTTGCTCTCTCTCTCCTGGAGACTAAAAAATACAGGCGGAGAGGGAAAGACCAACGCTTGGACTGGCAGCGGTTTGGATGATAGAAGTATTTTAGGATTTCTTTCCATCCATTGTTTACTCCTTCGCATCCTTCTTCAAAGACAAAGTCTCCTCCCTCCGTCTCCTATTACTTACTCAGTTATTGAACTCAGCCTTCACGCAAACTGACGCTATGCCCTCAGATTATCACGCTTACACATCTTCGTAATCGTAATCGTAATCCCGAGATTTCTACATCGCCCAACGAAAGCCACGTCACGGGGACCAGCTTGTTCACAGGCGCTCAGTCAAAAGTTTTAGATAGACAAAAGTTTTCGGTTCTAGGTCAAGATCCAAGAGTTTCTGAAGGCCAAATCACTGTTCTCATTCAGTCCTCTCAAAATAAAAAATGCGACCTTGACCCATTTCCAACTTCCTTACTCAAAGACTGTTCAACCCTTCTCCTTCCTATTATACATATAATCAAAATCGTCAACCTATCTTTGTCGCTGTCCATCTGCTCTTCAAAAACTAAGTTGTTGAGCCATTTCTCAAAAATCCGTCGCTATACAGGAAATCTTCTCTAACTACCGTCAAATGTCATTTTCTCATTCCTATCTAAGCTTTCAGACTGGACGTCCTTTCTCGCCTCATTGAATTTCATACCTCTAGCAATCTCCTAATTCTCAACCAACCTGCTTACACCAAACGTCAATCCACCGACACTGTCCTCTCCTCGCTGTAGCAAATTTATCGTAGCGACAGGACGTCAACAAATCTGAAGTTTTAACTCAGTTAAACAGATTTAAAAAAACTATTCCAGTTCACCAGCAGCCGAAACAAGCCTCGGCAGTTGTGGACCGTCATATTCGAAAGCTTTTTCGCTGTTTCGTCGCTGTTATCATCATCATGACCACCCGAAGATGTCACACAAGATGTGTCGTCCACATCGCCTGCTTCCTTTAGGCGTGGAAAGAAAATAATAAGTCACGTTCGTCCTAGGATCTTCGGACAAATCCGAGGGAGAAGACCGAAGAGAGGCCTGCTTTTCAAGACAACATCCGCGTCCGTTAATGCTGGCTTTAAGTGCATCGATACGTCTGCGATATGTTACGTGTCATGCATCGTTATTACCTGCTAATCGCAATGTCACTCATAAGCGATACCCACTTAAGCTGCACTTAAACAAAGTGCATGCAATTTCACACACAAACACGCAACCATACACAAAGCAAACAGACAAACACACATAAGCATACGCAAACACACCAACATACACAAGGACACACAGATCTAGAGGGTAGCCGCCCCAGATATGCCTCCCTCTAACTGAGTTTAGAAAACTAATGCAAGTAACAAAGAGCAGGTGTGCAAGGGCGGATCAAGGGAGACCACTCGGGCCTTATACACCCCAACTCAGATGGGTGGGACTACGACAGGCGTTGCCTGCCTCTGCATCCTCCATCGATACTTTAATTTACTAATAAATTAAAATGGAACTGAGACGCGACCTGATCTTTCAGAGATTATTCATTTTATACTCCTAAACTTCTTCTTCATTTCTATCTCTGACAAGATTAAATTAAAAATAAAATTAACTTTATATGATGATGATGATGATGATGATGATGATGATGATGATGATGATGATGATGATGATGATAATATTAATGATGTTAATTAACACTTTCCAAAGATACAGAATAATAATAATAATAATAATAATAATAATAATAATAATAATATTATTATTATTATTATTATTATTATTATTATTATTATCCAGGATTGCTTGCGTGAGGGCGATAGCATTTACAGAGGGGCGCCACATTCTGGCAGTCCACCATGCACGGATCTGATTTGAAGGGCGCCGTCATATAGCCAAAAGGGGCGCGGCACTCCCCACACACCTATAGCTAAATCTGCCACCGATCTTACACAATTTTAGAAATTCTGATTTCTAGTTAATATTTCGTGATTTGTGGTGATAACAAATTTTTCTTTGAAATTCTCTGGTTAGCCGACCGAATAAATTGCAGTTTTAAAAATGAGCAATTCACAATCACTTCAATCTTCAAACTCAATCCCTACCCCTGTAGTTTCGTTAACCTTTGACCTTGTTTGTTTCCACAATTGTTTTCACAGTTTCTTCGCGTTTTTGTTAGGCAGCTTGAAGGAAGACTTCGCATTGAACCTGTATGGCATTTTGCAAACGAGATTAAAGAGAAGAAAGATTACGTTTAGCGGGTTATAAAAAGGCGCTATAGGTACGCAGTATGTGAGGTAATTTGGCTTTTCGACCGGATTCACTATGGAATTTAGCTTGCACAACGAATTTGCTAAGCAGCGACCATCGACTGATACGTTGTGCATTAGTAAATTGGCGCTAGAAAAGTTCTGAAATTATTATTATTATTATTATCATCATCATCATCATCATCATCATTATTATTAATTAGTAGCTTAACGATAGCATTATTTCATTAATTAATGACAGTTTTTCGCTCTATAGCTGTTCGCCTTGATTTTACCTCTATAGCTGTTTGCCTTGATTTTACCTCAATAACTGTTTGCCTTGATTTTACCTCTATAGCTGTTTGCCTTGATTTTACCGTTATAACTGTTTGCCTTGATTTTACCGTTATAGCTGTTTACCTTGATTTTACCGTTATAGCTGTTTGCCTTGATTTAGCACTATGCTACAATTGAACTCATTACAATAATTCTTCCTTTTTCAGAGCCTACAATCTTAACTCTTAATCTTAACTTAAGTCTGCTTCATTTCTCAGTTGGACTTTGGCTGTGATCGCCTAATCGTAAACTCGAAAACATTTCTAAGGCATAATGAAATATATGTTAAAATACCTTTTAACTTAATTTGAAACGTGCTTGATATTAGCTATTTGCACTGATTATTATAAGTCAAAGAAATGTTAAATACCAACAGCAGTATGGCATCAAAGGCCTTTGAACTCGATTTGAAAAATTTTGTACATTTCTCACTGTTAGTCAACTTCAACTTTTTATGATGTTAATTAACACGTTCCAAGAATACAGAATAGCAGCAGTCTGAGGGACACCTGCATATAACCAAGAGGGACCGGGGCGGTGGGGGGCGAACCGCCCTACTCCCATAGCTAAATCCGACACTGCATCCTTTATTTATTTATTCATTCATTCATTCATTCATTCATTCATTCATCTAGAGCAATACTATTATTATTCTTTTTATTATTTAGCTCACTTTTTACCAATCGGGACTTATGTTTGTGTTTTACGCATTTATAAACACATGAGAAGGTAAGTAGCAAGGTAAGTACTTAAGTAAGTACTTAAGTACCTACAGAGGTAAGTACTTAAGTATCTGGATGCATGCGTGGAGAGATATAGGTAAGGTTTGTAAGCTTTATGCGTGCACGTCTAAGCATGCATTGTCCTAAGACAATAAGTTTAAGCTGGTATTAGATCTTCAATCATCGCGAACTATCGTGTTTGTGACAATAACCTCATGAGGGTTTTCTCTCGATCTCATTTGGCTGATCCTCTGGCGCCAATTAGACCCACGTCGGTTTGATGATAGAAACGGAATAGAAAACCGTAGAATAATTGTCCGTGTGCCGCTAGGCCGCTGTAAGCCTACATGTGAAGGCGACCATTCGAGACTTGGATCGTAGAGGCCCTGACTGCGAGACGTGTTCCATTGTGTAGCCGGGATACTATCAATGGAGGGATTCGCTAATCTGGCTGCAGTCGTAGCTAAGGACATTGTCGTCGTGGAGATAAAGTATATTCGTTTCTTATTAAGGGTTGTACTATGTTTGACTGTCTGTCTGGCTGTCTGGCTGTCTGCCTGTCTGTCGTCTACTCTTTCTCCCTCTCTGTGTCTCTATCTCTGCCATTCGGTTATTGTACTTGTCTCTGCCTTTTGTGATGGCTCTCTCGCGAGGTATTCTTTCTCGCAATTTCAATCAGTCTCTTTCCTCTGTTTCTCAGTCTGTATGTCTCTCTGTTTATGTCTCTGTCTCCGTCTCTGCCTTTCGTTCTCAATGTATCAATGTCTATCTGTTTCTGTTGTGTTTCTATGTCTCTTTCTCTGTCTCGCTTTTCTTCTCTGTCCAACTGCTTCTTTCTCTCTGTACATCATCTTATTAAATTTGTCGGCTTTTTTATTTGTTGCTCTCTCGCCTTCTTCTTTCTGCGTCGATCCTATTTCGCCGTTTTTCTTTCTTAATGTTTAATCTCTTTTCTGCCTCTCTCTCTCTCTCTCTCTCTCTCTCTCTCTCTCTCTCTCTCTCTCTTTCTCTCTCTCTCTCTCACTCACTCTTCATCTGCCAGTCTGTATGTCTTAATCTGTCTCAACCTTCAGACCTTCCCCTTCCTCAATCACATTTTCTCTTCCCATTCCTTCCCCCTTCCTTCCTTCTCGGAACAAGCAAGAAATGCGAAGGCCTCGTCCATTGGGAATAATATTGAACTGAACAACGTGTCTGGATGGGAAGCACCCATCCAGTCGATATATTTCCTGATGTTTACTCGACCCTACAACATTCGGTTTCAGATGCCAGATGTTTTAAAATCCTGCTTTTCTTCGGCGTTTATAGCGAAAATCCTCTGGGCAAAGGCCAGGTTCAGTTCAGCTGGGACCCACATGGCGAAAACAGAAGAGGCGATTAATTACCTTAAATTCTGTTTATCTAAACGCCAGCAACGAGTGTGGTTGAATTTATGTCGAAGCAAATTAAACGAATGACTAGTCTCAATGGAAATTTCGCCGCAAATGTGATGAGAAAAATTGATGATCCAGCAGATTTTGTTTTAACAGTTAACCGTTCTGCTATGCAGACGTATTCGAAACTGTCTGTAGATCCCTTTGGGGTATGCTAAAAATAGTTTCCGATAACTAAGAGCTTCTATTTTGATTAGAAAATTTGGTTTATTTTTATTAAAAGAGGTCTAGATAGGCTATTGGTCTAGAAGAAAGACTCTAGATGAATAAGGAGATTTAAGTCGTATGAAAAAATTCCCAAAAGCCTAAGCGATAGAATTAGGGGTCAATCTTAGTCATACAGCTTACAAGATGAAATCAACAAGTTTAAGGATAACATCTCGTCCAAATTAGTTTTCAGTGTTAATATGCAACGAAAAAACCTAATGCGACTTTGAGATATTTATTTCATCTTTTAATTAAGTGTCCAAAGGTCTGCAAAATAGGTATGTAGATGGCAAATAAGATTATTCACATGTATGCAGGAATTATGAAAGGACTTATTCATATGCAAGAGTTATGACTGACAGGGCTTATTCACATGCAGAGGTTATGACTGACAAGGCTTATTCACATGCAGAGGTTATGACTGACAGGGTTTATTCACGAGCAAGGGTTTTGACTGACAGGACTTATTCATATGCATGCATTATGACTGACAGGACTTATTCACGAGCAAGGGTTTTGACTGACAGATGAAAAAGATCGAATTTTTACAGCTTTTAGCGTTTGTGATTTGTGAAAACCATTTGAATGTGCTAGTAGTAAAGTAGTAGTAGTCATATGGTTTCAGCAGATTAAGTTATCGGCCTGTTACGCTGACTTCTGCAGCAGAATCCTTACATTACAATGTCTAAAGTTTTTGAGTTGCGTTAGGTAGGCTATGCTCTTGCTTTCCACGGTCTGTTCTGTATACAGTGTCAGAAAAAATTGTTTACGTTACATGGTCTTGCGTTATACAGTCTTTCTACTACATAGTTTGACTAAATTTTCATTTACGCTATAGAGGTTTAGTAAAAACATATTTACATTACGCGGTCTGGATTTTTATTTACGTTACAGGGCCTAAAGTACACGATGGATGAACGAGGCAGATGCAGAGTCGTCTCGATTAAAGGAACACCGATGGAGAAAATGTGCATTCCTGGTAATAATATTCCTGAACAGCTGAATAGATCTGCTCTTAAACAAGCTGCCGGCCTAATCGGAGGCCTACGCATACATAAGCCCGTTTATTGTTCACCTCTGAAAATTTATAGGCGCATATGCTGTATGACCCTTTCAGCTGGTCTTTAGATGCGGCCATCTGGCGAGTGGCTGAAAAACTGTTGAGCCATCTGTTCTTTATGTAAATGATGAATGTGAATCTTCGAAATTGCTCAGCGCCACACAAAAGCTGCATCGGAGAGAGCATCTCTCACCGGCGTTAGATCAATTCAAGACAAAAAGAGCCAGGTTGTCTGGTGAGTTTCGGTGCCAGATCAGAATCCGTGGGGTGGGGGGAAGGGAGAAGGCAAGCCGCCGTGGAGACGGCATGATGCTACGATTAAAATCGTTGGTGATGGTGGTCATGAGATGGTGCAAGAGCAGAAGTAGATAGGATAGCCTGAGGAGTTCGGTAGCCTGAGGAGTTCGGTAGCCTGAGGAGTTCGGTAGCCTGAGGAGTTCGGTAGCCTGAGGAGTTCGGTAGCCTGAGGAGTTCGGTAGCCTGAGGGGTTCGGTAGCCTGAGGAGTTCGGTAGCCTGAGGAGTTCGGTAGCCTGAGGAGTTCGGTAGCCTGAGGAGTTCGGTAGCCTGAGGAGTTCGGTTTTCTTGAGTAAAAAACTGCAGGAGTGAGAGCAAGCGGAAAGAAAGGAGATATGCGAACTTGCGGAAGTCTTTAGGGAGTTCGTTTCACAGAGTTGGCGCCGTGTAGATTAAGGAGCAGTTGTCAGAAAGGTGTGTGTCACTGGGTGTGAGAAAGGTATGAGATAATGGACCAAATCGATTCACATGAGGCAACCTATTCACTATTGGCATGTTGAATAGGTTACGTCGTAATATGATGGGCTGTGATAGGATGCGATACGATATGATGTTAAATGTAAATGTACGCGTTTTTCTATAGCGACAGTATGGCCTCGTTCTTATTATCCTGCTCATTTTTCAGGGAATTAATCGGGTGAGATTCTTCACCACCGCTGCCCGGTTGGATGAGCCCCACTCCATTTAAGGTCCCCGTGTAGGGACCGTGCTAGCTCGAGATTCAAACCTCTGAAATTAGCTATGGGCGGCACGCGAACCGGTATCCTCACGCTCAGAGGTGCCTTGACCTATGCGTGTAGCTAACACCAGGCCAGTGGAAGCTTATACAATAGCGTATAGGATGCGACAGGCGAGGCAAAGTTAGGCTGCAGGTTATATGTATCACCAGACTGTGGAACAACAATCAGAAATGTGATAGGATGATGGAATAGGGCAGTAAAGGAGTGGAGAAGATAGCCTATCATAGCATGCATATCATACATATGCATAGATAGCATATAGTATGATAGCCTATCATAGCATGCATATCATACATATGCATAGATAGCATATAGCATGATAGCCTATCATAGCATGCATATCATACATATGCATAGATAGCATATAGCATGATAGCCTATCATAGCATGCATATCATACATATGCATAGATAGCATATAGCATGATAGCCTATCATAGCATGCATATCATACATATGCATAGATAGCATATAGTATGCACATATAGCATATCATATATATGATAAGATGGGATAAGCCAGGAAAGGCTAGGATAGGAATGGAGAACACAGAATGTCATAGTATATGACTGGATATGCAGGAGAGAACAGGACACAATATGAAAGAAAACGACAAGATGATGTAAGGTAAGGTAAGGTAAATCGTTGATTTATTGCATGCATCAATCAAGAGTAGTCCTCGAAGGGAGGCGTGGTTCTGCATGGGGTTGAAGGACAACCACGACAACAGACATCCAACAACTGGACAACGAGACATGATACGACAAAACGGCTAATCACAACAACATCCATAAAATATTACAGGTTCTTTGCAAAGATGTCATAATGATATCTGTTGCAGATGAAGCGATCCGGACGAAAGAGTTTCGGTTGAGCGTCGATAGCCCGGTTGTCGTCTGGCAGTGGACTAATCTCGACAACTACACTCGGACAACCGTTGTCGACAAGAAACTCTGTCTTCCGGTATCCGAAGAGACGAACTTCGTCACCGATGGTTGGTCGCAGTTCACATCCTCCATCCCGGCCCCTGAAGTCGACCTTAGTACCGTCTGTGGATAGGCTGCACTGCAGAAAGCTGCTTAGTTTGCGTTGTATTCGTATTTTTGGTTTCTAGTCAACATGCTGTATGTATTATAGAACAGTTAATAGGTTCCTTTATTAGCTGTAGGCAAAGCTTAAAGGATCGATATTGTAATTGCAATTGTAATGTGAGTTTTATAAAGCGCCTCTTAGAGGATAAACTCAACAGAGGTGCTTCCGACCCGAAAAAGTAAAATCACTGTTAAACAGTACAGTCTTCAGGCGCCTGCGGAACACTGAGAGGGGGAGAGAAAGGAGCTCAAGTCGCAATTCTCGAGGGAGACTATTCGTATTTGACGACATGTATTTTGGGTATATTGCTCTTTGCTTAACTTGGCTAAAGTCAAACTTTAGAACACATGGAAAACTGCAAACCTTTAGACTATCGGCCCAATGCGTGTTCCACAGCTAAGGGTAAGAAGGTAGGACAACTTCGTGGATTAAATAAACTGTTCGGAGGTTTAGCTCGTGGTTTGAAAAAGTTGTCAGCTGAAGCTCAAACAAGACCGTAGCAATAGCCGACAACAATAACTTCTTTTTAACTTCTCAACTTGCGTTTGTAATCGTAAACCGATCCCCGGCCGATGGAGGGCGGAGGCTTCCTTGTATTTCATGGACGGTCGTCTTCCAAAGCACTAGCGGGGTTCGCGTTGCTTGACTTCACTGTTCTCGCTAGTGTCGCATCCACAGCACTAAGCCTAGTTTGATTTATTTATTGTTACACAAATGCAATGTATCTGAACATTTGTATTGCGCCTGACAGAAGAACCTCACAATATATAATTATTATAACGTATTAGATGGGACGTGCTGGTGTAGTAGTATGGTCGGTGCCTCGTAACGGAGGGTCGCAGGTTCGAATCTGCCTCAAGCCACTGCGTAGCGACCTTGGACAAGTTGCTCACCCACAATTGTCTGTGAGGAAGGCAAAGGGGAGACCACCTCACTCAGCTCATCCCCGGGTGGCATAAAGCCAATGGATCTGCCTTCGGGCAGAGAACTCATCATAACGTATTACGTGGTGTCTCTGTTTAGGATACGCTGAGTTGGTTTCCTATTTGTACGTGGACGTCAGCCTGGGTATTGGCGACGCGAGAGTCTTTCAACCGGAACCCAGCTGTCGCTCCAACGAGGATAAAGGACTTCAGAGGCTGCGGCAGAACAGCCGCATCTCGATCGAACCGTAGCAGCATGCAATATCGTGATGCATGGAATTTTAGAATCGGAAAATCATCACGCACGATTGTTCTGAAGAAAAACGTTTGAACGAAGACACTTACATGTAACCCAACAGGCCCCCAATGTGAACTAGAGAGATTTATCCGCGGAGAAGCCTCTGTTTAGCCACGTCCACTGCGAGAAGGTGTGCGTGTATAGCGTCAAAGAAATATGTATTGCAAACAATGACATGTTTATGATAGCTCGCAGTAAATTTAAGTTATTCTACCAGTCTAAAGTAAAATATTTTGCTCTGCGCATGCTACTTTCGTCTACTTGTGCTTGACTGCAAATGGTATCTTTAAAAACCTGGTTTTCTTAATAGGTAACGCCTGCAAATTCACGATGTCTATCGAATTTATTCAAAGTGACTATAGGCATTCGCAGAATGAAACAAATTACTCCATTCGTAGGCAACACAGTTTGCTTCGGGAGATCTATATATCTGGTTTTTACGTTTTGTCCCCAAACTTAATAACCGTAAACGTCCAAGCTTACACGTGTGCTCAACAGCTCCTAATTTAGGCCTATGCTCAACAACCTTTTAGCAGTTCAATATGGCGGCCTTCAAAAATGGCGGTGGATACTTACGGCCTGGTGTTACTGACAAGGAAATATGTCAGCTGAAGTTAACTTTACCGAAGATCGTTGTTTATCGGCATTTATTCGACTTGTAGGCCTATACCTTCAACTTAGGCCTACTTAAGTAGTAGGCTTGACTGCATCTGGATTCTAGTGTAATTGTATTTGTATTTGGACATTAACATAGCGCCGCTTCAAGAGAATTAATCAGAAGTGCACTCTACGCTAGGCAAAATGATGTTAAATGTCACTCAGAACAATGCTTGGATGACTAGAAATGTCACCTGTAACAACGACGGGCGATAGTAACACTACCGTCCAACTTGTCTGTGGTAAAAGTGGAACCACCAGGTCCATCTGAGGCTAACTGCCATTCGAATTATGGCAGAACCCATTTCTGGGAGACAATCGATGCCATTCCAGAGCCTCTTATCGCCTTTGAAGGGCGTAGGTATGTCCGCCTGTAAGAGCCGTTACCGCCCATCTGGAACCTGTCATCCTCTTGAGTAGAGATGGACTAAGTTCCAAGGACAATATGAGCAGAAAAACCATCCGAAAACTAGAATTGCACGGAAAACTCGTGTAAATAAGTCCGAAATGCCAAACTGATCACAATAGCAGCCCGAACACAAAAGAATAAGCGATTAAATTCCGCTTTCTGACGATTTTTAAAACGTATTGGGTGTCCGTATTTGAACAAAATGTTTCGTAAGGCATGATAGAAACGTAATTATGCAGACGTCTCGTTTTATTCAGGCACTGTCCCGATTTTCGAGGTCTTGTCAAGTAATTTTAAACAGCTAATTACCAGGGACGGTTTTTTGCCGAGATTTGTGCAACTGCCCATCGCTTTTTCCTCCCCTTTGGAATAAACTCCCACAAGAATTACGACAATTGTCTGACTCATCATACGAACTCGCCAATACCTCACCCCTTGCAATCTCTGCGCAGGTTTTTCACTCAAAACTGAAAACACCCCTCTTCCGCAGATCCTCTTCTGATTCCTCTTCTTCCCTTAACTATCCTGCAGATCCAATGCCGAAACACTATCCACCATAGCCGTCTGACTTTAAGCCTGCCTGATTCTTGGATCTTGACCTGGAACCGAATCTGACCTTTGCTGCCTATCGATTTTGTTTGACGGACGTGACTTACTTGCGTAAGGAAGAACAAGACGATTAGTCTCTTAGCGAGCCTCTAGAGGCAGTCATGGGAATAAAATATTAGCGACTTCATATTTCTTAGCCTCAGCATATAATGGCGGGTGGCTAGTCCTCTCCCTCGCCGCCTGATCTTCCCACTGACAGTGTACTGTCAGTGTACTCTTTTTAGCTGAGTTGGCAAAGTGGGGCAAGTGAAACCGAACTTTCTAAACCACTTTCAGCCCTGGTGAGGATTTGAAACCCGACCTTCCGACTGACGGTCCAGCACCATGTATTTATTATCGGTAAAGATAATCCATTTAGCACGTATGTAAGCCATCAACAAAGCCAGCCACTATTACCTGATAAAAACTATTGAATCTTTCCATATCTGACTGACTGACTGACTGACTGACTGACTGACTGACTGACTGACTGACTGACTGACTGACTGACTGACTGACTGACTGACTGACTGACTGACTGACTGACTGACTGACTGACTGACTGACTGACTGACTGACTGACTGAGGTGGTTTTACTTTGACATGGTAGCCGACTGTCAATATTTCGAATTCAGGCTAGGGCTGCCAACTTTTGATTCTGCCAATCCGGGACGCCCGCATAGTCACTCGATATGCCAATACCAATTTACCCTGTCCACATCACTGTATGTAACGAATGCTGCGTCACCTAATGTAGGATCTACTGCAAATAGTCATTAAAAATTACAGTCAAGTGATTTGACTCAAATCGTCAAGAGACAAGTGGCCTCTATATAAAATTTGAATCAACTTAAAGATCAAAACGTTTGTTAAATTCCAGTAACCTACCAGGCTTCAGGACCTAGCACGAGCGAAGTTCATATATACTGTACATGCATGATGCATGCAATTTGCAGATGTCATTTATTGGGTCTACTAACCTAACTATCCCTCTATTCTATGGTCAGCCTGTAAAACTTATTTACTGCCGGCTGTTCGAGTTTAGTGTGCGAGAAGAACAACATTTGGTGAAATGGATATTTACACCAAGTTCCGGGACAACTTGGGATTAATCCTGGACACGGGACGCACAAAGCCGATTCCGGGTCAGTCCAGGCGAATCCGGGACGGTTGGTTGGCAGCCCTAATTCAGACATGTAAAATAAAACTGCTAGTTTTCAAATCATGCAACCCTAAACACACTGACTGCCCGAGGGCGAGAAATCTCGTCCTATTTTTCCGTTTGTCAGGCGCCGAGGGCGTGTTATCTTGTCCATCACTACATGGACGCCGACTATAAGCCGGCGCACATTTAATGACCCTGTTGGCGTGAAGAGGACATCAGACGGCTGGCTCCATAAATAAGTGGACCATTTGCCGGGCCAATAATGAGTAGGAAGCATGTGGAGGTTAGGAAATCAGGCTGTCCTGAACTGCGACTTAATCTGCGGAATTAATCGCTCTGATCAGCTTAGTACAACCCACTCAGAAAGGCTTTGAAGTGACAAAAGAAGTTTGTAATTCACCCCTAATGGACCTGACCATTATCAATGCCTAGATAATCAGTGCGGCACGGTGGTCTATCAGTAAAGCGTTTGGTCAATGATCTTGCGATTGCGGGTTCTATTCCATGTAACGACCCTGGGAAAGTTGTTTGCGCACACCGTGCCTCTGTCACCAAGCAGTATATAATCTGGTACCGGCATAAGCTGGGAATTAAACGACGTCCTGTGATGCACTGGCTTCGTGTCCAGAACCTTGGGATTTTTCCATCCGGCCCAAGGGATTAGAGAAAAGGAAATGAGCGCCTCCCCTACGTCTCACTTGTGGGATATGGGATACTTTACTTTTTATACTTTACTTTTTACTTACATACTGTGTAAGAAATTTGGTGGCACAAATAATCAAACGTGGTTTCAGCTGCAGGTCTTCGCAGTTTAGTGCTGGATGATGATGGCTGCCCAGTGACCAGTAAGCTTACAGGTGATGGTACCATTAGACCATTCGTATGTCACAATTCATGTGATGTGTCACAACATTTGCTTGATCTGCTTCCACCGACTGAACAGAAAGCAACAAGAAAGGAATTCTGAAAATATGGATTCTTTTCGCAATTCTTTTGCATGTCAAAACAAGCATTATTTGTAGTCCTTTGCTTCGAACAGTATTATACAGATGCTGAAGCTCCAGGCTCACGTGCATTGGCATTGACAATGACTGTTGCGGCGTTGTCAGACTTTTGAGCATTTACTGTCGCAAGCGATCGTGCAATGTTAAACAGAACACAAACTATACTTGACACTTGTCATTTGTGACCGTTTCGACTTTATTTATTTATTAAAGCACTTATAACGGGTGCATTGTCAGTACATCTGACTCCGAGGCTCAGATGTATGGTCGCTAAGGGCCAAGATGGATTCATGTAAAAGCCTGGGTAAAGTAGTGAGTCTCAACAAGTGATTTAAAAGATGATAGCGAGGTTGCTAGTCGGGCCTTTTGTAGTTGACGATTACAAATACGAGGATCAAGACTAAAGCAATTATTATAAGCTCCAGTTAAGACATTATACAATTTAACTGATCGCATATGACAGTCTTCTGAACTTGTTTGAAGAAATGTGGTAAGATATTGATAACTGAAAAGCATTTCCTTTTGACGATTCTTCCAAAAGGTTGTGGTGTTGGGATAATGAATATGTTAAGCAGAGGTTGTTGTCCAGCTGTTGCATTCCGTGGTTGCCTTTATAAGATCTTTCATAAGACCAAAGGATCATTGAATGCCGTTCTATTGTTGCGTGTAGAAGGGTCTCATTTGTTAACCTGTCGACTTATCAGTCACTGAAATCGAGCAGAAGAGAAGAAAAACGAGAAAAGGCTACGAAATTAGCAAATACACCTGCATCCGGTGAAGATAGATGGAAAAACTGATAAAATTTGAGTGTACCACATTAGTATACCAAATGTAGGTACTATCATGGGAAGAGTCAGATAAAAGGTGTAAGCTATTTGTATGTATGCTGTTTTCCTGGAATCATGAATATTCCCTCGATCTCCCTGTGTGTATCTTTCCGTCTATCTGTCTATCCGCCTGCCGGTTCGCTTGCCTGCTTCTTTGCCTGATCGTGGTGCCATTTACCCTGCTATTTCTATAGCGCCTATAATAATATAAATGTCCATGTTTTGCTGTAATTTAACTCCTTTGACAGTAATAACCGATGTGATCGTCTTCTGCTTCTCTTCAGAGGTAATATTCCGGGACTCAGAATGAATATGAAAGTGATTTCTCGTCGGTCGTTCAGCTCAGCTTCTTAGGTTCGAATTCCGCCGGTCGTAATCGGGTTCTAAATTTCAAGATTTTGACATTACCGTGAAAGCTAAGTCGCGGAACTGGCTTATTTACAGCCACGTACGACGGGCCCTTTGAAATTTGACCTAAATTATGACAATAAGGTGTAACCTAATCTAATGAACGTCAAGGCTTCTGGCCCTATCTCTTGCCCTTTCTCTTGCCCTTTCTCTGCCTCTATTTCGCCTGCGATTGAAGACCATTCTATTTGATCAAGGTTTTGTGTCATCCGGTCGGCAACAATTCTAAGAAGTTTTCTTGAAGAGGTGCTACATAAATGTGCAATTACGATTACGATTTCGATTGCGATTGATGCAAGAGCAAAAACCGCATTACAAAATCACAATTCACTGGATGAAACGAATACTACGGCAAGTCTAGCACCGAAAAAATTTGGAAGGAACTCGAGCCAAGGTGACTTAGACAAGTTTACGCCTATGAAAAGGTGAGTTTCATGCCAAACTTATTGGAAGACAATTAGTAAATTATACCGCTGTCTCCTTCTTCGAAATTTGGAGATAGACTCCCTCTTGTGGATAGCCCTGTATAAAGCTAAAATATTGTTTGTGCTTCTTGTAGTGGCGGAATATGACGTCATGGGGTGTGGACTCTAGAAAGGAAGCTATATAAAAGGGGTGGAGAGGATAGACATTGTATAATAATGGCGGGCAATGGATAAAGGAGTTTGTTTAGTGAACAAAACGTTTCATACGATTAAATCCCGGTGTTATTAGTAGTCCGTAGAGACGCTATACTTCAGTCAACATACAATATAGAAAGTATCAGAGAAAGAAACGTTAGAAAACTCAAGTCTTTGGGTTGAGATCTTGTAAGAAAAAATTGTAGGAACCTGTCGGCAATGGAAGAATGTGTTGAGGAGCTAGGTAGTATATTGCAGTTGTCGCGGTGCAGGATTTTGTTTACCGCCTGCTATAAATACCTTGCAAAAGAGGAGCTCTTAGAGGCCAGATGAGACAAGCAGATGGATTTTGCTGCTGAGAAGTTTATGAACAGTGCAATAATGGCACCTGAATTTGAAGATTTGGAAAGGTAATTGGGGCGTTGCCATAACTGTTCAAGTCTGCTGCGCAGTCTCGTGTCAGCGGCAATATCTGGATTATACCAGGGCTGGGAAGGACGTGCAGCAACCGACAGCCTTCACAACATTCTCAAGTGCATGAGAACTAAGTATCGCCACAGTCCACCCTTTAGAATTCGTTCAGTTAATACAGGCGTATAATGTAGTCAACTGGAAAGATGTTGCGGCTTTTGTAGTTGTTGTTTAACTACGCTGTGTCTTGACGACGATAATTAGCGTCGCCCTCCTCCTTTATCCAGGCTTGGGACTGACACCGCCCAAGTACCGTATGTTCTTTCTAATGCATGTCTTCTATTTCTTTCTAATGCACGGTAGCCTCTGCCAAGCAGTGGCTCGTTTTACCTGTGCTGTCTTTCGCTTACGAATGACCTTTCTTTGGAACCGAGTCTTTGTTTAAGCTGGCGCTGTATTCCAGAGTATTACAGTAGAAAGCTAATAAATTCTGCTAATTGTAGGTCTTGACTTTCTTTTAAAGCCAACATTTTTCAAAGTCGATTCTGCTCCGCTAATTACAGACCATAGCTTTGTTCTGAAGTCAATGCTTCCATGGAAGTACGCCCGCATTCTGCTACAATAATTAGGCAAAATTACAAAAAGCGAGTATATATATATGCAAGTGTGTATCTGAACATTTATATAGCGCATATATAATGTCCAGACGCATATTTATGCATCAATGTTCCTCAATTTTTTTTCGCCGTGCGCGCCGTGGCCTGAGTGTGTGCAGTAACATTTTGGACCTGCGCCATGGTCTGTAAAAGAACGCATATCTATTGGTTTAAACTAATCGGCTATGAAAGCACGTTGCATAAAAAGACAAAGACTGTGAGGACAAGTTAAACTTATATAAGGATTGTCTCTTGTTTGTCTTTGAAACTTGTCCATAGAAGACGTCTGCAAAGATGACCTACTTTGGACTCCACCCTCCCCTTATCCGCATTTGGCATTACCCCACCAATTCCATTTCCGCACTCAAACGAAGCGTGCACTAGGGCTAATGAATTAGGTTTTCTTGTTGATCTTTCAGGGATAATTGTGTTATGCAATGGGCTACTTTGATACTGCCGCGTCCAGCTAGCAGTGGGACTAATAATTTAGATCCAATACGGTACGGACTGCTGTCTGAAGTTGGTTTTTTACCGCACAGAGTGTACATACTGAAATAGCAGCATGCATCAAATTTAGATATGAACGTTCGCATTGGGCTTAACCCTCTCCCTTTGTCCGCATTTGGGTGACACCGCCCTCCACCCTCTTCGGACGTCCTGAATGGACGGCTCCGTTGTGAGATTGCCAACGAGCGTACATATGATCCACGTTGATTTCTTCGAAAAGGTTGCATCGTCGATTCCTGGAGCATCTTAAAATGCTTTTTTATCTATATTCCGACGTAGTGTGACGGAATAGGTCTAATCTTTGCATGTAGGTATCTCTTTAATTAACTATCCAACTTTCATGAATCCCACCGTTTACTACGGTTGCAATGTTGAAATCGACATAAGCGCTGGTTTCGCGCATATGTAACAATAACGTCGGCATTGTCACGATGTGTAAATATTCCGTTGCAAAACGGTTTTCATTTTGTACCCAATGACGGCAATTCAGTCTCGATATATTCGTTTAACCACTCTGTTTTGAAGCGTTCACAATTTGGTTTTTTAAGCAAAGAGACGCTCTCTGATAGGTTTCGTTTTTGACATTTTATTTAATCGCAAACGGTCGAATATAAAAAGTATAGAGTTATCCAGTCAAGTGCACTCGGCTATAAGAATAAAATAGGACAAGTGACCAATAGTAAGTGTACTACGAAAACGAAGGGGAGAGTCAGAGAGACAGAGACAGAGGCAGAGCGCGAGAGAGAAAATGCCAGAGAGACAGAGAAGGGGGATACTGCAGACCGAGTAATATGATATGTATATATAGCTGCGACCACTGACTAAGCTTAGTTGATGGATGTAATGAGTCATACTTAGACCCCCTGTATCGAGCATCTATCTCTGTGGAATGGACTTCCAGTATCATTTCGTGCAAGGGTCACTGTTGGTGCTAGAGCTCAGTCAGCTCGTTGTTTAACAACGTTCTTATTTCCCCGGGGTTCTCATGCTGGAATCGCCTCTGAGTAGTTTGTTCTGTAAGAAGCGCTATATAAGTTATCAAACACAATACAGCTATAACGCAGAGGCTAGAGTTCAGAGTACATACAGCGCGCACCGAGCGACCTGTCACAATTGGCGACCAGCTATTTGGACCAATGTATTATTTGGACCAGACTAGAAGGTCTCTTACAACCGGAGTAGGCCGTATGGTTTCGCAATATAGAGGTATGGAAACTTTTCCCTTCTAAGCATAGTAGGCTAAGTATGCCATAAGCTGTGACATGGAGCTAAATGTAACTTTTAAGTAACCTGCATGCTCACAAAATATATGCCCTTGTAAAAATTTGTTGCGCGCGCAATCCTCAAAAGTCGTGCGCGCGCAACTTATAGGGAATATTGATATACAGGCCTATACAATTATACATACATACTTCTTGCATATATATATAACACATATATACATATATGCATGTAGGTACACTGTGCGTATCTATATACAAAAGAGATTGTGTTCGCTCTTGTATATATTTTTATATGTCATATGTGCATATACAGTATATGCAAAGAGAGAGAGAGGAGAGGCGCATATCGGTAGAGACAGGGACAGAGACAGCGACAGATACATATACAAATAGGACAGGATCCGTGCAATTTCGTACACATCTGCATCTGATATATTCCTGCGTCTGGGGACAAGAAGTGCATGCAAGTTTGTCAGCAGCCAGATGGAGCCTGTTTATTGCTTCTTACTGATGACACATCGGCTTCCGTTTTAACGCTTTATATATATTATATATTATATATATACATATATATGTACATATATATACGTATATATGTATATTTATACATATATAGCCTCGAACAACATATCGCCAGTTCTAAGAAAGTGAAGATGACAAGAGATATCAGTTTGGCCACAGAAAGAGCAAACATTGCCTGCCTGTATGGCACCACGCCTACACGATTGGTACATGAAATGTGCAAATATGTAAGCCTACTGGATTTATAAATATATTGATAAATGCCTACATGGCTCATTGTGATTTCTTCTATTTATATAGCGCCAATTTAAACGTCAATTTTGAATTGATGGTGCGAAGCAAATGTGCAGGTGACTTGTCAGAGGAATCTATACGTAGCGATCGTCTCAGATGGGGATCGAACCCACACAATTCCTATTACTGGGCGAACACTCGTTCGAGTATTCTTCAGGGGACATCGTCTTCCACGCATATTGATGTATGTATGTATGTATGTATGTATGTATGTATGTATGTATGTATGTATGTATGTATGTATGTATGTATGTATGTATGTATGTATGTATGTATGAATGTATGTATGTATGTATGTATGTATGTAGTGATGATCTCCAGGGTACGGTCTTCAGGCAACAGAAGGACAGCAGTAAATGTAATTGTATTCGTAATCCGATATTGATATATTGCCGCTGCTAGCAAACTAGTCAGAGAGAGGGCTCCGCATGGATGCTAAATTCACTGAAAATGAGCAGAGTCGAGGCCATACAGTCGCTATAGGAAAATGTGTACATTTACATCTACGCTAGCTTAAATGGTGTTGAAGTTCACAAGTAGAATGAGTTCCTCAGTAAGCAGTCGATGTTCAGATAATGAGAACAGTCAGCCTGTAGTGGCGGACTCCCGCACGCCGTCGAGTCCAACCACTGGATTCCAATTCGGTGTTGACTGAGAATTGTAACTGGTCATCGGATAATTGGCCATTGGAGTAGGCCTATAGTCTATATGTATGTATGTATGTATCACTGAATTTTTATAGCGTCTTTTAAGTAACTCATAAAGGCGCTGCAGCACGGCTATCTAATGGTCTCTAAGGAGGAACGTCTTGAGACGGACAGAAACTGTTTCCTGAACTGCTGAAGAGGCCAGAGATCGGATGTCTGATGGAAGAGTTTCCAGAGAGACGGCCCCACAGTGGAGAAAGGGCGGTCCACCCGTGAGATGACCATAAGTCGCCAGCCTATATATGGGGCTAATATGACATATATGTGTATATGAAATGTAATGCATATTATACAGAGTATAAATGGTACGGAGTAGAATATGGTTAAATCCAGCCCTCTTTTCATGTTTCCTGTTCCACCGTGATGCATTAGTTCTTTTTAAGCTATATCTTTCATTATTTCTTCCTCAGTTCTTCCATTAGCACTTCCTGAGACTTATATAGACCGACGTACAGTACAAATATAGCCCTATGGGCCTATGTGTAATCCACTCAGATGATAAGGTTCCTTGAAAACGCGGCGAGTTAATTAAAATTTTGGCACGCTGTAAAGAGCTTCGAGACATCTTTGCCACAAGATCAGTCACTTTACCAGCAGCGTGGACTTTGGTCACTCTGTCTCTCTGTCTCTCTCTATATATATATATACACACATATATATATGTATATATACATATATAGATACATAACTGTTCTATAGAAAGAAACTGGTAACATATATAGCATCATGCATGCAGGGGCGTAGCAATAGATTGTGCAGGTTGTGCAAAGCACAAGGGCCAACGAGACCAGGGGCCCCTGTGTCCCCAAGGGGCCAAGGCCCGGTTGCTCAATTACTTAAAGAAAAATAGCCAAAGTTAAGTTTGCTAAGGGCCCTCGGAAGGCTAGCTACGCCAATGTATAGCATATATAATATATGCAAATATATATGCATATATATACATGTAAATGCAGATAGTCCGTGCTACACTCATGGCCAAATTTATATAGCATGCGTAATTATATCGCGCTATGCTCGTTTTCTCGTTTTCTCTTTACACACCAAGCAGGTACGTATTTAGCGATTAATTATCGATCTTATCTAATAACCTCCCAATCCAGTCAGTCAATCAGAAATTCCTTAAACTAACGGAATTTACAGTGGAAGGTCGTAACGGATGGTCAATGGATGAGACGACACGAATTTGCGTCAGTCTTTTTAACCATCAACCCAAGTTCAATAAGCGGTACATGTTGAACAGTAAATAAACACGCAGTCACCGTTTTTCTCAACATTATGCCAATAAATTGGATTTATCAGCGATGTTGATCGAATTTAATTGTACGCAATAGTAGGCCTACCGTTCCCAAATAGCCCAATAAAGAAGTCTTTTAGTCTTTCAGGCAATTCTTGTCGGCTTGATTTTTTCCAGTAAACGATGTTGTTTGCAGACGCCCATATCCGTCTTGAATGCAATGCTCTGGTCTTTTCATCCTCAGTTACGCACCTCGACAACGAGACAACAACAGTTCAACAGTTCAACAACCGCACAACCTAGTTTTACAACGGAAGGCCAGTCTTGCGTCACCCTCGCGTGCCGCCCACATCGGGATTCGAATGTACGTATATAAAGATTTATATAGCGCCTCTGTAGAATCTCTTAAAGACAGCCACAATGTGATTACAGGCTGGTAGAATCTCTTAAAAACAACCACAATGTCATTATAGGCTGGTTTCTCCGGCACACTTTCCTTATGTAGCAGAGAAACTGCGAGATTTCCATTACATCACATCACATCACATTACATTAAATCACATTACGTAACGTAACGTTACGTTACACTGCGGTTGACAGCAGTGGAGAAAGACTGATGATCGTTCGATGATCATGAACAAGAGAAAAACGCACGTGGAAAGAGTATCCTCAACTGAGAGATAGTCTGAACGAGTTAGGGATAAGGGAGCAGTTTAGCGCTTCCCCTAAAGATGACTCCCTGCGGAGTTTGAGCCAGCAGATGAGAGGCATCAGTCCGCCGCCTATAAGGCGGTTTGGTGAAGTTGGTACTTTCCGCAGCGCAGTTTCGGTTCGAATCGAAACCGCATTTCGCTGGTTGTCCGTAGATTACTTGCTCGTCTTGTCGACTGCAGACTGCTTAGATCAATGGCTCTGAGTGGGCTGGACATTGGGTGCGGCTGACCGAAGGTTCGCATCTCCCAGGGTCGGTTGCGGCGAGTCGCTGGCCAGCAATGCACGAGACTGTTGAACTCGTTCCGGAACTTGCGACTGAAGAAGCAGTAGATGATCGGATTGACACAGCTGTTGGACGAGCCGAACCACTGCGAGACCGGAATGCCGACCTGGATCAGAAGGTTGAACTCGGGGCTGTTGTCAATCACCGGAAGTCCGTAGTACATCCGCAGGTTGACGATGTAGAGCGGTAGCCACGAGAAGCTGAACACGACGACGACTATTAATAGCATCTTGACGACCTTCACCTTTGACTTGTAGACAATGCTTGACTCGTCGAATTGGATGCCTGGGGCGTTCCGGTTGCACACACGATAGCCAATCAGCGCATAGCAGACGATTATGCAAATCAGGGGGATGGTGTAACACGTGAGAAAGATGGCGGACAGGAAGTAGAGGCGTTCGATGTCCTTCGACGGCCACACTTGGTTGCAGACATAAAGGGGTGTTTCGGAGGGTAGGGCGACGTTCTCCTGCCTGTAGTAGACAGCCCAAGGGATCATGAGGGAAATGGCGAAGACCCAGATGACGAGAATGACGATACGAGCCACTTTACGATTAAGCGTTACCTTCAGGCCTTGACAAATGGCAATGTACCTGAACAGTGGTTAAACGTAGACAAATTAATGCAGTTTACGAATTTATCAAATTTTTATAGCGAAATTATCTGCCTGTTTGCCTGCCAGTCTGCCTGCCTGCCTGCCTGCCAGTCTGTCTGTCAGTCTGTTGCACTTATTACGCGCTCAAGGTAAATAAATCTGAATCTGAAGCTCGATCCAAGAGTGCGCGGACGTTTTGTCCAGGATCGTTACTCGATGTCCGCTCAGCACAGCAAATTAGAACTCGCAATACGAAGAAAAATGCCTATTCGTCCCTGAAGCCAAACGGGCAGCAGTGCGTTCGGGACTTTGTTTTTGTTCAAGTCGGCGCATGTAAAGACATTGCATCGCTTGTAATTATTGTACTCGAATCTATGAAAATGTTATAGTGAGATACGAAGAAGAATATACTTACCCGACCTGTGGCGAACAAGAAGATGCGATAATTTTCTTGGCCTCGGCATATGGAAGATATAGTGGCCTACTGCAACGCTTTTTGTGTGTGAACAATTATACCCTATAGGCCATTGCATATCAATCTCAAAATGCGATTTAATAAGCTAAGTTTTAAAAAACAATATTAGGCCGAATCATAAATTTTTTTGGCGTTTACAGGATACTGTTTACCCGTGGCTCAGAACGTTTCCATAGAGCCGAATGATCAGCGTCCATGGGCGCTTATACATAGAGGAGGACGGGGCACATGCCTCCTCCTGCAACCTGAACATATTTTACCTTTATCAGGGCGGGACGATGTGTACCGGTTTTTTGTTTTGCTCTTCCTGCTGTGGACGCCCAATATTTTTATTATTATTTATTAGAAACTTCTAGACCGCCGATGTCTAATGCACAAAGCATCAACCGATAGCGCATCAAATTCAAGCCGCATTCAGGTCAATATCCAGAAGATCACTCCACTAAGACAGAGAGGCAGCCTACAGCGGAAAAGCCAACTGAAAAGGTAAGTCTTGTCAAGAACGAAATGACATAAGAGACTGGGCATAACGCACTGAATCAGGAAGAGAATTCCAAAATTTCGGTCCAGCAACCGAAAAAGCTCGTCCACCAAGAACAATTCTAGTTTCTAGCACAACAAGAGAAAGGCATTCAGATGACCTGGTTGAATAATGATGATGTTTAAGGAGTTGGGATTGATTTTAAGTATTGCGGTTGGTCAGAGTTTAATGTTTTGTAAACTATAAGTCCCAATTTAAAAGAAATTTTTTGCTGAACAGGAAGCCCATGCAAAGATTTAAGTACAGGGGTTATATGGTCATATTTTGATGTAACAGTTATGGCTCTGGCCAAAGAGTTCTGTATTCTTTGAAGTTTCTGCATGTTTGACTTTGTGATAGGCCTAACGTCATGATACCCACGTCAGCCTCATTCATTTCTTTTCAAAAACATTTCTCTATCGTCGTGTTCGGGATTCATAGAGTTGTATTCGTCGTTGGTTCTTCAACTTCAGGTCACCAGAGGCTGACACGTGCGAAATTCCTAAATCGTTACCTTTATGCGTTGGCTTTCGTAAAAGAACAGTGAAATTGCCATTCTCGACTTCGGGGTGTCATTGGCGAGACAGGGAATTGACACAAGTTGAACGAGGCGTCAACTTCCGTCAAATACCTTATTCTGTAATCACTTCTTGACCTGTTAATTTTACATGAAGTAAGTTTATGACTGCGTACCCATTTCCCTCATCTCTCTTTTCTCTAGCGCGCACTCATTAAGATACTGTGTTTAGTTTTATTTCCTCTCTGTATCTGTCTCTGCTGTCTCTCGCTGTCTCTCTATCACTCTCTGTTTCTTTATCGTTCTCTCTCTATCTCTCTGTCTCTGTCTGTCTGTATGTATGTATGTCTCTCTTCTCTCTCTGTTCCTGTCTTCTTTCACCTCTCTGTCTGTGTTACTCTAGCTCTCTGTCTCTCGTACTACGCTTATTTTTAAATTTCTCTCTCTCCCTTCACTCTGTAGTTTCTTTGTCTCTGTCTCTGACCATCTGTTCGTCTTTCTATCCGGCTAATTCTCTCCTTGTCTGTCTCTCCAGCTGCCTCTTTGTGGTCTGTATGTCTATTTCTCTCTCTGTCTCTTGATCCATGGCCTGTTACCATCTTCCAAGTCATATATATTTATGTAGAATTGTATTCGTCGTTGAATTACTGACGCATGTAAGTCGAGCTGCGTCAACTGTTATGTTGTTCTGTAGAACATGTCATCCGCCTGGGTCACCAGAAGTCACCAGCAATTTTACAATTACAGAGCGTCGACCTTCGACTCTTGAGTAAACCGTGCGTCTTGGTGTAAACATAATCTGATGAAGACTTCATGCAAACGAAGATTAATGGTGGATGATTAATTGCCAAGTTTCGCGCCAGGAGGGCAGACAACGGAGACCAGACGGCGACCAGCAGTCGGCTTCAATTTCTACAAAGGCAGATCGGTCGGGTCAACTGATGCGCCTACTCATTACGCTGACGTTAAAAATTAGCGCCGAACTCGTCCTATCACGC
Source organism: Norana najaformis (assembly GCA_964023275.1). Lineage (NCBI taxonomy): Eukaryota > Metazoa > Annelida > Clitellata > Crassiclitellata > Hormogastridae > Norana > Norana najaformis. The sequence goes on from OZ029919.1 coordinate 24,434,801, forward strand.
CGGGGAATCAAACTGTAGGCGCGTCTGATAAAATGGCTGGTCGTTATTGCTTTGTGTTTCTATGGCTAAGGAGGATTAGATGCCCAATGTGGAGCTGAGTGCCGGCCGGCCTTGAGTGTTGGAGACTGACTGTTGCAGTGATTGTTGCAGCAGAATAAGGCTTGCACAGTGTTCCAGTCACACTAATTCAATTTTCAAGTATGAAATAAGCACGCATGATGAAAATGCATGCATACATAAGTCGTCATTTGTATAACGCCTTTTAAAGTGCCAAGTCTCTTAGAATAGCAACAAATGGTTGCAGGCTAAACACGTCAAACCCTGCTTGTATGAGAGCCCACAAACACAAGCTTAGAAGAGGAAGAGCTGAAGAGGGAAAGAGTTAAAACAGAAATTATGCCATAAAATTTCCTATCTCAGGTAAGAAGATACCAACACAGACCTCACTTTGAGATGAAACCATGACGGACTTCACTGTAGAGCACTTGAGAGCTTGGCAATTTTTCTTTTCATGTTGAGGACTGGCTTTTATGGTGCGATCCTTGACAGTTTTTTGCCATTCATTTAAAGAATCGACTAGTGATCTGTTGTTTTGCCATACGTTTAAAGAATCGGCCACTGATCTGTTTCATTAGGTCAAGCCATTTGTACATGAGTCAGTACCAAATAGCAAATGAATAAACCGTTGCTTGGTCCGTCACTTTCAGTAGCAGTACCTGTGAGCTGAAGAATTTAAAAACTTTGCCATGAGATTTTGCATTCCAACGTAACTTCTCAAATATTCGGCAACAATGCTTGGCCAGAATGACTGGCTTCAAAAGATCGCCTCGGTTGATGCCGTTAAGAAATTCTGCAGCTGGATCTGTGTCGCATCTTCAACTTCTTTATGACCTGGGTTTGTTCATTTATCAAAAGTTCTTTTCAAAATTAACACTTAGCTGCTGTGACAACGGATCTAGCAAAGGCATTTCTAATGTAGAAGATGATGTTGGCATCTCTTCAAGTTGGTTCGTTCTTTAAAGTCAAGGCACTGGCAATAGCTTCAGCCATTAAGTTGGATTCGCCTTGACAAGCTGAGCCTTCAACCTGAGTAGCTACTTCGATCTCAGGAAGTGAGACAGTGAAACAGTACAGATTATGCAGTCACTTTCTAACCTTGCCTTGTAGAGATGCAGTAATTCGCACCTGGGAGTTTACGCAGCCATCCAAACCGAGATTCAACAGGATCAGACGGTATGTTCTGTAACAATGCATAACCGAATTCAAAGCGATCAAGCAAATGACCTGTACAGTCAGCAAGTGACTTGCAGGTATGCCGCAGCGCAAAAAGATTTTTTCAACCCTGGCACCTTTAAGCTCTCCCGTCTGTTAAGGAATTCGGCAAAATCACGTAGTAATTGTAGTTTCCAGTCAACTGATGATCTAATTGGATCCAATTAATTATTCCTTTTATGTATACTTTCAACGAGATCATAACATCTATATCCGCAGTTTTATGATTAGTGAAAGGGAATCAGCGGTGATAATCCATCCACTTAGTTCTTCTTCTGCTGAGTAGTACTTCAAAGCATCACGAGTTGATTCTCAAAATATTGATAGTGCCAATCGCACAGAAGTCTCCTCGACGTTCTTAGGTTCTAGAACTGACGGGGTTAGCTCATATGTTGTTTTCAGGTCCATTACTACTTCTTTGTTCTAGGCCATAAGTCAACAATATGCTGAAACCTAGCATGGCGTCCTTCAGACGGGTTTTCAGTGCGATCGAATGGTGAGAAGTCAAAAGATTTGCCCAACTGCAAGTTGTTGTACATATTCTTCAGATCATGCACTGGATGCACTCATCGTATTCAAAAATTAGAAATAAAGGTTGCTGACATATTGAATCACAAAGGTCGGTCTGCAGGTTTCCTTAACGTAAGAAGTCTGTGGAAAACTATCTATTCTTTGAGGCATTGTCAACTGAAATGGCGACAGAATCTAGGGTAATGCCTCAAGAAGGCCCACTGCTTCCTTGCAACATTTTAATTGTTCAGCCGCCGTTAAGTTTGACATTGGATATATCGCCACAAGTTCTCTTTACTTGGCTGTCAACGATTTAGCCACGAAACACTGTAACGTCTTCAGTTAATCCATGTACTTCACCTACACTATTCCAAGCCCTTGGCAATGTTTCTTTCATCGATGATCAATAGCACTGTTTTTAAACTTAGTTATCTTAGAAATGCATAGCTTCAAAACCCAGCCAACTGGAAAGGCACAAGGGTGCATTTCTCACAAAGTTCCTTGTCTTTGATATGATAACGATGTAGAGAGATTACCTGATCTACAGATTTGCCCTGTTCACTGTCAGATCAACTTCTACATTTATAGGCAGAACATTTCCTTCCTATCTAGTTCAGCTAAAGCCAAACTTTATATGTGAAATATTGATAATCCAGCTTGCCTTGGTCTTAATCCAAAATTGTTTGAAGGCTGCTTGAAGACTTTGCTACCTTTAAAATCCTTTTAATAAAATTTACTTCAGCACTATACAACTGTATTATATAAATAAGATAATCTAATTATACAAAATAAAATTATGTGTAAAACTATCTATAATCAGTTCTTATAAATAATAGCAGCAAATTCTGCTCTTTGTGGTGCTATCTCTGTAGTCAAAATATACCTTGTTAGTCTTACGTGGTCAAAACGAAGACTGATTCATATAGCAACACCTGCTCCACCCCTTTGGAATAAACTCCCGCCAGAATTACAACAATTATCTGAACCATCCTACGAACAAACTACCACTTCACCTCTTGCAATTTCTGCGCAGGTCTTTCACTCAAAACTGAAAACATTTCCACAAATCCTATCCTGATTCTTCCTCTTCCCCTTATCTCACTTTCCGGTTCGCTTTCAAGCAATATTCACCCTAGCCGTCTGACTGTCTACCTGCCTGGCTCTTGAATCTTGACCTGGAACCACCCTTCTTGCCTATCGATTTTGCTTTGACTTAGCGCATGTGAATAAGCTGGTTCCCGCGATTTAGCATTCGTTGGGCAATGTAGAAATCTCGAGCTTACGATTACGATTACGATTACGATGAGTCGTAATTATAGCTGAACTTCGCCCCTTCGGCCAATAAGCTAAAGCCAGCCTCCAACAGCTCCCATGAGTCACATACATACGGTCGAACTAATTTCCCGTAGGTATCAAGGGTTTTTAACCATGGCACAACTTCCAGGGTCCAGGGCACTTCGGATGGTCCGAAGAGATAGTGATGGTGTGAAGAAGCGAGGGAGAAGAGAGGAAAGTGAGGGTAGAAGAGAAATAGTGAAAGCGTGAAGAAGCAATCGTGGGGAGATTTAGAGAGGGAAGGAGAGAGAGTTACGACGTCAAGAGTGAAGGGGAAGAGAGAGGGAGTGGTGGAAGGAGAGATAGAATGAGTGCGTGAAAAGTAACGGGCGGAAATGGGAAGTGAGCGTGAAACTGACTGAGCCATCGGGAACATGACTAAATGATAAAAAGACTAAGTGAGAGAAATTGAGAGATAGAAAACAGAAACACAGAGAAAATGAACGCAGAAGGAGCAAATGAGGGAGTTGGATATACGTATGTCAAAGTTAGAGCAAACAAAGGACACGCAGAGAGAGGGAGTGATGGAAGGAGAGAGAGAATTTTGAGAATTAGAGAGAGAGAGAGTATGAGAAAGTCTTGTACATTAAAACTAGAGAGGGCGCAGAGATTGAAAGAGTGACAGAGATTGAGAGAAAGGGAGAGAGAATGAGAAAGTGCGAGAGAGTAAGTGAGAGAGCATAAGAGAGAAAGTGTGAGAAAATGTAATTTACAGACAAAGCAACTGATAAGAAGTGTCTTGTACATTAAAACTTCTACGCCGTACAGACTTTCGGCAATTACGACCGGTAAGAGGCAATCCTACAAGAAGGGAGAGAATAATGGAAACTCGCTTGACTGCAGGTTTATTGTTCCATACACGACTTGTACAAAGGAGGGCAATCAACAGCCGAAATTAAGCATCGTCTGAGATTATTTCTCAGAGGACAGAACAAGTCCTTTAATGTATCATGCATGGGTCCCAAGAAACCATTTCGTGCACTTAAAGGTCTGTATATATAGTGATACATGTGTCTGCATACTACAGTCTACGGTCTACATTTCCAGTCAGTTGGAAACCGTAGCAAATACTCAGTATGAATGTATGTATGTATGCATGTATGTATGCTTGTATGTGTGCATGTATGTATGTATGTATGTGTGTGTATGTATGCTTGTATGTATGTATGAATGTATGTATGTGTGTATGTATTGATGTATGTATATATGTATGTATGTATGTATGTATGTGTGTATGTATGTATGTATATATGTTGTAAGTATGAAGACACTCAATATAGCATATGTTGAGTACTTCATGAAAGCGCAGCCAACAGTAAATTATATATGTTCGAGGTCCATTTCGCTGTTATAGGTCAGGAAATTCTGGAAAATCATCCAACACGTGACATTATTGTCTTGAACTTTGGCTGTGTTTGCTCGATTGTTCATGCGAAACGAATCTGTAATTACTGCTCAGGGATCATTCTACACTTGATGGGAGTGCAAGTGGAAAACAACCGGCGCCATACATGCGTTTACGAATGGATTCATCCATCTTGTTGGAAATATATATTCCAACCAACCTTCGAAATGTCTGTAATATATGTGTGTATTATATTTTAATTATAGATATATATCGGGTATATGTATAAGAATTTTGAATGAGGCACTCAAGCAATATGGTGAGAATTGTGGCTGTAGTCAGTGGAACACAATTGATGGATATTTTATATAAGTATGTGTGTATAATAATATGTAATATTTAATGTGGATGTACTGTAGGTGCTTTCTCGGGCAATGGACCATCCTCTGGAACAATTTCCCACCGCACATACAAAACTCCGCCACTGCCTTGTTTGGGGGTAGTGCCAGTCCCAAGCCTGGATAAAGGAGGAGGGCGACGGCAACGGCCTTTGATGCCATAAGCTGTCGTTAAACTGAGGAACTACTACTACTACCGCACATACAACGTCTTCCAACAGAAACAGCTCGTTTCAGTCTACCTTCGTAGCCTCTTTGAAGCTGCAACGCTTCAGCGCCTTAGAGGAGTTTTTAAAAGGCGCCATATAAATCTCCAGATACAGACATGCAGTGGTACGCCATCTTACCTGTAAGATGCTATCACGTTCATTAAAGTCGCTATATAAATATCGGGATACAGACATGCAGTGGTACGCCATCTTACCTGTCAAGTGCTATCACGCTCATTAAAGTCGCTATGTAAATATCCAGCTTCAGACATGCAGTGATACGCCATCTTACCTGTCGAATGCTATGGCCATGAGCGTGTTGACGGACGCGCTGACGGACACGCCTTGCAGAAACGGAGTCACTTTGCACATAACAGCACCGTAGTTCCAGCCTTCGGGAACAAAAACACATTTGGTCAAATAAAGTTACGGACCTCAACACGACGTCCTTTATCGATCTCTGAATTCTCAGAGGAGACATCTACTAAAAACACATCAACACAAAATGTGCCCAGAGCCTTCAATAACATGTTCTCCTGCAATAAAGCCTATAAAAGTTTCACTGTAATGTATTGTGAGATAGTGGAGTGTGACAGGTATACAATAGCAGCCTTAGGTGCGTGCGTGTGTGGTCTTGCCGCAAGCAGTAGTGAACGCTGACGCTACCTGGCGAATAATATGAGAACAAAAACGGTTTCCATAGGAAAAGGGGTATACAGTTTTGGGCAATTCCTTTCATGGCCCGTACCCAACGTGAGCAACGTGAAATTTTCCCCAGATGGCACGTTTTGCCGAGCTAACGCGGAAGCTCTGCGTGTTAGAGGCAATTCATAACTTGGTTAAGCGCTGGTCTGTTATAGCAAGCAGTGTCTGAATCAGCATAAAATTTGCTATACTATCCAGTCGTATACGCTAAATAGAACCAGTTCAATAGACACTACTGTATCTGCTAATGCTAGACACTACTCGGGCGTAATAATAGCAGCAGATCCGAAATGCCCCAGAACGGCTTTGACACGCGAGTACACAGCAGCGGTCAAGTCATCTAATTTGTTAGTGTGTTTCATATCCCGCCAAACGGAATACACCCCAAAAACCTCTTTTCAGTATAGAAAAATTCGTAGCCGTGAGATTCTGAACACGTCCAGACTTTGGTGGACGATCATTATTCAAACGCCTTCTTCTTTACGATGGAAATTTCAGCAAGGAGACGGTGTTGGTCCGATGTATTCTGAGGCGTTTACTGGGCTACACACGCGGAAGCCATTCAGGAAGGCTAGCTAGTCTGTTCTAGGCGCTATATAGTTTGTTAATTTACATTACATGGGGTCATAAAGGAACTTTTTAAGTAGGCCTACTCTAACAAGAAACGTGCACTCGAAACGAGAGGACGAAAATTCAAAAAATAAATCGATATAATTATGAAACATTCACAGTAACGCAACAATTAAATGGACTGCGAGATAAAACTACATTTAGAATTTGATAAATGGCTCTTAGATCTAAAGCCGGTCTGGAGTAAGACCCACTCACGGGTCTATGAATTATAAAAGTCTACACTGAGGTTCTGTGTGGTCCTAAAAGACGCTATATAAATGTTCAGATACATATATACCTGCTTGTATAGGCTACTTGCAAAAATTTAAAAAGTGCTTTTGATACTCATGCCAGGTCAATTGCGTCGTTTCTGCAAATCCAGTGGTCTATTTTCGAAGTGCGACCCGTCTTCAATTCTGGTCCGTTACTTTATGCTGCATTTGGAGATTATGTCTCCTTTGGGGATTATTATACGGGTTTCCTTTTATTCATTCATTCATGCATTCATTCATTCATTCACTCATTCTTTTAGAACATTTAAATAGCGCTCCTTCTAGTTATGTAACCGGAGTCGCCCCAAGCCTCAGCTTCAGGTGTACTGACATTGCGCGCGTTATAGGTGCTTTAAATAAATAAATAAATAAACAAGCCGAGCCCCGGCGAAGAACAGGTATCAAGTGTTGGTGGCAGGTGTACGCAACGTCCCTAGACACACAGACTGAAAGGGAGGTTATTCGAGGTGGGTGGCCCAACCTCTGGAAAAGTCACGACGTTGCATTGTCGAAATGCGTGCAAAAGGAACAACAAATTCACCTGGAGTCATGAGGCAAAGATTTATGAAGCCAACCAAAACCGAATGGGGCAACGATGCTAGCAGCTCATTGTTACATTTCTGCCTCCACCGCCGTAGCCTTAGACCTTCTTCTGGTTTCCCGCACTTATCAAATTCGACCGAGTTTCTCCAACTTATTACCGTTTCTGACCACGATGTCACTTGAAGCGACCGTCGAATGATGCCTTGTGGCGCTTTAGAAGTGATTTGGTCAGATATAGGACTAATTCTGTTTATTTCTCGAAAAACAGAAGTACGGTGCTGAACGATTTTCTGCAGAGTTAGTCAGAGTACTGTGAGATGCTGTGTAGTAGGCCTTAGAGTAAGAGAGAATAAGAGAGTAAGAGAGAGAGAAAGAGAAAGAGAGAAAGAGAGAAAGAGAGAAAGAGGGAAAGAGAGAAAGAGAGAGAGAAAGAGAGAGAGAGAGAGAGAGCGAGAGAAAGAGAGAGAGAGTAAGAGAGAGAGAAAGACTAAGGGAGAGACAGAGAGAGAGACTAAGAGGGAGAGAGAGAGAGGGAGGGAGAGTAAGAGAGTAAGAGATAGAGATGGTCAAGTGAATGCGCTATGTTAAGAGACGGGTAACACATTAGCATAATGTAATGTACAACTAAGTTATATACTGTTATGTAATGTAACGCTCTACTATGCAGCTATGTTACGTCATGCTTTGTTACATACAATGTTAAGCTGCTATGTTATATGTGAGTGGCGTAGCGGTGGTGAAGGATCTCACCCGATCAATTCATTGAAAAGTGAGCAGGGTCGAGTCCAAACGATCGCTATAGCAAAACGTGCACGTTTATATTTACCTAGCCTTGCAAGTCTGTAGACTGAACGTATTGGCCTACATCCGCCGGTTGGCAAAGAAACCGATGTACGCCACCGAGGAATATCTCGGTCGAATTTCTCTTATTGTCTTTGAAATAATTCTGTCCTACTTACACAGATTTGGCATGATTAGCCAAAACGTCGTCTTTAGAAAATTAAGAAATATATATAGGTATATATATACGTGATTGAAGAGAGATAAACCAGATAGAAGGACGTACATACGTACATACAAAGACAGAGGTAGCGAGGCGGGCACTGAAATGAAGTTGTGCCATATTTACGCAATGTTTGGTGTCTTGTGGCCCGTTGATCCGTTTTATCGTAAACATGGACTAGGCGAAGACATTAACAGTTTGGCATTAATATATAAATGCACATATATATATATATATTAATGCCAACCTATATGCATACATATAACACATATACTGTAGCCTACTTCTTTCATTAAATATATATAACTAAGATCGGGATGAAGTAGAAGAATGGGGTGAATTCGCAGAAAGAAAAAAATACAACGAAAACAAGAGGAGAATGAGAAAATCTCAAGAAAAAAGGGGGAAAATGAAGTCTATGTATGATAGATAGACCCAGATGGATAGACGGACAGTCGCACAGACAGATAGACGGATAGAAGGTTAGACTGACAATTAGGCAGACGAACGGAGAGATAGACAGATGAATGGACAAATTGTTGTCTGTCTGTATGTCTGTATGTCTGTCTGTCTGTCTGTCTGTCTGTCTGTCTGTATGCAGACATAAACACAGATCACCTGACTCTGCGATGACCCCGAGTAAAGAAGTATCTAAAGCATAAAAGTTATTCCGTGTGCATTGTTGAAGACGATGGTGATGCAAATGATGATGACGACATCGTTGACTGATATAATCAATTAAACACGTGTACTCAAGTTGCTCAGTCCGTTCTCCCTTTTTTCAATCACTCATTCGTTCTTTCTGTCTTTCGTTTGCCCTTTCTCCCTTTCAACGGGTCTTTTATTCCCTTTGTCGTTTAGCATGACTAGAGACGTTCATTATGTGGGGCACGGTAGCCGATTGGATAGAGCTCTCGGCTTGTAATGCGGAGAGTACGGATTCGAACCTGCTCCTCTGAGACGGTTACTGTACATAGGAAACTTGGTCCTTTACTCGTGATTGCTCATCTCCATCGATTGATGCTTAGTCATTAGGTAGTAGCGCATAATAAATGCAGAAATAACAACAACAACAATATAATAATAATAATAATAATTATTATTATTATTATTATTACTACTACTACTACTGCTACTACTACTGCCATCATCATCATCAACATCATCATAATATAATGATGATGATGATGATGATGTTGATGATAATAGTAGTAATAATAATAATAAACGGTTACGTTCCCGTTCCAGTGACGGCCAGTGATCAGGGTGCAAGTCACTACTGCACCGATTGGTTGGCACTCGAACCGACTGTAGTAAATGCGCTCATTCAGTGGGCTGAGCTGAACCCGTCCCCCCTCCGTCTCAAACGGACCGGTCTCAGACAAGGCCAGAGAACGCAGCCTGTAAGTAGTCTGACGAGACGGATGGAACACAGGTGTTGGCGCACCAGGCTCCGGGGGCCGAAGTCGATCTCACCACAAGATTCCGAGCTTTTCACCCACGCCGCGACGAGAACACACGACGCAGATTACTAAGCTCTTCCTCCCGCAGTATCCAACCGATCAACCTCTATAGGAAGGCACACCTCATTGCCATCTAACATACCCAGCCGAGAGCTTCTGGGCGGTCAACTAGGGTAGACACTATCGCACGAAACCAATGGAGTGCCACCGTTAGGGGCCGTGGAGCTGCCGCCAGGAATTATAGGAGCAACGGTAGCAACCCACGCTACTCCTAACCCGGTTAGGCATTACTCTGCGGGCACGACATCCAGGAACGAACCAACGAACTCACACAAGAGAGTCATAGTTACTCCCGCCGTTTACCCGCGCATTATTATTACTATTATCATCATCATTATAATAATATTATTATTATTTTTAATAATAATAATAATAATAATAATAATAATCTCAAAATGCCATTCGTGTCACGTGCAGTAGTTAGAGTAGGGCTCACAGACTGACCGAGAATACACAGATTGGCATGCAGCAGACGGACAAGCATAGATTGACAGACACAAAGACGAACAGAAGACAGAGTTAGACAAACTGGCAGATACAAAGATAAATGGACACATGTGGAGACAGATAAAGAACTAGTTGCCGTCAACAAGACATGCTCATTAGGTCACGGGTTAAGGAGTGCACACCGGCGGCGGACTAGGTCCACTGCACTTCCGTCTTTTCTATTCTAAAACACGATGGCGTCTTTCCAGACATCCGTTAAGCGATGGAGATAAAGTGGCCCAGAGGTGGGTGCTTGCATTCTTAATAACGACCCCTGTTGCTGTTTCGTCCGACCCTCTCGCATGAATACCCTGAGAAGTCCCAAGAGAAGCGCCTTTAGCTCTTACCATATATACACCCAGGGCAGATTCACATGCAATACGGCATATATACTGCGGTTCTGAATTTAAATGTCTGTCTGCTTGTTTGTCTCTCTGTCTGTATCTCGCTGTGTCAGCTTGTGTGTCCGTTTGTTTGCTTGTCTGTGTGTTTCTGGGCGTGTCAGTGTATCTGTGTGAATGTGGATGTGAGTGTGTATGTCTGTGTATGCATGTGACTTTGTAGGTGTCTGGGTGCATGTGTTTCTCTATGTTCACATGTTTTTCTATTCGTTCGTCTAGGCGTCTTTATGTTTCTGCGTTTCTGTATGTGTAGTTCTTTGTGTTGAAGATCTTTTAAAGCTGTCAAAGATCGGGTTTCGAACCGTTGACTCGCTCGATTTGTAGCGTGGCGTTAACTTGAGAAAAGACACACAGTGTTTGATTTTCGTAGTTATAATTAAATGGAAGAATAGAAATCTGAATGTCGACATAAAGTGTCTAAACATACGATCTATCAACATTTGTGAACTATCAAACTATCTGCTGAGCACACGACAAACCACAGCTATAAAAGCTTTTCGCGCTTTCTCAACAATGCACCCATAATCGCTTCATATAAGCTACTTCCCGCCACGACAACAGACCAGCACTGACTGGTTTGACATGCCCACCGCTACTGCGCAATCGTAGGTTGTTCTAAAAACCCGCTGACTCATCATAGCGTAGACTTGACTTTTCCCGCCCGATTGCCCATGTGATAATATGCGCACCCGCCAATGTCATGAAAAATTCCGCTGCCAACCAATCATAGACAAGTCAACAACCCGATGGACTCCTCCGTATGACGTCATGGAAATTTCCAATAAACGCGCGCTTAAAACATGATGAAATATCATCGAATAAATTAAGTTCACACTATGTATGTGTATGTCTGTGTCTGTTTAGATGTTTGTGTGTATGTTTCGCCCTACACGTGTGTTACCTGGGTTTGCTGTTATTATTCGTCTGTGTCCTTCTGCACGTGTATGTATCCGTGTTTCTATATGTATGTGTACGGGTCCGAGTTTGAGGCCATAGTACTGGCTGTGTGTCTATGTATGTGTCTGTGTTTAAGTGTCTTAACCTATCAGTCTGTGTGTCCGCTTGCTCGTTTTTCTACGGTCTGTGTGTGTCGTTGTATGTATTGTATCTGTGTGTATATGTCTGTTTGCGTAACTGTTTCTGTCTGTCTGACGGAGACAGCCGTGTAATTCCTTTGGAAGCATCTGAGAAGAGTCAACCGGGGGATTTCTTGAATTGGTAACGAAATAATGGGCGAAGATGCAGCAAAACATATCCAACAAAATTAGGAGCAAAATGACATAAATGGAGAAAGATATTCGCCGGCTTAACACAGGCCAAAGTCAAGCCACACGCAGCCGAACATCCCAGCGTCTTTGTACGCTACAAGCCCTTAAGTCGGCGTTAAGTATTAAGTCTATACAAATGCTTAAGTTTGTAGAAAACAAAAAGCATCGTATTGTTTAATGGGTATAAACTGCACACGAAAGATCTACCCTTTATTATCGTTGCAAGGCTTTGTTAGCAGTTTATTTTATGGCGAAGCGCGCAGTCGAGCAGAGATTGAAGAATCATGCAAGAAAATTCCACATGTTTGAAGCTGTTTTTGCGAATTTTAAGTGAAGCTATAATTTCTGTAGGTTTCCAAATTGTGACGGACCATATTATTGGCTGTAGCTTGTTTAAGTTAATGCTTGTAATTTCTTGTCTTCCACTGCGACTCCCTTAGCACCCTTGTGAGATTCTTAAAAGGCGCTATACAAATAACATGATGCATGCAAAGCATTCAGACTTTTAATGTTTGTGCTCAACATAAAATTTATAATACATCATTTATAAGTAACATTTAAAACACAGAGACGATTCTAATATTAAGTTTGCTATTTATTAGTAGTCAGATTTATTAAAGTAAACTGGATGGAGGAATTAATTAATTGTTACACTATTTTTACGCTGTCAGTTGTAGTGGCTCTGTGATTTGCCGAAACAATTATGACGCCTATAGTTTAAAAACAACCATTGAAACCACCATTGTTTTGACATGGGACGCATGGAATAGGTAGGGGAGAGGATGATGTAGTAGCGTTACATAAGTAACGTATACCTACTCATAATCGTGAATCGCAGGAGCGGAAGTGGGACTGACAACATCGAAGTACGAACAGTTAGAATCGAGTATCTATCGTTTCTAGACGAACAAGTGTTAGGATGTATGATCAGAAATACAACGACGGAAACAAAAACATATAGACGAGTCTCTGCCTTTCTCACAAAACACTTCTGTCCGTTTTGAATATTTTTACAACTTTTTTTCAAAATTATTGGTGAATTCAATGCGATCCTGTTGTGACTCGGCCAACATGATGTGCCTAATATGTAGGCTTCAAGGAATGTAGTAATTTCAACCGTTCTACTATATTCGAAGTTATGTATTTTTTTGTTATTGGCTTTGTTTTCTTATTCTTTGCAGTTTCTAGGGCTAATCAGGCTTGTATCTGTTAACTAAAATGAAGTTCTTGATGAACACTTAAGTCTGTCCACAGCTGATAATTACACTGGCCAACACATAATTTGTTGCCTCAAATGTTAGAACTGTTTCTGGGTATATTTGACCTGCTGATTCCAGAAAAGGCACCAGTTTTCTCCCAGCAGGTCTAGTTTTCGAGATATAGAACATTATGCCATATACCAGTCCTTGCCTCTGCTCGCCCATAAAACATAAGGCTATAGCTATAATTATGTAGTGCTCAATTTATTATGTGATACACTAAATAAACATAATAATACAAATACTTAAAAGAAAATGGTAGTACCTGAAACTGTACTTATATGATACCAAACAGAACAAGTTTGTTATAAAAATTTCAAGTCATTCGACACCGAAGAAGCTCCTTTTGTACGATTTCCGAGTGTGGCATCTGCCGGAACAATCGCGCATAATATTCCAGCAATAGTCTGCCATCATGTGTGCATCCCATCTTCCTTGATATCGATTTTCCATTGTTTTGATGTCTTGGTGAAATCTTTCACCTTGCTCTTCGCTGAAGTCACCAAGATTCTCTGGAAAGCGATCTAAGTGACTGTGGAGATAATGGACTTTAATGCTCATGTTGCAGCCAAGCTTGTTGAAATGAAGAAGCATATCCTCTACTAGTTGTGCATAATTGTCTGCCTTCTTGTTGCCAAGAAAAGTTTTAGTTACAAGAACAAAGGAAGACCAGGCACAAGACTCGATTTCATTCATTGATGGTATGAAAAGTGGGTCATTCATAAGTTGCCTGATCTGTGGACCATCGAAGATTCCAGCCTTCAATTTTTCCATTGTAATTCCTGGTAACTTGTGTACTATGTATTCGAAGCATGAACCTTCTTTATTCAAAGCCCTGACAAATTGTTCCATCAGGCCTAGCTTTATATGTAGTGGTGGCAGTATGATCCTATCTCGTGCCACCAAAGATTCCTTGATTACATTTTGAGCTCCAACCACCATGTCTTTCCTCGAAGGCCAATCTTTTCTTGTCCAATGTTCATGCTTGGCTCTACTGTCCCAAAGACACAAAAAGCAGGGATACTTTGTGTAGCCACTTTGTTGACCAAGGAGGAAATTTACCATCTTCAAGTCTACACAAATTACCCATTGATGTTCTTTGTATTTTATCTTTTCCAGTACTAAAGAGATGGCAGTGTACTCTTCTTTCATCCTGGTGGAGTGACCGATTGGAATAGAACCAAATTTGTTGCCGTTATTTAAAAGCACACATTTCAGACTACGTTTTGAACTGTCGATAAAAGACGCCACTCATCTGGGCTGTAATCCGACAGACCAATTTTCTTCAATAAGTTGCTGATGTCATTACAGAATACTAGGTTGTTGTCTTCGGTAAAGAATGGCAGCAAATCCTTTTCTCTGTTTCTATAAATTGTAATTTTCGTTCCAGGCTGAAGTGCATTCTTTTCCTTTAGTCTGGACGCAAGCAATTCAGAGGACTCTTTGGAAAGATTTAAGTCCCTGATCAGATCACTCAACTCTTTTTGGTCAAAACGTTCACTGTGTGAAGTTGATTGGAAATCACTGTCACTGCCCCCACTTTCTTCACTTTCGTCATCTTGTCCGATATTGGACATGCAAGTGTCATCGTCTGAGAGCTGAGGTAGTTCGCGAAAAGGTGGAACTGGTACAATATCCGAATGCGGAACAGGTCTCCTGGCTGAAGGTATATCAGGGTAAGACAACTTGTGACGATTATTTCGATTGATGCCTATGATATTAACCATACAAAAGTAACAGTCGTCGAAGTGGTTTATCTGTTCCCTCCAAACCATCGGTACACCAAATTTCAGGCAGCTTCTCTTTCCAATTGTCCAGTGGCGTAATTGTTCAATACAAGTTTTGCATACTGTATGAGGAGCCCATTGCTTATCTTGATCTCCAAGTTTGACACCAAAATAACCTACATATGCTCTTTTTACAAACTCAGAAATCGGTTTCCTGTTTGCTTTTAGTGTGTATTCCCCACAAATGTAGCACAATATGTCTGGATGGTTAATGCAGCTCCGTCTGGAAGTAGCCATAACCATAAGGATGTTCGCATCTGAGGAATTAAATGACTAACCTAAAAAATAGTAAGAACATGTAGTTATTTAATGCTCACATTCACAGATTGTTCTTGCGACCAACTCTTAATATGCCCTAAGACGACTGCGGCTGCTCTAGCTTTCAGAAGGCGGTTTATATAGGCTATAAATGCTGACTTCAGCATAATCTATTTACATAGTTCGAAACCATGAAACGCTGTATAAGCACAAATAAATTCTAAATGAGGCCATGAATTTAGTGCTGAGTAAGCTGTAGGCTACGGAATAGTTATTTCGTTGAATCAGCAATATCTCAGCACGCGGCAAGATATGCTGATTTTACATTATAAGGATGTAGGCATTATATGAATCAGCAAGAATTATAATTAGCCATAAATAAAGCTTATTATGACATTTTAGTTTTGCCAAAGACATCGTTTAAAGAGTGGACTGGGTTTTCTTTACAAAATCGACGATATCTGAGAAACTAGACCTGATGCACTCAATCCAATGACATTTTCTGAATCAGCGCCCAAAATTACTCCAAGAACAGGTCTAAAACCGAAGGCAGCAAGAAAAAAATTTTTTTCTGTTGGCCAGTGTAATGAAACTAAATGTAATGTTGGCCAGTGTAATGAAACTGGCTGAAACTAAGGCTCGTAAGCGCACTGGTGTGGTCGGTGGCGCTGTATGGATGTGAGACCTGGACACTGCGGAAAGAAGACAGAAGAAGAATAACAGCGTTCGAAATGACGACTCAATCCAATGACATTTTCTGAATCAGCGCCCAAAATTACTCCAAGAACAGGTCTAAAACCGAAGGCAGCAAGAAAAAAATTTTTTTCTGTTGGCAAGACAGTGTAATGAATGAAGAATGCCTGTGTGTAATCAATTGTAGGGTAGCCGTTGCATAGGCTGCAGATGAGTAGGACTAAGCTGCGATCAGTTGGTAGGAAATATAAGCCTAGGCCACGCATAAGAGACTTTCGTTTTCGTCATACAGTCTCTTGCCTTGTCAAAATTAAGCTCCCGCTGCTCAAACCTAAAAACGTAAAGACGAACATCAGGCTAGAGAAATAGTTAAAGACAAGCTGCTTTCTGAACATTTCCGGCTGTTAAAGATGTTCCGGCTTCTTGTACACTCTACCAACGACGGTTTTATGATCTCTGCGCCTGGCACGTCCATTACCTTCGTATACCTCTAGACAGGCTAAAGCTGTTCACCCAATACATGCACATATGCACAGAAAGAGCTTTAGTGCCAACATCCATTAGCTGGCGACGACGGTCTTTAAGTACGTGAAACGCGAAAAATCCCCCGCGGGCCTCTGATGCACGGATAACCCATGCATGGCGACCAATTCTAAGAGCATTGAGCAAAGCACCCCACCAGACAATTACTGCCGGTTTGCGATCACGACGCATGCACACCGGACATAAGAAATGACGATTTAAAAGAGAAAAGCCGACAGGGAAATCCTGAATAGGATGACTGCGATTATACGTTAAGACCTAGAAAGAAAAGGAGAGGAACAGAAAGATTTCAGAGAGCCCTATGTATACAGAGACGAACAGGCAGAGCAGATTTCAACAAGAAATTGGTGTATCCCAGAATTTTACTTCCCGTTTAAACCACCTGCAACTTATAAAACTGTTAAATTCCGCCCATGGCACAAAATTGATCTACATGTAAATAAGCTGAAGCAGGATATCTTGGCATCTCCTTTGTGGTTAGCTCCTGCACAAACAGCTAATGAGCTGGCTATTCCGTTCCAGTCTACTTTAACTGAGCTTCTTGACAGGCAAATTCTTTTTAGAACTTATGGCAGTGGCGGAGTTAATCTTTTAGAACCAAGATAGTTGTTGAGCGCACACCACAACCTTAGTTTAACTGCGCCATTTGTGAAGCCAGGCGGCGCAGAAGTCAACTTGAACGTTGATGGCGTCATTCTCGTCTTCCTTCAGACCACGCAGGGTTTAAGCAACAATGCAAACTTGTGCGAGAACTTGTTTCATCTGCTAAATCTGAGTATTTATCTAAAAATTTAATCACTGAAAGTTCGGCATCATCAAACACCTTGTGGCTGGCTTTAAATAAATTACTGCATCTGAAGAAGTTACATTTGTTCCCTGCTGTGTGCTCCACTCGTCCGAGCTTGCCAGTAAATTCTTGACCTTTTCTGCAGATAAAATTTGTTGGTTCATCTGCATTAGATAAATTTCTTCATCCTAATTCCTCGTCTCCTGTCTTAGATTACCTTGAACCTACAACTTGCATATATTCTCACATTTATCTTTTCTTCTCCGAACAAAAGTTATCTCCTTGATTCCGTTCCCACATTTCTGTTGAGGAATGCTTCGATGTTCTTGGTCCAACCATTACATCAATTATCAATTTCTTATTGCATGATGGTTCCTTCCCATCTGTTTTTGCTCATGCCATGGTTCATCCTCTGCTAAAGAAAACCCAACCCCTCTCTCTTGACCCAAGTGAGCTGTCTAATTACAGACCCATCTCAACTTTGAATTTTGTATTTAAAATTGTTGAACGAATAGTTTTGAATCGTTTGCAAACTCATCTATCTGCCAACTCACTATTATCCCCTTTCAGTCTGCATAGCGCAAGTTTCATTCAACAAAATCCGCACTTTTTGCTGTACATGATGACATCATGTGCCGTATGGATAAGAGTAAGGTGACAGCACTTGTTTTTCTTGACTTATCTGCTGCATTTGATACAGTGGATCATTCTCTTCTGTTGCATCATCTCCAGCACTGGTTTGGGGTTTCTGGCCCTGCCCTGAGTTGGCTTGCTACTTATCTTAGTACAAGCATTCAAGCAGTATATATAAATGGTAATTATTCGTCTAGTGCTTTGTTGACATGTGGTGTTTTACAGGGTTCTGTGCTTAGTCCTCTTTTGTTGTCACTATACAAAACACCATTATTTACACTACTAGACAATCATTCACTAGGATATCACTTCTGTGCTGATACTCAAATGTACATTTCTTTTGACAGTTTGTCTTGTCATTCAAAGGTGCACCTGTGTGCACCTTTGAAGAGGTGCTGTCTTGGATGGCGGCTAATAAACTCCTTCTTAGCCCATCTGGAACTGAATTTATGCTCCTGGGCACTCCGCAGCAGCTTAAGAAGTTCGCTTAAATCTTTGAAACTGGGTGATTCACTTGTGGAGTTTGTTGATGCTGCGCGCAACTTGTTCGTTATTTTTCATTCTACTATATCTCTCACCAACTATGTAAATGGAACTTGTAAGTCATCGTATATGCGTATTCGTGACATACGCAGAATTCGGCGATATGTCCCACTGTCTTCAAGGATATCTCTATCCAGTGCAAACGCACTGTTCTCCCTCCAGTCGCCTTGATTACTGTAACTCGCTTCTTATCGGTATCACAAAGTCAAACAAGCAGAAACTTCAAAGAATACAGAGCTCTTTGGCCAGATCCATGACTGTTACATCAAAATATGAGCATATAAACCCTGTATTGGCTTCCTATTCAGCAAAAAATTCTTTTAAATTGGGGCTTATAGTTTACAAAACACTGAACTCTGGACTTAATACTTAAAATCAGTTCTCGCTCCTCAAACTCACCATTATTCAACCACGTCCTCTGAATGCCTTTTTTGTTATGCAAGAAACTAGAATTGTTCTTGGTGGACGAGCTTTTTCGGTTGATGGACCGAAATTTTGGAATTCTCTTCCTGCATCAGTGCGTTATGCCTAGTCTCTTACGTCATTTCGTTCTTGACTTAAGACTTACCTTTTTCAGTTGGCTTTTCCGCCGTAGGCTGCCTCTCTGTCTAAGTGGAGTGATCTTCTGGATATTGACCTGAATGCGGCTTGAATTTGATGCGCCATCGGTTGATGCCTTGTGCATTAGACACCGGCGCTCTAGAAGTTTCTAATAAATAATAATAACAAGACAAAGATATATTATTGGCATTTGAGATGAGATGCTACAGATGGATATTACACATCAGATGGCAACAGAAGGTCATAAACACTGAGGGGCGAAGACGAGTGGGTTGCACAAGAAAAATCATACAGCAACTAATGGAAAGGAAACTAAATCTCTGGACACATCTCTAGAATGGATAAAACCAGGAGGGGTGGTCGAGCAAGTTGTTTGGAATGATGGGTGGCGGAAAGATCAGAGGTAGACGGAACAGGAAATGAGTCATGGACTGATGAGAACTTGGACAGACTGAGTCTGCTGGCACAGGACAGAGGATTGTGGAAATCTCCAGTGAAGTGTGCGATCGAAACCAACTCGCGATGAACCCTTGTACTTAAAGGAGAAGAAGAAGATTCGTGATATTGGGATTCTGTTTATAATGAAAACGGCAGAAATAACTGATCTATTTTAATCAACCATTTCAGCCGCAGGTTCCATTTGTTTTATCTTCGTAACTGCAAATAGCATCGTGGTTAGCTTATATATAATCGTTAAAGCGACACAAAGTGAGACACGGTATACTATAGCATATTGGATGGAGCGCTCGGCTTGTAACGCAGATATTACAGGTTCGAGTCTCCTCCGGGACTGTGTAGTGACCTTGAGTAAGTCTTTCACTTACAATTGCTCGGAGCCATCGATTGATGCTAAGTCATTAGACAGTGGCGCCTAATAAATGCAGAATTAATAATAAAAAACCTTAACGCAAGCTTCAAATAGCCAGACAACGATTAGCGTATGTCCTATTACTATGCTAGGGAGCACCTAACGTAGTCCTTCCAACGTCAGATTATAACATATTAGAACCCTTGTTAAAACCTCTTAACGTAGAAAACTCTAATCTAGTCCAACCTAGTAACTTCTATGGCGCAGTTATCGTAATACCCAAGGCATCAATCAAGTGAAATCATAATCCAAATCATAATCCAATCCACTGGAGAAGCCAAGTCGAATTCCGGTGACAAATTCAACTTCCCCGATGCAATAACTTATTTAAGGCCAACCACAAGGTGTTTGATGATGCCGAACTTTCAGTGAAAGATAACAAAATCTGCTCTGGTCAAAGCGGAGGATAGGAATCGTACGTACGTAATGATCGTTTCTTGCAAGGATTTAAAGACACCTGACCTAATGGATCAATGGATCGATCGATTTGGAGTTTTGCCCAACCGTGACCGTGCACCTTTCTTGTAGATTGCAGTGGAACAGTCTTCTCAACGACATTCATTTGGTTCCGATTAATCGAAATTACGTTACATATTCTACAGCTTTCAAGATCAACCTTTCTCCATCTGACTATCATCATCCAGGGTATAGAGCGCTAATGCGAGCTAATTAAGAGTATCAATATATATGCATGTATTTTTATCCACATGATCTTTCGCAATTACAACGGCCAACAAATCGGAAGAAGACATTAGGAAAGCCGTCATTCCAGGCGCCAGACAAACACTGGAGACGCTGGCTTGACCAGTGAACGAACATCCGCATGAATGCTTTGCCTTTATATATTCCCGCATGTCCGGCCATTCTGTCCGGTTTAGCACATCAGAGGCAGATCGCGAAGGCCGTTTTCTCCGCCCACGGACTCGGCTGGCTAAACTGAGGGACGATTCCAAGATGTTTTTAAAGGCGCTAAATAAACGACAGCATACGTACATAACTCCAAAGCATCTTAAGGGTTCAGCAAGGCGATGATGCAGTCAATCCGATGTTCGAGAGATACATACCAATGGAGGTTGATGAAATCATCAACGGTACCGAAGTAGGGACAGCTTCGATGGCGGCGTTACAGAAACCACAGTTTAATAAGCAAGAGGCTTTGCTGGTTGGTATTGTAAGCGAAAAAATCCCTCTTATATCTGTACCCAAGGTTGGGTGAACAGGTAAGGTAAGAAGTTTTTAAAAGGCGCTATATAAGTATCTAAACATATCTAGAAGATAAAGTAAAATTTAGGTAAGGTAAGGTGTTTATTTATTTTGTCATTAATTCAATTATTTAATTTATTTATTTATATTTGCGCAAGATTTATTCAATCATCACTTCAACATAAGCATGGACAAAAATACGAAGAGCATGTTCTAGTTCTTTGTTGCTGGTAACGTATAGCACTGAGTGGTCAAATAGCTAATAAAGCAGCCTAAGTTGCCAGCAATAAAGTTGCTCCAGTGCTTATAGTTGTAGGCGCAGCATGCATGGTCCGGCCGTATGTGTGTGATAACGAATGCTGGCGCTATCTGGCGCATAATATCATAACAAAAAAGATTGTTTGGAAAAGGCAGTATAGGTTGCTGGGGCAAGTTATCAAACTCGGGACAGTTTTTGCAATTGCTTTCATGGGATCATAGGATTTTGCTCAGGAGGGACACTGTGCTAAACCAGCGCGCAGATGGACTGTGCGGGAGAAGCTAGTCATTAGATTCCACCGTATAATAAACTACATGCTGTAAAGTACACAAATGTAAGTAACGTAATAGGTTTATGTTATTATTGTGAGCATTAGAATATTTTTGTTTTCTTGATTTTCATCGTTGTTTTTATGGATGTTATTGCTCCTGCTGCTGTTGTTAATTTGCGATTTTGATCGTTGGCTTACTGCGAAAAGGATTTTTATATCAGTTCCTATAAGTCACGGGTTGCTAAACCCAGTTCTACACGATTAATATATATATATACGTATATATATATATATATATACATATATATATATATATATACACACACACACAATAATTGGTGCATAAATATAGAACGCCGAATATGCAGCTGACCAAGCGAGGATATAACTGCCGCTGGTTGTCGGTGCTTTGGCCCGAAAATAATGCCAATATCTAGCGCTAGGGGTCCGTCGTCTGTATGTGTGGATGGTGTTGGTGTGGCAGTGTGGATTACTTCCTGCAATAGATCAAGTTTGTCTGCAGAACGATGCACGGAACATGAAGCAATTCGGCCCCGCGGTCAACGTCTTCACCTAGAGTAATTTCTTGGTCAAATTATATAACGACTGATCTACCCGTTGCTTCTTCTTTGATGTATTTACTTGATTTAGTTGTTTGTTTCCGCATTTCCTTTTTTTTTACTTGTTGGCTCTTTTTGGAATAGTTGGGCAGCTGTTAACGACTTAGCGGACCCCGCATGCTGCGTCTGCAGCTAGACACTGCAGCAACTTTATTGTTGGCAACTAAGGCTACTTTATTAGCTATTTGACCACTGGCAGTAATACGTTACCAGCAACAAAGAACTAGAAGATACTCTTTGTATTTTGTCCGTGCTTATGTTGAAGTGATGGTTGAATAAACTTTGCGCAAATAAATAGATAAATTATGTAATTTTTTAAAGACTAAATAAATAAACACATTACCTTATCTAAACTTTACTTTATCTTCGAGATATAAGCCTGTTTTTGCACTTGCTGTATAATATTCGGGAATATTTTCTTTAACCTGCATTAGTTCAGACCTCGTTAAAGTACGAAAAACTTTAGCTTTAGACGAAAAACGACAGATACCAAACACATTTTGTACCTCTTTAATTTATGTAGTGTCAATGACTTATCACAAGTATTGGTTCTGTGCGCTGTTGCCTAGTGGTTAGGGTGCAGGACTATAAAACCCAGAGGTCGGGATTCAATTCCATTCCTAAACAGAAAGATATTTTACGATTTCTGTTCCACTAGAGCCTTTTGCCGTACTCGGCTATGACATGAGTACATCGACTGTGCACTGTGGTGATTAGACAGTAACGGAGAGGACTAGTGACCCGCCCTTATATGCTGAGGTTAAGAAAATGAAGGCTCCAACTCTACATAGTTATGAGGATTTCAAGAATATAGCTCATGGAAGTAATAAACAGTGTTAAACGACAGCGAACTGATTGGGATCTGCGTTTAATGTATTTAAGGGGACAGTCTTAACGTATCTATGGTGGTTATATCTATGGCGATCACATCTATGGTGATCATATCTGGTGATCATATCTATTGGGCTCACATCCATTGTGATTATATCTATGGTGATCACATCTATGATGATTATATCTATTGTGATCATATCTATGGTTCATCAATGCAATCTGTGTCGATTTCACATCATTGCAGAAATTCTAACTCAGACTACAGAGGTTAAAAGCCGACAGGCAGACATAACTGTGCCTTTTGCATTACGGTAACGGCGCTAATGAGTTAGATTAAATTAGATATGAGTTACATGAGCACTATGCGTACACTAGGCTTACCGGTAGTTTAAGCCCATTGAAAGTTTATCTTCTTTTACCTTAGACTGGGGTAGTTTGGGAAGAGAAGCGGGACGACGGGGGGGGAGGGAGATTGGGTAGGGTAGGACAGGTTAAGCAAAGGTAAGGAAGGTAAAATATAAAATCGCTTATTAAGAATATTTGGTTAACTGACATTTTGCAAAATTGGCTTATTTCACGCTTACAGTCAAACCCCGGAGACACTCCTGATTGAGGTAGTAACTGTATGACTAATTTTAACTGGCTTGCTGTTAAATTGCTGACAACGGCTGATTCGGAGGCTTTAAAGGACGCACGCCCCAAATAAGTGGACTGACGTTTTTCCCTTATTGTTTTTCTTATTAAACAAAGAAAATAATCGGAGAATTTTTATAACGCCATTTTAACTCGAGGTGTGGTCGCTGTTGAGCTTGCTAAATTCCAGAAAGTAGACGTGGAATTGTGAAATAAAATTAGTATTTAAGCGTCGCCTAACTGAGGCGATGATTAATTTTTCTGGTGAAAATATAAACTGTAAATGTACACGTTTTCTATATCGACCGTATGGCCTTGATCCTGCTTATTTTTTCAATGAATTAATTGGGTGAGATCCTTCATCACCGCTGCCCGTTTGAATGGTGGTGTGATTGGTAAGAAGCAAACCGAATCCATCGCTGCAAGCAATTTAATAACATACAGTAGATAGTTACATTACAATTAGACACGCAGTTATTATAGGCCTACTCATTAAACCCAAGGTCTCACTGATGACTTCACCCCTTATCTTTAAAAGCTGGATCCGCTCTTGGCTTAGAATTGAGTAGAATGGAATAGCTTTAATTGATCATCACAATCAGTTTACAATTAGCAATGACAGGCAATATTCAGTGTCAAAGGGAGAAGTTAAAAGAACAAAATGCTCCTTTAACAGGGCCGCTCTATTGCTATACAAGTTGAAGCTTGATTACTTGCACACAAAGGTAAATACTTAATTAGTAATGGTTTTACCTGAGTATAGATTCGTGAGGAGGGTGATGGGAAGGCAGAAGACGCAGACGAGTATATCAGCGACGGCCAGGTTAACGATAAAGTAATTGGTGACGTTGTGCATCCGGGGATTTCTGAGGACAACCCAGACGACGAGGGCATTTCCGGTGACCCCTAGAAAGAACACGGCGGCATAGGCCAGGGAGTAGATGGCGATCATATAGGTCGGTTGCTTCAGAACGAAACGATCCGTTAATTCAACAACGTCGTCCCGTCGCACGGATTCGCCACTCCAGTTTCCGGCAGCCATGACCTTTTTCCGTGAAGGACGCAGACGACTGCAACTGGGTCTGGAAGACGATTGAAGCTGCAGCAGATGGAGCGATACGACATCTATCGGGCGATGCTACAGCACGGTCGGCAAAACGCAGAGTAACAGCTGCTGCAGATGTGCGTTGAATGCATTAAACACGGAATTCCACGGGGCATTCAGCGGTCGTGTATAATGCGATCAGCAAAACCTGTTGTTGAGCTGTGCTGAAATGCAATGCAATGTAATCGAAAATTTATAAAGCGCCATTTCAAGATAGACTCCTTAGAGGCGCTCCTGGTCCGACAACCCAGAAGCACTGGGAAATAAGGTCTTCAAGCGCTTGCGGAAAAGAGGGGGGAGTGACTAAGAAGTTCCTGGCGTAAGTCATTAGGAAGCCAATTGTGCTGGTATGTAGGCAGCAACACAGGGACAGAAATGTGTCCACCTTGCAATCTTACCTCGTGTAACATAATGCAGGTTACCAGTAGCCTTTTTGTCCAATCAACTTCTGTATAATTGCCTCCGAACTGACAAGCAAGCCCAGCTTCTCAATTACTTGAAGTTTCACTTAACGTCAGTTGGCCTATGAGTTTAGACGTATTAAATGTATTAAATAGATTAAATGTATTGCTCTTGCAGTCATTCTCTATCGTTCTACAGTCGGAATTTGAGCATATTAGTGTTTTTGTGTCCAGTTAGAACTACAGGTTATAGTTTATTCAATTTAATGGTCCTCACGGTCTCACTCATCTTATGAACAAAATCACAAATTGGCCTGTATAGTGTAGTAAGTACATGCAGTACATACATATACACCACTGAAGAACAGTAAAGATAGCGTATAGGCAACGCTTTTGTAAGGTAATTAAAAGGCGCCATATTAGGTGCCTATAAATACTAAACTAAGACTACTTACTCAATCACTTACTCACACAAATATTGTAGCCTATTAAAAACTTCTATAGCGCCCTTCACAGAAATAAGCAGTACGCCCTTTCAGAGGCACTCAAACGCTCTATAGGCGCTAATAAGCTTGTATATCTCGGAGGCGTTTCCAGGGTTTGAAGTTTAAATCATCGGAGAAACGTTACTCCGCAAGTTCGGAGTCAATATGTCTGTCACATTCCCTGAATCCGCCGCTGAATTTCATAGGCTATCAGCTACAGGTTGCACATACATTCATGCAGGTCCATACTTGTCTTGTTATATAAGAAATAGTCTCAAACGATAACACTGCCAAGATGCGACATGCAGCATCTTGGCCTGTATGAAAAGATGTAATAGATAAAATGTAACGATGGCCTACATAGGCCTACAATTCCCACCATAAGTTGTAATTGTAATTGTAATTTGAGATTTATAGAGCGCCTCTTAAGGATAAACTCAACAGAGGTGCTTCCTACCCGAAAAAGTAAAATCACTGTTGAACAGTACAGTCTTCAGGCTCCTGCGGAATACTGAGAGGGGGAGAGAAAGGAGCTCAAGTGACAATTCTCGAGGGAGACGATTCCAGCAAGTGGGACCAACGTAGGCAAAGCTTCTGGAAGTTGTTCATTGTTCATATCTAATCCATCCTACGAACTCACCAAAGCGGCACCTCTTGCAATCTCTGCGCAGATCTTTCACTCGAAACTGAAAACGCCTCTTCCGCAAATCGTACCCTGATCCCTCCTCTTCCTCTGTCTGCCCGCCTGACCTTTGGATCGTGACCTGGAACCGAATCTGGCTTAACCTGCCTATCCATTTTGTTTTGACTGAGCGCTTGTGAATAAGCTAGTTCCCGCGACTGAGCTTACTTTGGACAAGTTTACAATCACGATTGCGATTAACTGTTCGCATTAGTCAATCAATGGAAAAAGCCCTAATCAGCAACGTCGCATCCAGTGTGGACCTAATCGCATCCGTTGCCGGAACCTCGAGTTATCCACTTTGCACCGTTGTATACCGCCGCACGTGACAGGAAATTGCCAATAACTACACGAAATATTCGAATCACTTTGGGGAGGACGGGGCACAGAGTCAAAGGGCAGAACGAGGAACAACGTGATTGCGGGTCCAATCGAACAGCGGTAGGCTCTATTTGTCACTATGGTTGGCTATTTGGCCTAATCTATTAGCTGTAGGAATATGTTTATCGCGGGTTCGATGGGACTTACTGGAGAGTGATATGCGGCCGCCTGTAAAGCAAGTCGTCGGCTCGGATAGGGCCGCCCTGTTGCGCGCAGGGTGAAATCCTGAAACCCCGACCCCAGAGGCAGAGGGAGAGGGCACTACAGCAATCTTTGAACTGGTGACTGAAGCTGTATCGATACATTCGATGGACGAGTATGTACCTTGGACCAGTCCCTCGTGGACAGTCTCCTTGCACGAGTCCTGCTCCGGGCCACTCCTGTAACAGGGAGATGCCTTACCTATGTCGTGCCTGAATATCATAGTGAAGAAATTCAAAAAGCGCAAGGGTAACGGCCTGGAGTGACAAGTACTCTCTTAAGGTAGTTGGCCATTAAGCCTAATCTATTAGCTGTAGGAATGACATGTTTATCGCGGGTTCCTTGCTGAACCGTCATACCAACACTAATATTGCACTCGATCTATGGACACTACAACTGTTGTTGTCCCTCGTACCAGGACAGTGCTGGGTTCCAGAACGTTCTCGGTTGCTGGTCCACGGCTTTGGAATCCGTTTCCAAGTTCTATTCGTTCGGTCAGTTCTGTGATGTCATTCAGGTCAAAGCTACAGACACATCTCTTTCAACTCGCCTACACACCGTAGCCTGGCTTCTGGTTTCTCTGACCCATCGGAATTCGACCAGGCTTCTCTAACGGTTTATGCTTTTTGACTGCAATTTTCACTTTAGGAGACCATCGACTGATGCCTTGGGCATTATGATAACGGCGCTATAGAAGTCATTAGATGAGATTAGTTTAGAAATTATAAATAATACAAATGTCACAGAAACCGCACTATGTTCCGTATAGTAACTTATTATACGATTTGTAAATAAAGTGAACATTTAGGCTTGTTATTTTAACGAATAATCATGCTCCCGCTATCTATTAAGGTCAAGTGACCCCGTTATAATGGTGGCAAAAAGGCAGAATAGGACGTATCCAGTCGGGGCAAACCTGGACTTGTGACAAATTTCATACATTTTAAGGGTCCTATATAGGCCTACAACCTAAAGTTTAGGGGTTCAAATCAACTCCAGAACAAAATGATATTTCAACTTTTCTGTACCATTAGCATCCGTAGTGATCTCGGGTAAAAAATGAGTACACTGACTGCACACTGTCGCTAGGAACATCAGGTGGCGAGGGAGAGGACTAGCCAACCGCCATTATATGCCGAGGTTAAAATTCATTCTCTAACAGAGTCTAACTCATTATACCCACGATTGCCTCTTGGATTAGCCTAAGGGACTGCTTTTCTTATTTTATTTATGTTATCAATGGTGAACAATTACAAAAGAAACACCCAGCATTCACGCGCGAGTCAACCAGGTCGACAAAAGTAGCGATTGGCTGCACGTGGATGGCTTATGAAAAATTATAAGCTGATTCCCGCGACTTGGCTTTCGTTTTGCGCCGTATAAACCTCGAGCTTACGATTACGATTCCTATAATTGATCTTGTACACGCGATAGCTTTACAGGGATGTGCCCTTTTTACCACTAAGTTCTCAAACGATGAAAGATTTATCTTCAGGGCGAAAAAACAAACTGCACTAAGACAATATTCCAGTAGCTTTTCCATAGCCTAAGTGAACCGATTCACGAAGATCTTTGCTGTCACGGTCGTGTAGTGTAGTCAGCGTTTGCGAAGCATATGCGACATCTACTGAATTATTTG
Organism: Norana najaformis; assembly: GCA_964023275.1. Taxonomy (NCBI): domain Eukaryota; kingdom Metazoa; phylum Annelida; class Clitellata; order Crassiclitellata; family Hormogastridae; genus Norana; species Norana najaformis. The sequence goes on from OZ029919.1 coordinate 24,463,329, forward strand.
GCACATAAGTTATACCGGGACCGGAAGGTTAATGGTTGTTTTGTGGGAATTGTAAACGGCGTGGCTGACTTTTCATTGGATTACATTTGGTTATCGCGGTTTAGTTCGGAGTCGGACATTTTTCAATTTAGAATGGGCCGCACGCAAAAAGCAAAAATTTCTGAAGTCTCTGTTGTTTCATCAATGGTAAATACCAGTTTGTGTAAAAGCGACAACCGCAGCTTGTCTTTACAATATATGTTGAGTGGATGAGTAAGTGTAAAGTTCTGCACATGAGGGAAGATGAGAAGCTGATTTGAGGTACAGCGAGGAACTTGGTTTTATTTCACCTGAATTGCTATAAGAAACGGCAGCAGTTTTCTTATGACTAGCTCTTGACACCTCCAGGATGACGATTACTGTCATCTGAATTTCGCAAATTTTGTCCTCCTCCTCGCTAGTCGTCCATCCAGTATCAGTTTCCACAAGCCCTTCCATAATGTGCGCGTTCCACTACTGCCAAAACGTGGTTTGTGGTTTGTACTTGACTGCGTATGCTGCATGTCGATGTGAAAAGAGAGCAGAAAAAGTTGTGGAATGCATAGGGTTTGGTTACAGGATATCATATAGCGCATAGAAAGTAGTTTGATTTAACTGGAACAATTATTTCATATTAAAGCACTTGGCATACAATTTGACCATGACAGAGATCAAAAACAGTAACTGATTAAGAAATTTTATCTCATTATTGGCTTGCTTTTTGCTTTTCTGGCAAAGGGTCCTTCACCTTCCCGGACTGTACTTACGAGGACTACTGTGGACAGAAGTGAGTCATAAATGAGCAGTTGAGTATTTATCTTAACTTACCTTACATGTTGAGTGAAAGAAGTGAGCTTCATGATGGCATGGGCTCTTGGGGATCAGCGATCCATTCAGGTGACCAAGTGAGAACTGTACAGGTATGCACAGAATGTAATACTGATTTGTTCTTCTTTAGACTCCACAACCTAGTCCAGCAGTGAAGAGACAACACGAAAAATTGCGGAAATCTGAGCCTCCAATGAAAAGAAAGAAACTGGCTCAGGAACTGGATGAAGAAATTAGTGACAGTGAATTTGATGTAAGTTGTTATGACTGAGCTGTTTGTTTAGGTCAAAATATGTGAAAGATAAGTATAAATGATAAGAAAATAAATTAACCAACATTTTAGAAGTTTTGGGAAGACAAGGAAAATTTATTAGTGATATTAATGTTATCATGTTTGCTACAATCTAGTATGGTAGTAGTTCCAACGTTTAACAACATCTTATGGCATCAAAGGCCTTTGACGTCGCCCTCCTCTTTTATCCAGGATTGGGACTGGCACTACCCGTTTATGGCAGTGGCGGAGTTAATCTAGTATGGTTAAGGAAATGTGCATTTTATAGTTATGCTGCTTGGAACATGAAGACTTTATGGGTAAGTACGCATTTTCCATCAGTTGATTAGCAGAACATAATTTCTTTACTTGTAAACTTAAGATTTTTTGTGTTGATATTACTTTCTATATTAGGCCCAACTGGACAAACTGCGTGCAAAGCAAAAGCAGCTTAAAGGAAAAAAGGTAAAAGACTTTTTGTAAATTAAAATAATTAAAAATTTGTTTCAAGATTTGTTTTAGCCATGCAGCATTGTGTAAATAGCGTTTACTGGTATGTGATAAAATAAGCCATAAATTTGTCAATGATGTAACTGTAAAAACTTGGCAAATTATTGGCAGTCTATCAGTGCTTGTAGTCTGTGTGAGTCAGATATAAAATCAGCTTTTGTCGACCTGGTTGACTCGTACGTGAATGCTGGGTATTTCTTTTATAATTGTTCAACATTGCTAATCCTAATCTGATCGTTAACCAGTCATCAGCTAAAAACTGATTTGAGCAGCCAGATCTAGGAGCATGTGTTACTGTAAGCAATGTTGTAAACTGACAATAATAAACCAACACATAAATCAACATAATCCTTTGAAATGTGTGAATGCTTAACAAATTTTGCAGATGCAAGTTTTATTTACAATACAATTTTTAATACAAAACATGTGCACATCATGTAAACTTTATATGTAATATTTTATGTATCTTTGATATATAAAATGTTATCTGATGATATTTTCACAGTTTGATAACTTGCAAACAAGCAAAGATGAAGATAATTCAGAAGGTGACAGTGAAGATGAAGAAGAAGACAGTGAAGATGTTGACAGTGACGATGACGATGATGATGAGTGTGACAAGCAGGATGTAGAAAGTGACACTGAGGATGTTGACAGTGATGATGATGATGAAGATGTTGACAGTGAAGATGATGAAGATACTGACAAGGATGATGATGAAGTAACTGCCAGTGAAGATGAAGACAGTGATGAAGATAGCAATGATGATAGCCATATGGAACATGAGGATGCAAGGGCTACTAAGTCTGTTACAAAGAGCCAGCAAAAGAAAGCCAAACAAGGTAATTTATTTTTAGTTTACAACATGCAAATTATGAATGTAATGTAACAAATATCTGCAGCAACTGGCGAAAACCTATAAAAATGCTTTTTTATTGTTGGCTGTTCTGCTCGGCATATTGCGGAAAGCAATTTAAATTACCAGTGTTGCCCAGGGGTCTAACCTGTCAAAAAACTCTGTGTGATAATCCTGAAGGAAACACATCAAATTTTTGCCAGAATGCTGGTACAAAATAATTGAACTCAAACATGTGTCAGTGTAAAGTTCATTTATTGCATTTTTTGATATTGGATTTATTGCAATGTGCAATACTGAAAAGATACATCAATCCTTGTTTGTGGTGCTGGCGTGGTAAGACTCCACTGCATACCTGATTAAATGACAAAGTTTAAAAGTGGTTAGTTTTTGTTGTTTAGATAAGAGAAATTTTTCTTTAGTGCTGTTAAGTACTTCTGACTTGAAATAACTCTTGCGGATGTGCTATTACTTAGCTTCAAAGAAAAAACAACAGAAAAAGAAAGCCGAAGAAAATATTCCAATTGAAGGTTTGCCTCACTGCAATTATTTGCACTTATATAAAGCTTTTATTGTTTTAGGGACTAATTAAAGTTCTAATTAAAGAACAGCAGAACCTTGTTTTAACGCTGCATTTGGGAACTGCATTAAGGACTGTGTTATGATGAGGTCGCATTATAGAGAGGTCATGTTGTAAAAGCTGAATTAAATTTGATTGTTTCTTTTGAGTGTTTGAAACTTCTTAATCAAAATTAAAATTGATAATGAAGGCCTGCACTTTCGGTTATGGCTTTATAAAGTGTTTGTCTCATATGATGTGTTGTCACTTATTGTAAATCATGTTTCAAATCTGCTTCTTTTTGTTTTGTCAGCCACTGAAATGGCTCAGGATCTAATTGCTAAAGGTAGGATTGAGATGAGCTTTTTGATTTTGAAGAAGCTTCAGTATTATAGTTCAGTTACTGTGCTATGACCTTGTTGTTATGGGTTAGGTATTTTGGGTTAGTCTGAAAGGTAAAGTTAATTTTTTCTCACTAGGTCTGTTGTTGCTAACTTACCACTGACCTTCTTTCACGCCATGTTTGGTATCATCAGATTACCACTCACAACTGTCTATGAGCATTAGATGCTGTGAACTAGTGGCTCACATCTGAGGCTCTATGAGGAATTGATTAAAGATGCACTATGTGTTAAAGCTTGCAGTCTTTTTCATATGAATATATTAAACATATGTGGTTTTAAAAAAGTAGATAATTTTTTGATGTATTTCATGTATAATCTTCATGTTATGCATATGTTATCTGTTTAATCTTTTGTCATTTTCTGTGCTACTGTGTCTGGTGAAATAAAGATTGATATATATGTTTACTCTTATGGGAAGCGATGTAAACATCTGCTTCACTTCTTACCATACTTGTTTTTGTGTATTTTAGCTTTAAGAGACAAAAGAACACTTTTTCTTAAGAATTTGCCAAAGTCTGTAACTGTGGATATGATCCAGTCTTTCAGTTCTGATGTTCTAGAAGTTCGAATGCAGTTCTGTAAAGCTAAGAAATCTCGGGAGTTAAAGTAAGCTGAAGACTAGTTTTCTAAATTCTTTAAAAAAATTTTTAAGAGATTGTAGTTGTTGGAAAAACATGTGAAAACAAACTTTCATATGTTTAGCATGATAAGTGATGAAGATTCTGCCAGGAACTTGGGCAGGTTAGGGGAGGCAGCATCTGTATTAGGTGTTTGGGTAAAGACGTGAATTTCATAACTTTTGATCCACAGAACAGGTTTGGAGAGGCTGCAGCTTTTTATGTGTTTGTGTGGAAACATATGGTTTAGTTCAAAACTTCTGTTCCCCTTATGCACTCTAGTGAACAGCAAAGTAAGTGTAAGGATGTGTACTCAGTGGAAGAGGGGATCTGAATGCTGATGCCCCAATGCATCAGCATTCAGATTTGCATTGATACGGGTCTGTCATTATCAGCAGGGCCATGCATCTGCCTACTCACAGCACCCGTCTCAGGTTTGGCTAGCCACAACTGTTTCCGCTCCACGAATTGGGGCAAATTGTTTGGCCCTCTGCTTACAAAAATTATAACTGGCTGCTCTTCTACCTAGAGCTGCCTTCCTGTTCTTGTCTCTCTGTCTTTTATTTTCGGAGTACCTTAATCAGCATTTGAAAACTGGTGTTTTGCCAATGTTGAAGCCCCAGGAAAAGTAGTTGATATGACTTCAGATTGTTGATAATTCCCTCTTGATTGCAGTAACATACTTCTTGTAGTTCTGTGATTAATGTTACAGATGTGCCTTTGTCGAGTTCCGTGATGAGGAAACTGCAGTTAAAAACAAAGCGAAGTTTGAACACATGAAAATTGAGGATCATGAAATTTCTGTCGATTTTGTTGGGGAGAAAAGTACCTTCAGACCAAAAAAGCCACAATTCCCCACTTCTGTAGACCCAAAAAAGCTGTATGTGTCAGGAATTAAAAACGATATGACAGTCAAAGATCTGGAGAAACTGTTTCCTACAGCTTCATCTATTGATTTTCCACGTTACAAGAAAACAGACTGCCCTAAAGGGTGAGCACTGGTTGGGTTTCCCTACATAGCCAAGGTCTGTGACAGTGTCTCTAAACTTACTTACTTCCTGTCAAACTTTGTGTTAAGTGTAGTTTTTTGTTTTTAAAATTTTATATGTCAGATGTTGGTTTCATTTTTAAAATTCCAGTTCTTTATTCTAAAATGTCTACTAGAATTGGTGAATAGTACTTACCGGTAACATGAATTCTTATACATGTTATTGAGCAAATGTAAAAAGCATGATACTTTGATGTATATTTTGTTATATACTGTATTCAAAATTACCATATATCAAAACTACTATTTCATAATTGTGTCCTGTACAAGTTTTTTTAATTATAATTAAAATTACCATATATCAAAACTACTATTTCGTAATTGTGTCCTGTACAAGTTTTTTTAATTATAATTGTTACATGAAAATTTTTTCACAATTTGCGAACAGACCTTTGCTGTGTCTTGGCATTACTGAGTATGAAAAATGTTGAGTGATATATGAGTACATGACTTGTTCTTTCAGTTTTGCTTTCGTCCACTTTATGGATGAAAAAGCATGCAAGGTTGCTCATGCTACAATGCAGAACCAGGTCATTAGTGGAAGAGTGCTCACTGTGATGTATGCCAAGAAGTCTCAATCAGATTCAAACGATTCCAAGAAAAATAATCGAGGTAGAGAGTTATTCTGGGCAGTGATTCTGTGAAACATTCAAATGTAAACAAAAGAGTAACAGTGCACTATGTTATGTATTTTAAAATACTAGCTGCTTATATTTGGATTACAGATTTTTCAGATTTTGTTTACAGCTGAAATTTCTGCTTCAGCCGATGGACATATGCTTATCAACAAGTGCATACAGATTAAATTACGATCGGATGGTGGCGTTTCTTTGCCATTGTTCTGTGAATAGCAACAGGCTGCTTTGTTTGCTCGACATTAATACTGATATGTTACTGGAAGTGGACAGTGATGGCATTAACGACTTTGTGAAACTTTGAAAAAAATTGTACAGTTTTATTAGACATGAAGATCATGTACCATGCTTTACAACCACACCTTTTGAAGATTTTAAAATGCATAGCATCAGTGTTGAAATACATGCAGACGTTCCCCTTTCACAGCTGTCTTACTTGGCCATTAACAACTCTTGCTCCAACAATCTTTAGCTGTTGGCTGCTAATGACCTTTTCCACTCTGCCTGTGGCCCATAACATTTCCCATTGCTGGGCTTCAAAGTGATTGGTTCTGTCATGTGCCTAGTAACAAGTACCATCAGTGCACAAGATTTAAATGCAGCATCATAATTTGACTGCTGAAGAAAGAAAGTTACAGTGCCATGGCCCTACTGTTTTAGGTTCACGTCAGCCAAGAAAGAAGCCGACTGCTGCCAGTGATAAAGAGAAAGAGAAAGACAAAAATAAAAACGAAGCTGAAAGTACAGAGAACAACACTGATGATGATGATGATGACAGCAACTAATAGGCTTTGAAACAAATTCTTAAAAACTGTTTTTTAGAAATGGCCATAGTATAAATGAAAATAACATCCAGGTTGCTGATAAGAAAGGGGCTCTAAATTCAAAGTCTGTATTTGAGTTTCAGTGCATTTTGAGTAAATACAAGTTTCTAAAGGTACTGAATGGCTGCTAATAAGCCTTGTATAATTGCTTGCAATATATACAGTATAAGCTTTATGTAAATGGCCTATAACTAAAATAAGCTTTAATACTATTGGCAAGGCAGCCAGTTATTGCTGGATTTTGTCCTGTTGAGACATTTCCTATTGTTGGCATAGATGTCTTGCACATTCTGGAGTTGATTTCTAATTATTTTCTCTCTTGTTTTTGTGCCCATTGAAGAAATTTCTGCAACCAGTCTATGCTGTTCTTCAAGTGTACAGTGGAATGGTCAGTGTCAATTGAGATCAGGAAATCCAGCATTGACGTGTAGCGTTTTAGAATGTCAAATTTGCAGACTTTCTGTAGTTTCCTGAGGCAGACAGGACAGAGGAAAAGTGGCTGGCTAATTGCCTCAGTGACTGATGAACTTTCATTCATGAGACAATCGTAGAAAACACAGTGAGAGAGATAAAATACATGACATGTTTCATGAGCCAACACCTGTAACAGAAAAAATACAAAATTTAAATTTGTCCTCAGTCCTCATTAAATTTTCTTTGTTAACCCAAGTTAACTAAGGTATGGTGATTAAACCTGGTCATTATTTCTTGCTAATTAGACTGTTTTTGAACAGTTTTTAAGCAATTACAAATAAATTTATAGTAGTAAATGTAATTTTAAGGCAAGATTGACGTCAACAGCCTTGGCAGCCACAAGAAATAACCACTGGAAATTAACCATCTAGACTGATTGTAGGTAGCATGGTGACTCTTTACTAATGGATCAGCCTTTCACCTCTTGCCCAGTTGTGAATCATGGTGTTGATAGGGTTAAAAAAATGAGCACATACCTCACCGTGCAGGTTTGGAAAGCTAGTCTCTTCACATAAACAAAACTTTTCCTTAAGAATTTGCCAAAGTCTGTGACTGTAGACAAGATTCAGTCTTTCAGTTCTGATGTTCTTGAAGTTTGAATACAGTTCTGTAAAAACTAAGAAATCTTGGGATTTAATCTAAGCTGAAAAAAGCTTTAAAGCTAAAAACTGAAAACCGTAAAATGATTTCCCTGCGGGCATCCAGAAAGTGAAACTAATGAATGGATGATGGTGATAAAGTGATAATACACACTCACTTTAATCATTTTGTAGATTAAGCAGTCATCGATCTTAGTTATTGGGGTTGGAATGGAGCCAGATTCATAGATCTTTGTCTCGTATCGTCCAAAGCACATTACTGCACTCCTACAAGTTACTGAGGCTTGTCCAAGAACAAAATTGAGATCTTCTGCTGGAAACAGGTCGGTCCATGTTATACCTAGTATTGCCTGACACCCTTTAGGCTTCACTTTGGCCAGGCCGCTATGTAGGTCATCCACGAGTAGCTGTTTTTCTCTGGTCAGTTTGTGATAACGCTCTGTTACTTTCCACTTGGTTGTGCTAACAGCAAGTAGTAGTTCTACATCCATGCCCATAAAAAAGACCTAAAGTACATAAAGACAGTTTCAGTTGGTATTACTCGGGTTAGGTTGGTTGGCATAGCTAGAAACCCAGTTGGTCAGGTAGAGCGCCTTGACTGTGATCAGTTGGTTTAAAATAGAACCAGCCTGTGATTGGTTGTCTTAATTTGTACCATTCCATGAATGGTTCACTTGAAGCAGAGACAATTTCTTGCTTTGGTTTACATTCCTCTTGCTGTTGATCAGGTTTTCCAAGACCTGTTGTTAACAGCTTGCCCACAGCTGTTATTCTAGTGTTACAAGTCTTGCTGTGCTGATACAATACTGCATAATATATGCAGCCAGTGATAATAGGAGATTGTGATATTGGGTGGATCACAGTATTATCCTAGTGTTTATATCTTGGTACCTTGAAAAACTTAACTAGCATGCCCAGAAAGTACTAAGGAATGGTTCAGAACAGAAACTTCTGCTGTGCCATTTCTGAAATATATCTGACCAACAGAAGCATGTTGAAAGGAAGTTCTGATGTACAATGTAAATGTGCAGAAACTGTTCAGTCCTCTGCTTTTCAACATATATTTTAATATTTTGTATTTATTAACTTTTACAAATTCTTGAAGTAGACTAAACAATCCGGTCTTTGTTCCTCTGTCAAAAACAAAATCCCAGACAAACAGAGGGAAGTCATCAAGTGGTTGGATGTAGATTGTCTGGCGTCGTTGTCGTATATGCCGAAACTGAAAATTCATGTCCATTGTGCTCTTCCATATTCGGTACGTCTGACGAAATACTGGGGCAGGAAGATCTGGTTTCGGTCTGAAAAAGAAATCAATTTTGGATAACACCAGAATGAAAGGTTTTATAGTTTAATTCTGGAGCAGAATTATTTGCCTGGCATCCATGTTCATTGGGCTTACAGCTGGCCACAAGTGGCACAATGCCGGCCTCTAGTCCAATAAACATGGCTCTATGTGCATGATCTTAGCAATAATTTTATAAAGTGCTAAATGCACTTAGCTTCAAAACTTTTCCAGCTAAATGTAACATGGCATTTGTGCAATTGTTTGATTGTCACATTTGTTTTTAACACTTGCATTTGGTCTGCTATAGTTTATGTTCTTAGGTGAATTTATAAATGGTTTACATTCAAAACTGGCCTATCCCGTGCACAGCATCTATGCGCTAGTACGGCAAAAATGGCCCTTCTGAGAAAAATCCTGTTAGCTACAAATTTCTGTTATATTATTCTCGAGATGGCGCCGGCATCATATGTCTCCTTTCTAAATGGGCCACGAGTCTAGGGCTATTATTATATAAATGTCAGCTATGATAAATTTTTGGATAGCTCAGAGCGGAGAAGTACCTAAACAGTCGAGGGAAATCGGAGTTCCCTGTGTGACATGTGTCATCACTACGGTCGTCTGTGGATTTTCCATTCTCGTAAGCCTCTAATCGATCGGTTACCTCATCATGGATGACCAAGTTCGTACCAGGCTTCCACTGGTTAGGTTTTACCGGCCAACTAGCATGGCTGCACAGACCAGCCAAACGGTAAAACCACAAGTCACTCGGCGGTATTTTAGACCGGAATCCATCTCCCACCAGGTAGTTATTAAGTTGGTCAACTCGCGAAGACTTTATCATGTACTGCGCTGAATTAAGTTTGCACTGTATCGTAGCCATTACTGTAGGTAACTACAGAATCCTACTTAGAGAAGTCAACTTGCTCACACGGCCACTGTGCAAATGTGAACAGACGTAAACATATTTAATCCAAACACAAGGCTACGTTTTTAGATCTATTCCGAATTCAAAATAGAAAATTTCTCATACATGGTAGCTTTAAAACGAACTTGGGCATATGGGGCTATGTTTTGGGGCCTTATGAATGTGGGACTAAACTGTTTGGACCTTTTCTAAACCCTGGTCAAAGACCTCCAATAAGACGAATAATACAGTTAAAATGATTCGGGCATTTTGAACCATTGAAGTGATTTCAGGATAGCAGTGATAAAGTGATGCTTAGGTGTTCTGGTGACCGCTAGGGGCAAATGAATATCGAATGAGTTGAAGACGAGTAATTTTAGTGTATCAAGGTTAAAGAAAACCGTAATTCCAAGATTTCTACAGCGCCCAACGAAAGCCGCGCCGCGGGGATCAGCTTATTCACAGGGGCTCAGTCAAAACAAAATCGATAGGCAAAAGGGTTCGGTTCCGGGTCAAGATCAAAGAGTCAGGCAGAGATAGCGTGGCAGCTACGGTGGGTGATGTTTGGGGATGGAGAGTAGTCAAGCTTGAAGTGGACAATAGAGGTAACGATGATAAAGGCATTTTTAAAACCTAAAATAGATCGAAAACGGCCGAGTTCACAAATATGAATGAAACACGAACGCGAGTGGCTGGAGATCTGATTTGAATGCAAAAGATGATTTTTGGATGTTGATCTGGAACCGAACCATTCTTGCCTATAAATTTTGTTTTGACTGAGCGCCTGTATAGCTGGTTGCCGCGACTTAGCTTTCGTTGCATGGACGCTGTAGAAATCTCGAGTTTATGATAACGATTTCGGTGTGTCAAAGAGACTGGTTACAGGCGAATTAGAGGTGAAATATTACGTGTTACAACTCAGTTTGTCATTCACCCCTGCGGTACAATGACGGTTATTAAAAATGTGTTTCTATATGCAATGCAAAATTAATAAACACCTACAGGACCCTAAATTTACATTTTATCAGATTTATCAAATTTCAAATCCATAGGTTCAAGGTTTCGGAATTGCATTACTATGGTAAAAATAGTGTACCCTGTGCTAAAGACATATTGCCGCTAGCATTATTCATCATCAACATGACAGCCAGCGAAAAGTCATATTTAAAAATGATCGATGATCACGCATAGACCTACACTTAGGCCTACATCACTGAGTTGCGCTGTAGTGGCAGCCTGTGAAATGCATAGCCATGGCCTAAAGTGCATTAGAGGTCATTGGTATAACGCATAATCAAAATGACCATGACTGTCTCCCTGCGTGACCCTTGGATCTTAATCTGGAACCGAATCTGACTTTATCTGCCTGTCAATTTTGTTTTGACTGAACGTCTGTGAAGAAGCTGGTTTCCGCGACTTAGCTTTATTGTGATGCTGTAGAAATCTCGAGTTTACATAATTTTGAATTGCCAAACTTTCACACATTGCTGCATAAAAGATCCTTTGTCGTTCGATCACTGTATAAACAAAGATCTTGTAACTTTTTCAGTAGGTCAATATATCAATTCTGCTAGATTTTCCTAATAGTTGTAGCTCTGTATTCTGAACTATTTAACCATAATTATTTTATTAGTTGTCATTCAGACCCTATTTTACATTGTTCATGTCATTTATTATATTGCTGTGTGCATTGTTGGTATAAAGTGTGGGCGTTTGACTCATGCTGATAAAAAATACTTACTTACTTACGATGATTTATTCTATAACCATGGTATATTGTGTGCCCATAGAGAAATAGGCAGCTGCGGAAATTCCTAAGTGGGTTTACCTGTTTGTATTTTCGTTTTTAAAGTAAAGTGCAGACGTTAACTCCCGAGTTATGAAATACGATAGGTAAATGTTAGTTAAGAATATACATGCATTTTAGATTTTTAGTATTATTTAGGCTGTGCTAACATTGTAACATTGATTTATTTTAATCGAATCAACGACATGCGGCCATGGCGCGGTACGTGTACTGTATAGTATATCTAAACTGGGACTTGAAATTGCGATCACGAAGTCTAGATTTCCCACAGTAAGCATGCGTTGCGAGCAGAAGAAATTTGATATTTTGTGTCTTTTGCAGTTCTGGTCCTGTTGACGTGGTACATATGTGCAAAATTGCGTTTTTACATTTATAGTGCTAGCTTTGTAATGGTATATTGCAAATTCTTTTATATTTATACGACGTCATAATCGAACATATTGGCTTACGTATCCGCTTAGATTTTCTTTTATATTTCAAATTATAGATTAAGCCCATATTATGATTGGGATCTGTTAGTTCATTTCAGCATGTTTTACAGAGTTCTACAGATCCTGTTGCTCTAGTAAATGGGTTAACTTAATTTTTCCACAAGACTCATGCCAGGACAGCAAGTTATCAGCCGTTTTTTTAGAAAGCACTGTATAATATTACCAACAGGACATAAGTGCATAAACCACACATAATTGCGATCATAAAAGATGCCTAATGACTTTCTGGTCTCATAGTGTTACATCAACTGACGGAAGTAGATCTTTAGGGTTTCAAGAGTTCTTAAGAGTTTGCTGGCATGATAGTCTAGTGGTTGGCATGCAGGACTGTCAGTTCAGGGGTTGGACATGAAGTGCATATCCAGGAACCCAATCTGGCCAATCTTCCTCGTTTGATTTAGGGGCATGCATTGAATTGACCCCCCCAATTGATTCGCTCAATGGTTGTCTAGCGAGAACTAATCAGAAATACCAACTGACAAAAATTAAGAGGAAAATGTCCCCAATGTAAGACCACAACTTCTTTTAAAGACCAAAGCACTGAAATATATGAGAAGTCTGTTCCTTGTTAACCCTGTAGTTGCTGTTAAACAGAGAGGTCGTGGGAGAGGAAGATGCTTAATGTGCAACAGTCTTGTGATGCATGACTTCATGGGTAAATTTCATTAGTTAAACATATACTGTAATGCAGGCAGTATAGCTTCAGGGTTGTTGGTTTTTCTGACGCAGTGGCAAGCAGCAGATTTACTTTGAAAGTTGAGAACCATATGCTGGGCTGTGCAAGTGGTTGTTGTTCCATGTACATTTGGGACTTTGAAATATAGGTCAGAGTGTTTAAAATCTGTGTTAGTAAGAAACTACAGTAATCACATGTATGGCAAAAGCATAGAGTTTGGAATGGAACAGCAAACTGTAACTTTTAAATGACATGATGAACTGTTCATTTGTTCAAAAATAATTAGGGTGCAGGCTTCCTTGTACAAAGAGCATGTTGAATTAATTTCATATTCATCTAAATTATAAAATCTATGTTTCATTTTCCCTTACAAACAAATTTGAATGGGTACTTCCACAAATGTGCAGACAGCAATGTTGAGTTAATTTAATCCTTAAATAAGTAATGAAATCCATGCAATAGTTTCCATCACAAACAAATTTTAAAATAGTTTTAAAAGAAATGACATTACGAAGCAACAGGGAAACAAGGAGTGCCAACGATTTCGATCCAGACAAGGTGATCGCTATTGAAAACAATGTCTCTAAACTGACTACTGAATGCCTTTCTGAAACATATGTAATTGTAATTGTAATCCTGAGATTTCTACAGTGCCCAACGAAAGCCACGTCACAGGGACCAGCTTATTCATAAGCATTCAGTCAAAACAAAATTGATAGGCAAAAAGGGTTCGGTTCCAGATCCAGATCCAAAAGTCGTCAGAGAGACAGCATGGCAGCTATGGTGGGTGGTGTTTGGGATTGGAGTGGAAAGAGAGATAAGAGGAAGAAGGGGAGTCAGGATAGTATCTGTAAAAGAGGAACGTTTTCAGTTTTGAGGGAAAGGCCAGTGGAGAAATTGTAATGTTTTATTTATGAACCATCTGAATCATGAGATCTATGCCTCTATCAGTGGCATAACCACTGTTGCTTTATGCAGGTGCCTTTATGGTTTATTTATGAACCATCCGAAACATGAGATCTGTGCCTCTATCAATGGCATAACCACAGTTGCTTTATGCAGGCACCTTACTTTATTTGAGTCAGTCTTATGAGGTCATTTGGAGTTCTAAACAAGATCTTTTTTGTAAGAAAAAACTAGTCAGCCTGATTTATCGCTGTCAGCTTGATGGCATTGCTTATGTTCATGTGCAACAGTGGCTGCATTGCTACATGGGCTGTCATTTTACAGTGAGCATTGTGAATGTGTTTTGTAGCTTACGTCGTGTCTTTGACCCCTGTCCTTGTGATGATGGTAAGTTTTTTCTGATGAATGACTTTATTTCTCTTAATATTTTTCACGTTTGTCTATCGTTATCAGTCTCTTTCTATGTCATGTCACACCGGTCAGTCAGCTGTTACATGTCCAAAAGAAATGCCTAATTGGCATTTTGTCTAGTAGCAGCACACTGTCGCTGTACCCAGCCAAAAGTTTTTGTATGACTATCATAAAAATCACATTTCTTTTATGGATAGTTAGGCCACAGCTAGTTTACTTTATACCAGACAAATAATGTCTGTGACCATTCTGGCCACTTTATTGTTACTTTATTATTGCCTGTTGTTACTTTCAAGCATATAAGCATTTGTACTTTCGTACGTTTGTGTGACTAAGGCTATCTTGCTGTGCATGGTAGATGTATAGAAATTTGCTATTAAAGGATCCTATAGATTCTGTGCATCCAGTTCACATTGCTTTGTGACATTGTGCTTGTTAAAAATTTTCATGATACCAATAATAATACAGTAAAATAATAATAATAAGTGCCTTTCCAGCTGTGTCAGATGCTACAGTGTCTTAGCATTTTTAGGCATGTTTATTTACGTTGTGAAGGATGGGGCCTGATTTTCGAGATTCCCATTAACAGGGTAAAATTTTTCTTGATCATGCATACTGTACTTAGCTTGGGCAAGTAATAATAATAATAATAATAATGATTTTTCAGTTCCTGAGGGATCATTTCTATATTGGATAAAACCTGTTAATAATAAGAATAATAACAGAATAATAATAATAATAATAATAATAATAATAATATGATGATGATGTGATTATGATGATGATGATAATCATCATCATCATCATCATCAGAATAATAGTCCAGTAGTAAAAAGCTATTTGTTGCTTTATCAGAATAATAGTCCAGCAATTGTTGCTTTATGATGAATAGTGTTGTCAATGCTTTCACTTTAGATAGTTACGTGCATAGGTCTGTTTAAGTAGCCCAGTTACTGATGTCAACTTTCCATTTTGCCTACATTTATTAACTCCAGAGAGTTTCATTTAATGTGATTGTTGGTAACTGTGTTTTTCATATTCAGATGGCTACTGCAGTCAGTAGTAGTACAGGTCATATAAAGGATTGGCCTGATAGAAAAGGAACTTTTTGAAATAATGAGATAATTAGAAATATATTTTGATGTAGTTTGTATTCCTATTTTTGGGAGAAGATGATGAAGGAAAGGCTACTGGGTGCTTTGAAGGACAAGGTATATATGAGATTTTAAGAGGATGAAACCTAGAACAGATGAGAACAATTTAAGTAGTGAGAAACTACTCGATGAGGTGCACAGTTTGAGCTGTAGTGCACGTGCAGTTTTCTTCTTTGGTTTCCATTCTTTTAAATATGCTGTATTAGTAATTGTTTGATTAATTGGAGTTTAATCTAATGTGATTTAATAACTTGTATGGTATCAGCACCCAGTGATACAAAACTGAACAGAGTTGATTCACTTTGCAGAAGGTTAGTGACTTACTCTAACAGATAGAGCGCAGCCTATGATGGTCAGTAACTTCTTATGGACAGACAGTCTATGAGGGTTAAACGTGGCACAGAAAGAAGTATGGGCAAATCTTTAGTGAAGAATGGAGAGACACCAGAGGGTTATTAATGTTTTAAGTTATTAAGATGCTGTGATGATTTACAGTCATTTGTTATTTCTTGCTGCAGGTTAAACTAGAAGATGAATGTTAATTATGTGTTCCTCATGCTGTGTGGTAAGTTTGATGTTTTTAATGGTTGTGTAGTTCATAAATTATTTTTCCTTCTAAGTATTTGAAAAGGGCTTCTTTAACTTTGCAATTTCTGTAGAATATGTAGCTGATTTAAAGAGAATATTATTGAAATTCTTTTCTTGTACTGCTCTTATATTTTGTTTTAGTTTTGTATTTGCCTAAAACTCAGACAATAATGTGCAAAGTATTGTTTCATCATATCATAGATAGAGTTGATTTATTGGAACAATACACAGTACATTTATGCAGTAGCAAAGCAAACGGTACATACTGCTAGTATATTTCAAAAGACATTGTGAACCATTAAAACAGGCTAAGAAAAGATGCTAACAGTGAAAATGCTTAAGATGATGAAAAATGTTTAACCAGTGAAAATAATGAAACCGTGATGATACTCACGCAATTGAAATTCTAAAAACCAATGAGAAACAATGAAACAGAATGCAGTTTTTTGCAATATCTAGTGTACATTATAAAATAAAAATGCAAGCATAAAACTGCCAATGTACAGTGTTGCCTGTTAATTGTCAGTGCTTAACTGCAGATTTCTGTCAAAACACAGTTCACTGATTCCTTTTTTGAATGCACCTAGTGATGGGTTTTCAGCCACAGAAGGAAGGAGTTAGTTCCAGATGTTAATAATTCAACCAGAGAATGGATATTTATGGGCAATTACAATGTTAATTACTATTTACAAAAATACATGTACTTCTTATAGCATTTTCATGTTGCCCCTTCAAGACTTCCACTCAAACGTCAGTGGTATTCCAACCCCAATCTTGGTGAGATAGGATGGTTCTGTTGCATTGTCTGTTGGACTTATGAAAAAACGTAAATCAAAATACAAGATAATATATACTTTGTTTTTTTATTATAAAATGTTCTGTTGCTTAATCAGGCCTGTGGCTTTCAATGGCAGCAGAACAACGCAGACGTTGCTCGGTAAGCCAGGAAATTTTTTTGATTTTTTGCTTGCTCTTTAATTCTTAGACATCATAAGCTTTTACTGATGTGCAGTACATCCTGGACGCTAGTACATATTTTCTCTTAATGCAAAATGTTTACACTTAAGCTGATATATCCGTCTAACTCCACATCTGTGGACAAGTGTTTGGCTCTGTTTTACATACATACATAGATACATGCATACAAAGCATACATATCTGTCTACTATACGTGCATAAATACATAATAAACATTGCTTAGCAAATCTATGCAAGTTGTAATGAAGGTTTAGTGATCAGCATTTAGACATTTACCTTTTCTTTTGTTCTTGTCATCTTACGGGCTGTTGGCCAATGACCCGGATGCATTCAACTACTACAAATTCATAATGCATTGTTTGTATAAACTGACATTGTTTTTTAGAAAGAGGACAGTGAAATGTGTGCAGCTGATGAATTTTTTGACATCAATGTTTGCCTTTGCTCAAGTTGTGCTGACATCTGTCAGTTGAAGCCTGACAAAACTACGGATTCCCTCTGTCAGTACAGCTGTCCAGGTACACAAAAGAGGTTCAGATGGTGTGGCTGATTATATTTCCCCAGCTTTCTGAGGTCAATGAGTCAATTTGTATATACAGTTGATGGCCTCCTTTGAAATATAATCTCTTATGACTGCATACATCATTGTGGCTGACATGTTCCTTTTGCTTATATCGAGTACAGCATCTACAGAAATGTTCAACTGCAGATTAAATTATTTGGTAATCTTTAAAAGCCACCTGAAAAGCTGGCTATATATATATAATATATATATATATATATATATATATATATATATATATATATATATATATATATATATATATATATATATATATAATCAGTTAGTGTGCTTTATGCACAACAAACTGTCTATTGTCTGGCCATATTAATGTTTGTGCTCTGGCCATGGTAGCTGATTGGTAGAGCCCTTGGTTTGTAAGATGGAGAGTATAGGTTTATGCCTGCCCTGAGGTGGTTAATGTGTAGGGACCTTGAGCAAGTCCTTCACTTGCTATTGCTCAGCACCACTGATTGATGCTTAATCATTAGATTAATGCAGAAATAATAGTGTCTGCAGTACTAGGACATTATTGTAGGGGTCGTCCATATAGAATGTCTACAAAATGACCTACTTTGGATCCTCCCTCTCCTTGTCTCTGCAGTTGTCCACATTTGGCTTTACCCTCCCCATTCCTTTTGCACTCCAGCAGATTACTAAGGCTCACATTAGGCTACCCTGTTAGTCTTCCAGGGCAAACTGTACTATGGGGTGGAATACTTTGACACTGGTGTGTAGATTCAAAACCGTACAGACCGTCTGTTGTCTGACTGAAGTTGTTTTGTGGTTTCCCTGATCTCTCACATTTTGACTGGACTTCTCAGTGGATTACAAATTTTGACTACACTTTCATTCAAAGCAACAATTGAATGATGCCTTATGAATTATGATAGCAGTGCTGTAGAAGGCATGATATTAGCTGGATTTGAATACAACTTTGGCAAGCCAAACAATGGACTGCTATAGAGAAACAATCTGTGCTCAAACAAACAGAGCAGACAGAGTCAACTGACTGTTTTCAACGTATAGCATGTTGAACAAAAACGTCGTCATTGTTTTGAGCTCATCACCCTGGATGAGTCTAAAGACTGACATTGCAATACAGTTCCTTGTCAAGTAGGCTTAAAACCACATATGCACATTTATACACCTGCACTTACTAATAAAAAGAGTTGACTGATGAAAACAGTGCAATACAGTTGCTTGCCAAGTAGGCTTAAAACCACATATGCACACTTACTGATAAACATGTTTTGTGTCATTGTGCCTGTTTATTCCCATGAGTGTTTGTGCAGATTTATATGACATTTGAATGGTCCAAAGCTTAAGTGATTTTTAAGAGCTCTATAAGAGAAACACTTTGGGCTGCCAGAGTGCTAGCGTTGATGGCTATGATCAGCCAAGGTGAATTGTTTTATATTCCAGAATGTCAAAGCAATTCTCTGATCTAAGGACAGATTTTATTACACGACAAGAGGGTTAACCGACGTTGCTACCGACTTTGCTATTGGTTACTGCTGTTAAGAATTAATTCAGACTAGAAGAAGGTGTTTATAATTACACAGTGTAACAACAGTCGGCTACGTAACCCTTTTCCAGGTTCACTTAGTCAGATTTTCTTGTCCAATGTTCTGGATCACAAATGAGTTCCAGAATTTCTACCAGAATTTTTATATTTATACTGTACAGTTATTGTTACAAACAGCCAAACAATTAGTGTGGTATTTTAATCATACAGAAGTGAATGATTGATTGCTGGCCACATTAACTGTGTGCTAGTGGCACTTTAGTTACCAGACTATAGATGTCCTAATATGCAATGGGTACATGCCATTATGTGTTAACTTGTCATTCTAGAGCTTTAACATTATTTTGGCTTTTAAGGGGCATCTTTGAAAAGTCATTAAAAGGCGATATGCATTATCCATATGCATACTTATGGCATTGTCTAATTTAAGCAGACATTAGGTCTACTTTTATGGGTATATGTTCTCTGCTCTTTATTTTAGGATATCATAAGCAGACAAACATTTCAAGGCATAGTCTTTCTCCAAAAGAGTCCAGATTAAGCAGCACAAGTGTTGCATTGCTCCAAGTGCATGAAGACAACTCCTTGGTCAAAAAGCCACTTTTCTGGACCTCGGTTGTTTCGGTTTTAATCTCGGTAATGGCTACGGTTATCTTGGTTGTTCTCTGTACTTGCAAGAAGTCAAGGTCAACGCTTGCATTTCCTCGAATCAGGCGTATGCCACTGTCCCAGATCAGAATGCCAGCCAAAGGAGCGAATGAAAAAAGTGAATGTTCTACAGGTACTTTAATGTTTTTTGGTTAATTTCTGCTGAGAAGGCCTGTTTTTAAAACATATTTAATAATATTAATACTTCTACCATACATGACTGTTAAAATTTTACATTTATTTAAGCCTGTGGCTTTTGATTGTGCTGCTTTTCTGGTAGGGGAAAGCATGGCATTGAAGAAGGGATGCTAATATTTCCAGAGATCTGACTTAATAGAAATGCAGGGTGAATTCATTTTCAAGCTATTGCTGATGCATCAATGAAGAATTTCTTTTTCTAAAATATTCTGCCTATTTTATAAGAACACATAAGTTAGGCACGAAAGGGTTAGGAATTTAAAACTTTCTGCTTATATTGATTTGTATTTGGAATTTGAGGTATACTGAATTTTAAGCTGTTGGTTTTTTTCAGAGAGATAAATAATTTGAATGAATGTTTCAGGTATGCTTAGGAATGCAGAAGAAGCAAACGATCCTCTTCTGACATCAGAAAAGAATTTGTCGAAGGATAAATGTGGTATGTTTGCCCTTTCTGAAGATCATGCAGTTACACTGGACAGCTGTGCAATAGATCATGACACTATTGCTTCACTCTGTCACTCGTCCTATCTTCGTAAACCATGTGTCGCTTCGTTTGAAGACTTTGACTTTTTATCCAGTAATGAAACTATGTGCTTATTCAGCATGGATGACTATGATAGAAGAGACACAAGTGTTACAAGTGTCAATGTAAGTACCAATACAAATGCTATGAAAAGCACAGTTATTTCAATGCAAAGAAGACTGGAAAACCTTGAAGGTAGATCACCATTTGAAGGTTCAGAAAAACCTTTACAGGCGATAGAAGGATGCACTTCAGAGAGTGGCTATTTTAATTCAAACTCGTGCAAAAGTGTAACGAATTGGAAAGAAGATTCTCCAGACACTTGCGCTGTATACACCATACATCTGTCAAGCAGAAAAGTAACTGATAAGAAAACTAAAAGGCACTGTTCTTATCATGCTCAGGAAACGCATACTTTGAAAGATGAAAGAAACAGTGTTGCAAACTGGAAGTATTATACGGCAATTCCGCAACGTGCTTTACATGGAAGTGAAAGTAAAGCTACAGGTGTTTGATGGCATTGGGATTCAGGTATGAAACCAAGCATTTCTAGTGGTAGAAAAAA
Organism: Norana najaformis; assembly: GCA_964023275.1. Classification (NCBI taxonomy): domain Eukaryota; kingdom Metazoa; phylum Annelida; class Clitellata; order Crassiclitellata; family Hormogastridae; genus Norana; species Norana najaformis. The sequence goes on from OZ029919.1 coordinate 24,484,202, forward strand.
GGATTTAACATGCAATGAAAGTGCCTTACAGGAGTCCAGTGAAGAAACAAGACTGAAACAAATGCCAACAGCTATATACTGTATTTTGAATAATATGTCCATATACAACTGTTCAGCTAGTCATCTGGAATCTTCTTGTGACAGATATGTTCCTGCGACAGATCTGTCACTCCATGATTCCAAAAAGCAGGGTGATGGAAAACAACTGCCAGAATTAAATCTGAAGATGCGATCTGGTGCAGATACAGTGAAATCAGAGCCTGACATCTTGAATGTGGAAGTTCGAAACTCTTCCGAACGTGCTGAAGACAGCAACGAGGAAGATACGATACTGAAGACACAGAAACTGAATACTTATCCAAGAGCACAGAAATGAAAAAATTGAATGAAATCAACAGTTTTTGTCTATGGGCATCTAAGTCAAGTACTTTAATATTTCTTTATTGGTTGATTGAAGTGTGTTCTGAATGGCTTGCAGTTCCACTTACAGTTTACAAGTGCCTGGATAGTTTCCTAAGGTTTGGGTGTTTGCAAATACATGACAATTTGTTTTAATGGTCAGGCGTGTTATTTCAGCACCAGTATAGTTCAGAAATGATGAATTATTTGGATTATGTTAACTGAGTAGCTGATCCTTTCCATTCAATCAAGGATTGCTGGATCACAAGGCAATCTCACTACTTATTTGTTATTTGACCACCGTATCACACACTTGTATAGTTGTATTGTATAGTAGAAGAAGCAGTCAGCTATATATAAAGGATTATATATATTTTTATATATATAATCCTTTGTATAAACATCCATTGTATTAGCCTTCTATTACATTCTGTTATATATATACATATATATATATATATATCAAAGACGTATTCTTTGCATGAATATTGATTATTATTAGTCACCCGTGTTTATATAATATTCATGATGTTTAGATTTTCCTTTTCAGTTCAGTGTAAATACATTGACGCTAACAGATCTGTAACATTATTTTTCTGTGAAATCTACGACCATTTTTCCTGTGCAGTGAATTCATGATGTGTTATCAAAAGATTGCCTATCAGTACTTGAGACTGAGCTGAATCAGGACATTATGCCTCCCGGGGTACAGAGGACACTGCTTTCTTGGTGTTTGGATATAATCATTTGCGACAGTAACTACATTCTCTTTGGTCGCCCGGCAACCGGGTTTTCTTCTTCAGACAGTATTTCTGGGCCCTCTCTCAGACTTAACGCAGCACTCTTGAATAAGCCGGTGCCCTCCGCTTAGCTTTTAAGCAGCACTTTAGGATTTTCTTGTTTACGATTTTCTAGTCATTAAAGCGTGTTATTGGATACTGGTTCAAAAGGTGCTCATACGTTATTTGAAATGATTAGGCTTATAATCTATATGAGGTAACGATTGCTAAAAGCTTTGGGATTACGTTGTCTGATTTAACTTGGTTTAATAACCGAGATTTAGTTTGTTTTACGTAAATAAACACGAGACTGTTCACTTTTGTTCTTATTTTAACAAGCAATTCAATAGTTTGTCTGCTTTTTTCGCTTTTATACCGAACTGGGTCGGCTAAGAATGGCCTGTAGCTGAAAGCCAGCAACCCACACAGGCAGAAGCGTATGCAGAATTAGTACTGATATATACATATATATGTATATGCACCTATATATATATATATGCATGAATGTATGTAGGTCTGTTTCTGTATCTATTTTACAGCTCGAACTAGTATATATGCCAAGTTTTCTAACCTTTATTTCCCAGTCGTTAGCACAATATGGTGGGGTAAGTAATTAATATCACTGGGTGGCACAACCCAGACAGTAACATCGTATGTAGAACATTTTAAGTCGGTATGGAAATACTGTCATGTGGCCTTCATATGTCTTGCATATGAAGTTGTTGGGGCAGTGGGTTACTTTTTGCCCTGCTGTGCGTCTATACTGTCTAGAGAAAATGCTATGGAGGCCTTAAAAGCATATGCTGTTGGAACCGACCTACTGAAAACTGATTTCTCTTGTGCGCTTTTTTTCAATATTACTAACAGAATTTGGTATTGGGAATTCTATAAAGTATTACGGTGGTAAGTTCCTGTCAGGGCTGATTTCCTCCATGTTAGCTCTTTGTCAGTATGGCCTAGTCATTACTGTGAGAAACGCCTGAAAACTCACTATATATGTCAGTGGCTTTCAAATATCTGAATATCTTACTGTTTTCTCCTGGCGACTGACTGACCGCGCCTCAGATTCACATTGTGTGACCTCGCGCGTTAAAAATCTTAATATTAATAATAATAATAATAGTAGTGGTAGTAGTAGTACTGGTGGTAGTACTAGTAGTGGTAGTAAAATAGTCATAATTTTTCAGTCTTTCGATTTTGGGGCAGGCTGTTGTTATATAGAGTGCTGTACTTGGAAAAAATATGAAAATATACTACTCCGTCTGACTTGACTTGGATCTTGACCTGGAACCTAACCCTTTTGCCTATCGATTTTGTTTTGACTGAGCGCCTGTGAGTAACCTGGTCCCCGCGGCGCGGCTTTCGTTGAGCGCTGTAGAAATCTCGGAATTACTCTGAACATATTCTAAACTGTTGTATTCGTGGTTAATATCGTCATTGTATGTCGCTTACCATGCAGCAGAGAGGAGGAGAGAGGAGAGATTTAAACACAAGACAGATTGGAGATGGGCAGTAAGGAAAGGAGAGACAGCGAGAGAGAGAGTGAGGGAGAGAGAGAGAGAGAGACCCTGCAACAGTAGAGACGGAGACAGACGGTTGGACATACATTTTTTTAGTTTCAGAAGTAATGCAGTGTGAAAGTTTTACATCATATGTACATGATAAAATGAATATAAAAATACCGGAGTTTTCGACAAGTATTTTTGTTTTGAAAATTGTTATAAAATAAATAGTTTTTCTACCCTCGGCCAGAACATTTTATTTTACAGTAACACTGTAGTGAATTTAATGTGGGTATATGGTAGGCCTATTTAAGGCATGAACAATTGGTGATATAGGATGTTAAACATATTATTGATTGGTTTCTGCGTATAGTGCAATTTTATTGCTTATCACTGAATGCGTTTCATTTCTTAACCTTGACTAAATGAAATATATATATATATATATATATATATATATATATATATATATATATATATAGGCGTTTATACACCAAAAAGGTAGAAAATTCAAAGACTAGTAGGCCTACGGACAGATATTTCTAAAAAGAAACATTGAAACATAACACTGTGTAACAAATATTTAGAAAAGTTTTGTTTCGCTTTTGTTTGTAATGTTTCTTTATGAAGTTTGACATGCTGAATACGAAAATCACATTACTTTTGGTGTAGCATCAAAAGTGCTCATAAAAACTAAAGAAATGTATTGACAGCTGAAACAAGCTAATCTGATAGGCCCTATTACTCGTGCATAGAAATTACATGGCTCATGCATAATATTGAGCTAACAACAACAGTATAACATAAGCAGTTACTAAATGTGAGTCGTCCAAAACTTCAGAAGTGGACGTTGGATCGTTTTTGTCTTTTGTGACTAGTACTGTCCTCACGAACCAAGTTCCAGACGTAGTCACCCGTCATCGCTTCATCCCACCTTCCCTGATACCTTTTCTCCATCAGCTGTATGTCTTGATGAAACCGTTCTCCATGTTCCTCACTAACAGCCCCAAGATTTGGTCTAAAGAAGTCGAGATGCGAGTGTAAGTAGTGCAGCTTGAGTGACATTCTGCATCCTAAATTACAGTAACTGTCAAGCAGTTCTTCAACAAGATCCTTGTAGTTTTCTACTTTGCTCTTACCCAGAACACCAGTGACAACATTCTTAAATGCACTCCAGGCTCTATTTTCCACCTGTGTCATTTTGTTCTCCAGAGTTTCTTATGCAAACACCTGTTTCACCTGTGGTCCAACAAACACGCCAGCCGTCACTTTAGCATCAGATAGTTTGGGAAACATTGATCGCAGTTCTTTAAAAGGATTCGCCATTGCGATCTAATGCTGTAACGAACTGCTTTATCAGTCCTAATTTGATGTGAAGTGGAGGAAGCAGAATTTGGTTCGCAGGCACGAGTGCATCATGCTTCACATTGTGGGTACCTGGCTGCAAGTCTTCTCTTGCCAGCCATTTTCGCTTCACGTAGTGATTGGTTTTGTCTCTGCTGTTCCATAAACACAGGAAACAAGGGTACTTAGGGCATCCACCCTGCAGTCCAAGCAGAAACCCCAGCATCTTGAAATCGCCACGAACATCCCTCTTGTGATCACCAAATTTGATCTTCTGTAGCAAAATTTTTACGTTTTGGTAATCTTCTTTCAGGTGTACAGAATGGCCAATAGGGACGGATGGGTGATGGTTACCATTGTGAAGCAACACTGCCTTCGGACTTCTTGCAGAGCTGTCAATGAACGGACGCCACTGGTCGGGTTGGTGTCTTATACCTATTGCCTCAAAATGCCCCATTATGTCGGTACAGGAGCAGAGTGACTCTTCCATGGAAAATAACTGTGCATAGGCTGTATGTCTTTTGCGGTACTTTGAAATTTTCACTTCTGGATCAGTAGATTCCACTCCTTCAGTCTGGATGCCAATAGTTCTGCAGCAGATTTAGGAAGATTCAAGTCTCTGACTAGACCATCAAGTTCTTGCTGATTTGGAAAGTGAGGTTCTCCACGTGACCACGCTTCTTGGTCTTCCCATGTATCTGACGTTTCGATGTCCGATTCATCTGTGAAATCACCAACTGGAGGAACCGGAATAGACAGGTGTTCATCATGCGGTACTGGTCCAATAGACGATGGTATATTTGGATAATATAGTTTCTTCTTATCCTGTGGTTTTTTATAACTAGTTAAGTCTACCATGCAGTAGTAACAGTTGTTTAGATGGTTCGTCGATTCTCGCCAGATTATCAGAATCGCAAATGGCATACATCTCCGGCTACCTCGCATCCATCCTTCGAGCTTCGATTTGCAGCAACCACAGATTACATGAGGTGCCCGTGACTTGTCCTGGTCGCCAATCGGCATGCCGAAGTGCTTCTCGTATGCAATGTAATATTTGGTGCCTCTCGAAATAGTACATTTCACTTGTGTCGGACCAACACAATGTCCACACACATAACAAAAAGTCAGCTGATATCTTGCAATGTCTAGAGGACATTATTATAATGGTAACTGATATGTCATTCTCGCTGCTATTTATTTACTGTCGGACAGACAAAAAGCAGGCTTTATATACCCACAAGGAAGATTAAACTAGAATCGTCGAGAAACTACACGAAGAATGTTCCACAATATTATGGAATGTTCCACAAAGCACTAGTATATGACAGAATATTCCAGAATGTTGTAGAAACTTCTAGAATGTTCCCATCCTTGCAGAATCAAAATATCTGAAAAAAATGTAAAGTTAGTACAAAAACTTATCTGTACTAAACCAATATATTTCATAATTAATGATTGACGTTCTAAAATTCACCTGACCTAAATATATACAAAAATATTGATGCTATGGGAAAATAAATAATACCATAGTAATTAGCACCACAGAATTACACAAGAAACATTTTAAAAAATCAGTGAAACAAGTTTTTGTTACACATTATAATCGGTCATATCTTGCTTGTCACTTTTTTGCACTTAATTGTGGTTGTAGGTTTTGTCTGGAAAAACTAAAGGTTGGGTGTGATCTGTCAAGTTATATTATAATTGAGATTTTAGTTGTTTAAAAGGACGGCTACATTAATGTTGCTATAGTAGGCTAAAGGTTGTTACTTCGTTACTTCATATTGATTTGCGATTCTTATTATTATTTGTGTGAGTATTAAGGGCACCGTCTAATGACAAAGCATCAATAGAGGGCGCTGTCATAGAAACTACGCGCGATATCTGAATATGTTTCGAGACTTGACAAAGGATTATTTTAAGACAATTGCGGATTTGTTTCTTAGTGAAATTAATCGTAATGTAAAGGTTGCAAATATTAGTGCTGCTTTTGACACTCTTGACCACCGTCTACAGTCGTCATTAGCTGACGTTTTCCTTAAACATCAAATTAATATTCCCCATTGTGTGACGTTTTCTTTAGTTACAAACAAATTAATAAGCTTTATGGTATCACTGATACTTAAACACAATTGAATTACTAAGTGCAATTGTCTGACATTTCTTTAACATAATGAAGTTGAATCCTGCATTTGTATTCAATAAAATAAGTGAGCTCCTTTATGTGACGATTTCTTTAGATACAATCAATTTAAAGAGCGCCATTGTATGACGCTTTCTTGAAACACTCAAATTAATAATCACCATTGGAGCCTCTGTTTAACGACGCTGTGTCATAACGAAGGTGATTAGTGTCGAAATGCTTCATTCGATTTTTCCAAAGTGTCTCTATTCATTTAGATAAATCATGGCTTTGTTGTGTGACGACTGGTTGAGCTCTTCTATTAGGGTTCAATTCCCGTCTAAGACATTCGGTGCAGAGTGGTTCACAGACTTCTCAAAGAGGCCGCAAGCAAGATTATACTGCAGAACTAATAATCGCCATTGTGTGACGATTTCCTTAATTAAACACATTCAAAATTATAATCGAAATTGTGTGACGTTTTCTCTCAACACAGTCAAATTAATAATCGCCATTATGTGACGTTTTCTTGAAGCACAATCAAAGTAATAATCGCCATTGTGTGACGTTCTTGCAACACAACCACATTAGTAGTAATCGCTATTGTGTGATGTTTTCTTTTAGCACAATAGAATTAATAAACCTAATTTCAGAACACTCATCTTGCCTGAGGTCAAATCCCCATCTAAACTGAATCTAGTTACCTAAGCTGGCCTTTAGTAATATTAAAGTCTAACTTACTCTACAGCTGGCCGGCTAACATTAAGCTAAAATCGTAATTAACTGCTATAACTAATCTATTGGCCATACACTGAAACTAACACTAATAAGTATGTACACGAAAAGTAAAAGAACACAAATCAAATGCGGATGAAAAGGAGGTTCGTCACAGTGCTCCATCACCTTCAGCGCTGGTTTGGTATATCAGGTCTGGCCATAAACTGGTTCAAATCACATGTTCTTACCTCCCGTATTCAATCGGTCTACATCAGTGGAGCAAAAATGTCAAACCGGATATCATTCACCATCGGTGACCCTCAAGACTACTGCAACTCGCATCTTAGTGGCATTTCAAAAGCTAATTTGATGAAGCTTCAGAGTCCAAAAGACATGGGCAAGAGCTATCACTAAAACTCCAAAATACGAATATATATCACCGACCCTTAAATCATTGCATTGGTTTCTCATAGAAAAGCGATTAATTTTCAAGACTGGGCTAATCGTATTCAAGACTATATATTTCAACAACCTCACTGTCTTCACTCTGTACCGACTCCTAAGACTTGTCTCTACTTAACCAGGCCTTCCGAATGTCCTAATTTGGGTATTCCGTGGACAAAGACAGCTCTCAGCAGGCGCGTCTTTTTATCGCTGGCCCTCGACTCTGGAACTCTCTTCCGGCAAATATTCGCTCTGCAGAGTCTTTTTGGCCTTCAGATCTCAACTAAAAACTCACCTAGAGCTTCCTTTATTCGTGACTTCTGGGATTTCCTTGCCTTTTCGACCGGAATCACGATGAAATTTGGCATGGACAACGATTTTGCTTAGCAGCGACCATCGACTGATGCCTTGAGCATTAATACTGTGGCGCTGTGGAAGTTCTTAGATTAGAGCAGACGGTTTCCTTAAACACAATCAAATTAAAGATCGCCATTGTGTGATGTATTCTTTAGCATAAACAAATAAATAATCGCCATTGTGTGACGTTTTCTTCAAACACAATCAAATTAATATAATCGCCATTTTGTGACGTTTTCCTACTCACAAAAATTAATGACGCCATTGTGTGACGTTCTCTTACACATAAAATTAAAAATCGCCGTTGTGTGACGTTTTACATGTATAACATAATCAAATTAATAATCGCCAATGTGTGAGGTTTCCTTTAAACACAATCAAATTGATAATCGCCATTGTGTGACGTTTTCTTTAAACACAATTTATTAATCGCCATTGTGTGACGTTTTCCTTAAACATAAATTAATAATTGCCATTGGGTGACGTTTTCCTAATTGAACACATTCAAATTAATAATTGTTTTCGTGAGACTTTTTCCTGAATCAAAACACATTTAAATTTATTATCGGTAGTATATGAAGTTTTCCTACACACACAAAAAGAACAAATTAATAAAATATCAAATTAATAATTCCCATTGTGTGACGTTTTCTGTGAACATAATTAAAGTAATAATCCCCGTTGTGTTTTACTTTTTTAACACAATCAAATTAATAGTCGCCATTGTTAGACGTTTTCTGTCAACACAATCAAATTAATTATCATTGCCATTATGTGACGTTTTCTTACACGCAAAAATTAATAATCGCCATTTAGTTGGTCTGTTACCACGTGTCTGCAAGAGAAAGGCCGATAATTAAGCACGGGAGTTAAAGAATGCATTGTTTAAACAAAGAATATTTAAACTGTCCTCGAGTGATGTACTAATTACCGTAGCTTAAATGCGGAATCGTAGTTAAGAAAATGCAGTCATACCTCCTTTGATTTCTTGTGGGAGCACGCCATTGAGATGCTACTATCCTCAAACTGGTTTGGTACAAGAGTTAAACACTAGACAACATTGTATTTAAAATTTATGAGAAACCATGAACGCTGCAAAAATTCTTTTGAACTAGCCAGAATTTTAAAAAATTAGGGAAAGTCAAAAAATCTTAGAATGAAAGAAAGTAAGGAAAGCAGAAAGTGTCATAAAAATTATGCTCAGATGCAGAAAGAAAATCATTAAAAATATTGGATGGCTCAAAGCTTCATGAAAATGTTGACAATAGAGATTGGTCGCCAAACGACGTGATCAAAAGAAAAATTTGCCTAAGTTAAGCACGACCTTATTTCGCACCCCTCTGTAAACTTCTTGACCAGCCAGTGCTTTACAATAAACTGCCCTCGAGTGCACGCCCTAACTACTGTAACTCAAGTCTTTTTGGAACTGTTGTTGATACTGGTAGCTGACGTCATTTGTGACACTTAAGCCATTGGTGCCCCTGACGTCATTGGTGCCACTGACTGTCCCTGGTTTTTGTAACAGATCGGCTGCACGCATGCGATCGTGAAAGGGTAAGAAAGTCGTTGTGGAGGCTGAACAAATGCAGCATCCGAGATAAAAGCATTACATTAAACGTGAATCAGACACGTGCGCTCTGTATCTAACCATCTTTACTTCTCTGCCTCTCTGCCTCTCTCCCTCTCTGTTTCTGTCTGTGATCATAATTATTCCACTGTGAAGTCACCAAGTTTCACGCGCCTGCTTGTCTTGGAATTGTCCACGAGGTCATTTCAATAATCGTCTATTTGCTTGTTACTGGCGGACATTGAGCCATGTTGACATCAGCTTAAATTCATGCCCGGGCACGTTTTAAATGTACACTTTTGATTGGCGGGCTTTTGTTAGTGTTGATTGAAGTCAGCAGTGACAAAAAGGTACGTCAGGACTAGATTTCTAATTCAAGGGAAAGCTTATATAAAGCGGGCGCAAATGGATTGTTCAAGTGAGCGCAAAATGATGTAGAGATAGTTCGTCGTTTACTCCGTTTATTGTTGAGTTACAAATATCAATATTTTTGCTGACGTCAACGATTTATAGATTGGTGCGTTTAGAACATATAGAACATGTGTATCGGCAAATTAAGTATTGCTGTGGCTAAACTGTTCATTTAATTAATTATGCGCAAGAAAAACATACTATGCCTTTTCTCGAATTAGTGCTACGCTATAAATTGGGCGAGTCCACTGCTGGATGCCAGGTCGATCGAGAACATCGAGCATTCGTCAACACTGTCTGTGTATCTATGTCTTTCTCTGTCTCTATGTCTCTGTCTTTCTATCTCTGTCTCTTTGTCTCTTGTCTCGGCCTCTGTTTCTGTCTATGCCTCTGTCTCTGTCTCTCTGTCTGTCTGTTTCAGCCTCCATCTCAGTCTCTGTCTCTCCGTATCTCTCTAATTATGTCTCCTTCTGTCTCTGCCTTCTTGTGACTGTTTCCGTTTCTGTCTGTCTGCCTGACTGTCTGTCTCTATCTCTCTCTTTCTTTCTTCTATAGGCCCCTGCATATAATAGCATCGATCGAGTTGCTAGGTTGTCAATTCAATATCAGTTAAGGCAACTTCATTGAGGTTTACATTGTTTTAAAGTCTTACGCGCAGAAAACTTCAAAAATTAGTCGTTATGGTTTTATACTATAGGAAATGATTATAATATAAGTATAATATAATTATAATACAACTATAGTATAATTATTAAATTAATATAATTATAATATAACTATATTATAATTATAATTATGATATAATTGTTAATATAAGCCATCTTATCTCAATTCTATGGGAGATAATTGAAATTTATTCATAAATACAATTATTAGGCCTATAAGTATATTTTACGTTATGACATTTGATGTGACATGAATACTCAGCTTCCGTAGTCGAAATTGCTAAGCAAGTTTGTATCATAATAGAGTGCGAAACGTGTTGAGCCAGCTAAGTTTCTCGCCAAACAGCGTTTTCACGCGATGCTATAAGAATGCTATTAGAGATTTAGCTTCGCCTTATACCTGGTCGACCGTTGACTGCCAAACCATTTAGGATCGAGTTTTGTTCTCTGTTAAACACAACGCATACACGGCTGCATTATGCATGCAGCATGATTAATTATAAGATAATTAAGCTATAATTTTAAGGTTTTAGATAAAAGAGATTCTTCAGGCATGTGTGTCGTATGACTTTCTTGAAGGGTGTGGTTGTAATGGCAAGGCGTGCGATTCACCGTTCTACCTTTAAAATATTGTAGAGAATCGGTCCAAAGTGCAGACTTGTGCTCATAAAGCTCAACACCTAAGCTTGAGGTCTGGGTAACAGACAAAATGTAAACTTCTCTAAAATGTGTATGTAATTGACTCGGCTGTCAACACTAGTGTGTCCACACTCTGTTGCTAAACATCCAGAGTAGTGTAGGAAAACGAGCTTAATAAAAGATTTTACAGAGCAAAAATAAGGCATTAAAACGAATAGACGTGTGCTAATAAAGCGTACTGTGGCCTACAGCTAGCCGTACATATATACACTTGTGTCTAAGTAGTGTTGAACTGGCCACACTAAATGTCTGGCTTAAGCCAAATGACCACGTTTATTAATGTTTCAGATTTATGACCGCCCTATCCACCTACATAACACAAGTCAGTCGAACCACAAGACCACGCTACGATGTCGAATGCTGGTCGAGGTCTAAAATGAACTTTTGAGCAATTACCTTTGTCTACGATATCCTTATCTTGCATTTCCTTACATTACATAACCAAATTTAGGCATTAATTACCAGAAGGTCATTAAAAGAGTGGTAAGAAACTACAGGTGAATAGGAATGAACATGCTAGACCTTAAGCGAATCCACGAAGTTAAACACGCTGTCGCTTTCTTAGAATGGCTCAGCTGAGCAAACTAAGTAATTTCAGTTCTATTATAATTGTAGCAAAAATACAGCCTTCGTGTCGTTAACAGAATGTGTATCGGCCCTTGAGGCAACAGTTCTAATGGACGAATCCCGAGGTCTTGGACACGAGGACAGTGCATCTCAGGACTTGCGTTTACTCACTAGCGTAAGCCGGTACCCAATCGTGCTTTTTGGTGGCACCGAAAATGTGCACAAAACAACTTGTTCAAAATCGTTATAAGGAATTCTGGAGAGCAGGCGCGAACCTGCTGAGCTTATTACAATTGATTAGAAGACTAGAGCGCTGCGCGAATGGATACCTTGTCGCACACACCACCATAGTCTAAAGCTTCAATATGCCGAGAGCTAATTTGATGGCGCAAGCCTTTGTTTTCTAAGCATTCCTATTCAGTTGTCTAGATGACAAGTGCGAGACTGAAAAGACTGCGCTAAACGCAAGACGGCCAATTTAATATGCCTGCATGACGTCTCTCCAATGTTTTGACGCTATAATTGCAGAGGTGTTTACGCCAGATCGGCTAGAATTCACGACTTAGAGTGGTTTTGTCACAGAAATTATGGTTTGCATGCGCACCTGAAGAGACGTGTTAGCAATGTCTGTGGATGAACATCAACAAAGACAATTACTTCGAAGAGATTATATGCACTGACGACTACGTTGGTAAGATAATAGGTGCGCTGACAACTTCGTGCGGCTTCTTTTTGACTGGAGATGGAGTTTTGTTTCTTGATGGCGAAGGCGGTCTTTGCACTGCAGAAGATGAACAGTGACGGACGAATGACGTATTGTTTATCGGTCACCATCATTCCGTGTAAAAGCTGCAACAGGTATACCGAAGCAGCAGGTACACACGCCACAGGTCTGAATAGGCAACAGGTAAACATGCAACAGATCGAAATTGGGCAACAGGTAAACATGCAACAAGTTTAAATGGGCAACACTCCTTTTTCCAATCTAACCTCCAGTAATTCAATTTCTGTTAGGCCATTATGTTGAGAGAAGTTCTCGACAAAGGACCAGCGCATCGCAGGATGTATTTTATTAGCGAAGTCGCTTATTCAAATCATGGTGGTCTGAAGACGATTGATTGTAGTAACATGCAAGTACTGTATCATGTCTTGCCTTCAGTGTTTGTTTGAAAAGTTTTTGAAGAAATCTTGATCGTAAATGGGCATTTGCATAGCGCATTTTCTAGACCAAAAACCCTGGCTGGTCACCGAATCTGAGATTTTCAGCTTGCAGATGGTAACAACGTCTGGGCTCGACATTTTCTCAAGCGGTTTAAGGCGTAGGTTAAAAGCAATAACCTTTAATCGGATTTATACTTATATACATTTCCCAGGCTTATTGCACGTCAGTGGCATGTCTCCTTAGTTACGTAAAGAAAACCAGAGAAAGGCATAGTCGTTTCTTCCGGCCTTTCCTGTGAAATCGAGCTGGTTAGGCTTCTAGGAACCGATCGAATGTGCATAGAAAGGAAAGTGCTGTTTCTCGATTGCTGCATTTCACCAGAGAGGCATTTCAACCCAAAAACCACTCCCACAAAGACAATTGCATGTATCCGGAAACTTAATATAGCGTCTTCGAGTAATTAACAAAAGCGCTGCTTGGATTGAAAGAGGCACGCCAATCTAAGAAAGCACGCTTCAGGGGTTACGCAAAGCTGTAAATGCAGACATCTGTTTAAAACGAATTCATTTCCTTGCATTTACAGCTTTGTTTTAATGGTATTATCGGGTGATATGCGTCAGGCCCTTTTATTATTGGGCGCTGCATCATTGTAGGTCTCAGCGTAATGATCGTGCTAGCCCAAATAAAATCTATTAAAAATTGTCACTATCGGAATCACCTTGTCACCTTGTGCTGTCAGCTCTTTGAGCTCTAGCGACCGTCATGATCAATCCTCTCCATTTCTTTCTTTCCATTGTCGCGTCCCTTAGCTGTGCCAAGTTCATTCCAGTTGCTTCGTGTATCTTGTCCATCCATTTTTTCCTTGGCCTCCCTTGTTTTCTCTTTCCCTCTCCACAAGCCAGCATCATTTCCTTTTCCAATCCATCTGATCTCATAATATGACCAAAGAACCTCAGCTTTGATTTTAGCATTGTTTGTTGTAACGTCTCATCTTGCTCAATTCCAATCGCCTTGCGTACCCATTCATTTGTCCTTTTCTCCGTCCATGATGTTCTCAGTATCTTCCTCCATATCCACATTTCACAAGCATTTATTTTTTTCTCCATTTTCTTGGTCATTGTCCACGTCTCACTGCCGTATGTTACTGTTGGTATGATCAAGGCCCTCACCAATCTTTTTTTCGTGTCTGTGCTCACATGTTTGTCTTTCCATATTTTTTCTAGTCCATTCATTGCGGCTTTTCCAATCGCCACCCTGCGGTTTATTTCCATATCGCACTTTCCTTCTCTTTCTACTACTGATCCCAAGAATGTAAAGCTTGTTACCGTCTCTAGTTCCTCTCCATCCACCGTAAAACTGCATTTCTCAGCTGTTGTCATGATCTTCGTTTTCTTTACATTGAAGTATAGTCCTGCTTTCTCGCTCTCTCTCTTCAGCCTTCTTATCAGTTCTGCCAGGTCTGTTTTTTTGCCTGCTAATAGTGTTGTGTCGTCTGCGTATCTCAGATTATTCAGTGTTCTTCCCGCTATCTTTACTCCCTCTTTTGCTCCATCCATTTCCGCCATCCTCATTATCGTTTCTGCATATAGGTTAAATAGGAATGGGGACAGAATGCATCCCTGCCTCACTCCTTTCTTTATTTTGATTCTTTCGGTATCTCCAAATTCAGTTCTTATTACCGCAATCTGGTCCTCGTACAACCCCTTAAGCAGTTGTATCAAGTGCTTTGGTATTCCCATTTCTATTAAGGTTTTTCACATCAGCTCATGATCAATGCAATCGAATGCCTTGCTATAGTCAATGAAACATATGTATAGTTTTTTTCCATACTCCTTTTGTCTCTCCATTATCCACCGCATGTTGGCGATATGATCCCGAGTGCCGCGGGATTTCCTAAATCCTGCTTGGTTATCTGGCAGCTCCCTCTCTATTGTGTTCTCCATTCTTTTATGTATTATTTTGAGTAGTATTTTGCTTATGTGCGATATCATTGCTATGGTCCTGTAGTTTTCACACTCTCTCGCATCTCCTTTTTTGAATATAGGGATGAAGATTGAGCTCTTCCAATCCTCTGGCCATTTTCCGGTTGTCCATATGATGTTGCATATTTTTGTTATTGTCTTTGTCATTGCGCCATCTCCTGCTTTTACCATTTCTATGGGTATCCCATCCGGACCCGGTGCTTTATTGTCCTTCAGTTGTCTAATTGCCCATTCCACCTCTGCTTCCAGAACGTCCGGTTCCTTTTCATGTTCTGATACATCGATTCGTTCTTTCATTACTCTCCTGTCTTCACTATACAGCTCCTCTGTGTATTCTTTCCATCTGTTCTTCATTTCCTCTTCGTCTGCGATTATGTGTCCATCCCTTGACCTCAGTGATCCCATTCTTGGTGTGAATTTTCTCGTTATTTCCCTCACTTTTGAAAACATTTCTTTAGTTCTTCCTTTCTTTCCCTCTTCCTCCATTTCCTTGCACATTGCATTTAGATGTTTTTCTTTGTCTATACGTGCTTGCTTTTGGAATGCTCTATTCATTTCTCGTAACTTGTTTTTGTCTCCTTCTTTTTTTGCCTCCTTTCTTTCTACAGCTATGTTGATAGCATCTTTCGATAGCCACGGGGTTGTTGTGACTTTCTTTTTCTTCGGAATGTGTTTCTCAGCAGTTTCTAGTATTATTCCCTTCACCTTCTCCCACAGATTGTTCGTGTCTTCATCTATCACCGTCTCGTCCCTCTCTAATATTTCAAACCTATTCCTTATTTCCGTTCTGTATTCCGGTGTGATTCCTTTGCAGTCATACCTGTTCAGTCTTTCACCTTTTTTCAACTTCTCCAGTTTCGTATGCACTGTTGCCACTAATAATTCATGATCAGTTCCGCAGTCCGCGCCTGGTGTCGTTCTTACATCCCTTATCGTACTTTTCCATCTTTTGTTTATCAGTATGTAATCTATCTGATTCCGATATTTCCCATCTGGTGACGTCCAAGTGTACAGTCGTCTTTTTGGCTGTTCGAACCATGTATTCATTATTCCCAAGCTGTTTCCATCGCAAAACTCTACTAATCTTTCTCCTGCCTCATTTTGTTCTCCTAGTCCATGTCCTCCAATCGTGTCCCTTGCTCCTCCGTCACACTTTCCCACCTTCGCATTGAAGTCACCAATAACCATTATTATATCTCCCTTAGGGATTCTGTCTATTTTACTTTGCAGTTCATTGTAGAACTTTTCATGCTCTTCTTTTGCTATCGATGTTGGTGCATACATCTGTACAATTGTTATATTAACTTTCTTTCCCCGAAAGCCTCCGCTCAGTATTCTGTCACTCACCGTGTCATATCCCATTATTGCATTTGCACTTGTCTGGTCACACATGATTGCCACCCCATTTCGTCCTTTTTCCTCCTGCCCTGACATTATTATCTTATAACCATTCCAATTGAAATGTCCTTGTCCTTTCCAACTTGTCTCGCTTAATCCCATGATTGATATTTCAAGTCGCTTCATCTCTCTCTGTATGATGTCCATCTTTCCGCTCTGCATACTGCGCACATTCCACGTACCTATCTTCATCTTCTGTTTGCAGCTCAGGTTGAGTCTTTGCTTTCTGGTGCGATCCGCCTCTGGACGTCCTTTCAGCTTTAGTCCCGTTGCTTCATTAGACCGGATTGCTCTTGACTCTCCATCTCGCTCTTTCCCAGTAGCTGTTAAGTCGCTCTCCGGCCTGGGAGTCTCACCATCTGCGACTATTGTTTTGCATGAATTGTCTTTTCTCATGACGTTTTTCTTGGCACTTTCACAGGGGTGGTTTGCCATTGCCTTCCCCTGGTTTTGCCTGCCGTGCCCGTTCGTTCCCCTTCTCATAATGAAAAGGGTACTAACAGTCTGCACCACGTGAAGGTGGGCACGGAGGACTTTGATTCATCAGCCCAGGTCGGTTCGAGTCTACGTTCAAAAGATACGTCGGTCGGGTCTCCTCCCTGTTTTACTATAGGCAAGCTATAGTGGCTGACGAACCTTATCAGAATATCACTATCGGAATACAATGCGCAATCCGTTGTTTTACTCCGAGCAGCAGTGTGCATACATGCCTACAAACATACATACTGAAACGCCATTCCATGTAATTATAACCCAAGCGAAAAAAACAGACAAAACTGCTCTGCGATTAACATTGACAGAACCGAAAAACAGAGTATATCGATGATGAGTGGATATTTTCATGTACATTTATAGACAAAGACCATATCATTAGCTTTGAAGATAAAACTTAAAACAGACCGAAATTGTGCCGTCATTTATAGATTATTATGATACAGAAATGGCGAATTGCACGGAGTAATTCGCTACACTGTTCATTCCACTGTTTGTTTTGATAAACCATTTCGGTTCACTGATCTACAAATGACGAATTAATCTGTGTGTTAAGAAACAAGTTCTGTTTTTGACAGTGCAAGACAAACACATGTTGCAAATCACGAAACAAAAATCGTTTAAAGAAAGAAGAATAAATAATCTAAGTTAATTCCATCCATTTTAGTCTAATACAATCCAATCTGATCCAATCCATTCCCTCCACACCAAATTATTTTAATCAAGTCCAATCCAATCTCATCTCGCCTCATCTATTCTCGTCTCATCTAATCGGATATTATCCTATCCAATCGTATCCCATGCAATTAAATCCAATCCATTTAATCTTATCCAATATAATCCAATCCAATCTAATCCAATCGAATATAATCCGATATAATGCTGTCTAATCGGATGCCATCTGATTCAATTCAATCTAATCTAATCTAACCTATTTTCATCTAATCTGGAAGCTGCTACAGCGCTGTTATCGTAAAGCACAAGGCACCGATTGACGGTCGTTAACTTGTTATTAAGCAAAACTTGTGCGAAACTTCTTAATTTTGCTGGAACCGCCTGTTGCAAATTTGATAAGTTTAAGATGTTGGCAGGTAGGGAATGTCAAATCGCTGATATACAATCCTTATAGATACAGGCTTCAGTTTTAGGGGTTGTTATCGTATAGAAAGGCTCTACAAATATATACGCAAATATACATACATACATCCATACAGAGTCTACATGCATACACAAACACACCTACGTACATAATACATACACATACATTTATACATGCATGCAAACATAAATACAAACATACACACAAAAAACATACCTACATGCATACATACAATACATACACAAACACTTGTATGCATGCAAACATATCTTGGAAATTTAGCCTCTACAATGCTGCGTATCAAGAGAAACAGAACTATGGATCGAATTACTCCGTGCAATTCGCCAGATATCGCAATCGAACTTCATTCGCTGAACAGAGAACATCGCCTAGCTTAATAAAAAAGAAATCATTACAAGAAAACGTGAAGCACATTATGGAATCCTTATCGAACGAATGAACGAATGAATAGCTTGTTATCGGCAGCCTCAAGCGCCTGTTTCTATAATTACTTAGGGCGTATCAATCATAGTTGATTGAAATATTAAGTGATTTTTATTTGTTGAAGACAGACTTCCACAGGTGACAGTAAACAACAGAAATGACAACGGTAGTCGACAGACCGAGTGCTTGCACTGAAATTAGAACTCTGTGGATTTGAGCTTCTCCCTATCTACTTTCACGGTGCATGGACCTAAAGAAAGAGGCTTACTGAATGCACAAATACTAACTCCTGTAATCGTGCATATTGGCACTGTATAAACAGTAGGCTAGTGAAATAAGTTCACGTTTCTAATCCAGTTTCTTTTGCGTTGTTTTGTATATGTGGGAGTAGATCTATGTTTCTAGCTGTTCAAATGACGTCTTTTAGAATCTCATTGTACCTTATAAAACGCTCTCGTAAGGTTTCTGAAAGGCGCTATATTAAGTGTCTAGACAAGTAACTTACTAAGTGACCAACTAAGTAGCAATGGCGCCATATTTAGCTGTTAGTTAGATGCTTTTTGTGCAATGGAACATTTCTAAATTCAATCTAAAACTAAAACGTGGCAATAACATTGTGTCATTGTATTTCTGCTTTTTGCAACCAGCATCATTTCACTATTCTGCCTTCGGCAACTCACGAGAACCTTCAAGTTCCAGTAACGAGAATTAGAAGCATATGGTTCACGGAGTTTCGCAGTTCCTGGAACATCTGTATGAAATAACCACCAGCAGTCAGTTGGTCACTTTAAGAAAGTCTTTAAACTACAATGTTCCATCAAATGTATCCACGTAACTGAGCGAGTCCATGACAGCTTCAACTGTAAACGCCCGTTAAACTAATATGTTAATGTAATAATAATAATAATAATAATAATAATAATAATAATAATAGCAGTAATAATAATAGTTGAGCGATTGTAATGTTTGTAACTTATTAATAATATTTGTCCTTTAAGCTCTTGCGTATAAAAATTACTGCCGTAGATCGGGTGTATAAACAGCTTGCACTCTTGCTAGGAATGCGGCTGAAAATTAGTGTTGCGATGACGCTCACAGACATGAACTCACTCGAGACAAAGTCAATCCCTGTGATTTTAGGTCAGATAGTTCTGATTATCACAAAAATTCTACCTTATGTTTGATTCTAAGCCAGAATATTACCAGACAATTAATGTCTACGGCCTTCTGGGACC
Organism: Norana najaformis; assembly: GCA_964023275.1. NCBI lineage: Eukaryota > Metazoa > Annelida > Clitellata > Crassiclitellata > Hormogastridae > Norana > Norana najaformis. The sequence continues at coordinate 24,503,587 of OZ029919.1, forward strand.
GTTATACTAATTATACTTAAAACAATAAAATCATTTCTAGTTTGCAAGATTGCAAAAAAAACTAGAATAATGGAATAAGACAGTTCCTAGCTGTCACAACATCTCCACTGGATAAAGTTCTTCAGCGAAGACTCCGTTGGTTTGTTTAAGTGGAATGAACGCCAGCTGATCAAATCCCACACTCTACAAGCACGAATCGAAGGAAAGGGAAACAAAGGAAGACCAAGAATGCGGCGGACAGATAATATAAATGAAGACTTCATGAGACTTGAACCAAACGTGTGAGGAGACTGGTCCAGAACTATGACAGACTAAGACGCCGGGCTATAGTAAAACACTCTTCTATTCCTCTTCAGTGTTCTGCCGTTAGGCAGGTCCAAGAGTCCAACGACGCCACTCTTCTCTGTTCTGTGCCCTTTCTTTAACTTCTTTGTAGCCCCGTCCTCCTTCATTATCCACCATCCAGTCCAACAGCATATTTCTTGGTCTTCGTTGAACCTTCTTTTCTTTAATTCTTCCTTCAATCACTATTCGTATAAATAAAAACTAAGTGCAAGCAAACGCGCATGAAAACACGTCCGACCGCAGACACAACAGGGAGCGTTGGATTTGACAAGAGACCAAAAATGGAGATCATTTATTCGCTCTCATCGCCACCGAATAGCTGACGTCAGAAACTGAGGGTGGTGATGATGACGATAAGCAAGTAAGTAAGTAATGTGCTGAATAATATGCAGTATAACTCTGGAACTGGAATGCATACATCAGATATGTCCATTGCCACATTTGATCTAATGAGTTGTTTTGTGGAACTAGTCAAGTTAAGTGATTGATGTTGTGGCTGACCATAGAGTTAATTTTATGTTTTCTTTCATGAATTAATGTGGCAGATTTTAAAATCCATTGAACTGTGTTTTGCTGGTTTTTAAATTCATAAAAGATGAGAGACTTCATTAAAGAAAGCGAAAACCTGTTCTAACTTTCTCGTCATACAGTCAATGTGTCAATGAGTGACTTTTTATTCGTAAAAGTTTAGTTTCATTATGCACCAGTTTAGTGTATGTGTTGTTTTTTAGCCGTATTGAATGTCTTCAGGCTTATGTTTTCTATTAATATATGAAGAACCGTTTATTGAACACCATAAAAGAGAAACAGTTGATATTACAGTCACTAAAAGAAAAAAATCGTTACTAGGCATCCAAAGGTGAGACCAAAGGGGCAATAAGTCCCAATAACAGGATCACCTAATTTCTTAGACAAATTTCAAGACAGTACATTTAACATGTTACACGTTAGGCCTACATCAGTTTTTGCCATGTAACTGCAATGTTACATGAAATAATTCTTTTACAATTAAAGCATCCAAAGTGGCGAACAATTGACACTAAACTTAATTATATTGCACAACAAATCATTTTCGTGCACAAACTAAGAAACAGAGTGAAATAAAAACAAAACAAACCAAAACAAACAAACATTGGTGCAATGTTTGTGTAGACTAATCTAGTGATATATCGTCGCATTTCCTAGTAATTTTAGTGGTAATTTCTATTGCATCATCAGTAGTTATTATTGATGTATTTATGAGTAGTTTTGATTTGAATTCACTGACGCTTTTACTAAAATAAGATTTGCGGCCAGCGTTAGTCGATGCTAATATTAAAAATAGCAGTGCCAGCGTTGATGGTAAAAATCAGTTAAGCTGGGGAAAATTAAGAGTATTGTTTGAAGTTATTTTATGACCAATTAGTCTGGATGGCAACGGATTATTTTGGTGACATTTTGCAAGAGTTTGTGAGTCGATTTTGCCTTTCTGACGAATGGACGCTTGGATTATTAGCCAATCACAGAATTACATTGTTTGATTAATGACCAATGACGTTGCGAACAATTTATTGTTCCAGAGAGATCCGGAACCAATAAGGAGACGTCTATGTCGTGACTGCGAGTCTAAGGCATATAAGGAAGCAGAAGATATTCAGAAGACGTTCCAATCGTCAACACAGTGAAGTAAGGTGAAATTATCAGACGATTAATTCAACCAATCGTAGTGTGACAAGTGTATCGAATCTTCGATAAGAGGCGAATTCAGCGTTTGCGAGTTAGTTTACGGCTGGATGTTGGACGGGAAAGGTTCATCTAGATCTCAGCGTAACTCCGAGATGTCAGGCAATTTCAGTCCGACTTATCGTCTAGTCGACTGCATTCTCGTGGATGAGCTGGAAGCTTATCATGTCTGTTGCGTTATGACGGAGTTGTAAGAACTATCGTCGAATGGTTGTGGATCTAATCCATGTCTTGTTGACAAAAGCGAGTGAGGGGTTAGTCTGTTTGCGTCAAACGTCGTATTAATTAGATTATGCTGTATGCATTTTTAAAATTGTTGCACGGTGGGAAAATGTTTAAGCACAGATGGTAGGGAATTCCATATCGTTGGTCCAGCGTATAGCAGAGAAAATTGTCGTGTGTTAGTGCGAGCAACTTCCTGACATACCTTTCCTGAAATGCATCTGTGATTTCTGTAGGAGGCACACCATTGAAATGCTACTATCCTCAAACTGGTTTGGTACAAGGGTTAAACACTAAACAACTTTGTATTTAAAACTCATGAGAAACCAAAAGCGTTATTCCAAATCTTAGAAATCAAACAGAAAGTTATAAAAATTACATGGAAAGGTACGAAAATTTGAGAAAGAAGAAAGAGAAGTAATGTAAGGAGAAAATGTCATAAAACTTGTGGTTAGACGCAGAAAGAAAGCCGCATAGTACTTGATTATTAAAAATTTCATGAAAATGTTGACGATAGAGATCGGTCGCCAAACGACGTGATCAAAAGAAAAATTTGCCTAAGTTAAGCACGACCTTATTTCGCACCCCTCTGTAAACTTCTTGACAAGCCAGTGCTTTACAATAAACTGCCCTCGAGTGCACGCCCTAACTACTGTAACTCAAGTCTTTTCGGAACTGTTGTTGATACTGGCAGCTGACGTCATTTGTGACACTTAAGCCATTGGTGCCACTGACGTCATTGGTGCCACTGACTGTCCCTGGTTTTTGTAACAGACGATGCTCAGAAGACTCTTTCTGACTGGCTGGTACTTTGCAGCGTAGATCAGAGGGTTGAGAGCCATGTTGAGGAATGCTGCCGCGATGGTGACGTAGTAGAAGTTGCTGAAATTGATGGTACGCGAGTAGAGCAACAGTCTGTGGACCTCGCATGGAGTCCAGCAGACAAAGAACGTAGCCGATACAAAGATAAGAGTACGGATGACGTTCGTCTTGCTTCTGGTAGCCATGTTGCTGGCCACGGTGTTCGACAGAACGTTGGGGGTGTTAGCCACAGCATCCATCGTCGACCGCACGACAACGAGGATCCTTCCGTAGCAGTAGAAGAACACAACTAGCGGAATGACAAAGTCCCAGAAGAAAACGGTCGTTCCGTAGATCATCTGGGCTCCTAACGACGGAAAGAATCCGCGGTCCCCGCACTTGCCGTCGACTACTCGAGCGGCCAATCCGAGCTGGATGTTGCGCAGGATTCCGTTGGCCCACGTGACAAGAACGGCCGCCTTGATGATCCAGGTCCGGAAATGCTTCCGGTGTAGGATCGGATGGACGATCTTGAAGTACCGCTCAAGAGCCAGAATGACAAGACTGGTGATGGATGCGATCATTCCAACCCAGACAAGTAAATCGATGAGAATGAAAACACAGAGCAGACGACCCCAGATCCCTTTCAGGTAGATCCCAGAGATCTTGAGGGTGTAAGACACAAGCAGAAGGGTGCACGAGTAGAAATCTGCAACGGTCTGGTTGAGGATAAGGATGTTGGTGATGCCCTTGCGGTGGTTCTTGACGAGGGCCCAGAGGACTGCCCCATTCGCTATTATGCCGGTTACCCCGATACAGATGGCGATGATCAGGAACTGGAATGGAGTGGATGAAGAACGTCTGCCGGAAACACGAGCGTCGCCATGGGTGACATTCACTTCCGGCGATTCTGTCCCAAAAGACTCGTTGCCTAGATACGAAAACACAGAAGTACCAAGACTTTCTTCAGGACGAATTTATGCATCAGTTTACTACTCCGTTTATGTTTTCTTCGTTCACTCCTTCTTCTGTTTTTATTCATTTTTTCTTTTTATCTTTCTATTATTTTCTTTATGTAATAATTCGATTATTCTTCTATTCATTCATTCGACCGTTAGATGGATGTTACTTTGTGCTTCAGAATATGTTTCTGCCAAATCGTTTCGATAACAGCGAATTTAGCTCAGTGAACCCGCACATTTTTCAAAAACAATTAGCCTCCTTAAATAGCCTACTGCGACGCGATGCAAGGTAGGCCACGTATAGGTCTAGATTTAAATTGGCCTACCCTCGTTTTATTATATATATGAATATCTCAGCATTCATGCCTCTACATATATTGAGCCTTTTAAGAACCTCGCAAAAGCACTTTATTTTCACAATATATTATGAACTTACCGCTGAACCCAAAATTCATATTCTCGCTAATTTCACTTCGAAATTTCAATTCTGAACTCGTTTCAAACGACTATATGGCGACTGTCAGCAATCGACCTACACAAAGGCTTATAAATTCTCGCTGAGGCAAGACAAGAAACCGCAGATATTCTTTATAGATCGGTTGCACGCATGCGTTCGGAAAGAGTAAGAAAGTCGTTGTGGAGGCTGCACAAATGCAGCATCCGAGATAAAAGCATTACATTAAACGTGAATCAGACACGTGCGCTCTGTATCTAACCATCTCTACTTCTCTGCCTCTCTGCCTCTCTCCCTCTCTGTTTCTGTCTGTGATCATAATTATTCCACTGTTAAGTCACCAAGTTTCAAGCGCCTGCTTGTCTTGGAATTGTCCACGAGGTCATTTCAATAATCGTCGATTTGCTTGTTACTGGCGGACATTGAGCCAAGTTGACATCAGCTTAAATTCATGCCCGGGCACGTTTTAAATGTACACTTTTGATTGGCGGGCTTTTGTGCGTGTTGATTGAAGTCAGCAGTGACAAATAGGTACGTCAGGATTAGATTTCTAATTCAAGGGAAAGCTTATATAAAGCGGGCGCAAATGGATTGTTCAAGTGAGCGCAAAATGATGTAGAGATAGTTCGTCGTTTACTCCGTTTATTGTTGAGTTACAAATATCAATATTTTTGCTGACGTCAACGATTTATAGATTGGTGCGTTTAGAACGTATAGAACATGTGTATCGGCAAATTAAGTACTGCTGTGGCTAAACTGTTCATTTAATTTATTATGCGCAAGAAAAACATACTATGCCTTTTCTCGAATTAGTGCTACGCTATAAATTGGGCGAGTCTACTGCTGGATGCCAGGCTGATCGAGAACATCGAGCATTCGTCAACACTGTCTGTGTATCTATGTCTTTCTCTGTCTTTATCTCTCTGTCTTTCTATCTCTGTCAATGTCTGTATTTCTATCTCTGTCTCTTTGTCTCTTGCCTCGGCCTCTATTTCTGTCTATGCCTCTGTCTCTGTCTCTCTGTCTGTCTGTTTCAGCCTCCATCTCAGTCTCTGTCTCTCTGTCTCTCTATTATGTCTCCTTCTCTCTCTGCCTGTCTGTATTTATGTTTCAGTTTGTGTCTGCTTGTATGTCTGTCTGTCTGTCTGTCTCTCTTTCTCTCTCTCTGTCCCTACCTTTCTCTCTTTCTTTCTTCTATAGGCCCCTGCATATAATAGCATCGATTGAGTTGCTAGGTTGTCAATTCAATATCAATGAACACAATTTCATTGAGGTTTACATTGTTTTAAAGTCTTACGCGCAGAAAACTTAAAAAATTAACCGTTATAGCTTTATACCGTAGGAAATAATTATGAGTATACTGTAATATAATTACAATATAACTACAATATAATTATAATAAAATTAAAATTATAATTGTTAGTATAAGCCATTATATCTCAATTCTACGAGAAATAATTAAAATTTAATCATAATATACAATTACACATATATGTTACTATAGTTTTATGCTATAGGAAGTAATAGTCACTGCGTAACCTAATCTGGAGAACTTACGATTTCGTTCTACATGTACATTATCAAATGCCGTTTTCGTAGCATCGAATGACTGCGAAGTTAAGTCGCGATCGACAAGTCGTAAACCACTGGAAAAGCAAAAGGAAGGGATATAAGAAGACACGATAGCATATTTTTATATATGAAATGGAAGGTAAACAGGTAGGGAAAAGCAACAGAAATGTTCACATATGAACGCCTGTCCAATGTCTGACGCCATAACTGCAGAGTTGTTACGCCAGACTGGCTGGAATTAACGATTTCCTGTGTTTTGGTCACAGAAAGTATGGTTTCCATACGCACCTGAAGAGATAGCAATGTCTGTGAATGAAAACCAACAAAGACAATGGATTTGAAGAGATTTTATGCGCTGATAACTACGTTGGCAAGATAATAGGTGCGCTGACTACTTCCCTGCGGCTTCTCTTTGACTGGAGATGCAGTTTCGTTTCCTGAAGGCGTAGTAGAAGATGAAGAGTTACTAGGCAATCATCATTCTGTATAGAAGCTGAAACAGGTATAAACGAGCAACAGGTACACGTGCAACAATTTTAAATGTCTCTGCAACAGGTAAGCATGTAGCAGATTTAAACGAGCAACTGGTAAACATGCAACAGGTTTAAATGGGCTTACTTACTTAGACTTAGACTTAGATCCTCCCGTTCCGATCGGAGCATTGGTCGACAAGCCTTCGCCATTCCACGCGTTCACCAGCCATCACCATCGCCTCGTCCCTGTCCAATCCCATCCGCTCCAGATCTCCCTTGAAAGCTCGCCTCCAAGTATTTCTCGGCCGTCCCTTTTTACGTCTTCCACCCTCCGGTACCCAATCCATCGCCGTCCTCGCAATTCTCTCCTTCGGTAGTCTAAGAACGTGTCCGGCCAACCTTCCTCTTCTCCCCGCGATGACATATTCAAGATCCTGCGATCCCGCCATCCTCAGCACCTCCTCATTACTGATGTGGTCCCTCCATGAGATGCCCAGTATGGATCGTAGGCACCTCCTATGGAAGACATTTAGTTGTTTTGTTATCTTCACCGTTGTCTTCCAAGTCTCACTCGCATATAACACCACAGGCAACACCAATGTCGAGTACAACTGTATCTTTGCATCTCTTTTCAACTCTCCCGATCTCCATACTGTCCTCATTTTCTGAAAAACTGATGCAGCCTTGCCGATCCTTGTCTTTACATCCATCTCTACGCCTCCGTCCCTCTCCATAAAACTTCCCAGGTATGGGAAATTGCTAACATAATCTATAGTTTCCTGACCTATCCTGATGTTTGAGTGCTCCGTGTCTCCGACGATCATGGCCTTTGTTTTCGCACTGTTGATGCATAGTCCTACTCCTCTAAATGGGCAAACAGGCAAATATGCAACAGCTAAATATCGAATACATTCACATCCTCTCTCCAACCCAATCTCCAGTTATGCAATTTCTGGTAGGCCATTAAGTCGGGAGAAGTTCTCGATGGGTGCATCGCAGAATGCATTTATAAGCGGAGTCGTTTATTCAAATTCTGGTAGTCTGTGAACGATTGATTGCAGTAACATGCAAGCATCATGCCTTGCCTTCAATTTTTGTTTCAAAAAGAGTTTGAAGGACTTGTAAGCAAAACGAAAGGTACAGTTTGTCGCTCTGAGCATTCAACCTGGAAAGTACTACCTCGTTCATTCTTCTTCTCAGGTTTTTCGTTATGGCCAGGGCTTTTTCGCATTTTTATTTATGGACCTATAGAGCTAACTCTAGAAACTGCGTCGCCTGTCTTCTTGCAATAGTAACTACTGTATATCCGCTGTTAGAAGTTCTGGCTTTCCAGTAAACCTGACTGATTCTACACTACAGTAGGCCTAGGTCTACCTAGGCCTACTGTAGTGTTGCTGGTCGAACTGATTTAAAGTGTTTCATAATAACAGTTGCGCGTGAAGGAAAAACATACAAGAAATGACGTTAAAAGGTTTTGGTGAACTTTTCTATGCAATAATATTGGTTAAGATAACACAATTAATGACAGTTGACAGTGGTTTAGCGAATAAAGATTGAGAAGTATTATGTGCGATATGATATTCATTTCATCGTGATAAGGTTCATTTTAAGATTTATGTATGTGTGTAAGTATGTATCGTAATCTTGATCGTAAATGCACATTTCTATAGCGCATTTTCTAGATCGAAAACCTTGGATCGTCACCGAATCTGAGATTTTCAGTTCGCAGATGAAAACAGCGGCTGGGCTCGACATTTTCTTAAGCGGTTTAGGGCGTATTTTAAAAGCAATAACCTGTAATCGGATCTGTAGCCTACAAATATACATTTCCCACTCTAATTGCACGTTTGTGCATGGCATGTCTCTATGGTTACGTGTAGAAAACCAGAGGGAGGCATAGTCGTTTTTTCTGGCCTTCCCGGTGAAATCGAGCCGGTTAGGCTTTTAGGAACCGATCGAATGTACATGGAAAGGAAAGTGCTGTTTCTCGATGGCTGATATGCGTCAGCTCCTTTGATCATTGGGCGCTACATCGTTGTAGGTCTCAGTGTAATGACTGTGCGAGCCCAAATAAACAAATCCATTAAAATTAGGCCTAGTCACGATCAGAATACGATACGCAATCCGATGTTTTACATCGAGCAGCAAAGAGTGCGCCTTCTAGGTCATTGTAACCCAAGCGAAAAAAACAGTGTTATACATAAATCGATCTGCTCTGTGACAAACACTGACAGAACCCAAAAGAGAGTATATCGATGATGAGTGGATATTTTCGTGTACATTTATAAACAAAGACCACATCACAAGCTTTAAAGATAAAACTTAAAAGAGGCCGAAAATGTGCCGTCATTTGTAGATTATTGTACCGAAACGGAGAATTGCACGGAGTCATTCGCTCCACTGTTCGTTTTGATAAACCATTTCGGTTCACTGATCTACAAATGACGAATTAATCTGTGTGTTTAAAAACAAGTTCTGTTTTTGACAGTGCAAGACAAACACATGTTGCAAATCACGAAACAAAAATCGTTTAAAGAAAGATGAATAAATAATCTAAGTTAATTCCATTCATTTTAGTCTAATACAATCCAATATGATCCAATCCAATCTCTCCACTCCAAATTATTTCAATCAAGTCCAATCCAATCTCATCTCGCCTCATTTATTCTCATCTCATCTAATCGGATATTATCTCATCTAATCCTATCGTATCCAGTTATATCCGATCCCATCCCATACTATCCGATCATATCCAATCCAATCCTATCCAATTAAATCCAATCCAATCTAATCCGATCAAATATAATCCAATACTATACTATCCAATCCGGTATAATCTAATCCAATCTAATCTATTTTCAGCTAATCTAGAAACTGCTACAACGTTGTTATCGTAACGCATAAGGCTTCGATTGATGGCCGTTAACTTGTTACTAAGCAAAACTTGTGCGAAGCTTCTGAATTTTGTGGAACCACTTGTTGCAAATTTGATAAGTTTATGATGTTGGCAGGTAGGGAATTTCAAATCGCTGATATACAATCGTTATAGATACAGACTTCAGTTTTAGGGGTTGTCATCATATAGAAAGGCTCTACAAATATATATGCAAATATACATACATACATACATACACACATACATTCATACAGAGTCTACATGCATACACATACACACCTACATAATACATACATATTCATATATACAAACATACATACAAACATATTTACATGCATACAAGAATACTTGTATACATGCTTACTTATATTGGATATTTAGCCTCTACACTGCTGCGTATCAAGACAAACAGAACGACGGATCGAATTAATCCGTGCAGTTCGCCAGATGTCGCAATCGAACGTCATTCGCTGAACAGAGAACAACGTTTAGATTAATAAAAATAAGGAGTCATTACGATATAAGGTGAAATTTATTCATGAAATCCTTAACAAACGAATGAGCAAATGATCGAACTACCAACCGAAAGAACGAGTGATAGAAAGAACGAACGAATTAATAGCTTGTTTTCATAGTTGATTGAAATATTAAGTAATTTTTATTTGTTGAAGGTGAAAGTAAACAACATAAATGACAACGGTTGTCAACTGACTGAGTGCTTGCACTGAAACTAGAACTCTGTGGATGCTAGCTTCTCCCGATCTACTTGCACGGCGCATGGACCTAAAGAAAGAGGCTGCACGAATACTAACTCCTGTAATTATGCATATTGGCACTATATAAATGGTAGGCTAGTAAAATAGCAGGTTTCTTATCCAGTTTCTTTTGCGTTGTTTTGAATGTGTGCGTGTAGATCTATGTTTCTGGCTGTTCAAATGACGTCTTTTAGAATCTCACGTAGCTGATAGGCCTACAACGCTTTCGAAAGGTTTCTAAAAGGCGCTATATTAAGTGTCTAGACAAGTAACTTGCTAAGTAACCAACTAAGTAACAAAGATAGTTTTTGTGTGATGAAACATTTATAACTTCAAACTAAAACTAATATGTGACAATAACATTGTGTCCATGTATTTCTGCTTTTCGCAACTAGCATCATTTCACTAATTTGCCTTCGGCAACTCATGAGAACCTTCACGTTCCAGTAACGAGAATTAGAAGCATATGGTTCACGGAGTTTCGCAGTTCCTGGAACATCTGTATGAAATAACCATCAGCAATCAGTTGGTCATTTTAAGAAAGTCTTAAAACTATAATGTTCCTTCAAATGTATCCACGTAACTGGGTGAGTCCGTAACAACTCCAGCTGTAAGCGCCCGTTAAACTAATATGTTAATGTAATAATAATATTAATAACAGTACTGACAGTAATGAAGAAGAAGAAAAAGAAGATTTAAGCGATTTTGCAACTTTTAAATAAGTTTTGCATTTTAAACTCCTGCGTATAGAAATTACTGCGGTAGGTCTGGGTGTATATATAGCTTGCACTCTTACTAGAAATGTCTGATAGCATGAACTCTCTCGAGTCAAAGCCATTCACGGTGACCTAAGGTCAGACAATTCTGATTATCACAAAAACCGATATTGTCTGGTTCGGGACATAATAACTATCTTTTAGTAACAGACAGTTAATGTCTAAGGCGTTATTGTATTAAATCCTGTACGAATGGTTATACTATAATATACTAAATCTATGTATTAATTTATATTCTATACGAATGGTTATATTATAATATACTTAATAACATGTAATAATTTCTAATTTTCAAGACTGCAAAAAAAATAGAAATAATTAATTTAGACAGTTTCTAGATATCATAGCATCGTTAATGGATGAAGTTCTTCGCGAAGACGTCAGTGGAAGCAAAAATTCATGTGGAAAGAATAATTCATAGAAGATTCGAAGGAGAAAAAACAATGTCAACCCAAGACTGCGTTGGATGGACAGTATATAAACAAAGACAAAATGAGACTTCGACTAGACATGAGAGGAGCACTGGACTTAATAAATGACCGAAAATGGGAGGTCATTTATTCGCACCCATAGCCACCAAATGACTGGCGTCAGAAACCGATGATGATGATTAAGACGAATATTGTTTATAATAGTTACATTAATGTCATAACATTTCTATGCAATACAATATAGCAGTGTTATTTTTATAATATTGTTGTATTATATTGCATCGTTTGATTATTATTTTACTGTCATTTCACTGATTTACATGCAATGGTGTTCGTAATGTGGGCGTTTATTTCGCACTAATAGAGATAACTTAATTAACAATTTTAAGAATGTGTGTGGAACCAGCGACGAGTCAGTTTGACATCGCATGTCCGAATGACCGGGAGAGTTCAGTGCATCTCTAAGATTCCCTGCCTCCCCACCACCAACTGCTGCCGCTGCAGCCAACATCCCTTCTGCACGCTGTTCGTAACATACCCAATCTTGCCATCTGTGTTTAATGTTGAGCCAGCGATGCATGACTGCTGGGCCGCGCGCTCTTTATCGCGGGCGGCGCAGTCTGTCCTTAATTAGTCCCGGTTCCGGATGAATGACCCCGATAAGGCGTTAACCGCTGCCTCTGGCCGCTGGATAACATCCGCAGCTGCAACCGCCGCCAGGCTCTTCTTAGATAATCGCCATAATCCAGTTAATTAGCCTTATGAAGTGGGTCGACTAATGGAACCTGATTAAGAGATGCTTCGTTCTCGGAGCAACCGATTCAGCATCTTCCACCCGAACGACAACTGTGGCAACATCATCAACCATCGTCGGATGCTGTACCGTAAACAATCCGAGAAATTTAGCCAATTAATAAAAGACTCCTCTTGTTCTAATGCTATCAGAAAATATTTCCTTAGTAGTACGTTGGTCTAGGTATTTCAAAAGGCGATGTATGAAGTATGCAAACCTTAGTAAACAAAGTTACATTATATGCTATGTTTTGTGTACGACTGAATGCCATTATATGGAGTTAAGATCGTATAGTTCATCTGCGAATATACGCAAACATTGCCTTATACATCGAGGTAAACGTAACGTAATATAGGCCCAAAACTAGTAAGAAATTCGCCAGCTGTCCGTTAACTGCTGAGACATGGGTTCTGTTCTCGGGTTTTGAAGGCGCTGGTCCGATTTGGTGCGATGCTAAGGCAACAAAGGATATTTTTCCAATTTCTTTTACTCTGGGTTTCTTGTTTCTACGCTCTTAGGCCTACACATTAGCTTCTCTCTGTAACTTTATGGCTACATGTTCTCCTATCTGTTTGTGTGTCTCTGTCTCTATCTTTGTCTCTGTATCTCTGTCTCTGCAGACACATATACACACATACTCCACACACTACACCACACACACACACACACGTGCACTTATAGTCAGTGGCTAAGGCATACTTCCAGAATAGCAGCTGATGACTGCTATGGCTTGGAGGTATTTGCAATCACGTGAGTGACGTTAATTGAATCTAGGCGTCGTTAATAGATTCGGCTGAGATCAAAGCACCGCTCATCGGCAACAGTTATAAGGCAACGGATGAAAGTAATTAGCAAACGAACGAACTTCGGTAAGGACCTTTATTTGGCATTCCGTCTCAATCTATAGAGCTGCACAGGTTTATGTATATGCACATATTTACATATATTTATGTGACAGACATACATATATATATATCAGTCTCTAAGCCAAAGAAGTGAGGTCACCAAGGGTACGGTGTTAGCGACTTCTTTTCCTTAGTCTCGGCATATGCATATACTTATACATATGCATGTAATCTTATGTAATTGCGATTCAAGTTACAACAAAATTTAAGCCTCGTAATAAGTGTAAATACGGAGAAAATACAAGAGCTTAGCGAATGCGACTGATCACGGCCAAAACGGGGCTGAGAGCAAACCTGTCTAACTCGGCGATTAATTGGGTTTTCAAATCTGTTAATAAAGTGTGGTTTCAAGTCCTGTATCTCTGGGTTATGAGTCCAGCACGCTTCCACTGCGTCACTCTGAATATACAGGTACATCATCTGCGTTTACACTGTTGTGTAATCTACAGTCTGGAATTTTTCTTAAAAAGTTATTAAGACAGAGAAACAAGAACAACACTTTTTCCAGTTTTGCATCATCAGCTGCTTACTTGTCGAGAGGCTAACATGAAAAATTAAGGCAAATTAAAACCCAGTGCAACAATTTAACATACTGTTTAAAGCAATTGATATCATATTTTCATATTTTTAGTAAATAAACAAGCAGTCAGGCATTCTAAGGACAGCAGCTAATTTATTCTTCTGCTATGGGCACCTCCACGCATGTGTGCATTGTGCTTAAGTCGTTATGCGTGATCTATAGTCGCAGCTGTCGGCATATACATAAACCATAACACCAAACACATCCTCATACGTTATCATTCAGAACAAAAGCAACGAGTAGAACATTATCTTCTGACCTAAAAAACATACGAAATGATTGCTAAGCAAAACGATATCAGATTTTAAAAACCGTTAATACTTAAACATCGCCTCAATCTTATATACACACAAGTCGTTCATAGGTCTCTATATACATACGGGCGATAGATACTTGTGATTACAACAGAAGGGTGATCAACTACAAACGAGATACCACAAAATATCGCTTTAGACATATGTAATTGTCTTATACATAAGCCCATATATCTTATGGACTGAGTCGATACAAAGTGCGAGTTAACCTTTGACCGGCTAATGTGAATGAAAAGATGCAAGTTCACGGTCGACTGACCAAGAATGACTTTAACCATCTATACGATTAATATAGTCTAGTCCCCTATATTTCCACATGGGTCTTTGTAGACAAGGATTTTAAGCTAAAGAAAAAGGCAAAAACTTACCTGAAGGTTTTAAAATTAATAGTGTAAGCTATATCGTATTCATACTGACATCTATAATACTCCGGAAACGTTATTATTGCCAATCGTGCAAAGTAATATTAATTAAAGTTAATTGTAATCACAGATTTTTAGAACACATCGCGAAAAACTCGTCAGAGGCGCTCGACCATCTATAGATGTTTTACATGAGTCGCTATAACTATATATATATATACACACACATATATATGTCTACCTGTTCATTTCAATGTAAAATTTATTCATATTCAGTAACAACAATTTTCAGCGAGAAAAAAATAAAAATGATTTTTTGCAACTATTATACAATTCAAAAGTAAGTTCGTCAGAGATTTCTTCAAATTCTCACTGTTTTCTATGACAAAAAGTTAATATCAATGGGTATAGATCTACATTCGGTCAAATTGGATTTGTTTTGTTGCTATTTGAAAGAGGATTTAAGCATTGTTAAGCATTGCCTTTCGAAGTAATTAGTACCCTTGGTATTGATTGAGTAGCTTTATGCTTAGAAGTACTTTAAGGCTTTGTAATGAATTGTTTATATTTAGCCCCTCCTTTTGGTCGATCAGCTCCGCCCACGCTTACAATAGGCCGATGATTGACGCTCGACGAGAGGCGGCGGGTGAAGGGACCTTGAAGCGATGGTTTGATAGTTTTTCTTCCAATGATTGGCAGCCGTCAGACCCGACGCAAGGTGGCGTGACTTCCGCTTGCGGAGATCAACTTATGAAGCTCGGGGTTGATTTTTAAAGGTCAGGTGATGGTTGAGGAGGTTGTGATGGCCTGGGGTGTATGGCGGTCGACTTTTTGAGGGTCTTCAATAACGACCGTATCTCTGATGAGCCGAGCACTTGGACGTCGAGGAAGATTGACAGGTAACGAAGCTGATCGAAGCGTGGAGTATTAGTGGGACTAGGAAGTCGAGACAACCCACTTTGGGTTCTTATCTAATGGACCAAATGTATGAATAAGAGATGTTCTTGTTGGTCAGAGTTTCGCCGGTTTATGCTACTAGGAACTCGTCCCTGTAGCATTTCTATTACGATCTTCAGTCATCAGGCTGCTACTATAGGCAGTGGTGCGGGTGCTACTATAAGCAGTGTTGCGGTAAGATCCAAATGCACGTTTATAGCCTTGAAGGCTATCGATAGCGAACTAGAAAAATCATACTGACCTGTGAAATAACCTCACTGGAAACCACGATCAATATCAAAAGCATTAAATGAGGATATCCAGGTATTAAAAGGACTTTTGAAATGGCACACGTTTCGGGCGATTCATCGGGGATCGAAGATGAACAGATCGATGTTGATTCCAATCCAAAGCCAATCGGTACCGGGTGTCACCTATGTCAGCATCATCATCACCAGCATCAACCCAACTGCATTCAACTGCGTTCATCTTACGTTGATCATCCGAGACCAAAGGATTCGATGGAAACTGAAGATAGAATCGGAGGGACATCTGATGACAAAGCATTTGCTCGTTCTGCGTCAGACTTGGAAACACCATCTAAATACGCCACAAACAAGTTTCGATCGCTTTTATCCCTAACAACGGAAGATCGAAACGGTTCTGAGATAAGGTTCTTCGATTCTTCTTCGTCAGTCCCTGACGGATATCTGTCGTCTAGGGCCTCTTCCTCTTCCTCCTCGGCTTTCTCGTCCCCTCCATCTAGTCCACCGCACAAGAAACATCAAAGATCGTCGACCGTGCCTTCCTTCAACAATCCGTCACCGCTCTGTGTTACTAAGTCGGACGAAATCTTTAAAGGACAACTTCAAACGCGTCCTTCCAAGGCAGGCGCCGCCGTACCTCGTTCTGCTCCAGCACCAGCCAAGAATTTCCTCATCGAAGAGATACTCAAGCCGAGCTTCGGAGTCTCTTCAAAGCTCGTTCAGTCGACGATGGGGTTCATAAGCGCATGGAGCAGAAGCTATGCTCCTGTGGACCATCTGAGTTTAAACTCCGACTTACTTCTGAGAAGCGGGATTCCATTTAGATCCGGGCTGTCTTCGCAGAAATACGAACCTTTTCTGATCTCCAGAGTCAATGCTCAAGAACGAGAAGAAGTTGCAGACCTTAAGCACGTCATCAAAAAGCGAAAACAGTCGAAACTATCTGAAGACAAGGACCGGATGTGCTTTGATCTGCCCGCCAAGGTAGATCTGGAAAAGGGTGACCGAAAATTGTCTTCCAGAGGCTTCGAAAATCTCGCCACGAGGAATATCGGGGTCTCATGCAGGGGCCAATCCCCCAATGACAAGTCGTCGTCCAGATGCCAAGCACCACCACTCCTTGTTCAGACAGAGAACAGCGCTTTTAAGTTGGTCACCTGTAGTACATCTGTAGCGAATGACTGCAGCAACAGCAGCATCAACAGCAGCAGCAGCAGCAGCAGTGCGTACTCTCATGTATCTCTGTCGATGCAGGACGACAGTAGAAAGTCTACGGAATCTGATCAACATCTCCGTCTTCCTGTTTCATCCTCGGGCTCCTCCTCGGGCTCCTCCTCTTCCTTCCAATCTCAGCAACTGCCTGCCTGGGTCTACTGTACCCGCTACTCCGATAGACCTTCATCCGGTAAGAATTTCTCAATCTTGTCTCTATAGTAAGCTTCCAAATAAGCTTCTAAATAACCTTCCTTTGGTTCTAAGATTGGTGCTGTGCAAAACTGTGATGCAAGAAAAAGGAGAATCTTTATATCATCATCATTTATATGATAGAATGGTCATTATTCGTTTATTTACTTACATTATGCCTTGTTTAACAATTTAATAACATTCACATGCAGTTTTCCTGCACAAGGCACTACATGCAAGAGTCGAAGATAAGAAAATAAAGGAAGATTATAATGACGCTGAAGAGACAAAGAAACAAAGATATAACAAGACTTGAGCTAAGCATAGCATAATATGACATAACATAACATAATATAACATAACATGAGTCTTCAGTGGTTCAGAAGACACTTATAATCTGATCCACTGCATGAGAAAAGCTTTGCACTAATTGGCAAATGGCCGAAAAGTCTGAAGATAATTCGTTAGCACCAGTCGCCGCAAAACGACTGGTATCAAGAACTGATGACGACGACGACGACAACTATAATGTTCAGGATGCAGTTTAGCAAAAGTTGCAGCATAAACTGCGGTGTGGACCTTATTCATACAGATCGTCATACAATGTTGGCGTAATGTAAATCAACATCTATATAATGCCAATTAAATTATATAAACTCCTCGGCAACATTACAGTCAATGCGAATGCAGTTTCGTACTGCGAGGCATACGCAGGCTTAACACCTCTACACTGCAGTCTCTGAAATTTCTTACATTTACTTCAAAAGAAACCAAGGCTCTAGTATCTCACTGCATGGTTAGCTCCAATTGGATGCTAACAAAGCAATATGCATGTTTAGGCCCATATATATTGCGTATAAGCTCACGGGGAAACTTGCCCTTAGTTTGAGGTCAAAATATCGTGATACTTCATTCAGGAATGACGATTAAACAGCAGCCTATAACATCGATTAGATAACGTTAGAAAATGTTCAAACTGATTAAGTTTAAGAATTAATGAGTGCTAACGATAACAAAATATTAGAAGTAAAACAGAAAAAATAAGCGGCATATGTATCAGTCATATATGTCCATTGCATCACAAGATTATTTTATCTTAAACGCACTTATTATAAGGAATCAGGAATATAGCCAGTTATATATTATAATTATTATTAACACAAGCCAAGCAGTAAAAAGTAGGCCATTGTGTATGTATACATATACATGTGGTTGCAGTCGTGCATATATACATATAGTTAGACAACTTTCTAATAAATTTTAACTCGATACCTACGTATAGGCTAATCCAACAATTATACATGAAGCAAACTCAGTGTCTATAGTCCGGTTTCAAAACCCATTTGGTTTTAAGTAACCATATTTCATTGATTTCATTGTACCATACTTAATTGTACCATACTTAAAAAATAATTCATGTATCATTTTAGTGATTTCATTTTATCATACTTCAAAAATATTTCATGTATCATTTTATTTACTCAGAAATGAGACCAAATCAGGCAATTGTAGCGCCATACTATAGGATATAACTTCCATCTGTACTTCCCTTACACTTCGAAACAGTGTTGAGTGCTCGAATCTGAATTCCATAACTGCTATAAATGCCTAAATTTCTATAAATACGAATATGCACACAGTATAGGGCCATATGTGGGGCACGGTGGTCTATCGGTAACTCGTTTGGTGTATGATCATGCAGTTGTGGGTTCGACTTCTTGTAACGACCTGGGAAAGTTGTTTGCACAAACCGTGCCAGCTCTTTCGCCATTGCAAGCAGTATAATTTGGTACATATAAGCTGGGAAGAAAACAGCAAGTCCTGCGATTCAATCACTGGCCCTGTATATCCAGGACCTTTGAATTCGTCAATTGCCGGCTGAAGGGTGTAAAGAAAAGGAAATGAGCGCCTCCCCTACGTCTCACTTGTCGGATATAGGATACTTTACTTTTTATAGGGCTATATACGAAAAACCGACAAAACGACTCATCACCACACCTTTTAATTTTTTAGTTTATATAAGTAGGCCTGTAAAGACTCAACTATAAAAAGAAAATCCTCTTGCATGTTCAATCACCAATCACATTTGTCCCGAGGTCTATATAGACATATATGCATTACATTGTCTTGTATCTGGTTATTTATATGGCGCGATTTAGAACCTCATGACAAAGGCGCTGACATTATATTGTATTCTATCGTATCGTATCGTAACGTATATATATATTGTATTATGTTGTTTTGAAAATTATTGTGATATATATATATATATATTTATAAGAACTAATATTCATTTTTCGAATATAATTTATAAATTTAAAATACTGCAACATTGGCGTTACTGTTAACGTCATCCAGCAAAGGATTAACCAGTAGGCCTATATAGGCCCCTATACAAAACATAAAATTACTGATTGGGGCCCCCGACTGCTGGAGACAGAATTTTTCTGCAGTAACATGAACCGACATATATATTATGACGCATTCGTTACAGCGTCTATTTGTTCATGGTAACTAGTCACCAGATTTGATTTTCAAATAAGAGTTAGCACTACCTTGCAGAACTGATAAAGTCGAGCATGCGACCAGCTGTTTTCTTTTAGTCAAACATTTTTGTGTACATATCAATTTCATGCTGACGTCACATCCCAGATCGGTGACAGACTTTGCTCTGTCGATAAATAACGGGTATCTTACAATAAAGAGTTTTCCAGATTGAAATATATTTCAGAAAATTCAGAGACATACAGTATATATAGGTGTTAAAATCTGCATATGCCTCGCAGTATTAAAATGCATTCGAGTTGCCTGTAACGTTGCCGAGGAGTTCATATAATTTAACTGGCATTATATAAATGATGGTTTACATTACGCAGACATTGTATAACGATCTGTTTGAATAAGCCCCAGCCAGCAGTTTATACTGCAAATTTGTTAAACTGCATCGTCCACGTCGTCGTCGTCGTCGTCGTCGTCGTCATCTTTATCATCAGTTCTTGAAGCCAGTCATGGGTGCGAATGAATTACCTCCCGCCTTTTAGGTCATTTGCCAATTAGTGCAAAGCTTTTCTCATGCATGCAGTCATTCAAACATAGATCAAATGTCTTCTGAACGTCTGAAAACCCATGGTAACTATATGCTCATGGTAAAAAAAGCAGCACCAACGTAAGTAGCCGAAATGTTCTCAGTTTCCTTCATACTAAATGCTTCAAAATGCTTGGATTTTGAGACTCTGCCCCGGACCCCTCAATGGATCTAACCACGCTCCTCCAGATCGTTCGGTCTTGAGGGTCTTCGCGCCTTCGGCCTTCACCTTCCAATACCCTTACTTTTCATCCGGGTACTGGGCGATCTGGCTAAAACGTCGCGTAAGCCGATTCACAGTCTACCATTGACGTATGTTGTCAGTGTAACAAGCAATCGAAATAGATTTATATAGATGGCTTCCAAAAAGTACAGCGTTAACGTCATCAACTATCTATATATACTTCAATTCAGTAGTCAAGAGTATATATATATATACATTGAGCAGCATAGTATACAATTCTGACTCATAATTACACTTTGATTATTGCATGACTTTCGGTAATCCATCAGCCCTTGCGGAGTATAGCAGGGCCTCAGTATATAGTTTGCATTGAGACCCCCCCCCCCCGTCCGAGAGGTTAATTCGGCCCTGACCCCTTCGTCAATGTTGACATTAACGTTAATCTTTAAACATGTGCTCCATCTGCATAGTTTAAATTGCGAGGAACAGACTGAGGCGTTGCCTTGATCGATCTGGGCATCTGAGTTTCTCATATGCACTCGTGCATTTTTCAAATATTTCTTCCTTAAGTCCATTAGCACAAGACCCGTTGATATCGATCGCACGCCTCCACCTGTCTCATCATTCTACTTATGTCATCATCATCATCATCATCATCAGCAGCAGCAGCAGCAGCAGCATCATCATCATCAGCAGCAGCAGCAGCACCATCACCACTTGTCGGATATGGGATACTTTACTTTTTATAGGGCTATATACGAAAAACCGACCAAACGACTCATCACGACACCTATTAATTTTTTAGTTTATATAAGTAGGCCTGTAAAGACTCAACTATAAATAGAAAATCCTCTTGCATGTTCAATCGCAAACCGCCAGAGAATATGTATTAAAATACAACACCAGACATGTAGGCCTAGCAACACCAGACATGTAGGCGGGTACAAAGATCCTCTTTGGAGTGGCAGCGGCCACCCCTGGACTACGGAAAGGTCTTCTTCGCTTGGTGACCAACCGGACCTGCTCCTGACGAATGCCCCTCTTGCACAGACGCAGACTTAGGCCTACATGTCTGGTGTTGTGAGGAATTTATGGACGCTCGTTCGACTGTCGACATTTATCAGTATAACACTGACCACGCATGCAGGAGCTTCAAATGCCTTTCAGAAAACACTACAACCCTTGAAGTCATTCTTGGTGCTACCCTTACCTTTAAGCAACATGTTTCTGCCGTCTGCAAAACCGTTTTTTTTCCATCTTAGAGCCTTAAGACACATTCGTTCTGTTCTCACTGATGATATGGCAGCCGCAATTGCCGTTGCTTTTGTCCAATCTAAACTTGACTATGCCAATTCTATCCTTTTCCATACCCCGTCTTATGATATCAGAAAATTACAGCGGCTACAGAACTTGGCAGCACACCTTGTCCATCCTAATTGCAACCTTTCATCTGCTGGCATTCTCTCACAACTTCACTGGCTCCCGGTTTCAAGACGCAATGATTCTAAAATAGCTACAATCACCTGCCAACTTCTCCATAGCCAGCAACCTGCCTATCTCCGATCTTTAATTGATTTTCATGTTCCTGTTCGTAGCACACAATCTAGTGACCCTCTGAAACTGCGACAACCTTATTTGGGCAAAGTTATTGGGGAACGTGCTTTCTGTTCGGTCTCGCCTGTGATTTGGAACAGCATTCCTTTCTCTATCCGTTCCACTCTATCAGTCTCAAGCTTCAAGCGGCAACTTAAAACCTTCTATTTTGCCAACTCACCTATCACCTAGTTTTCCCTCTTTTGCTACTGCCTGACCCCCCCCCCCCCGAGCGACTGACCGTGCCTCTGATTCAAATTATTTTTGATGTCTGTCACGTTAATCTCTTAATATTCATTCATAATATTCATTCAACTGTCGCTTTAAAGAGGATCTGAGGGTCAGGTTCGATACGTGTGTGCGACAGCCTGCTAGTGGAGACTTTTCTCCGGCTGTTCACGCATAATTGCTGCCTGGTAGGAAGTGCCTTTGGGAGGCTTCACATAAGGTTCTTTATAAATGTGTGCAGTGCATTACATTAAAAGGCAACTCCGCCACTGCCTTGTTTGGGGGTAGTGCCAGTCCCAAGTCTGGAAAAGGAGGAGGGCGACGGCAACGGCCTTTGATGCCATAAGCTGTCGTTAAACTGAGATACTACTACAACATTAAAAGGCTCTATACAGCCTCACACATTACAATTACTTGCAATTAAAACATAATTTTGTAATATTTTTATTTATGAGTTGATATACCTTAATTTCTCGCAAATGAGATGGCAGCAACAGGTGCGAGATTTTTGAGTGGATGAAAAATAGCAATTTATTAGTTTAAAAATTCGCGTTGTGCACGCCTCATTTTTGACTATTTTCATATTCAGCTCAAAAAACAAATGGATATGCAAACAGATTTTGCAATTTTTTCTGTTATTTATGCAGCTGCATCATTTGTTCAGTTGCAAAAAAAATTAACGCTACTGTGCTTTCAGAAGATCAGATTCGGAGGCAGTTTTTGAAATTCTAATTAATCACGAGTATGTAGTAAATAAATTATTGCCATCATCATCAGTATCATTATCATCAACATCATCAACGTTGTGGTCGAAATTATCATTATAATCACCATCATCAATATCATCATCATCATCATCACCATCATCATCACCATCATCAATATCATCATCATCATCGTCGTCGTCGTCGTCATCATCGTCATCATCGTCATCATCGTCATCATCGTCAGTAAAAGCAACTACATCGTCATCATAATCATCATTATAATTATCATCATTAACTACAACTACATCATTGTTATCTTCCTCCTCCTCCTCATCATCATCATTGTCGTCGTCATCATCATCATCATCAACATCGTCATCTTAAACATCAATAACTATATCGTTATAGTCGTCTTAAGCACTTTGCCTATAGGCCTAAATGCACTGTGTCATTCTTTAAAAATCTAGCACAGTAATAGTCTTGTATTTATTAGACAAGGCACATGATGTAGGCTCATACGTGGTAGGCTGATAAAAATTTCTGTAACTTATAATAAACCATTATAACTTATGAATACATAGAAGTGCGTTGATAGCATCCTTCATGCATGCCTGACCTCCCGTTTCTACGTCTCGTATAGGGTATACATGCGGATGCATTTGCGCGGTCCATGCAGAAACATGTTATGTGTTTATTACAGCAGTCATACTACCAACGGTAACATAATGGGGTCCCGTGTCTCACAAAGAGAATCCGACTGCGCTTCTATACATATATTTACGACTCCCGCGGCAATTAAACACAAATAGTTCACTGTTAGACGTGTTATACATCAACGATATAGATATATTTATGTGCGTTTGTGTAGAGTGACATATACAGAGTTGGAACCCCTTAGGCCGACTGTAAATAAAATATATGCGGTGTGCATTATGAACACACAATTATGCATGTGGTCGGTGTGTGAGCGCAGATGTGTGTGGTCCATTGAAATGTGTCACAGACGATGAATTCATGTGTCAAGCGGTTGAACATGAAACCGACTCTATACGGTGCGTTTATTTCAGCGAAGCATTGGCGTCTTAAGTGTTTTTCTTATTAAGTTTAACGTCAGTTTCTTGTGGAGACCCATAAACACGACTCGACGATCTTGAAACGGCCAGCAGTAGAATGGAGGATAAGCGCTTAAATGAATTATTACCTCGTCGGTGAGAGGCTCGGGGAGCAGTGACGTAGCTAAGGGGAGCGAGTATAGTGCGGCCGCCCCAGGGGTCTATCCGCGGGGCGGCACAGAGGGCGGCAAAATGAAATTTTTAAAGACATTTTAATCATCTGCACCCAACATTTCAATGGTGATCACATAAGAGACAATGAGAGCCGATGTCCCAAAGATCCAAAAATTGTACCGATAAAGAACTTAAGATTCGATATAGGCGTACTCTACGTCAATATTGAGTTTCAACTCTGGAATCGAACTGAACCAGACTCTCTCACCCGCCCCCGCTTTAAGCCTATTGGTCATGACTGTCAAAATAGTCCTATCTATCATCTCTACTCCATCACTCTCTCCCCATTCCTCTCCCCACATCTCTCTCTCTGTATTCTCTCTTTTTCTCTCTCTATATCTCTGTATCTCTGTCTCTTTCTCACTATCTCTCTTGCAGAATGAAATATTGCGTGTGTCAGGTCAAAAACGTCATTCCTTTCTAGATTACTAAGGAAGACTATCTTTCAACGACCAAATTTTTAGTTTTCAGGCCCAAAGCGTTAAACTAGTACAAGGCACGAGGCCCTAAGTATTCGCCTCGCTGACCTTCCCCTAAAGCGGCATAGGCAGCTGCACTGAGTCATAGAATCGTAAAATATTTGTCAGGTGTATTTTTTCTTCATCACTTTCTGAATATTGCCTGCCTTTATGAAAAAGAAGCTACAGAAACTAAGGGGAGCTCAGTTCAGCAAATTGCTGGAGAAAGGAGCAACAATTTAATTAGTTGCTCCTTGTTTCTTTAAAACCCCTCCCCAACACGGAAGATAATACCTGTCGTCCGATCCGCACTATATGGTGTGGACGGTTGAATATCGGCTGCCATATGGTGTGCTGCTTTAGACGTAAAGCCGAGGCCTGTACGCCCTTAATGTATACGAGACAGTCAATTCGATAGCGTTTGGTCCGTGATATATACAGAACATTGCTGGTAAGCACAGTGTATATACATGTCAAACCCGTACTCTGCGCAAGTTATGAAAGCTTAGTTTGTTAACCATGCTGGTCGAGAATTGCCAACGCAGAATTCCGGTACAAGAACTTAATTCGCAACTTGTGGTGCATGACAAATATACGTGTCGGGCAGGAAGTCCTATACATGGAAATGGAGCGGGAAACGCGTGCTATATGTATATATTGTGGGAAGATGTGTTGCCCGATATCCGAGTGGCTAGGGCAGAAAAACGAAGAGACTTGTCATAAGACTTTCCTGTCCCAAGAACTAAGAGAACGACTGATGTCTCATATTAATGGCGGTAATTCCAGAGTTACGAGATGTAGAATGGGGTGATGAGGAAGCCCGTAGTAAGCAGGCACAGAAAAAGAGAACGACTACTATAGCGACAAAGGAACAAACCCTTTTCTGAGAAAAGACTGAACTGAGGACGCTGCTCAACCGTTCAAGAGGCAGAGTCGGATCTTGAGACAGAACTTTACAGTGTTGACTCCCTTAAGGAAGGGGCCAATCCAGAAACTTCTTTGGAGAGAACGGGCACTATGGTCAGAGAAAAGGTAGTGATGTCGGTGACTCTGAGCATAGAACTTGGCTGGAGTTACCCCCGCCCCGCGAAGTTTTGTACAGAACGCGACCGTCACAAAGTGCTTGGTCAGGTTGATGATAGAAGTACAGATCAGGAAGCCTTACAAGCTGTTGGCGCATGAATGGCCTGGCCGAATTTCTGTTTCATTTTGCACCTTCATGGTAAAGAGAGTGACTAATCAACTTCAAAACTGTGAAAGTCATTTTACTGAGGATGAAGATGGTCGAACAGTGGTTTGAAAGGATGTAATGGCGATCTGTGCTTCATAGTCTAAAGTGTTTTAAAAAGTGCAACGATTAAGGCTAGAAAAGTTTTCTTTTAAGATTTTGCCCCGTGTCATAATATTATATCATCGATCAATGCTCAATACATGACTCTTCTCTCAATTGCTGTTTTTCGTTCAAATTCACTATTTCTTTTATGGGTGGCGATTGCCATCACCCGCCCCTGGGGCCAAAATACCTAGCTATACGCCACTGTCGGGGAGGCCATGCATGTGCCGTATATAGTCGGTCTAGATATGTCACCGCGATGTGATGCATGGCATAATAAATACGCAGAAAAATTTATATGTAAACGAATGCATGTATATAGTCATGTTAGTATGCAGTACCCTGTTGATGTCTCTCTCTTTCGATCTATCTATCTATCTATCTATCTATCTATCTATCTATCTATCTATCTATCTATCTATCTATCTATCTATCTATCTATCTATCTATCTATCTATCTATCTATCTATCTATCTATCTATCTATCTATCTATCTATCTATCTATCTATCTATCTATCTATCTATCTATCTATCTATCTATCTATCTATCTATCTATCTATCTATCTATCTATCTATCTATCTATCTATCTATCTATCTATCTATCTATCTATCTATCTATCTATCTATCTATCTATCTATCTATCTATCTATCTATCTATCTATCTATCTATCTATCTATCTATCTATCTATCATATCTCTCAATCTTCCTATCTCTTTCAGTATATTACACTACATAGGAGAAAGTGATAGGGGGAGAGGGAAGAAGGAGGAAGAAGAGAGTGACATATGTAAAGGGAAAAGATATACAGGCAGATATACAGACCGAGACAGGAAAAGACACATAGACACACGTGCAGAGAGAAACACATAGCAGCCATAGATGCATGTATACGCGCGTGTCGTATACAAGCATAATTAAAGGCCCACCAGAGAATCAAGAGAACGCCCATGCAGGCAATGATTTCTAAAGCCTTGGACCATGCAACCACAGAGAACGCCTTCCGCTAATCGAATGCTATTTTCGCTATTATTAGAGTGAGCAACGAGCAGAGATATGTTGGCCGATTTAAGTGTAATACATTTCGACTATAAGACAGAATTTAAATTGAATTCTTTGCTCGATGGGCAACTAACTAATGTAATGAATGCAATATTGGAGTGATATGCTCATATTTAGGCGATTTTGTTATGGCTCTGGACTGAGTATTTTGAACCTTTTGTAGCTTGTGGAAATCTCTGTCAGCAATACCAATGAAAAGTGAGTTGCAGTAATCTAGTCGGCAAGAAACCAGAACAATTGCGAGTGAAACCAAGACAGTTTGAGGCATGCAGGATCTGATCTACGAATATCCCGTACGAGAAAATGAACTGATTTGAAAACGGTTTTGACATGGTCAGAAAAGAACATGGCGAAGTCAGAAGTTACCCCATTCTGCGTGCACCTTATGTTGACCCGTCAACAGGTAATACATCTAACTGAAAGACGTCAGCCAATCAAATTTGTGAGGTTCTTGACCTGTGACTAAGAGGAAGAATTCAGTCTTAGAAGGATTCGGAAGAAGCTTGTTACCGGCCATCCAAGACTGAACATAACCGAAAACAGAAGCAAGTAATTGGAGAGCTGCAAATATCTATATGAATAGAAAAAGAGAAGGAACAAAACCACATTATCTGGTGCGAAAGATTATAGGTAGGTTTTAGGACAGCGATGCTTGTCTAAGAGATTAAGGACTGATAGACACAATAACAAACATAAACGAGAAACATATAGGTATAAACTAATCGCATTGAAGCAAAATCAGATATTGACCACTTTAATAAAATTAGAAGTACAGTTGCTTATGTAACTGTTCAAAAATAAAGATTGATTTATAGCGAAGCACGACCCAATATTGAAAAACATGTAGTTTGCCTCCTTGCAAATAATCTAAAACTCTTGATCTTTCAATTCTTACGGCGTTTGCTAATAAAAACTTAACTATAATTTTAAAAATACATACATTCATATATTATATGCATGCATTCATTCATGCATACATACATAAACACACACATACATACAGTTCCTGCATTGCATGCATACATACATTCATTCATGCATACATACATTCATACATTATATGCATACATTCATTCATACATGCACATATACATACACGCATACATTGACGTCAGGGACTCATCTTCTCTACAACAGACTCCACTAAATGACTTGAGTTGCTTGGATTTGCTATGAAACCGGTTTTTGCTGAAATTCCTGCAAGACAACAACAACCATCTCGGAAATTGAAACATCTTCACAGACAAAATAATTACACAAGTATTTATAAACACAGTTCTCGTAGAGGTCTACACCAACAGTTCATATATATATATATATGCATCCATATTCAATATATATATTCATACGCAGGCAGTCTACATATATATAAATACGTCTATTTAGTCCAAGTATATATATATCTACTAATACATAAATGTACATCTGCAGCCTATGAATATATGACATATACGTTCCCATCCAGCCTATGCATGTATATATATGTATGTGGGTGTTCATATTTTTGAGACGTATATTCGTCCATTTCACAAGTTCATCTATGGATTTACTGCCTGGCAAACTGACGTGACAACTGGATCAGGCATCCTGAGACCGAGACTCCGATAACGACTTAATTAATTGTAGCTCGGCGCCAGCATCTTCCGCTCCGATCGCCTGCCGCTGTAGCCAGGACGGCGGCGGCGGCGGCGCACTATGAAGATGCTACGGAACGCAGACAGGGCAGCGACCGATCGGCTGCGGGAGACACGTGGCTGCTGATGCTCAATTAGCGCCGAGCGGATGGTGATGCTACGAAGCAATTTGTCAAGTCCCGGGAAGACTAAACTATCGGAGATCATGTTGCACCGGCGCACAGGAGACGCAGCAACATACAACAGAGGAGGAATAGGAGGAGGAGGAATAGGAGGGGAGGACTAGGGGGAACAGAGGGAGGAGAAGGAAGTAGAAGAGCATAGGAGGAGTATAGGAAGACTAGAAGGAGCAGGAGGAATAGGAGGAATAAGAGGACGAAGAGCCGCAGGATTAAAAGGAGGACGAGGAGGAAGAGAATGAGGGAAAGAGGAGAAGGAAGAGAAAAAGGAAAAGGTGAAAGAGAAAGAATGGGAGAATGAAGAGCAGGAAGAAAAAGAAGAAGAAGAAGAAGAAGAGATGGACGAAGAGGAGGAGGAAGAACAGAGGATGAGGAGGAACAGAAAAAGATGGGAAGGGAAAAAGAGAAATATTAGGAAGAAAAGGAATAGAAATAGAAATAGGAGGAGGGGAGGAACATGAGTATAAGAAGTAAGTGGAATAGGAAGAAGAGAAGGAGGAAGACGAGGAGGAGGAGGAGGAGGAGGAGGAGTAGAAAGAGGAGATGCAGGAACATACAGCGGAGCAGGAGGAAGAATGAAAGTGAAGAAAAAGCGAAAGAGGGGAAGGAAGAAGAGAAGCAAAAGGAAGAGGAAAAGGAGAAGTATGGCATGCTGTGAGTAAAAGGAGGACAAGGTTGCAGCAAGTTAATTTAACTCACATAGACGTCGACTAACTGCCGTCGAGGCTTCATGCCTGCCTCGGCCTCTAGAAAGCATATACATACATAAATATATGCATATACACATATACACTTATATATATATATTTATACATATATGCATGCTTACATTCCTACATGAAACGGCATCTAGCCTATATTTATCGACATGCATACATGCATACGTCACCGAGTTTTGACTCCAGGAATTTGGCAGCGATGGGTGCAAATGAATGGCATGCATTCTTCTCGTTCGTTCGGTGTTTGACTAAAGTTTAGTTCTTCGTTTATACTGTCTATCCATCTCAGTCTTGATCTTCTTTTGTTTCTGTTCGTGCATGTGCTGCACTGCATGAGCCGCAGTTAGCCACAGAACCAAGGGCTTCAAGTTTCATGCCGCAAGGATCACGACCATTATACGACAATTATCTGATCCATCATACGAATTCACCAACACTTCACCTCTTTCAGTTTCTGCGCTGGTCTTTCACTCAAGACTGAAAACATTTCTTTTCCAAAAATCTTATCCTGATTCTTCCTCTTCCCCTTATCTCTCTTCTCGCTTCAATTTCAAACACCACCCACAGTAGCCGTCCGACTGTCTGTCTGCGTGACTCCTGGATCTTGATGTGGAACCGAACCCTTTTGCCTGTCGATTTTGTTTTGACTGAGCGCCTGTGAATAAGCTGGTTCCCGGGACTTAGCTTTAGAAGTCTCGAGATTACGATTACGATTTATGCTTTAAAACTCATTGATTGGAATTACAGGAATTACAGTCAACATGTGTGTGTGAGATTCGGTCCTCTGACATTCTTTCCACGTGACCAAACCATATTCGGAGTCTTCGCTTAACTAATTTATAACCATCGGATGTGTTTTGATACTCAAGGACTGCCTATATCTTCATTTCTATTTTTTAATATTTAGATTTCATAAGTTTCGTTGCCAAGTGACTTCTTCTATTAGAAGGAATATTCCCTCGACTGCTTTCTCATTGTCCAGCTTTCTGATTCACAAGAGAAGATGGGTTGTATTATCGTCTCATATATTCGTCTTTCGCTGTCTTGTTTCAATTGAACTGAACTAAACGGACCGAAAGATTATCGATCACCAAAAGCTCAGTGACATTATAAGCAATGACAAAGCGTATAAGCCAACGATTCCTCGCTCAGTCGATGGACATTTGACGTGTTAACAAATGCATTACTTACTTATTACTTTTCTGTTTGACAAAATTTAATCAGACAATCGAATTTTTTTCCTGGTTATGTCTATCTGTATGGTAATTTCCAGTAGGCGTGTTCTGTTTCAAGTTTGTGGTCACTGGAAAATCGAAGATTAATCACCTAAAGGCTTCCGTTCAGCTTGAGTCCTGGCTCTGTTCTGTTTTGGCTGTCCCATTACTGCTTCTAGTACCAAGTTGAATAGGTGTTACGTGCGTTGTTTTCGTACCTTTGCTTTCGTCTGGAAATATCCCGTGATCTCTTTGTCGACCTGTGTCTCATTCGAGTAATTTCGGACAATTCTGATTATTTTCCTCTGAGTTCTTGCAATTGATAGGCCTATCATTCTCAAATAGCCTTTAGGTTATACATTATGGAAAGCTTGTTAAACACAAATTTATGCAGACCCACATCTTCAAGTGATTGTGTCTACCTGTGTGGTAATTACTTTAGGTGAAATTAGCTGCTGTTGGCACTCCTCCTCAGCGAAAAACACACTTAATGCCGCATGCTTGACTTCTGAGAGTTAATGCTTATGGTTTGCAAAATTAGATAGTTTCTATCGAATTCTGCGGATCACGGGAGTCTAACGAATACATTCGACGTCGGAATGGAATGGATATAATACAACTGTCAGTTATGGTACCATCTGTTTGAAATTGGTCTTCCGCCAGCAGATTGTAACAGAAGCTTCTGACAACTTCTCCATCAAATCGAAGTCTTCTGTTTCGACGGAACTTGGCATAGAGCACTTCTGATTAGAAATCTTGAAGAGGCTTTCTAAGACTTTTGTATTGTATTACAATACAATGCTTTGTCTTCTGTTTTGATATGCTGTAGTTCTCGAGGTTATGAATATACTTTCTCATATTTCCATTGCAGTCTGACTTCCGTCGACCAAGTTCCTTGTTATAATTGGATTCATCTCTCTTTGTCTTGGTTGATTTTCAAACATTCTCTCGTTTTCCATTTTATGTTTCATAAAGCGCTCTCTTCTTCCCTTTCCATTTTCCAGTCTCTCAAAGGTTTCGTCTATTCCTCTGTCCCGCGTTGTTTCTCTGTTGCTCCTCCTCCTCCTCCTTCTCCTCTTCCTCCTCTACCTTCTCCTCGTCTTTCTCTGCCTCCTGCTCCTCCTTCTCTACCTTTTCCTCCTCCTCCTCCTCCTCTTCATGCCATCAAACAGTTGTCGTTGCGGATGAAATTATGATTGATGTGCACACCTTGTCAGCCAGAAGCCCCTAACTCGTCCGTCCGCCGGTCGGTCGATCGGGGCCCCCGTCAACTACTGACCGACCGAGCGCTCGACCGACCCACCGCTCATTGCCCTTCGTTACCTCGATTGGCGTCTCTGCCTCGTGACCCGGCTTTGTGCGTCTGGCTATCTGTGCGTCTGGCAGTTGGCCCCTGATATGTCACACCTTTTGCTGTCAATAGGTGGCCGACGAGTTTTGACTGCTGCTTGGGAGCGAGGAGTGGGCGCGGGTCTGAGAAGGGAAGGGTCGGCGTTAGTCTCATTTCTATCTGCGGTTTTGACCATCGAACGGCTGCGTAATGAGAAACGACGATAAGATCGCGTTTTTGTTATCGAAACAGGATCGTAATTACTAAATAGTCAATGAATGCGTTCAAAACTAATACCACTTCTCGTGATATCGCATTTCTCTGGTAGTATCTGTTGGTAGGCAACTCATTTGTCGATGCACTGACATCATAAGTCAGAAAGGGCGGATTTAACTGTTGTATCTGTCCTTCAGAGGTTGACTGTTAATCGAAAGAATTAATAACAATTCGGCATTTGATCCAAAACTATCACGAAACAACATTGTTTACGATATATCGAGAATATCGAGAATATACTTACTCGAAAGTCGCATCATGATCTTGTCTTGCAATAATTCCTATAATAAAATATTGTAGTCTAACAATTTTACAGGAAGAGATTATCTTTCAAAATATTTGCAGACGCCCAAACCTGTCCGTCTGCCTGTCTGTCAAGCTTCTACGAGCCGATAGACTTTATATTATTTCTGAATTTATTAAGCGCCGCTATCTAATGACAGATCATCAACCCATGATGCTGAGCAGTTGTGGGTAAAGAACTCGATCAAGGTCCACACACAATGACCTTCTAAGTAAAGGATCCGACCCGCACGCTAAGCATAATAAGGCGAGCGCTTAAACCAATAGGCTACCCCGTTACTAGTGGTGTCATGTGGTAGAATTACGAGATAGATGGATGGATGGATGGATGGATGGGTGGATGGGTGGGTGGATGGTTGATTGGATGGATAGACTGAGAATTTGACGAAATTTTTTTAAAAGAAACCAATATTTTTATAATAAATGGTAAGAATAATATGCACCTTTTTGGATCCTCAGTTGCATGAAGCTATATTCCATTACTCTTGAACAGTTAAAAGGCGCTAAACAAATACCTAGATACATAAATGGATACGTTCTTTCTTTCTTCTTCAATTATTGTTCCCAAAAATTGACAAAGATATAAGTTTCGCATAAGTCTAAGTAAATGAATAATTTGAGTACAAACAGCAGACTTAGAAGGGCCACTTAGTCCCAATTAATACATACATACATACATACATATATATATACACATACATACTCACAGGCATGTATACATCCATATATACATATGTATATGCATGCATACTTACGTACATACATATACATACATACACACATATATACGGACAGACACTCATGTATGCATTAAATCCTTACATACACACATGCATGTATACATACACAAACAAACATACATAATACATTCATACCTACGAATAACTGTAAACTGCACAGCACCCTTTTTTGGCCTCGGCCGTACTCCGGATCAATATAAGTCGTCTTAGTATTATTACACATACATACACATGCATTCATGCATACATTCATACATACATACATACATACATGCATACATGCATACATACATGCATACATGCATACATACATGCATACATGCATACATACCAACATACATACATACATATATACCAACATACATACATACATACATACCAACATACATACATACCTACATACATACATACATACATACCAACATACATACATACCTACATACATACATACATACATACATACATATATACATACATACATGCATTCATACATACATTTATACATACATACATACATACATGCATACATACATGCATGCATGCATACATACATACATACATACCAACATACATACATACCAACATACATACATACATACATACATACAAGTAGCAGAGTAAAACACTATATGCAGCTAATTCCGTAAAAGGTAAAGCCAATAACAGCCTGAATTATTTCAGGACCTTTGTTTTTGACGTGTATCTACAGGACCTCGATCAAGAAAGGCCAGACCTCGAGCGGACAGCTTGGACGATAAGAGACCTCGAACAGCCTTCACGAACGATCAGCTTCAGATCCTGAAACGAGAATTCTCGGCCAACCAGTATCTCAACGAGGACCGGCGTCACGCTCTGGCGACCAAGCTGAACCTAAACGAAACTCAGATCAAAATATGGTTCCAGAACAAGCGAGCGAAGCTGAAGAAGGCTAGCGGCGTCAGAAACAAATTGGCTCTCGAACTCATGGCACAAGGTCTCTATAATCACTCAACCATGACCGCCACTGGCGACTTCGACTAAATAACGAGTGAATCGCGCTGGACTTGAATTCGACTTGGAATTATAGGCCTATTTCTGTAACTGTTCGCCGCAGTTCCACGCACAGTTCCAAACTTTGACTGCGGGTTGCACATAGTTTAAAGTTTATTTTAGACATTTTATTTGTGTTTCTAATTCGAGTTCAACTGATGCAAATCGCTTTTACACCTATAGAACAATTTCGAAGACGTATTTAAGCAAACGCTTTTTAAATTCTTGACATTTCAGAGAAATGTTACATAGGCGTAGACGTGTTGTTCGAGAGATCATAAGTGAGATTGACCATAGAGATGTAAGGACATCAAAGTTTTCAGAAATCGAACTAACAGATGTCAATTCTTTCCGTTAAGTACGAAAGTCAAATAAGAAAGCAAAGGGTGTTAGTCAGTTTTTGTTTCCCGCCAAATGGTGCAGAACCATTGTGATCGCCGATCCTTGCCGAGCATAGGGCAATAGGACAGAAGGAGCACGTGCATCTGGACAGAGCACCTTAATGTTACGTTTGCATCAAGGTGCCTCGGTTTTGATACATGAGCCAATAAACCTGCTGACAAGTGCGACATGTTATGTATGTAGGTCAATGGGAACACTATATATATATATATACGTATATATGTATATATGCATATACTCTATATACAAACACAGGGGCGAACACATTTTGATGTGTATATAGTTGATGCGTGCAGTGTATCTACATGCATATATGCAAGTATATATATATATGCACATATAGATATGGATATATATATACTTGTATATATAGGTAGACTGATGCGCTCGACTTGTATGTGAAGACTATAAATTGTCATCTAGCGTTCCTTTTATATTCTTGCGAGGAAGGTGGCCTGTGGCAATCAAAGGAGCCGCTGCTGCCTGATGGACGGGATCAATAGATGTGTCATCGACTGATATAATTGCTGGTTGTGCATTCGCTCAGCTACAGCAGCGAGGGAGGGTGGAAGCTTTTGAGCGGACCATCCGTGCACACGTGCCAATCTCGGGAGATAATTATCTCACGCGCAGGATCTGATATGTATGCGGACGAGTTAACGGTTGTAATTGTTAATGTAATTAGAAATTTATTTAACGCCGCTTCAAGAGAAACGGTAGACTATGCAATGACGTAAATGCAAAGCTTCCATGTCCCGTATTGGGACGTAGCGGAGGCGCTCATTTCCTGCTCTTCGGCGTTTAAGTCGGCAATGGACGAATCCCAGGGTCCTGGACACGGAGCCAGTGCTTCACAGAATTGCCGTTTACTTCCTAGCATACACCGGCACCAAATTCAACTGTTTGGTGGAATAGTAAAGTGGGCGAGAACAACTTGTCAAGGATCGTTACACCGAGTCTACTCAGCGGGCTCGAACCAGCAATCGTCTGGTCGCAGACTTAAAGCGTTAACCGAATAGACTTCCATGCCGCACACGGTTGACAACAGTATATGTTATTCCATCTGATCGTAAACCAGACGAGCAGCAGCATTAAGTACAGACTGAACCTTCGAGATATTAGCCAGAGAGAGGCCAGCAAAGATGAATTATTCGTCGTAGTGATTCTTGTATGCAGTCAAGAGACTTCGTGTCCCCACTGATCAGCTACGTGACTTGATCTACTAGGCCACTTCGTGATTTGGCCTTATAACCCACGGCGTGACTTGGCATAATAACGCAATAACCTACTGCGTGACTAGGCCTAATAACCCACGGCGTGACTTGGCATAATAACCTACTGCGTGACTTGGCATAATAACCTACTGCGTGACTTGGCATAATAACCTACTGCGTGACTTGGCCTAATAATCAACTGCGTGACTTGGTCTAATAGTCCACTGCGTGACTTGGTCTAATAACCTACTGCATGACTTGGTCTAATAGCCCACTGCATGACTTGGTCTAATAGCCCACTGCATGACTTGGTCTAATAGCCGACTGTGTGACTTGGTCTAATAGCCGACTGCGTGACTTGGTCTAATAGCCCACTGCGTGACTTGGTCTAATAACCTATTGCGTGACTTGGTCCAATAGCCCACTGCGTGACTTAGTCTAATAGCCCACTGCGTGACTTGGTCCAATAGCCCACTGCGTGACTTGGTCTAATAACCTATTGCGTGACTTGGTCCAATAGCCCACTGCGTGACTTGGTCTAATAGCCGACTGTGTGACTTGGTCTAATAGCCGACTGCGTGACTTGGTCTAATAGCCCACTGCGTGACTTGGTCTAATAACCTATTGCGTGACTTGGTCCAATAGCCCACTGCGTGACTTGGTCTAATAACCTATTGCGTGACTTGGTCCAATAGCCCACTGCGTGACTTGGTCTAATAGCCGACTGTGTGACTTGGTCTAATAGCCGACTGCGTGACTTGGTCTAATAGCCCACTGCGTGACTTGGTCTAATAACCTATTGCGTGACTTGGTCTAATAGCCCACTGCGTGACTTGGTCTAATAACCTATTGCGTGACTTGGTCCAATAGCCCACTGCGTGACTTGGTCTAATAACCTATTGCGTGACTTGGTCCAATAGCCCACTGCGTGACTTGGTCTAATAGCCGACTGCGTGACTCTGGCTAGCTAC
Source organism: Norana najaformis (assembly GCA_964023275.1). Classification (NCBI taxonomy): domain Eukaryota; kingdom Metazoa; phylum Annelida; class Clitellata; order Crassiclitellata; family Hormogastridae; genus Norana; species Norana najaformis. The sequence goes on from OZ029919.1 coordinate 24,540,505, forward strand.
GCGTCTTAGTCGACTGCACCTGCCGGAATGTCTTAGTCAGTCGGCCGTCTGTGAAATCCTTCACAATAGATAAACCTATGCACTTATTATAAAACGAATAGATTGTATGCAGTTGTTCTAGTGTTGTTAGTGCACCAGCATAACTTACATACATACAAACATACATACACGTACATACACTCATACATACATACATGCATATATACATACATACACTCATACACACATACCCACATACCCACATACATACATACACACATAATTACATACATATATACATACATACACTCATACACACATACATACATACAAACATACATACATACACACATAAACATATACATACACACACACACACACATAAACACACATACAAACATACATACATAGTCTCTATATGCACTGTCTATAAAAACTAATAGATCAGCAGTGTTTATACCGGCAATATCGCCATATATAAACTATTTTAATAAATAAGGTGCATGGAGCCTACAGGCTAATGATTTGTTAATTCGGTAGCGCCTACTAGGATGATGAATAGAATGCAACTAAGTCGTGACTAAATACTTCAGAGATTTTCATCTCCGGTCTTAAAACGGAGCCCTGCAACGGCACGGCCCCTCTTCAGGCGGCTACGGTAATAAATGCTCTGATCAGAGATAAAATCATTCAAAATGAGCAGGATGTCATGATGTAAAGTTTCAATAGAAAGTATTTTCTACATCGTTCGTTCGTTTATTCATTGTTACAATTAGTGACAACATACTAACAATATGCAAAATATCTCTGCAACGAGTTGCAAAAGACAGACCTGAAAGAATTTAAGTCCCGCTTAATGGAGCCGCCTTTTTACATGATACAAATGCACAATGACGATTGAACGAACAACTGAAAGTAGTCTAACTGGACTGTAACATACATGCATACATTTGTAGGTATATAGGGAAAGAGAGGAACTTCCCTATGATAGCTCAGAATATCTCCCAATGAGAATACATTTCCCCATATAGATTTCTTTTCTGCCCATATAGGATTCCTCTGCCGCATACCGCATTATAGACTTTGTATTATATTATGTATTATAGACTGCCGCATGCCACATGTACAGCTGCCACTACGGCCGCTATTTCAGAATTTCTAAATACACCGCTGTCCTCTAGCTTTGTGTATTGAGTTGTAAAGGAAGGCAATCTTTGCCTAATTGTGACACAGTAGGCTGTTCGATAACACGTTTGGTCTTCACTCAAAGACTGCGGCTTCGACCATGCTGAATGGACTCCGTGTAACAATTTTAGACAAATCTTTTGCATACACTTGTCTCTGTCACCTAGCAACATAATTTGACATCGGCATAAGCTGGGAAGATAACGGCAGGTCTGCGATGCACTGGTCCTTGAGAGCTTTACTTACTTATTTACTTTAACTCGATTTTATTCCAGATAATTACCATCAAGGTTTCGCAGAGATTTCAACTATGTAACCGATTCTATTATAGACGTGCCTGGGGGGGAATCCAAATCGCCGAGGTGAAAAGCGTTAGTCATAGAGCTATCCGAGCATTGGCTGCTCCGTTGGTGGTCGTTCGTACAGTTTTTAGGCCTATATTCACCGGCTTGGAAGGTTTGAAATTGCTCGCGCTTCGTTTAGCGATTAGTCTGACGGCCGAATTAACAAATGCATCATTAGCTTCATCTTCAAACATCTCATTATCTTCAGAACTCTGCTACAAAAGATTCGCCTCAGCCAAAGCAAAGCCAACGGATGTCAGTCATTTCGGCTTCAGCAAACGCTAACGAGCGAACGCAGTCGGCCACTTTCGACTCCTAATAGTCCTTCCCCTAGGAACCTGACTGCTCCAGTTTCCCTGCCTCTCTCCTGCCTCGCTCCTTTCCTTTAATCCGCCCTAATAGCATCCGATGTTGAATCCAAATATTGAATCGGAGGACGCCCTTTTTCCTTAAACTGTCGCTGCCGCGCGAGGGAGACCCTCCGTTGTCGCGATGACCAGATAAACGGTTTCTTTCATCGCGGGTGTCGACGGCTACGGGGCTCCGTTGAAGGCGGCTTCATTGTTCGCTGGCCTATCGATCATCGCGCACCTTGACGGGCCCACCGTGCCACCGTTGAAGAAGGGGGGTTGAGGGAGGTGCGGGCGAACAAAGGCCAGGGGCTGCTGCGCCGGTGGTCCAAGGTACTGCAAGCGATCTAACGGAGCGTGTTATTCAATTTTGTTTTGAATCTGAACGATCGTTTTGCAGGCGAATGCGCCGATCGAAATGGGCGGAGGCAAGTCGTGGCAAGGGGTGGATACAATTCAGGGCAAGGAATGGCGGCAGGTCGTGGCAAGAAGTTGAAGGTAGATGGGGCAAGACGTGCAGGCAAAGGGAGGAGGCAAGGAGTGAACGTTATGGCTGAAGGTTAAAGGTAGAGGCTGGGATTGAAGCTAATGGTGGAAGTGGGGGACGGAGGCCAGGCGTTTAAGAGAACATTAGCTATGCTCAGTGACTAACGAGGAGCATCTTGGAGAACACAGAGAGGAGGGCGGGGAGGAAGGAATGGCGAACTTTCCCATTAAATTTCCATAGCTGTTATGCTTCATCCTCCTCCTGTGTCGCTACAGAAGTGTGTATGTGTGTGTGTGTGTGTTTGTGTGAATATGTGGCTCTTCGAAACTGCACAAATTTGTTCAGGGCTGCTAGAACATCTCAAAGGCGATTTGAAAACCGTAGAGATGAACTTAGAGGGCGCTATAAAATGTCTAGTTACATATATGCATGAATGTAATGATAATTTCGAGTTTACGAATACGGTCATTGACACAGTAGATCAATGACCTGAATCTACTTTATTTTACCTAGCATAATGGCCACGCTAAACTTTGTGTGTGCTGTAACAAGAAAATTGTCATTTTGCATCTGATCTTAGTATACATTACGCTAAAATCCAGCTGCCGATCAGTTGCCTCAAATTTTTGGATTTGACTGTTGATTAACTGCGATCAAGTTTTCCTTCCAGTGGTTCAATTTGATTTAACTTACAAAAGAAAGCCGGAAGAGACTCGCAACTGGAATTTCTCGCATACGCCTACAGAGTTCACTTCTGGCATCTGGCGACTGAGCTTGCAAAGAAAATATCAAGTTTCCTCATTTATGCCGGTTTGAGCCATGCGATTGGTCTAGCATGTGTCTAGATTCTGTTTAACGATGCTGTGTCAAAAATGAAGATGATTAGCGTCGCTCTTCTCCTCTATCTAGGTTTGGGACTGGCACAACCCGACCACGGCAGCAGCGGAATTAGCCCTTAACTAACCCAAGTGGAAGGCTTTCTGTCTGCCTCTTCTGGGCAAACGATGACCTGGTTAGTGTGACTGAATATGCTTCGGAAATTGCAAAATTAAAAGGTTGTCCTGAAATTGGGAATCTGAAGTAAATGGTCACAAATTAAACAAAGACATACATGTAAATATTTTGAAAATCACGAAAGCGTCATAAAAATTTGCCGAACTTAAATTTTTTAAATCCTGGGAAAGTCATGAAACTGTGGGAAAGCAGAAAAACATTCTGATGACTCAAAAAGGGCGTAACAATTCCGATTACTATAAAAGATCTCTAAATACTGAAGACAAATCAGCTCGTCAAAATTCCAGATGACCAAGCATTCGTAAAACATTTTCCGCGAACTTAGATAGGGCTTTGCTTACTGACCCCTTGTAATTTTCTGGACCCACCAGGGCTTTTAGACTTACACTATGCACGTAAGTCTAGCAATTGAATAGATCAACGTAAAGCAAAGTCCGAGTGTAAGCCTAATAAAGCCATAATGAAATTGATCTCAAGGTCTGCCAATGGAGACCACACACACGCCAGATCTGCTGGCAATAGAAAACCAAACAGGCAGGAGTGTAGGCGCATGAATCTGGACTTCCGACTTAGAGTCTTAGACTTGAGAAATCAAACGCTCTGTGTGAACTTGTAAATGCTTACGGTTTTCTAGCATCCAGCAAACTGAAAACAGTCAGTCGCCGACGAAAAGTTAGTCGAACCAATATAAGAAAAACATTCTTTCGAGTGAATGTACGGCGTAGTTTTCCCCCAACATCTTGGCCTACACCCTGCTCAATATAATGCAATATGATACAACTAAAATTTGATAGTGCCACACCTCACATAGTTTATATGTGTTCTAAACGTTTAAGTTTCTCGTGTTTAAAAGTCTGAAAATAGCCTGAAAATAGCAGCATGTAGTTCTTGCTTTCTAATGTTTTCAATGTTTCGACAATACAACGAAACTCTCTTGTTAGTTTAGCACAGGACATTACTCTTCATCCTCCACAAACCCGTGACATGAAGAAGTAATCTTTAGTCGCTTCTGAGCAAAACCATATTCCAAATCCAGAGGCGTCGATCCGCTGGGAAGATTGGAGGGGCCCGGCACATATCGAGCGCGGAGCCCGAACCTGTAAAGCAAGTATGGGGCAAAGCCACCAGTGGGTAGAAGGGCGAAGACCCTAGCCTGGGAATTAGAGGACTTCGCCCCTGATGTGGCTAAGGCCAACTTGTGAATAAATTCTTTGGTGTGTTTAGTGTATTTCAGCATCAGTATATAAGTCATAATTATAACCTCATGTTCATGGACCAAGGTCCAATTTCAAATCTCAGATAGACCATGGCCGAACTGGCTCATTAGATCTGCCAGTGGATATGGCTACATGAGCTCTAGGCTCTTCATTTCACAGTCCGTACACGGGGACCTTAAATGGCCCATTCAAATGGGCAGCGGTAGTGAAGGATCTCACCTTATCAATTCAATGAAAAATAAGCCAGGTCTAGGCCATATACGGTCGCTTCAGAACAACGTGTACATTTACATTTTACATTTACATTAGCTTCACGCTTTTTTTCGTCACTGATGTGACATCAATAGAAAATAATAGTGGAAATGTATTAAACATGAAAGTAAGTAGGTGAAGAATGGGAATCTTTTATCAGTCCACATAGACAACTTCCTGCACTTACCGATTTTTACAACTCAAATATTGCAGGGGCCCGACTGATAACGGCTAGACCCTTTAAAAATATTCGTGGGGCCTAGGCCCCGAAGGTCACCCTATGTTCGATGCTGTTGCCAAATCACAGTGGTTTCTCGAGAAGGGGTAGACTAAAGCATGGGCAAAAAGGAAAGCAACCATCAGCGAAGGAGAGGTTAACAATTTGGGAAGAATGATAGTGTCCAAAGCATGAAAAGATTCCTTAACTTGTTGGAATCAGGTCGAGAACACATCGCTTCTTGAGGGACGGCGGAATGAGATCGAATTTCAGACAGAGTTGCTGATATAAAGGAGCCATAGACAGGCGGAGGAAAAGACTGACAGCAATAATATTCACTCTGCTATCTAACAGTTAAAAGAAAGACAGCGTGAAGCATTTCACATTTAAACCATTTTACCATTTTTATCATATTTTAGCATGATAAAATATAAAGTGGAGTTTTTACCAGTAAAATCATTTCACATCACTAGTAGTAGTGATAATGGAAATGGTAATGGTGGTGGTGGTAGTGGTGGTGGTGGTGGAAGACGAGCAGAGGCATAGGCCTGCAGGCAAGGTTGTAAATAAAAACGCTTGGCAGCGGTAAGGCGATAAGATTTTTGGGCCGTGGAATACGCGTAGGCCTAGGTTTGGAAGTTGATTCTCTAAGTTCCAAAAGTGTGTACTATTATTTAGACACCTCTGTGGTGTCTACAGTCAGATACTATTGTGCAATAAGATTCACATGCAGTGGAATACGTGTAGGACTACGTGTAGTAGCTAAGTCTTTGTGCTTTTAAAGTTTGTGCCATCATTAGGGCCTTTTGTGACCTACAATAATCGTCATCATCCTTACTACCATCACCATCTCTGCCATCGTCATCCTTAATCATCCAAATACAGTTATATCGAAACTTATAAATGAGCTAAAGAAATATGCGGATACAATACACTGTGGCTATATATCGGAAAGTATAGTGTCTTTCGAGTAGAGTGCAGATTGAGATTGTGTGTCTGGGAAGACTGCTGCTGGGGCCTTTCATCTCACGAGTTGGATCTGCAGAGGAGGAAAGGATGTCGACAGAAGTTGAATCGCATTTAACGACAGCTGATGTCTGGTTCCGCCTAAATTCGTCTGCCTCCTCGTAGGCTGCTGCTGCTGCATACGCAGCTTAGCAGCTTCTGAAAGCCTTTCGTTCGGCATGTGATACCATTTAGGATGCCTTAGTACGGTCGGAGTTATTTTTTGGCATTGAAAGATGTTTTCCTTTTTAAATCGGTCGTCCGCTCTTAAGACTTAATGTAGCCAAAAGATTCTAAGCGCACAGCGTCTGGAAAGAGACAGCACAGCCAGACAGTTATGTGTTATTATTAGCTAGCTATCTAGACACTTAATGCAGGGTTTGTTAAGCATCTTATGTAAGCGCTACTTTGTGGTAGCCTAAATTTAATTATGTTTGAAGTTCAGTAAGAGCAAAAAGTGCATAGGCAAGCAAACTAGAAACCAGATAACTAGAAAAGTCACCAATAGTTATAAGAATTGTCTAGTTCTGGACCACATCGCCACACAGTTTATATCTCGGAGCTTTAAAGCCCATGCTGCTGTCCATTACCAGCAGATATTGAGTGTAAACGGCGTGGTAATTGCGTGTAGAAGCCTATAGGTGCAACACAAATTATGCTCTGAGGTTTCCTACAGAGCCAACAACTTCCCTCCTTTCCGAATGAATGCCTTATCTTCATTTTACAATCGCTTCCTTGTACAATCGATTCTTATGTAAATTATTGGGAACCGATGCTTCATTTATTGAGCAGAGAAACATTTAGAAATAAATCTGCAGCAGGTAAAAGGCTATTTGTGTAGGTTTAGGTAAACAATGAAGTTGTACAGGAAGAGGAATGACTGACCTCAACCGCTTTGTTTCTCAGTTAGGGTCAGCTTCAATACTCTAAATGGGAATCGACCATCAGGTCATTTTGTTTCTGGTCATTTTACACCTCGTCATTTAGTTTCACATGCTTCACTGTTTAAAGTCAATTACTTTTTTGTTTCAACTTCAATTAAAGCCAAACTGATATCTGGTTTCCCCTGTCTAATCTCTTCTCCGAATTGCAGTTCTTCATTTTCCCCTTTTTTCAGAATAATTTTTGACTCTTTCAGCACTAGGCCTAACTATCCACGTTCTTTCACTACTGGCTCTAAGTTTGCACTTACCAATCTAGGTAAGTATGATGCATATCATAACTACCATTCATCATACGAATTCCCCCACTCAGTGTTCCGCAGGCGCCTGAAGACTGTACTGTTCAACAGTGATTTTACTTTTTCGGGTCGGAAGCACCTCTGTTGAGTTTATCCTCTAAGAGGCGCTTTATAAATCTCAAATTACAATTACAATTACAATTACAATTAACCATCACTTCACCCCTTGCTCTGCGCAGGTCTCCCATTCAAAACTGGAAACACTCCTCTTCCGCAGATCCTATCTTGATTCCACTTCTTCCGCTTATCTGTCCTGCAGATCCAATTCCAAACACCACCCACCGTAGCCGTCTGACTGCCTGTCTGACTCTTGGATCTTGAGCTGGAACGAACCCTTCTTGCCTATCGATTTTGTTTTGGCTGAGCACCTGTGAATAAGCTGGTTCCAGCGACTTAGCTTTGTTTGGGCGCTGTAGAAATCTCGAGTTTACGATTACGATTAACGACTAACTATGCAAACTAAACCCCGAAATTTCATTTCTTTATAGGTCTACGCCTTTTCAAAATTTAGGACTACTTCGGATAAATTCATTTACGATAAGTTTACCTCTTCATAACTACTCACTTACCAACTGCTACAAAAGATTTGAATCTCGGGTTAGCACAATCTGTAAATGGCGTGGCACCCATTCAAGCGGGCAGCGGTGGTGAAGGATCTCACCCGTATAAATTCATTGAAAAATGAGCAGGGTCGAGGCCATACGGTCGCTATAGGAAAAATGTACATTACGTTTATTTACATTTACAATTAATATAAATGTCGCCGTCTTTGAAAATTCACTGACTAGAGACCAGGCCTACTGTCTCCCAGATCGAGCTCCAAATCCGACAGACAGTCTGTAAATCATAATGTCTGCCACAAATAGCTGTGTGTCGTGCACAGCAGACAACCAGGATTTCGTTTCAAGTCCCGCAGATCTGCTTATTAAAAACCGAAAACACAGTTGAGACCAATTTTCCCTTCGGCTTTGAGACTTGATCAGACGCAGCTGAGGCGACTAGACGCGATAAAACTGCGAGACCGTAGTAAAGCAACAAAAAAACATCTAAGGCCGCAAAGATGAGTGCGCAAAAAAGGGAGGCTGCCAGAAACGATCCTTAAAAATAAAGTCTCTTAAGGCGTCGGCTCTAGACCAGGATCAGCACCAGCAGTATATCACCACAGATGTTTAGTGTAAAGAACTTTACTGATTGAGTCTGAAGCTCAGCAGCAGAAGCAGCAGCAGCAGCAGCAGCTGGAGCATTGCCCTAAGTCTGAAGCAAATGCTGAATATCAGCAGCCCTGCATCACCGTAAGCTGTACACTCTTAAAGTCTGATAAAAGCAGACAACAGCGTGGGCATATTGTTCTTAGACATATTTTGTCTTACAACAAGACACACAGACTGTGGTTTTGATAAAGTCAGTCATCCTTTCTGAAATTGTATGATTGAAGGTCACAGAATTCGTACTTCATAACCCGACATAATCTGCTTGACCTTTGATCTCGACATAGAACCGAACTTGACCTTATCTTTTGTTTTCTGAGCGCCTTTAAAAAAAGCTGGTTTCCGCGCCTTGGTTGTTTTGGGCGTTGAAGAACATTTAAAGTTACAATTATGATTACGGTTACGATTACAGGGCAATGTCCGTAAGCGCATCGGCCACATTAAAGTCTACTGAACGGGGTTTCATTCAGTCGCCTGAGGCGCTAGAACGCGATGCCATCTTGTTGTTTGCGCATGTTGAAGAGAAAAGGCTGGAGTCCGTTTGAGCTGAAATTAGGCCGAAGAGAGGATACTGCAGACGAGGGGCCTAGGCCTATCAGCTTTAAAGGGTCCGCCCCTCACTGACACCTTTGCATCAGTCGGTCGGTTGTGCTGTCTTAAACACCCGCCCGACTGCAGGCAACAGTCTTGCATACACACGCACACACACGCACTCTCCCTCTCTCAGTCGGCGCCTTCGCCAGCCGGGCTATCGTACGCTTGCTAAATATATACACATGCGAAGAAGATTGGAAAGTGTCTGGAGTTAGATCTTACACCGGACGAATTCACTCAGGACCGAATGAAGACTCAGTCATAGCGGACGAACGAGTGAGAACAAGAGAAGGATTTTCTGTCGCGGAGAAGAAGCGCTTAGCTGACCACGATGGCCCTCAGGCCGGGCCAAGCGACCATAATCGCTGGTCTGTTCGTCGTCCTTGTCTTTGGTGATAGTCCAGTAAACGCTCAGAAGAAAGGTAAGACAAGAATCGTTAATATCAAATTCAGGCTACAGTTTGCATCTACAAGGCTCTATTAGGCGCAATAGAATATAAAGTCGCTTAAAGACATGCTGCTGTTACTACTAATGATGATGATGTTTTTGTTGTTGTTGTTGCTGCTGCTGCTGCTGCTGATGATGATGATGCAATGTATGTGTGTGTTAAGACAATTATCATGATGACTTTAAAGTTTCTCTCTGAAACGCTATGCGATGGAAATAAGAATAATAATTCAATAATATAATAATAATGAATTATTGAATAAGAAATAAGTAATAAATGCTTCTAGTAATTATAACTGCACTAATGAATGAAAAACATTTCTTATAGCGTTAGGTAAAAAGCTTTGGACTACTCAGAGAGTATTTTATGCACTGGTTAGTCTAAAACTCTCAAATGAGCACACGACTGCACTATATCGATGAAGAGGTTCAGATGGACACAGTTTAAAGACATTCATACGCCGAGGCTAAGGAAATGAAGTCGCTCGAACAGTAGGCCTCTACTCATAGCTGTCCCTCAGGGCCCTGGCTTAAGGAATTGATCTTTCTCAGCACTGCACTATCGCTTCCAATTCCTTCACCATCGTTATCTTGTCGCAGACATTTGTACTACATTCCTATTGCATTAGCTCAGATCGGAGGCTTTCTCCAAGCAGCATTAGCAGAACAGTTTTCCAACTCTTTCGCGCAACTATAAGCAAACTAATACGGCGTCTGCGCAGTTGGAATAACGCTGATTGCGTTGAGTAGTAAACTATGCGGTCTTGTAGCTCAGCTTAAGAAAGCTATGCTACAAGAGTTAGCTCGTTCATTTAGGCTCCGATCAAAGAAAAATTCATAGCAAAACATATTGAGTTAAGATTTCAACATGGTCTAGTGGTTAGCTTTCGAGACTGTTAACCGAAAGGTCTGGATTCAAGTCCCAGCCAGAGCAGAAAGATATTGCAAGATTTCTGTTTCACTAGATCTCCTCTGAGAGAACTCAGCTATAAAATGAGTACACTGACCGTACACTGTCGGTTTGAAGATGAGGCGGCGAGGGAAATGACTGGCCACATGTCTACATATGTCGAGGTCAAGAAAATGATGGCGCTAATACACCATATCCATGGCTGCCTCTCGCGGTTGGCCTAAGGGTCTACTCTTCTTCTTTTGCTCAGAATCGAGGTTCTTAGATATGATAGGTATGGCTTAGTGGCAGATGGGTGAGTTGGCTGCTGCTGCTACTGGTGTTGTTTGCAATCCGAGAGAGGACCGTAGGTGTAATTTTCGAGGGACACGGGAGTATCCATATCCCTCATGTTTGGAATAGGGTAACTTACCACCCCACTTTTAGTAGTAGTAGTAGTTGCTGTTGCAGCAGCAGTAGTAGTTGTAGTAGTAGTAGTAGTAGTAGTAGCAAAGTAATAGCTCAGTTGGTACCCGCCTGTATATCAACAACAGAGTCATCAGTGGCTTAAGCATAATGTCATTGAAGGGTCTGGGAGTTTGTTGATAAGGGGCAATTTTACCATATATGGTTAGGTTTTGTGAGGTGGAAAATTTCTGACGACCTAATTCGGTCATCGAGACTCTTGGGAGCAAAAACTGCGTTCAAGTTGCGCAAATATCTTGGGACCCTTTTAGTTAACACCTGCTTTTGGATTCGATTTTAAGGCTTGAAATCAAGGACAAAGAGAGTCGTTTTTAAGGCTCCCTGCCCCTCCAGCTGTCTGCTTTTCTGTCCTTTTGCCTCTTTCTTTGTCACTTTCTCACATTTTCACAACATTTTCACTTTTGTTTCCTTAGCTGGCCTTGGTTTTTCTATTTTCATCAACTGTTTACAATTTCTGTGCGCAACCCTCGCCGAAACCGATTTGGTGGAACTAAATGGCGTATCCCTCTTAAATCAAATGGGGACCCTTGGATCCGTCTTTACGTAATGTCTTTTAGAATTAGACATTAAGTGAGTAGAATGCCTTGTTTACATAAGTTGGTCAAAACATATTTTTACTTTTCTTCATAGTAGGCTTAATAGCACAAAGTCACTAGATGTTATGGCACAGGAAACAGTGTTTGCCTCTGCGACTTTACAGAGTGCAAAAAGTCTGTTATTCGATTCTCTGGTAATTAATTAATAACTAATACGTTTAGCGAATATTCTACAACTAATATCTTTGAAATCAGTAGACAATTACTTCCTTTTCATGCAATTTAATTTAACAGCAGATTAAACTGATCTAAAGCGTCTTTCTCGAAACTAGCTGTCAGACTACTGAGACCAGGCTGCTACTGTCTTCTTATCTAAGGAATGGTTTTTACTGGAATCGATTCCAAGAGCTGATCTCAGAGAGATATATATATATACATATATATATATATATATTAAAAGAAGAATAGCATTGAGCAAAGACGCATTCTCAAAACAAAGAGTTACTGAGAGGAAAATTGAACAAGAACTTAAAGAAACCAATGATTAAAGCTCTGAAATGGAGCACAGTGTTGTATGGATCCGAAACATGGACCATGAGAAAGAAGGACATCAAGAGATTGGAGGTCTTCGAAATGTGGATTTGGCGGAGGATGGAAAAAGTTAGTTGGATGGAGCACATGACAAACGAGGGGTGCTGAAAAGAGTTGGAGAAGAGAGATCTATGATAGCTACAATAAGGAGGCGGCAGAGAAAATCGACTGGCCCCATATTGAAAGGGGACTCACTCTTGAAAACCGTCATTGAGGGCAGAATGGAGAGAGAGGAAGAAGACAAGAGGAAGACCCAGACAGATGCTATGCTGCTGGACTGGATGATGACGGACATATACAACAGGCTGAAAGAAGAAGCTCAGCACTGAAAGGAGTGGCGTAATCGGTCGTTTGAACCTGCCTGAGGACAGAGAACCAGAAGAAGAATAAATATATCTATCAGGCTGTAATGTAATCTGATGAAATGTAAATTTTAGAAATTTCTCAGCTCTACAAAAAGTCGGGAGTCCAGCTAACACAGGCGCTATACATGACATAAAATCCACAAGAGTAGTGTTGTTTGGTCATTTTTGGTGACAGATCGGAGTTTGGGAATCCATGTGGAGTGGACAGCGTCCTTGAGGAGATTAGCTTAGCATTGGATTAAAATTCAAACTTTAAACGTCTTTGAAAACCTTTAATTTCTTTGCATCGATTCTGCTCATAAAAAGTTTCACTCAAGGAGGAATTAGTCTATGCCAAAAATCTCCGACATAGTGGAGATCAATCACGCCTTCGGCTTATTTTTCGACCTAATAAGCATTCTTTTCGCAGACGTTGCGATTTTTCACCAGCACAGCACAGGTTTTGTTTACACATGTTATGTCTGCGGCTAAGTCCTCCCCCAGTCAGCATACTGCCCTGCCTACACGGCTGCATCGCCTCGCGTAGATTAGATAGCCAGATGTTACGTGAACTGCTGCTGCTGCTGCTGATGCGATTGCTAGTGATGTTGTTGGCTTGGCCCAGTGGCTGGCCCCTGTTTTCGCGACCAACGCCCATTCCAAGGCAGCGACGACCTTAGACTGAGGTTGCCGTCTGGGTGGATTTTCGCCGTCTCAAATCTTAGAAAGAGTTAGCATCTGGAGAAAGTGTGCATCGCAGCGTACGTGCTGTTCACGCATCCAGCCAGCGCAACTCAACCCAAGGCCTGTATGCCCCGTCTGGAGGCGGTCTAGTTCTTAACTGTGTGGCTGTGGTGTGTACGTGTGTTTGGCGTGGTGCCTCTATCTATGAGTCCGTCTGCATGTCTGGACTCTGGCGTATTTTATGTGCTTAAAATGCAGCAGCTAATTCCGTGGTTAAACCGATCCTTGTTTAGCTGCAGAATAGAGGCTGAGATAAAAAAAGCAGTTAACTCAATTCGATGCCACTATCTTATAATTTCTCCAACAAATTTACAAGGAGATTCTTTGTGAAGCTCCTTCTACAGGTTCTTAGAAGGCGCTATATGAATTTCTGAAAACAATACATTGCATTTAAATAAATTACGTCAAATAAGGTTGACATCTCTGAAGGATTATAATTTCTGGCTACGATTTCGTTTGAAGTTATACCCTATACATTGTGCCAATAATGCGCCATAGAAATCATTACATTACATTACACATACGGTGGCTGTAGTTGGCCTTTGGAATGCAGCTGAGTTCTTAGGTTTCCAGAGTTACATAGGATTCGTCTTTTAAATCACTTCACTGGTCTTTTCTCGTTAGTTTTAAACATTCGTCATTACGCAGTCTGTCTTATCACTATGAGGTTCCTTCAGGAGGTTAGTCCTGATTTTGCTGGTTGACTTTTTGTCTCTTCCCATCGTATTCCTATCTATTTAATCTTAGCCACTGGCCTGTTTTTGCACTGTTGCCCCGACACACAACTATCTTCAATATCCGTCTTTGTTTTCATCTCTCTATCTTGTACTCACTCGCTTCTTTCACGCCTGTCTAGTCTAAACCACCAGTGGCCTACTTCGTTCGCCGAACGCCAACAGCTCAAACTGTTGAAAGTTGTTTACCTGGAGCGACTTAATGCAAAAAGCTCGAGTAGCCTACACGTATCATTAGCATAACATCAACATAATATAGCGCAACATAACATAACACAACACAGCATAACGCAACATAACATAACATAACACGACATAACATAAAATAACACAACATAACATAACATAAAACAACATAACATAACATGGGCTAACGTGATTCGGAAGACATTTTAGTCTGTGTTAGAACCACTGTAATAATTATTTTCCCAATTCCTCACTGGCTTCTAATGATGGCTTATGAATAATCGGGTGTTTCTCCCTCTGGCAGAGTGTTCGTACAACACGGACACCTATAAGCACGGAGAAACCTGGCGACCGTATGGACAGCAAGATCCGTGCTTTGAATGCACTTGCAAGGACGGAGAGTTCGACTGCACGACTCGCATATGTCCTCCGCTCGAATGCGAAAATGCCGTCGCTGATATAAACGAGTGCTGCCCAAGATGTCCAGGTACACCCTCTCTATACCACTTCAACAATACAGATATGTGCGTACGTGTATGTATACGTAACGTAAGATGAGTATGTTTGCAATTAGGTAAGTAAGTGTGTATGCCTGTGATGTATATATGGGTCTGAACACTTATTTAGCGCCTTTAAGCACCTGTCAAAATCGCTGGAACATAGCTATCTGTCAGGTATATCATAATCCCAGTTGTCCAGGTATATACCTCACAATCCTAAATGTCCAGGTATATGCATTACAGTCGTAATTGTTCAGATACGAGCTCCACTGCCACTGGTCTAGTACACTGCCACACTATCAGTCTTGCAAGTATCGATCCTCTTAATTGCGCTGGTAGCTATAACACATCTAAAAATTCAGGTATATATAGGTACATACGCACTACAACACATGGCAGTCCACGTATGTATAGTTTCAAAACTACCTCGTTATGTATACAACTTTTAATAGTCAACGCTAGCAATTAATACCCCTTCTACTTGTGCAGGTATATACACTTCTTAAAAGTTCATAAATATACATGTAACACTAATAGTTTTGTTAATAATAATAATAATAATAATAATAATAGTAATAGTAATAATAATAATAATAAATAATAATAATAATAATAACAACAAAAACAGTTTTGTGTAGGCAATCGTTAAAGGAAGTTAGAACCGTAATACAGAATATTGGTTGAAAATGCCATTGTGGTCGTTTACGTGTATGTATGTATGTATGTTTGTGTGTATTTATGTATGCGTGTATTATATCTATGTATGCATATATGTATGTATGTATGTTGTTGGTTGTTTTCAGCACTCGGTGCCGGAGAAGCGGTAAGTTTACACGCTGACACTTAATGTAGCAAGACTATCTATGAATATAGGCCGGCCATACATAAATATTCTTGTCGCAGTGCATTACAATATCGTCTCTCTCATGGTCTCAGCCACATCGGTAAATGCGTATGCCAAGGAGCTTCTGTGGTTGAGGATCCCCGGTCCTGACAAATTCATTGCAAAATGAGCAGGGTCGACGCCATACGGTCGCTATAGAAAAAAGTATACATTTACATTTACTTCTTGTTGTCGCAAGTTGTTTGGCAACTTGCGACATGAACTCAAGTAGAAATTGTAATTACTAACGTGGTTTATTTACATGAGCTGCTTCTTGCTATCACAGAAAATATTCGATATTATATTATTCTAACTTTTATTTTGTCTTTTTAGATACCAGTTCAATCCCCAGGTCAAACGGTAATTGCATCTTTATTTATTTCTGACGAATAAATAGTTTCAGTATAATCTGTTTCTTATAGTTATAGGCTGCTGGGCATCAGGAATGAGAAAAGTATGTTGTTGTTGCACTTTCAATAAGAAATTTTAAAACTAAGTGAAATGCAATTGTTTTAGTTGTAAGATAAATTTGGCCATAAACTCCGAACTTTTTACACAGTATAAATATTTTCAACTATACTTTTCGTGTATATGAACTTCTTGATAATCTAATCCATTATATCGTTTGTTTCAATCACGAAAGTAGTGCCAGAGCATTTAACTTTCAAATTTCAAGTCCTATGCCCCATGCTGCTCTGGGCAGAATTCTTAAAATATTGTTCTGTGGTGTTATTGGAGTATATTGTATGACAGCAATCAGACTGAATTACATTAAAACAGATTATCTAATCTAACCTAACCTAATCTAATCCAATCTAATATAATAAAGTCCACTATAGTCTTATCCTATCCAATGTGAGTTAATCCAGTATGATATAAGAAGAAGTAAAGAGCACTTCCTTAAGCCAGCCTCTAGAAGCAGCCAATTAAGTATTAGGTAGCTTATTTTCTTACCTTCGACATATGATAGCCGGTGACCAGTCCTCTCCCTCGACGCCTGATCTCCTCTGGCACAGTGTATGATATAATGTTGTGTCTCTTCTCTGGCTTTGCTTCTGATTATACATACTAATTATTGCCTGCTCGTCTAGCCAGAAAGATAACCAGATCTAAACTGCTCGTACATAGATATTGTCATATTCCGCTCCATAGATGCATGATAATAAGTACGCTATTTTTGTAACGCTACTACATATGGGTAATTTAATCATTGCATAGCTGAATTGGTTAGGGGGCGCTAGTGGAACAGAAGACTACGTCCTGGCGGAAATACTAAACTGAACATCAATGTATTCTCTTTGCAGGGTGATCGAGAACCTGGCCCACCCGGTCCGCCTGGCCCGCCTGGCTCACCTGGACAGGTAGGCTAATGAACATCCGCGCCTCAGATTCAGATTTACTGAGATTGCGCGCCTAATAGGTGCTTTAAACAAACAAACAAATAAACAAATAGATAAATAAGTAAATAAACACACTGTCACTGCTTATAAACGAATTGAAAGATCCGAAATCTGCTTAATATCCAGTCAATATTCAGAGTCGGGTATAAACAGCTAATACAAACTCTGATTGAAGTTTTCCAGGCGACGAAAGATGCTTGAATTTGTTCGAACCATTTCATGTAGACGCGGATTCACATTACTTTCTTCAAATGCAGTGCAAACGCTTAGAATGTACTAATAGGCCTATATAATTATAACAAAATGGCTTCTTTTTGACCAAATGTTTGTTTTACCTTATGCCTCAGTCTGTTTCATAATGATTAACTCGACTTCGCCCCTTTCTAACTTCAATTCCTGGATTAGCCTCTGATTAATAAGGCTAGAGCACACGCATGTTAAGCTTGCTGTACATCGTATATAGAGACTAATTAAAATAAGTGTTCAGACACATACATAAGCGTAATGATTAACGGTCGTCTTTTCTTTGGAAATGCTTAGCCGGCGAATGTTTACCCGCCATATCCCTACTATGGTATGCAGAATCAGCAGAAGGCCGGGGTAGGACCTGGACCTGGACCTGGACCTGGACCCGATCAACAGGTAATGGATCTGGATAAGACATACAGCCTAAATTTTCATCGCCATCATCATCATTGTTGTTGACGTCGGCATCATCGTCCTCATCGTCAGTGTCGTCATTGCCATCATCATCATCATCATCATCATCATCATCATCATCATCATCATCATCAAGAACAACAACAACAACTACAACAACAACAAAATATTGTCGGCATCATGATCACGATCATCAAAAATAACGGCAACAGTAAAATTGTCTTCATATTTAGTTAGTATCTACTGAGGCTAACTGATTGGCTTCCAGGGACTTGTTGTCTACACAATTAGCTGCCTAAAAATAATGTTGAACAATTATGGCTTCTCACTAGCATACATAGAGACTACATTGCTGTCACGTAACGTGTCTGTCATTCTGCTTATATGCCAATCACTTAGGTGTGTTGCAATCAGAAACAAGTTTGCTTTCGCACATTTCTTATCAAATTCATTTGTTTACGGTGCATCAGCATATTTAAGAGGTCATTAAAAGGCGCAACATAAATGTTCACTTAAATACATACATTGTAGCTCCTTCTACAGCAGTGGTTCTCTTTTTCAGAGATTGCCTGGACCGAGAGGTCCACCTGGTCCTCATGGACCACCGGTAAGCTTTTGGTATTATTCATAATGCTGCATCAAACTGAGGCTTCACCTTGATCAGTCACTGAAATATAAAAAGCATTTGTTGGTATAATTTGTGCACTCTTTTGGTTTTGCATTCTTAATAAGAATATCGTTCGAGGAAGAGTTCTATGAATTGCTTCACTGTCACTCGAGGTTTATGGTGAGCGACAGAAGTCGACGCAATTACATGAGATTTCCACAGTTCTAACTCAAAGAAATACTAACGTTGTTCGTTTTGGATTGGCAGCTTAAGACTGAGTGAGCTTCTTTCATTCGCAGGGACCACAAGGAATTCAGGGACCAAGAGGAGAATCAGGAGAGCCAGGCCAAACCGTGAGTAGAATCATTCCAGAATCTTTAACATGTCTTATTGTGCTTTTCTAATATTGTGTACCGCCATTGTTTAATGAAAAGGCATCGATCGATGGCGCTAAGCAATTGCACATTATAGGTTTAGCTGCGTGAATTTGATATGTTTCCTACAATTGGTGAGCTGACAAATGAGCTTTAGAACTAATTATGAACGGTTGCTAGTACCTTTGAGTTGTAGTAACGGCGCCATAGAAGCTTTAAGGACTTCTACAACGCCATTACCATAACAAGTGGTAGTGACTTTTCAAGTTTTATTAGCATTATTTCCTTAAACATGAACTAGTTGTTCGTAATGAATTTAACAATACTAATAAGTTAGCGAATGCTGGGCTTATGGGAGGTAATAAAATGCGCAGTATGAGGTTTCTACAGATGTATACATAAATCATGACCATGAATGTCACAGGAAGACTAGAACCTTCGCAGTGTCGTGAGGCGATTGGCTACTAATTCACATGATTTAACATTATTTACATTGTAATGTACTCAAGTATTTACAAAGCGCCGGTAATCAAGTCTTTTATCTACGCTTCCTGAAGCGCAGACCTTTCATCATCATCATCGCCGTCGTCGTCATCGTTGCGTCGTCATCATCATCATCATCATCGTCATCATTATTGTCATCACCATTATAAGCATCATTATTATCATCGTCATCTTCATTGTCATCAACAACATCATCATTATATTCATCATCAATTCATGAAGCCATCCATTTGGCTGCGATGGGTGCTAATAAATGATCTCCATTCTTTTCGGTTATTTGTCAAGTCTTGCGCTTTTCTCGTGTTTATTGCAGATCGCATAGGCCCTTACAGCAGAATCGTTTGAAATGCCATATCACGAGTTCCTTAACAGTTTCATTTTTAAAAACGTCTACAGATCAAATGACTGAAGAAAACTATGTCGTTGTTTAATGTTTACAGGGTTCTATTGGGGCTAGAGGACCACCCGGGTCACCAGGAGTTCCTGGAAAAGATGTAAGCATACTATTCTGTCTCTCGGCTTCTGCCAGTTAGATCAGAAAAATACAAATATTGTGAATTTCAAACAAAAGAGCTGTGGCGATAAGCTGCCTGGCTTTCATTTCTTCAGTTTATTTTTTAAAATCTGGTTTTAAAAGTTTTGTCAATCCTCCAACTTGCTTATGTATTTTAGAGTTTTACGTTAAGACGTTGCCTCATGCAAAACGAATTGACCGATGAGTTGCTATTTACTTAGATCAACCAATGGCGAACTCAGAATTAAAACAAAACTTTAGCAATACCAAGGAAGAGTCGACAGACAGATAGACAGACAGACAGACATACAGGCTTGCAGACACAGACGGACATACATACAAACAGACAGACAGGCAGGCAGGCAGACAGAGGGCAGAAAGATATCTGACATTACCCTGTGCAGAAAAGGCGTTTATGCGTTCTTCTAGAAACGTTGTCACTTCTATGTATGTTCTGAGTCGTTGCTTCTTTCAGGGAGAACAAGGCCAGGATGGAGATCAGGGAGCGCCTGGAATGATTGGACAAGCGGTAAGCCAGTCAGAGTAAACTTAGAACAATTGTAATTTCCGATCATTAAATTCAACTTCTTCCCAACTGCTTTTCCTCGATTAACTGTGTTCTAGACATTTCCAGGCATTTTTGAATGCATTTAACGGTTTGACTATCAGAGCAGTAGATTGTGTGTTAAAAACTGGCCTCACGAAAGTCACTAACAGCTTAATTAATGGATAACCGACAAACACTTAAGAATTTCATATAAGTTTTTGTAGATATGGAAGGAAACCAGCGTACATGTTTTCACTAGGTATTCCTCAATTGTTTCTGATCTCATGTTGCTAGTTAATTTGTTTTCTATGATGTGCTTGTGTAATTTTTAGGGCGCGCCTGGAGCGCCGGGCGCACCTGGCATGCCAGGAGCCAAAGGACATCGGGTATTCATTCATTCATTTATTTTCATTCGTTCATTCGTTCATACAGCATTTATATAGCTTCTTTTCAAGATGCATACTCAAAGGCTCTCCCAGTCCAGCCCCGGCAAAAGAGAATAGTTTAAGGTGCTGGTGAAGGTGCATGCAGCGTCCCTGGCCAAAGGGACACGCAGATCCGTAGGGAAGCTTTTCCAAGTCATTTGGCCAATACCCAGTAACTGCCTATTACATTGCATACCAGAAAATGGATAAAAAACAATGAGTATGCAAAACCCGCAGGCTGCAATTTCACCTTCAGCAACTTCCAAACAAAATCATTTGATATGTATGATATTTGATAATTGCATTCATATCGTTAACATGAAGATGCGCGCTTATAAAAGATAGTTTAGAAAAAAGATAATTTGCTGGACACTTAACCCAGAGATTGGAGGTTCAAATCCTGGCCTAAACAGAAAGGTATGATAACTTAATATGCATTGATATGATATGGGTTGTTGGTGACAGTATGCAGGTACTAGATATGATGAATAAACTTATCTCGGAATCTATTATTCGAGGAATAAGTCTTTTTCAGATAATGATGATGACGATGATGATGATACTAATACAGATAAATGATACTAATACTAATAGTAATAATACCAGGTGTCGATCAGACAAAAGAATGTGTACACAGTGCAATGTAAAATATTGTTTTCTTTATACAAATGCAATTTTCCTGAATGTTTTGTCGAAAGGGATTTTCTGGTGTACCTGGAGCAAAAGGAGAACTAGGAAGACCCGGTGAACGAGTAAGTCAACAGACTACTAGCAAATGTAATTCATTAGCAATTCTTTTCTAACGTATAAGTAATATTGCCAACTTGTCAAAGACATCATCAGGCAATGAATGTTTTCATCATACCCAGAATCCCACTCAGCACGAGATAATGGATGAGTATGTAAATACGAAAAGTGTTTAAGTCCGTTCGTATGCTTGTATCTGACCAGTTCTATATAGCAGCTTTAAAGGACCTCCACAAAATCGAGTCTAGCCTAAACACACGCGTATTTCTAAGTTTTTCACCTTTTCGCCCAAGGTACAAATTGGCAGTATGTAATCGACCAATATAACCTATATGGAAATAAGTGTTGCATTTGTACTTGTACTGAAAGATTTTTCAGCAGCTGGACTAAGAGTCCAGTGAGTGCTGTACAAAGAGCCGTGTAATGTATAAGCGATTATGACACCCTACCTTGAGTATACCTTTGATGTCTCAAGCGTGGAACGACGAGAATGGAACGTAACTTACCTTGCCTTACGCACGGCTTTGATGTTCCACGCGTGGAACATTGAAACTGGAACTTGGCCAACTGGCGCCTAACTCAGACGCACATAGTCGGTACATATTGTCTCTACTACCGACATTTCTTCTGAATGCAGACCGAAGCCAATAATATCGCAGAGGTCATGCCCGTCTTATCTGCGTACGGCATCGTGATTAACCTACGCGGTTCACCTCTCTGCTTTGCAGCAACTTTGCAACAGTCTGCGAGCTTATATCAAGGCTATAATAAGCAACTGCAAAAATGAATTTAGATCAGCACTACAGAAGCAGCGGTGTTTCTCAAGTGCATTAAATGATAGTATACACGGAAGCACTTCAGTAGGAAGTAGTTTGCCAACTACAGTACCAAGCAGTTTGTTAATAAGTTCAGTAATTATACACTTTATACACTTTTTAACTCGCATACTGGTTTTATTTTGCAGGGTGGCGATGGAGCTGCTGGCCCAGCTGGACCAGCAGGACCTGTCGTAAGTACCAAACCCACTACATTCCTAAAGATCAAACGATAAAATGCAAGTTTATTAAAATAATTTCTAGGTTAAGGTAATTCCAAACAAAGGTAATTGCTACTGTGTTAATAGGCAGCCATAATTTAGCGAGATTTCTGTCACGTCTGTCCCTTTTACATTCCGTTCAACTAAACACAATTTGTAAGATTCTCGTTCTCGTTCAGTAAAAAAGTGATGATAAGGACGACGACGACTATGACGATGACGATGACGATGGCGATGACGATGACGATAAAGATGATGATGATGATGATGATGATGATGATGAAAGATATTTTTACTTAAAATTGATTTAAAATGTAACCGTTTTGGTATTATAACGCAGAGTTCGCCATTTGAAAAGTCTAAAAGGCACAGGCCTAGTTTTTGTGCACTTCTGAACTTTGTAAGGAGGGCGTTATCAAATTACACTTGCATTGTATTGTATAATTTGCTTTGATGTTATCGATGGCAATTAGCTTTCTTCGTCGTTTTCTAGGGTCCTAGAGGAGTGGCAGGTGAGAGGGGACCCGACGGCAAGCCTGGAGCTCCGGTGAGTTTAGAATAAACACGCATCATCAGATTCAAATGCAAATCGCAGGTGCATAGACTGTTTAAAATGCTAGCTGCAGAATATCCGAACTAGTGCTAGATATCCGCATTCGTTGGATGTGGATGTCTTCGTCACTTTATTCAGCCTGTCACTCACATTTTTACTCACATTTTCACTCACATTTTTACTCACATTCTCACTTACTAACCATATTTATCTTTACATATCGACCGCCTGGCGCCATGATGGTCTGTCTATTCGGCAGTGCGCTGGGTCTGTTATCCAACGATTGCGGGTTCACATCTACAGAGCGGACTTCATGCAGCGAATCTCGACTAATTGTTCGCGCACACTTGTCTAGGCCTCAGAATCGGGTTTACTGACCGTGGGCGTGTAATAAATACAATAAATACCATAAATGTAATATATATTTTTATCAGCTTCCTCATATTTTTCCATCCTCTTGTCATTTCCACGTATACCAATTTTAAATCAACTTAATTGCAACTTATGCTTACTCATTACGTTAATTTCCACTTATCCATTTGCCTATAGCCATAAGCATTTCCAGAATCTTAATTATGAACTTATTCATAAACTTCACCATTTTCTCATTGTGCTAATCTTCGCTGCATTGTTGCTGTGTTGGCCTGACGTTGAGTCTGGGTCTATCTTGATACTCTTAAAGGCGCTAAATAAAGGCCAGTTACATCACATTTCAGGGTCAACGTGGAAGCGATGGTAACCCTGGTCAGCCAGGTGCCCCTGGCCAACTTGGACCTTCAGGACCACCTGGATTCCCTGGAGTTCCTGGAATCAAGGCAAGTCATAGGATTTCGTTTACAAATTTATTAAACTGCATGTAGGCCTAGCTATTGAATACAGTAAAAGCGGAGAACTTGTTAGTTCTGTATCGACAAAGACGTTTTTCTATTTTATTATATAGAATAAGCTGCAAAGCTTGGACAGAAAAATTCTCAGACGGGCAATAAAATCCGTCAAAGTGCTTTTTATTGTCTTTATTTATTTAACAACTTTTTATCGTCATGTGATTAATTCTTCATTTATTAAGCGCCAATATTCAATGACTAAGCAATAATCGATGCCGCTGAGCGATTGTGAGTGAAGAACTTGCTCAAGGTCCTTACACGGTTACTGTATCAGACGAGGGTGGAACCCGTACTCTCCACATTACAAGCCGAGCTCTTTCACCAATCGGCTGCCGTGCGCCATACACACACGAATGTATGCAGCTGGAAATTTATATAGCGTCTTTTAAAGAGTGTCTTCCACTATGTTCCCATTTTCATAAACGCGTAGGCCTACCTCAGTACTTACGCTTTGGCTATTGCACATCTTGCAGACGATTTTCATAGCTCTACTTCTATAACCTACAAGCAGATTAAAAGTAAGAGGTTAAAAGTAACAGATTAAAAGTAACAGATTACAAATAACAGATTACAAATAACAGATTTAAAGTAACAGATTAAAAGTAACATTAAACCTAACAGATTAAAAGTAACATATTAAAACTAACAGATTCTAAATAACAGATTAAAAGTAAAAGATTAAAAGTAACAGATTTAAAGTAACAGATTAAAAGTAACAGATTAAAAGTAACAGATTAAAAGTAACAGATTAAAAGTAACAGATAAAAAGTAACAGATTAAAAGTAACAGATTAAAAGTAACAGATTAAAAGTAACAGATAAAAAGTAACAGATTACAAGTATTAGATTAAAAGTAGCAGATTACAAGTATTAGATTAAAAGTAGCAGATTGAAAGTAAGTGATTAAAAGTAACAGATTAGAAGTATTAGATTAAAAGTAGCAGATTACAAGTATTAGATTAAAAGTAGCAGATTAGAAGTATTAGATTAAAAGTAACAGATTAAAAATACCAAATTACAAATAACAGATTAAAAGTAACAGATTAAAAGTAACAGATTAAAAGTAACAGATTAAAAGTAACAGATTAAAAGTAACAGAATAAAAGTAACAGGTTAAAAGTAACAGATTAAAAGTAACAGATTAAAAGTAACAGATTAAAAATACCAAATTACAAATAACAGATTAAAAGTAACAGATTAAAAGTAACAGATTAAAAGTAACAGATTAAAAGTAACAGATTAAAAGTAACAGAATAAAAGTAACAGATTAAAAGTAACAGATTAAAAGTAACAGATTAAAAGTAACAGATTAAAAGTAACAGATTAAAAGTAACAACTTAAAAGTAACAGATTAAAAGTAACAGATTTCAAAGTAACAGATTTAAAAGTAACAGATTAAAAGTAACAGATTAAATATCAAAAACATTCAGCTCAAAACGAACTGTAAATGGATTCACTGTTTCTTAATCTAGGGTGAATCTGGGTCACCGGGACTCAAAGGAGCTCTTGGCCAAGCCGGCCCAGCGGGACAACCAGGTCAACCAGGAGGCTCTGGAGAACCTGGAAGACCGGTTTGTATAATTGGCTAAATTTATATATTTGCATAAGTATTTTAATCGTATAAAGCCACGAAATATTGACAGATTAGCCGAATCTTGTCAATGATGATTGGTTCTAGGCTGCCAACTCTACTACAATCTAAACCTAATCTAATGACTTCAGTGACGCCGTTAATTCATAATTAATAATGCCATTAATCGACGGTCGTTTAAGATGAACATCGTAGTCCAAATCATTCCCAGTACGAGGACCCGGTTCGGAATCCAGAAGGTCAGAGAAACCAGAAATGAGGCTGGATAAGCAAGTTAAACAGTTTAGATTCGAATGACATTCAAGAACTGACAGAAGGCACAGAACTGGGCAGTGAATTTCAAAGTTTGGAACAGCCACCGAGAACGCCCGAGAGTACAATATTGTTCCGGTGCGAAGTCAAAGTATCTGTGGATCCAGTGCAAAATTATGCTGGAATGGGGAGACCAGAACGCTGACCGATTTCTGCCGAAGGCTAGTGGTAAACGCTAACTTTCCTGTATCAGCATATAACAAACTGACAACGCGACGTCTACCGAATAAATATCTTCCTTGGCAAGCAGCAGACTCGTGTGTGAGCAGCCATACTATTGATAACTCGGATAAAGCTCGGACAAGAAGAAACTTACAATATATCCTAATGAATTTAACTATCTCATGTGCAGGTCTTTGACAAGGAACAATTGAATGCTTTTGTCCAAATCCTTCAGAGTCCAGTCTGGGGCAGCCATGATTTTAGTTATACTATTTCTACAATTGCTAACACTGTCGCTATAGGATTCATACTGTCTCTAGTAGTAGTTTCTTTAGAGGTGTTTAAGAGATGACTCAAGTAGGTCAGGTAAGGATGACGTCAGCGATAAGAGATGACTCAAATAGGTCAGGTAAGGATGACGTCAACGACCCTGACCGCCAAAGATGCAAAACTCGGGATCCATGTCTTGGATTTTGCTTCTCTTTCATCGAACTCGTTCTTCAGTATGCATAATCTCATGTGCGCTGTTACATGTTTTCATCTAGGGTGGCCCAGGCGCAGCTGGAAGTCCTGGAGAGAAAGGGGCTAGGGTAAGTGTCGAAATAATACAATGAATGTATGTATATATGTATGCATGTATGTATTTGTATATGTAAGTATATATGTATATATATGTGTATAGATGGTCGGATGTATAGATGTATGTATGTATGTAATTAGATATTAATATAGCGCCTTCTAAGGATGTAGGTAGATGTGTAGGTATGTATGTATGTATGCGTGCATGTACGTATGAATGTATGCATGAATCAGTGTATGTATGTATGTATGTATTTGTGTATGTATAGACGGATGGATGTATTGACGGATGCATTTATGTAATTAAACATTAAAATGTCCCCTTCTAAGTATGTAGCTAGGTGTGCAGGTATGTTGCATGTATGTATGTATGTACGTACGTACAGTAAACACGCATGGATGTATTATGCATGTCTATGCATGTAGGCCTATAATGTGCGTATATATGTACTGTATGTTTATGGATGTACCTGGACTTTTATATATCTCCTTTTGATAATCTGTCATCTTAATTATGCGTACATATGCATTGAAATCATTCTGCAGTCCTATCTTTATTATTATGGTCTAGTTCCTATCTCGCTTAATAAGCGATTCCTGGCCAGTAGGCCATGCGCTGTATCCGCCACATTTCATTTAGTTCAGTATTTTCAGAGTTTCTGGTCAATGCGATTTGTGTTATTCTTGTTATTCAGGGTGAATCAGGTTTGCAAGGAGCACCCGGTTTTCCCGGACCAATAGGGTCACCGGGCGTCGCAGGAGCCCAGGGTCCTGTAGGTGCAAAGGGAGAAACGGTAAGCACTCTTTATCAAGCGTCAAGTCTCTTTAGAAATGTTTAATACCTGAATTCTGTCATGTGATCACTTCTTCTTATAGGTTTTTAACGCAAAGGTTCGCTTACAATTACAGTTTATTACGATTTCTAGTGTTGCTATTAATATGTGAAGATGCAGGGTCAAATGCCACGCAGCATTTCGTCTTGGAGTGTTTGAATATGACAACATTGTCATTGAAGTTTTTAAATTTACTGTATTCGTTCTCTAGTATTGTTTATATATGTACAGAGTATATGCATATGTATAGGGTTGTTTATATAGCGCCTTAAAAACACACAGGAGCGCTATTAACCAATGTCGTTCCTACATGATTGGTCCATGGGACCCTTGAGGGTCCCTGAGCAGTTTGTTCTGTAAGAGGCGCTATGAAAAAATACAAAGAAGTACAATGCAGTGGAGTAAATTACATTACTACATACTCGCGATAAATAAATCATCTAGCAAAGCGACGTTCATCCTTTAATTATTGAATGTCACTTGTTGCAGGGTGCCCCTGGTCTTCAGGGATTTCAAGGCGAGAGGGGAGCCCAGGGAAGCCCCGGAGCCCCGGGCGAACGAGGAGAGCCTGGCCTAGCTGGAGAGGCTGGCAAACGGGTAAAGTAACTGCTTTTGTTGAAGTAATGTAAGACGCGTTGACCTTCAAGATAACTCTGCCATTATACACGTAAGCCTGGCATCAGTTAAATTAAGAATCTATGCCCAAAGGATTTGCTAGGTCGACCCGCAACAGTATGCCAATCCTCTCGCCTTTGCTAGTTTACATGATAATTTATAGTTTATGAAATAATGTTTAATTGACAATTATATTATGGTAGTTTAAATGGGTCTAACAATGCATCGCAGCTTAAATAATAAGTTTTGCTGGTTTGCATAAAAATTTGTAATGTATAATAATTTACGTTAGTTAAAATAATAATAATAATGATAGTTTATTTTATAATAATTAGTGGTATTTTAAAAGGTAATTGAAATTTATTAATTTTGCATGAGCCTCTCTGTTTTGTCTTTCTTTTATCCGTTTCTTTATAGAGGAATCTGTTACATTTTGGAAGTTGTACGAGACGAATTATTATTATTATTATTACTATTATTATTATTATTATTATTATTATTATTATTATTATTATTATTATATTGCATTTATTACTCGCGCAAGGTGAGTAAATCTGAATCTGAGGCGCGAAGCAATTGTGAGTGAAGGACTTGCTCAAGGTCTCTACACAGTAACCGTCTAAGAGGAGGCTCGAACCTATACTCCCCGCGTTACAAGCCGAGAGCTCTAACCATTCGGCTACCATGTCCCACAAATGGGTAAAGTATTTTACGGATTTCTATGTTAGGCTATTGATGCCAATGCTAATTTTGGTCTTTGCCATTGGTAGGCGTGATGTACTAGGTTTCAAAATCCTTCTGCGATTTCTTGCATGAATCTCTGAATGGCTTGCTTTTAACTGAACCCGTCCATGTTCATTCTATTTCAGGGTGTGCCTGGTCCAGCAGGCTCACCAGGACCAGTGGGCCCAAGAGGAGAAACGGTAATATTACCTCTTTTATATGCAATTCGTTAGAACGGCTACTGATACCAGAGCCGGATTAACCAGTACTTCATGCAAAAAATACATGGGGGCCTCTGTCGTAATGCGTCTGAGATAATAGGATGCGATAAAAACATGCTTGTCTAAGTGTAGGTTGTTGGGTTGCTGTATAATTATGCAAATATAATGTAAATGTGAATCTCCTACAATTTTTTCAGCGCCACCAGTAGGTTGCGTGAGAGAGACCAACTTATTTTCCTGAAATACATCAAATTAGGTCAGGTTGCTGATAAAGTCAGTGGTCAAATTAGGTCAGGTTGCTGATAAAGTCAATGGTCAAATTAGGTCAGGTTGCTGATAAAGTCAGTGGTCAAATTAGGTCAGGTTGCTGATAAAGTCAATGGTCAAATTAGGTCAGGTTGCTGATAAAGTCAGTGGTCAAATTAGGTCAGGTTGCTGATAAAGTCAGTGGTCAAATTAGGTCAGGTTGCTGATAAAGTCAATGGTCAAGTACTTACACAACAGAAAACTGTAATGCTGTGCATTTTGGAAGATAAATAAATTTGTTTCGACTGTTTGTCATGTTGACAAGATGCATCTGTGGTACACTATGCGTATCACTTCAGGAAATTGTTTTACACAAAAATACGCGGTACACGTGTAAAGTTACCCCATGAATTTTCTTATTGACAAGAAAATTCAGCTCCTCTAAATAGTAATTGTACAATTCTCTGAATGAATGAATAATTCATGCACACATATATCATATAATATTACATCATTTTTATCAAATGCATCACGCCATTAAATTTTCTATGAAAGTGTGTACCTGCTTTCAGAGTTGCTATACACGAGCTTTGTTAGAAACATTAAACAGATGTAAGACGGTCGTTTCCTTTGCTTTCTCAGTAAATCAGGACTGTCATGCTCTATTGTAGTCTGTTGTCTATTGTCTGTTGTCTATTTTCTGTTGTCTATTGTCTGTTGTCTATTGTCTGTTGTCTATTGTCTGTTGTCTATTGTCTGTTGTCTATTGTCTGTTGTCTGTTGTCTGTTGTCTATTGTCTGTTGTCTGTTGTCTTCTAAAGTTGACGTGTGCATTACTTGCAGGGTTTGGCTGGAGAGAGAGGCATCCCAGGAAATGACGGACCAGCAGGACCGGTTGGACCATCAGGGCCAATTGGTCCGGAAGGAGATAAGGGAGAAAGAGGCGCTCCGGTGAGTTAATCTTGATTCCTATCCACCCTTCAAGTGAGCCAAGAAACTTTGCAGCCTAGGGAACTGAAGTGTCATATATGTTCATCATTTAAAAATTCAGATAATTTAAAAGTTATCTCACTCCTTATTCTCAGTGCACACAGACAACCCAGACAGCAGTGTTCAGCTTTGCTGGCCCGCAGTGTGCCACTTGTGGAAAGGGTTGGCAGATGGCTTGCAGTGTGCCACTGGTGGAAAGGGTTGGCAGATGTTGACCCAAAGATGGCACAACGAACTTGGCTGTAAAGGAAAAACTCTGAACATGATGTCAGCTGTCAACCGCTTACAGTTATCTCCGAGCTATCTCTTTATTATTTCTTAATTATCTCTTAATTATCTCTATGTTATTAATTATCGTATGCGTTTCTTTGACAGGGCGATGCAGGCGAACCAGGAGAACCGGGAATACCAGGAGAATCGGTAGTTACTTATCTGAAGATTTCTTATTTAAACAAATATGTGACCGCGCATGAGAAACCCTCACGAAGTCGGGGAAATATCAAAACTGGGTTTGATACTGCACTAGAATGATGAATAATTAGGTGAAACCCCATGCTCCTATTTCATATATTAATATATTCACAATTCTTTAAAGATTTGGGTCTCTTCGCGGTTACTTTTGAGTTTACTATACAACAGGCATTGAATCATTGTCACTAAATTAATAAGTGGCTGGAATCATTTTCCATCTTTATATGTAACTTATTTATGGTTTTCTTTTGCAGGGTGAAGCCGGCAGGCAAGGGTCACAAGGAAGAGACGGTCGACCGGGACCCGCTGTAAGTTTACCCCCATGTTAGCTTCTACGCCTTTTATAAGTAAGTAAGTAAGTAATGCATTTGTTAACACGCCATATGTCCGTCGACTGAGCGAGGAATCGTAGGCTTAATAAACGCATAATAAACTCATAATAAACTTATAATAAACTCACGTACCTTCAAAAGTCTGATATAGAAACTTAAGCGAATAAAGTCCGCGATAACACGTTTGTCTGCTTGGGCATTTTAGGTGGGTACTAAGGCAATTTGCTTACTTTACAAACCACTTGGACATTTTAGGCAAAGTAATATCGCATATTTGACTGCTTGGACGTTTTAAGTAGGGTACTAAAGAACAGGTAATTTTGCCTACTTGGGCATTTTAGGTAGGGTACTAAAGCAATTTGCTTACTTGGACCTAGATGAAGTAATATGGCATTTTTCATGCCTTGACATTTTCGGTAGGCTACTTGATCTGTATCAGTCGACTCACAGGAACTGTTTCCGTTATGTTGGTCCCTATTGCGTGCGTCTGTTTATGTAATTTGTGTCATATGTGAAACGCGTCACATTAATTCACACATTCATATATCGCGTGCGTTCTTCTTCTGTTTCCAGGGACCGTCGGGTAATGATGGAAAGAACGGAGATCCAGGTCCTCAGGGAATACAAGGTTTACCAGGAACGCAGGGACTACCTGGGCTTCCAGGTCCAGTGGTAGGAAACACCTTTTCCTTAGCTATTTCTAATTTTATATCTAATGACTTCTGTAGCTCTTCTATCATGATGCACAAGACATTAACCTATGGTCGCTTCAAGTAAGCTGCAGTAAAAAATAGTAATCCAATTTGAATACGATTACTATCATTATGTCCCTGAATGTTGTATCAAAACATTTATATTGCGCCTTTTAAGTACCTCTTAAAAGCAATATGGCATTTTTGGTCTCTACTGGCACTCTTTTATAATACCATCCTTCATCGTCCTGACGATATAACGATCAAATTTATGCTGCGCCCTTAGAATTCTTGAGATACAATTAACTTTTACAAACACCCCACTCGGAATTAGTCAAAGTAGGAATGTAAAAAATATAAGGGGTTTAAAGTATCGTTTAACGACTCTTCAAGTCAGCAAATCTGTATGCTTAGTGAGAAGTGTAACCTCGAATTTCTGGACCACGCAAATTTGGGCCCAGACTTCGAACATTTGCAGGTCATGTAGAACCACAGTTACGCCGTAAGTTGACGTAAGGCCATGAGTGCAGCAGGCGCCATGTCTTCCTCGATCTCGGCGGCTAAGTTTGTCTCATGCATAGTTTGTTCTACAATTACAATTATAATCTATTTCCACTCAGGCTACTCTATCCGAGTGAGCGTCCCTGAGTTATTTTCAAGTCGGAGAAAGTCGGGTCTTAAAAGTTATTTTCAAGTATACTTCGGACTTTTGTAATTGTGGACCGCATTCAGGAACAAAAGGCGCTACCCAAATGCCTAATTACATATATGCGCAACTGAGCCTTGAAAGGTGGGCCTACTGTGCAAATGAACGTTTCAACTTCATCACACTCGTGTTAAGTTTTAGCTGCTTTGAATGATACAAGCTGTATGTGCCACGTTTTAAGGGAGAATCTGGTAGAGAGGGCAACCAAGGACCATCTGGTCCACCAGGACCACCTGGAGAAGCTGGAAAAGACGGAGGACCCGGACCTGTTGGACCTACTGGAGCCCCGGTTAGTGTCCAACTTTTGCTGTTTTACTTCATAGCACAATGGCTGTCAACAATGTAGTTTTTCCACGCGTCGTTATGTATACTTCCATTTTATGCAAATGTGTAATTATCCGTTTCTATGGAAACCCTTATTTCATGCAAAGGTGTTAATGTACGTATCTATGAAAACCATTATTTCATGTGAAGGTGTTAATATACGTTTCTGTGAAAACCTTTGTTTCATGCAAAAGTCTTGAAATACGTTGCTTTGGAAATCCTTCTTTGGTGAAACAAATTACTAAACTTCATTATGGCAACCCTTATTTCATGCCCAGGTGTTATCATACGCCGCTATGGAAGTCCTTCCTTTGCAGAGGTGCTAATATAGGCCAACATGTTAACTTACAAATTACGTGTTGACTTGAATTCGCGAACCTGTCTGCTTAGTCACCTGTAAAATCACGGGACTGTGTATAACCATAAGCTCAGTTCTTCCTTAACAATGCGCCTCTTTCGACTTATTCACTCTGCTGTTCTCTGTTTCAAGGGACCTCGAGGTGAACGAGGTGCATCTGGTGAGAGAGGAGGACAAGGAACTCAGGTCGGTATATCGTCACACGTCGTTGGTTAAGGCAAGACTAGGAAAGGCAAGGAAAAGTCAGTTAAGGCAAAGCAAGGCAAGGAAAAATAAGTTAAGGCAAGGCAAAAGCAAGGCAAGGAAAAATAAGTCAAGGCAAAGCAAGGCAAGGCAAGATCTAATAGAGGGCAAATAAATCTAGGTAAGATAAAGCAAGGCAAGCTAAAGCAAGGCAATGTAAGACAATGCAAGGTAAGGTAAAGTAAGACAACAAGATAAGACAAGGCGAGAAAAGTCATACAAGGACCATAAGACAAGGGAAGAAATTTGTTAAATAGAGTTTGTGCTTCTGTTCAGTAGGTTCGTGCGTTGTGGTGAGCTAAGGTCAACATCATTGGGCCCCGCACCCACACGATGTCATTGATCGCTGGTTCACTAATCCCAGTAACATTACATTACGTTTTGACACTTGTAAAGCGCTTTCTCTGACCTTTTATGCATGTAGGCCTACTCCTCAGTTGTTTTTAAATCATTCGTTTGCTAGTTCGTAATGGCCTTTGGCCAAGCAAGATGTCGCTGAACTCGTGTGAACTAATCGTTAGTTCATATTCTAGTGCAAAGGCAATTTCAGGTCGACGCCAAACGGTTCTGGCAGCCATAGGATGTCGTTAAGCCCCGGTACTACTACTACTACTACCACTACTACTACCACTACTACTACTACTACTACTACTACTACTACTACTACAAAGCTATGTCTTTTAAAGTGCTCTGAAGTTCTGTAAGAAAGACACACAACGACAATACTGCTATTAAAGAAGGATGAAACACGGGCGGAAATGCTTTCATTCGCCGTCATCTCATTGTATATGATATTACATTTTTAAAATGTAGACATTTAAAGTATGAAAGTGCATGTGGGTTTGCAGAGTTGTTATTCAAACGCTTTGTTGGAAGTTCTGTGTTATGCATCAGACAGGCTTCGACTACTCTTCAATTAGACGGATAAATGCAGCAGTTGCAGTTCCGTGCGTGTATATCAGGAGCATTTCGTGATTTTAAATTAAAGCTATGTTATGTTATGCTATGTTACGAAATTTTTCAGGGTTTACCAGGAGGTCCAGGCTTTCCTGGAGAGACTGGACGTCAGGGCGACCAAGGTCCGGCTGGACCAGGGGGAACGATTGGCGAGCCCGGACCACCGGTATGTTCTGAATCTTTAAAATATGTAAACTAAATGCTAAATGTAAATGTACATGTTTTTCTATAGCAATCGTATGGCCTCGACCCTGCTTATATTTAGTGAATTTATCGGGTGAGATTTATCCTTCAACATCGCTGCCCGTTTGAATGCATTTGCGCCACGCCATTTAAGGTTCCTGTGTACGGATCGTGCTGGCCCGGGATTAAGCTGTTCATAATAAAAATAATTAGTAATAATTAGTAGCTTTTATTGCGCCGGTGTCTAATGCACAAAGCTTCAATTGATGGTACACCCAAACCAAGCCGCAATCAAGTCAATATCCAGAAGGTCAGCCTAAAAGATAGAGAGGGGATAAGCAATTTGTTCATAGTTCTAGGTTTTCATAATCCTATCCTGATTTCTCCGCTTTGTCTTATTTCTCGTCGCTTCAATTCTAAACACCATCTGCCGTAACATCTACCAGAACTTTGAAGCTAGACTTGAAACCAGATGTGACCAAACCCTCCTTCCAGATTTTGTTTTGATTCAGCGTCTGTAAATAAGTTGGTTCCAACGACTTAGCTTTTTTAGAGGCTGGAGAAATCCGGATATCACTTTAAACGACCCGGCATAATAGGTAAAAGCTCCAACAGCAAATAGCAGAAATGTGAAGAGGATTAGTAAAATTCAATTCTGGACAAATTCAAGACAGTGTGTTTTTGTTCTGCAAATGATTATTTGACGCTTAATGACCTCAGGTTTCTTCCGAGAATTACTTGAGCCAACTGCCATCAGTACCAGCTACAATGCTTTAATTCCATTGTGTCAGCTATAGGTTACTAACGAATATTAACTGAATTGAAAACCTCCAGTTGCATGATGCAAGCCGCCAATACCAAATACAATGCACTGAATAAAGTAAAATGGTTAATGAAAATAACACTAACTTACTAAACTGGTTAATGAATTTTAAACTAACTTAATAAAACGATTGATAAAAATTACACTAAATAAAATGTTTAATCAAATTACACTTGTTCAAGTGGTTATAAACGTTTAAAAGTGCTCAGTCTTTCCTGTGATAAAGTTGTTTGGTACATAAGTCGGATGCATGTGATAAAAGTTTTATATAATATTTGTATGCAATGTCCAAAGTATTTGCTTTAAACGTAGGGTGAGACAGGAGCTCCGGGTTACCGAGGTCCTATTGGACTGCGTGGCCTTCCTGGAGAAAGAGGTCCAGGTGGACCAGAAGGAGATGTTGGAGCACCGGTGAGTCGTTGCTAAGTATGCCAGTATGCTAGACTGAAGATTCACCAAATTTTTCTAATTCAGTCCGGCGTGTGTGACGATATATTTTAATTAATATGCTTTAATTAATATATGTTATGTTTAATTAATATATAATTATATAATTATTATATATATTTATACATTTATATAATTATATATAGTTAAACATCCATATAATTATGACAAATATAATTATATGACTACATATAATTATTTATTTGATATATTTTAAATAATATGCAATTCTTCTTAAGTTTCAAAATAGCCAGTGATGCGAATGAATCAAAGTTTATTTAATTTATAAGCAGCTAAATTGAAATACTCTGTAAGATAAATAACACTGGTCAACATAGAAATCGTTACTGACTGGAAAAGGCTCTAATGTGTAGCATCTTGGTGTGCTGAACACGAATATAACCATAAAAATTTTTTATTGGCTCTCGTTTTGAAAATATTTCATATAGTTCATTTTTTATGTTTCACCATGTAAATTTATGCAGTAGGACTGCAACAATATCCTAAATAAGTCTAGAATGATGTAATATTCCACCTCATTGCATAATCCCATCATGGACACATCATGCACAGTTGATTACGTCATTTTCTGATGCAATGTAAAACTACAGCCAGTCGGCTGCTGATGTAAGATGACGTCAGCAGTGTACTATATAAAGCGAGTCGGAACGGTTGAGCATTTACAATATTACAGACTTTGTGCGAGACAGTTTAAGTTACTGTTTTATAAAACTATTATTACTTTATCCATTTAGATACAATACAGAACAGTAATGCCTCGGAAGTGCGTAAATACTGTGGACAACTTTTGTTACATTTGTGGGGAAGTGACATTTGCCAACCAGAAGAAAAGTATCACTTATCAAGTCAAGAAGGCATATCATGCTTACTTCGAATGCAAGGTTGGTGACCAAGACAAGCCATGGGCCCCGCATATATGCTGTGCTACATGTACAACACAGCTTTCACAGTGGTTGAATGGCAAAAGACCATCAATGCCGTTTGCAGTTCCCATGGTGTGGAGAGAGCAAATCAACCACGTAGATGACTGTTACTTCTGCTTGGTTCCTCCTCTTTCCGGTGGAATAACGAAGCAAAAGAAGTCGACAATAGTCTACCCAAAACATTCCGTCAGCATTGAGACCAGTTCCACATGGTGATGGACTTCCTATTCCAGAACCTCCAGCAGAATATATTTTCCTTGATTCATCTGATGAGGACAAGGGTGAGCCGACATGTTCTTCTCCTGGTCCGTCAGCGTGCAGTGATCCCGATTTTCACTGTGGTGCATCATCAACCCCACACAGAATAACACAGGAAGAACTAAATGACCTTGTTCGTGATTTGGACTTATCCAAAAACAAGGCAGAATTGCTAGGATCAAGACTCCAACAATGGAATCTTCTAGAAGAAGATGTCACAATTACTTCATATACAGTAGAAAGCGCCATCAGCAGTTGGAACCTTTCTTTATGAAGGAAGGTAATCTGGTATTCTGTTCCAATATTGACGACCTCATGAATGCCTTACAGATCACTCATGACCCACAAGAATGGAGACTCTTTGTAGACTCTTCAACACTGCGTCTTAAGGCTGTGCTTTTGCACAATGGAAACCGTCTTCCATCTATTCCATTAGCGCATGCTGTCCACATGAAAGAGACATACGATAACCTAAAACAGCTACTGCATTCCATTGACTATAACATGTACAAATGGCACCTGTGTGGTGATTTGAAGGTAGTTGCCATTTTAATGGGACTGCAGCAAGGATATACAAAATATATGTGTTTCTTGTGTGAGTGGGATAGCCGAGCAAGAGAGTTGCACTACGTGCGGAAGGAATGGACTCCCAGACAAAACATGGCAGTTGGACAGAAGAATATCCAGCACCCAGCTCTGGTCGAGGCTCACAAAATCCTACTACCACCCCTTCACATCAAACTAGGTTTGGTGAAGAACTTCGTGAAAGCCATGGACCGCACTTCGCCAGCTTTCCGATACCTGCATGAAAAATTCCCTCGACTCAGCGAAGCAAAGATTAAAGAGGGAGTTTTTGTGGGTCCTCAGATTAGAGAACTCTTCAAAGATGACCGCTTCAACAACTTGCTGGAGGGTGATGCGAAACAAGCATGGAATGCTTTTCGTCTAGTGTCTACAGACTTTCTGGGGAATGTTAGAGCAGAAAACTACAAGGAACTAGTAGAAGACATGCTCAAGCAGTACCAGAAATTTCGCTGCAATATGTCTCTGAAGATGCATTTCCTTCATTCCCATCTGGATTTCTTCCCTGACAACTGTGGTATGGTTAGTGACGAACATGGCGAACGTTTTCATCAAGATATCGCAACAATGGAGCAAAGGTACCAGGGAAAATGGTCCACTACAATGTTGGCTGACTACTGCTGGACACTCCGCAGAGATGCTCCCGAACAGCTGTACAAGAGACAGGCAAAAAAATCTAAGAACTAGTCTATGACCTGGTTTTTACAAATATTAACTGTAAGTGTATCACTATTGGCATGCATTGTGCGATATAAAATTACTTCATTTCAGATTACAAAAAAACTAGAGCCAATTCGGCATTTTCACTGTCATATTCGTGTTCAGCACATACAAATTGATAAGAACTGACTAATTTCATTTCAGTAACATGACTTTTGTAAAAATTTGTTGTCCAGTGTAATTATTCTTAACAATACTAATAAACATATATTACCTACTAATTATTAGTCATTATGTGAGATATACAAAACACCTTGTGTAGTCATTTTATGATGAATTTTCTAGGGTAAACCTGGAGACCGTGGAGAACCTGGTGCCGCCGGTCCCGAGGGAATTGTTGTAAGTATGGCTTTTCAATTTCAATTTCTCCTGTTTTCATATTTCCTATTCTTCTATTTCAAGACTTTTCGGAAAGTTTAAATGCATTTATTTATCACACTGCTGAACATCTCGAAAGCGCTTTACAATTAAAATTATTGTACATTTAAGGCTACTTAGTGAAAAGCTGCTGTTTAGAAGTAAGTTCATGAAATTACAGTATGCGTCTTCGATGTGTTAGAGTGAACATGTTTCACATCATTCAACGTTTTTGCACATATCTGTCGACCTATTGTCTCCATAAAAGAATAATACAACTACTGTATTAAAGAGGAAAACTGCATACTCTTTGAGGAATAAAAGTTAAGCTATATGTATGAAGCATGTATGCACAGAAATTTTAGGGTCTTTCGACAAGTGCTAATGTAATATTATTTGTGCAGCGCTGTGTTAATTTAACGTCTTAAGTACTTAATAATTCTTCCCTAATTATTGTTCTTTTGTTTAATTCGGGCCCTTTTGATTTTTTTTACTTCTTATGCTTTTTAAATATAAATATTATATTTAAATAGTATACTGCCACAGACTAAAGTATGAAATATTTGCTGCAGGGGCTTCCTGGAGACCGTGGACCACTAGGACTTACTGGACCAAAAGGAGAAGCAGTGAGTATTCAGCTAAGACGAGCTCTGAAATAAAAATCTATGCACATTCGTACCTAAATGCATGTATTTATACATATTTGTATGTATATATATTTGTATGTATGTATGTACTATGTATGTATGTATGCATGCATGTTTGTATATAAGTGTGTATGTATATTTGTATGTAACGATGTATATATGCATGCATGTATGTGTATTATGTATGTATGTATGCGTATAATTATGTATGTATGTATATATTTATGCACAGTCGTGCATGCATACATGCATGCATGTATGTTTTAATGTATGTATGCATATATGTAAGTATGTAATTATATATATTTGTGTGTGTTTGTATTGCGCTATATTGAACCTGATATGTTACGATATAACATTAGAAGTCTTTACAAATATTAGATTATATTACATTACGTTGTGTTACATTACAATAATTTACAGTACGTTAAATTATTTTTGCATTTACTGCGTTCATTCGTTTTTCAGGGCGAACCTGGAACAAGAGGCGAAAGAGGCGAACCTGGCAAAGACGGAAATCCGGTAATAATGCCTTTTTGCTTTAGCGCATTTAAATATATCCGCGTATTTATCTAGCGCCTTTAAAGAAGCTGTCGAAGAAGCTGAAAATTTTCTACCTAGCAGATCAAGCGGCCATTGAATGGTTTATATGAAAACAATGCAATGAATTATGCTTTTAAAATTGAGCTCTTTTTCATCAACAAAATTTGCAAATGCTTTCTAAAAATCAATTATTTATATGTATATCACAAAAACTGGATTTATTTAAAAATAAGTAAAATCTGTGTGATTTTTCAAAGACTTTTGTTAACTCCTACCGCATGTCTAAACTTATAGGACTTACCTAATTCGAAGACAACATTCTCTATTTCATATGTAAAAGTACATTTATTATTATTATAGGCGTGAATGTTTCATATATATATATATAATATATATATATAATATATATATATATATAGACTGTACTATCTATCAGTTAGTTGGTTAGTTAGTTATCCAGACACTTAATAAAGAGCCCAGCTTACTCTAACCTAAATGATGTTGCAGTAATTAAGAGAAAAGTTCATCAGTAAGCAAACAATGCTGATAAGCTCAGTTGTTGATAATTCTCCAGTATGTTTGGTTATTGATAGGGTTAAGAGTGAACATAAAGGTGTTGTTGCATTATAGATACTATCTCTCAATTATGATATGAGGCTAATAAATCTTGATTATTAAATAGGCCTTTAATAAATTACGATCTATCACTTATGACAATTTGCTGGTAATTCTCGAAGATGTCTGTTGTTGGTGGTATTAAAGGTGAACATGAAGGGGTTGTTGCTGTTTTCAGGGCAAGGATGGTCCGCCTGGGCCAGATGGACCGATTGGGATAACCGCTGGAAAGGGTGAACGCGGAGAACCTGGTCTTCCAGGCGAGGGTGGAGGCCCTGGTAAGCCAGGAGACAGAGGACCACCTGGATTCCCTGGTCTCACCGGTCTGCCTGGAGTTACGGTAATCAACTCTGCAGCCCCGTATCAAAACATATCTAATCAGTTTCAATATGACTTTTGCATAATGCGCTCCTTCATCAACTTAATCATCGCCGCCGCCATTACCACCACCATTATCATCAGCATTATCACCACCACCACCTCCACCACCACAATTACCATCATCATCATCATCATCATCATCTTCATCATTGTGAATTACGAAGAAATGCAGATGATGACAGAAGACTTTTTCTTTGACAGGGAGAAGGAGGACCTGAAGGCTCAAAAGGAGAAATTGGATTCCCCGGAGCAAGAGTAAGCACCTGACGATTGTACTGGTGTTGCACACCTGTCTATTCGTCTGTCTGCGTGCTTGTCTGTCTGTCTATTTGTCTGTCCATCTATCTGTCAGTCCATCTGTGCGTCTGTTCCTCTATTTGTGGTACACATCCTTTATGTGTGTCTGCATATCTGTCGGCCCTTGGATGCTATGTGTGTGGGTATCTTTTCGTGTCTTTGATTTTCGATCGCTTTCATGCAATAAATGTAATTGCTATGAGAAAATAAATAAAGGAGACACGACTCATTTCTCAGTCATTGTCCATTTTATCTATCTTCTTCGACACACATATATCATCCTCTCTGTGTCCGTCCTCCGTCCGTCTATCTGTGTGTCTTTATATGTTTGTCTGTCTGCCTGTCTGTATCTGTCTGTTTGTCTGCCTGTCCGTCTGTTGTCTATCTTGCTCTCTGTCTGTCACCTTTTGTTGTATTGTATTGTATTTGATAACTTATATAGCACTTCTTAAAGAGCAAACTATTCAGAGGCGCTTCCAGCATGAGAACCTCTGGGAAATAAGAACGTCTGACTGAGCTCTTTCACCAACAGTGACCCTTGCACGAAATGATAGCGGAAGTCCATTCCACAGAGATGGACCAACAACAGCAAAAGCCATCTGCTGAGCAAGCGAGGACTTAACACGAGGATCCAGACGATCTAGAGAACGTAGAGGACGGGATGAGGTACTGGAGTGTGAAGGCTACATGTAGCTGATATGCGTAAGATCGTGTGGTGTACCTTACCTCGCCAGTAAGGGTCTCATAAGTGGTTTTAGCTATAGGTAAGTAAGTATGTATGTATGTATGTATACATTGAGGCCGATTGAGATCACAAAGATATTTTCTTGCTCTGTCGTTAATATTCGTTTCAATGTTTAATGCAACTCAGTTTAATTTATAGTAGGCCTTCCAGAATGGTCTGCGCTTTGATACAGTGTAGTGATGAGCAATGATTCCAAAAAGGTTCACGGCTGATTCATTGATGGATCGCCTGTCTGTCTTTCAGGGCCCCTCAGGCGCGCCTGGACCTCAGGGTGAGAGAGGCGGACCTGGAGGTCCAGGAAAAGATGGTCCGCAGGGTCGCCCTGGACCCAGAGGCGACGCTGGGGACCGAGGAGAGAGGGGCGGCGGTGGCGGTCCTGGGCTTCTTGGACCTCCGGGATTACCAGGTCCTGCCGGTCCAGCCGGTCCAGCTGGCCCAGCTGGACCCGAAGGTTCAAAGGTAGGTTTTCTGACACTATAAATGAATCGCTGTAATTGCTCGTACTTTGTTATCGTGCTTTCGACCACTGGCACTTTTTGTTTGAGCCTAAAGTCAGTGGCATTTAATAATAAATTTAGACAATTGCACTTTTATTAGTTAATTGAAATAGATGCATTTCTTACTTTTCTTACTACACTTGGACGCTGGCACTTTCAGTCTATCTGTCTTACCGCCTCTTTTTCTTATCAGATTAATCATCTGGAATCGAACTGCATTGGTGCGCCATCAGTTGATGTATTCAGAATATTTTAACGGCGCTACAAAAATCATGATTGATTCAGAATTTGGCACTCATCACTGAATTGCTCTGTTGCAATTCGCCTGTTCATTTAACCGCTGTACATGCATTTTAATGCAACATAATCGGTTTATGTCCCACATGACGCTGTAGAAGTCACGGTCTATGAATGCAGTGGTATACATGTAGAGTACTGATTGCCTGTTATACGTGTTCACATTGTTTAATTGTTGAACATAATCGTTTCTGTTCGATAAATGATTATAAAAACTCTTGGCAAATGCTTTATCCCACTGATCCGGATTTCTTCCATGACTAGGGTGGAATCGGCGAGCCTGGATTTACTGGAAAGCCAGGAAACAATGGAGCACCTGGTGAAGCGGGAAGAAATGGCGCGAAGGGAGAAAGTGGAGCTGACGGACCTCCTGTAAGCTGGATCATTTCCAGATTCTTCTTGTTCTCCTTATATATATCTCCTCCTCATCATCATCATCTTCGTCTTTTTCTTCTTCTTCTTTTTCGTCTTTTCTCGTCTTCTTCTTCCTCCTCCTCCTTCTCCTCCTCCTCCTCTTCTTCTTCGTTGTTTTTCTTTTTCGTTCATTTCGATGGATTAGTTCGTCATGTGTGGAATTTGCTCGAATTGCTCAATGAAGTAGATGGAGAAGGCCAGTTGTATCCACCGGCCTATTCAGAAAGGGCCTAATGAACGAACCCCCCCCCGGTAATATGAGAGACTAATATTATGCTTTATCACTACATCAGAGACCCCACTACCGCTTAGCTTCAAACCGCGGATTCTGGATTCGCTGGCCCAGTAGTATGGCCCAATGGTTCCATGTACGGTATCTACATCAGAAATATCGAAGAAAATTTGAATATAAAAGTATTAACATATGATAGTGACTCGATATTTTATTCCTTTATTAATTTATACCGGAATAGTTATCCTTTCTATTTGATTCGAAAACCAGACCCACTATTAGTGACTAAATTGTTGGGGAAAGTCCAGAACTGTAAATGTTTTGGATGACTGATCATGTCTTGAAGAATATTTAATTTTTCTGTGTTCAGGGTCCTCCGGGCCCAGTGGGACCAGTCGGGGCTCAAGGAGAACGGGGACAACAGGGAGTTCCAGGACAGAGAGGAGAAAATGGACCCGAAGGACCACCTGGCTTAAGAGTAAGTTTCAGCATAAAATCGACAAACAGATATTTTCAGTCATGCGCAGAAAAGTAATACTTGAAGCGCATCATGATAATGGCGCTATAGAAATCAATAGATTAGAGATTGGATTAGATTAGCATATTTTGAAGGGTACACGAGGATTATGAAACGGCTGTTATGCATTAGAAACAGAGAATCAGGCATTTAGATCGAGCCACTGAAAACGTTTTTCGTCGTAGGGCAGTGAGAATTTGCTAGCAGAATAATAGAACCCATGATCTATAAGTTAGCAGAATCTAAGACCATCTTGGATTTCAAATACCAAATCGTCCAGTAAACAGTGGCTTACCAGTGAGCTTCAAGGCGTTGAAAATCTCAACTGAATGTTGCTGATTAGTAAGGGAATTCTAA
Organism: Norana najaformis; assembly: GCA_964023275.1. Taxonomy (NCBI): domain Eukaryota; kingdom Metazoa; phylum Annelida; class Clitellata; order Crassiclitellata; family Hormogastridae; genus Norana; species Norana najaformis. The sequence goes on from OZ029919.1 coordinate 24,584,399, forward strand.
GCATTAACGCTTTTAAGTAACAATGCAGTAGCTTTCTTCATCCGAATGACTCCGTAACTACTCTCTTGGCATCTAAGAGAGGTTTTCCTTCTGAGATCTAAGATATCAGGCAGCAGCTGCTGGTGGGTATTTGATTCAAGTGGACTTGAATCAAAGTGGACAAGCAGCTTCTTGGCACTATTCCTCTGCATCGCCAAGTTGTCTTCCCTGCAAGCTGCAACAGCAAGCAAATCGAGAATTGTAATTGTAATTGTAATTTGAGATTTATAAAGCGCCTCTTAGAGGATAAAGTCAACAGAGGTGCTTCCGACCCGAAAAAGTAAAATCACTGTTAAACAGTACAGTCTTCAGGTGCCTGCGGAACACGGAGAGGGGGAGAGAAAGGAGCTCAAGTCGCAATTCTCGAGGGAGACGATTCCAGCAAGGGGTCCAACGTAGGCAAAGCTTCTGGACTGGGCTGCAGCGGTACGCATGCGAGGGACAAATGGGAGAATGCCAGTAGCTGAGCAGTGGCCGTACGACTGCTTCAGGGCATGATCTCGCAGTTAAATATATAGTTCATCGGTACTACAATTTAACAGAAAAAAACAAGTGTCTGTAAATGTGTATGTATGTGGGTCTATGTATGTAGGTATGCATGCATGTACAATGTGTACATGCATGTGTGTATGTAGGTGATGTATGTGTGTATGTATGCGTGAATGTACATGTATGTATGTATGTGTATTCACATACGTAACTAGACATTTATATAGCTACATACTTATCGAAGGCGTCCCAGTTGCGAGAGGAAGCAACTGCTTGCGAAAAAAACGTAATATTCATATAGAGCATTTTAACCTCTGAAAGATCCTTTACGCCATGCAGTCTGCAACTGAGTTTTCTTGAATTGATTTATTAATTAATTAGTGGATAAATCCGTTAACTAAGTTTAACTAATTGAAAAGGTCGTTGAGCAGATGGCTTTGTTGAAGAAATAGATGTAGACCTAGAGATGAACGGACGAATATAATGATAACATGATGAATGTGTACTCAAAAAGAATGAGACTGATAGCTGACGGATGGGTAAATGTTATTATGAAATGGAACGGAGTAAATGAATGATTGATGATGATATCGTCGTTGTAGCAGTGGGAACAACGACGACGATAATGATGACGATGATAAATTACTTAAACTGGGTTCGCTGACTCTGACGCCATTTGCTGTCCAAATGGACATGTCAACAACAGAAACGCCTGAACGAATTTCACGCATCGCCGGATCTTAAAAACAGCGCCATTAATCAGACAACCACGAAATATCAGCATTATCAACCGTGCTATTTATTATATGCGTTAACTGTAGACAATCAAACCTTAGAGAAGTGGTATCAACTGTGACGGGTATCTACAGTTGTTCGGTCGTGTACTATTTATCATCTGCCATTACTCTTTCTCTAGAGTCTAGACAGATCGAATGTGTACTGATTTGTTAACTAGGGTGAGTCAGGTCCAGCCGGACCAGCTGGTGATAGGGGAGAGAGGGGTGGAGAGGGTCCACCTGGTCCAACAGGAAGTAGCGGAGCACCTGGAGAGCCTGGACAAGAGGTAAAACTACCGCTCTGACATATTGGTAGAGGAGATTTCATTCAATCATTCATTCGTTCGTTCGTTCATTCTTTCAAATCATTTATGTAGCGCTCCTTAATGATATTCATAGGCGCTTCTAGCCAGCCCAGCCTAGATAAAGGTTTCAAATGTTGGTGAAAGATGCGTGAAGCGTACCTGGCCAGAAGGACACGCAGATCTAGAGATAAGACTTTCCAAGTAGATGACCCAACCACTGAAAGGCTCGACGGTTCCCCACGATTGCCAGTGTAATTTAAGAAACCATGTCAGAACCACGGAGGCACTTTATAAATCTCCACCGAATCAAAACCATTACTAGACCTAGATATTAATAAACATGAATAATAAATAGGCCTACTTAGTTTACTTTTATATTTGGGTAGCGCTGCTTTCTGACGACAGATGCGTTAAACAATTTTATGTAAAAAATATGCTCAAGTTGTCTACACAATGGTTATCTCAGAGAAGGTTTGAATATGTACAGTATGTAATTCAAGGCAAACGCGAGCCAATCGGCCAACGTGTCATTCAGTGACCAACAAATAGCACTGAATAGTCCCAACATTGTTTGCTTTATTTAGATCAAGAATATTTTGTTCCTTAATAAAAGTCTCTGCTAGGAGTAAAAGAAGGCTCAGGTATGTCGTTGTTCTTCTTAGGGCTCGCCCGGCAAAGATGGTGTTCCTGGCTTGCAAGGAAGGCCTGGAGAAAGAGGTCCCGGTGGTCCAATTGGACCACCAGGCTCTCCTGGTCCACAAGGACTCGTGGTAAGTCTCTTCTACTAGAAAACTTCCCTTTTAAATGGAAAGTTTAATTTGTCACATTAAAGAGTTAAAAGATGACGGCGCTACAGAAGTCATTACATCATAATAGATTAGATACAGTTTATTTTCTAAACAAACAAATTAACAGGGATAATTGTCTGACTTACTCAAAATTATAAAAATTTATGGCGCCAACTTTTGAATTTTTAGTTGATTATTCCACTGCCTTGGAATCCATTATAAGAAGTAGTTATAGTTTGAATTTGGGTGCACGCCTTCGGATGAATTTCACCTTAATTTACATGCAGGAAAACGATACAGTCTTTTAAAAACTAATCACGGTTAAATTCTGTGTAAGGTTTTAGGTATGCATGTATCTGGCTATTTTTACAGCGTCTTGATTCCTCTCAAAGGCCCTATAAAAACAGGTGACAGCATTGTTGAAATTGGAGTGCTACTGCAATTCCGCAAAATTTAAATTTAGGCAGTTGTTATATCCAGCCAACTTAAAAGCATTCAACATTAGTTTTAAACAAGTTTTCGTGGCGATGAACAAAAAATCATGCAAGTACTGGCCCATATAACAATGTCTTTTGAATTTTGCATTGTTTTAGGGTTTGACTGGATTGCCCGGACCTGCAGGAACAGTTGGAGAACGGGGATCTAGGGTAAATTGCTTTACTTAAAGCAAGTATTTGTAAACTGCAGCATGGAAATACAGGCCTTTATCGCATTTTAGGTATTCGACGACGCGATTATTATGTCTTTCGTGTACAGCTCATTATGTCTGCCTTAGTTAATCGAAAATATACTTTGAGAAGTCTTTCTCTTCATAAATGTTCACTTTTACAATTGTTTTGCTTCCCGACATAGGAATGCCGAATAGGTCAAACCAGCTCTGGCTGTTTCGTTGATGAAGTTAATTTTAAATGTCTTAGTCCATGTATGCTCTGAACAGAATTGACGACTACCGTTTTGCATGCGATGATTAGAATTTCTCAGGACTTCTGTGTATTTGTAGGGAGAAGTCGGACCAACGGGAGCACTGGGTCCAGCTGGACCATTTGGACCTGCGGTATGTCGTACATCTATTTGTCTAAAGAATTCAACAGAGCTCATTGATTTTTAATAACTGATACCATTCTATCCGCCACCTTCCTATTGTTCTTAAACAAAATACAACTCACTGTTGCAGTTCCTCTATCTACCTCCTCTCAGTCTTTATCTGTCTGTCTCTCTCTCTCCTTCTCTCTCTCTCTGTCTCTGTCTGTCGCTCTGATCTCCCGGCAACCGGATCTTGTTCTTCACATGGTACCTCTAGGTAACCCCTCAGACTTGACGCAGCGTTTATGAATAAGCTAGAATCCTGCGCATTGCTTTATTGTTGTGCTTTAGAAATTCTAAGGTTTACGATTAAGATTACTAGTAACACAATATTAGGGATTCCCAGTTGTTTGCTTATATCTTTCTGTTCTTTTTATTTGGCTGTTCATATTTCCAAGTCACTTTATAGTCTTTATTGCTTTGGTTTTTGCGAGATAGGGAGGACCTGGCGGCCCTGGAGTAGATGGAGAAAGAGGAGAAGCTGGTGACAAGGTAGGCTAACATATGAATATATATTAGGCAACGTAAAAGTATAATAGTAATTAATATTAATGTGGATATTAATGTTATTGTTAATGTTAATATATTGTTATGACGAAGACGATGATAGTAATCATGATTCCTTAAAATAGCAATTGTTCTTAAAAATCGATTATCTCATCATTTCTTGAACGCCGTAATAACAGCAACAGAGTCAGAAACGATTAAGTCGCTGTATTACTTCGAGTTACAGTTCATCAAAGCAGTTTTCAATGCATGTAATAGAAGGTAAGGTAATGATGTGACGTCAACGGCACTGGCAGCGATAAATGTCGTTAAACACTGGATACTACTAAACTTCGATCAGTAACCCTTTAATGCTTTCGCGTTCAACGATTAGCAAAATGTTTTGCATAGTACTAGTTAGAGTAACGGTGGATCTGTTGTTTTTTAGAGTGATGTATTTCTTTTAAATTCAGGGGCACAAAGGGTGGCCAGGAGGACCCGGATTGCCCGGATTGGCCGGCATTCCTGTAAGTATTCGCCCATACGATCGATCCTCGCAAAAACATCGTTCACTATTACACTGATTAATTACACTTTACAATTAAAAGATTCGGCAGAAATTAAACGCATTTGACAGTGTTGTTGACCTACTGGTAAGTGAAGGTAAAGTAAGATAAAGTAAGGTAAAGCAAGATATGGTAAAGTATTGTAAGGTAAGATAAGCAGGGTAAAGCAAAGTATGAAAAATAAAACTAGGTAAGGTCATGTCAGGCAAGGTTAGGCAAGGTAAGGTAACGTGACGCGATCTCTCCAGATTTCTAACTGTCATCGAAACTGATCCAACAACTGTGGGCGCCAGTGATTGTGAAGCCGTTCGCCCTGACGCAGCTTTTGTATAATGCTGAGAAATTCCGGAGATTTACATTACACATATTACATTACAGTTTTGATTACAAAAGTTTCCCATATGTAAATGTTTAAGAGTTTCGCTTCTGAATGGTGTTGCATCTCCTAATGCTCCTAAATGCTTTTGCTTCTCCTAATGCTCTGAATGCTGTTGCTTCTTCTAATGCTCCTAAGTGTTGTTGCTTCTCCTACTGCTCTGCTTTGACTGTTGCAAAATTACTAGTGCCACAAAGCTTTAATTTGAAACAATATTTCGAATACTTATTATTTCAGGGTGACGCTGGAGATGCCGGACCACCAGGACCCGCTGGTGTGCGAGGACATAGGGTAAGAATGTGACACGTCTGAGAAAGGTTGATGTGGGAATCCAAGAAATGCGTCTGGAAATGTATTTAATCATCTTGAGCTATTATGCTTATGTCCGTAAATTGCGAATTGATGAGGCCCTAATTATATTCCCGTGCCTAAGTCTGTAAGTAAGTCTGGTTAAATGTTCTGTTTGTATTATAATACCAGTTCTTAAGGTTCACTGCGAACTTTTACAATTTTTTTGTAATTTTTAGTACATACATTTGAATTGTCACATTTGTCACAAGACAAATACTTTAAGAAGTCGTTGCATATAAGCTAATTCAAATGTCATCATCATAATGATCCATGGGCCGAGAGCCCGTACGCCTTGATAAGAACAGCACAAGATCGGGAACTGTGGAGACAAGTGACAGTGCATGCAGTGGACACCTACGGGCTCTCGGCCCATGGATCATGATGATGATGGCATTTGAATTAGCTTATATGCAACGACTTCTGAAAGTATTTGTCTTGCAATGTTGTCTTGCAAGTGAATGAATGGCTACAGAGAAACGTCTGTGGCTCGGGCATCTCTGAACCCCCTTCAGAGATCCAGGTATGGCCAGACCACATCGGGTTAGTTATGTGGTTGAAATTAATGATGTGAAGGTCAAAGGCCTGTACTGAAGGCAAAAATTTAGGCCGCTCAGAAGTCGAGATTAAGGCCGAATTATCCCCACAAGGCCTCACCACAACTTACTTTTTTGGCTGTCTTGCGCACTGACCTACTAGATAGATACTGACCTAACTGCGGCTTGATGTGGTGCGCCATCGGTTGATGCTGTGTGCATTAGACACCGGCGTGTTAGAATTTACTGATTGCAGTTACAGTTACAATCACACCGCCAGCCTTGATTGTTTGAATTTTGATCGCTGCTTGTTGCTTCAGGGTGAGGCAGGAGGAAGAGGCTCGCCAGGTTCAGCGGGTCCAGACGGAAATGCTGGTCTTCCAGGCCCACAGGTAAATCTGGTCGTTACAGAATTTCATGGTCGTGTTCTTACTAGGCCTAAGTGTCGCTGTGTTGGTTGAATTCGTCTGTAGTTTTCCACCCATCCGTTTGGCTGCCTCTCTGTTTGGTTGTCTTTGGCATCTTCTTTGTCCGGTTGCTCATTTCTCACTCCCTGTTGTGTTTTTCTTTTTTGAAATGATCTGTATTGTATTGCAATGTCAGATTACGTAACAAAAAGTTCTATAGCGCCACTTATGAGTCTCTTCGCGGCTCTGTCAAACTCACTTTATGACCGCAATGCCCGATTATTAGAACTTCCAGTTTCTGCGCTAATGAAAAGTTCCCAGGATGATTGAAATTGGCCTACGCCAGAGAGTTCACTCATGCGCAAACGTAGAAGAAAACCTCGTTGTTTCACTTCTCTGATTCGCAATTGAATCAGCGATTGAGGACAGCCTCTCAGCGAAGCACACTGAACACACCGTAATGCAACAGCTACGAAACAGCATTCAAACTTCAGTTTTATGTTAATTTATGTAGCTACAATGTACACAATGAACATTTACATTACAGGGTCCTGTTGGGCCTCATGGCGATGATGGAAGACCAGTAAGTTGAGAAATATCTAAATTACATATTGATAATTCATTTCAAACTTTTAATTCCTTTAGCTATTTCGTAGTCGTTAGAGTAATCGGTCAATGTTTTAACCCTGTATGGCTACTATTCGTGTTATTTAATGCCATTTTCAATGTTGTAATCATTCGCGTAATTTATATCGCTGTTGATACTTTAAAAATACAAAACAAACTTGTCAGGGTTCTCATAGCGATTTAATTTAAGTCGAAAATAGAAAATGGAAGACACAGGAAAATGTTCGGCAAGAACCTTGAGTTAGAGTACTCTGCCAAGTTCAACAGCAATGTGCATCGCAGCGTCTTCTAAATCCTACTTTGATAAAAGAGAGTTACGTTATGTTTTATTTGCTATAATCCAGAAAAACAAAGAACTACAAACAGCAAACTTATGAACACACTGCATATTTAAGTTTCCCGGCTGCTTCCCGAGATATTAAATCTCGGCTAAAAACATTCCTTTTCAGCATATCCACCGACTGCTGAATGCACTATTGAATGTACAGCGCCCTTTATTCGACCTCGGTTGAGTTATGGCGCTATATAAATTGTCTTATTATTACTACTACTACTACTACCACTGCTGCTACGATTACTACTACTACTACTACTGCAACTATTATTATTATTATTATTATTATTACGCATTCTTTGCCAAGAGGCTGGCATAAATTTCAACCACACAATGATTGGTAATTTTATTAAGTATATTTGCATCTGTGTGTTATATTCTCAGGGTCCTCCTGGACCTCCCGGCCCACCTGGTCCACCAGTAAGTATTCATCTTTCTGGTCATATGTCTATAGTTATGAAATTTTTTCTGTTACTCAACTTATCATTTTTTTCGATTACTATTAAGGCAGAGACATTAGTACATTACTACACATTACTACATTGCTGGTTAAGCTTAAACTTGCAATTTTTAGTTATATTTACAACTGATGAGATATCGATTGAAAACAAGAGCTTAGACGATATCGGAACCAAGACTGTCATAGATTTGCCTTTTATATAGTTTACTGAAGTGTTCACTTCTTTAGCGCCACGGATTGCTCAGATTTTGTGTAATATGCTACAGGTAATTTGAGCACATGTAGTCCTGAAAGAAAGGCATTCCTGTTGATGAATTGCTGTTGTCGGATTAGTGCTTCAGTCAAATGATCCTTCAACACCACAGTCATGCCTCTAAGCAATACTGTCATCAGAAGCGTTTTACATCGGAGCAGTGGTTGAATTGAATCGGATAACCATTTGTTGACCATTGAACAGACACATCACAACTGATTACCGTACCTTATTTGTTTTTCTAGGGCCAGAGTTCTGCTATCAGGCCGCCGTCCTATCCTTGGGGTCCAGAGCGAATTGGTAGGCCTAAGGGACCCGATCCGCTGCTGTATGTAAGTACACCTTTCCAATACTTTTCAATCCTGACATGTAAGTATGCGTCTGCTTTATGCAGACGCATACTTACATGACCTGATGACGTTTCTCCTAAGAATACCACGACTGCAATTAACATTTCTAGACTATTTGTCCCAGATAGACAATAACAGAATTGTTAAGCTTAAGCAATGTTAGTTACTTGGTAACACACAGAATTTTTTAATCCGTTCTGCTGTTCTGGATTCTCTTTGCCATACTATTCTTCGGCTGCTATATGGGTCAACATACTTAAATTAATATGTGCTGCCCAAATGAGGTTGATATACGATTCCTCCCATTTTCTAAACAATAACTTCAGTACCTCGAGAAGCTCAGAATATGAATGTATGACTAAATAAAATTAATGACTGTTAAGCTATAAGCTATGAACAGTCAGTTACATAAATACTTGGAATATTACTGAAGGTTACATATTAAACGCGGTCAGTGAACCTGTGCATGGGCTATGACGCTATAAATGGTCAAAATTGCTTGAATGGTCTTTAACACATAAAGGTTACAGCCCAACCATCGCACCAGCATTGTGCCAACAATCCTTATGTTCCTTATGAACCTTACGTTCGCCGTGTGTCGAATGCTATATCGGCGTAATGCAGGGTGTACGACAGTTATTCCACATTGACCTTTTCATAGGGGGCCTAATGACTCCTTACATAAACTCAATTCAGTTTTTGTCTAAGATAGTGTGCTTAGGGACACAGAATCGGACATATATATTCATACCTATATATTTATATTAATTTCGATATTTGTGATGTACATTTTGTCAAATAACGTACACAGAACCAGGGTCGGGCCAATGTAAGATTATTAACAGCCAGCATACCAACATTGGTGCTACGTACATCCATTGCCACAAAAACACGAACGTACATTCCACGCATGCTTTTCTTATTAATGGCTATATATATATATATATATATATATATATATATACGCATAAGTAGGCTATATTAACTTAATTCCGTGTTTCGCACAGGTAAGTGCACAGAGGGACGCGGAATTGAACATATGTTAATACTTTTATATTCAAATTTTCTTCGATATTTCTGATGTAGATACCGTACATGGAACCATTGGGCCATACTAATGGGCCAGCGTCAGAATTCTGACGTCATACTAAAATTGGGCCAATGTGGGCCAATATACACTGTCAAAAATATTATGCTCAGTGTGCCGCTGGCAACTGGTGCTCAACTAAGGGCACACTGTGGGCTCAACGAACTTGGCTGTCAGTGTCAGCACTATATCTGTACCCCACTAAAGTTGGGCCGATACGTTACAGAAGTACGGAAAAAATAGATGGCAGGGGAGCCGAGAGGCTAAAGCGTCGACATTTACCTATGTGGCCCGAGTTCGAATAACGGCCTAATAAGTTGGACCATTACTCGAATAAATTGGTTAAGGAGTGCGCATTGGGGATTCGTTGTAAACTGGAGGGTAAAACTACTTTGGGCTACTGTTATTGGCAGAACATTGGGTCGGATTTTAAAGAAGCTGTCAGATGTTCAAACATTCGCCGATGGTGACCATTACGTCGGGCCAACATTGAACCAATCTTATAAATATGTAGGCTAAGAGCGGGCTGACGTTGGCGATCGGTTGAAAATTAGAGGGTAATAGATTCGGCCAATAGTATTGGCCGAACGTTGTAAAGTAAACTGTAGGCCGATGTCGGATGTACAACCATACGCCAATGTCGTTGGACCAACATTGAACCAATTTGCAATTTGCATGTGCTGGCTGGGAGGTACTAAAAATTATCTGGGGGTTCCTTAAGGTCGACAATTTGCTTCTTTTGTTCAGGGTGATGATCCAAATGCTCAGGAAACTCAGACTTACGCCGATCTGGTGCAGATCGGAGAAGCAATTGACCGTCTGAAAGTTCCTCTTGGAACCAAAGACTCACCTGCACGCACCTGCAAAGAACTGGCACAATCACGACCAGAACTAGAAAGCGGTAATTTGCACAGTCGAAAATAAACCAAACATTTTAGAATTAATTAATTAATTTATACTAGCTTTCATCCATTTTCATGATTTTATTGTGCAGACATAATTTTATTTTGGTGCCGTACTTTCCTGGTGCTGGCTTAGGAATGACCAGAAAAACTGGTATCACATGTAATATATCATTAACAAGAGTTACGCCTGAAGGGTCACTATTCACAAGAGATTGACGTATTTTGTACCTGAAAGAAATTTAAAGTGATGCTTTTATGTTTAGGTACGTACTGGATAGATCCAAATCAGGGCGATCCGGACGATGCAATTGAAGTCTATTGTGATATCAAGCACGAACAGAGCTGCGTGCACCCGCAGCAGAGTCAGGTATCATACAGCAAATGATATCATTATATCACATATTCCATCAAATATAGACCTAAATGTATGATAAACAAAAGCGTATATTGTATATCAAATATTCAGTTAGATATAAATGACAAGCAAAAGTTTAAATTATGTCTTACCTATGCAGTCAGGTAGGCTTTAATATGATGAACAAAAACAACTTATATCTCACTTATGAGCATGACTTCTTATATATATTTCAGTATTCTGCCCTTAGACAGGTCCAGGATTCCAACGATGCTATTCTTCTCTGTTCTCTGCCACTCCTTTAACTTCTTTGTAGCCCCGACTGCTTCCTTTACCCATCATCCGGTCCACAGCATAGTTCTTGGCCTTCCTGCGGCTTTCGTTCCCTCAATTCTTCCTTCAAGCACGTTCTTCAGGAGAGAATTCTCACGAAGTAGGTGATCGGTCCAGTTCATTTGTCTCTTCAGTATTGTATTCACACGGTTCTCCCTTCTTGCATCGGGCACAGCGCCTCCTCATTTGTCTTTTTATCTTTCCAACTGATTTTGGCTGGTTTTCTACTTATCAATATTTCAAAAGCCTCCAGGCTTCCAATTTCTGTCTTTCCGATAGTCCTTGTCTCAGATCCATGCAGCAGCGATACACTTCATATGAGACTTTTCACTATTCTTTGAGTTCTGGTTCAGCTTTCCTCTCCGGAGCGCTCCTCTTTCACAGAATGCTTCTTTGCCCATGGCTATTCTTCTTATATCTGCATGGCATTTGCTCTCGTCTGCTATCATACTTGTCAGGTAACAGAACTATTGGACCACTGATGATAATCGATTTCTTTTTCCTTCATATCTGCTCATCCATATCACCTTTGTTTTCGTTATGTTGATATTTCTAACATATTCGTCCGCTGTTTGGTTCGGCTCGTCTATTATACTCTGCAGTCCAGCATTAGTACCTGCTACCAGCCACTGTCTGGTCATCTGCAAATCTGACAGCATTCACCAGAATTCCTCCAACCTCGACTCCTTCATCTAAATTCCCCAGTGCCTTTGTGACCAACATCTGAACGTAGATGATTAACAGTTAAGGCGATAGAGGGCAGCTTTCTCTAATTTCTCTACCTATTCTTCCAGGTTCTGAACTCACCCCGTCTACTTTCACTGCCTCTGTGTGTATTTATCAATCGCCTATCACGCCAGTCTATGACGATCTTCTTGCTTATTTTCATGAAGCTTGCAGGACGCCAGGGCAGCAATTTGCTTCGAGGTCCCAGCCCCATTTGTGCCCCCTAGCGAACTCAGCTATGTACGCTGTCAATGAGAAGATCAGGCGCCGAGGGAGAGTACTGGCCAACGCCCTCACATGGCAAGGCTAAGAAAATGAAGTGGTTAACTCTTGGCTGCCCCTCTTCGGGACCAACTGAAGGAACTGTTCTTCTTCTGCTTCTATGTGTAGGACGAGTCATCTTGAATAAATCTAAGAAAATATCAGTTCATTTAAAGTGTCAAAAAATGATAATATGAGACAAATCTTAGTGGCCAATGATAATTATTCTCTCAGTTAAGTCTCTCAAATATAATATTTTCATCTTAACCTTGCAGCCTTTATGAAAGAGTCTTTAGGTTTAAAAATACTTTTTGTTATATTTACTGCCCCAGACAAAATTCCATACATGCAAAAGGAAACGGTCGATGATGCGAGCACAGAGACAGGGACTAAAGTTGGGACTTGTTCTGTGTTGTTTAGGTCGAAAAAGGCAACTGGTACAACGGACCAAAGAAACGCACTTGGTTTGGTGACGACATGGAGAACGGATTTACAGTAAGAATCGTAACCACGCATGCTCAACTAGGCTTACTTGTCCTAACTATGGAATTGCTATAAAAATTGCTACAATTGCTAAAAAATTGCAAAAAAATTGCTATAAATGTTAAAACAATTGCTAAAAATTGCTACAAGTTGACGCAGCAGGCGCTGGAAAATGTTTGGAGGTTTGTGTTAGACTGCATTGCATTATATTAGGCTATCTTCATAACAGTCGATATTTGTGCTTTCTTTTTCTAAGCAACAACTGGGTTAGTTTTTCACTAGGCTATTTTAGTTTGATAATTCTCTACCGATTTATATTCTACAAGAGCCGTTTAATTGATATTTACTGCAACTTAAGATTTATAAAGGCCTAGTGCTACGCACTGCGATCCAAAGCTAATCTTGGCGAAAGATGGAGGTTTAAAAAGTAGAAAAAGGTGCAGTAGGGTCTATAATCCAACAAGTGGGTGTTCGAGCCCGCTTATCAGTTTCCGTGTAAAATCCTGGACAATTTGTTCGCGCGCCTCTCATGCCTCAGTTTAAGATTTACTGACGTTACGCGCGTATTAAATACAATAAATAAATAAATAAATAAATATGAGATGCTTCTTGCAGTTCACCTACAAGGCTGACAAGGTTCAGCTGAAGTTCTTGCAGCTGCTCAGTTCTCATGCCCAGCAGAATATAACCTACCACTGCCGCAACTCGGTCGCCTACTACGACCAGAAGACCAAGTCTCACGACCAGGCGACTGTCTTCATGGCCTCCAACGATGTCGAACTTGTGCCGAAGAGACCAATCAAGTTCCAGTATTCGGTTTTGTTGGACGAGTGCCAGGTGAGACGATTGCTCTGCTCTGCCCTAAGCCTTAGTCAGGCCTAGTGCTTTGTGCACTTCTGCATTGTATGTAGCACTATTAAACGCTGTTGTTAGTAGGCCTATTAAAATGAAGCTCCACATGTCCTGTGGAATGCAGAGAAGCTGTTCCATCACCCCCTGTTCATCGGTCCTTGAGCCGGCAACGGACGAATCCCAAGGTCCATCGGGTCGTGAGTTGTGTCTTTTCAGTGCTTGGGCCATCTACCTGGAATGGATTAAGTTTCAATCTGTGTGTACTTCTAATTAGAGGCGTTGCATACACCTTACCAACACTTGAAACTCTTATTTCGCCAGGCGCGCTTTCTCTTGAAGAATCGCTATATAAATGCTCTGAATGAATGGATTGATGAATGCTCGATAAGCCTACAGGAATAGCCTCGATTGACAAGCTCTCGCAGAACCAAACCGAGAGACCATCGTCTATGACAGACTGATGACAGGTCCTTTGACTGGATGTACTTTCTCCAGTGTGTTAAGCCTCCTCCTTAATGTTTGTCTGCAGTATCGTCAGGACAAGTGGACTCGGACCGTCTTTGAATTCAAGACCCGTAAGCCGAAGCGATTACCAGTCGTCGACATGGCCCCCGTGGACATCGGTGAAGAGGACCAGGCCTTCGGAATCGAGATTGGTCCAGTCTGCTTCTCGTAGGGGGAAGAGTCCTCCTCGGCTGGGACTACTGGCAGTGTCGTCCACTGGAGTCGACAGCTGTGACAGACGATGTTGTTAATGAGCAGAGTGATTAGTTCTACTACGTACATTAGAAGACACAAAACGGTCACTGCCATTTTGTAGACGAAAGCGAACACTCTATACAGATGATATATTATATGCATATTTAGGTTAAATCGTTGCCATTATTAGTTTGCTGCGCACTACACTTAAGCAGGGCCTTCGCAAGACTTGAGCTTATTACATAGTTCTGCCAGTTTGGATTCCGGATAAGGTATGGTCATTTTGAAAACGAAGCTGCGCAAAACTGCAGCAAGTGCTCGCCTCTGCAACCCCAAATAGGCTCCATATCCCGGAATGGATTTGAGCATAAGTTGCTAGGGCTAAGTTTTAGCAACGTATGGCACATCATCAGCAATTCCATCAGCAATTCATTTAAGGAAATTTATGCAGACAATTACAGTCTGATGATTCACAATACTGATACTCATCACAGTTATACTCAAACTACCTCGTGAATCTCACTGATGTGAAACACGTCTTTAACCAATTCGTAGAATCGAAGTGAGTAACTAGGCCTTAAAATTCTGACATCAAGACACTTTTAAAATTTACTTCAGCCAAAGTTAATACTAAGCTTATAACCCACTCCATTCCGGAGTTCTGAGAAGGCAGTATACTGAGACTCCGATATGGATGCTAGCTCAGGGCTCTTGACCTCATATTATCGCAAAGAATCGCTGAAACAGACGACCACGTAGCTAAGTTTTGTAGCGGACACGTAGGGCTCTATTTTTTCTATAGCGTGTAATTACTGTTATTTTGTGATGATGATGTACACTGCCAGATGAAAGCATTTACGACACATTACGCATGTAATAAATTATTGTGTCCACATGTATTGTGACACACATCTTGATCACTTTTGTCTTTGCTTTGTTTCTTCTCGAAAAATGTATGTAGTACTGCAGTGGAAAGAAATACCAATTTCTAGAGGCTACCGCTGTTTTCAGAATTCAAACATCTGTGCGCTAGGCGGCGATTGTGGATGAATTTGCAATTTGAATTTTAAACCTTATGGATTTGTTTACGAACCTTCCTTTGATCGGCAGAGATTGTTAAGTTTGCAATAAAATTTGCTAACGATGTCAGTTCATGTACTAACCCTTCAAGTTCAACATGCAACATGGAACTTACTAATTAAATATTTAATAGAGATGATTAAGAACTCGGCTTATTAAGAGCAACTCGTCGAGGTAGAACGGAGCAACTGAACATAAAATGGAGAATACGCGGGAAGTGATATGTAGTTCACTTAAGAGAGTTAATTTCTTCTTTAACGCCACCTCTAGCCCAAATTGTACAAATTGCGTCTATTATGTTACATGTGTAATTCTAACACAAATCTGCAAATACCATACCGACAATTTACAGCGAGAGTCATGCATTTTACTGCAGTCATTGCTGTGATAAGAAAGGAGAAATAATCGCAGTGGCAAAACAAAATAGTTCAAAAAGTTAGCATAGAGTGAGTGCGCATTTTCTAGTCAGCAAGAAGGTAGGCCCTAGATAATTAAGTTCAGACATGTAGCTTTAATCATAAATTTAAAATGATGATTATTATGTTTGAGCAGGGAAAGGTCGAATTTGACGAAATTTAAACGAAAAAATCGCTCACTGTTAAATATTATGCCTGCAAAGATTATTTAAATAACATGTAAGAGAACATTTACTCCAAATGCTTTAGCTGAAATTTTTAAAAACTTTGTGCCACAATGTTTTGACGGTCACTTAATTTGAAGAACAATTTGAAAAACATTTTAACGAATACTGTGTTTCATGAAAATTCTAATAACTAGACTTATAAAACACATGTGCAGCAAAATCTATATTATATAGAATTTTAGTAAATGCCTAAGTAAGCAGAAATACAAATTCCTCTAAATGTTGATTAGGATTTGCTTCGCTAAGAAAACTTTATAGACCTCATAATAAATTCATTCCTGTGAGTTTACAGTATTTAGAAACTAACGTACAAGTATGGAATTGTAGGATATGGACGTGAGTTTTAAGTTACTCAGTTTTGTTCCGTCACGGATGCGATCGGATATTAAGACCATGCGGTGAGCATGACCTTTAGCGATGAAAATTAACTGGTCCAAAATATAGAGATAATGTCACCACAGATAATCTTGAACTACTTTACAACTATGGCAGCGAAACTATTTAAACCATCTTTCCCGCTTCCTGCCTTTTATCATCCTGCAATATATCCACAAGAAAAGCATTTTGCCGAGTTTTCCGCAAGTAGCTCATAGGTATTTGCTTTTGGTAAGCGCTGGAGAATTATGAAGCTTAAAATGTAAATGTAGGCCATACTTTTTCGATAGCGGAAGAATGGTTTCAACCCTGCTCATTTTTCAAAGAATTTATCGGGTGAGATCCTTTGCCACCGATGCCAGTTTGACTTGCACCGTGTTGCCAGGATTGAAATAAGTTTACCGTTTCTCTTTGATGCAACTTTTATGTGTCGTTAAGATTTTGGGCGATTTACATTTACATTATGCGTTCTGTGTCTTTGAGTAGTTCCGAGTAAGCCTATACGAAAATATCATGAGTATGTTGTTTATAGCGGAGCAGCCTAAGTGCAATAGCAGAACGTCGTAGTAACCACAGTTGCAGTAGTTCGACATTTTAATTGGTAATTTTCAGTTTTCTTCTGCTCCGTCGATACGATCCTCTTTTCACTTGTATTATTTCTCATGGTGGTATAATTAATCGGTTGCTTGGTTGGTCAAGACCGTGTTAACGCATACCTGGTGTCATTGATTCTCTATCACCAAGCAATAAGCAATAAGTTGAAACCGGCGTGAGATGGCCAGTAAACGGCAGGTCCTGCGATGCCCTAACCCGTGCCTCGGACCTTGGGATACGTTCATTGCGGGCCGACAAGTAGGAAAGGAACACTTCCCGTACGTTCCACGTGTGACATGGGAGTTCTTCACTCATAAAAAATCACTGACTCTTCTGTCCACCTATCAAATAATTCTACCCTATGTCGTTCATTAATTCGAGTATTATGCCTTAAGCAGGCCTGGATTAAGGCTATCGGGGCCTCTAATCATAAAGTAATGTGGGCCTCCCACCGGGAAGCGACTCCTCAACGGTGGAGGTGTTTGGGGCGTGTTGAGCCCCACTGCCCCAGGCCTATGTACTGATATAGTACATACTCATATATCTGTCTTTCTGCCTGTCCGTTTGTTTATCTAAGCAAAGGTAGGAAGAGCCAGCAATACCTAGAGAGGTACAGTTGAAAATTACGGATTGGCATTATTTACTAATGTATTAAAGTGAAGAATAAGAACTTTTATCAGTCCACAGTTTCCGATTTTACAGCTAAAATATTGCTGAGACCCAATCAATGGCCGGGCCCCCATGCTCAAAATATTGCCAGCAGCCTGGGCTCCAGAGGCACCCATACATGTATGACCGACGCCTATGCTCAAAGTCCTCAGGTATGCCTTTCAAAACTGGTCTCACCTTTTCTAGAAACCCCACCCTGATCCATCGAATCTGCTGCCTTCCCATTTCTCTCAGCTTAAACACAACCCATCCAAACAGCTCCTCTCCCCTTCTCTCTCTGGTCTTCTGGCAACCGGACTTGGTTCTTGACATGGCATCTTTGGATAACCCACTGATTTGACGCAGCGCTCGTGAATAAGCTGGTACCCTGCGTTTAGCTTTTAATTAGCGCTTTAGAAATATCGAGTTTACGAATACGATTAGGATGGTTTTGAAAGCGCACCAGCCGGCTACATACTTACTTATTTGAGATATATAATATGTTATGCGGCGTTTAATACATCACTTCCTGTCTGTAAAATACAATTACAAAACATTAGATGACAACATTTCACATGCGCATATTGTTTTTGCGTACACAGTCTAACAAATTTTCAGTTTCACTGACAAGGCTTTAAACAGGTAAATTGTCATAGTCTAGTAAATAAGTGCCCGACTTTAAAATTCATGAGTTCTCATTACGTTTCTGTATTAGAGCTGCACTCCCAATTTGGAGCTTCTTCTAATGTTGTCATTTTAAAAGCTTTTCTATATCCAGTTACTCTCTGCAATTTCCCTAACCTGCTTATCTTCCCCTAAAACCATGCTCTACCCGTTCATCCTCTTACGTCACTAATGCCAGTCCCCCCAGTAACTACTTGTCAAGTTCTCTAACCGACAACACTTCACCTCGACTTTGGAACGATCATCCTCATGAATTTTGCAAATCCTCCGTTCCTGTATCCCTTCCGTCGTTTACCCACCATCGTCTATCTCAAGCCCTGCTGTCTATTGCTGTACTTCTCAAGCATTCCATTGAAAACTTTTCAAGAAAATTAACCCTGATCCATCCAGACCACCGCTTTAACGTTTCTCTCAACCTAAACAGAATCCATCGTAATTTCAGCTCCTTTGCCACCTCTCTCTGATCATCTGGCTACCGGACTTTGTTCTTCACATGGTATCTTTGGACAGTGCATATGACTTGATGCAGCGTTTGTGAATAAGCTGGTGCCCTGCCCTTTACTTTAGAGTAGCGCTTTATAATATCACTAATCAAATCGTCCAGCCGACTATTTTTTCAGTTAGCATTCAGTGGCAGTCGTAATTTCATAAATTATTAGTCATTCAGCAACAAAGAGCAGTCCTTAGCAATAAGGACCAGGTAAACGAAGTTAGTGTCAGAAAGAGATCTAAAAATATTGGAAAACAACAGCATTAAAATACCAAAAGCATGGCATTTCATAATGTTTTATGAAATTTTGCCAGTTACTTGGAAGGGTCACAATTACATGATCCTTGTCGTGTCCATGTAATCGTAAATTAGGTTGGGCCCTTGTCGTCTCTCCTATGACTTTGGTTTTGGTCAATATGGTGACCCAGCATAGGTGGCTCCAGGGCGGAAGAAGACATTATTATTTTGTGCATCTCTTCTTCAAGAGATAAACTCTTGGCAGGTTTATATTTCCAGTGATGCCGCTCTTCACGAAGCTGGGCCTCCTACCCTTGTTCGATCAGTCATTGTCTTTAGTTGCCTCTTCAAACTGAGGAAAGTGAAAGAGCAGTGTTTGTGGGGTGCCCACACAATTACTTGCTGCCAAGTCATTCTAAAACTTTGTAATGATGATCTCCCTGTACAAATTTTGATTGCTATTTCAAACTTTGGTGAATTTTTCTTAATGGTGCAATCATCACTGTAAACTTTAATAATTCACAGCTTATTATACTTTTCAGAACTATTCTTTGTTTTAACTATGGCTGACCGAGGGGGTTTCAGCTCGTTTGACATGCAGGGTTACAGTTCGTACCACACTGGTGCACCCCCTCATGGCACAGGTATGTGACCAGGAAATTCTTTGTCTCTAATTTTATAGCATCATTATATAATGGCTAAGCACTGTGCAGTTGAGTGTGAATGACTTGTTCAGAATCTATATACAGCTAGGCTCAACTCTTTCTTTGTGTTACAACGATTTCAATATGAGTCAGCGACCATGATGCAAATATGCCATATTTTGTAGTTTTGTAGATTTAAGTGAAATAGGCTTTGTTTAAAAAGTGCATTATTTTGTTCCAAACACCACCCACTGTAGCTATCTGACTGCCTGCCTGCCTGACTCTTGGATCTTGACCTAGAACGAAACCCTTCTTGCCTATCGATTTTTGTTTTTTGACTGAGTGCCTGTGAATAAGCAGGTTCCAAAGTTCATTAAGAGCAAAAGCTCATCTGGGTTTATGTCTGGTTTACTGTTAATCACGACTTTACCAGTGCATAAATGCTGAATGCCAGGGACAAAACTTCATACCATTCATTCATCCATTCATTCGTGAAACAATTGAAATTCTATCTATTATAAAACTCTTAGTACATGTGCTGACAATTGACCTTGTAATGCACCCTAGAAGTAGCTCGCTACTGACGATGCTGTGTAAATCGTCATCATTACATTACACTATGTTCACTTGTTAACTTTTCCTCAGATAGTGGTGGCAATGATCTGCTGCTTGTATCTGCTGACATTTGTTTGTTTCTTTTTCCGGTAGCCAAAGAACAGGCTGGTGACTATAATCGTCTGTCTCAAGTCATTGCTACTAATATTCAGAAGATAACGCAGAATGGTAGGTGGCTGTTGGCTTTGCATTATTTTAGCTGTGCGCATGTGTATTTCTAGTTTAGGGAAATCTTGGTATGTAGTTTATTTACTATGTGTGTTTAATATTGTAAGTTTAGGTTAGACGTTTAAATAAAGTCTCTGTTCATGATTTGAACTATTTCAGAAATAGATCTTGGTATCTGTCTAGTGCACTGGACTTGTATATAGTTTTATTTTCAGTTTCATTTATGTACAGATTGTACATAACTTGTTTAGTTTGATTATAGAATGATACTTGCTTTGTTGATATTTCGATTGCCATCTTTGGTTATCAGTGTTCATAGGTGACCCTAATTAAGCAGGACCCTGGTCCCTTCTGGGTTTGCTTTTTGTATCCTGGCAAACTGTGTGTTTTATGTGTAACCTGATATGTTGAATTTGGGATCAATAAAAGAGTCAATCAATCAATCAGTCAATCGATCCAAATGGTTCAACTCTGGCTTTACAATGCAGATTATGTGAATTCCAGCCTCCTCTAAAAATGACCTCCTCTAAAAATTATGATTATGTAGGGACATTGAGCAGCTTCTTGAATCACAGTTGCATTATTACTTCAGTTGACTATTCATCATTCGATTACAGCACTAAAAATAAACATAAAATAAAATAAATAAAATAAAGTGCTTCTGTGCATGATTTTATACCCCAGTCACATGTTAGTGATTGTGACTTCACTGCAGCAGGTAAAAGGCCCTGGAACAATCTTCCTATCAAGGGACAATGTATGGAGTTTATTGTTCCTATCAAGGGTCAGTGCATAGAGTTCATTGTTCTTATCAAGGGTCAATGCATAGAGTTTATTGTTCCTATCAAGGGTCATTGCATAGAAATGCTTAGATTTTCATAACTTTGTAAAGTGCAGTGAAATTGTTTTGCTACTGAACTGTGCTTTATAATTGTTTTCTGGTGTACATTACATTTCTTTTATGTTGCTAGTGTCGCAGATGCAGAGGATGATAAATCAGATTGGAACCCAGATGGATACACCTGACTTACGAGATAAGTTGTATGTATTTTGACTTAAGTTTATTTGTGTTTGCAAGAATGCCTTGTAATTTGATGTAATTTGATTAAATAGTATTATTTCATGTAATGCCACTATATAATCACACATATCAGTCGATGGCAATAAGCAGTTGTCTGTTAACCTTATGGCAGCTATGTTGTTTTTGATGAATTGGACCATTATCAGTTTATATGAAAGCAGGCACTTAAAATCTTTAGAATTATAGACATTTATGTATAATTTTTTTTCATATTTCATTCATCAGCAGTATTCTGTTAAGAAAAACTTGATCAGTTGAAAACCTGGTGCATGTTTTCACCTCAAAGTTGATGAAAAATGAAAATTAGAATTATTAATTTGAAAATACATATTAAATTTTATGAACAGAATGAAATTTAATAAAACACTGCAAAATGGAGCCATTTTTTAAGGCAAACTTGTAGTAATGCATCCTTGGTCCTCTTTTGTACATTTTGTATACTGCTGATATCCCTTCCCTCTTTACTAAACACTTGGCTGTTGGTCATTTGTACGCTGATGATGTCCAGGCTTTTGTTCAGGGACCTCCATTTGCGCAACTTGCTCTTGTTGGTAAGATTGATGCCCTGACTCACGGTATTCAACATTGGATGTCCTGCAATCGTCTTCGCCTTAATCCTGCTAAGACTCAGCTGATCTGGTTTGGTTCTAAATACTGTCTCCCTCAGATTGACTACTCTTGTTTGTCTGAAGCTTTCCCCTATTTTATGTTTTCGTCTAGTGTTCGTAACCTGGGCGTTATACTTGATTGTAACCTTACCTTCGCAAACCATGTCTCTAGTTTGACTCGGTCTTGTTACTACCAATTAAGGCGCTTAAGAGTTGTTCGTCGTTCTGTTTCTTCCTCTGTCTTTACTACTATGATTCATGCCTTGATATGCTGTCGCATTGACTACTGCAACTCTGTACTTGCTGGTTTGCCTAAGTATCGACTGTCTTCCCTTCAGTCAGTACTAAATTCTGCGGCCAGGTTAATATCACGTCTTCCTCGTTTCTCTCGTATCTCTGATTACATCATTCAGCAACTGCATTGGCTCCCTATCCAATCTCGTATTCAGTAATATCTTTGTGATCTTATTGGCCTCCACACTCTAGTACCTCATCCCGCCCTTTACGTTCTTTAGATCGTGTGGATCTATTTG
Organism: Norana najaformis; assembly: GCA_964023275.1. Classification (NCBI taxonomy): domain Eukaryota; kingdom Metazoa; phylum Annelida; class Clitellata; order Crassiclitellata; family Hormogastridae; genus Norana; species Norana najaformis. The sequence goes on from OZ029919.1 coordinate 24,606,723, forward strand.
TTCCTTGTGTTAAGTCCTCTCTTGCTCAGTAGAGGGCTTTTGCTGTTGTTGGCCCATCTCTCTGGAATGAACTTCCGCTATCGCTTCGTGCTAGGGTCACTGTTGTTAATAGAGCTCAGTCAGCTCGTTGTTTAAAGACGTTCTTATTTCCCAGGGGCTCTCACGCTGGAAGCGCCTATGAGTAGTTTGTTCTGTAAGAAGCGCTATATAAGTTATCAAATACAATACAATACAAAAAAGCAAAGAAAAAACTAGTTTGGGCCAAAAATGGGCTCTTTATTATAAAGTCATCACCATTGATGACATCTGCCCTCGTAATGTTCCTCTCCATTACTGTCTTCAGGTTCCAAAACATCCACATCATCACAGGCATTTGTTTTGAGTGAATTCAAACCTTTGACTGACCGATTTAATCACAGCTGATGAATAAATAAACGATTTGACCAGAGAAATGGCCTATGATCAAGAGACTAATTAAATTTTGAATGGCTGGATGTAAATGTTTCCTGCAGATAATGTCCAAAGTTGCATCATTACTTAATGAAATCTTGGGAAACACCCACTCATTTATTCTGCAGGTACAATGTTTCTGTTAGCTAACAGATATAAATAGAACTAAAAATATAGCTATTTATGTGCAAAGGGAAGTTTATTTTGTCATGCAGTCATTATCTTTCGCATTTGCTGTAGAGTTAAGGACTCTGGGTTCAAACCTGGTGCACAGTTACCAGAAACAGTTATCATCTCACCTTGAAAGGTCATGTTATGAGTGTATGGCATAGCTTATTTTTGTTTTGTTTTATAAGGGCTGTGTTTTTGTTTATTTTGTATTAAAAACAAATGCAAGACAGATAAATTTATGGCAGTGTGATGAAACATTGATGTAACTACACTGTACTTCTTACACAGTACAGTAAACTTTCACAGTAAACTTTTTACAGTAAAGTTTCACATGATGCAGTAGGATTTGAACTGGTGATACTGCAGTGCGACACCTCAGCAACTGCCTGTCTTGCCACCTGGGTACCGACTCACATCAACATGATTCTTTGGCAGTTTTGAACCGCTGTGGATTTGTTTTTACAGGCATCAGATGCAGCACTACACGAATCAGCTTGCAAAGGAGACAAGCCAGAAGCTAAAAGATTTGGTTGCAATCCCACAGTCCTTTGCACCATCAGAACAGGTATTTCATTTTATGTTAACATTCATGTAACATTGTCTGCATAACTCCACCACTGCCTTATTTGGGGGTAGTGCCGGTCCCAAGCCTGGATAAAGGAGGAGGGTGATGGCAACGGCCTTTGATGCCATATGCTGTCATTAAACTGAGAACTACTACTACATTTTCTGCATACCCGGTAGTTAACAGTAATTTTGCATCAGCTTTTTTCTATATTTGCAGAGGGCTCTGCTCTAAATTTCTAATTATGATCAGATTAATAATAATGATACTAACAGTAATATTGTGTATATGTTATTTCACCCTTGGGCACATGTATTCCTTTTGATAGATATATTAGTATTATATTTAATAATAGGAAAATCTCTACTGATAATTTATAGTTATTTTTAACTTGGATGAAAAGGAATAGAAGTAAATGCACGAATGAATGAACACATCCTGTGGTGTGGTTGTTGATGTTTTGGTCTTGAATGTTACAGAGACAGCGAAAAATGCAGAAGGAGCGACTAATGAATGACTTCACAGCGGTTCTTAATAATTTCCAAGTAGCTCAGCGGCACGAGAAAGAGAAGGAGAATGAGAGTGTCCAACGGGCGCGGATGCATGCAACAGCATTTGTGAGTTTGAACTCAATCAGATGCAGTCAATAAAAACGTTATTTCAGTGGGACAGCTCAGATGTTAAACTACATTCTGAATAGGTAATCTGTTTATTAGTGTCGAAAGAGTAGATTTGTCTTTGCTAGATCGATATTCCACAAATTACATATGTGCTGTGCAGCTTGGGGGTTTCTTCTTTTGAGGGGGCAAATTTTAGATTCTGGTTGTCTTATTTATTTCTTTTGCTGTTGCTTGGTAGGATCCATTTGCTGACGACAAGCAAAGTGAAGATAAGCTTGTTGCTTTTGAAAGGTGAGTGATTTATATCTGTTAGTACCTAGTATCTGCTCATTTGGTAGTTAACTTCCCTAAAGTATGACTATCCTTTTGGTATAGTAACACTGCTGTGTATTTATGTTCTAGACACCTAATATAGTGCCTTTTGATGTTGGCCTAAGTGTTTTCAAAGTTCATTAAGAGCAAAAGCCCATTCTAAAACCAATGCTCAGATGGCTAGGGAGCTTTACTTCATTTTTACTGTCACATTCACAAGTTTTCAATTCATTCAGCTTCTGCTAGTGGACTTTTCAGTGTATGACTACATTTGACTACCCTTTCACTTAGAGACAGTCAGCTGATGCCTTCCTTGTTCATTATCATAACGACTGTGGTGTAACTTCAGATTTCAGGCCTTCCTGCATATTACTCAAATGGGCCCTTGGGGCATTTTCGTACTTCCTCAGATTCTGAACCCCCTTCTATTTCAGATTTGGGCCCAAACCTGGGTCCCCTGCAGTTGTGGGCCCTGCTGGCTCATAATTATATTACTGGATAACAGCTCTAATCATTAGATTATATTAGATGTTCAACAAGTCTTCTGTAAGGTAATCCAATTGCTCATGTATCACACGTCTATTTTAAAACTGTCATTTGAATGATTGCATGAATGTGTCAAGACACTTAACGTAGCACATTTTAAGTACCTCACAAAAGTGGTGATGTTGCAGGATGTGAGGTCTGTTATGTACTAGGTAGGAAGTCGTGTGAGATAAGTTTATTATTCATTGGCGTAAGGAAAAAATATTGGTTTCCTTGTTGGCTGAATTCAGATGGGCCACGTTGTTAAAGTGATGGTTACTTGGTTTCAGCTCTGGTCAAATGCAGGTTGAAGAGGAAATGGATATGGAAGTTTTAAGAGAACGTGAACAAGCCATTCACCAACTTGAGGTTACGAAGAGTTCATTTCGATTGTATTAAGCTGTGTGGTCAGGACCTCCTACCAGTTACTGTAATGTTTGCAATCAAACTTAATGTTTGCGATGAAACTTAATGTTTGCGATGAAACTTAAGTGTAACTTGAGCAAAGAATTGGCCTAAGGTGAAGAATTTCTTCGTTAAACTTTTGAGAATGGTTTCCTTGCACTGACTGTTGCAAGCCTTTGCCCAGTTGATACTTGAATAATCTTGGATATATTAAACATTAGCTTGGAAAAGGAGTTTTTGTTGTGCATATGTTTTTGGACACTTGCTAATTGGTACCTACTGAGTATGTATATGTACGTACGTAGGTACACATATGTGTTTACTAGTATTTGTGTTTGTTCAATGGGACATTAATTTATTTGTCGCAGGCAGACATAATGGATGTCAATCAGATATTTAAAGACCTTGGAATGCTTGTTCATGAACAAGGTGAAATGATAGGTAAGAACTCTTACTAGTTCAAAGCATGTAAAAATGTTGGTTCAAAGCACATACAGAGCAGTAAAACTCAGTTGTAACAATGATCTTCACAGTATTGCAGACTTAAACGGAAATTATCATTTGACATAATAAAAACTAGCGCTAAAGAAATTGGCCATTGTTGTTACAACCTGTGCAGCTTATATGGTGCAACTGGGTGACTCTGTTCTCTTCTGACACTTGCTGATATATGCCTGAATTTTTATACCAGGATATCAACTGTTGGTGATCAATAAATTGATTTCAATTCAATTCGGTTATTCAAAATTACTGGTAGTTACTTTCACCTGGAATCTTTGCATAAACTTTATAAGTGATTTACATATGAACGTATTTCGCAACTGACTCACTTGATACATATTTTGGTGTCTGTTGTTCTCTTGAAGTCATTTTTTCTTTTATATTTTGCACAGTAAGGCAAATTGCTACCAGTATGATTCAGCTTATTTGCTGGTAGTAAAAAGTTTCAGATTCCCCTTAAAATATATATTAGATATACTTCAGAAGCACATATCTGAGCTGGAATTTTGATGTAAAGTAATGCCTGCATGGGACTACTTTGGTAATGTAGGGGAAATGATGCTTTCTGAACTGAAGAGATTGTTCATTGATATTGATTCAGATTCCATAGAAGCAAATGTTGAAAGTGCATCTGTTAATGTTGAACATGGAACGCAACAGTTACAACAAGCGCGAAACTATCAGGTTTGTTTACATGTCAATATTCATTTCAAGCATACAAATGCCTGCTTTATCTTGCTGGGCTTTCTGCCACACTGTGTGTGTGTCCTGGTCTTTGTCTTCATCTTTCACCAATTATGGATATGGTTTTGCAGGCATTGCAAATTTATATAATAATTTACAAATAATGTTCTTATACAAAACGAATTTCCGAGGTTACTGGGTTTATGTTAAGTTGGAGTTTTTGCTTTATTACAAATGTGTTCTTATATTTTGTTGTAGTTTTGTTTTTTTGAGTGCCTTTGTTTTTTAAGTTAATCATGTGTTTGTTTTCCTTCTTTCTTTCTGTTAGTCTAAGGCGCGCCGGAAGAAACTCTGTATTATACTTATAGTTCTCATCGTGCTCGCCATTCTGGCAACCATCATTGGAGTACTGGCAAGAAAATGAAGCCGTATATGCCAAACTTTTGAAGGTGTATGTGCATTTTGATTGTTTAAAATTTGTTGTTATATTGTTATCTGAGATTAAGAAATGCTGTATAATTAATAATAGAGCAGTTGTTTGGTGCTACAAGCTACAAAGTGATGATCTTAGTGCATTAAATATGCATAGGAGAATCACCTTGTTTCTTCGGGAAGACAGGTGATACTGAATATACGGCTGTGACTCCATCTAGTATTTACGTGTTTAACAATGCAGATCAGTCAAGTTATATCTGCAGCACCTCTTTTAAGATCTGGCAGCAGATCTGCTGTTGATCACTTGAACAGTGGCATGCAGGCTGGCAAATTTTTTTGAAGATTTTAAGCAATGTACACTACTGTTAGCAAACTTCTGCGCCTTAATGCTTTCTAGTTGCCACAAGAGAAGTTTTGAAACGTGGACTGACCAAGGCCATAAGAAATAGTAAATCCATTTCGTCGTTTTTTTATTAGACACAGATAAAACCTTGTTATTGTGTGTTTTGCATTATTTTGGTTCTGCTTGATTCATTGGCGTAAATTGGTTTCTAAGGCATTTTGTTTTTTGTGCGAGTCTTCACAGTTTCAGGATCTTACCTAGATCTTACCTATAGACTGTTTATTCACTCTGTCCATGTTTGGATTTAGCAAAGTGATCTTTTATGATTTAAAACTCATTTCTTATACGTTGGTGAAGGTCTTAGTAACAGTACTCTGTTGTCTGGGTAATACTTTAAGCTGTTTTGAGGGGGTAGACATTTCAGATGTCATTTCTACAAGTAACACTTATGTTTTTGTTATCTTTGGGATTTATTTTTAAGTTTCTTGTTACTTAATTTCTTTTGGGTTGTTTTGTGTGATTTGTCTTACAACCCAGACGGCCTCACTCACTGGGCACAGAGCAGGCTTGCATCATATTAATGGTGGCAACTGGTGTGCAGCTGTGGACTCAATGTGGTCCTATCGATTGTAGCTGTCAAGGAAATACCAGACTGGAAAACTATTAATAAATCTCTTTGAAATTTACTAGAAACTGTTTCTTCGTGGCACAATATTCAGTTACCTAAATCAAATGGCTGGCCTTTCATTTTTGGGGAGAATTTTGCAGTGTGTGTGATTGAGATTAAACACTTTTTCTATTGCCATCCAAACCAGCCTTGTTTGGTCAACTCTGTGGTCTTTATTTTAGGCACGGTCCAGGAGAAAGAAATTCATCATTGCTCTGATTATAATCCTGATTGGTGTATTTCTTGCCATCATCATCTACTTGGCCACCAAATAAATGATCCCTTTCCAGGGATTGTTCATTTCTACATTCACCGCAGTGACTCATAAAACATCCTGTCAATACAAATCAACCTGTTACATGTACATTGTTTTCACGGACTTTATTCGTGTTTAATTGACTCTGTGCATGTGTTGGTATCATCGTTTGCCATGTTCTTGATTGTTCATATTTTTCTAAGACCAATTTTATCATTTGGTCAACGTTACAACACACGTATTTCTCATTTCAAATCGAACTATTTGCTGCTGAGCAAATTTTTGTAAATTTAAACACTCGTTTTCATTGTGTTCCTGGCATTTCATAGTACTATCTTAGTGGCATCTAATTAATGGTTTCATTTGTGTATCAAGGTATGTATGTTTAGCTTAATAGAACCTGCATTTATTTTTTCTAATAATTCTAGAGTAATCTTTGGATCTGTTGTGTCGACGTAATGGCATATTTGAATATTTTGTATTTTATGATGTTCACAATGTGAAATGCTGCAATAGGAAAGCTGGTCCAATATGCAAGTATTTACCAAGCAGGGTGGACCCTAGTTCACTGCTTGACACCTTATATCCGTCATCAATCTAAGAACTGTATAATTGGTCCTCTTCGGCCCCTTAAACTAAGAGACCAGATTCTCACAAAGCTCCTAAACAGCAGCATTTAGGCTGATGGTTTTATCACTAACCGTGTGGTAATCCTAGATCCCAGTATAAATTCTCCTCTCCTGCTTCAAATCCTGGATCTTGCCCTGATTAAAAACCAAAAAGTACTAATATACCTGTACAGACCACATACAGTGGCACAGCAAGGATGATCTATTATTTCTGCATTTATCAATTGCTGCTATGTAAGCATCAGTTGATGGTTCTGAGCAATCACAAGTGAAGGACTTGCTCAGCGTCCCTACACTGTATCTGCCTCAGAGCAGGCTCAAACCCGTGCTTTCCATGTTACTAGCCAAGCGTTCTAACCAATCAGCTCCTATGCCCCATAAAGCCCAGGAAGGAAGCACATGTAGAGATTTGTTCAATATAATGGCTAATGTGACATTACATGTACTTTGAACACATTTACTACCCTGCCTCTTGGCCATGCTGGAATCAATTGTCTCTGCAAAACTGCTGCTTCTAGTCATTACAAACCGATATGAATAGTGTATTATCTTGCATGCTGAACTTTAAAGAGACTCGGTTGCCATGGAGTATAGAAAAGCAATTTGTTACCATCAGCTTTATAGAACAAATTTTTAACAAATTGTAGCGTTGACTGTTACCAGTTACTGTTCAATGTGAAATTTTTGAAAGCTGTTAATGATATTGTAAAATGCTCTGATATTGATCTTTCTTCTTCATCATTTTCTGCTTTATACAAGACTTTGGACCGAGTGAAATATCTTTTCAGTTTTCACAAACAAATGATGTTCAGATTATGAAACAATCTGGTTCAAGAATCGACGCCTTACATTAACAACTGGGATGGTCAAGACCGCAAGTCATCCATTCTTGTCCACTTTTTAAGCAGAAAGATGTTTTTGTGCATCTATTCATATTACAGTAGTTTTTATAACAAAACAGTAAGGAGGAATCAGGTCCAGAAAAGAGCACTCTGGTCCGCCACTGTTGAGTTTGTTGTCTTATAATAGTAAAACTCCCACAAGATTCTATCTGAAGATAGAAAACTAGTATTACATCGAAATTTATGGAGAGCCCTTGGAAGCGTAATAACAAATCTTGTGAACAATTCTGCACCGACTTGGAGTCAAATGATGGAAATTATTGTATAATTCAACATGTCTCTTTGCATAACACTGAAGAAATTGGAGATCAAGCAGATGCCCATGTTAAAATCTTAGGTAGCGAGTATAACAAAAAACCACTTGTAAAATCTGATCATGATGTACCATATGCAACTACTGTCAAAGTTTGGGCAATCTGCCAGACATCCAGTACTGAAAGACCCAGTGTTATAACACCACCAGGGCTTCAATAAGAACCGCCCAGAAATGACTGCAATTTTACACCTTCAGTTGTAAAACGGTAAATTCTTGAACACTGCAGGTGTTCTAAAAATGTAATTGGTTGAGGTACTTCATCAAACATACTGTCCAGTTATGCCTTGGTAAAATACAAGTCAAATAAGAGAAAGAAACATCAGTCTTTTGAAACATAAAAAACATTTAGTTGTTCTGGCAGTTTTGTTTACTGGTATGGATGAGCTCTGTAGCCCGAAGCAGATCGACCAGGTGTCACTTTTCCATAGCCGCTTGTTTCTAAAGCCTCTTCAACCCAGGCTCCTCCTGTAACAAAACAAGTCAAATTCATTACCAATGCTTTTCGTCTTTCCAGTAACACTTGCAACATATTGTACATATGACAAAGATCGTCTTCAAATAAACTAGAAGCACACTAATTCATCACTGCAATTTCTCATGTGCCTCTTACACCCTCCCTAGGTGACCAAAAGCATCCAATGTTCAATGGTTAGGCAGCCGGTTAATTAAGTTTACCTCTTTCAGTCTGTTTATTACTTACTGTTTCTTACTGTTTCATGTTTCCCAGCTTCAATGTGCACTTCTGAACTTCATAAGGAAGCAATATCAAATTATAGTTGCATTGTGTTGTACTGTATTTAAAATCAGATTTCTACACGAGAAACTGCAAATTAAAATCACTTTATGTAATAGCAGAAGCTGATGAAGCCAAACTTTTAAGGTTGCACATGCTATAAAGCACCTAATTTTAGCGTTGAAATTCATCTGAGTGATCAGACCATATTTTACTAAATCTGCTTTAAAACATTTAATGTCAGTTAATTAAAATAAAAAAAATTTCATATAAATATTACTAGATCTTAAAATCATGATATTTTCTCTTACCATAGGCATCATATCCTTGTGCTTCACCTTGCCCATATTCATAATATGCATCACTGAAACGAAATATCAAAATGGCTATACAAAAATATTCTTACTAAGATATCTTATATACAAAAGATTCTCACTAAACTATCTTATATTCAAAAATGCATTGTTTATGTGCTTATTTATCTCTGAAAAGACTGTTAACATCCATTCACCTGCAATTAACCTGAAGCAAAATTAGACAACACATGTATATATTTAATTACCTGGCTTCTGCCGTTGCATAAGCATTAGGATCCAAGTAGCTTTGTCCAGCATAAGCAGCCTCCTATGAATCAATTAAAAAACATCTCCTTAATTCATGGACAAAGAAATCTTTCTCAATAGATCAATTATGAAGTAATTCTGTAAAAGTATTGCATGTTTTCAGAAACAGATGCACCCTTTACAGAGCAAACTGTATGTAAATTATCAAGTAATTCTGTAAAAGTATTGCATGTTTTCAGAAACAGATGCACCCTTTACAGAGCAAACTGTATGTAAACGTCTAGCTTCAGTTTCAACAACAACACTTTCTTTACAATCATAACGTACTAATTAATTAATTAATTACTAGCTACTTATAAATTAACTACACTAATTTATCTTACTACAGAAAGGGATAAACATTCTACACAGAAGTTCATGAACTCTCCAACAATGTAAGATGTAACAGACTTTCATGATCAGCACTTGAATTGTGAAGCTCAATACAAACCCATCAACAATTCAAGACCAAAATCAAACACTTACATATTCATATGCATCAACAGCCTGGTATTCAGTAACAGGGACTGAAGGAGCTGCTACTCGTGGTGAACCTCTCCCCTGGCCCCTCCCAGCTCCAGCACCTCGACCACGTGGTGCCCCTCTATAATAAGAATTTAATTTTATCATCAGAAAGCTGACCGCAACTTACTCTAAACATGTAAGAATCAATTTATAGAATAGACAACACTGGTTCAGTTTGAACTGCACTATCCAACAGCTTCCAATTACCAAGACACCTTTCTGTTAATATTATCTCTGAATCTATTAAGCATCGTTATCTAATGACTAAGCATCAACTGACGGTGCTCAGCAGCTGTGAGTGAAGGACTTGCTGAAGGTCTCTACACAGTAACCATTTCACAGGAAGCTTGAATTCTTGCCCTTCACTTTACAAGCCGAGCACTCGACCAATCAGCTACTGTGCTTTGAAACGGGTGCCCTACTAAAGATAAGGACCTTTGGAAAATAAGCTCCTCATTCCATGTAGTAAATAAGATTTTCACTATATCGTACACTACTGTTGAGGTAAACTGAAGCATTATCACCTTCAATAAAAAGACACAGGGGTGGATATTGTAATTTAATTGCTACACAAGGTTCAATTGAAATGGTGGTAAATTACTGCACAGCAAAAAATGCTACAAACTGCAATTAATACAGAAAATGCTACTAAAGTAGAACTTAATAACTCCACATAATTTAAATAGGGATTGAGGCCAAGTATTTCTTAAGCATTCTAATATTCTCCGATTAATATCTAGCTACACTGTACCTTGGTGTTCCTGCAGACCCACGACCCCTCTGAGACCCTCGACCACCTGCACCAGCTCCTGCCGCTCCTCTCATGGCCTGTGCTGCTCCTCTTCCACGCAAACCAGGGGGAACCCCTCGAACATGGGCTGGCCATCCTGCCATACCACCTCTTGGCAAAGGAACCTGTGGTAGTCCAGGACGTCGAGGGGGGCCGACTCCAAACGCGTCGCCTGGACCCCGAAAGGGTTGACCATCCTCACGGAATTCCTGTAAAATAAAACTCAGTGCAACTGTTACTTGTCTATAAACTTAAAGAAAACAGTAATCAGTCATCTCAGAAAAGCATCGAGTTCCATCATGCAAACATATTTGCAAGGCAATTCAAATTGTGTAGGGCAACAGATACTGAAGTAGTCTGCTGTTGCGATTCACAAGTTGTCAGACATATTAACCATCCATCCATCTGTCAATCCCTCATTCTGTCTATCTGTTTATCTCAGTTTTAAAACAACTTATAATTAATACAAGCTAAATGATAAATATCCCATTACTATTGGGACATTGCATAAGCCCATCCTAGTAATTTTTTCACGTTATCTTTTCCCTATGAATTATCCAAGCAGAATGATACAGCTACACTGAAGCATAATTAGTAAATCAGCTACTCTTCACTATACCAACCGGTGCAAGAAGAGGTTCAATTAACTCCATGGCAAGAGCAATTCGTTTGTAGCATGACACTGTGTTGCCGGTGGCGTACAGGTGAACGTGCAGGTCATGGTTGAGATGTGCATACTTCCCACCTTGTTTCCTCAATTCTGCTTCCTATAAATCAACAGCAGACAGAGGTTTGGTCTCTGACAATTTCAATAAATATCTTTGACAAAGTTCTTAAGAAAGAGAAGAAGCAATAGCAAAACAAGCTCAACAACCTGGCTATTGCATTCAGTGGCAAATTCAGAAAGATGTAACAGACGTGTACCTCTATCAAACTAGGACTGATATTTTTCGTTGTTTCTCTTGCACACTTTGTTTCTCCAACTTCTATTCCTGGATTTGCCGGTGGTCACCATCTTGTATACACACAGATACTCAAACATAATAGCTGGAAACCCAATAGCTGGAATCGCCTTTCCCGAGAGCTCCGGCTAGTATTCCTCAGTTTGTCTCTTCCGCAGTTTCGCAAGCGCCTGAAGTCTGTATTATTTGCCAGTGGTCTCACTGGTTCGGGTCGGGAGCGCTTCTGATGAGTCTATTCTTGAAGTGGCGCTTTAAAAATGTCAGATTACAATTACAATGACAATTACAATAATGCTTACCTTTGCTCTATCTTTTATGGATCCTCTACCAAACACGGCAATTCTGCACCCAGACGCTGCTTGCAGCTCTTTGATTGTTGCGCCGGATGGACCAACCAGTCTTCCCACAAAGTTCGCCTATAAACACGCAAGAGATAATTCAAACTCCAAGAAATATGAAACCAGCTCAAGCTTATTTAAAGTATTTCACCTTTTAAAGTTACAAAATTCACTTTTATTTTATTTTTAGATTGCATTTTAGAATTTTACATTTCCGATGTATTCAGTTCTTCTAGTTCATTGCTTTAATGATATGCCTAAGAACAGTCTGATACACCTTTTTAAAACCAGTCTGAAACTATCTAATCCAGATCTTTACATCTTTTAGACAAAGTAAAAAACAGATGGTCACTGTTTTCCATATCAGTGTCTTTTCTGAAAATGAAGCAAATACCAGCTGGACAAAGTTGCCATTTTTCTTAATCACTAGTTTTTTTAAACAGTTGAATTAGTAATATAATTTCGTACATAGTTTGAAATCAGTTACTAAGTTAAACATTTAGTTTTATTATTTTTACATACCTGAGGATATTCTTTTACTGGTAGTCTCACCCTAAATTCCACTTTTGCTGGGTTTTGGTGTAATTCAATGAATTTATCACTTTCGAAACCTGTCTCAATACGTTCTATTTCTGCAGAGGAAAAATTTTTTTCATTTCAATTGTTAAAACGCTTTCGGTCTTCATTTTATTATCAACCAGCACAAGAACATAACACAAGATGACTGGCATGCTCTTCTAATATCCATTCTTGTACAAATTAGTTTGCCGATTTTTCCTTTTCAACTAAATAATAGCCTTCATAAAAAATAATCGATGCCATGTCTCACATGTCACGTGAAGTTTTACTAGAAAATATTTGAAGCAATTTGAATGTCAACACAAAATTTGAGTCATGATCACTTTCCATACGATTTCAAGAAAAACAATCAGATTTTTATTATTTTAAACTAGTTAAGGAATGCCGGTCATGATTTTACATTTACTGAGTTACAGCAACAACAATCATATTTTTAATTTTCTTTTCTTCTTTAGCTAAACTCAATAACACATAAACCGTTGCAAACGAAGTATTCCGAAGTTTACATCTTCTAATATGCAAATAATATACATCTATCTCATGCATCACATGCACAGGACAAAATTTCACTATCGAGCTCTTTCAGTTTTTGGTGCCAGTAATAGTTGTAAGTTCTGCGTGCAGAACATCTTATATGTATGGTTTGAGTATGCATCAGGTATACTTCAATAATACTCTGAGCAGCTTACTGTGCCTGGTATTCATTACGTTACATTCAGCGCACAAGGAAGCAGACGTAAACAACCAAAACAGTTTCTTATGCATCAAGCCCTAATGATACATTTAAAAAAGAATGCTTTGTTGTTTGGAACTTTTGACTTTGTTCCTCAGGATGTTAGTTAGATAATCTGATCACCTTACACTAAATCGATTTTTTCCCATGATGTTAAACAAACATTGTGTTTACATTATAACATGGAATACATGTTTAATTTTTGCCTGTCACATATCATTAAACTCTGCCTTCACAGGAAGTCTGAGCCTGTCCAAGCCAGGATAAAGGAGGAGGGTTCTGCGGTGGGCTTGCAACCCAACCAGGTAAAAATAACCTTAGCAACAGAAACAATGCAACAGATTCATTTATCAACGACCGGTGGTCAACAGAGATGAATTGAGAAGCTGTGTTGCCCAAAGTGCAGACCTGCACAGGAAGGTCTAAGTACATATACATATACAAAGGTCTAAATACATAACATTATAGCCATCATCAAATCCGCTATGCATTCAATACTGTTATAGTACAAGCAAAGATCTAACAATACATCAAGATATACTACTCCCTTTCTTTGCAGCGTAACTTGCGTGTATGGAGATTAACAAAGCAAAACAGACGCATCACCAAGTGGAAGGGGTGATAAAGGTCAGGGTCAGAAGATACAGCAACGTTCATCGGGCCCATTTAGATACTACATTCTCACCAATTAGGCCCATTACTTTGTTGAATGCAGCACCATCATATAGTTGGCATTTTATACAGCAAGGGCCTTGGATATTAAGATGCACTGAGTCTCACATCTTAGTTTTTAATATTTACGATATAAGCATATTCTTGGCTATTACGCTGAAGCAAACTGGTTCTCTGCTTCCCTACACCTGCTTTTCTGTTTCCTTTGGTTAAATAGCACATTACCTGAGTCATCTGGTTTACTTGGTATTCGTAGTTTTTACTAAATGAAATTATTAATTACAACAGCAAATTATTTCCACAGAATTACAAGAACAGCACAGACTGTTGCAAAAATCGACTGTTGCATATGACAGCAATACTAATACAAGTACGTCTGCATCAAGACACGGATATAAGAACCTCAGAAAAGTAAATGTTGTTAACTAAAACAGAAAATAACACAGACAAGCACAAGAAATTTTCTAACGGAGCGTTATGGATTATTTCTGTGCAGTGTAACTGATAAACCAGTAGAATCGACCACGTGAGATCACAATATGGCCACCACATCCAGAGAGAAATTAGAGCGCTGCCACAAACTCCCAGTTAATAAGTAAGTGAGTCATCCACTGTATAGCATCAATAACAACCTAATAAGAAGTTATTGAAACAACTGTATTAGTGAAGTAAATCATAAATCAACACTAAAGTAGAAATTAATTTTAAAAAGGGTAAGTTTCTGTGATGCAAATAAAAAAGTTTGTGAAAACATTCTTGCAAAATGCATTTCACCCAACAAACTCCAGTAGATACATTGGAAACAAATCAAGACTTGTGCCAAATTGTCTTCTAGATTTGCGCTTGACACGCATCCACATGTTCTCCAAGTTTTGTGTGTACTTCAGTGTCGTTCAGAATGCATGAAAATTGTGTGACTCGCTAACTGATTAACTAGGAGTTTGCGGCAGCTCTCTAAGTTCCCTCTCCGTCTGCGGTGGCCATATTGTTTTTAAGTAGGGTGATTGTGAGTGGTCAAATCTACAGGTTTACTGTGTAGCTGTACCAGTAGTGGATGTGCACACAAACTTTATATAATATGTGGATGCATGCCCTACACAAATTGGAAAGGCAGTTAGGTACAAGCAATCCCTTATTCAGATTTATTTCCCAAATATCTACACAAATTCGTATGGACAGTGCATTTCATCATCAGAACAGTTTAGCAAGCTTTCTGCCAAGCATCACTGAAACTTATCTCATTCAAGAACTTTCACACATTTAAAACAAGTAAAATATTCAGAATGATCTTCTGTTAGCCTGTATTACTTATTAACTGACATATACTTACTTCTTAACTACCTATAAATATATATATTTCTTGTATTAGTATTATAAATTATAATACCTTGTTAGCATTGCTCAAAGAAGTTAAACTACACTATACCTCTATACCAGTCTGGGCTGTTCTTGTCACTAGTTTACCAGAAACTATTAAGTAAGTAAAACGTAAGATTGCCAGTGATCACTGTCTCAATTTACTACGCCCTTGGCTAAAACAAACTAGGCAACCGCCTGCAAATCTGTGCCTCGGCAAATAAATTATGCAGTAAAGGCGGTCGCCATTTTGGCTTCGTCTGAAATAGAGGTAAATTTTCTATCTTGCCTTTATCTACAAGCTTTAGCACTTCCGGGAAGCTTTCATCCAACTGACTTCTCTGCAGTTTCAGTTTCTCTAAGCGCGGATCTTCACTGTCAGCCATTTTCAGATTTATGTAACTAGCGGTAATCTTACCAATACACTATACCTCATCTAATGGCATTAACTGCACGCGACAAAGAAGCCGGAACTGACCAAGCCAAGTGATAGCCAAGTGCCTGTTCCACTGCTGCTACGAGCTTACTCAGAGCATATTCCGTTTCATTATGGAACAAGAGTTGGCACAGTCGTGGAGACACACAACTTGGAGCAAAAAGGCTAATTTAAAAAAAGTGTCAGAGCACACAATAACAGGAGTTATTTAGGCCTATAAAAGCACATGGCATATAATTTGATCATGATGCCAATGTAGAAAATACAGATCTCGAGGACACGAAGCTCATCATATCAACAAAAAACAGTTTGAACTGATAATATATTGAACTTTACATGCTGGATGGCGACGAAGCACAACTGAAAGAGATTAATATAGTTCGTCGTGCGCATCGTCTGCTTGATGCAACCGAGAAAACTCGACCATCCTCGAAGTAGCTGAGTTGATTTGTTGAACTGACTGATAGTACTTGTAACTTAAGTGGGACGTTGTTTTTGATTCTACTATGTCTCTCACAGACTATGTAAATGGTATTTGTAAATCATCATCAGACATGTATATTCGTGACATACACAGAATTAGGCGCTATGTCCACATGTCTGCTAGAATATCCTTGGCTAGCATTGGTCTCTAGTCGCCTTGACTGGTGTAACTCGATTCTGGTTGGTATCACAAAATCAAACATGCAGAAACTCCAGAGTTCAGAACTCCTTGGCTAGAGCCAAAACAAATACTTCAAAATATGAGCACATTATCCCTAGCTTAATCGTAAGCTTGAGATTATTACAGCTCCAAAAGAAAGCTAGGTCGCTCTCTTCCTCTTCCACCAGACTTAAATGCTTTTGTATTTGCCATCTCTCTTACTCACTGTCACTTAGGAGTCATCCATAAAGGATGTATACAAAAATGACATACTTTGGAACCATCCCTCCCACGATGGCATAACCTCTAACTCCTGCCCAGCATTAGCATGGCCCGACCCTTGTGCGGACGTTCTTGACGACTCAGTATTATTTTTAAAATACATCGAAAGAACCTGCCAGCTAAATCGATTTATCGGTGAGCCGTTGTACACGTTTTAATCGTCTCGTCCCATTTGAAGCCGTCTAGCCCAGCAACGCGTTGCCGACCAACTAGGTTACCACGTTCGTTCGTCCTGAAAGTCGACTGCGCGCCTCTACAGAGCTTCTTTAAAATTGTAGTTGCTAAACCCACATCGTTCGACTCCTCCGGAAATTCATCACTGCTGGACACATTAAAATAACTATTCAGAAATACCTTTTTAACATTTCACTCGATGGTTAGGCCAAATTCTTTACACTCTTCATCTGCTTCACAATCATCATGATGAATGAACTCATTTTAAAACTATCAGACACCACTTTAATTGAATATAAAATTAGTACAAGGACCTAAATCCACATTAGACTCGGATATCAGCATCTTTTCACAGTATTGGAGGGTCTCAAATTGAACCTTTGTTCTTTTTACAAGCAGGTCTCAAGACAAGTCAGAAGTAATGGAGATTTAAATGACAGCCCTAGTGTGAGTTTGTGCCCGAGGCCATTTTTAACCAGCATGAACTTAGCACCAATCCACACCTAACCCACAAGTAAGAGGCGGCTAGAGTGAAACGAAACCAAATACTGTAACCAATTCTCAAAATCTGAAACTTCAAACTACCATAAGAAAAACACAACCATTTACTTTCATCATGTTATATTATGAATTTCTATCCATTCAAAAGTAATATCTGTCAATATCGAACTTTGCAAAAGTTAGGCACAAAATCACATTATAAAAATAGCTGCTGTTGTTCTCGACTGTTGCATAAATGCAAATTGTAGTCAAATACTTACAATTTAGAGTTTGTTCACAACAGCAGGACAGCTTAAATTCCACTTCAAAAGAAATAAATTAAGGTACATTCTACTCAGTGCAATTAGTTTTTCTTAGGTTTTTGGCAGGCCAGCAGCATTTCAGAGCACAATCTTATGTAGTGACTAAGCATGTGACACACAGTTTTGATGGTCCAATGCAGTCGTTGTGACAGAACGCACCACACTTGCGGCAGACGACCATCGCCTTCCGATTACATGCGCAGCTGGTGGCATCCTCGTCAGCCGTGTCATCTTCCATGTCCAGTCGTGCAATAGAAGACCCTGGTCGAGAAAATGGCTGAGTGCCCAAATGGGAATACGACGAGT
Source organism: Norana najaformis (assembly GCA_964023275.1). Lineage (NCBI taxonomy): Eukaryota > Metazoa > Annelida > Clitellata > Crassiclitellata > Hormogastridae > Norana > Norana najaformis. Next base: position 24,624,438 of record OZ029919.1, read on the forward strand.
TTATCATCGATGAGTAAGGAGCATTTGTGTTTAGTTTGTACTGCTGTGCATTGCTGAGATTCTGGCTGGAAAACAAGGACATGTGAGGTTTAGGAACGGAGTACGGTAGGCTGGGATAGTTGACTGCCCATGAAAGCGGAGGACGATTGGGGGAGCTGGTTGTCATGACACCTAGAACTCCACTGACCATCGAAACATTTGTCGAGCCATTTCTGTTGTTCATGGCGGGAGTTGGCATTGGAACAGAGATGCTACGTTGGAATGACAACTGCTGCTGCTGCTGCATCAGCGACTGTTGTGCCGAAACCTGCAGCTGCTGCTGTGATGCCAGCGAGACGCTTGGTGAAAAATTGGTCGTGACAACCGTGGTTTCTGGAGCAGCAAGTGGGGCACTGCTGGCTCGGCTGGACGAGTCTGTCGATGTGCCATTTTGGCCAAGAGTTGACTGTGTCAGTTTGTTCTTCTCCAGACAGTTTGAGACACGATATGTCATCTGACCACTGGGTGAAGCCACACGCACGATTTTCAGTTTCTGAGGAGGAGGCGCCTCCGAGGCACTGGCGACTCCATTTCCGTCAGTTGTTCGCACACAAGAATGATCACCATTCACCGACTTCATTGTCTTTGCACTGGCAACACTTGCGGAACTACTGGCAGCAATTTCAACACCAGATAAGGCATTAGGCCTTGTGGACAATACCAGAGTAGTGGCAGGTTTCTGGTCATTGGTGTCTTCCGAACTTGCTGCAACTCCCAGAGACGGTTTGACATCAGGAATGCTGGATTTGAAGTTTTCCTCCTCTGGCTTTAAGCTGAAACTTCCAAGACCTTCAGCCAGCCGGTGTTGAGGCAGCTTCTGAGAATCGGGACTTGGCGTGCTGGCACTTGAGCTGTTATTCGACGTCTGTGTGTTGCCGGAGTTGGCGGCCAAAAGCGCCGCTCTTTTCGCTTTATTCTTGGCTTTCAGTTGTGCCAAAGTTTTTGTCTGTGTTGGCACCTTAATTCGTGTTGGACTAATTCCTCCACCAACACCCTTTAACCAATAAAAAAGCACAATTTCAAAAAATGATTGTTAAATGCTAATAAAAAGGTACACAACATCCCCATATTAATTAATTGGTAGTTATTAACAATAAACATCCTGGCCTACACTCAACATACAGCGCCAGATATGCTGTGTTAAGTGGCACGATACATGGACAGTGGAAGTGTAATGCAGTATAAAGCTTCACGTCACAGTCAACAAATAATTGCTTTAAATAAATAAATTGTTTAAGATAAAAACAAAAATGTTATGAGAAATAAGATCCTAGCATTAGCTGCCGTTCACAAACCTTCCAACAGCCTTTAAAAACACAAAAAAGGGGACCTACACAATAAAAGCAAGAGATGTTTAGAAAAATTTAACAAAGTCGGTTGTACTTACAAAGACTGGAGACATATGATTAGAAGGTGTACTTCCTCTGGGAAAGAACGAGGTAACAACATCCGGGGATCTGCTGTATACGAGCCGCGGAGAAGCCATGGCGGAATTTGGAGAAGTGTTTGCCAAGTTTCCTGAGCGAGGTGGAAATGAAGACATCGTTAGCTGAGGGGACCTCGAATCATTCATTGCGGCTGATACTGAAGGACTTGTCCGAGATGAAGCTGTGGTGGACGAACCCTCAAAAGTCACAGCATCGCCTGCTCTCAGCGGTAGTGGTGGCTGAACCACAGCAGTTATAGCATGACCTCTAAAAGCATCGGCCTTTGCCAATGACAACGAAGGAGGTGCAATCTTGAGTCGTTTTAAGTCGAGTGACTGATCTGAATTGGAAACGGTTAATGGACGCTTGAGGTGACTCAGAAGTGTCTGATTGTTAGCGCAGATTGAGGAGATGACAGGAGATGTTACAGTAGTGAAAGTGGAGCATGAAGAGCGGACAGTAGTTGGGGAAACCGTCTGAGTCACTCCTAAGGATCTGGCTGTGAAATTTGTCAAGGAATCTAGAGCAGCAGAGGCTGGTGTTGTAGACGTCTGACCGGGTAGAGCGGCCAAGACTGCACCTGTTGAAAATAAAGCGGCAGTGGCAGTTTTAGTAAGTGGAGAGCTGCTCGGAAACAGGTCAGACACACTGCAGAGATGGGATTCCGACGAAAGAGAGATGAGAGTTTTCGACCCTGATTCCTGAGAAGCATTGGTTCTCTGCTTCGTCGTCACCAAGGACAATCGCTTTCGGCCAACAGTCAATTTTGAGCAAACACTAGAGGACACCACAACTGAAGAAGCCATTGGATTGGACGAAGGTGCGAGTGCATTGTCTGGGTATGATGAGTTTGAGCAGTGACTGGTTGATGTAGGAATAGAACCTGCAGTGCAACTGACTTTGAGGCATGCATCTCCCAATGTCAAGTCTTTTGGAGATGATTCGTTGCTAGAAGCATGAGTGGCAGGAGTAGAAGTAAGGCTCTGACAAGCACTCAATGCAAACACTGACATTGTCTTGACATCAGCACTTACACTGATTGTAGGTGATGACTGTGGACTGCTTTCAGTAACAGAGCTGCTAACTGCGTCTGCATTTGAAGATGTTGCAAAGCTCTTTGATGCTATGCTGGAGTTTACAGGAATCATACTGAGGTCAAGCAAACTGGAATTTGCAGACTTCTCCTGATCTGGCTTTTTGACATCCACGGCTTCCTCCTCAACCAACTTTGGCTCGTTTGCTTTAGACTGAGGCCCCTCAGCAACCTGATTGCCAAGTTCAACTGAAGACTCTGGACTGATGGTAGGTTCGTTTTCTTCAAAAACCTTGGGAAGGTTACACAATTCCACTTCTTGCACTTCTATACCCGATCTGTGGCTGGCTGCTGTTGATCGCGTCAATATGCGAGATGTGGAACTTTTGGAAACGGGTCGCTGGCGCATCCTTTTAGATACGAGTCTTGAGTGGCGTCGTTTCAGCGTAGCCGTCACAATGGCTGTTGCACAAGGCTCCACTTCGGTTGCTGGGGACTGCAATGCAGACTCTGCCTCCGTCGACTCATCCAAGCCACCTCTGTAAAGGTAAGTTTAGACATTGATTTTAGAGACAGTAGGTGACAGGTTAAAAATCAGACAGTAGGTGACAGGTTAAAAATCAAACAAAAGTTTTCATGGAACTAAACTATGCTTCCAACTCAGTTAATAATACACAAATGGAGTCTACAGTTACTCCGTAATCTCAAAAGTTTCAAGTCAGCTATACAGATTTTAGCTTAAGTTACGTGTATGCAGAGGTTTATGAAACAACATCTTACAAGAAAGCTATTTTTGTCAGATATTTTAAACGAGGAAATATCATACGAACTACTTGCAAACTTAAATGGTAGAATAGTTATCAATGAAGGTCCTATGAATATCTATATACACTGCTTAACAATGTTTTTAATGATGTTTTCCAAGCATTAGTCACAGATGTTCATTTCCACGTTGTGATTTTACAGGTTATGAATTTGTGTGATAAATAATAATTAATAACAATTAATAATTAATAGTAATTAATATAAGTGACCTTCAAAGGTTAAACTGGTACTAATGTAGCATGGCAAAATTCAAATATCTAAAGGCACAAAACAGGAACTTACTTTTCACCCCAACTTGACTCAAAGTGCTTGATCTGGAATTATAAATAAAAAAATTAATAAACAAAATAAAGCTCCTGGTTAAGACCTTTGACACAAAGTAAATCAGCGGATGTAACGTAGCAAAATTTTGGGGTCGGGAAATCATGTAAGACAATTTCTGAATACAACAGAACATCAAGAAGCATAAATGAAGACTTGACACACACCAACTTTACTACTACTTGCACACTTAAATGTAATTGTAACCACGAAATTTATCCAGCATCGTCAGAAGCAAGCTACTTCAAGGGTGCTTTACAATGTCAAATGTTGGCAATGCAAAAGAGTCCAGCAATAAATGATAAATGTGCTTTCAGCTGGTGTGCTCCTCATATTTGGAATTGTCTACCACAAAAGGCTTGATTTGCAAATTCACTATCACACTTGTTAAGACACGCTATTTTACCCTGGCTTTTGCCCAACTCCACCTTACCCCTTAGCGAACATACACCCGCGCCTCAGATTAAGATTTAACAACACCGCGTGTGTAATAAGTGCTTTAGTAAATTAATAAATACTCTTTGTAGCACATAGATAATAAATTTTGCTTTTGAAATTCATCTTGGACACAAATCAATTAGCTTAGAAGCAACACACCTTCCACTGATCGACACGAGTCTGTTCTTTTTCCTCTTCATGTTTCCGTCGCAACTGATTTTCAAGCATGAATTCTCCTACAGGTATTAATTAATGCATTAATTAATTAATGCACAAAATTTTGAAACAGTTCAGAGAATTTCTGTTGAAATAGTGGTCACAAAATGGCCAATTTCAAATTATGAATAATTTAGAAAGAATTCCAGGCAATTAACATATTGCAGTGAAGCTGGCTTCACCAGTAATACATCATGCATTTTTCAAAAGCTTTACAGAAGCTGTTAGGTTACATCAGAATAAACAAAATGAAAGACAATGAAAGAAAGTTAGACAGAAAGCAAAATCTGGACACCGGCCTTCTTCGAGTCTTTCTCGCCATTCCATGCAAGCCTTTGAAAAAAATTCGTTGTCAAGAGCAGTTGGACTAATTCTAAAATGAAACACAAAACACCAAATTAGCAAACTATGAAAGAAAAGGAATTACAGTAATCAAGATCACTGAAAACACCCAGATTAAACAGATAATAGTAATATTTATTTATTTATTATATAAATTACACAGAACCAAAATGCAAACTACTCCAATAAAAACATCAAAAAGTAGCATTCACGAAATGATAAATAAGACTTCTGTGGGTCTAAGTAATGATAACTTCTCAAATCATTAAGCAAATAGATTGCTTCATCATCGTTTAACTTATTCCTGCAGACAAGGGTACAAGCATGCTCATGTTAATTAACACTTAATGAGGTTGATCAATGGGCTGGATAGGGTAGCCCTAGGAAGTAAACTCTTTCTTGTGAGCAGGGCAGCCCCTCAGTTTCTTAAGCGTTAAAAATGTATTACCGTTGTAAAATTCCAGCATCGAGCTCCAACTGGAAGATAGTGCTGAACATCCATTACAATCTGCCCCATAACGTTCATTATCATAATGTTAATCGACTTTGGCTCGGAGGCAATTTGGTAAAATTGGCGAATTTTCATTCTGTCTTTTAACCATTTATGTATTGGAAACAGATAAGTAGCTTTTGCTAAGTCTTGCTTCTCACTTCCTGCTCTGTGGACAAGTGCTTCATATTCTGCTCAGAAATGAAAGGATTTGCAGCAACTTTTGGAAGAGTCAGTGACTCTGAAGTTGATTTGATTATTTGATGTACAGCACTGAATACCAGTAAACCAGCCCACAGTCAGTCTTCCATTTATATGATATCCACTAAATTTACGTCTAATGTGCCAAAATGTCACAATCTAAGGGAAATGCAGATCACAGATGACTACCAAGAGCTCATCAAACTTAAAAAGACACATCTTGGAAATTCCTCAAAAAAAGATTTACTGGAGAGCTCTAGGGTCATTTCACCATGCTTGATGGATGGCTACAATGCTTCATGCCACTAAACCTTTCTTTTTGTTATCAGAGACATGTGGTCAACCTCATAAAGCAGCAGCTATGTTTACAAATGCATTACTTACTTCCTTACTTATAGCCAACGGACTGTGACTGCCTGCTTAAGAAAAAAGTCACAAATCAAACTGCTTTCTACATACCAGTAGTTTCTGAGTTACTGAGAGTAGACAAAGACAAATGAAAGTTACGAACCGAACCGTCCCATCAGTGCTAAGGACACGATCACAACCCGGCAACAGCTGGTTCAGCTTCAGCTGGTCGTCAATTGTTAACTGAGCAAACGTATGCTTATTGATCAAAGCCTAAAACAAAACCAAAGCAATACAAACATCAAGTAGCAGGCCACAGAAGCAAAGGGAAACTTCAAAAGCCAAAATCAGTTTAACAAATAATTCCTATAAAAATAAATAACAAATAATCAATCCATGAATAAACAAACGAAGTGATTTATGCCTAAAGTTAATTAAGTAATGTAGTTCTTTTTAGCAAATAACACATATAAATAAAGCAAATCATGGCCAGAGATAATTTATAAATGTGCTTCTGAAGATATGAGAAAATCCTCTTTATTATACATGTTGGTCTAAATTCCTTAGAATTCAGTACAGCTGAGCAAATGTACCTTAAGGTTTGTGTTGACAAGGATGGAATTGGGCGTTTCTAGATCGACACATCCCTCCCTCGTCTGTCGTATCTGAGCAGCAGCACTCAGCTTTCCCTGACTCCGGCGACGTGGCTACGTGACATGATCAAACATATTTCAACTTCTTATTAAGTACGGAAAATCATGAAACCGAATTTATGTTACAGTGGTATGTTTGTCATGGAGCAAAAAAATTATGATCACTTGGTCTCCATTACACCACAGAAGCTGATTAAAAACTATGAAGGAAACATTGCAGACATTTTCCATCAGAGTTCAAGGAAAGGCCAATCATATGGCATGTCCTTACCAGTGAATATACCAAAACAGGGGCTTGAAAGCACATCAGTCATAACACTACAAGGTAATGCCATTTGAATCAATACAATACACAAAAATAACACAGGGAGAGTTTCACTAGATGCGATGTTTAAGTATCAATGGATAACAAGATGTTTTTTTGTGCAAGACATAACAAGGTTGGACTTAAACTGGAAACTGCTTACAAAGTGCATCAATACAACAAAAGGGATGTGGATCTTGATTTTATTTAAGCTTCAAGAGGTGACACTGTAATAATGCAACTTTGTTAGGATGATTCACAAAGGCTGTGTTATCAGAAAGTTCCAGAGCATCAGAACACCAGGGATACAAAGGATACAATGAGTAAGTCTCATGGACACTGGCATACATACAGCCTTCACGTTTAACAACATTTAGGGTAAAGTTAATGTGAAAACTCAACATGGCAGATACTCTATCATGGGATCTCTTCTGGACTGAAAACCTACACACCTTCACACTGTATCCACTTGAAGGTGTATATCGCTCTTCAGTGGAGGAACGTTTCAGCACACCACTTGTCTGACTGGATAGCCGCGAGTTTGGCCCTGATGTCGCTTCCATACCTGCAGTACTAGCATGCACGGGGCTACCATTGGAAACGTTTGCTGGTCCTTGGGACGATGATGACGAGGAGTAGGAAGAAGAAGATGATGATGGACAACTGGTTTTTGATACAAGGCTTCCGTTAACTTCACCTTAAATGATAAATATTTCAGCAAGACTCCCACAATCAGGAAAATCACAAACAATAAAGAAAAGAAACAGGCATTAGAGATATCAAATCTTGCTCTTCTCAATGACAAGTTCTGCAATATATGAAAATGTACACAGATTCATCCAAGGAGCTGCAACTTGTCAATTCTCCACGATTTGGTTGTTCTTCAGTGCCAAAGGCAAGGAAAATAACTGTACATGTATAGCACCCTTTTTTGGCCTTAGACGTAAAACGACGCTCTATAAATCGTCTTGTTGTAATTATTATTATTATTATTACTATTATAATTATTATTAAATAAAGGCACCATAACAGCCCATTGTTTACGTGTGCCTATCAACAACAGTCCTTAGAGGCGTGGTTTCGAGTCGGAAGAATTTTTGGCTCTACTGCAGCCTCAACAACAGCATTTTGACCACTGGACAACCCAGTTTTCCAGTGGTCGGGTGACTTGGCTGGGCAGCACATTGCCAGTTATATAAACCAGACTACACATGCCCCATAACCAGACCCTCACCATAAAAAATTTCATAGAATCTTATCTAATCTAATGACTTCTATATTGCCGTTATACACATGGTCGCTTCAAGCGAAATGATAGTCAAAAATCATAATCTGTTGTAGAAGCCCCATTCATATACAATACATTGAGACATTTGCAGTGCTCTTGACGTATATGACCGTACCATTTTGCATTTCTGTTGTTGGCTTCATCTGGATGACAAACTGCATCAGTCGTCGTTTCTTCCTTCGCTTGTACTGATGCAGCTGGCCTCCTCCGTAATGGTTTGCCTGGCGTTTTTTACCGCGTCGTGGCTGGGCCGAAGACTCCAAAGCATCGGCAGCGGTGGCACTTTCTGTGACAACATTGATACATGACTTTCCCTCAACAGCGCAGTCACTTCCAGCTGCAAGAAGACAGGACGAGTCAAGGTCTGGAGAGGAAAGCGAGTTCCACTTAAAGTTCTCTGGCAAACGGACGTACATCACTGCAAACAGAAATAAATGAACCTTAAAATCAAATGAACCTTTTTCAGGAATTCGTTTCACCTAAAACATAAAAACAATGATGAAAGGAAGAAATTTGCTTCATAGACCAACAAATAAGTTTTATTCACTTTTATGAGATGAAATTACAACTTAACAGACATAAAATGTCTTCAGCTTATATGCACCAAGTATGCACATATTTTAGAGGGGCTTAATATATCAATGCCTTCATACAGACATACAAACATACAAACATGTACATGCATGCATGCATACATTCATATACATACATATATAAATTTGTCTCTGATTCATACCCTTCTCCTTCCTACGTTCGGTTGATGATCTAGATGACAAGATTGGCTGCTTGGCATCGTCATCTAATGAAATTTCAGCCTCATCTTCATCCATCTCAATCACAACAGCTCCATCTGGCAATGAACTCTGTAATTCAAAAAAGCATAAAGCTTTACATTTAATCTATAACGGCTTTCTAATTATCTGATTGCATTATGTTCAAAGAACTGTTTTAGGCAGGTCATCTAGACAATGAACATAGATCAGAAGCACAAAATCAAAAAGCCGCACAAAGAAACGCAAAGAAGCAGATTGTAATTAATGAAATTGTAAATTTTTATGAAGCCCCTTCAAGAGAAACTAATCACATGTGCTCTCTATGCAAACCTAATCGATGTTGAAATTCAATAAGCCCAAAATGTTCACAAGTAAGCAAGCAGCTCAGACAACTAGAAAAGCCACAACTGGCAGGCTCCGACACACACAGATTTCCATCCAGAGTTTACAGATGGCACGATGTTCAGAGTTCCTTGACTGCACTGCATCACAGAAAACCTGAAACACTTGCCGACAGCAACAAGGATTCACCTTTCTGGAATAAGTTGCCTAGCAACCTACAACATGAGCTCCTTGGCCTTTCTCTTCCTCTCGTCAAAGTTGAAGCACTTCTGACAAGTTACACCTAAAGTGGTGCTATATAAAAATTTGCAATTACAATTACAATTTCATATTACAATAAGGTGTAAGACTCTAAGTTCATTACCATCAGTCCATAGGCACCAACACGACCAGCCACTTTGTAGAACATACTGTCACTGCCTTTGGAATTGGCATGGAGCATTGAATTCAAACAAGCTTGCGGTGAAGCAGACCCACTAAAACAGATAAGACTATTTTAGTACAGGGCAATCGATGCATTACATATTATTCACATAAGGAAAGACAAAGATGATGTAATCCAAATTACGATATCAAAACCAGAGGAAGCGATTCAACCTGGAAGAGATTTGCTCAAATGCTAATGACTTCAGCTTGTCTTTAGCAACATGCAAAAACAGACGAGATTTTCTATATTTCAAGAATTAAAATTATTATAATTATTATTAAACTGTCCTTTCAATTAGCTCATGGTCACTACTATGTATGAGAACCCATAGCCAGTGGGTACATAACTTTGATCCACTCTGCCTTTTGCTCTCCAAATGCATGCTTGAAACTTAAAATTAAATGACCAAAAGACTAGATCTGTTTCCCTGTATAGACTGCTGAACCCTTTTTGTCATCTCCAGTTTGAAATTTTCACAGATTCAAGATTAATCTAGCAAGACTGAATTTGCAACAAGTTAATTTTTTGCTAGTGCAGAAACCACTTTCCACTGACGTGCACCAGAATCAAATAAATTCCTAGACCAAATGAACACGGTGGTACTAGTTAATTATACGTCAATTTGTTAAGCGTATGGTAATGTAAATAAATGCTCCGCAAATGCACTGAAGTAGCTAGGCACTAATAAGACAATACAAGCGATGAGTCATCGTCTCTTGAAAAATCTCCAGCAATCCACCAGGACCACAATACACAACTGGCAGAACATTCCACACGTAGCACTAGATACAGCAAATACCCTTGCTCTAGTCCAGCCGGTTTTTCCTATCCATAATCATTCTTAGCTATTGTGTTGTATTGTATTTGATAACTTATACAGCGCTTCTTACAGAAAAAACTACACTGAGGCGCATCCAGCATGAGAACCCTTGGGAAATAAGAATGTCTTTAAATGTGCAGCAATAACAGAAATAGTAGGTCACCAATAAATACAATGAAATTTCCCTTGTACGGCGGCCATCACCTTGTTACGAGGTTGTGATATAATGAAATACTGTTTCAATGCTGAATCCAATCTGGAATCTGTGCTTTGTGTAGAAAGCTGTTGTAGAAAGCAGGTTAAATGTCAAAACCAATTAAAACTATTTGTAGGAAAATGGCCAATGCCAAGGATGAAAGCTGATTTCCAATGCACATGCATTTTTGCTTATACTAACTTGTGTTACAGAAAGACCAAACTAATTAACCTAATTTCTTTCAAGTTCTCCTTTTCGATCAGATTCCAGATTTCCTTTGGTGTCATGGGAGTCTGGGGATTTTTCTCCATCACCTGTTAACAGACAGAATCATGTTATAACACAGTGTGCAAAAACAATAAATTCATAAGCCAGTGTCTGGCATGAAGGCAAAGTAAGACATAAATGTAATTGTAATTTGACATTTATAAAGCACCACTTCAAGAATAAGCCAGGCCTGTGTTGAAATAATGCAAGACTCCTCCTCCTAGTGCAACATGGTGGCCTCTTTGGCACCACATTTCCACTGTGAGCCAATCACCATGGATTTCAGCCTGCAAAGTAGACTATGTGTAACAACCTTATGTTTGCATGTGTGGTACGGCGGTCTATCGGTAATACGTTTGGTCAATGATCATGTGGTTGCGGGTTCGACTCCATGTAATGACTCTGGGAAAGTTGTTTGCACACGTGTGCCTCCACCACCAAGCAATATAATTTGATACCGACGTAAGCTGGGAAGTAAATGGCAAATACTGCGATGTGCAGGATCTTAGGATTTGTCCATTACCAGCTCAAGGGCCTAAAGAAAAGGAAATGAGTGCCTCCCCTATGTCTCATTTGTGGGACATGAGATACATCACGTGTTGCGTGCATATACGTGGCACCTCTCATAAGTCCACACAGGGATATGGTAGAATTACTTCTATGGCCTGCATTTTACAGATTACATTACAGTACACTGGAAACACTTAACACACAAATATTTACCATGAACTATTGGCTAACGCGAAAAGTAGGCTTGATCAGTTCTGGCATAAATGGTTTTAGTGTAAATTAGTTCTTTATCACAAAGATAACTATATCATAAAAATACTGCTTAATAACATATAAAAAATTGCTAAACACAAACAAATTTGTCAGTCCAGCAGAACAAAATGCAACACAAAACCTTTTATTTTAACATCTGGCGCTGTTCATCCAAAGTGAAACGGTCGTATTTTGTTTCAAGTTGCACTTATGGGTTGTGAGCTGGAGGTGCTAGAGTTGCACACTGCAGTGCTGTGACATCTGACCTACACCATTTATAACCTAACAGCATCAATGACGACCTCTGCATTCAGCGGGGAAACATTCTTAGAGTAAAGTAAAATATACGATGTAGCATTTATAATTTATACATACTACACAGACTGTGACAGATATTTGTCACCTTTTGCGGCCAATGTCTACCGACTTTGGGCTCCAAGATAACCTTACTCTTTGATATGACTCATCTTTCAAACCAGAGCATTGTTATCAGTGTAGGATTGAACTTTTACAAACTTTGATTTTCAAAGTAGCATCTTTAAATTTCTTACAAGTTATCTTTTTATCATCTTTTGAATTAATTGCCACACAGGGAAGAATTAAGTGAATTTGTGCAGTCATGTGTAGTTTGAATGCATTTACTCCATTAGGGTACAACTGTAGTCTGAAGATGCCCTCTTTAAAAAGTTCAGAAGTGCACTTGAAGCCGGGGAACAGGAAATATTAAGAACCTTAACACGGACTGGAAGAGGCAAGTTTTCAGCTTACAGCGAAAGACAGTCTCAGTAAAAGAGTTGTGAATATGAGCAGGTAGAGAGTTCCAGATGGATGGACCAGCAACCATGAATGAACGCCCACCAAAGACAAGAAGTATGCATGGAACAACATACTTTACAGATGATGCTGATTGAAGAGAAGATCGACCATTAACAGGGCTACAGAGTGTAACCATGGATGAGAAGTAGGATGGCGGATGATTTGCACGTGCCTTGCACATGAGGAATGCCGGCTTGAAGAGGATATGATCAGACACAGGAAGCCAGTGTAGAGAATGAAAATCAGGTGTAAGGTCCTGGTACTATACAACCTTGCAGCCTGGTGCATGACTCTAGTCAGAGGAGCAACGTGCAGTCGGGGAGACCATAAAGCACAGAGACGCAGTATTCGAGTCTTGTCAGGCTGTGTATCAGCGTTTTTAGTAATGCTGAATTTAAAGAAGAGCAAAGCTGTTGGAACCTTCTGAAGTAAAAGAAGCACTTCCAAGAAGTTGCGGCCATTTGAGGTTTTCTAGACAGTGTTGAGTTGAGCATGACTCCATAATCCCAAACTGTAGAGGAAGGGGAAAGTAAACAGGAGGAAGGAGAGAGCGACAAGTCAGTATGCTTTAGCAGCTTACGAATGCTATACCCAACGATCACTGTGCATGCATTATATGCTTAGTTAAATTTTTAAAACCAGAACTGAAAACAAATGGTTAAGATGAAATTCATTTAACACCCATTGTTCACAGCAGTCCTCTGCATTTTGCGTTAAACGATTTGCACTGTACTGTAATGCAACTGCACATTTATCTAGCAGCATTTGAGAGCCTATTGAATCTCAAAGCCTAGAAGCCTTAATAGTCCTACAGAAAACTGATGTCTGGATTTCTGTCAAATTTCTTTATTAGGACAATCATAAATAATAACGAGTGCCCTGCTAGATTTTGGTGTGATTACATAATTTTACCTCAAGTGATCACTGACTGACATCTTGTGAATTACTATGCTATGAAAGTTTTCTGCTTCGAATTGGGCCACAAATTCAAAGCTGATACCTAGTACACATATGTACGTACTCCGAGCTACACGTTGCCAACTTCGAGCATGGTCTTGATTAGACACTCAAACACCGTGTATGGCCAAATATTGTTGCCTATTCCGAATGAAATGTTAAAAAAAACTGTTACACCACGTACCAATTTCGCAGCTTCCGCCCATGTTATGGCTTTGCCTTTTCGTTTCTTTTGCAGTCTATCTGGTTGCATTGCCTCCACTTGACTGCAAAGGGTTTTTGAGTTTTTCACGAACAGTCACACGAACTACAAGTCTGAAATAAGTCCTCTGTCGCAGTACGCGAATGACAACACCAGAATTCTGGTCGCTTTATCGAACTAAACCGATATTTATCACACAGCACGGACTTTACAATAACATTCTGCATTCTTTGAACTGTTTCAAATCTCTCATGTATAACCACAACACTGTTAATCGGAAAAGTGAATGGTCAAACATGCTTGCGACATAGTCCGATCATATTCATATATCGTCCATCACGAGTTATTATATGTATTCTTGTTCTAATTATCCAACTTTAACAATATATTATGCTTTACAAATAGTGCGTCATTTAACTACACAAGCTTTGCATTTTCTCCTCAGCTGGGAAACTACGTTCGCCGCCATATTGCTAACACATCGTAACCACGGATTATTGTTAAAAGATTCAACAACGTATGTGAAATATACGATAGCGTAATCGAGTTACCATGATCGTAATCGCACCAGTAACACAATTCAAAATGAGCCAAATACTGTTCCTTAGAATCAAGTTTTATTAGGTTTTAAGCTAAGAGCTGTGAAATTATTCGAAGCTTTTAATATTTTGTTTTAGCTTTTCAAGAATAACTGTCACGTGTAAGTTGTAACATAAAGTGGCCTGGCCTAAAACTAATATCCACCGCAAAATAAAAGCACAAATTACGTCATAACGTACTGTTGAGTCTTATAATTATGTCATATTGGCACGAGACCAAATCCTGAATTCGAAAGACCGACTCAGTGAGGTCGAATCCGTGATATGATTTGTTTATCCAAAGGAAAAAGTCGCATAACCGAGTTGATGCATAAGTAAACTGTGGCATAAGTTTACTTAACCACGTACCTAATAACTGGAGAGGATTACTGAGCCATGCCATGGTAGATAGGTGTGCCGTCAGGCTGGCACCTGGACATTCTAGACCAACAGAGAAGCCATTTGACGTTGCGCATACGATTAAGATGGTGCCCGTGACTTAGGTTTCGCAGGGCGCTGTAGAATTCACGAATTACGAGTTACGTTACGATTACTTGTGCTGTTAAAGTCATGTTACGTACGGCAGAGAAAGAGCTGATATTATTTAAGAGTAGCAGTTGCCCAAGTGAGTCCGTTTGTGTCGATTCCGTTGAAACCGTAACAACAACGTGAGCGGGTTTCAACAGTCATCGGAGGGGTCAGTTTCGTTTCGACCGTTACCCAACTCCTAGCGGGGCAAGGGTGGAAGATTGCATCGAATTGGGAAACGGAGGGAACGAGATAACTGCGCCAAGTCGACCTTATCGTCAAACTGCTAAGTTCCATGCCTGTGCCAGAGGGGTGGCCCATGGAGGCCCAGTCGAAACTGCTTTTGTAACAGCGGCACATTTCGCATTTTTACTTGTACTGGTTGTGGTTGGAAGCTACGTATCCTATTTCTTACTGGTGTCCTATGGAGTGTAGGCCAAAAGACTACCTTTTTTGGAAAAAATGGACAATTCAGAATAGTTCAAAGTAATGGCCCAACATTATCCACTGTTCGGCCAGTAACATTTTCCCAACGTGGGCCCAGGTCGTTGGCCGAACATGGATCGGATTTCAAAGAAGCTGTGGGCCAATGTACAGTCATTCGCCGGTCATCGTTGACCCAGTGCTGGGATGCTGTCGCCTCAATGAACTACTGACCCTGGGCCTTAGGGAGGAGTGAGTGACTCGGCGAGGAGACTGCTTGGCGCTTCATGCCACAGGAGCTGACGCTTTGGGCTTGAAAACGGTACCAAATTTCATCGTTGAAAGATAGATTTTCGTTATTAATCTCGAGGGAATGAAGTTTTCATCCGCAATATTACATCCTGCAAGTTAGAGAAAGGTGGAGAGGAATGGGAGCGAGTGGTTGGGTAGAGAGGAAAGAGAGGGCTACTTTGACAGCGGTGACCGATGAACTTGAATATATAACAAGCTACTTCGTACGGGATTTCAGACAGACAGATAGACAGACAGAGACTGTCAATTCAGCTCCAGAGTTTAAACTCGATGAACCTACTGTACACAATGTTTACAGTAAATATGGAGTCTGAAGTTTTCATCTGCACAATCCTTGGTTCTTTGGGATATAGGAGCTCTCATTATCAGTTAGGTGATCACCATTGAAATTTTGAGTGCAGGTGGTGAAAATATGTCACTAAAAATTTATTTTGCTGCCCTATGTGGGCTCTTGGGCCGACCGCACCACTCTCCCCCTTAGCTACGCCACTAATGCTAGACATTACATTGACCTTTCTAGCTCATCACCTCGGAAGTAGGGTGTTCTTTTCCTGAGTTTCTGTAACACTAAGGCCCTACACGACTGTAAACCGTAAATTGTCGATGAGGGAGGGATACGTAGAAATGTAGGCCTACCCTCCCTCTCGACATCCGGAATACGCAGAAACACTGTAAGCAGATCATAAAATGTGCAACTAAAGAGAAGTCAATATGCTTTTGACTGTTTCCAGCATTTATGGCATTATGTATGAATGCATAAAGATGTGCACACATACATACGTATCTCAGAAAGCGCTTTACATACATGAATATGCATAAGCATATGAGGCACACGGCCTATCAATTATATGAATAAACATTTGTAAGTGATGTGACGACGCATTCGGAATCGCTTTCGTGGTTCATATACCGAAGGCCTACTACACACGAGAGAGAGTATGCTCGCATACTGTATGCAGTCATGGCAGTGTATGATGATTTGCGAGTGTGTGTGGTCGAGTGAACTGGTGGGGGAGATGTTCGAATAACTGATAAAATGCGCAAAGGGACGTGTTCTTTTGACAGCACATCGTGACTTGCTTTGCCCCTATGGACGTGTAACATCATGCGAATGCAGACGAATAATAATACATCGCTTATGGTCGCTTAAGACGGCGCTTATACGGGTGTATTGTTAGAGCCCTCGTCTGCAAGTTGTGGATCGCCACTCGTGCTTCTGTTTAGATCTGCTTTAGAATTGCACACTTCAAAAGTGATCTCTCGTAACAGCAGACACTAACGTGGTTAGAACGCTTCTAAGTCATATCCATAATATGTCGCGTATTGGAGCTTAGATTATGTAGTGTAAAGCCAGAAGCTACTGTCTGCTTGTCTGCAGTAAAAAACCAAATTGTCATGCTGTTTACCACAGTGATTATCCTTCCTTTTACCAGATAATGTACAGGTGCGCGTTAATTTAGTGGTAAGCGTGGTTGATGCATGGTAAACCGAGAGGTGGAGGATTCAAATCACGAACAGGACTGAGCTGTTTTGAGATTTCTGCTTCACTGGCGCCCCTAGCGATATTAAAATGAGTACTGCACCTTTGAGGTTGTTGTTAATTGTGCGCGTTATAAATGTCTGTTTAATAATAGTAATAATACACCAACCGTACGCTGTCGGGGGACAATAAGGCGGCGAGGCAGAGGCCAAGAAAAATGATGTCGCTAACACCATACCAAGGCTGCTTCTGGGGAGGGGAGTGGTCTTCATGTGTATCGGCGTTTCAGTTATTAAGGTCTGTTGCAACCATACATTACTTAAAGTATGTGCCAACGAGTTAGTGATCCGCATCTATGCATTCAGAGGCCGATGAAGATGAGTGAATGTGTTGATAATTTGTCATGAACGACTGCATTGTAAGTCGGTCTGTTTGGGCGTTTGTGTAGGCGCAGCGCTGGTCGAGGTGCCTACCCTGCTAGCGCCCTCTTTCGGTTATATCAAAGTCCTCGTTTGTTTGCTCTCTTGATGCGCTTAATGTCGCGAGTCCCCGTCGAATGTTGGCCATGTAACGCTGGCCTTTACACAGCGGCAAACCCTGTTTTGTTATTTCACACGCGGGGTATGCAGCCTACTCAACCAGAGCCATAAGCGAAAGCCATCGAGTCGCCGCAACGTCGTAAACACATGCAGTATGTTAACAACTCGACTTTTTACACGAGTTCTTTGGAGTGGAGTCTGAAAACTCGGTGATAAAACCAACTTCAGTCGTTTCCGACGCGTGGACAGAGGAATTTATGTTCATCCGATGGCATCCAGTTGAACGTGAGTCTGTTGAAGATCACTGTCACACAGTGTAGACGTAGGCCGGCTCGAATAAAGGTAGGCCAGGCCTGACATTATTTGCCTTCTTATCTAGTATCGCTGGTTGTATCTTGAGGCTGTAGATCTGTTAAAGGGCGATCCTCTATTCGACCAGCATCTTCTGAAAGCGTGTTCAAAGTTGTTCCTTGTATCCGGCTTGTCTTTGCCGGCGCGGATTCACGGTAGCCAGCCCTACTATTTGGAATTCTCAAACTCCTCATGTTCGAGACTCGCTATGGAGTTTAACCCTTAACTCAAAACTTACCACTTCCAACTTACACCACTTCCAACTTACCACTTCCAACTTACACCACTTCCAACTTACCACACCATCACGAATAAAAATAATAATATAATAATCCGACGATTTGTATAGCGCCGCAGAATGGCTAAGACCGAAAAGTGTGCTGTACATGAACACTTCTAGGGTATGTACAAAAACACTTCTAGGGTTCTGTACACCTATCTGCTGAATGTTATGTACAAACACTATCTATTGCAGTTGTTTATGGCCCACAGTATTTTGCCTTTTACCCTCTTTCAGAGTGCACCTTTTAACTACCACTGTAAGAGATATTAGGCCTACCAAATTTTACTTGTACTGCAACACATGAGTTTCTTATATAGACTGTTTGTATTTACGTATCTTTGCATTTTATAGCGCCGTTTCTAATCTCACAAGAGTGCTTATCGAATGATGCTCATGTAGATCAGAACACAAAGGGTTACTGCTAAACGCGCCATTTTTTCTGAATTATACGCAGATGACCAGTTCTTCAGAAAAAGATAAGAAAACCGAATAAAATAATCAGCGTGAAGCAGGTCAATTATAAACTACAATAAATGCATCGTTCTGGTGACACATGGGATAATTTTGCTAATTCGTATCTGGACCGATGGCGTTTCAAAGCCTGCATCCTACAGGATTGCCTTTCTCAGCCAATTAGGCCTATGACTTCCTGACATCAGCCACAGCTACAAATCTCTCAACGTCCCTGCCCTGCCCTTCCCTGCCCCGCCCTGCCCTTACGTCCCCTCATAGCCTGATTCACTTCAGTGACCCACGTGACGTATTCCGTTACGGCCTATAGTTGTTTCCAATTGGACCATGCAGCCTATCCGAAGCCTGTACAGCCTATCCGAAGCCTATGCAGCCTATCTGAAGCCTGTACAGCCTATCTGAAGTCTGTGCAGCCTATTTGAAGGCCTATGCAGCGTTTGGATGTTAATGAATAGCATCCGGAAAACGGAGACAAAAGAGCCCTTTCAGACGCTTAATCGCTTGCCAATTAAGTTGAATTTGACGCATCTAGACAGACTAGTTGGTGTCGTATGACGGACGGACGGACGGACGGACGGACGGACGGACGGACGGACGGACGGACGGACGGACGGACGGACGGACGGACGGACGGACGGACGGACGGACGGACACCTAGAAACAGCTGGCCTTCTACTGAGCTCTCAAATGGCAAATGTACTAGTTATTACCTTTACTACAACCTTTCCTCAGGTATTTTGCCCAGCCTGTGAATTTCCGTTGCATCATTCGCAAAAAAATCGTAAAGCTGCGCTCCAGCAGACCATTGAAACTGAACAGCTATGCCCTTGACCTTGAAACTGAACAGACAGAACAGTTCTGCCCTTGACCTTGAAACTGAACAGCTCCGCCCCTTGACCTTCTTATCTGTCAACAGAAGTAGATTTAGGCCAATGTGCTTGTAACATTTTCATCAATGGAATCACATGAAATCCGCTCCATATTGTATTGTATTGTACTGTATTTGTCTGTAGGTATATAGCATCACTTACACGACAGACTAGACTACTCGGGGGCGCTTCGAGGATGAGAGCCTTGAGGAAATAGATGAGTTTTGAGGCAACTGTAAAATGCGGAAATTGTTCACAAAAGCTTCTAGTCAGCTGTTCCTATGCAGCATTCTCCTCCGTTAGCACCTCGTGTACTTCGGGGCTTGACCATCCACCTAAACTTAAAATCCTGGCGCCGCCACTACATACAAAATAGTAGGTATAGGCATATACACACGCCGACACACACACACACAGTCGCCTGTATATGCGTCAGTTTTCGCCTGAGGTCATATATGACCTTAATTATGTTGAGGCCTACATTAATAAAAATAATCAGCCGAATTGACCGGCTGTTTGCATGAATAAGTTGCGTATATGACCTGCTCTGGTCCTCTGCAGAAGCTGTTTGTAAATTGGCCTCAGTTCAGTCTAACCGGCTTCGATAAGCTGTGCGTATACGAAGCTTTTGTTCGGCTACGTGACTCCGGGATGTCAAAGTAAGGCCATTCATTCATTCATTCAGTCGTTCGTTCATTCATCCATTCTTTCATTCTTTCGTTCGTTCGTTCATTCATTATTTCGTTCGTTCGTTCATTCATTCGCTCATTTTTTCGTTCAGTTTATATAGCGCTCCTTCAAGATATCGACGCAGGCGTGCTAATATGTGATGTATGTATAATTTGCAGAGGGCACATAGGCCCACGCCATTTGTAGTTTGGTCAAAAGAGCTAAAATAAGTCTATCGATGTAGGCTGTAGGTCGCTTTTTGCCCAAGACCTATAGGCCTATACTTCTGTCATTATAGGCTTATGTGCCCAATAGCTGTGTAACATAAATACATGCCCGCTGCTGTTGCATGCGTGGTTTAGGCTTATAAGTGAAACCTTGACAAATATTATCAAATATCACTCGGAAGCCCTAAACGTAACAGCCAGGCAGAATTTGCTTTTCAATATAGTATTATCGCTATAGGCGGCTAATATTTTTGCAGCTTCAATTAGCAGAAGGATCAGCGTTACGAATGATAATAAGAAGAAAACGATTTATTTAGCGCCGTTAAAGGCCGAGGCCGAGAAAGCTTTGTACATGAATACACCTCGAGGGTTTTGTACAGCTCTCTGCAGAATGGTATGTGAGCCAACAAACAATTTATCTATTGAATATTATTTCTGGCATGAGATTTGTGGCATCGGAGTCCTTCGTAAGCCTATATAGTGCAGCTGATGTATCCACTGGGTTATAAATCCTATTGACTAATCGGGCCATTTTCACCACTGGGGCCCCATGTCTTTGGTCACGGATATATACTCCCCGTCTTTAGGTGCATCTCTGTTTCACCGGACTGGGTCTTCGTGATATAGATCAGAGTGGATTCATTAATGTATATGCGCTACAGAAGTTATTAGATTTGGTTAGCCCTGACGCGGCTTTTGTGTGGCGCTGAGAGATTTCGGAGATTTACTTTACCTTTACATTAGGTGCATAAAACCTCGTAGGTGTAGATCGATGCATTATGTATCACTGCCTTGCGTTTCCAACAGTCTCTCCTGAAGACCAGAGTGTCATTTATGGTTATAGGCAGCGGAGATGATGGTATACAGACCGATGGCTATGAGTAAGATGTTTGCAGAAATGTATTTTCAATGTGAAATAGCCTGAATCAATGGAGGAAGGCCTAAGGGCAGGAACAAGATATATGGCGATCTTGTATGTATCTTCAAAGGGAAATAGCGTGTAACAGGCTGAAAGTCTGAAACGCCTTTCCCTGCTGAAGCACGGAAAGAGTAACTTCCCCGCTTTTGTAATGCACGAGTCATCGATCGAGAGTCGTTGCGAGGTAAGAAAAACCGCAGTCCGCAATCATGAGCTACTACACTGTGTCCGGAAAAATTCCAAGGCTTTACAGTAAATATGAAAATAATTAGTAAACATTAATCGATTTTTAAAATTCCAAAAACAGTTTAATCCTGAAATATTATTTGCACTATAATTGTTGTTTTGGCGTAAAAATTTTATAACAATTTTGTCTTCCTCGCTGAACGCCATTTTTCTAGCAGCTTTCTTTACAAAATATAAAATTCAAATACGTCACTGTGACGTAATTTTAAACGGGGGCCGTTAATAAATTACAAAGAATTTTGTTGGTAATTATATATTTCAGGATTAAACTGTTTTTGGAATTTTAAAAATCGATTAATGTTTACTAATTATTTTCATATTTACCGTAAAGCCTTGGAATTTTTCCGGACACAGTGTAGAAAGGATGAGAATCGCTGGAAAGTGCTTTTTCTAAACATATTACATATCCTCATCGAGTCCGTGGGAGACTGGAGTGTCCTGTGCGTCCTGTTTATATGTATAGGCGTCGATTTCTGTGGAAAAACTTAGAGCAACAGGGCTCAGTACTTTGTCAGTATTACTCCGCTATTAGCTTGACCTTGAACTCAAAGCAGAATATATATATATATATATTGTATATATCATATATATATATTCTGCTTTGACCTTGAGCTCAAAGCAGAATATATATATATTATATATATATATATATATTATATATATTATTATATATATCGTAAGCAAGTGTACTGCTGAATGGGCGATACGTTGCGTGGTCTGTTTGCATGTCCATGCCTACTGAATTTTTTCGAGAGTCCAAGGTTCACCGAAAGGTCAACTTATACAAAACTCTGCAATGCCACAGGTGTGAGTCAGGCACGGGGTCGGTGAACACAAGTTCGCATGTGTAGAAAACAAACACATGCGCGCCAGTATACAGGCTACACATAATAGGGGGGAGGTAACTAGGTCCTTCAAGTTTCTGTGCACGCATGCTGGTTCTTATGAAGTGGACCTCTACTCAAGCGGATGTTTGTGAGCCAACTTGTCGTTAGTCTGTTACATAAATTCTTTAAAGTACATATTTACGTGCATAAGAATTTTTTTTATGCAATAGAGTTGTAAAGCGTTGCATAGACTGTTTGCACTTCAGCGTTGCACTAACTGTGTGCACTTCAGCGTTGCATAGACTGTGTGCACTTCAGCGTTGCATAGACTGTGTGCACTTCAGCGTTGCATTGACTGTGTGCACTTCAGCGTTGCATATACTTATGCATTTCAGCGTTGCATTGACTGTGTGCACGTCAGAGTTGCATAGACTGTGTGCACATTAATCGTCAAAATCTTAAATTACCTGTCAGTAATTCTAAAGGACTTCAGTTCATGTTTGTTCAATACCCATTTAGATGACGAATCGTTAAAGCATCCATAAGTGAATTCATTCGTGCGTGTTGATCTGTACTGTACGACAATGATGTAAAACTTTAGAGTCCCCTTTTCACAGTTCGGCTTCAAGTGTCATAACTTATAAGCCAGATTACCCAACTTTCACTTCACGCTTGCGATTACAATTTAAAGGCCCAAGTTTACGAGACCTGCTCTCTAACGGATTGTTATCCATAGAAGCTCAGCTTTAGAGTTCACTTAATTCTTTACTTAGTGATTCGCTGACTTCGTGGCGAAGTTACAGCACAAAACCTATGTACAATACTACACAATGAAGAGTGAAAAATGTCATAGGTAAGATTTATCACCTGATGGTCATGCCTTCAACTTTAAAATTGCCTCAGATTATGGCAATTATTATTGGGCCTACGCCTTGCAGTTTAGGTCCCACGTATACGGCGACGAGAGGCTCTTAGGCTTATATTATTTGTTGTTACCTTGGAGAATCAGTGGTGCGTGAAATGAGAAACACTGTATATTATATGATTTCATAGAAGTTCTCTAACATCGCTCGCTAGGGATGTCTTTGACCTCTTTAAAGGCGCATGTTGTACAGGTCGATAATAATTGAATCAACATCAACAATGTGTGGACCTGTGTTCTGCTGCGCAGCATGTGGGATTGCTGTCACAATTAGCCTCTTACAGTATACGAAAACGCCAAAAGTTCCATTCTCACGAAATTGATCCTGGATGACCTTGCTTCCTGCACAGCCCATACACTACAGGGCAGTAAACATTTGTGACTTTGAAACCAGCTGCGTCATCATGACCTTTTGCCCTACAAACAAGTGTTTATGATTGAATATCATTCCCACGACGTTGCACAGCGCTTAATCCAATGTCAGCATTGTAAATTGCATCCGCTCAAGTGTAGCCTACAGCTGATGCAAGAGCCGATCGTATATTGTTTTTTTTTTGTTTACGTATACTCTTTTGAGATAGACGACTGTGATTACGCGTCGAAGCCTAATTCATTATGAATATCAATCGTTCGCTTCGATGTCTTATTTGTTTAAAATGGCGCTATAGAAGTCTTCAAATTAGGTAAGAATGATCGATCGAGGCAGGTTGGGGTTTTTGACCCAGGCATTCAGTTCAACTATATGTACAACACGCTAACGTTTCATCTCTGCACCATGGATTCGACTCCCACTTAAGTCTAATCGACATAGATCGCATTGCTGAACTGAATACGAAACTTTCAGTCAAAATCTCATATATGGATTACTTCTTAAACGCGATGTATGCTACATATATATATATATATCTTTTCTTATTTATATGTGTGCAACTACGTCATAGACTCTCTCCTTCTCTTTCTTTCTCTTTCTTTCTTTTTCTTTTTCTTTCTTTTTCTTTTTCTTTCTTTTTCTTTTTCTTTCTTTTTCTTTTTCTTTCTTTCTATATACTGTATCTCTATGTCTCTGTCTCTGCCTCTCTCTGCCTCTCTCTGTCTCTCTGTCTGTCTCTCAGCGGAGACTAACATGGAATTGACCTAATTTTTGGCTTGATTCTGGTTCACCATTGTCGATACCTTGTGCATTATACACAGGCGCTATAAAAGTTATTAGTTACCAATAAATGCATTATATGCACATAGTTGAGAGTAGGCCTATACGTGTAGACTCGGTACTGTATGTTAGGTGTTTGCCAACATTCATAGGCCTACGTAATCCAAGGCTCTGTAGCCGAGTCTTAACAAATGTGCATAAGCAGGATGTACCGGGAATGAGGAAAAAGGACCTACAGGATTTTTGAACTCATGTACAGCGTCTTTTTCTTCTGCCTCGGCCGTGCTACGGCGCTATATAAATTGTATTATTATTATTATTATTATTATTATTATTATTATTATTATTATTATTATTATACAATGATATCTATGTACATATAATATGTGTATGCACATGTGTGTCTAGGCTATGTCCTAGGCCTAGACAGACATAGGCCTACACATATATATGCCTATACGTAAGTGTAGACCTAGAACGGAATTAAATTAGTTGGCGTCCATCAAGATTAACTCTGCACTTTGTCCGTAGAAATCGTCAGATCACAGCGAATATCCATTCACAATGGACCAACGGACGCATTTGTACGAGGCCCGAACAGGCCCTAGTTACATGTGATCCTACTTGTAATTATAAATTAAATGTGCTGTCTCGATTTGACAAAGCTCGATCCAGGTATGTCCTTAAACTGTCCCATTATTTTAGGGGGTTCCGTGTCGCACATGCAGTCATGCATGTCACCGTTAGGCTTCGTCATTTGAAGCCTTCATACCTGTCATGAACGCTTCCACATCCACAGAACCTTTGTATATGTATCTGAACATTTATATAGCTCCTTTTAAAACGTCACAAGCAGCGACTTTGAGTGATATGTGTTATGTGAGGCACTATACAAACGCTTTGATACATACATACATACATACATACATGCACATGTAGGTCTAAGACCTAACAACTTAATCCAGAGACGGTTTGAAGTTAGGGAGCGAAGTCACAATGGGATATGGAGCGTCGTGATGAACAGTCAAAAGTCTCAGGGACGTACGCCCATTGCGCCCCCCCCATTGAATCCGTCACAAGGGTATCCATTTAAAAATATTAGTCCTGAACATTATTATTATTTCTGCATTTATTAGGCGCCAATATCTAATGGCTTAGCATCAATCGATGGCGCCGAGCAATTGTGAGTGAAGGACTTGCTCAAGGTCCCTACACTGTAGCCGTCTCAGAGGAGTTTCGAACCCGTACTCTCCACGTTACAAGCCAAGCACTCTCTCCAATAGGCTACCGTGCCCCATATACTATACACCAGTAGGGCCTTTAAAGAGATCTTTCTCATTTCCGTGTCTGATGAAATCCGTTGGTTGGGCTCTGCGTGTGTGCGGAAATCCGCCAGAGGAGACTCCTCTAGTTATCTGCACAGTATATGCTAATTGACTGAATTAATTTGTTCTTAATGACCGGTACACCACTTTGGTTGGCGTTGGTAGAGCTTTAAAGGGGCACTTGAAGGACACAATACATTAGTTGGTAGACAACTAACTAACTAACTAAGTAAATCAATGTCATTACCTCCCCATTCTGTTTTTTCTCTCTTTCTATTCGTCCTCCTTTTTGTCATCATCTTTACATCCTGTTTCCGAAACAGACAATTACCTCGACTGCGCTGTGGGTTGTATATTTATGCACGTAGGCCTATATTACACGTATGCATTTATAAGCAAACGGTCTAATAAGACGTAGGACTACACAGGGGCCTAATCGGATCTAAATAGCTCTAATATGAGGCACGCGTGTATATGTCCTGTATAGATCCGACGATTGCTCTCGTAATTAGACAAACTGAGGTAATTTTTGTTCTGTCAAGTGTTCTGCTGATAAAGTTATTGGTAGTTTTTAGACCTAAGACGTACGTTGAAGGGTATTCGCTATCAGTGCATTGTACATATCAAACACCCGATTGGACATTAATGCAATACAATACGGGAAAGAATGACTGCCAGATGTATGTATGGCAAACTTCGTATATCAAAAGTGACTCATAGCATTTCAACGTTTCTTACAAAGTAGCCTTTATTAGAATATGACAAGCGCAATACGCTATAAAGATTGATTACACAGGTGTAGACATTTAAATCAGATTATGACATGGGCAAATGCATAGCTAAGTATAACTGAAGATACATCGATTCATAAAATTACTTTTAAACAGTTTAGATCTAACAATAGGTAACATGAAAGGTTATCCTCTTTTGCAAAGCGAGTACTTGTCCTCGAGAAGAGGTGTCAAGAGCCGGTGAAGGTAATGCCCAGGCAATTGCGATCTATAGAAAAGCTTACCGTCTTGCTTAAGGTTATTGCAGTTTATTTTGCGCCTTTTTTGTCTCCTTGAAGACGAGGTATAACGGGCGTTGTTATAGGATTTTCGGCTAAAACATTCCGGATACGCATGCAATACAGAACTAGTCCCACGGCAGAATAGATTTTCTTGAGATGTAAATAGGATACATGGCTGCCAGCATAGCGCATTTATTTAACATACGAATTTTGATATAACACAGCTGTCAGATGACCTGGATCATTCACTCAGCTACACAAAACAAACTCACTATAGCATGGCCTTGTTATTAGGAGGTTCTTGATGCCACTCCCAAAGACAGCATTAGTCAATTCCTGATATATGCCTTTATAACTGTTATTCTATAGTGCATTAGTAATTTGAAGATGCCCTTCTTACAAAGTTCAGAAGTGCACACTGAAACCGGAGGAAAGGAAACATGAAGAACGTTGAACAGACTGAACCTTGAACACAGGGCCTATATACAGACTATGTCTAGAAGCATTCTTTACGTATTTGCTACAGTATCTGCAGTAAGCAGGCATTACTTTCTGGACTGCGTAGAGCTGAATCGACAGCAGCTGGGCATTTGGCCAGTCTACACAGACATTTAAACAAGTCGCCACTGGGCCTGTGGCCACATGCCTGCCCAAGGGCAAAGGTCGAATTACTGTTTGATGTTGACCTATGAACCCGTCCGAATACTAAGGGCCACTGTGTTGCATTTGGATCCTAAGATCATAAGACAACACAGAGATGATCACAGTAATATCATTATTATGCAGATTATCAAAATACTTATGCACATAACCCTTTGTGAGGTTCTTAAAAGGCACTATTTAAATAGCCAGATACACACATACATACATTTATATGCACACATACATACATACATACATACTTACTTACATACATGCACACATCATACAGACATATACACACATACATACAGACATATACACACATACATACAGACATATACACACATACATACGTATGAATTCTGAGACGAAGGGAAAGGTGGGAGCGTGACGTCTAAAGTGGTTACCATGACGACGGTCTCCTGCTTCACAGGTCGACTTCAGATCCCTGTTCTACTGACGCCTGCTATTGAACTCATCCATGCACATATGGGTACAGTTATGAAGGCCAGGCAGGTGTAAACCGATGCCGATCAAATGAAGTCGTCAGTATTTTATGCAAACTTAGTAGCCTATATGCGGTAATGGGTCTACTCGTTAGCACCTTGTAAATATCAGTTTTCACTGTAGACATGAATGAATAGACATGAGCTTGATGACTTGTTTTCGGTGGCTAAAAATTAAGCTGATAAAAGTGAATGCTTCACGAATACTTTCGAAGATAGAAGGAACCGTTGTGAGGGGCAACACTGTCATTCAGTTCGTCTTAGCTTTTTAACATCTTGTTAGAAGTCAGTTGGGGCATAAGAATCCATCTTAATATGAAGAAGCAGTTGATACCGTGCATTATTTTTATGGAACCCGGGGTGAATGGATAAACGATGCGCATATGACAAAATCAAAAGTACTGGCTTCACTAGCGGGTGGCCTACGGTCCAGATAACATATGCAGGAAGAAATTCTTTAAGTAAGGGCGCAGCTTATGTAGCCCTAAATGCAGATCAGGGACAAGCACACGAGCTGTGAGCTAAGGTCTGAAGTGTTGATAGGCAAACAGAACCTGCGGCATCGATAGGTCGATATCTCGCAAGTGATTGGCTTGTGGGACATGGAAGGACATATCTTGTTTGCTTGTTTTGCTTGAGTTACAATGCAAGGTATATGTTATTAGGGCGTTGTTCTTCCTGCTGTGTGGATAGTCAGCCCTTATTTTGATCTCACATAACGCTATCATATTAAGGACCTGCTCTGATCTGAGTGAGTGCTTCGAAGACTCTGGTAACAGAATACTCCATCGATTGTTTTAAATTGGTTTTACAAGCTACTCTAGAGTGTAGTTCAATATAAGCGCTAAATAAATGCTCTTTACACACAAACATAAATACACACACTTACATCCTCACGTACAAATATACATATATATCTACACACATACACACATACATGCACATATACATTCATACATTCATATTTACATACATAAAAACATCCATACACACGTGCATACATACATACATATGTACATAAATGCATGCATGCATGCATGTAAGTATGCATACATTCATTCACTTGTACAATTCTACGATGCAGTATTATATGCTATGTTATACATAATGCACGCTGGGCTATGATATGATATGCTGTATGAAATGAAATCATACATTCTGAGTAACAAATGTGACAAATAGTGGTTATATTTTATTGGCAATTAGGCCTTGTTTGGTTTAGGCCGTTATTACTCCGGTCTGCACCTGCTTTCCATATACTTTGGAGTAAACACTTGTGTCGAGGTCAGTCGAGGCAAGAGGAGGTTCTCGGGTCTTTCTCGACGGATCGAGAAGAAAGCTGCAGGTGCATGATTTCTCGGTGTGTGCATAGTTGCCAGAGAATAGATATTTGGCTGTTATTCCGATTTTTGCAGATAAGTGCTTAGTTTGGTTAAAACATAAAAGTCTAGCCTTTTGTTACTTTAGGACCAGACAGAAAAATCCTTACACCATACCATCCATACCTTACCATACCTTACCATACCTTACCATACCTTACCATACCTTACCATACCTTACCATACCTTACCATACCTTACCATACCTTACCATACCTTACCATACCATACCATACCTTACCTTACCATACCTTACCATACCTTACCATACCTTACCATACCATACCATACCTTACCTTACCATACCTTACCATACCTTACCATACCTTACCATACCATACCTTACCATACCTTACCATACCTTACCATACCTTACCATATCTTACCATACCGTACCATGCTTTAGTGTGCAAGATGGGTAAACGATGTTGATTTTGCTCTCTGGCATGATTAATTGTTAAACAAACGAATTGGTTTCTTTGACAGAGAATAAACAACGAAGGAGGAAGTCCGAGCAATGGCCGCCATCTTAACTAGAACTGGACAAGGAGTGACTGGTCACTCACTGACCGGGCATGCGCTTCATGGACGCGGAATCTCCAGACATAGAGATGGACAGGAGATCAGCGGCGATAACAGCTCGGTAAATGGACACACGAATGATGGACAAGGAAAAGAGGGCGGAATTGGAA
Source organism: Norana najaformis (assembly GCA_964023275.1). Taxonomy (NCBI): domain Eukaryota; kingdom Metazoa; phylum Annelida; class Clitellata; order Crassiclitellata; family Hormogastridae; genus Norana; species Norana najaformis. Next base: position 24,654,275 of record OZ029919.1, read on the forward strand.
TGAATGGACAAGAAATGGGTGAATGGAGAACGGATGGACACAGAGTGGATGGAAACGGGTTGCCATTGGATCCAAGTCGTTGTTTGTGCTGTCCCTTCGGTTACCACATCGACTGTGAGTTTCTCAGTTCGCTCGTGCGGTCGTCTGAAAGGAGTGGCGCCGATCTGCGGCAGCTGAAGAAGATGCACCGGTGGAAACTGAAGCACCGACAGACGATGGAATCGCTGCTGATGCAGAGCGTTCTTCCATCGTCCAGCGACTTTCATCATCCGGAACCGGAACCCGTGACGCCGACCACCTCCGAAGCGACGGAGAGTGACGTGTCTCTAACAGAGGAGAACTCAACGAACCGAGACGAAACCACGCCGAACAGCATCCTCTCAGAGCTCGAAGAAACGATCGAGGAAGCCCTGCGCTCCATTGACGAACTGATGAACTCGAAGAGAAGACCCACGAACTCTCACCCCAAAGCAGAGGTCGGCTTCTGCTCGGACATCGAAAACAGTTCCGTTTCTATGTCCACTACTTCCGCTTCAGACTCTTCTGTTCCTTCAGAATCTCATCCAAAACTGATTCCTGTCCATCCGATGAATGAGGTGCCACATAAAGAGGATGTCCGTTGTTCGAATCCAAATATCGATGACAGAAAGACGGGGATGGAAAAGACAGACGCTGAGAGTACTACTGCTATAACTGATACTGAATCTCTTCCGTTCTATCCTAAACTGCTCACCAACTCCAGGATGGGCGATCAAAATCCAAATAATTATCACTTCAATAGTACGATGCCGACAAAATCCTCCTCGCTTGAAGCTGTTCCTATGCTTATTAATGTTCCGTGCAATCAGGAACTAATACATATGAACGAAGATTCTAATCTGATCAAGGACACGCCGCAGATTCACGAGACGAAGAGTGCCTTCGCGTTGGACGATGACCAGGCAGCGAAACATGTGGACGAGCTCCCGAGTTCCTCTGACCTTGCAAAGGCGTTGGCGGTTCTGTTACCTATTGATGGGAAGGTTGGCGCCGGTAGAGAAGCCTTGATACGCCTCAGACAGTACATAGTCTCAAGCCTAAGACACATGCGAAACCTGGAGCAACAGGTCAAGACGATTCCCGTGATGCAGGTCAGAATATCGGTTCTTAAAGAGGAAAAGAAGCTGCTGCGATTGCAGCTGTTGAGTGTGCAGAGTGGGTTTCCAACTGCTGTTGCTAGAGGCGGCTTAGAAGACAGCATCGCAACCTCTTCTCTTTCTCCTGCTACACTGCCGCCAATTTCTTCCAGTCGTTTCCATCCCGATTCTTCAGCTTTCAGTGGGGGGTTAGTCTTGTGTTCACGGTGCAAGAGCTCCGTCGGCGGGGAGTGGCAGGTGCCAACGAACGTCGACTCTTGCGAAACGTCTGTTGTTAAGGCGCATCCTATGGAGATGTCCAGTTTCCAGGGCATCAATTGCTCTCAGAAGCAGCTAGAAGAAGTTGACCATAAGGATAATCAGTTGTCCACAGAGGGCGTTGAACCAAGGGACAGGTCGAGACAACTTTGTAAAAGCATTTCCCTTAACCCGTCGCTGTTGTTGACTAGGCAGATCAATCCCATTGAACACCGATCAGAAGATTCGTACAGCGTTGGCAGCCCAAACACTCTTGGACCAAATAGTCACACTTCCCACAGACGACCACCACCTGCGATCAACCGTTGTCTTTCACTCAACGAAAGCGCAAAGACGGCCTACCAGAGGAGCTGGGGACTGCAAGAGAAGGTCGCTTCCGAAATGAACCTAATCCGAAACCGATGGAACGCGAGATCTTTGGAAAAGATAGCCGGTTTCTGGTCAAATCCCGGGCAAGAGCGACCAAAGACCTTCTTCAACGAACCACTCAGAATCCACAAAGTAAGTCTGGCCAAAGACAAATGCACGATACAAAAGGCGCCACTTACTAAACCGCCCCTGCCGCCCCAGCACAGACAGAGGTTTAACGCCGGCATTCAGTGCAATTTGCTGCCGACAAAGACCCCCACAGCGGCCACGTGTCCTTACTGTCACTGTGTCGCAAATCAAAGAAAGCCGATCTCGCGCGATGCAAAGCGTGTCAGCGATAAAAGAATCAACAGCAGCGCAACGACAGATGGTGGGAGATCGCTGAGCCAAACCCCGGATGTTATAGTTACCCATCATCAGGTAAATTTTCCAGGCAATCCACTGCAGGAGACGGGAGAACGAAAAGAAGGCGGAGGAGAGGTCCGAACGGAAAGACTCGAAGGTAGTTACTTTTCTAAGTCGGTTTGTGCTGATGTCAACTTGAAAACGGAATCAAAGATCGGCTGCACGACAGGCAAAGAACAGTATAGAGTGGCGAGGTCTGATGCTGTTACGTTCACGGACAGAACAATGTTCTCTTCCGATTCAAAGGAAGTCGGTTGTTTGACTGATGGTCCACTGAATGGCATTATAACTCGAGACGCAAGCAGTTTTACTGAGAAAGAAATGCTCAAAGAAAATCTGAAGGATATAGGTTGTTTGACTGATGTTCCACTACAAAATATTGTAACTCAAGATGCTAGTAGTTTTACCGAGAAAGAAATGTTCAAAGGAAATTCGAAGGAAGTCGGTTGTTTGACTGATGTTCCACTACATCATGTTTTAACTCAAGATGCCAGTAGTTTTACCGAGAAAGAAATGTTCAAAGGAAATTCGGAGGATGTCGGTTGTTTGACTGATGTTCCACTACATCATGTTTTAACTCAAGATGCCAGTAGTTTTACCGAGAAAGAAATGTTCAAAGGAAATTCGAAGGAAGTCGGTTGTTTGACTGATGTTCCACTACATCATGTTTTAACTCAAGATGCCAGTAGTTTTACCGAGAAAGAAATGTTCAAAGGAAATTCTAAGGAAGTCGGTTGTTTGACTGATGTTCCACTACATCATGTTTTAACTCAAGATGCCAGTAGTTTTACCGAGAAAGAAATGTTCAAAGGAAATTCGAAGGAAGTCGGTTGTTTGACTGATGTTCCACTACATCATGTTTTAACTCAAGATGCCAGTAGTTTTACCGAGAAAGAAATGTTCAAAGGAAATTCGAAGGAAGTCGGTTGTTTGACTGATGTTCCACTACATCATGTTTTAACTCAAGATGCCAGTAGTTTCACAGAGACAGAACTGTTCAAAGGAAATTCAAAGGATGTTGGTTGTTTGACTGATGTTCCACTACATAATGTAGTAACTCGAGACGCAAGCAGTTTTACTGAGAAAGAAATGTTCAAAGGAAATTCTAAGGATGTAGGATGTTTGACTGGTTTTCCACTCTACAAAGTTGTAAGTCAAGATGCCAGTAGTTTCACAGAGAAAGAAATGTTCAAAGAAAAATCAAAGGAAGTCGGTTGTTTGACTGATGTTCCACTAAATAATGTTGTAACTCTAGAAGCCAGTAGTTTCACAGAAGAAGAAATGTTCAAAGGAAATTCTAAGGATGTAGGATGTTCGACTGATGTTCCACTGTATAACGATGTAACTCGAGATGTCAGTACTTTCATAGAAAAAGAAATGTTTAAAGAAAATGCTAAGGAAGTCGGTTGCTTGACTGATGTGAATCTGATCCATGTCGAAACTCGTGATGCAAGTAGTTTCACCGACAAGGAACTATTGAAAGAAAGTTCAAAAGAAGTCGGATGCCTGACTGATGTTCCAATAAATAACGTGGTAACTCGTGACGCCAGCAGTCTAACTGAAGAGGATCTGCTCAGAAGAAGTTCAACGGATGTCGGCTGCTTGACTGATGCGAATCTGAATCAGTTATTAACTCGAGATGCTGTTTGCTTAACTGAGAAAGAAATGCCGAACCAAGAGTCAAAGAAAGTCAGTTGCGTGACGGACAAGATCGTTATACTTACATGTGACGCTAGCTGTTGCACCGAGATGCCCTCTTGCGATAAAGACACTCAGACATGCTCACCTTTCCAACCGAGGTCACCTGCAGATGAAAATCTTTCAAGCATGGCGAAGTTGATCGGTGTTTGTCAAACGGGAATCACTGATCCTAAAACGGCTGGACAGTGCGACGCTTGCAGTTCTGATAAGTCATCCAAACAGATCGCAAGGGAAGTTGGTTGTAATACGGACTTCGTGTTCTTATCAGACGACTGTAAATTCTCAAGACTACCAGATTCTTTACATGACGGTGTAGAGGTGTCGACACAAACAGTCACAGAAATCAACAACAACGTAGACAAAGTTCGCAACCTCGAGAACATGAACAGCACATCTGAAAATGAACCACTTGTTAATAGAGTTTTATCAAACAGAGTCGAGAATTCCACTATTATTAGACACCAAGAACTAGTTGAACACTCCGGGAATCCAAAAGTCGTGATTCGTGCCCCTACTGATTTACAAGACCCGAACCAGACAACTATTACGACTACCGTGGAAAACAACGCCGATGGAGATCTTGCCAGTGGGAAAAGCCCAAGAGGTAGTCTAGTACGTGATGGAAGAAAAGAAAGGGAGAAACCAGCTGCGTCCGCCGATAAATCAAGGATGACGGAAAGCCCTTCAAAGCCACCCTTGGATAAACCAGCCCTAAATGAACTTCCGTCTTTCCACATAGGAGACAGGTAGGCTAACTCTGCTACATAACACTTACAGATAAAGAACTATTCTGTGAAACTTTGCCACATCACTCAGGTCACGTATCGTAATCGCACAGTAAACTCGAGAATTCTACAGCGCCCAACGATAGCTACTTCGCGGGAAAAAGCTTATTCCCAGACGCTCAGTCAAAACAAAGTCGATAGGCAGGAAGGGTCAGAATTGGTTGTGGATCAAGATCCAAGGGTCAGGCAGGCGCTCAGACGGCCGGAATTGGAGCGGAAAGAGAGATAAGGGGAAGAGGAGGAATCAGAACAGCATTTGTAGAAGAGGAGTGTTTTCAGTTTTGAGTGAAAGACCTGCGCAGAGATTCCAAGGAGTGAAGTGTTGGTTAGTTCGTGTGCTGTATGAAACTTCGTCGCATCATTGTTTCAAATCTGAAACTTTGCTGCATGAATCAAATCATCTTTAAAACTTATCACAAATCTGCAATCTCTGCGCAGGTCTTTTCACAAATGCATATGATTATATCCTTACAGATGAAAATTTAGTTCTTCACGAACCTTAACATCACTTAGGCTATCGTACACAGTGCTTTGTGAGGTACTTAAAAAGTGCTAATCAACTGTCTAGATATAATACATACGTAGCCTTTCCTGTCTCCAAAATTGTGTCACCCTGGTGCAAACAGGGCGCTTTTGAACAAAAGTTCTTAACGTCTAACTCCTTTACTACTTTACTCAGTGGGAGCCGAAGCCGATCGCAACAACAAGTGTAGGAACAGAAAGCGTTTCTTATCGGATGTGTGAACAAGGTTTCAATTTTCTTGCAGTTTCCTGGATGAAAAACTAAATTCTGCGTGTAAAACATATTCCACTTGGCTGCAGGACTCAACTGAAGTCAATTCTAAGCAACTCGTAAGTGCATCCTGTATTGGCCATAAATATTATCTTTACAGTAGTGACCAAGATTCTATTCAAACTTAACTGAATCTGCCCTGACCGATCCTTCTCTTAAGTTTGTAAGTTACGAGCATTCGTCATTTCCTGGTCTCAGTCTCTATCTGTCTGTCTGTCTGTCTGTCTGTCTGTCTGTCTGTCTGTCTGTCTGTCTGTCTGTCTGTCTCTCATTAGACCTATGTCTTGCTCTTACTCGTATTGGTTCTAAGTTGTGTGGTCAACTATCATCAGAGCACATACGTACGTACATGTTTATATACACCTATATGTGTATGTATGTTGAATAAATCTGTATATATACAGTAGGTTGTAACTAAATGTTGTAGAACGGCAGTCTGAAGGTTATCCAGCAAGAGTGGTTTTCACTGTCCAGCCAGAAGACATCAAGCGCTGCCCAGGCCAAGCAGTTCATCGACGCAATTGCGAAGTTTTCACCTGACATCAAAAAACACGTCGTTAACATGGTTGACACTAACGTAAGCCCATTGTACGATTCAAATGCCTTTAAAAGGAGCTATATAAATATCTGGATATATACTTAATCACTTTATTTTCGGTCTTTATAGTGACTTCTATTGATAATGTCTGCCATGCTTTTCAAGTTCAGTCCGATTCTATGGATCGCCAATTGTACGTGAATTCTTAATAACTTGATAAGTTTAATTGTTGTTAAAACCGAAATCTGGGCTCTCTATGTTTTGGCGTTCAGTTAAGCCGAGTAATTAAGTTAATTAGTTTAGCTAATTAGAACGTAAACATAAAGGCAAAACATCTGTAGCAGTAGAGACGCAGTTCCGTAACAGTGACTGCAATATATGTGGTTTGCTAAATTAAAGTGAGACCACGAGGTGAGGCGAATTGAGGGAAGGAGGGAGAAGGAAGGGAAGTGAGGTTGGCATAAGATATCGTATGTTTAATTGCTTCTTTATCTTCCAAAGCACCTCCTGTTTAAATGACTAACAATGTACGACCAATTTCCATATAACCGAACTATATACTGTGGGTATCTTTTGTATGTATCTATATTCAATAACACCTCATTTATACGCAGCATTTAAGCTTGTGTTTATACAGCCGTAGCCTGGTTTCTGTTTTCTATGACCTGTCGAATTTCAAGCAGGCTTCCCTCAAAAAGTTTGATTGCGCTTGAAGCCTCCATCGACTGATGCCTCGTGCGTTGTGATAACGGCGCTATAAAAGTCTTCAGATTAGATTAGATTAGATTAGAAGAACCTGCAAAGAAACACGGCTATCTAACAGCTCCGAAAAGGTGCGACTTAAGGTTGGGTTAAACTGCTTTTGGGGCTGTTTCTGAAGGAACATTGCGTAGTTTCAGTGGGAAATCGTCCAAGATGTTCCATAATAAGATTCAAGCAAGCATGGCGGCATAATCGAGTGATTTTAAACCTTTTTATAGGCCCTAAATAAATCTGGCTAATCTGCGTTGTTTCAGGAGAACACTGCCCTGCACTACGCTGTCTCTCATCGACACTTTGACCTCATCCTTTTTCTCTTGTCAACCGGTGTCTGTGACGTCAATCGTAGAAACCGCGCCGGATGCACTGCCGTCATGCTTGCGTCACTCATTGCCTTGGAAACAGAAGAACAGCGCGCCACCATGCGGCGCCTGATAGAAGCGAGTGACGTCAATGTCACAGCAACTCTGGTAATCTGACGTCTACGTTCAGAGGTTGTCCCAAATGACCGAAATGGCCATGGAATTATTTTTAAAATTTTATCAACATTTCTAGACGATCCTCAGAATGTTCGAATGTAAGAAAAGAAAACAGATAGATATAGATACAGTTCCTAAGAAAAGGTCATATTGCTTAGATTGTGCCGAGCCAAAAAGATCGGAGAAAATTGTTAATGACTAAAAAGGGTCACCAGAAAGTTTACAACACAAAATGGCGAAAAATTTATGCTGGAAAATCACGATGGCTAAGCAAGATCGTCAACAGTTATTGACGACGTTAATTATGGTCTTGCTTACTTGATTCCTGGATCCGGCAGGTCTACGCTTGAGTAGGAAAATCACAAGCTACTCTGTGCTAGAATACGATGCACTACACTAAATTGCGCATTAAATCGAGATATGGGGCTTAGTTCGAGACTCTCAATACAAAGAACTCTGCTTCCTTCAATTAAGTCCACCATTTTAAGTGCTTGAAAATTTCATTTGTGCTGCTCTACAGCGTTGCCCTGTACTATGCTACGTTGCGTTACGTTGGGTTGCGTTCGTTGCGCATGGTTACGTCGGCGTTCGTTTTGTTTCAGACGGGACAGACGGCTTTGATGTTGGCCGCCAGTCGAGATCACAGGGACGCGGTGCGGATGTTGCTGGAGGCAAAGGCCGATCCTAATGTCCAGGATCTCGACGGATCAACGGCTCTGATGTGCGCCAGTGAACATGGATACATCTCCATCGTCAAGATTCTACTCTCTCATCCTGGATGCGATCCAAGTCTCCGTGACAACGTCAGTTCCATCGACTCATTCCTGCACTTTACACGCATAGAATAACTGTGAGATGAAATTAGATGTAATGCAATGTACTATGATGTAATGTTTGTATGTAAATATATCGCAATATACAATAGCGCCTTTTAGGAACCTCGTAAAGGTGCAGCGTGAAGTTATTTCGTATAAACCATGTATCTATATATAAATATAAATATATATATGTCGCTATTATTATGATGTAATATGATATAATGCAATTTAAGTATGTATGTAAGTAAATATCTCGCTATTTATATAGCACCTTTTGGAAACCTTATAAAGGCGTAGTGTAACGTGAATTAATATACTGTAATCTGTGTATGTATCTCGCAATTCAATATGATGTACTATGATGTAATGTATGTACGTATGTACATATCTCGCTATCTATGTAGCGCCTTTCAGAAACATCGTAAGGGCGTAGTGTAACGTGATTTAGTGTAATGTAATGACTTAATCTGGTGTAATGTGATGTAATGGAACATGATGTGATGTAAAGTATGCATGTAGTATGTGACGTAGCTCTAAACCTCGTTTTCCTTTCGACGCAGGAGGGCAGCACTGCCTTGTCCGTTGCCATGGAAGCAGGACATCGAGACATTGGCGTTCTGCTCTATGCACACATCAATTTCCGAAAACAGTCTTCGCAGGTAGGTCTTTGTCGATCGAAAAACATTAACTGCAACTGCTTTAATAAATATTTGGAAATTAGACCAATCCATAGCTCTTAGCTTGGGCTAACAACTTTGCTGTTAACTACTCCATAATTAGCTCGCTACTTACAATTCTGTTAAAATTGTCGTAATTACAAGTAGTTAACAATCGATCTATGTTGATCTTCCGTCATTCGTTAGGGGGCGACGAACTTAACTAGTTTTATTCGCTAGACGGCGACAGCATGACGCAGAGTTGCAACGATTCATAAATTTCGAAGGAAAAATTTCCTTTGTGCTGGCGCACCTGACTGACCCTTTATGCAGCGCCAGGCAGCGTTTGAAGTAACTAAGCAGTTGTCAATCCACTGGTCAAATATAGTATTGTCACTATTGTGCATAACATAACGATGGGCATCATGCAACTCGTGACACCCGTCATATATATATATACGCATCCATCGTCTCAAATATATATGTGTATATATATACACACACACACATATATATATATATAACCTACACCTGAAAGTTTGTTCACCTCATTACCTGAATATTTGGTTTCCTGTAGTGTCCATATTGTAGTCTAGTTTATACCTGTGTGTGTTCGTCTCACACCAGATGTCATGACCGTAGTAATTACATGGGCTGCTGCTGCAGATACCGATTTTCATCTGATCGATGAATCATCGATAAGTTACACAATATGGCGCGTGATACGGGTTTTTGGGGCAAACAGTGCAGTCTTCTTCTATGTATTTAGTTTGAATTATATAGCGCCAATTTCCCAAGACACGATAATGTGTTTGTGCATGTACGCATGCATGTATGTATGTATACACGTATATACGCATATATCTGTGTATACGTGGTTTTGAGTTGTCAAATTGGGAACACATCTGATGAGCTTTCTTGAAGAATCACTGCATAAATATGCATGTACAAATATAATTACAAATTATGCATGCATTAATATGTATGTATGTATATATGTATGTATTTATGTATGTATGACTATGTATGTATGTATTTATGTATGTATGTGTGCATGTATGTAAGTGTGTGTATGTGTGTATGTATATATGTATATATACGTATGTATGTACGCATGTATGTATGTAAGTATGTATGTATGTATTTATGTATATATGTATGTACTTATGTATGTATGTGTGTGTATGTCTGTATGTATTTATGTTTGTATGTATGTGCTGTATGTATCAATGTACATGGAAGATTCATATATCGTGTCACCCAACAATTGTTTTACTGATGGATTGCATGACCCGGCAGCAGATTACCAGTTCTGTATTGGATGCACTGGGATTCAAACCTCGGTCTCAGAGATTAATGGTCGTGCCGTGCCTTCTCTGCTAATGCTAGCATACGCGTTGAGAGTCTGCTTCAAGAGCTATCGAAAGACTCTTCAAGTTCTTTCTGGTGAGTCGAGGAGGCGGAATACAGTGATGGGCAAATACAGAGCAACTTAGACAGGCGCAAGAACAATGAGAGACAGACGTACGAGCACAGACAGGGACAGAGACACAGAGACAGAGACACAAAGACAGCTCTTTAAGTCTACCGCCTGGCCGCTGAAAGGCACCCGCTCTAAGTAACACATTCATGAAATTCAACGCTGACGCTAAACACGTGTTCTTTGTATATTTATATCCTAAACAATTCCTAACTGTTATTTTTACTCCTAAAATCTGCCCTACAACCAAATTCTGCATATATTTCATCCGTTTGAACATACAGTTATATAGCGCTAATGTACTGACAGTGTTATCAGTCAACTGCTCAAATAAACAAGCCTTACGTAGGCAGTTGAATGCGTGTATTTACTTGAAGAATCGCAAGGATTGTTCTTGAGTAGGAAAGACTGAGTTGCACACAGGCGCCAGCCAGTCAATGGCTGTGGCTGCTTCTTCCAGGCCATTAAGCCATCCTCCTCACAAAACCCAGTTCCTTCATCCACAGCTGTCATTATACGGAGTCAATCCAACCCTCTGCCAGACAGTTTAACAACCTAAATTCTCCCGTGACTATTCACCCGATAGACAAATAAGTAGACAGACGAAAGGACTGGACAGGTGCAAATACAGGTAGGGCTAAGGTGTGGTTACGGATACAGGTACATTGATAGGACAGCTTGGCTTAGGCTAATCATATCTAGTATAGTGGTCGTAAGCCAGAGGCTTCTACAGCGCCCAAAGAAAGCCACGCCACGGGGACCAGCTTATTCACAGGCGCTCAGTCAAAACAAAATCGATAGGCAAAAAGGATTCGGTTCCAGGTCAAGATCCAAAAGTCAGGCAGAGATACAGCGTGGCAGCTAAGGTGGGTGATGTTTGGGATTACAGCGGAAAAAGAGAAAAGAGGAAGAATGAGAGTCAGGATAGGATCTGTGAAAGGATTGTTTTCAGTTTTGAGTGAAAGGCCAATGCAGAAATAGCAAGCGGTGGAGCATAGATGAGTTTGAATGATGGGTCAGATAACTGTATAGAGACTTATATAGTATGGTGTCTCACAAATGCATGGGACTTTTTTGCAAAATCTTAAGTCTCACCTCCCCAGAAAGTTTCTTTGTGAGCACATGAGACTATCTGTAAAATTTTAGCACAATTAGAAAATATTTAGAGGTCCCTCAAGGTCTCTAAATTTCGAGAAGTCTTGTCATGTCAGCACATAATATTGGAAAAGTTTTTAAAAGTAATTATTAAGTTTATGCAGGTCGCTGGCTTGAAGATGGTGAAATGATTCTTGGTACATCAGCCAAGAGCTATCATCTAGCTCTAATTTCAGAGCCTCTCCATCCAACTGAGGAAGCACAGCTTGTGCTTTCAGCCAATTTCGATCGTGTTGAAATCGCTTCCCCGCATTGTTGCAGAACTGACCGATGTCCATATTGCACACCTTCTTCCAAAATTGCAGGCATTTGTACTTTCTTTATATCTCTGCTGAAGCCTGGCCAGACATGTTTTCGTTCAAGATGGAAGAAGACCTTGTGAGGAATCCGGCTTGTGTGAATGCCTGCTGAACGTGGTATAGCTCTGATCCAGGCATCCCATTGCTAATATCACAAAAGAGGAATAACTGCTGAAAATCACAAAAAAAGACACAGAAAATGGGTTATTAAGTGCAACGGTGACGGTATAACAGATATATTTAAACAATATCTATAGTTTTATTCTTCTTTTTGCTATACTGTTGTTTGAAAAAAGTTCGTGGATGGTGGTAGTCCTGGAAGGGACCGGCCTGTACAGGTAAGATACAGGTACAAGTAGAGATTAGTTAGATGATTATCTCTGTGACTCCACATGAACTGTTTCTTGTTTTCCAGCAATTCATCGGGCGTCGTCATGAAAGAAAAGGCTCCTCGTCAAGCCACAAACGGCTCTAACTGCAGATCATTTAATAATAAGTGTCGTTGTAAGTCCCAGCTTTTGGCCACGGCTCAAGGCTTAAGAGATTGTGGAAACCTACATGATTTTACTCACCAACACTTCACCTCTTTCAGTTTCTGCGCTGGTCTTTCACTCAAGACTGAAAACATTTCCAAAAATCTTATCAGGATTCTTCCTCTTCCTCTTATCTCTCTTCTCGCTTCAATTTCAAACACCATCCACCGTAGCCGTCCGACTGCCTGACTGCCTGACTCCTGGATCTTGACCTGGAACCGAAACCTTTTGCCTATCGATTTTGTTTTGACTGAGCGCCTGTGAATAAGCTTGTTCCCGCGACTTAGCTTTCGTTGGGCGCTGTGGAAATCTCGAGATTACGATTACTCAGCAAATCTTGTGCCTGGACAAAGATCGGAGAATTCGTTTAAAGATTCTGGAGACTTCAGAAGACAACTGCATTTTCAAAGATGAAACTACTTCAGAAGAAAGCTGCATTTTCAAAGATGAAAAACTCTCCAAAGACGGCTTTGCGTGAGCATTTGAGATTCTCACTAGAGACGGTGGATGAATGCTTGATTAGGTCTACAACATCGCATGCTCACTGATGCTCTTTCTAACAACGCGTGGTGACACGCATTAACGATTTTTATTCCAGGCCGGACAAAAGAACAACACCTAACGCATTCATTAATCGATGCAGTATACACGGTAATGCAAAGCCGCGTCTAATTTGGAATTATAACATCAGATGAATTGTTTTGTAACGAAAGGGTTGGGGCCGTATGGTCTCTGTATCAATACGGGCTGCTAACAGTGAAAATAATTTCTTCGTAGAACATGTTTTATTGTACCTATTTAAAATATCATTAAGCGATGATGGAACTACTTGTCAATATTGTTGCGATATGCGATAAATACAGATATGACCTAGAGACCTCTTTCTCACACCTCTCTCTTACACTTCTCTCTGTCTTTATTTGTAGATGTCTCTGTGTGTGACTCTGTCTGCCTGTCTGTCTGTCTATGTAATCTCATCTCATATCTCATCTCATCTCACATCTCATCTCATCTCTCTATCATCTCATCTCATCTCATCTCACATCTCACCTCTCTCTCTCTTTATTTGTAGCTGTCTCTGTTTCTGTCTGTCTGTGTTTACACCTCATCTTCTCTCTCTGTCGTCTATCTCTTTTTCTTTGTTGTCTGTCTGTCTATATAATCTCATCTCTCATCTCATCTCATCTCACCATCTCATCTCATCTCATCTTTCTCTCTCTTGCCTTCTTTCTGATTCTGTCTATATTTTTGTTACATCGCTTATTCCTCTGTTTCTATAAGCTATAAGTTTCTCTGCATAGATATCTCTTTCCCTTTGATTATGTCTCTGTAGGCTATAAGTTTCTTTGTCTTGCTATCTCTCTGTCCTTGTCTCTCTCTGTCTCTCTCACTGTCACTCTTTCTCTATCTATAGTTGGGTGATAAATATGGTCACAAACATCACATGCATAAATGAGCGTAGGCTAAACAAATACTACTAAATCATTACATATGGATTGGCTTCTGGTCCGTGGAGAATAGAACGAAATATGAACACTTATCACATATTCCACCATCAGCCATCATTATTTAGCCGTGTCTAACATTATGACTTAATACATGTGTACATCACACGCAAACACCCCATATATCTGTACTATTAATATCTATAATCCTTCCATATATATGTATATATATGTGTGTATATATATAGGATCTATATAGGATCCATATTCATGGACATTGTGGTCTGTATATAATAGGCTTAGATAGGTTTATTGAAACTTTGTGAAGATCTGTGCAGCGCAGTTCCATACAGAGAACTGATATCTTTCAAATTCAATACGGGTCATTCCATTCTTTAGTCGCATTTGTCAACTTGAATAATACCGTGCACTGCTTATATTAAGCAGTATACTTAGATTATCCGAATATACATTGCTTTTCTTATAGGACTGTTTATACTTCGAACGCTTTTGTCGCCACTAAGTTGTATGGAAGTATTGTAAATATTAACGACTTAATAATATTGTGTTTGGCAGATTGTGAACGTGTATGATCGAGTGTTGTTCACTCGATTGTGATCATATTGCATATGAGCGATACCCGAGTGTTGAGTGCAATCCTGTTTAACTTGAAAACTTATTTGCTAGAAAATGTTTTATGGAACATATGAACCGCAAGTGTTGCAATTTGTATGGACTTAATAACGATATTACACTATTATATTGGTGAATTTTATTGTTGCTTGACATCTATTTTCGAAACTTCCTTGCCTATGCATTTATGAAAACAAGGCTAGAGGTCATTTGCTGGAACAGATCATATTAACAGAATACTTATTTATAAAACGGGGATATTTCTACGAGAAACTGTTGTTTAATTGATAATCAAGTGTGAATTTTTCGTAGCATGTTGTAAACCCTTCTGTGTAATCCATGACCAGGAGGAGTTGAGCTCAAAAGAATCCAGGTTGGCACACATTATACATGGGTGGCCAAAACCTTTTAATAGTTAGACCTCGCTTTTTAGAGGAATTCAGCTGAAAACGCCAGTATTTAAAAATCCCGAGGGTGCACAGTAGACTACGAAGTTGAAAATCCAGATTAGCATAGGCCAGGATAGCACAGTCAGAGTGGCATACATCTGGAGAGAAGAAATAAATACTTTATAACAGCACATAGTTTCAGCTGGCAAAGGCCTTAAATGAACGGGATATATTTACCGATACTATCGGGTCTGGCGATACCAGTTGGGGAATGCGTTTGTCCTGTTTAACGGAACTATGTTGCGTTTTTCAAGTTTGGCTGGCCGCAGAAATATTCGCAGTTGTTCCTTTTGCACGCGCATCGAAAATGCAACGTCGTGCTTTTCATTGGTTGGGCCATCTACCTGGAATGACCTCCCTCTAAATCTGCGTGTCCTCTTAACCAGGGATGCCGCACGCATCTTTCGCAACTAATGAAAAATGTTCTCTTTCGCCGGGGACTGAATGGGAGTCTTTCCTCTGAGTAGCTATCTTGGAGGGGCGCTAAAATGCTCCGAATAAATGAAGCAAGACTTCAGCCGTACGAGAAGACTAATATAGGAAAACATGGTCTTGACGGTGCCATTGGAAAGACCGGAAACATGTTGTCGAGCAGACAACCTCATCAATCACGGCCTATACCAGAGGTTAATTACTGAGGTTACTTTTAGACATGATCATACCAGCCTGGAAGAATCCACCTCCATCTTTGATCGGTTGGTTGCATCCAGTAGCGAGAAACTCTGCGTCAATCGGACCAAACAAAAGATCTCCGTGGCAGTATATAAACTTTGCTATTGTATTAGCCTACATTACTACATTACACCGACATGCTGTAACATTGTAACGAGACTGATTTTTCGGAGATCTGTAGTTTGTATAGTCTATTTTATATGGACCTAATTCAGTCAAGAACATCTCATACAGTCTATCTGCCGTGTCTATTCTTTATATAAATGTGCATACGTTACGGTACATATGCATGTACACATTGATGTAGATATGTATGTACAGTATATGTATATTTAGACCGCATATGTATATGCCAACTGAATGGTCTATTATACTACTGTATAACCTAATTTTTAAGAACTTCTGAGTGCATTGAAGAGTTTCTTATCAGGCCCTACATAAATATTTAATCAGATGCATGTAGCCTACATATAAAAAGAAGATCTGGACGATCGGCGGGTCTTAGCTTAAGTCGTTGGCAACAAGGTCTCGTTGCGAGCCGATCTGGAGCAACGAAGGACTTGCTAAAGCCGAATAAATGTCAACTTGCATCACCTCGCCATCTTGCGGGAGAAGAAAGCGCAATCCAATGACTACATGGACATCAGCGCCGACAACAGACGAGGCAGCTAAAGCCGTTGGTGTGAAACTGAATGAGGCTCGGGCGAAAACAGTTCCGAATGATACTGCGATTGGTTCACGTGTCTAGGAAGAGAACGTTTGTTTATAAAAACAGAGCTGTTCTGTCGATACCGTTTACGGCTGCTTCGTTCGGTAAATGTAAAGTATACATGTTCTTCTAGAGCCACTGTATGGCCTCGACCCTTCTCGATTTTCAATGAATTTATCAGGTGATATCCTTCACCTGCGTTGCCTGTTTGAATGGGCGCCACGCCATTTAAGGTCCTCGTGTACAGACCTTGCTAGCCACGATCGGTATGCGAACCAGCTTCCTCACAGAAATCATATCGTGTCCTAACTACGTCTGCAGAAGTACTGACTGAGCACTTGGACGACTGCTTGGGATTCTATTCTTCCACTTACGAAAACATCATTTCCTCTCAAATTTTGCTATCAAAGCAACAGAATCCTTTAAAATTTGCCTCACGATATTGAGCCAAAAGTGGGGGAAGTCGGAACTTTTCCCCTCATACCGACCTGGTACCACACCGGCGCAATAGTCGCCACCTACTTAATTACTGCAAAATGACTGGCATCGCAGTGTATACCAAAGAAACGGATTGGATGTTTGTAGCGAGAGAGTTAACTCTGCCGCGAAGCATCAAGGAGGCAGAACGGCATAACTTTGGTCTAAAACGTGGATGGTACCAATTTCTTTCTCTTTTTCCCCTTTCGCGTAATAATTATTTTTTGACTTGTAGTACAAAAATGGGATTACGACAAGAATATTTCTTATCACGATAACTGTTCAACTTAGTACCAGAACTAGTAATAACACTCAGCCTAAGCAGCACGGAGGCAATAATCTTCGATTTGCTGATGACATTCGTAATCGTAATCGTAATTCCGAGATTTCTACAGCGCCCAAACGAAAGCCACGTCGCGGGGACCAGCTTATTCACAGGCGCTCAGTCAAAACAAAATCGATAGGTAAAGGGGTTCGGTTCCAGTCAAGATCCAAAAGTCAGACGGAGATGATAATGGCAGTGATGACGATGCCGGTGATGGTAGTGATGATGATGTCATTGACAATAATGATGATGATGATGATGATCATGATGCTGACGACGATGATGGTAGTGCTGCTGCTGATGATGCTGATAGCGGTGGTGATGATAATGATGAGGATGATGGCAGGTGATGATGGTGATGACTGCGATGGTAATGCAGATGATGATAGAAAAGAAGGCGATAAAATCTGTTCCGGGCGAGCAGCTTTTGTCAATCTATCGACCAATGTGTGTCTGTGGCCTTCGTCGACTCGTGACGTTAAGTGGCTTGGGTCTTGGGCCAACCGTAAACAGCAGAAGCCGTTTCTCCTGATTTGCCGAGTGCACAGGACTTCTCTGAACGGCAACAAGGCTGCCATGTACGTCGTCGGTCTGTTCCGGTAGAAAATTGGGTTCCGTCTTTCGATTCAATGGCTCCTCGGTGGCCACCTAAACCGGACGAGTAATTATGACGTATTTGCCGACATCGGTGTTCCACAGTCACTCGGTCAATGACTGGATGGCCTTAGGGTGAACGAGGCTTTCTGTCGTGTCTCTAATCGTTAGCGAAATGTTGGCTGCGATGGCTCTAATTGAGTCGACGAAGAACATGGAGAAGAAGGAGCAGAAGAAAGAGAAGGAGAGGAAAATGAAGGAGGAAGAGGAGAACGAGGAGGACGAAGGGGAGGACGAAGAAGATCAATAGCAAGTAGAATCACAGTAGCGAGAAAGAGAAAGAAGAATAAGACAATGACAATTACGACGAAGCCAATGAAAAATGTGATGATGATACTGATGACTTCTACAACGAGATGATGACGATTATAATGATGATGATGATGATGATAATCAAAATGAGAATCAAAAGAGAATTCTACTCATTAAGGAAACTCCTTTTACTCGAGACTGGCAACAGCAGGGAGAAACCTGAGTCCAAATCTGCATTTGAGAAAAGGGTCCCCCTCAGAACGGGGCCAAGGTTGGCCGTTTCCATAACTCTGTGCAAGAGCCCGGAATTTGAATTTACACCACTGATTAAACAGGATGTAGATTTCAAACTGGCAGATAGAAGAAATGAATGTGAATAGAGTTCTGTGAAGAGAAGCAAGAACAACAGCCCCAGGAAGAAGCGGTTAGGCAAAGAAAGAAGGGAAATTAGGAAGAAATCCCTGGAAAAACAGTAGCAGAAGTAGAAATAGACGCAAATGGAAATGGTCAGACATGACGAAAAAAGTGGGCAAGGAAAAGGAAGCCGGAGAGCGAGGAAGAAAAGCAGAAACGATGCAACGCCGTGCTGTAGCGCCTTTGTGAGTTGCTTAAAAGGCGCTCTACAAATTTAGTGATACATACATAAGTGATACAAAGGAGAAGAGCGTCGAGGAAAAAGACGGCGAAGAAGAAAGGAAAACAGACAGACAGACAGAGAGACAGACATGCAGACAGACAGACAGACAGATAAAGACTGACAGACAGACTGAGACTAAGCAAACAATGGAGAGTTCATGGCTGATAGTAGAAACTGTGCACTTGAACATTTTATAGCGCCTTTTCTGAACCTCGCATGAGACTAGTGAACCGCATGCGAAGGAGACATTAACCGCGGGGGCCAACATGAATAAACAGATACATACATGTACATACATACATGCATACATACATATATACATACACACATACATACTTACATACATACATACATATAAAATTACATACATACATACATATGTACGTATGTACGTATATACATGCATACATACATACATGCGTGCATACATACACTATATACATACATACATACAAACATACATACACACATACAATTACATATATACGTACGTATGTACGTACATACAAACATACATACATGCATGCTTGCGTGCATACATACATATAAACATACATACACACATATATACATGCGTATACATATATATATATACATACATATATATAAAATTGCATGCATACATACGTACGTATATACATACATGCATACATACATACATGCATGCATAGATATTTACACACCCATAAACACACACACACAAGCAGGTCTAGCCATTTCAATAGGACATGGAAATTTTTTTCATTGATTCATTCAATCCGTTATGCAATATCAAATTACTACGATGTTACAGAAGCACGACACTTGTATTAGTTTTGCCGAGAAGTCGCTCTTTATAGAGCGCCAGGGCCAGGGCGTGCCTTTTCCTATACGCAGGCAGCAGCCGGGCCGGCAAGCAACGTCTGCGGACAGGCATAGATTTCGCTGCCATGTCATATTTCCCGAGCGGCTGTTATATAGGACCGCTACACGCAGATGAAAACCCGGCCGTCATAATATAAATAATCAGGCCTAGATGTAAGTGTGTCCAGTCGGCTGATCGATAATTCTGACGTCATTCGAACCGCAGCTCAAGACATCACTCCCCTTTCCTGTCCCTGTCTATCTCTGTCTCTGTCTGCCTGTCTCTCTTTCGCTCTCTTTCTCTCCTTCTCTTTCTCACTCTCCCTCGCACTCTCTCTCCCTTCTCTCGCCTTGTCTCTCTACCCCTCTCAGTCTGGTTCTCCCGGTTCATGTACTTTCAGCTTCTCCCTCCACTTCTCATCTATGTTCTAGGTCTGTCGTAGTCCTTAAAACACTGACTTTGGAAGGCTGGACCCCTTGGAGGCAACCGACTTCCACCAATCGAAACAAATGACAACATCCGCACCCTCAGCAAGTTTATAGATCGCTCTGTATATGGTCAGTTGGTCAGTTGGTCATATGGCCAGTTGGTCATATGGCCAGTTGGTCATTTGATCAGTTGTCCATTGGCTACTTGGTCATTTGGTGAGTTGGTCATTTGGCTACTTGGTCATTTGGTGAGTTGGTCATTTGGTGAGTTGGTCATTTGGTGAGTTGGTCATTTGGTGAGTTGGTCATTTGGCTACTTGGTCATTTGGTGAGTTGGTCATTTGGTGAGTTGTTCATTTGGCTACTTGATCATTTGGTGAGTTGGTCATTTGGGGAGTTGGTGAGTTGGTGAGTTGGTGAGTTGGCCATTTGGTGAGTTGGTCATTTGGTCAGTTAGTCATTTGGTCAGTTGGTAGTTCGATCGTTCATTCGGTTTTAGCTGGCTTTGAATATGCATGGTAAATGTATGGTAAAGCACAGATAGACAGACTGATCGATAGTAGGACTAATGGACAGACAACCGGAAGGACAAAAACCTGACCGACTAATAACGGAACGAAGGCCAAACGACGAGCCTCAGCTAAGAGGCAGGAATCATCAGATGCAGGAAGAGAAGGACCTGACGAAGGATGAAGATGAAGAGAGGACGAGTAGAAGAACGAGGATTAGGAGGAAGAGAAATAGGAGAACAAGACAGAGTGCTGTAAACAGAAAAAATAATGCGTGAATGAAGTGGGATTGGGGAAGAAGAGGATAGGGAGGAAATCAGGAATGAAGAGAACAGAGTTTGGCATTAACAAGACGAGTAGGGATAGATAGATAGATAGATAGATAGATAGATAGATAGATAGATAGATAGATAGATAGATAGATAGATAGATAGATAGATAGATAGATAGATAGACACACAGACAGACAGAGAGAGCAGGACTTAGAGTAAAAAGATAGATAGATAGATAGATAGATAGATAGATAGATAGATAGACACAAAGACAGACAGACAGACAGATAGAGAGAGCAGGACTTAGAGTAAAAAGCAAGAAAGGCTGAATACAGACGAATAAATAGGAATAGGAGAGAGGAGGAAAAGCGAAAGCAGACGAGAAAAAAAGAAGTACGTGTAGTAGTAGTAGAAGTAGTATAAGGAGGAGGAGGAGGAGGAGGAGGAGGAGGAGGAGGAGATGGCGAAGGAGGAGGACGTGGGAGGAAGACGTAGCTTCCTCATTTGCAAGCGTCATTCGATGAAGGCTGGCTGTGCTCTGTCCTGAGTCATCGTCCTTTGCCACTGGCTCGGCGGCCGCCCACTAGTGCATCTCTTGGTGTATGTGTGTCTATCACTTGGTGTACGTGTGTCTATCACTCGGTGTTTGTGTGTTTGTCGGGCACAGAGTCCGTCTCCACTGGAGTCTTTTGCAACTCGTCCTGTCTGGCGCCTGGCTCGCTTTCACGCTCCAATATTACTCGACTGTGCTCCAGTCTGTCCGTCTTCAATGGCTCTTCAAATGTCAGTCTTTCTGTGTCTGCTAGCCTGCGTCTATCCCTCTGCCTGTCTGCCTGTCTGTCTGTCTGTCTATCTCACTTTTGTCTGCTGTTTCTGTTAAGCTTGTTTTTCTGTCAAGTTATGTGCGTTTCACTTCCAGTTTTATGGTAAAATATAAATGTACACAGTTTTTGTATAGCGACTGTATGGCCTTGAACTCTGCTCATTTTCCATGAATTAATCGGGTGAAATCCTTCATCACCGATGCCCGTTTGATTGGGCGCCACGCCATTTAAGGTCCCCGTGTGCTAGACCGATATTCAAATGTTTGCTTGTTTGTATTTTGGTGCTTTATTCCGAGCGTCTTATCTAGGTGACTGTATGTGTGAGTATGTATGTGTATATGTGTGCATGTGGGTGTCAATTTCTGTCTGTGCCTTGTATAACTCCATTCCGTTTCTGTCTGTGTTTCTTTCTCATTGTCTTCTCTTTATTCGCCCAATCTCAGCCTCTGTCTGGAACATTGTACCACCATCTCGGTCGGTGGATCGGTCGGTCGATTGGTCCAATCCTTTATAGGTGCTAGTCTTGTCCCCCTCCAAAATTTTCACATTTTCTCCTACACCCTACAATTGCACCTACATTTCAAGCACGGTTAGTACACGCGGACCTAATATTGCGTGACGCCCATTCAAAAGGGGCAGCGATGGTTTAGATCCGCACACAAAAAATTCATTAAAATAAGCAAGATCTAGATAATATATCGTAATCGTAACCGGGCTCTATAGAAAAATGTACATGTGTATCCCCAGTTCTGTAACTATCGTAATCGTATCGGAATCTTAAACTCGAGATTTCTACAGCGCCCAACGAAAGCTTAGGCTCGGGAACCAGTTTATTCACATGCGCTCAGTCGAAACAAAATTGTTTGACAGGAAGGGTTAGAAACGTTGCCCGGTCAAGATCCAAGAGTCAGACAGGCAGGCAGTCAGGCGATAGATAAGGGGTGGGGAGGAATCAGGATAGGATTTGTGGAAGAGGAGTGTCTTCAGCTTTGAGTGAAAGACCTTGCCAGAGTTTGCTGGTGAATTCGTCAGATAATTGTAGTAATTCTGGGGGAGCTTATTCTATAGTGTGTAAATAACCGCGTGGCCGCTGGGTTTTGCCCAGCCCAATCGCTACCCTCGAAATCGAAGCATAACATGCACAAGAGCGGATCCGGTTTGCGTTGGGGGTTGTGCAGTGCAGAGGCAGCGGTAAGGGTGGAGGGAGAAAACAAGGTCAGGTTAACTGGATCACCACAACACTTGATTCAGATCGATGCCAAAGAAAGTAAAACAGGTTCATGGATGGTCAGTCGGTGAGTGGGTCGGTCGGTCGGTCGGTCAGTCTCCCAGTCATCCAGCAAGCCAGCCAGATAGCCAGCCATTGAGTCTTTCTCCGTCTGTCCGTCTGTCCGTCCTTCTGTCTGTGTGTCCATCTGTCTGTATGTCTGGTTGGTTAATTGTGTCTGTTTGTCCTCCCGTTCGTCTATCTGTCTGTATGTCTGTCTGGTTAACTGTATGTCGGCGCGTCGTTGCAGCTCTCCAACAAACTCGAGAGAAGGATATCATCGGACGTTGCACCGCGTATCGAACGAAGATAATATCGACGATTGCCTCTGGCAAAAGTGCAGAAGCACCATCCAGTAGCACCGGCCCCAGCCTCTGCCCGTCCGTCCGTCCGTCCGTCCGCCGTCGCGGCTGCCTCCTTTGCAAACAATATTGAGACACACGATCTGCATCAGCAGCAGCAGCAGCAGCAGCAGCAACGCCAGTTCCATCGGCATCAGCACCAGCTCCAGCAGCAGAGGCAGCGGAAGCTGGAGACGCATACAACGCTGCTGTCGTTGGTGCAGATGCGACTTTTCTCGCAAATTAATCGAGTATTAGTTCCTGAACAGGCGGCTAATTGCGAAAGCTGAAAGGAAGAACTACAGCAGTTCTACAGACAACATAGATGTACGTGGTTCTTTCAGTTGCTTTCTGGATTAATATATTAAAGTCCTTTGTGTAAACCGATTTGAACAAAAGTTGAACACTGATTAGAGTCATCATTAGAAAGAAATGCTGTTCTAGAACACCGCAATTGCTTTTCTTTCTTGCAAGGAATGTAATGTAATGTAATCTAATCAAAAATTTATAAAGCGCCACTTCGAGGTAGACTCCTCAGAGGCGCTCCCGGCCCTACAACCCAGAAGCACTGGGGTCCCAGGTTAGAAGGAAGAAAGAGACATTTCACGTTTACTATCTCTGCATGCACAACCCCTCTGATTTGACGCAGCACTAGTGAATAACCTGGTACCCTGCGCTTAGCTTTCAAGTATTGCTTTATAAAGGTTTCTATAAGGTTTATACTATAACGTTTACATAGCGCATTTTAACGGGTTCACCTGAATTTTTGGCCGATTTATATCTGAGAAAGATCCAGAATTATTTTGTACTGAATTATGACATATCTATTAGTTTTTGAGCCGCATGGAGTAGAGTAATCTATAGAAAGATTTCTCCTCAGATTTATCCAGCGCCTGTAAGACTGTACCTTAATGAGAGCACCACGCTAACGCTAATTGTAAGAGTAATTAGTTGTGTAAATAATAAGTGTAATTACAAATGCAGCAGCAAATGCAAATGAGAATTTAATACGATCGCCACCTAAAAATCTATTCTGACTCATTGAACTTACGTTAAAGTCTGTAACATTGAATGCAAGTTACAAATAAGTACTCAAGAACGAAAGAACGCAAGGCACGAGTAAGATGAAAGCATTCTAGAATAGAAGAATGCATTGTCCATGTTAGGGTTAAGCATTCTAGAATAGAAGAATGCATTGTCCATGTTAGGTTAAGCATTCTAGAATAGAAGAATGCATTGTCCATGTTAGGGTTAAGCATTCTAGAATAGAAGAATGCATTGTCCATGTTAGGGTTAAGCATTCTAGAATAGAAGAATGCATTGTCCATGTTAGGGTTAAGCATTCTAGAATAGAAGAATGCATTGTCCATGTTAGGGTTAAGCATTCTAGAATAGAAGAATGCATTGTCCATGTTAGAGTTAAGCATTCTAGAATAGAAGAATGCATTGTCCATTTTAGGGTTAAGCATTCTAGAATAGAAGAATGCATTGTCCTTGTTAGGGTTAAGCATTCTAGAATAGAAGAATGCATTGTCCATGTTAGGGTTAAGCATTCTAGAATAGAAGAATGCATTGTCCATGTTAGGGTTAAGCATTCTAGAATAGAAGAATGCATTGTCCATGTTAGAGTTAAGCATTCTAGAATAGAAGAATGCATTGTCCATGTTAGGGTTAAGCATTCTAGAATAGAAGAATGCATTGTCCATGTTAGGGTTAAGCATTCTAGAATAGAAGAATGCATTGTCCATGTTAGAGTTAAGCATTCTAGAATAGAAGAATGCAATGTCCTTGTTAGGGTTAAGCATTCTAGAATAGAAGAATGCATTGTCCTTGTTAGGGTTAAGCATTCTATAATAGAAGAATGCATTGTCCATTTTAGGGTTAAGCATTCTAGAATAGAAGAATGCCTTGTCCATGTTAGGTTTAAGCATCCTAGAATAGAAGAATGCCTTATATATGTTAGGGATAAGCATTCAAGAATAGAATACCTTGTACATGATAGCAATGATCTACCAATGTGGGCTAATCGGATCGTACTCTAAAGAATGTAATAGGTTTTAAATTGGCGCTAAATAATACGAAACATTACATTACGTGAGCAAATGCTGCTTTCAAGTGTGTTTGAGCAAAGCTGATTTCCATGATGTTTCAGTTAACGCATCGGCTGACTTGGAGACGCCTACATCTGTGTTGCCATCTCAAGTCCGTTATTTAAGACATTCCGACTATTGCGGACCGTGGCATCAGAACCCGGCTTAAGTCAGTTATCGCTAGTCGCGGCTAACACCATCCCTCTTCCTCCAAGTCCCCCAGCTGCCTCCGAAGCCGACTTGCTACATCGTCGTCGCAGATGCGGAACGCGGCCGCAGCAAGAGTTGCATCCCGGGACTGGAATTGATCTTGGCTTTAACAGCCGCGCAACGGAAGTAGCGACGCGTCCGGGCCTTCGGCGGAAATCGATCAGCTTTGGATTCTGAACGCGCGTATTGATCCGCGTATGGAAGACACATTCACACACACACGCACACGATAATATGAAAATGCGATTATTTTCCATAACCAAAGCCGGCGAACTGTAACGCTCCGTTCGTGTGATCTCCGGTCGTAGCCAAACATCGGCGTAGCAACGAGGCTCTGATGCATAGGGACAAATTCTTCATTTGGACGGCTTTGACGATTTTGGCGAGCCAGGAGGAAGCTTCAGATGCCGGAAGTGGAAGAGTCCGCGCAGGTCTCCGGGAGTTGAAGGATGCGTGCGCGTCGTAGGGTCAAGGCTGAAACTAAAGCAGAAGCTAACTTTGTGGGGAACACGAAGAGGACGACGACGTTCGAGTCATGCTTGAGTGGTTTTATATGCCTACGCCACTGTTGATTTCAACTATGGCAGCGTACGCTTCATTCACTACTCTTAGACGTAAGTACAAATTGGCTTAAACAACATGTTTTCTATGTAGTCCTACAATGAGAAACAATTTTTATATAAAAGAAGCGAGAACGTAAAGAATCACAGAAAGTTCACGAACTATAGTTTCCATCGAATGCAGGCACTTTATATATCTACATGTACTTTCCACAACAGCTGTCCCAACTCCAACTCAACTGACTTCGCATTCCAAAAACTCCTTATTTTTTCTTCCGTTTCCACTCTTTCTTTTCCGCTCTTTTCGGACTAGCAAATCAGCCGCCTTCGTCACGGCCGGCTGTTTTCAAGCCTAACCCCCAATGTGCATAATGACATAAATACCAACAATTAGCATGTTAGTCAACTCAGTTTATTAACGAGGCTGTCACATCGAGATGATTGCCGTCATAGCAAAACAAAGTGCATAGACCAAATGTGTGCTAAACTATGGGGTTCAAGACAGATAAGCTGACGTTAGGGCACCAGCTATATGTTATACATCGTGCCTTCTTATGCGTTGGGCCATCCTCTTGCTATGCAGCAGTCATCCACTGCATATACGGGCTGTTGTATTTGACTCTGTTCGGCACACAAATTCAAACGACCCTTAAAAGCATACTTGTCTAGATCAGTCACACAACCATATGTGAAGCGATTTGGAGAGGTATTTAAAAGGCGCTATAATAAGTGTTCTAATACACACATATATATATATGTTTTCTACAGCGGCCGTGTAGCTTCGACCCTGCTAAATTTTAATAATATGATGAAATTAAACTCAGACGGTTCAAAGTCCTACATTGATCCCAACAAAGTGCCTTGATTATGGGACGGATTATTTCAATGTTTACCAGTTTTGGACAAGGACGAATCTGAAACTGCCCCTTAAGTGTTTATGGCACGTCACTGAATTGCCCTCAAAACTGGTTATGGATATGGTACCCAATTGTACTATAAGAGATCATACAAATTTGGAACAGTAAAATGACATAAAAAATCACAAATCTGGAAACTAGATAACCGAGCAACCATCTTAGAGACAAAGAACAAGGTAAGTAACAGCGCGACAGTCACAACATCTACGAAAAATATAATAAAAGATTCATGTACAGCTTAATGTAATATAATTTTTATTACTGAAAAGGAGGCCGTGCAATGGGAGGGGCCCTTTGAATTAGTACCAAGCAAGACGACCCGAGGCCACAGATAGAAATTATTCAAGAAGGCGACAGGAACATTGGAGCAGAAATTCTTCAGGACAGGTTGTAGATTTGTGCAATAGTTTGGACGGTAGCACTGTCTCAGTGGATAGGCCTATAGCTACAAATAGGAGGAAGCTAAGAAGGACTGGCTGTTGACAAGTCCAGGTAATCTTTGCAGCTGTTCTATTACAGATCGTCTTCTGAACAAATCGAAATCTATGTTATGTTTGCAACAATTATCTGACCGGTCCGATGAACTCGCCAACATTTCACCCCATGCAATCTCTGGGCAGGTCATTCACTCAAAGCTGAAAACATTCCTCTTACACAAATCCTATCCTTATTCCTTCTCTTTCCCTTATCTATCTTATCCCTCCAATTCCCAGCACCATCCACCGTAGTCATCTGATTGTCTACCTGCCTGACCCTTGGATCTTGACCTGGAACCCAATTTGAGCCTTCCTGTCTGTCGAGTTTGTTTTGACTGAGAGCCTGTGAATAAGTTGGCTCCCGCGACTAAGCTTTTGTTGGGTGTTGTAGAAATCTCGAGTTTGCAATTACGATAACGTTTTGTTGTCAATCTAACAGACAATTATATAGCGCCCTTCCTAGACAGGTGCTCCGAATTGCTATTAGTCCAGCACGAAAGCATTAGTCCATCTGTAGCATTAGTTCGGCGTGAAAGAACACAAACAGAATAGAAATAACAGCAAGACAAAGTCATGCTCTGGTTGTTCGAAACAAAGAGCAGATTCGGTTACACTAATCGCTTCAACCACTAGACAATAAATACTGTGAGATTAGCCGTGCTGAAAATGTTGAGCTCCCTGCATGGCAACAGGTGCCTGCCGCGATGACGGGTAAGTGTGCACGATGACCAAGCCAGGCTGATGGGCCAGGCACCGTATATCCGTCTTAGGTTTTGACCCTTCGCTTTGCTCGCATACAATACAGTACAGTACAACACAATACAGTATAGAATTGAAATCTGATGATGTCCCTTTTACAAATTTCAAAATTGTACGACGTCATTAGTTTATGTGTTTGACGTAAGCACTTATTATTATGTACGTACGTAGGTTACATGTTTATCTAAAGCGACCATATATAGCTTCGACCTGCTCTTCTTCAGTGAGAAAATGACCAGTTGAGATTCTTCACCATCGCTGCCCATTTTCATGGGTGTAACGCCATTCTCGGCTTCTCTGTACGAACGGTGTTAGCCAACGATGCCATTTTCTGAAATACAGTCACGATCGGTATGCGAACCGGTGCTTGCAATTGTAATCTTTTTTTTCTTCATCGCTAAAAAGCTTGGGTAGGGCAGCGAGCTTATTCGCTGACACTTAGTCCAAACAAAATGTGTGAGGCATCGATGATCAGGTTCAATTCCAAGTCCAGATCGATCCAAAGGTCAAACAGACGGCTATGGCGGTTGGTGTTCGCAATTGGAGCGACGAGAGAGGTTAGAAGAAGAGGAGGAATCAAAACAGGGTTTTTAGAAAGTACTAAATTATTCAGTTTTGAATTAAAGGCATGCGGAGAAATTGTGAGTGGATCAGGTGGTGGACTCGTAGATTGGGTCGGTGGAGTATTTCGCAACCGTTGCTCGTTTGAACAGGCGCCACTCCATTGTAGGTTCCAGTGCCAGGACATCGCTAGCCCGAAATTACAATTTTCTGAAACGATAATAAATCAAGATTGGTTTGGGAAACGGCGCGTTGTAACGTAATCGCTTCTGTGACGACTTTATGTCTTCAACGTAAATGCCTACGACTGTAAGGTAACGTAAAGGTAGGATATAATGACCTGCTGCTAAGATGTCACTGTCAGGTCAAAACGTGGCCTAACCGATGTCACACGTAATGCATTGGCACGCTTAATCACCAACTTTTGTGATCTAATCACAGATTCATGTGACGTAATCGTTTTCTGCTGCACCATCTGCATCTCTTAACACGTAAACGCCAACCGCCGTCTGGACTTTTCAGATGTTCCTGAAAGGCGCTATACAAATGTTCAGATGTATCAGTACATAAACACATGCACGTATAGGGCTGCATACGTACACAGATACATGACTACATACGTACATGCGCATACGTACACACATGCATATTACATAAGTGTATACGTTACGCATCATCATCATCAGCAGCAGCAGCATCATCATCACCACCACCACCATCATCATCGTCATCATCTTTGTTTATTGATTCCTCAAAAAAGAAATTGACATAGAAACATGTTTAGCATGAAGTAAACAGGTTATAGGGGTACAAACGGCAGACCCAGTAAGGGCCAGAGCCTTCCTTAATTAGGGTCGCCTATTAGCAGACAATATAGATGGCTACTGTTCACATATATAAATGCATCATATCGTCTGTTAGGTGTGCGCAGTGCATGATTTTTCACTCTGCGCTATATATGTAGGCACGAGTTTCAGTCGCTAAGTGCATCATTATTGAGCCGGGGCTTAAAATTGTCAATAATATATGAAATACTGAATCAGGAGCGTAGCATGACTCTGGGAAATCACGTGACACCGTCTCTTTGAATGGCTTAAGCGAACCGATGGTGCGCCTGTTGTACGTGTCGAGTGTTCTGGGTTGAAATCCAAAGCACGGCTTCGCTGTTCCTGTAGGGCGCTGATCAATGCATTCCTTTGGGACTCGGAGTCGTCTACAGGACCAGCGACGCGACGACACGCAATGCCTCCCAATGAAATGAGGCAAGAGTAGCTCGGCTTCTTGCCGCGTCTCATTCTTCGTAGATGCGAAATCCCACGTCGGAACCTGTCTCAACATCATGATGTTCGTCGTCAGTAGAAAGTCAGAAGGATTCCCTCGAAAACCGACCGAACACACACATGTGCGCGCAGGTGCTGTAACGCTTTTGTGAGGTTCTTAAAAGGCGCTCTATGAATAGCCAGATACATACATACGTCGGCTATGCACCGAAAATATACATAGAGGCAACGCACGGACAGTGAGAAACACGGATACGAGCACGCATACTGCATCACACTCTCAGACACAAATGCATTTGACAGTAGGCGATAGACTATGTACTGTACATTCAGAAGCCACTGTGCACCTGACTGTAGCTTTATGAACCGATATTTGCCTACATTTTGCAACTCAAAGGAAAAAGCCTCTTTCACATAATTTTATTTCAAGTTGAAATCTTGCGCTCGCGTTCGTAACTTCGTGTGGAGTCCTCATGCATTGGTGAGCCTTTGTTTTGCAAAATCCTCCACAGTTGAGAGTGCAGCATTTTACGAATGGGTTCATTGTTATTCCTGCATTAAATTTTATTAACGGCACTATCTCGTAATCGTAATCGTAAACTCGAAATTTCTAAAGCGCTACTAAAAAGCTAAGCGCAGGCACCAGCTTATTCATGAGCGTTGCGTCAAGTCAGTGGGGTTATCCAAAGATGCCATGTCAAGAACCAAGTCAGGTTGCCAGAAGACTAGAGAAAGAGAGAGAGAGAAACAAAGAAAGAGACAGAGACAGAGAGAGAAGGGGGGAGGAGCTGTTTGGATGGGTTGTGTTTAAGCTGAGAGAAATGGGAAGGTAGCGGATTCGATGGATCAGGGTGGGATTTCTAGAAAAGATGAGGCTTCGGTTTTGAATGGCATACCTGAGGACTTTGAGGGGTAATAGATAGAGGGGTTTGAGACGAATGATTGTAGGTGAACGACGGGAACAGAGAATTTGTCAAATTCAGGAGGGAGACTGATCCAGAGTCGAGGACGCAGCGTAGTGTATGGATTGATTAGTGGCTATACAGAGGGACGGGCAAGAGTGAGGTAAGAGGAAGAACGAGTAGAGGGGTCTAATTGGATGGTAAAGAGTTTGCTAAGATAAGTAGGTTGGGAAAATTGGAGAGACTTATAGGTTATCTAATGACTAAGCAAGCATCAATCGAAGGCCTTGAGCAACTGCGCGTGAGAGATTCGCTCATGGTTCCATATACACGGTAACCGTCTCAGCGGAGACTCTAACCTGCACGCTACGCATTACAAAGTAACCCTCAAACTAATCGGCTACCGTATCACGCCACTGGAGTTGTTCTTGAAATCTGATCCAATGTGAGAACCCTGATTTCCTACGAAGAGTTAGACACCTTGTTCATTTTGGTTGTCGCGAAGTCTTTAGCAAATATTCAACAACGAAGCCGAGTTTCCATTTTCAATGGTTCTGTTACAAAGTCTATATGCAACTTGCTGTTTACAAAGACTCTTTCTTGGCCATAATAATTACCAACGGGTGTCATATGGCCCTTCACAGAATATACACCAAAACAAACTCTCCCAAAACGCAAAACATAGTCATGCGGTAGAAGACTCTGGTATCCCGCGTTATCTCGCTTCCTCCACCAGCAGAATAACCATTCCAGTAGGGCTGGACTGGGTTAGAATTCCATTTGCTTCCACCACAGAGGAAGACAATTTCGGCAAAGGTTCTGTATCACTTGTCAAAACCAGTCTAAGATTCTCTACTCTTCACATTCTGTTACTCCAGAACCAGGCTGCATATACACATAACATTTAAAAATACCTGTAACATCTGGGCCTTCATAGCTCACATAACCCTCCTTATTAATTGATTCATTCAGTTATAAGGTTATACTCTTACTGCTTCGAATATTATACTTATTAATGGAATACATATTCGGGAAATTGCTTGTGAAACTTTACTAGGCCTTACTGATACAAAACTTGTGAGAAGAATAAATCACGCTTCGGATCAACTTATCGAAACTGTCATTCCTGAATGGATCTGCTCCTTTTGTAGACGTCGTGAATATGTGTGTGTGTGTGAGTGTGTGTGTGAGAGAGAGAGAGAGAGAGAGAGAGAGAGAGAGAGAGAGAGAGAGAGAGAGAGAGAGAGAGAGCCTGCGTGTGTATGTGTGTATGTACGCGTCAAGAGTGTGTGTTGCCATGGAAATGAAGCATTCATTTGCAAGTCTACGGCGACATTTTCTTAATATGTCGCTTATAATTTGACCGGCCGCGCTATCTCTCCATAGTGGTTCCTGTCGCATCGCAGCCCTGCAGGGTGTTTTCACCGAACGCCCGGGCTGTTGTCGGAGGCCTTCGCTGCCGTCCTCCGTCTAGCAACCAAAAGGAGCTTGGCGACTCTTCCGCTCGGCTGTCATCGACCGTCGTCGAATAAAATGTTCCGAGTGCCTTAAAATATTGGCAATATGCCAATGTTTTCCGACAATAAATTAGTAATACGAGATAAAAGGTGACGCCATGTTTGCCGTCCGCTGAAGGAATTTGACCAGTGCTTTGTCCAATCGCTCGCAGCCAATCCGAGGCTTGGATTACATGTACTATGACGTCAGTCTCAGCCAAGTCGAGGCTTGGAATTCGATGACGTCAGTATGTGTATGTATGTATGTATGTATGAATATGTATGTATGTATGTATGTCTATATATGTATGTATATATGTATGTATGTGTGTATGTATGTATGTATGTATGGATGGATGTATGTATGTATGTGTGTTTGTTTGTTTGTATGGCTTGGAATTGAGGATTGCAGTGCGGTGACGTCAGTCTAAGCAGAATAGAGGATTAGAGTGCGATGACGTCAGCTGCAATCAAATTGAGGATTGGAGTGCGGTCAACGCTTTTGCTTATTCAATGTTCAAGCAAGCAGTGAGCACATCAATAATATTGGTCCGCCTGTGTTTACCATTACTCTTAACATTACTCGCTTTTACACCTGATTAGTCGCATGGAAAAAATCTAATCTGTTTGGTGAATTGCGTAACTGCATATCTTGTACATATTGAGTAACATTAAGACTAAACATAGACGCACTAGTTAGATTATTAAAATTCAATTACATTGTAGACCAAACATCCAAAGTTTGAATTTATTAAATGCCACCTATGAGAACAACAGATCGACTTCCGGTTCACCATAAACTGATAACTTATTGAATCCTGAGTGTAAAGTAAGGTACCGTAAATCTTATGATAGACAATATATGCGTCCAGCGCATTTCTTAAACGTGCAAATTTATCGTCTGGTAGCAACAGTCACTTTGGTAGACGGGACTACTTATACTGCTTGTACTAAAGCACGCCAGTTGTAGACTGCAGCTAGACCAGCTCTTGTGGGGGGTGCTTAAAAGGCGCTGTATTAAGTGTCAAGATAACTAGCATGTTAATTATAAACTTCACGCAATTTCGGACCTTGAAAAGCAAAGTAGAGGAAACCGGTTTATTCACAGGCGCCCAAACCAGACAGAGTTTAGTTTGAGGTCAGCATCCAAAGGTCAAACAGTGCGACAGGCATCCGACTACGGTGGAAGAGGCAGGGCAGCTGAGCGGCTAACTCGGCGGCTTTTCACACCTGCGACTCAGGTTCGAATCCCGGGCCCGAACAGTACATAACCCCTGAGGAGGCCATCATCTTCGATATGAGTCTCTTTTTAAACTCACACTACTAAGTCCCCCTTAAACTCACACCACTCAGTCCCTCCTTAAACTCACACCACTCAGTCCCTTTTTAAACTCACACAACTAAGTCCCCCCTTAAACTCACACCACTCAGTCCCTCCTTAACTCACACCACTCAGTCCCTCCTTAAACTCACACCACTCAGTCCCTTCTTAAACTCACACCACTCAGTCCCTTCTTAAACTCACACTACTAAGTCCCCCCTTAAACTCACACCACTCAGTCCCTCCTTAACTCACACCACTCAGTCCCTCCTCAACTCACACCACTCAGTCCCTCCTTAAACTCACACCACTCAGTCCCTTCTTAAACTCACACCACTCAGTCCCTTCTTAAACTCACACTACTAAGTCCCCCCTTAAACTCACACCACTCAGTCCCTCCTTAACTCACACCACTCAGTCCCTCCTTAAACTCACACCACTCAGTCCCTTCTTAAACTCACGCCACTCAGTCCCTTTTTAAACTCACACTACTAAGTCCCCCCTTAAACTCACACCACTCAGTCCCTCCTTAACTCACACCACTCAGTCCCTTTTTAAACTCACACTACTAAGTCCCCCCTTAAACTCACACCACTCAGTCCCTCCTTAACTCACACCACTCAGTCCCTCCTTAAACTCACACCACTCAGTCCCTTCTTAAACTCACACTACTAAGTCCCCCCTTAAACTCACACCACTCAGTCCCTCCTTAACTCACACCACTCAGTCCCTCCTTAAACTCACACCACTCAGTCCCTCCTTAAACTCACACCACTCAGACCCTCCTTAAACTCACACCACTCAGTCCCTCCTTAACTCACACCACTCAGTCCCTCCTTAACTCACACCACTCAGTCCCCCCTTAAACTCACACCACTCAGTCCCTCCTTAACTCACGCCACTCAGTCCCTTTTTAAACTCACACTACTAAGTCCCCCCTTAAACTCACACCACTCAGTCCCTCCTTAACTCACACCACTCAGTCCCTCCTTAAACTCACACCACTCAGTCCCTTCTTAAACTCACACTACTAAGTCCCCCCTTAAACTCACACCACTCAGTCCCTCCTTAACTCACACCACTCAGTCCCTCCTTAAACTCACACCACTCAGTCCCTCCTTAAACTCACACCACTCAGACCCTCCTTAAACTCACACCACTCAGTCCCTCCTTAACTCACACCACTCAGTCCCTCCTTAACTCACACCACTCAGTCCCTCCTTAAACTCACACCACTCAGTCCCTTCTTAAACTCACACCACTCAGTCCCTTCTTAAACTCACACTACTAAGTCCCCCCTTAAACTCACACCACTCAGTCCCTCCTTAACTCACACCACTCAGTCCCTCCTTAAACTCACACCACTCAGTCCCTCCTTAACTCACACTACTAAGTCCCCCCTTAAACTCACACCACTCAGTTCCTCCTTAAACTCACACCACTAGTCACCCCTTAGACTCACACCACTAAGTCCCCCCTTAAACTCACACCACTGAGTCCCCCCCCCCTTAAACTCAGACTACTCAGGCGAAGGTGGACGGTGCTTGGAAATGAAGCGACGTAGAAAGTAAGACGATGAAGAAGATTGGGAATCGAGCGAAAACTTTCGGACGATTATAGAAAGCCCGCGTGAGTGTCTGGCTATCGATCGATCACCGTTGGTGTCTGCTTTGCAACAGATCAAATAATATTTGACATGCTTATGCACATACTGTGAACAATAAGCGTGTTATGGTCAGATTACCGTGTTTCTTTGGTGTATGCCAACAAATATTCCATGAGACAACATCATTCTGGTGAGGAAACCAACCAGGGTGTCAGAAAATTGAGGGAGCCTGTCAACTTAGATAGGATTGAAGAAACCAGCAAGCTGCGGCAGCCAGAAATTTCAGGGAACCAGTCACTTGATGAAATTCAGCCAACAGGAAATCCAAAAGCCTTTCTGCCTGCTAACAAGCAAAAGTCTTTCTGTGTCTACAGAAGCAAAAGCTTCTGTACGTGTTACAAACAGCTCGGCTTTACGTCTCTACGACGTGTTGGTTTAGGGCGCCTCTGCAGTGTGTGTCCAAGTGAGGGGAGGTTCGTCAGTACAGCGGCGCTACGTAATTAAATGGAATCGTACGTGTTTTCTCGGCCGTTTGGAATGACAGGCTTGGTCAAGCGAAGACTGTCCGGTCGCTAACGAACGAACGGAGGAGACTGGCCTTTCCAGCTGACCGGATATGCCCTGCGAATCGCACTTCATTTCGACGATTGAATGGCCGGCTGAAGTCGAGGCTATTGCCGCCGGCTGGCGCGTTCTATTTTGTCCCACGTCTGTGTTTTCGACTGCGCTGGACGATTTTTTCATTTCCGCTTCTCTATTCTCGTCACAGTCTGTGGTCTCGTGCGCAACAAACGGATTGCTCTGTTGTGCCCGCTCCATTTCCGTCACAGTCGGTGGTCGCCTCTGCATCGGAAAATTTCTATTTCGACAAAAAAGTTCTTCTTTGGAGGCAGTTGTAAGACATGCAATGCGTATGTTTGTGCTCCTCTGAGAACAAACTCGAAGTTGAGGAATCACTTTTATCGAACTCCAGTAGGTCGTCTGCGAGCGTCTAATTCTTGTGACTTCTATAGCGCTGTTTTCATAGTACACGAAGCATCAATTGGTGGTAGCTTCAAGCGAAATCGCATTCAAAACTCGTAATCCTTTGGAGAAGCCCGGTTGAAATGCAGTAGGTCAGAAGATCAGAGTCTTTAGACAGGGAAACAGTATCGACGGAAGTTGGATCCAAGGACTGAGGTTTGACGTCCTAGCTTGAAGACCACGAATCCAAAGGAAGGGGAACCCGAATTGCGAGCCATGGCACGATTTGTGGTTGAAAGCAGTACAAGAAAATCTAG
Organism: Norana najaformis; assembly: GCA_964023275.1. NCBI lineage: Eukaryota > Metazoa > Annelida > Clitellata > Crassiclitellata > Hormogastridae > Norana > Norana najaformis. Next base: position 24,690,635 of record OZ029919.1, read on the forward strand.
AAGCAGCGGAGTCGGATTTGGCTGAATGTCTTCCTCCGGAAATTCGAACTCTTCCTCCTCTACCGCCTCAAGAAACGGTCTCGTCTTAAGACACACCTTTTTGGTACTGATAGAAAGTCATGCCGCAGCGCATTTATGAGGTTCTTGAAATGCTCTATATAAGTTTTTTGATACATACATACATAACAAACAAACACATACATGCACACAAATGCATGCATACACATACATACATACATACACATGCAGTCATATATACATGCATACACTTACAGTCATGCATACATATATACATACATACATATATTCATACATACATACATACATATATGTATACATATATACGGAGGAGCAGTGACTGGAGCAAATTGTAACGATTTCACCCCGGTCAATTACTTGTTGGATAATTTAAGTATTTTTGTTACATAATCAAAATAATTAGTTTAATTGAATCGGCACCTTTGACATATTGATTTGACATCATAGGCATAAAATGTAAATACTTTTTATTTTCTTAAACTCTGTTTCTATATTCGGAATAGCTATATGCATTATCGTTTCTGTATATTTTCGGTTCCCTCCGGATTTCTGCAATCAGTTGATTTTATTTGGAAGCTATAATTGATTATTATTCGAGTCTTATCACATTTCTGTTTCACAGATCCTATCCTGACTTCCCTTCTTCCTCTTATCTCTCTTTCCGCTCCAACCCCAAACAACACCCACCGTAGCTGCAACGCTGTCTCTCTGCTGACTTTTGGATCTTGACCTGGAACCGAACCCTTTTTGCCTATCGATTTTGTTTTGACTGAGCGCCTGTGGATAAGCTGGTGTCCGTGACGTGGCTTTAGTTGGGCGCTGTAGAAGTCTCGGAATTACGATTACGATTACGATATAACAGTGGCGCTTTAGAAATAAGATATGATTCTTCAAATAAGCGTCTATAAAGACGTATAAACAAGCGTGTTAAAATTACCTTAACCTTTACCTCTGCAGGTATTGCAGTTTATCATTACCATTTCAGATACTTTTGTTGTTACCTTTACATTTGCAGGTATTTTTCTTTACCTATGACGTAAAAAAACTTTGATGTTTATCCTGCCCTTCACCTTTGCTTACACATCGTAGTCTGATTTCCGGTATCGTATTTGACTGGGTTCTCCCACGGATTATGATTTTGACTACAATTTCACCTGAAGCAACCGTCGACCGATTCCTTACTCATTACGATAACGGCGCTATAGAAGTCACTGGATTAGTTACCCGATTGCACACACATCCGTTACACCTTTCGTCTACTGATCTCTGTTGGACGATTGTTTGGTTTCAGCGGCCGGCGCAAGGTGTCGCCTTAACAGCACAGACATCAACGAATGTGACGAACAGGCAGACTACATCCACAGCGGCAAATTCAACGAGAACTTTCTCTCCAATCCAACTGTCGAGAACTTCGATGCCCTCTGCAAGTGAGTCGAAAGCGCCATATAAATTCAAAAAGTAAATACTTACATACATACATACATACATACATATATACATACGTACATACATACATAGATGCATACATACATACATGCATGCATACATACATGCATACATATATACATGCATACATACATACATAGATGCATACATACATAGATGCATAGATGCATAGATGCATACATACATACATTACATACATATATATATACATACATACATGCATACATAGATACATAGATGCATACATACATAGATGCATAGATGCATAGATGCATACATACATACATTACATACATATATATATATATACATACATGCATACATACATACCTACATACATAGATGCATAGATGCATAGATGCATACATACATACATTACATACATATATATATATACATACATGCATGCGTGCATGCATGCATACGTACATGCATACATGCATACATATACTGTGGCATTTTAATTGTCTTTGTTTCTTCAATCTAGAGAACTGCATTTTGTTTCTAATTTCAGTATGTACCAGAAATGGTTGTTCTGCGTTCGGTCGGCAGCAGCTGCGAGATGCAACGGATCCTATTCCTCCTCCTCATCTTTCTCGTCGTCCTCATTCTACTCGTCGTCGTCACTGGAGCGTGACCTCCTCGGCCGGTCAAGGTCTGTCATCGTTCAGACGTGCACCGTCAAGCGTGAACGTAAGTGGCCCAAGTCGGGGCACAAATCAAACAAACCCCCCTCTGGCCTCGCTGCCCTCCACCCTCCCCTCGATCGATCTTCTTCGATGACTAATGTCCCCAATAAGATACACAGATGTGGCTATTACGTTTGATATGGTTGTATCAATGAGCTGTATAATCGCATAAATACATGCATTGCTGCATATACAAACATACATACATACATACATACATACATACATACATACATACATACATGCATCCATTCATACATTATTACATACATCGATCCATCCATACATGTATGCATTCAGGCATACATATATACATGCATACATACACACATACGCAAATACGCATGTACATGCACACATTCAATCATACGCACATTCATGCATACATACATACATACATATATGCATACATACATCGATCAATCCATATATGCATGCATGCATCCATATATATATATATATATATGTATACATATATACTTACATCCATTGACACATACACAAAGACGCACATACATACACAAATTCATGCAAACATACATACATACATACTTACATACATACACACACACAAAGACGCACCTACATACACGCATTCATGCATACATACATACGTGCATACATACATACACAGACATATACGTGCATGCATATATACATAAATTTTTATGCGTTTATTGCATCGAGCTGTCTAAAACTCCAATAGCAGCGGCAGACAGTTCATCAAAAGTGCAATTTACGGTTGTAAATCAGTTAGTTAGAGAAGACATTTGGGTGGGACACCCTCGCCTGACAGTTCAGACACTACTGTGTCTGGCCAAATTTTCCTCGTTATTTGCTGTCTGTTGTCCCCAGCCAATACTCATTACAACATCCAGTCGTGCACTGCGTATTAGACCAGAAACAGGAGTCGTACGCGTCGACACTAGGTAGCAGCAGAGGCGATATTAATGACAAATATTCCGGCAGAGGGTAAAAGACCTTGGGGCCCATGTCGAAATGCGCAGTAATCATCATTGTCAGTTTCGCCCGACCTTCTGGAAAATACAGCGATGTCGTGTCAACACAGGAGGACAAAACTACCCCAGTCGTATGCCCCGTTATTACTTCTATCGCGCGATGATACTATAGCTAAGGGTTAACGGCGACAACCCTTAAGCAGGGGAAATTATTATTCTCTGAACCTATCTCAAACCTTGCTGTCACTAATCACATCAGTTAGTGTTACGGGCTTTTCTTCAATTATGAGAATTGGTGGGACACGATGGTGTAGTGGTTTGGTCTGTGCCTTGTAATCGGAGGGTCGCGGGTTCGAATCTGCCTCAAACCACTGCGTAGCGATCTTGGACAAGTTGTCACCCACAATTGTCTGTGGGGAAGGAAAAAGGGAAACCACTTCACTCATCTCATTCCCGTGTGACATAAAGCCAATGGACCTACCTTCGGGCAGAAAACTCATCATCATCATCATCATCATCATCATCATCATCATCATTTGAGAATTATAGAAATTATATAAAGCCACAAAGCAATGCTGAAACCATGTATGTATGTCGTATGTATGTATGCACGTGCATGTGTGTTTATGTATGTATGTGTTTGTATGTTGCATATATGTATGCATGTATGCATATGTATCTGTGGGTGTATGAATGTGCGTATGTATGTGTGTCTTAAGGCGCACCTTGCCAGATCTGTTAGTTGGCCATGTTTTCAGTGCTTCTATGAAGCTACTGAAAGGCGCCATATAAATGTTAGGTTGCATACATGCGAGCATCGTTTAGTTACTAGACGAAACGTTGATCCAGCGGACGTTGGCTTTAGTTTGATCGACGGGTAAGTGAGGGCAGAGGGAGAGCCGGTCTAATTTTTGGATGGCAAGATTAAATGGCTTTAATTTCAGCCAGGCCCCCCTGAGTAAAACTACTTTGACTATGGATCACGATCACGTCCCTCAGCGGCTGTGTGTTTATGGGTCCCAGGTGCTTTAAATATGCCCTACAAGTGGCTTTCGCTCTCGGCTGTAATATTTTGTGGCGCCATATAAAGAGCAGCAGGAGAAGGAAGACGAGGAGGAGTAGGAGGAGGAAGAGGAAGAGCAGGAGGAGGAAGAGGAGAAGGAGATGACAGTGATGGAGAAGCAGAAGAAGCGGAGGAGGAAGATATGAGGCGGAGAAGGACTGGAGGAGGACGAAAGAGGAGTAAAAAGAGGATGAGGAGTAGGATAAGAGAAGGAGGAGGAAATGGTGAAGAAGTAGGAAAAGAAGGAGGAAGAAGAGGAAAGGGGTTAGAGGAGTATGAGGAAGCTGATGAGCGATAGGTCGTGGAAGAGGAGGATAAAGAAGAAGATGAGGAAGAGGAATAAGAAGAGAAGTAGAAGGAGCTTGGGAGTCTTAGGAGGGTTGGGAGTCGAAGGGGAGTCGGGTGCCGTTGCAATCGTAATATGAATCTTGTAGTTTGAATCCCGAGAGCCAATCAGTGGTGTCTGGTGCGACAAGAGAGAAATTTTAAGGCAGATGTGGCGTTTCATAAAGCGCTGTCTCCGCCCACATGTCCTGCCGATATAAATTTACTCGACCCTACAACGATGGAGGCGATAATGCTAGGGACCTAAGCACCACCCGCTATGTCAGCAGCAGCAGCAGCAGAAGCAGCGACGACCTTCGGTTGGCATTCGCCTTTCGTCCATAATCGATATTTAGTCCTGTTTGCATTCGCAAGTAGCGAACAGTCACTGCATATGGATGTCCGTCCGTGTCTGTTTGTGTGTCTTTCACGTGCCCTTCGGTGTATCTGTGTGTTTGATCATGTGTCTTTTTATGTCTCTCTTTGTGCGTCTGTGTGTCTCTTTACTTGTTCCTTTTGTTTTGTGTGTGTGCTTCTACATGTCTACTATTAAAGCCTGTGTTTCTATGTGTTTCTGTGTCTGCAATGTCGTCGTGTCTATCTTTATGTGACACTTTGTCTATGTGTCTCCGTTCTTGTCTCTCCTTATGTGTCTGTGTTTCTTCGTGTGCCTCTTTATATGTCTCCTTCTGTGTCGTACTGTATTGTCGTTTCGTGTGCCTTAGCCATTGAGAAATTAGTCATAAGTCTCCGATTATAATCCGTCCCTTCCAAGTGCCACGCTGTAGAGCTCAAATCTACCGATCTCTGTCCGCTTGTAGCTCTGTTTGTCTTTCTGTTGTCTCTCTGTCTCTGATTCTTTGTCTCCCTGTTTATCTCTCCATTTGTCTCTCTGTATCTCCGTCTTTTCTGTCGTCGGCTTCAAGAGTCCTGCCATCTGTCTTTACGTCCATCCATCCTCCTCTGGTACTGTACGGCTGTCTGTCCGTCTGCATCCTTTTGCGTCCGCTCGACTGCGTCTGTCCATCCATCCGTCTGTATCCGTCCGTTCATCCGTCCTTCCGTCTGCGTCCATTCGTCTGCGTCATCCTTCAGTCTGCGTCCTTTCTTCTGCATCTGTCTGTCAGACGGATCGATTTTCGTCTAATGCTGCCGGCTAAGTGAATTCCTTTGAATGTCTCCCAGATGACATTGGCAATAAAACTGACAAGTCTTCATCGCTGAAACGGAAGCACGCTTCCCGTCGACGGCTGCCTCAGAGCGTCCATCCAAACGGAGCCGCGTGTGCCATCTTCTGGTCCCCAGTCGCCCGCTCTGGCCCCTCGTGCTAACCTTTTGGTCCCCACCCACAGAGCGCGGGTGGGAACCAGAAGGATGGCATGAGGGGTAAGAACAGGCGGTTGGGGAGAAAGTACCAGAAGGATCTGCGAAGTAGGATGGTTACAAAGGAAAGACTACGAGAGAGCAGCAGTAAAATGATGGCATACAATTAGAAGGAAAGACACATCTATTGTCTTCACGTTATTGTCCAGAAGAAGTAGAATGAAGCATATCAGCTATGGCTAGCGACATTCGTATACTCTGTTGCTTTAACTGGTGATGGTGCAAAATGTTTGATTAGAGGCAACTCAATTAGTTGACAATGAAAGTCAATTAGCTGGCAACAGAAGTCAAGTTGTTAACAATGAAAGTGAATTAACTGACAATGAAAGTCAATTAGCTGATAATGAAAGTCAACTAGCGTTCAAGCTACATAGGCTCATTAAATTTAACGAAATCTTTTAAACAAATATAGCGTGAGAGCAGGATATAAAATACTGGCAGTGAGAAGATTTTAAGAGTTTTCTGTGCATTAAAATGGAGAAAAGAGACACTTAGACGTAAGTTTTGGGAATGAACATTGCAATGAGAACATTTCACAGAGATTTTGTAAACCGAAATTGGAGAATAAGAGGCACTGAAAATATGCGCTCAAAATGAACGATGAATATTCAGAGAAGGAGGGCAGAAGTCAGCCGTTGCATTGTTTTTGGCTTAAGCTCTTTTAGAAAGACGATAGAGCCTTTGAGATGTTGCTAGAAACGCTATATAAATGTTCCGATAAATACACGCCTACTGCTGCCTATTGAAACAGAAGCACAATCGATGCATCGGAATTTGAACAGTGGACTTTGTGGTAGTAAATTGATGTTACCACTTAGCAACCCATCAAGCATAGCAACGGTCTTCCGGAAAAGGTTGCCTAGCAATCTCAGGCAAGAATTTCTTAGCAATCTGTGCCTTCGTTCCATTACGGCTATTAATTATTGCTAAAAGTAACTTCTATAGCACCGGTGTCTTATGCACAGGGTATCAACTGATGGCGCACCATAATCAAACCGGGAATCAGGTCAATTTTTGAAAAAGGTCACTGAAACCATTTTAAGCGCCCATGTAAAGTTCGAAAAAGGCTCTGTATATATACATACATACATACCTACATACATACATACATACATCTTCTATGATGACACTTTTATGCTACCATTTCGGAGCGCCTAATGAGCTTTCTCTTAAAGAATGTATGAGGAAAATGCTTTCTTCAAGTGGAAAGCCGTCCAAACCGGTGAGGAAAAGCTTCAATGTCAGTAAGTAATGCATTTGTTAGCACGCCATCTGTCCATCGACTGAGCGAGGAATCGTAGAAGTGGGTGGGTCACAGCGGTCAGACAACATAAGCAAGACGATACAAATAGGTCTTAAAGCCGCTTGGCGAATATGTCTAGTGAGATATTGTTGTGAATGATGCAAATATTCCCCTCTTCTACCAATCGCAACATGCATTACTGCAAACATCAGTAATGCATATGATATTATTAGTATTATTTCTGTAAATATTAGTAATATTTCTGCAAATATAACACATGTATGTGGTCCATCGTGTAACGATCCTGGGCAAGTTGTTTGCGCACACTGTACCTCTGTCACCAAGCAGTATAATTTGGTACCGATGCAAGCTGGGAAGTAAACGGCAAGTCCTGCGATGCACTGTTCGTTTGTCCAGGACCTTGGGGTTAGTCCATTGCCGGCTCAAGGGCCTAAAGAAGCGGAAATGAGCGCCTCCGCTACATCCCACTTGAGGGATATGGGATACTTCACTATCAAATAAATAACCATCAATCGATGGCGCCGAGCAGTTGTGCTGGAGGCACTTGCTAAACGTCCCTACACAGAAACCGTCTCAACGGAGGCACGAACCCGTAAACTCCGCGTTACTAGGCAAGCACTCAACCAATCGGTTGCTGCGTCACACCGTCGTCGCTGTCATAGGATTTGTTTGTTTATGGGCGCAGGGTCTTTGTCGAACCTCCTCTGCCTGAGTACACAGTCGAGAGAAAGTAACCACCTGTTCAACGGCTGTTACGTCATGATGCAGCTTCGAAGGAAGTCTCAAGTGATGGAAGTCTGCAGGTCTCGACAGAATTTCATCGTTTATGCAAACTCTTCTTACATCGCCTTCGCGCTTGCGCAGTCTGAAAACACTTCACATCACATTGATTTGAAACTTTATCGATTCCAAATGAACAAATAAGAAATACATGTTATGCATTGAAGCGTACAGGTTATTGGGATACAAATGGTAGACCCAAAAGAGACCTAGGTCCCCCAAACTTAGGGCCACTATTACAACAGAATGCGTGTAGCACAAACATTATAGCAAATATTAGGTATGACTTAACTGAATGAAAATCTGAACTAAGAAAATGGATAACGATTGATCTTCATGAAACTGAAAATGAGTACCAATCATGACTGCCAAAATAGATATAAAACTTATAGACTAATATATACGAGTATCATATATATATATATATATATATATATATATATATATATATATATGATAAACTCTGATCGCTTGGCGCTGATTAGCATGGAGTGTAAAGCTCTCTGTAGAAATAAATCGTTACTTAACGATGCTATAGACTTCATTTTTTATGTTACATCCTGCTCTGTACCTCACGAGGTCACATTATGCCAAGTTACGTTACACGCATATTACTTGAAGTACTTTAAAGGCGCTATATTGAATGTCTAAACTCATTCATGCATATATACATACATACATACATACATACATACATACATGCCTGCATTCATGATGCATACAAACATACGGTATATATATATACATACACACATACTCTCATATATGCATTCATTCTTACATATATACATGCATTCATGCATACATACATGCATAAATTTATGCATACATACATACATGCACACACATGCATAAACACGGATATGTACACAGAGATATATACACTCATAGATAATTGCACACATACATAAATACATATACACATTACATGTTACTCGTTTATTAGGCTCTCCTAGAAGTCTGCAAGAGTCCTCGTATAGACATCGACCTGTAGCTGGTTATCTTTCGGCTGAGGCGCAAACACGACAATCAAATGCCCGTTCACTATGAGTCCAAGGCTCAACAACGAGTCGAGTTCTAGACGCAGAGATAAAAGGCATATTTCTTCATTTGGTTACATGCTACAGGCGCTATATTAATCTCTTTAGTGTCTGGTTGCAAGCTATAGTGGATTAATCTGAAGGCGCTATATAAATGAGAGGCTTTACGAATGGGATGCTTTATATATATATATGCATATATATGTATATATACATATATGCATATATATGTATACATATATATTGACTGATGACTGTGGTATGTAATAGGCTGATGTCGGACTACCTTCAGTGTGAAGATCGTCTCATAAGATCGGCCTGCGGCAGTGCCATCGCTGACTTCCGGTTGGCCGTTTCCATGGAAACCGCGCTGAATCCGGCGTCGCTCAACCAACAGTGCCTTTACATCTCGAACACCAACTACCTCGGTCAGTCTGCTTTTCAGCCGAAGTTCTTGTCTTGTCCTTTCCTCCCGTCTCGTCTTATCTTGTCATATTGTCACATGGTCGTATATTGTATTTGAATCCCGCGTTGAATTCAGATTTTATGTATCGATTGACGCCTTTAAAAGGCTTCTCTAAGGCGCTATATAAATTTCCGAAAGCTACATTAACGGTGGCGTATTCAGTGAAGATACATGACGGACGTATGTCCCCTTTAAATTCAGCCTAAGTCCCATGACCTCTGAACTTCCTCGAACTTTAAACCCTGGATTGGCCCGGGCTTAAGGCGTTATTTTGTCCAACGGTTTCCCAACACATTGTTTCTGCACTCGAACGTCATATTTTGACACCTTTTCAAGTGACGTGGCATTTTTTCAACTACAGAATCCACGCCTTCAGCTGACGGCCACCCACCTATTATGGGAAAGACTCGATTGTTTCGTCGCGTCAAGCAGCCATTTTGGTAATTCTTTCCGCCAAATTTCCTGTAGTCTTCGCTCCTACATCTATGCAATGCATGTCTTTCTTTTCCTGCCTACACGCATATCTGCTTACTGAATGACTTTCCTCTTTCGCAGGGCCGGACATTCTACGTCGTGTTTACGTCATAAGCAGAACTGAGCCCAGAATTAGCCAGAAATGAATCAGAAATAAACAAGATAGAAGCTTAAACCCAGCCAACAGCAAACAAGCCACACCTATTAGTCATAAATTAGTCATTCCATTTATCCCTGAGACCAAACTAAATGAATTTACACGTGTGACGTGGGTGCCAACAGTAATTTAGACAGCGGGGCAAATATGAAAATATGGACATCCTCCTCCTCTGCTTGATGTAGGCGAAACATATGGATAGGGCCTATGTGAGTTTCAGAATATAAAACCCAAATATGACTGCATTCGATATTGCCCTCTTTCCAAAGCTCAGAAGTCCACGCACGATCATACGACAGAGCATCGGTAGCGCTGTTCAAGTGTGCCAAGGACTTGCTCAAGGTCCCTACACGATAACCGCCTCGGGGGAGGCTCGATCCCGTACTCTCCATCTCACAGGCGAGCGCTTAATCAATTCGCTGCCGTGCCCCACAGAAGGGGCAAGTGAACCCATGAACTTACCCTTAGGTATTACCATTAGGTAACACTTATCCTGGGTATAAAGTTTGTTTCAGTTTGCAACAAGAAGCGCATTTTTGTTCCAAGGAAAAACCCTTTGAATTCATAGATTTTACACGCCATAATGTAACCTGAATTGTAGTGCATTTATAATTTACATGGCATTACACGACATTAAATCGCGCATTACATCACTCGAGTCAGACATAAGAGTTATATGGTCGATTTAATACGAGTATTTGCATAGCATTTCATCCCAGTAGACTGCCGAGACTGGGACCGAACCCTTACCAAGGACCTGGAGGCGAAGCTCGATGCCTTTCAGCAGTGGTGCCTGAGGTGAATCCCGCACATTCCCTATACGGCTCACGTCATCAGACGCGGATGTCTATCGACGCACGATGCACATCCCTGTTTCGGAGATGATCCCCTCCAGAAGGCTTCGGCTGTTTGGACCCATCGCACTTGACGACAGTGGACAGGACCATACAAGAGCTCAACAAGCCCTTATATTTGGCCCCGCAAGAGGTTGGAAGAGACCAGCTGGACGTACTTGCCATACGTGGACAAGCGTGGTGGAGTCCGACCTCTGTCCGTTGAATTTCGGACTATGCAAACAGCTTGGAGACGTGTCCAGAACAGAGCCGGCTGGCAGCGTGTTGTTGAAACGGCGACGCTGTGGGGTAGAGCTCGATGCTCTGACGATCAAACTAGACAGAAATCACTCGTGTTAAATCAATCTGTTTCTACTTTTTTTTTCTCTCTCTCTCTCTGTCTTTCTCTGTCTCTCTCTCTCTGTCTCTCTCTCTGACTGTCTCTCGCTCTCTCTCTCTGTCTCTCTGTCTCTCTCTGTGTCTCTCTCTGTGTCTCTGTCTCTCTCTGTGTCTCTGTCTCTCTCTGTGTCTCTGTCTCTCTCTGTCTCTCTCTGTGTCTCTCTCTGTGTCTCTGTCTCTGTCTCTCTGTCTCTCTCTCTGTCTCTCTTATTCTGTCTCTGCGTATAGGTGCGTTTACAGATGTATTTTACGGCACTTTACATGGCACCAGACCACACTACATCACCTAGAATAGCATGACAACAGATTAGATCACATTAAACCTCGTATTAAACCTGTATGTGTACAATTATCCATGTCTGTTGATGTGTATTGTAGGCTTCGTGTATACGATCAGTTGTCCGCCTGAGTTTCCGGAGCTGATGAGAATGTGCTACAGAGACTTCATGAGCGCCAGGGTCGTCTTCCACCCCGCCCTGTTGGCCGTCGTCAAAAGCTCACCGGAAACCATCGACCTATGGTGCACGTACGCATGCGCAAACGATCCTAGATAGCTGATACATTACATTACATTTCAGTTCCTCTGTTGATGAACAGTATTACGCTCCGTATACATTGTAAGTTATGCTGGGTCACATTTTCTCATCTGTATGTATGTATGTATGTATGTATGTATGTATATATGTATGTATGTATGTATGTATGTATATATGTATGTATGTATGTATGTATGCATGCATGCATGCATGTATGTATGTATGTATGCATTTGCGTGTATGTATTCAGGTATGCTGGTATGTATCTATGCATGCACGTATGTATGTATATATGTATTTGCATGCATGTATGTATGTATGTATGTATGTATGTATGCAGACGGTAGATCTATTCGTAGCCTATTGTTGATAACAAATTAATCCTTCTGGACAAATGTTTTTATTCGAGCCATTTTTGCTGGCCTAATTTGATATGCATTTGCTATTTGGGATGCTGGTCTGTGTTAGAAATGACAGAGACTGCTCTGTAGAGCTCGAGTGAAGCAACGAGTGACTGCGGACAAAAGCTAATCCTGCTTGTGATTGCGTCAACAGAACTGGCCAAAGGCATCGTGGAATGTCAGCGAGTTATGAGTGCTGTAGGGATACGTAGGATTTATAGTTTCCGCTCTTGTGCCTGGCTCTTGATAGCTAGAAGGTTGAGACTTTGACCAGGGTTATGTCTTCCTGCTCTGTTTGTCTGCCTCTCTCACTTCGTCTTCGGCTCTTTCTCCTTCGCCTCTCGTCTTCCTTGCCTACCTATTTCTCTGCCTTCTCTCTTCTGGTCATCTCTTGCTAATCCTCCTCTTCCGTCTTCATCCTTTTGCTTCTTTTCCTCCTCCTCTTCTTCCTCCTCCTTCTCTTTCACATCTTCAGTTTCCTTCTCTTCTTTCTCCTCCTTCTCTTTCTCATCTTATTTAACCTTCTCTTTTTTCTCCTCCTACTCTTTCTCATCCTCAGTCTCCTTCTCTTCTTCCTGTTCCTCTTTCTCATCCTCTATCTCATTCTCTTCTTTCTCCTATTTCTCCTCCTCCTCCTCCTTTATCTTCTCTTCTTCTTCCTCCTCTTTCTCATCCTCTCTTTCCTTTACTCTTTCTCCTCTTTCTCTGTATCATCCTCTTCCTCCTTCTTGTCTTTCTCGTCCTCTTTTCCATTTTGTTTCAATTTCTCCTCTTTCTCCTCTTTCTCCTCTTTCTCTTTCTCATTCTCTCCCATTTTCTCTTCCTCCTCCTCCTTCTCTTTCTCATCTCTTTATCCATCTCTTCTTCCTCCTCTTTCTTTTGCTTATCCTCAGTCTCCTGCAGTTGATGCAAAAGGGTGTTTATCTGTAGGTCGCTGACTCAGTACAAGCACTGTCTGATGCCAATCGAGCAGCAGTGTCGAGACGGAGTTAACGAAATCTACGCAATGTCTTCCGATTGGAACAAGCACCTGCACATCGCCAGATACATCTGCGAAATCGCGTCGTTCAGTGAGACAGCTAAACATCCTTCTTCCAACCAATTACTTTGCAGCTTATATTCATTTCCCTATGACGTCGACAGATGACCGGCTGAATCTAATATTTATATACTGCCTTTTTAGAATTTCTCAAAGCCGAGCTATAGTTAGCTCACTGACGGATTGACTGACTGACTGATTGACTGACTGACTGACTGGCTGACTTGCTCGATCGCTCGCTCACTCACTCACTCGCTGGATGAATGAATGAATGCATGCATGAATGAGGTAGGGAGAGGCGTAGACAGAAAGAGAAACACACGCAGAGATAGCTAGACATTCCCCAATACAAACTGGTTAAGCTGACATAGCAAGCTGCCTTCAGTTACGTTCAAATGGGTTATGCTCAAACAGAAGAGACCTGGTAAAGACTTAGGCAAGTTACGCTCAAATAGATTGAGCTGAAATAGAGCAGGCTCACATGGGTAAAGCTCAAATAGGTTAGCTCAGTTTGGTTAAGCTGATCCAGGGTAAACTCGCTAAGTTTACCCTGAAATAGGTTCCGCTCAAGCAGAGTAGGCGCCAATAGATTATTACGTAAGGCAACTCCTGTGGTTCGACGTCTGCCATATCGCATTGCACGCATCCATCCATTGCACCAGCGGTTTTTGCGTTGCAATCCGCAGCCTCTGCTCTGAGTCACATTAACATCTTCATCGCTGCCTCGAAGCTTAGGCCTCTCAGCCGCCTCCAGGTGAATAAATGCTGTAATGCGGAGTGCCGTTCGCCGACTAGTTTTACTCTCCGATCAGTCGTAACTCCGTTAATGGAAACAAATCTTGCGGATTAATATGATTATGGTTGACCCTGATCTCTGATCGATGAATCTATTTCGTTCACCTTGTTTGAGAGAGAGAGATGGGGAGGGAGAGAGAGAGAAAAAGAGAGAGAGAGAGAGAGAGAGAGAGAGAGAGATGCAGTTCAGTGTTCGCCTGTTAACATAGGGTGAGACGGTTCGAACAGCCTCTGCATGCGGAGGGAATCACTGCTTTAACAGACAGACAGACAGACAGACAGACAGGCAGGCAGGCAGGCAGGCAGGCAGGCAGGCAGACAGGCATGCAGACAGACGACAGGCAGGCAGACAGGCAGGCAGACAGGACAGTATCAATAGGGCTACGTGTATGTATGTTTGTGTATGTCTCTGTCTGGCTGCTGTGTGTCTGTCTCCCTTCTGCCAGAAACGGATTCCTATCAGTATCTTTCGAAATTAAGCATAGTTGAAGTCAGCTGCAGTTACATCCTGAACGATGGGTGTCATTCAACCATACATCCGACTGTTCATTCCTCCATCCATCCATCCATCCATCCATCCATCCATCCATCCATCCATCCATCCATCCCTCCATCCCTCCATCCCTCCATCCCTCCATGCATCCATCCATCCATCCATCCATCCAGCCTCAGTTCTTCTGCACTTAGGACCAACATTCACTTGAATCTCATCACATTAAAATTCCGCTCTCATGGGATCTCTTTGACACCGTTTGGGCGCCATATGAATGATCGTCGACGCGAGTATTACGTTGAATTACGTTACCGACAAATTACATTACATATCCTGGCGAAATTGCACAGACTGTTGCACTGTTAAATTTACATTACGTTGTAAGAGTAATGAAGAGATGCTGCTCTTAGGAACGCCTTTGCTACGTTCTCTGTGCAGCGCTACATAAATTAATTACGCAATTTAACAAAGTGGGAAATGTGGCGTAGCTGGCCGGAAGGTCCTTGTGCCCGGACCCTTTGATGCCAAGACCATCACTCTTAGGATTCGTGTTGATCCGATGAGGTCTTTAGGTAGGTCACCCGGTCAGTGACCCTTGACTGCTCTATAAATACATACGAGTATCCCACAATAAAGAGTATTTTTCACACTGATATCGTGTTCTCGCATATCTTTGCACGTTGGCATATAGGCATACCGAGCTTGTTGGCTATATATATATATAATTTCTTAGTCTCTCCCCCTCTTTTCCGCAAGCGCTTGAAGACCTTCCTATTTCCCAGTGCTTCTGGGTTGTCAGGCCGGAAGTGCTTCTGAGGAGTCTATTCTTGAAGTGGCGCTTTATAAATTCTCAATTACATTGTTATATTACATATGTTACGCTGTGAAAGCAGCACAAACATGTAGCCCAAATGTGCTCAATTTTATAATAAAATGCTTAAAATGCTTTGGCTTTGGAGGCTCTGCCTCGGACCTTGATCGAAGAGTTCACGATGTTCACTAGATGCATAGTCATTAGGAACTTCGCATCTTCTTGCGCTTGCTGTCCCAGGCTCTTCAATTTTCATCCAATTACTAGAGCCACTGGCTGAGAAGTCGCCTACGCCGCTGATTGGGAAAGCTCCGCTTCCCTGGTTCAGCCTATCATCATATGCTTTCATATCTGCCCATGATATCCTCACAGCATCCACATACATAAATCTATAAGTGTAATACACTAGAACCTCTTTAAAATAAGCCTCGTTATAACACGGTCTCTGATATAACACGGAAGGACGTGGATCTCAAATTTAATTCACGTTTGAAAACGACCTCATTATAACACAACCTCATTACTCATTGACATGGCTCCCAAAGGCAGCCTTCTAGGGTGGTCCCAGTGTCCTTTGCAATGCGGTGATACAAGTGATTGAAGTGGTGCGTTGATTGCAGACTATCGTCGCTTCCTGCCGTGTTACGTTCGGGCCGTTCAGTCGTCGACGTATCCCATTGTGTGTCGGCAGCTATTCGAAGCCTATCCCTCGATGCACGAGATGTATGCCGCAAAATGTCTGCCTAACACCTCGAGCAGCATCGACACGATCGAGTAAGTAGAATATTATACACATAAACATACATACATGCAGCATCTAGCATCTGACTAAATCACTACTACTACTACTACCACTACTACCACTACTACTACTACTATTACTCCTTGCTTCACATTACATGTTTCGCCCGGTTAGTGTTGTCTGCACACATTTGCTGGAAATGGCCATCTACTGTACTGATGCCTTGTGCATTATGATAATGAAGATTTAGAAGTCATTATATTAGTTAGATTGGATTGAATCGGAAGGGAGAGGATAGGATCTGATTTGATTAGATTAGATATACCGTTTGTGAATGTAATTTTTCCACTGTCGAGTAAGCATGCTATTGCATCGAAAATTTTTATGACCTCACATCGATGAATCATCAGATTGTTGACTTGTTTATGACTGTTTCTAATTTTCCGCTCTTTTGACGCGAAATTTCTGTGACGTAACGTTGATGAGTTATCTGGTTGTTGACTTGTTCGTGATTAGTCGACGTTGCCGAGCATTTTCAATACACAATTAGTCTGTCGTGTTCTCAGTTTGTAAAGCGAGTCACTAGTTTCGATGATAGATTCGTGCGTTTAGAAGCTTTGACGATTCAAGTACTGTTGTAATTCAACTATTCGTATTCCTAACTATCAAGTGTTGGATAGTAACTAAAAGTAACTAAAATTTCTTAGTACTTTTAACGAACTATTGTTTCATCTAATTTTAGTACGTTTGCTTCGCTATAATTTGCGATTGCGTCTTCGTTCCAAAAGAGGCGCTATATAATTTTTAACAAGAGCCAGACCTGTCATATTTTAGCAGTGTTTAGTCAAAAGCACGCTTGCACAATGGATCGAGTGCTTGAACTATTCATCTACATCTGATTTCACTTATGACCTCGGTAGCTTTCAGTCGCAGTGTTGACAATCGCTTTTATGCAATATACGGTTAATGTGGAAGAGCAAACAATTCACAGAATTGGTAGGCTGTATGAGCAATACATTACAATACAACTGTAATTTGATAATGCCCGGCTAACAACGTTCAGAAGCTGGGTAACAGGAAACACTAAAAACCATGAAAAGACTGAAAGAGTTTAGAGCGAAAGATATGACAGCATGACGTTGATGAATTATGGCGACGAATGATAGTGGAGTTGAAACAGCCGAACAGCTGCTGGAGTAAATTAATAGGTTGACTGAAGAACACGAACTGAGTATAAATAAGATGCTCATACAGTCTGTGTATCTGTAAATTCCTTGCGTACTCTAGACGGACTTCCATTGAACAAACCCATAGTAATGGTTGAAGTCCAGTTTGACCTTTGACACAGTCACTTTAGCAAACTGTAAGAAACCGCTGGCCAGTAAAGAACAGAAAAGAGAAATGTGAGATAAATGTAAATGCACAAGTTTTTCTATAGCGACCGTAAGGCCTCGACCCTGCTCATTTTCCAGTGAATTAATCGGGTGAGATCCTTCACCACCGCTGCCTGTTTGAATGGGCACCACTCCATTTAAGGTCCCCGTGTATGTAGGCCTACCGTGCTAGCCCAAGATTCAAATCTCTGAAATAAACCACGGCCGT
Source organism: Norana najaformis (assembly GCA_964023275.1). Lineage (NCBI taxonomy): Eukaryota > Metazoa > Annelida > Clitellata > Crassiclitellata > Hormogastridae > Norana > Norana najaformis. The sequence goes on from OZ029919.1 coordinate 24,708,370, forward strand.
ATATATAGTCCGAGATTTAAATCTCTGAAATAAGCCACTGCCGGGGCGCGAACCGGCATCCTCACGCTCAGAGGCGCCTTAACGTACGCGTGTAGCTGTTCAGGGCAGCAGATGCGAAAACAAGAGTGACTCATACAAGATGAAGAGACAAATGAAGAAGGACTTGGCGCGTTGGTCGCGTTGACCAACTGTCTAATGAATCCGATTTTCAGCTCTGCGACCATTAAACAAGATTCTCTTTGTGAATCCAATCAAAGTAATAACAGGCGTTTTCAATTAATTTCCGCCAAAGCGTGGAATGATGAGACTGAGTAGATGTAAAAGGCGTGGTGACGAGAGGGCAGAAAACACTAAGTGGATTCAAACCGCCCTTACACCTACTGATGGGCAAACGCCCATCCGCCTGTTCTAGGTCCTACGGTTCTACGCCATGGATTAGCACATTTATTCAAGTGACGGCTTGGAGCAGCACCTTTGAAGTGTGAGGTGCAGTCGCACAGCATCCAGTAGATATGTCGTGTTCTTTCTAACGTATAGGCTTATTTGTTGCTTAGCTGGGTTGAACGACAGAAGCAAAACTACTACTTAGAAAAAGATTAGATCTATTTTAATACGGGTGACATTCTCTGTACCACGGACTCTGTCAGCGCTTTTACTTTAAAAGAATTGTAAGAGAGTTCTTATTTAGGCGATTAGTTTTTTACTTTTATTTAAACGAAATTGTTGGCGAGTACTTTAACTATTACTTAAGTACTTAAAGTTAGAGTTACTTTTACTTTTACATAAGTAGTTTAGCCCAGTACTTTGGCCAGCATTGTTAATCATATAGTTGAAAATTAAAACCTGTGTGTCTTTTCTTGAATTAACGCTACGCTACAAATTAGGTGAGTCGACAGCTCGAAACCCGATCGATTGACACCTCGAAAAATCGTCGACACCATACTTCCTCTTAGCAAATACGTGTGCCCACATAACGGTTTCCATTTATTTTCCAAGTGACCTCAGCTTGCCTCTTGTTCGGCCACCACTGCGTCCCAGCAATCCCTCCAGTCCCTTTCGGAAGTTGCGGTATGGTGCGTGTTATCCACCCACCCACCCACCCAAAACCCACCCACCCACCCAGAGACCTGCAACTCGCATTTATGCCCAGCGGGCAAGAAGATACATTGCCAGTGGTCGGAAGAGATGCAGCGGGAATAAAACTGGCTTAATCTGCATATCTTGCAGAAAGCGGGAGGCAGAAGCTCAGTATTGGCATGCACAGGATCAGAGAGCAGACGGCATTAACGAAAGTAGAAGAAAGCAGAACGCAAACATGCCGGTTATGAGTATATCAGAAATGGGACAGTAAAATAACACAATTTATATAGCGCGTCTTCAAAGACTCTACTCAGAAACGTTCCCAGCACAGTTCTGGAAAAATTCAAGATTGGTTAGACGCAGACTTGTATGTGTGGAATGAACTGCTTTAAATAAACGAGAAGAAACTTATTGGACAATAATATTTCTCGAGTAAGGCTACAAAACAAAGCATCAGGTTGCCAGGTTCCAGCACTGTGGTCTATCGGTAGCGCGCTTGACATATAACCTAACGGTTGCGGGTTTGAGTCTGCTAAGCGGACACCGCGTAACGACCCTCAAGTTGTTTGTGCACACGCCTCTTTCATCAAACAGTAGAATTAGGTGCCAGCGTAAGCTGGGACGTAAACGACAAGTTCTGAGATGCAGGGGCCCGTGTTCAGGACTTTTGCATTTGTCCATTACGGTTCAAGAGCCGAAGGGCAGGAACTCAGATCCTCCTCTAAGTTCCACCAGGAACAAGAGAGCTTTAATTGTTTACGCTGTTACTGAGGAAAACCCAGACTGAACCAACAACAGGGACGGGTTCAGCAGTCTGCCACTCCTAGGCGAAGTTTGTTTGCCTCCCCTAATATTTATGTTCCAAAGTTTTAACTTTTCGTTGTCGTTAATATCATATCACTATAATCATATTATTTATTGTCGTCTCGCTCGCAGTTTTAATTTAAAATGTTCAATTTTTTAATTTTGTAATTGTTGAGTTTTGCCGCCCGCTGGAATGTGTCGTGGCCTCGTCTACTATTATAGTAAATCCGCCACTGATAACATCTGTTCACTCACAGAATTGCCAAATTCCGATGCTTTGGGAGTAACTAAATATCGGATGAACTTTTTAAAATGCAGGCCACTGCATTATATAGGTATTTAGGACATTTATAGGTAGGAAGGTACGGAAAGAGATGCCATTGTGTATTGTATTGGTCGATTTATATAGCTCTTCTCACAGAACAAATTACTCGATTGGTATTCAAAGGCATTTAGGAAGCCAGGGATGAATAAGAGAAACAAAGATCCTTACCAGCGCAAAAACATACAAAGTGCAAGACAGCCAAAGGAGGAGGAAGCCTGGAAGACCGATGCTGTATTTCGAAACCGTATCTGCTAACCGCGCACAGTGACGCAATGGCATAAAATTGTCGATGCATTTAATATGCATGAGCTCAGATACGACTTGGGAGCAGAACTTAATTCGTTGCTAACTCGGTTAAGGGTATCGGCTGTTATACACGAATTTTATAAATGATTAATGTTACCGTATATCCTCACAGCATGTTGATCACGTTAAGACATCCTTGATATTAAGGCAGATAATACAAAGAAACGTATATGTGAATGCCACAGAAGTATTACATTCATGCATTATAATCTTATACCGATGTCTACAACCTTGGACAAAAAGTATACAAGTCATGAACAAACACTAAAGCTACGGGGATGCGAGACAGTCTAGTGGTTAGCGTTCTGGATTGTCAACCCAGAGTACGGGGTTCAAATCCAGGCCAGGATAGAAAGATGTTTCAATGAAGATTTAGAAGTCATTATATTAGTTTGGATTGGATCGGATCGGATCGGAAGAGATAGGATAGGATCTGATTAGATCAGATTATATATACCGCTTGTGATATCCGCCTTGCTACATGCTTTACTTATGCCCCTAGCGAACTCAGCTATAAAATGACCACACCGACCGTACACTGCCGACGGGAATATCACACGGCAAAGGGAGACTAGCCATCTTCCCTCATATGTTGAGGATAAGTAGTTCCACTGTTTAACGACATCTTAAGGCTTCAAAGGCCGTTGACATCGCCCTCCTCCTCCTTTATCCAGGCTTGGGACTGGCACTACCCGATGGAGGCAGTGGCGGAGTTCTGAGGATAAGAATAATGAAGTCGCAAGATATACGGCTTTTGTTTCATTTTGTTTCAGACTGCGTCAGAAACTGATCAACTGCTACGGTTCATTCATGCAGAGGGAATGCGGCAAGACAGCCCGCGATACAATAGCGCCTTTAATTCGTATGCAGTATTCGTTCGACTTCATGCCGCCTTGCTACGCGGCCGACATTGTAACGGAACGACCGCCCACCGTCTGCGCATGCTCGCAGGTCAAGAACGAAGCTTCCGCTTTACTGCCGAATGCGTTTCACGTGATTAGTACCTTACTGATGCTCGACTGCTGTACGATCGTTTGGTATTCTTTGCACAGTTTTGCTGTTTATCTGAACAGCACGCTCAGGCAGGCTGTCTGCCCGACCGGAAATATAATTATGCCGAAATAACGCGGAGAAGAGACTAGCGCACAAGGGGGCGTTGGTTGTTGACTCTAGGCTTTTTCTTGGAAATTAGTGACGTCGTTGTTTTTGCGTTACTCATTTCTTAGCGACGTCATTAGTATCTGCGTTCTTTATTTGCATGCAGGTAATTAGCGCAGCGTAATAAATATGCGCAGGGAAACGTAGCACCTATTCTGTTGAAAGGGGAATAGTAAATTTCTGATTTAATTATAAATATTACTCCTGTATAAATACGAATTTTCAAGTTCTCTCCACAAATCCACTACTTGATTTTAACAAGGACCCATAGTGTGAAGATCGTCTCATAAGATCGGCCTGCGGCAGTGCCATCGCTGACTTCCGGTTGGCCGTTTCCATGGAAACCGCGCAGCGGATGGCGCGGTAGTCCATTGTGAAGCTGACAACCCTGATGTTCAAAATCTTGCCAAGATCACTGGCGAGGTAGGTCTTCTGACATGACAGGCAAGGAGGCCAGAAGCTTTCGGGGGGGGGGGAACACTCGAGCATAACAGCGTTGTCCATGCAAGCAAGACTTAGTTACAATACCGCCCTGAGCGAATTTGTATATTAAACAAGGAATGTCATATCTGTGCTCGCTGGAGTGAATTGAACAATTCTATATCCTGTTTCCGCCTTTAGGCACTTGCTAAAAGCGCTCCTCGCTATCTCAAATGACGTTGAAGTCGTTTAGAACAGGTTCTTCCTCATACAGAAAGTTATGCCTGAAAAGCTACTCACTTGTGACCTTGCAGATTTGAAAAATACTAAAGCCGCTATATGGGAATGAATATGGCTTCGATTTACACGCATGAAGCTCGCCCACGCCACATAAAATAATGCGAAACTGTTATTGGAAAAAGATTAGCAGCGTCGTATAATTTATTTATGATAGGGTGCCATGCGGCGTTGGAATCTTTTATCATAGCAAGTCTTTCGAATTATTACTTAATATATTTTCAATAATACTTGCCATATATTCTATGACAGAATCGCTAAATTTGGCGGCGCTGGTGGGAAAATGCACCTTTAGCTACGTTTAATCGATTAGAATCAACGCCGGCCAAGCATTGGTGAATTTCTTAACCCGAACATAGCCATCCGGCGCACATGTCATCCGGCGAATAGGAGAGAAAGAAATATTTTAAAAAATATTTTAAATGGTCATATAAAAATTCGAAATTTTCTTTCATGATGTGTTAAGACGTAAAGAATTTTAATTTCGTTAATAAATGTAGTTTCATGAATTTAAAAATAAATACAGTTTAACAAATTTCATGTTTTTGATAATAATAGCAGGTTGTGTTATATTAGAGGTCCACATGAAAGACACTAGCATAATATTGATTTTTACTTAATGTTCAAGTCAGCCAAAGGCTCAATATAAATTAGTTAAATAATCCGACCAGAGGTAATTCGGCTGTGGGCCATACCACCAAAATGTAGTGAAATAATTCCGCTTCTCAACGGTGGACCATTCCAATCTTCAACGTTAGACTATTCCTCCAATAACTGAAGTATAGCACGTTTGCAATGGTGACCTATGGTTTGGTTCAACCATATGAAACGGTGGAATTTTAATTAAATTTTTCTTAAACCCCAGTGACCATCAAAATTGGCGGAACTTACCACGAAGTTTTTACAGTGTGGACATTGCCAGTGCATCACAGGACTTGCTGTTTACTTCTTAGCTTACGCCGATATCAATGTTTTAAGCCCTACTGCTTGTTGACAAAGTGGACGCGAAAACTGTCCAACTGCTGAAGCGGCGCTATATAATTGTCTAATCACAATTTCAGGGCGCTAAGTGAATAGAGCACCACGTTGCACACACTGCTTAATTAAAGTGTTTGTATTAGTATCTGTTGCTACCATACATTACTTTTAACAGTGAAACACCGACTGAAGAGACATCGAGTTGTATTATAATTATATACACGAGTGTGGCCTTCAGATACAAAACAATCGGCCATGAAGTGCTTATACCATCGTCCAGTAAGGTAACAAAGCAGAGTTACATGGTAAATGTCGATTATAAAACACAACGTCTAAAGACAAGCAAAATTTCAAGCCTAACACGGTTTCAACGCAACTGGCGCATGAAAGAATACAAAACGAAACGAAGATTGTCAATAAGTTAAACGTGGAAGTTACCCTAACCTTTATCCAATCAGAATATCACGCGGGCTAGACAGATTTAGCCTTCAATAAACGTCATTGTGACATCACTTGACGTCACTATAAAGAAGACAGCCTGAGGTGGAGCCTGTGAATTGTTCTACAAGTGGATAAAAGCATGAAACTTGGCAATCATACTCAAAAAAACATGCTGAATCCAAGGGATTTATAAGGCGCCATCATTCTTTAAAATGGGGTCAGAATACACAATTGAAAATCATACATTTGAGGCATAAATAATAGTCAAACGACAGTAAAGTTTTGGCGGATATGCTCAAGACAGCGTGTGGAATCCAAACTTAATTTAATGCAGCAATTTATATGGCGCAATTATATTTTAAACCGAGGGCAAACGAATCAACTTGAAACAAATAATAAGCAAAATGTCCATTTCCAGACTGGATGCACAGCGCTGTATTACGAAAGTTGGTCCAGAGACGCAGACTATCTGGTTCTTTCTCACACATACGAATTCTGAAATTATTTAGACCTTAAGGTTGATACGGCAGTTGCTATGGTTCCATCATGCCAATCATGTTAACCAGATACAACATGGAGTGTGTAGGCCTGAGCCTTCTCCGAGGCAGTCATAACGTTTGGACCTTGGATAAGTTCTACTAACATTGGCATAAAGCCTTCATTCAATGCCTAGTCATCATGCGATACCAGTATACAGAGATAACGAAAAACGAAATACTCCAGCTTTCTCCGAACCCGGGCACCAACCTGGAAGAACTGGCTTTCCCCTTATTATTATTATTGTTTTTTGCGCTATAAGATTAATCTTTGTCCTTGATTTTAAAGTAAGCAGTAAAGTATCATATGTATCTCTATACAGTATCATTCATGATCTTTTCAAAGATACACGTGGCCATGTAAGAAATATAAAATCTGATATAAGGTTCCACTTTCTGATTTGAGTATCGCATGAGATTTGTGCATGCGATGCTTAGTGCAAATAGTGTGTTGTCCTCGAAACACCTGCAGCATTTGATGGAACAGAACAGCCTATTTATAACCACAACGCTTCAGTTAAGGACAGCACTCCGCTGCACCTGGCAGTGTCATCCACAATGACTTCCAAACACTGCCACTTCATAACCATCCCCAGTCTGCAGGATTTGGTAACGCAGGCTGTGTGACTAAACCCTGGTTCCAAACATAGTTAGTTACTGACTCTAAAAATACCTAGCCTGATATGTCTTGCGTCTATGAGATGTTCTCAGTTAGTCCTGCTTCAAATGCAGCTTCTACCCATCCACTGCCACTCAAAAAGTTCCAAATCCCTCAAAAGCTGCCATCTCAATATGAGGCCCACCAAACATTAATACAAATTTTCTGACATCATAAGAATCCGGTCAATTCAACTGTATCCGTTTAGCAAGTGTACAGAGTGATTAATCATATGCGACCATCGGAATCTGACTTGGATTCAGTTTAGATTTAGCTGCTTGACAACAAAGACGAGGTTGCTACAGAGTTTTTATGTGTTTAATACGCAGCCAAGAAGCAACTGAGTTGGAATCAAAGAACATGTTTTCCAGTTTTGCCAGATATTGTATAACCAAGCATGATCATATTTCACAGCATCTGATACGTAAACATCAGATTCCTTGAAACTTCCACAAGAAGAAGGTTCATCAGTTGGCAATCTGCTTGAGTGACATCAATAATGCAAGCCATAGTATCACTTATGCAAGCCATAGTATCACTTATGCAAGCCATAGTATCACTTATGCAAGCCATAGTATCACTTATGCAAGCCATAGTATCACTTATGCAAGCCATAGTATGATCAGTGCCTGGGGTATCTAGGTCTGGGTGTTACCAGTTCCATGAAATCATCCATGTGCACTTGCTGATAATGGGTTATGGTAAGTGTTGTTCACCTTTAAAGCTGATGGGGCAAACAGCCTGTTCTTCAATTTGCTGACAAACACTACTAGTCAAATAAGAAGAAACACACATGATACATTTATGTTAAACACAATCAATTGTGCAACATTTGGTTACTGTTACACATGCCTTTTGCTGCAATGGCTGAATATATAACTAATAGCCAAATTAACATATTTATAACACATTTTCAATCATGAAATTTATTATCTTCCCACTTGAATTAAATCATGCCTCTGGCTTTAAAGTTCTAAAATATGTTTTCCTACAACTGGTCAGAAAGTTTCATGCTATTATCCACAGTTTGAACACTACATGAAGCTGTCATCTTCACTAACAGAAAAGGTCAAAGCGCAGTCAGAAACTAGGTCATATGCAAATACAAGGAATATGATTGGATGGAATTGGTCCAAAAAAACTCAGCCCACTTAGATGCGAGAATAACGGGAAAACGCATTATGCTTTTCGTAAAATCTTTGGAACCGGTTAAGTGTTCAGTAAAGTTGGACCATCCGATAAAATCCAAGAACAACAAATTTTTTTATTAAATAGCAGTGACTGTGGCTTGCCTAATTAAACCTCATCACTGCTTTGTATAAGCCTTAGGCAAGAGCTGAAACTAGATTATGAAACGTTGGCCTGTTGGTAACACGCTTTATCAATGATTATGCGGTTGCGAATTCGACTTCTTGTAACGATCCTGGGCAAGTTGTTTGCGCACTCGCGCCTCTGTCACCAAACAGCATAATCTGGTACCGGCGTAAGCTGGGAAGTAAGCGGCAAGTCCTGCGATGCTCTGGCCCCGTCTGCCGGACTTTCGGATTCGTCAGTTGCCGGCTCAAGGGCCAAAGAAACGGAAATGAGCGCCTCCTCTGCGTTCCTCATGCGACTTTCTGAAAGTCGCAACGGGGCTGAGCACTAAGATTAACGTACACCTAAATTATAATCATCTGTGACTCTGGTATTGTAAACAGAAATTTATATAGCGCCGATTCAAGAGAAACTAATCACGGGCGCTCTCTATTCTAGCCTAATCAATGTCAGTTGTTATTAATAACAGAAAGCCCATCAGTTAGGAAGCAGTGCTAGAAAATTAGAAAAGTCACCTGTAGCAAACTCTTGCGCGAATGCGGAGCTCAAACAACGGATTCTCGTCCAAAGTTGCCAGATGACGACAGTTCAGGGTTCCAGTACCGCGTTGCATCGAAGGTTGTGAATTAATCACTGGAATTTTGTACCGATCGACAGTTCGGAGTTGCTGGTTTGTTGTGCTTTGAGGACGGTGGATGAGGGCAAGGACGAAGCCTGTTTTCTTGGTATCCTTTGAGGATCAAATTTGGGACTAAGACTGTGAAGGGAAAACGGAATGAGTAGATCAGAAGAACACTATAGCAACAGAAAATCTCATTCATGCACAGTTAGTTTTCTCTTCGAGCTGAATAAATAGAGTCATTTACACAACGTTCAAGCTAATTCTACGACACAAACGTATATGGCGAACACAATTTACCCAATTTTCTGCAGGGTACTACAGTTGTCACCCTGCAACTGCACAGCCATTTCGTGGTGGTATAAAATGTTACTGTAGTAAGAAATCTGTATGGCGCCGATTCAAAAGAAACTAACCACGGGCGCTCTCTACGCTAATCTAAATGATGTCGAAGTTCATTAACAATAAAAAGTTCATCAGTAAGTAAACAATGCTCAGATAACTATAAAAGTCACAAGTGGTGGGCTCCCGCACACGCGTAGAGCCTAACCAACGGATTCCCATCAATGGTAATAGTTGACACGATGCTTAGTCATATTATCATTTTCCGCCACGGATTACACGTTCAATGATATTCTCGCTGTACAGCCTATATATGATGGGAAGGAAAAGTGACAGACCAGTATAGGCCTACAGGAGAATCAGCCTACATGAGACAGGTAAACCATTCCCTAACACTAAAATGAGGATTGATCCTAGCTAGATATGAGCGCTCTCATATCTAGCTCGATCAAGTTCAGAGTTGCTGTAAAAATGCACAAAATTACGCAGAACAGAGACAGTTTTAAACAGAAAACCATCCGTAAAATATTTCCTTTGCGATTTGCGTTACTTGTCGACGAGCATTAGTTAGGCCTATCTCTCTTTTTCTTTTTCTGAAAAAAGACGCAATTCCAGCGTTTATACGGATATATACCTGTTCCAATACTTATTCGACGCAGGTTTCTTGGTGTGCGAAGGCTCAACCTCGTTTGTTTGCCTTGGCTGGTTTCAAGCTGGGGGATGCGGTTGGCGAACCTTTCGTCCCCTTGGCTGGTTTCAAGTTGGCGGGTGTGGTTGGCGAACCTTTCGTCCCCTTAGAGCCAGGTTTTCGTTTTTTATCGCCTTTCGCTCGCGGTGTCGTTTTCCAGGCTGCCGGGTGTTTGGGTGGTTTCCTTGTCATCAGGGGCCTTGCTGGTACAGTTGTCGGCCGTCGCGGAGTAAACTTAGCAGCCTGGGAGACCTTTCTGGTCTTTGCGGTCGAAAGGCCGGAGCCCTTTCCTCCGCATTTGCTGGACATCAGGGCAGCGGCCACTTTTCCGTTGCTTTCCTTCTCCTTGTCGGCATCGTCGATATCGCTGATCGCTTTCGAGCTGTTCTTGCAGAAGTTGGCGCTTTTGATCGCCTGCAAAGCCTCGCGCATCTCGCACGATTTTCTGTCGATCTTCATGACGAACTTGAGTACGTATCGATCCCTTGACTTGTGGCCCATCACCAGGAACTGGCCCAGCTTCTTGCCCTGTCGCTGAAGCCCGGTCTGCGTGCAGTTACATCGCGTGAAGTTGTCGACATGGAAAAGCATCTTGTCTCCGGATTCTCTCTTCGAAAAACCGACCGCCTTGTAAATGGTTTTCTTTTTGGCCGCAGCCAGCTGAAGATTATCTCCGGATATGACAGTTTTATCCACCTTTATCTGCATCGCTAAAAGGAAACGCAAAACTGTAATTGAATTAATTGTACTCTCAACTTTTTATAGCGCCTCCTGAAAAGAAACTCATCAGAAGCACTCCCAACCTAGTAACACAAAACCACTCTCAAACAGAATGGTTTCAAGCAGTTATGGGAGACAGGAAAAGAAAAACCATGGATCTCATGTCGCAGGTCGCTAGGAACCTATTCCGGAAGGATTGGAGCGACCACAGCGATGGTTTTATGTTGAAATGGAAATTCGGGCTGCAGGGACAACCAAGTCACGTGACGCAGCAGAGTGAAGGGATCTGTGGCCAGGAATGGAGAAGACCGAGACCGAGATGCGATGGAGCACTACCTGCTGGCAAATTACGAATAAGCGTCAAATTTGCACAATATTGTGAATATCTATTAAATCACGGTCAGAAAAGTTGGACTTGGGATTCCTCGTCACTTCTTGCAATAGGAATAAGAAGTAATGACTCAAGAACTTCTATAGCGTCACTTTAAGAATGTTCAAGACATCAGCATCAGTCTATGGTCGCTACTAAGCAAAATCGGCGTGCATGCCAAATTTCCATGCAGGCTGAGTGCGCAAAAACGTAGAAGTGCGTAGAATTGTCAAATTGCAGAAATGTAGACGATTTGAATGGTGTGTATGTAAAAGCTGAACTAATGAGTAATCTCGCAGTTCGAATCACTGGCTTTACAATCTTAGCAAACAACTCCTTTAAGTCTTCTATTTGCATTTGAAAACCATGCATTTCCATCGATAGGAAACGCCTAAATATGCAAACAGCTTTTCTGAAATGGCGCTACATATCGATCACGATTACACACTAATTTACACGCTAGCATACATACATACATACATACATGCATGCATACATACATGCATACATATATGCATACATACATATATGCATACATACATTACACATACAAATACATACATATATACATACATACAAAAACAAATACATACATACAAATACATACATAAATACACACAAATACATACATGCATACATACATATATACATACCTATATACACATACAAATATATACATACATACATCACACATACAAATATATACAAACATACATACACATACAAATACATACATACACATATACATACACATACAAATACATACATTCATACACATACAAATACATACGTACATGCATACACGTACACAAACAAAAAAATTATACATACATACATACATATATACATACATACATACACATACAAATACATACATACATACACGTACACAAACAGAAACATACATACATACATACATATATACATACATACACATACAAATATATACATACATACATACACATACAAATACATACAAATACATGCAAATAAACATACACATACAAATACATACATACAAATACAAATACATACATACACATACAAATACATACATACACATACACAGACACATACAAATACATACATACACAGAGCCACACATACATACATACACATACAAATACATACATACAAATACAAATACATACACATACAAATACATACATACACAGAGACATACATACATACACACATACATACACATACAAATGCATACAAACATACATGCACATACAAATACATACATACACATACAAATACATACATACATACATACAAATACATACATACACATACAAATACATACATACACAGAGACATACATACATACAAATACATACATACACACATACGTACACATACAAATGCATACAAACATACATGCACATACAAATACATACATACACATACAAATACATACATACACATAAAAATACATACATACACAGAGACATACATACATACAAATACATACATACACACATACGTACACATACAAATACATTCACGCAGACATACGCAGCCACTGAGCAGTAGTGAGCTGCTTCTCAGTGGAAAACACTAAGAACTGGCTGCTCAATGAAGTGTTCCGATCTCAAGTGCCTAATTACAAGTGTTCCACTATAGACGTGTAGTGTCGGCTGTCGGGTTCCACGTGTCATCGAGCAAAGTACTCTGGCCGAATTTACTCGGCTTTGACTCGCACCAGCATCAGCAGCCAAAATAGCAGAAGGATAGACGATGGAAAGCGGTTTGTTTCGTCTGTCTGTCGGTCGATCCTCGGGCTCTAATTCTTCTTCTTCTTCTTCTTCTTCTTCTTCTTCTTCTTCTTCTTCTTCTTCTTCTTCTTCTTCTTCTTCTTCTTCTTCTTCTTCTTCTTCTTCTTCTTCTTCTTCTTCTTCTTCTTCTTCTTCTTCTTCTTCTTCTTCTTCTTCTTCTTCTTCTTCTTCTTCTTCTTCTTCTTCTTCTTCTTCTTCTTCTTCTTCTTCTTCTTCTTCTTCTTCTTCTTCTTCTTCTTCTTCTTCTTCTTCTTCTTCTTCTTCCGCAGCAGCAGCAGCAACAACAGCCGCAGCAGCAGCAGTCACTTCGTCTACTTCGATCGAAGGGTCGGCGGTTGAAGTCGATTCTGTCGGGGTTGGAGAGGATTATTGGGGGATGGGGAATGCGGCATCTCTTTCTCTCTCGATCAGGGCTTCGGAGGCAGATAAGATAAGGCGGAAGATGCGTGGAATTAGGCGTCAGTTGCTGCTTATGATGATGTTGCTGACGCCGCCGTCGCTCGAGGCGAATCGAGAGTCGGCAATTCTTTGTTCTCTGGGCGACCCATGCGGCGGACAGAAAGAGGTATATTTTGGGGTAGAGAAAGAGACAGAGAAATACACGCAGATATAGAGACAAGACGGAGTAAGCAGGAAGTCTAAATCACACACAGAGACTGTCTGTCTGGCTGCTTGTTTGGCTGACTGGCTGGATTGACTGACTGACTGACTGACTGATGGCTGGCTGACTGATTAAAAGTCTGGCTGACTGACTAAATGGCTGGCTGACTGATTAAATGGCTGGCTGACTGACTAAATGGCTGCCTGACTGACTAAATGGCTGGCTGACTGATTAAATGGCTGGTTGACTGACTAAATGGCTGCCTGCCTGACTAAATGGCTGGCTAGCTGACTAAATGGCTGGCTGACTGACTTACTTACTATATGGTTGGTTGGCTGACTGACTGAAACAGACACAAGCATAGGCAGAGAGATGGACAGAGGCAGGGATAGAGACAGAAGTCGAGTATTTCGAGAAGAGGTGAACTGTAATTGAGGCGCCATTTAGAAGAGCCGTCGCCTGCGCTGCCTCTTCGTACCACCCGGATTTATGTCTCAAGATCCCGAGCGCAAAACACTTAGTAGGACTTCACTCTTTTGGCAGAACGAAGCTTCTCTGGCTCCCGCTCGCTCTCTCGCTCGTTCACTCACAAGGACTTTCACTTCGAACGTATGTTATGTACGACGGCGCACATCTCGGCTTAACTGCATCACGCAAGAGGAACAGACGATGCAGAGGAAGGAGGAAGAAACAGAAGAGGAGGCCGACGAAGAAGAGAAGGAGTAAAAAGAAGAGAAGGAAGTGTGAATAGAAGAATGAGAGAAAGAAGAGGATGATGAGGGAAGAGGAAGAGGAGAAGGAAGGAAGAGAGGGAGATGAGAAAGAAGAGGAGGATGAGGAAGAAGAAGAAAAAAGAATAGAAGAAGAGGATTGGGGAAGAGGAAGAAGAACACGAAGAGTAGGAAGAAGGTAAGGAGGAAGAAGAGGAGGAGAAGGAAAAAGGAGAAAGAAGTTGCAGGAGGAACAGGAAGAGGAAGAGGAGGAAGAGGAGGAAGAGGAGAATGAGAAGGAGGAGGAGCAGGAGTACGAGGAGGAGTACGAGGAGGAGAAGGAGAAGTAGGAGTAGGAGGTAATAGCACTATAGCCAACTGAATGGCTGGCTGTCAGATTATCTTAATGTCGCGAAGAAGGCCGGAGCTCAACTGTTGGCAATCGATGCGCTATGCAATGTGTGCAGATTTCTCAAAAAAACCAACCATCTCTATGTTTCATAGTACAAATATATAACTCTTACGCCAGCACAGCATTCCTGCATCTTCAGTGAAATATTTTCGCAGTAAGCCTTCAGAACTACATGAGCCTCTAGCAACTCAGACGCAAATGTAAAGCACAGAGATAGGTTTCATGCGGATGCCATGGTTTACAGGCCATAAAGACAGCCCTGTATTATGCGATGGGAAACAGCGGAACACTTGAATATCACATATATGCATATACGCCTAAAATTCTGCATAATATCGATATATTATAAAAGATCTTGTTACGAGCTGCAATGTGTGATGTAGACTGGTATGACGCTCTTATACAATAACATAACTGCGTAAACTTACAAGCTTTATGCAGTTAGTTAAGCCGCAGCCACGTAGCGGTAGATATGAGGCGTGTGCATGCTTCTTTGACAATTGATAAACCCTTGTAAAGCTAACTTTTCATAGCGCTACAGAAAGCCAGCTAAAATCTAGGCAACAAGTTACCTGACCAGAAATGCCACCGCTAAAGGCAGTAAAGTATGGCATGGCAAGGTAAGATTATAGGTAAGGTAAGGTAATGTATAGTAAGTTAAGGTAAAGTACCGGTAAGATAAGATAAGATAAGGCAGGATAATACAAGATAAGGTGAGGCAATTTAAGGTAAGAAAATGTTAGGCAAGGTAGGTCAAGATAATGCAAGATTAGGAAAGGGAAAGGTAAGGTGAGGTAAGGTGATGTAATTTAACGTAAGGTATGGTAAGCCAGGGTTAAGTAAGCCAACTAAAGCGATGATCGTCTGTGTCATATGAATGTGTTTGTTGAAGGGCTTACCAAAGCTGGCATGGCAGAAGTTGTCGAAAATCGATGCAAATGTTTCCGGTTGATTGCACACGGAGCAAGTCTCATCATCTGCAAATGGAAAAAGAAGGGTCATCCAGTTCATAAGAGGTTCTTCTATGGTGCCACGTCACGCGCAGTAGCTATATAGAGGATAACGTCTACCATGGATTTGGCATATGAAAATGGAGAACTTGGGAATTAAATAAGGTATCGTGAACCATGCAGGGAAATATATGCATACAGTGGAAACACCTTCAAGCATGCATCCGTGTATCGCGAATTCTGATAAAGCACGGTGGAGACAGAGCTTAAATAAGCTTCATAGCATTACTTCATTATAAAGCGGTACTGAAGTACTTAAAATGCAATATATTAAGTGTCTAGACAACTAACTAACTAAAGTGATCTCGTTATAAGGCGGTGCCTGATAGGGCTCCCAAATGAAGGTCCTCTGTGTTTCTATATGTAGCTCTCCTCTCCTCTCCTGGGAAGTTGCTTGGAAGATACTCCGTGACCATAATAATGGTCGCATTCAAATTCAGATACAACTTTGGCAGTCAGTTCTGTAATACTTGCTTAATCAGTAGATGTAAAAGTGCGGTTTGAATCCACCTAGTGTTTTCCGCCCTCACGACTCACCTCTACCGAAGACGCCCATCAACAATTCGGCGGCAAAGGATAAGTGTACACGGCTGCTGCGCGGTGAGACCGCAACAATGTGACCAAGTAGTGTGTGTACCATGGCGCCAAGATCATAAAAGGCATGGCTGTGCCGGCATCCAGCCGCGGTTGTGGCACTGGGACACTCGGGTAGACCCAATTATGCCGGAGGCCGCACCAAGGGAGCAGCGCTGCATCTAATCAACAGTAGGAGCCACGTTAGCAAATGCTTCATGGAGGTCCTCAGCGAGCTTCTGCGCAACAGCCTCTTTACTGAATAGTCACCCAATTAGAGACACATGGCCTTAGGGGCATATATCGATCAGTCGCTTGTGGGTTTCGAAGTCCCTGGCAAGCTTCCGTGCACTCGGTTCCCAATTGAACAGTCACCCAATTAGAGACAAATGGGGATACAGGCGTAGCGCGCTCGACGATGGACGCCTACAGCGACCAGTTGTTTGCAGAGTTCGGTGAGCCATCCTGGATAAGCCAACCCCGAAACGGTGTCGCCTGCCTAAACCGCTGGCGCCAAGGCCACCGGTGCCTTGGCCAATTGCTTCAGCAAGCGATGATGTTCGGCGCGGCGGAAGTGCTAGGAGACAACTTAAGGCAGTAAAGCGGTCTCATGTTCACGGCGGTTTTGAAAGTCGATCTTGAGAAACAGGCGCTCACGTCGGCCCAGGTGTATGGCGAACCAGACATGATAACCACGATGGACTACTTCAGGTCTGCAACTGCGCCAGTACTGAACGGGGACCAGGTGGGCCAGAAGCTTGAGAGCCAAAGCGAAGATTCTCAAGTACTAGGACGAGCATCCCAAAAAGGGCTCAGGCTGGCTGCTCAAGTGCTGTGTAGTACTGAACCTGGTGTCGCCAAGTACAAGCCAATTCTAAGAGCTCTTATACAACTCAACGCCAAAGTGCATACCACCAGGAGGGGTTATCAGTGTGCACAACAATAACAACGGCTGCTTCGAGTGCGCAGTCCTGTTTGCACTCCCCTCCGTAGGACAGGACCCGCATCGTTCAGCGAAATGCCGTGCCCATCTTGACGAGCTAAACTTTGCCGGGATCGAGTTCCCAGTGAAGGTGAGCGCTGTTGGGAAGTGTTAACGTCAGAACCCCTATCGGTAGGCGCGTGCAGGTGGAATGGCGGGCTGTACCCAGTCCATGTATCACAAGCAGTGGGGCACGTGGTTCACCGGCTGCTTCTGGCGACGCCGACAACCTAGAAAACATGCACTACTTCTGGATCAAGGACCAGGCCCACATGCTGTATAAAAACCACGGCAAGGAGCTCCAGGCGCAGATTGGAGAGAGGCCTCAGCTCACCGCACTGTCAAGGGGCAAAAACACTTTGCAGTTCCTGAACTACCACAAGGAGATGCGCATATCATAGTAAATCTACGCTGACTCTGGAGCGGCTACAGTGGGCAACTTCGCTGGAAACTCTGAGAAGAGCCACTCCCGACAAGTCACAAAGCATGGTCCTGAAGGCCGTCCAAGAAGAGCTGGCGCTAATTCGAGAGGTCCTCAAACATGCAACAAACATACTGAATGATCAGTAAGACTTTTCCAGGGCCACTGCGTGTAACATCTGTGGTGAGGAGCTTGGCGAGGACCAAGTCCGTGATTACTGCCAAATTGCTGGCAAATACCGCAGAATGGCCCACAGGAGCTGCAACCTCCACTCCGCATTTACCTAGACAAAACGAAGGTCCAGGTTGTCTTCAGCAACCTGCGCGGCTATGACGGGCACCTGATTATGTCCGCACTAGACTCATCGGAGGCTGCACAAGACAAGAAAGTCGGCTGCATTCAAAACAACACGGAGAAGTATCCTGACTTTCAGCCTAGGTAAGTTGCTGTTCATCGACAACCTGCAGTTTATAAACAGCTCTCTTGACAGACTAGCTGCCAACCTCCAGCCGTAAAATCTCAAGATAACAAGCCGGTGGGAGGTCTCCAAAGACGAGCTATCTCTGCCGCAGTACATCGCCAGCCACAGCAGGTTCGACGAAATACGGCTACCACCCAAAGACGCATTTTACAGCCATCTGTCGATGAAGAGTATCAGTGACAAAGACTACCGACATGATCAGCGAGTCTGGGAGGCTTTCGGCTGCCAAACCCTATGCGATTACCATAACTAGTACCTGAGTACAGATGTTCAGCTCATGGTAGATGTGTTCCAAAAACATTCTGAGACACAACAATGGCGCACTATGGTCTCAACCCAGCGGACTACCACAGTGCCCCAGGCAAATCGTTTGATGCCTCACTCAAGCTCACAAAAGCCAAGCTCAAGCTACTTACCGACATCAACCAGCACCTCTTCGTAGGCAAGCAACCCAATGTGTCCGGACAAACAGCTCGATTGAGTAAATGGACGATGGAGATGCCGGAGTTACTAAGGCTGTGCAGGACAAACAAGCTAGCAACGCGACCCAGGTCGAGGCAGAGCGCCATAACCGCGAAGTTCAGGCTCAGTTCAAAGGGTCTGGGTTGAACCTGAGGCGGGAGACTCGGGGTGGGTGCTGCCCGATGTGCAAAGATACCGGGCTATCCCTTTCAGAACTAGAACCGCTGAGCAACTTTGATATCGAGAAGGCCGCTAGCCCTCTTCCTCACTTCTGCGGTGTGTTCATGCGGAATGGCTTGCCCTGTTTGACCCAGAAAAAGGAATGGGGTCTCGTGAACCTGAATTCCAGCGATGGTGGCAGCAGTCACTGGTCAGCTTACCAAAAAGACGGTTCAACGGCCTAATACTTCGATAGCTATGGCCTTGACTCTCCACGCCGACTGTTGGATTACTTGTCCACGGCCAAAGCAATACGAATGCAGACCTTCCAGCTACAGGGAGCAGACGATGTCATGTGCGGCCAACTTATGCCTGAATGTGCTGAGAGAGCTTGCCGCTGGCAATAAGTACGAGGATGTAGTCCTTGACCTGTGTGGCTGATTGATAAACTTAGATTAGTGCACCTTTTTGCATCGCAGAAATGCAGGAAGACACATAGGGCAGAATCGGTGGTGGGGTGACTGAGGAGGATGGCAGTTCAGCAACATTGGGCTTGTCCAGAAGACTGGGCACACTATGATGGGAATTCTATCGATTGGCGGGCAGCGGATGACAAACGTGGGGGTGCCTACGGTCAACAAAGACGCTGCGACTAAGGATTATGCGGACCCCATTGACCAGGATAACCTGTAGCTGAGCGGTGGGACAGGAACCGACGATTTGCGGCTGAGTGCGGCCAGATGCGACGATGATGCTCCACTGGACCGAGCCCACAGCAAGCAAATGCTTCGCCCTTCTGCTGGGAAACTTGCAAAACCAACTGCAGTTCGCGGTCGCATTCAGCGCACCGTTGCGTTGTTCCTGCACGCTGCCTGCACGGTCGACAGTCTTGGGTTTGCTGTACCTGTCGGCAGAAATCTTGCGCTCAATCTTGATGGAGGTGCTCCGGTGATTGACATCCGATAGAAGGATATGTCGTCGGTGGGATCACTCGGATACAGTGTGCGGAGAGGGCGGCGAGATAACCGTCCTTTTATATCTACTTAATCCGTCCCAGCTGTCCGTTCTATTGTGCTCTTCCGGTGGTCTGCCCGTCCGTCTGTTTGTCCATCTGTTCGACTGTCACTCCATGTGTCTGTCTATTTATCCTTTTATCCTTACGCCTAACCATCTTTTCGTACATCCCTCCGTCCGTCCACCCGCCGCCCACCCGCCCGTCCTACTGTCCTCCGTTTATTTTGATGTCCGTCTGTCTGTTCGTTCCTCCTTTGTCCGTCCTTCTGTCCGTCTATCCGCCCGTCCGTATGGAGAATTCGCCCACTGATCAATGAGTGGAAAGAAGGAAAGACGGGAGGAAGAGTGCGGCCATGGAAAGATAATAGGCCTAGTGTGGAGATAAGAGAGAGCCAAAAAATGGATCAGGTGCGAACATGAAGGTACCATATGGAATCTGAAACTCCGGAATTCTTCGCCGTTAATGTAAGAGAAACAACAAAGTTGCGGACGACGAAATATGCAGCGATATACCACTACCACCACCACCACCACCACCACCACCACCACCACCGCCACCACCACCACCACCACCACGAAATACCTTACCTGTAAACCTTAACCCTATCAGACCTTATTTGCCTGACTCGGCATTCCTAGAAGACATGGGAGATGAGTGTCTTTTTCGCATGATTCATGTTACGTAATTGCCGCCTTTGCCGCCTTTGCCGCCACCACCACCACCACCACCACCACCACCACCACCACCACCACCACCACCACCGCCACCACCGCCAATACCGTATACCTGCGTCATCATCATCATACATCATCATATACCTGCGTCGTCATAAGCGTTAGATTATAAACTAAAGTTTAAGTTTGAGCAAGCCTATATATGATGATGATAATGATTACCAGGAGGAGGAGGAGGAGGAGGACGACTACGACGATGACAATAACGATGATGATGATGATGTTGATGATGATAATAATAATAATAATAACAACAATAATAATAATAATGACGATTATGATGATGACTATTATGATGATGATGATTAGTATGGTGATTAGGATAATGATAACAACAAGCGGTCTTTGGCTATAATCATGATTCGGGGTGTTAACTGCTATTCGTGTTATCTCTTCAGAAGGCGATACAAAAGCCCCTGCACCGACTGACCTGAAGCCTCGCTGAGTATATTGATGCAAAGGTCGTTGTCCGGCGGAAACCTTTCGCAGCGCAGCATATCCGGCCACGAGAATCCATACCTGGCCATGCGGCGCTCGCAGCCTCCCTGTACAGCCAGGCAGAGCGACCGACACGGCCAGATGGGTCGGTCGAAGCAGACGGGTGCAAAGAGCGAGCAGAGGAAGACCTGCGTGTCCGGGTGACAGCGGATGCTGAGCAGGTGGACCCAGTCGTTGGCCTGCTGCGTTACCTCGCGAATTGAGTCGTGATCGAGAAGGTTCGGCAGGCGCATCTGCTCGTAACGGATCCCACGGCAAAGGCTCAGGTTGGACGGGATTGGGACGCAGGTTGTTGGACCCTGGCGCCCGCCCGGGATCACGCCCCAGACCCACTCTGAGTGGTCGTAGCCAACCGAGTGGACCTCGTCGCCGTATTCGGGCGTAGCTGGCCGCTGCTGCTGCTGCTGCTGTTGCGGCTGGTTGGAGGGAAACGAGAAGACGACTGAAGAAAGGCCCACAGCGACGAAGAATAGGAGAGGTAGCAAAGTGGTTCTTGACAGAAGGCTACCGCTAGCCGCGCCAACTGCCCCGGCCATTCTCGTCACGGATGATTGCACGTCGAACGCTCGGGAAATCTGTGAGAAGACGATGAAAATCCAAACTCAGCAGTTGAAGAAATTTTGCTAAAACAAAGCAAAGCAATTTATGATACGGTACTATCGACGTGTTAACGACAGCTTATTGTTGCCAAGGCCGTTGAAGTCGACCTTACCTTATCGATATGACATGATATATATATGTATGTACGTAGGTACGTACGTATGTATGTATATGTATGTGTGAATGCATATATGCATACATACACACATGCATGCATGCATGCATACATACATGTATGCATGCATCAAAACACTTACATAGCACCTTTTGGGCACCTCGCAAAAGCGCTGCATACATGAACGTCTAACGGATCTAAACAAGGAGTCAAATGCGACAGAACAAATGCGCAACGGAATTCTTTTCCGAGACGTAAGCCCAACACGCGATAATTAATGAATTATAGGTTCAGGTAATAATAATAATAAGACAATTTATATAGCGCCGTAGCACAGCCGAGGCCGAAGAAAAGGGCGCTGTACAAGGGTTCAAAAATCAACTGCAGTCATAAGATATCCTATAAAGATGTGTCTTGAGTCGTGACTTGAATGTGTCCAGCGATGGGGCATTCGTCACATTCTCAGGAAGACTGTTCCACGCAGTGGGTCCGGCGACAGTGAAGGAACGTTCGCCGAACTTCGTGGAAGAACGCGGGACATGCAGTTGATTCCTCGATGAGGACCGTAGCTGATATGTGTTTGGATGTCGGCTGTTCGAATACAGAAGTCGGATATATAGTCTGGTAGAAGACCATTAAGAGCCTTGTATGTAATTAGGTAAATGAGAAAGAATCCATAATACAGAATTACGACACGCTTCATTATACTAGATACCCATAGGCAGATGTGCATAAACCTGTAGACCTAAACGACCGCATGCTTCGTACGTGCTTTTGGAGAGTAATGTATGTCCTACTGCATTCACAGATAAATAGAAATATAAATGTACACGGTTTCTATAGCGACCGTATACGGTTGCGGACCTGCTTTTTTCAATTAATTTATGGAGTGAGATCCTTCACCATCGCTGCCCTTTTGAATGGGCGCCACGCCATTTAAGGTTCCCTTGTACGGGCCGTGCTATCCAGAGATTCAAACCTCTGAACACGTCATGTGGGTAAGTCTGTCTATTGCAAATATCAAACCAGGGCAGAATCTTTTAAGGCAAAATGTAGTAGGCCGTATTTATTTTTTTAAAGAAAGCAAATAAAGACTGAAAAATTATGAATACGTGTTGCACGTTGTAATCGCGTCTAGGCTGTCGACAGGAGCAAAGCTCACACAGCACTTTGATTGTCGGCTTCCTCATAATACAGCTAGGGATCTTTGACACCGTGCCGCCGCTGTTGGCCGCGGTTCCATCGACCAGGGCTTTGTACAAAGGCAGTCTCCGCGAGCCATTGAGCAATCCAATCCCTTTGCAAATAAAGTATCTCGTTCTTCGTGTCAGAATGAGACTCTCCAAGTACCGCATAATCTTCTTTATGTGTTACTCGTTTCGGCGTTACTGACCGATAGGCAGCTTCATCGCCAGTTCTGTAAACCAACTTAATCGAGACACGGGAGGACAAATATATGGGAACTGGGTTCTCCTACAGGTACCCTGTTGTAGGCATATATGTAAATAGTTTTTTGTTTGAATAGCTAACTAGATATTATTCACGGGGTGTCGCGAATCGTGATTGTCTTTCGAGCATCTTCGCTGAAAGCTGGAAGCCAATTACTGTCGCGCGACTTTCAAAGCAAGTCCACATGCGATGAAGTTCGAAGGACTTCAACATACGTGTTCTTTGTCGGCCTGTCGTCGCTTGATTAACCCGAGCTAATCAAAAGACGACAAACCGCCCATATTTAATCTAGCGAGACTAAACTCGCTCGTCGCTAGAGAACGTTTGAAGTTCTGCACGGATGAAGCCCAGTCTCAATTCCTTTGCGGTTGCTGTTCCGCTAAAAGAACTCGTTATTTAGCGCACGTGTGCGTACCACTGCCTACACCTTTACCTTAAATAACCTTATTTTCCATGCCATACTATACCATGCATAACTATATCGTCCCATACCATATCAAACCATGCCGTAGCACACCTTAACTTATGTTACTTTGCTTTAAACTACGCAACCCGATATTACGTCACATACAGACTTGAATAGAATAACGACGTAAACGTTTGCAGCTTGCCAAGCGCCTCTATGTGACAAAATTTGAACGACATCAAATCTGCTATAGTGTAATCTAGCTTGATCTAATTACCTCTGGTTAATTTTCTAATGCACGATGACTCAATTAGCACCGAAGCGCAATGCATCGAATTAATCCAGCATTTCCTTCGGCTCACGTACAGACGTATCAAATTATACTGCTTGGCGACAGAGGTACGTGTGTGCAAACAACTTGCCCAGGGTCGTTACACGAAGTCGAACCCGCCACCGCATGATCATTAACCAAACGCGTTACCTAGAGATCACCGTTTTGTACCATATATAAGTCATTAGATTAGAACAGGTCTTGCGTGGAGGCGTGAGGGGAGGAGCGAAATTTCACGCTACGTTAAAGCAGACAGGCCGCATTCAGACGTTTACACCGCATACTATATGCAAGACAAAGAGGCCTTGCATGAGCCTAGAAACAAGAACTGGTGCATCGATGCATCAGCTCTGATGCATCGATGATGCATTGTCAAGAGATCGACATATACAAATACAGATACAAATGCAGATATAGATACAGGTACAAAAACAGATACATTATACAGATACAAATACAGATACAAATGCAGATATAGATACAGGTACAAAAACAGATACATTATACAGATACAAATACAGATACAAATGCAGATAAATTATACAGATACAAATACATTATAGCTAACAGATACAAATGCAGATATAGATACAAGTACAGATACAGATACATTATACAGATACAAATGCAGATATAGATACAGGTACAAAAACAGATACATTATACAGATACAAATACATTATAGCTAACATATACAAATGCAGATATAGATAAAAGTACAAAAACAGATACATTATACAGATACAAATATATTATAGCTAACAGATACAAATGCAGATATAGATACAGGTACAGATACAGATACATTATACAGATACAAGTGCAGATACAAATGCAGACATAGGTACAGGTACAAATACAGATAAATTATACAGATACAAATGCAGATACAAATACATTATAGCTAACAGATACAAATGCAGATATAGATACAGGTACGAATTCAGATACAACGTTTCTAATGCGCCACTCTCACCTATATCTATATAGTTGACGCATTACATCGTTAGGATAGACCAATGCAAAGTCACAGTAGGCATACAGTATAACACCAGCCAACAGACTCAGTGTCTATGGGGTAAAAAAGTGGATGTGTGATTATAATTCCCTGGTTCAGTTATGATCGGGCAAAGGAAGTGTCAAAAGCGTATCCTATCTGGCGTTATCTAAAGAATTTCTAATCTACTTCATTCGAAATTCATTGGTCAACCCACAAAGATGGCATTGAAACTCCAAATTCTATGTCGGAACCTAGCCGCTTCCAAAATTGCAACCAATGAAACTGCGTTAAAAATCTTGAAATTTCTCATCATCGCGTTAAAGCTATTTCGACGAGACTCGCTCATTCGCCGGCCTTTATTCAGACCAAATCCTCAAAGTCACAGCCCGCTCGACATCCACGGAGTTCAATCCGAGAGACCAAGCGAGATGTCGTAAGCCCAAGTCTGGAGAATGTTTAGTCTGTAGATAATGTTGCTCAGGAATACACCTACCCTACAATCATACAATTGAAGCAAAATGTAGGCCTACCTCTTTATTGCGTCTTGAGAGACAGCATGAAGTGGGAATTCGCTTAAACTCCGTACGTAGCCGCTAAACAAGTATAGACGCCTGTCAGGAATGTCTTTTGGAAAACAATTCGACCTGTTTCTCGTAGAAGACTCTACATACTACGCAGTCGTTCGGCTGCTGCCGAGCGAAGCGGGCGGCGTTTATAAACGATCGTCTGTATGTCAAAGATTGAGCCGCGCGCAACCAATGTATGCGCTGGAATTAACAGCCCTGCTCCCAATGATTCTGCTACATAGTCTTATTTCCTTGCATCTGTGTCATTGTATGTGCGTGCGTGCGTGCGCGAATATGTGCGTGTGTGCGCGCGTGTGTGCGTGTTTTATCTGTAGAGCGACTGCAGAATTCATTTATTCATCCGTTCCGAGCATTTATGTAGCGCCTCGTCGTTATCTACTCAGGAACACTCCCAGGCAGCTCCAGGCAACTAGAACAACTTTCAACTGCTGATCAATGGCGCGTGTAGCCGTAGCATCCGAGAAGCCTTCGATAAAAGCCTACAGAAGAATGTCAGTCTAGGATTCTAGGCGGATGTCCCAACCACTCAGAGTCATTGCGTTCCATTGCCAAGGCGCCTAAGAAGGGCACAACCAGTTTGCCCAGGGTCGTGAAGCAGTCAGCCAAACCTCAAACAACGTCCTGTAGAAGACGCCGATCTACTGCAGCCTGCGAGACCTTGTGCAACTGTAGGCCTATGCAATTCTCCTAATATACATATATAGGCCTATACATATATATATACATAATATATATTATATACACTTTCTAGGGAGGCTGAATGGTTTAACATTCGCCGACCTTCCACTAAGGCGGTTTAAAAAAATTGACACTAGGCGTCACCAGCATAATAAGAAGTAAAAAGGTACACCCATAAAGATTATGTTGTTCCACCGAGCCCATTGCTTACTTGAGCTGAACGTTGTACTGTATATCTGGCGCCAACTAGCGAATTATACCTGCGGTGGCATAAATCGTTGCTGGCTCCCTCTGGCGAGTTGAGATTTCTGTTCAGCCAATGTCAGACTCGATTAAATCATTAAAGCAGCATTTCAATCGTCGCTCCCCACAGGACTGGCACTCCATCTGATCTGACAGAATATTTCGATGCAGTTCCGAATGGGGCTGGTGTTATCTCAGACAGGGCTAATAGCATAATCTTTAAAAGAAGCCAGACTCCATTCTTAGGCTAAAGCAGGCTAAGTCGCCTATTAAGACATCTGACTCAGAATAGAAGGTTGCTTAGTAAATACCGCAGAGCCCACAGTCAACTGCAAACGTCTTCAATGCATAAAGCTTGTGTAATGCATAGTCTTATCCCTATAAAGGACCATGAATCGGATAGCCATACACAGATCTTCAATGAATAATTTAATTATGCATGAGTATAAAATTACGTATAATTTATTATAAATTACGTATCTCACATGATCAGCTTAAAACGTAAAACCGATTTATATCTGTACACCTCACGATCCACCGTAACCCTATAGTGGGCCAATAGTCTACTGTAATGCCACGTACTGTAATTGTAATTTGAAATTTGTATAGCGCCTCTTCAAGATAAACATACGCTAACGATGTTAAATGCCATTAAGAACGGAACATTCATCCATTAGTAATCGTAATTGTAATCCAGAGATTTCTACACCGCCCAAAGAAAGCCACGTCACGGGCGCTCAGTCAAAACAAAATCGATAGGCAAACGTTTTCGGTTCCAGGTCAAGCTCCAAGAGTCGGGCAGAGAGACAGCGTGGCATCCACGGTGGGTGATGTTTGGGATTGGAGCGGAACGAGATGAGGAAGATGGGGAGTCAGAATAGGATCTGTGAAAGACGAATGTTTTCAGTTTTGAGCGAAAAGGCCAATGCAGAAATTGCAAGCGGTGGAGCATAGGTGAGTTTGTATGACGGGTCAGATAACTGTCACAATTTCTGGGGTAGTTTACTCCAGAGTTGTGGGGGCAGCTATGGCTATGGAGCGATTGCCAAATTTAAGGATGAGGTGACGGATGGGCGGAGAAGTGTTAGGGCAGAAGAGGAGTGGGCTGGGCGGAGCGGTTGGATTGTAAATAATAAAGTAGCCTAAACATTGCTCAGATGACTAGAAGAGTCACCAGTGGCAAGCTGCACATACAAACAAAGCCCAACCAACAGGTTCCCAACTATGTAGAGTAGAATGATGACAGGATGTTCGGAGTTTCTGAAACACGTAGCGTCGAGGATGAGGGCGATGTGGAAGGCTGCAGAAGGCTCCGGTCTACCGCAGCCTACGTAACCTAATGCAACTGCATGCAGTTATCCTAATGGATGTCTTGGCCGCAAAACAGTTGGGTTGCCTCTTGCTGTTTGCTGCTCCAGTCCAAGGGGTGGCTAGCTAGGTCAGACCGGGCGCTGAGGGCAGCTCTCTTCCCGCTGCATGCCTGGTAATGTTCCTGAAGATACTCAAAAGCAAGTGATGTGGAGGAGACACAAGAGCGTATATATATGTGTGTGTGTGTGTGTGTGTGTACATACGATGCTTATATATCAGCAGCGTATGTAGTCCTATATCAGCTCAAATTATACCCAAGATAACAGGCCTAATATACACTAAATTACACGTAGGCCTGTATGCAGAGGCTAAGCCCAGCTATTGCGGATCTAATTCTGTCCACTATCCAGGAACTGTCACACGAACGAGAGGCCTGACGTATGACCTTACCAATTGAAATATAGGTCTACTGTTATAATTTACCACTAGCCTCTGCATCTGAAGTGACTGCTGAGAAAAGTGCACTTCGAACTATGCAGATGCCCATTTCAGGCCTTTCATAAACGGCCTAAAATACTTGTTCATATATACAGTTATACAAAAGATGCACAAGAGGGAGCTTATGATGCCTAGCAACAAGTCGTTAATGACCAGGTCATTAAATTATCGTGGGCCTATAGCCTATAAGTTTGCCATACGAACACAACTTTACACAGGTCTACATAGACGCAGGTCTACCTCCAGGTCCTGTTAGATTCATAGAGTATCTGCCGTTATGACACTGGACGCCAACTGTAATGCCCACAGATCTTGTATTCCCTATGACTTAATTCAATGATCTGATCTGTGTGAATTACTGGCTGTAGTAAGGATCGATTAAGCAGCAGCTAACGATGGACAGACACCTCATGTCAGTCGACTTAGGCTCACACACACACGCGCACGATTACGCACACACACGCACATCACCACACCACACCACACACACCTACATTCATGCTTGCATACATATATATATATATATATATATATATATATATATATATATATATATATATATATATATATATATATATATATATATATATATATATATATACATACATACACACACACAAGCGCACATTTCGTTCCTGTGCCCATGGGTCTTCCCCACTGCTGTCAACCACAAATCACTCCACAGGAGTGACCGAACTTCCTAAATTATGAGGCAATAGTTCCTTTTCCCATCCAAGGCTTCACGGCCATCAAATGGTGGGTAACTTCGGGATTCACTGGCCGATCCAGGAGTTAACAAAGGAGGCCAGACGGTATTAAAGTGGCGGAAACGTTTTGTAAATTAGGGATTTCTGAAAGATTTCTCAGACCTTTCTTTGCGTCAGTCTGTGATTAACTTCTTTTACTAATCAGCATCATGACGACCTTTTCTCGTGTCTTTTAAAATGTTCTGACCTGCTCAGGTCCTTTGGATCCGCCCTTGTGGGGTTTTAGCCAGCCGGTCGATCGCCGGCTCCCTTGGAGCTTTGTATATTCCCTTGGTACCAGTCTCACTGCGGTAATACATCCCTTGACTATGCTACAAGCACAACCAACACTAGCTTTCTTAAACTCTGATGTGACCTGGATCTTACTGCAATTCCTCATTATACCAAAATTAATCAACATAAGCCACGGGTTGCCTAAATTTGTATGCTATTGGTCACGTCTAGGCCCACATTAGGCTACATAGGGCCAACACAGCAGATGCCATGGCTATTTGAACGTTTCACTGTGTTAATGCACTACGTAAACAGGTGGTAACCATATTCTTTCATCAGTATCAAGAAAGCCTAACACAGCCCCTTAGCCTAAACATCTAAGGGATTAGGCTACAGGCTATTTCAAGTGTAAATGCTCGTGTCGGACTTTCAGCCGATACGGTCAGCCAACTGCCCACTCAACCTTTAACCCTAAGACGATCTGCATGTATCATAATTATGTTATTTCCAACGGGTTCTGCCATCAGACGAGGCCACTCACGGTTCTTATTCACGGCTATTCACGCGATGAGTCAGCATGCCAAAGGGCCGATCGTTAACGGTTAGCCCTACATGGTCTAAGACTGCGTCAGACACAAACATTCAGGCTACGTATATACAACTTGCTATAGCATAAATAAACGCGAACATCCACAGCTCCTCCTTCTCCTCGAAGCAAACGTGAGAGATTTCCCCCAGTTCTTAATGAAATTGCGCAAGACCTGACAACAATTGCGCAATTACATGGCATTACAGTTATTTTATTAGAGCTTCTATTTCAATATCAGGCATCCCTGTCCATAAATGGCCAGTAAAGTTGGGTCTTCTAACGTACACAGGATCAATAGTCACGATCATTTCGTTAAGTAGTGTGACGTGCGCTGCTTATGATAGTGGGCTACTCGCCGCATTTGCACTTCGGTTTCTATCGAGTTTAGAGCATACTCAATAATTATCCTTATATGGTAACCGGATCTGTAGCGTGCGGCAGGCGGCGGGCCAGTGGGTGTGTCCACGGCCGGCTAGTTCGCCGAGGCTAGGCCCATATATAGAAGCGGCTGTCAAACGGTGTCCGCGTGTCTGCATATTGGCTTTGGTTGGATCGTACGAGACGTTAAAGCGGAGACAAAATGGCGGCTTCGGGGGTGTCTATACAAGATGAGGTTGTTAACCAATTCAACAACATCAAACTGAAGCACAAGTATCGTTTCATACAGTTTAAGATAACGGATGACTTGAAAGAAATCGAAGTGGAAAAGACCGTCGAGTCGGCCTCCTACAGCGAGTTCATCCAACAGCTTCCGGAAAACGATTGTCGCTATGCCGTCTACGATTTTCAGTTCGATGTGGGTGACGCCGGACAAAGGGAACAACTTATATTCATAATCTGGTAGGTTAGCATGGAGTTCTATGCAAGCCGTAATATCTTGAGGTCCTGATGTACGTCAAGTGCTGTGTTTGCTGAAAAACCGATGTAAAGCACATGCACCCCGCCTTTGTCCAAAGAATTTAATGGCGGAAACCGCCATCATTATGCGTGTAGGCTAACATGGCCCACTATGCATACGCAGCATACAGACGAAGCCCACGGTTAATGCGAAAAGGAGCCTGCCAAGCGACACGGCTGAATTCAGAGTTTTAGACCGCAAATAGCTGGGTCTCCTTCAGGATGTAACTAGGCTAGCTCTGCGTGACAAGTCTTACTTGTGACGACATCCGCATAATATAGGCATTTGAACGATTTTCATAAACGGCACACACTGGCGCAGTATTATATAAATGATGAGATTTGATTTCACATGCTTTTGTTCTTAAAAGACAAAAGCTGGAGTGAACTATCGTTTTTCACATGATCACTACATTTTTTTATTTTGCTTGTGTTATTTGTTATTTGCTTGTGTTAAAACCCAGTAGTTACATAACATAGGCCTACAGCTGTAGGCCTAGCAGGCCTTCATGACTGACTTATAACAGTTTGTCTACTTTTGAATTGTAACTTATTTGGACTGTAACCAATTCAAACCCTATTAAAGTGCTAAGAAATTTTGTGGTATTTGTCAAAGCTAACACTCGTTTTATTAAAAGGCACATATAATGGAGGTCTGCTTCTTTCCACCTATATGAGATGGGCCTGTCAGCACAGCCTATTGAACTTCAAGATCAGGCATTAAAATATGAAACGTAGTAAGAATATGCATGACTTATTTCATAACTTTTCATGGACAGCTTGTAGAAAACTGTTCAACCTTTTGTTCTGTAGGTGTCCAGAGACATCAAAGGTCAAGACTAAAATGTTGTATGCAGCTAGCAAAGATGCGCTTAGGAAGAAGCTGGTCGGCATAAACCATGAGGTGCAGGCCACAGAACGCAGTGACCTTGCTGAAAAAGATGTCATGGAGAAACTACGGAGCCGAATGGTGAAGTAAATTCTAAGAGGCTTACGCAAGTCCGTAGATGATATGTACTAATATGGAGAAATTGCTGCACTTGCATTGGCTTGTGTATTCTACTTCTGACTTTCTTTCACGTGCTCCCAAAGTTTTGGCTGAACGTACTGCTGTATTTGGAACAGTTTCTTTCTGCAGCTCTGATGCAGATTTGGAAAACTTAAGTAATAGTATGGCTAAACATTCAGGGGTTCTCTGTGTTTACATTTTTTTAAATGCAAAGATTTAAAAAAAATTTGTATCATGATATCTGCATTCAAGGCTGACTATAATTATGTAAAGTTAGATTGCTTTTAGAAACGTTTGAAGTATTGTGGATTATTATGCAGTTTCTCTTTGCTTCAAACGATGGCCCAAGTTAAGTTTCTAACATATGGTAACTAATATATTTATTTTCTATGAGAAGACCATACAGAGTTGAAAAAATGCCAGTGTGCATCACAGTTACTCAATACTGTGATCTACGAAAATGAAAAGGAAAGAAAGAGGGAACATAATTAAACTGTGTAATATAAAGAGGTTTTGTGAACACCATGCCATAGTTGAGTAGTTGCCTTAATACTAACATGCAGGTTACTGTGTAATTTGGTTTTGTATCTTGTAATGCATTTGCTTCGCATAATATGACCTGGATTAGGTTTTATGTTTTTCATAACGGAAATTTTAAACTTTAATACATTCGTATGATGGAGAATTTTGAAAGGCAAAGACACTAATTGTTCCTTTCTATAACTATTTGTAACTGAAGTAATCACAAGCATACAACCAAAGAACAGATTTACTATAATATATTTTTTACTCAGGTTTTTATTATATCCATGCATATAAATACGCATTTATGTGGCGCATGATGATAGCCAGAGGCATGGGATTAAACTGATTGGCACGAGGTTACAAGATGTCACATTTGTGGATGCACTAAGTGGACAGGTCAGTGATGATGTTGACCTGGATCACTGACACTCTGGTCAACACACAAATGTGATCATTTCTGTCATTGGCTCCAGGCAGCATTTGTATGGGGCCATTATATACATATGGTGCATTTAGTTGTATGTATACAAGTAAACTGTATACATACAAATAACTTATTCACTGTAAATTTTATAATATGGCTTCTAGATGTAGTTGTCTGTAGTCGGCAGCAAGACCAGAATAATAGTGAAGTCCACTGTTCCAGCTTGGCATGGATCTTATTACATTGAAACTTGTTATTTTGTGAAAATGAGAGAACTTTCTGCATTGTTACTAAATAACCACAACTTTCTTCAGTGTGAAATGCTGAATTTTCTTCAGAAGATTAAAATAGATTGTTTATACAGTGTGTGCATGTTATTTATACAACTCCTGTATGATGCCTGTCTGTTAACAGACCCTTAAATGTTGCACATATTTATTAGCATAGACATATTAATTATTATTGATTACATCAGATATTAAATGAAAACATTTAATTACGAAATGTTTAAATTCCAAAGAACAAAAATTACTTAGTGAATGCTAGACATTACTGGTTCACCTGTTCGAAAACAGAATCCTTGGCAGTACAGCTTTTCTCTAAGGAATACAAGAAACCATTTCAATTTTGGAATGGGATGCCACAAACTGAATGTGTTACTGCACAATGTGGTCTTCATACAACTTTGCTTCCTGTAAAAATGGCAAATATAAAGCAAGTGTGTCAATGTCCTTATCTGCATGAAATTCAAAGACATCATCTGCATATTAAAATGACAGGAATTGCAGTTATCTAATGTAAAGACTTCTGTAGCACCGTTATCATAATGCCCAAGGCATCAGTCATTGGGCGCTTCAATTGAAAATCACAATCAAAATTATAATCTGTTGGACAAGCTGGGTCGAATTCCAATAGGTCAGAGAAACCAGAATCCAAGCTATTATTATTTTTTTTAAATTTTAATGTGCGTATAAGTCACAGAAATGCGAATCAGAAACGTGGTTAGTCAGTTGCCAAGTGAAAACGGTCAGACATCTAGTTGTTTTAAAGATATCCAGATGTTATGGTGAGGAGGCTGGCTGAAAGGGATGGATCTTTCGTTTAGACCTGAATGACATCAAAGAACTGACGGAACAAACTGAACTGGACTGTGAATTCCAAGGCTTTGGATCAGCTACCGAGAGCCCAGCACTGTTTGGGTACGGGGCCAACACTGTTTGAGATAGCAGACCGATAAATAAAAAGACACAAGAAACAAAATTCTAATGCTCATGATGTGCCTTGACATCAAGGCCAACATTTGCAAACATAGAGTGCTGTTGTGGCCCTTTGAAAAGTCAGTCTGCATGGGGAAATTGTAAGTTTAGTTGATTACGTGAAATAGGTGACTAAGAAGCTTTCCATTTACTGTGGTCTGATTATGTATACATGTTTGGTTAAAGTGTTGAATGAATGCCACTCCATCTTTGGTCCCCATATATAGCCCATGCTAATCCAAGAATACTAACCTATGAAGCAGTCATGATGGGAAGCAAACCAACAACCTCTCATGCAGGTGCACAGTTAATGCATTTATATAGCACCTCCATTAAACATTTCTCTTTTATATAGCACCATTACTTACTGCCAGAGCAAATAACAATCAAACTTGCAGTTAACAGATTGGCCACTGTTGCACTTTCAAGGTATTGTAGTCAGGCTGATTTCCAGCAGCCTCCATATTATTGATAAGTGATATGGTAGCAGCAGGATAAGCAAAACTGCTCATGAATTATTTTGTGGAAAGTGGGCTTTGGCTTGAACACATTAACCCATAGTTTTGCAGCAATAGGTCTTTGCTGTAACCCACAAAAACCTCAAAAAATCAGAGTGAAGGCTAGAAACTGAACCAGAGAAATTGACCTTACTTGAAAGATGATTCAAATATTTAAACATACCTGGAGGTCATCTCGGTCAATTAACTTCCAGTCTTCAAACACAATTTCATGGTTTCCATCTAAAGTTTAAATTCATGTTTTTATTCACAAGAGAACCAAATATTTACATTTTAAGTTCAATTTGACTTGCTGTACAGTTGCATTGTAAAACATGGTAAAAATATCAGTTAGCAGGGTTGGCTGGTCACCTTAGACAAGCTTAGACCTTCTGGTACTTGGTTCGTTGTGTATCCCAGGAATTTAATGTCAAGCGGCCAACAATGTATCAACAACAATAGGCCAACAGTGTATTGGTGGACTTCTGACTCCGTAGTGGGTAAACATGCCACTAACAAGGATTCTGAATTTGTCTAAACTTCTATGCTAGTTTTTATGACGTTGAAGACTAAATTTATGCTTACATTTCTGTGACAAAGGAAAGGGAGGATCACTGAAGTCTGAGTCTTCTGGGCACTGGTTCGTTTGGTTCCAATCACTGGTTACCACTGGATGTTCATCTGCTTCACAGAATTTGGGTTTGCTTGCCACAAGATCACAAGATTTCACAAGATCAGCCTCCTCTGAAGTATGACACTTTTCAGATTCTGAAATTTGCCTTTCACCGACCTCGTCTGCAAATGTGACGTGCTTTTCTCGTTTGGAAAGAACATTTACAGTAAAGATGTTTTTGGATTCTGACTCTGAAGCCAACTTAGAACTGAATGCGTAATGTTCTAGCTTTAGAGATTTATCTGTTTCAGTTGGCACATCATTTTCGTACCTTTGAGGCAAAACTCCAGTATCTTCACACTCGGTAGATTTTTCTTTTGTCTGACAGCAAGCAATATCTTCTGCCAAATCACGGGTTTTTAAAAATCTTTTGGTCATTAAATGTTGTTGATCAGTTCTGCGATTTCTCTTCCTTGTCAGGTATGTCTGATGAATTTTTCCATCATTCATGAAATGGCGTGTACTTTGCTTGCTGAATAGGATTGGATCCTCACCTCTGCAATCCAGAGCATATTTACGAAAACCTGAATCTGAACTTGTGACGTCATCATGAAGAATCGATTTATTTTCAGGTCTTACAATTTTGTGAGAGTTTTGGTTACTCTTTAATCCTAGGAAGGTAAATGAATAATATAAAAAGTGAAGTACCAATATTATTTATAATAAACATGACACAAATATTTAATAATCTGCAAGTATTTAGGATATCCTCACCTAATTTAGCTGGCAGCAAACTGTGACACTCCAAATCCTTTCGCTTTAGAAGTTAAAATCTATTTTGAAAAAACTATCTGAAAGGAAGCGTAAGTTAGCAGATGTTGCACAAAAACAGCTGTAAAGGGTAAATGTTTGCAATCCAAAAAAGACAGCTATTTCGTTTTTAAAATTATAATTTCTTTGGCAATTGAGGCCTGAACTGGCACCATATTGATTGTTATTCCATAAATGGTCGCCTTTCCATATTAAATGGGCTTGGGAGCGCTATAATTTCCATGTGCCAGCCTACAATGTTCTATCTGCAGCAACATTCACCACACCTTTTGCCTAACTCCTAATTGTTAATGTCCAGCATATAACACCTTTGTGAAATCAAGTTTGGAGAAAAGCCTGAGAAGTGACATGCAGGAAAAACAGATCACTAGACTGGTAAATCCTGATTTAAACAGACTTACCTTCTTCTAAGGGAACAGGTTGTAAAGTTGCACAAGTAGCGAGAAGACCTAGGTGAAAACTTTGCTCTAAATCATTTGGAAAGAAGCATGTCAAGTCCTTGGAGAATTGAGCTATAACAAAACAGTGCACCAAAATTAACTACACATGACTGATCATTTAGCTGCCATGCCACTAAATAAGCAGTTGTCACAGTGAGGTTCATTTATTGTGAATGTAAAAAAAGAAAGGCTACCTCACAAATGCAGTGTGACAAACCACATGAAACAGAATAACCTTGTTCATGTGATTCAGTGTTTGTGGGTTGAAAAGTTGTCAGTTGTCCAACTGCATACAACATTTAATTGATGTTGCTTAAAAGGCTGCCTTTACATGCTTAACAGGTTCAACTTTGTTCAAGTTCTGCTAGTTCCAGGCACCATTACTTCTTTTTGAATTTGTACAAGTAAAATCAGCCAAATTAATTTTACCAAATAGGCCTATCTAAAGTTTGAACATGCTAGGCTAGTATTAAGTGACATTTTAACCTCAGTGGACAGACCTTTTGGATTTTGTTCTCATTGTGGCTTGGTTTTGGTGCACCATTGGTTGATACTTTGTGCATTATATTCCAGTGCTAATTAATTAATTAATGCTACTAAAGCATTGGCTTTGTTGGTTATTCTCAGTAGCCATTTAAATAATGGCTAGCAGAAAGCAAAGCAGATATAATTTCCTCAGTCAAACCTGGTGACTCAATGGCAGGAATGTTGCTACATGTATTCTGGATGTCAATCATAGGCAGTTCACTGTATACTTTACGACGCTGTGTCATAGGCATCTGCAAGTTGTTGGCAGTAATTTTCCTTGACATATTTTTAATAGCTGAGTTCTTTGATTGAGTAGGAGGCATTCTGAAATTAGAATTTATCATTTAAGTTTTTGATTTTGTTAAAGAAACTCGTCGTGATCTAGCAACTCTTATACTGCCTGACAGAAATTGACAATTCACTTCTTATACTTCAAATAACAGACAATCTGATGAAATCTGTCTTGTATGCAGGGACGGACGTGGACATTTTAGGAACACATGACCACTGTGGTGCCAGAATCAAATGCTCAAGTTATCAAATGATGGTGCGACATAATCTAGCCGCAAATCTCTATAATTTGGACATTTCTCATTTCTAAGCCAGTCCTCGCTAAGACTGAGGCAACCTACAGCGCCCATTAAAGAGGTGCATTTAGGGATACGCAGTATTTCTGCCAGGATATTTGGTCATGAAACTGAAGGTGTAGTAAACCGCGTATTCTGGCTAGGGTTATGACTGATCTACCATCTCGTCCATTACGAGCCATACTAGAAGGGTCGTGGAAAATCTACGCGTCAAGAATAGCCAATTCACAAACAAATATGACATGAAAACGAGAAGAATTAAAAAATTAAATGACCTTATAATATCTATTTGTAACAAAGCTACCGCAGTTAAGTATCAAACTCGATTAATAAACTTTAATTCGTTCAAAATGTTCAACTTGCAGACGACAAGGAAAATATAAAAAGGTCAAAAGCAGTATATGTTATATTTATAGCGCTACTACTTGAACCTAGAAAACTAATTAACTATCTCAATCTATAAGCTTAAATTATGAAGTTAATTGAATCAATTATTGAAGAAAAATAAGTTGCTAATACAAAGTCGGCTACCCTTGGCCGCCTCTCCGGGCTAACTTAATTAAGGGACTGCTCTTCTTCGCATTTTTTCTTGTAATTAGGCCTAACTTTGCTAATTCGAACCGTGAACCCAAAGATCTTAGAGTCTAAGATCTTTGGTGAACCATCCTTAATAATATTAAGTGAATATGAGTCTCCTTTAATACTTACGCTGTTTGCTATAAGACTTACAAACCGCTTGGTATTCTGAGAGATCTAATACACGAATTAGGCAATTCTTCGCAGAGGTGAACCTGTCTGAACTTTCCTACATAGGGCCTACCATTATGTAAAGCAGTGAAAATGCTGGGAAACGATCGAAGCACTTAATTATTTTCATCACTTTCTATTAATCGAGATCAACATGGATCGTTCTGTAGAACGACTTCGAATACTGAAGCGAGATCGATAGCTGAGAACGTGTAGTTCATGCTAAGGCCCAAGTTCACATGATTTTGATGTAGCATAGGGTAGGCGTTTAGCAAATGGAGGGATTTCGAACTATCTGAAACTTACAATTGAAATTGATTAAAGTTACAAGAGGCAGAACTCTAAAACGTAGTCTTGTTCTTGCGGTGGATATTTTGCGGAGCCTTGCAGCCACTGATACCCTAAGACTGAGGCTGATCATACGTGAAAAAACTGGGAAACTAAAAGGACCACTAATAAAAGATGTGAGAAACTGAGAGGTTGTCAAAAAGTCTTGACTCCATTTTTCACCAACTAGGTAAAATTAGTGAAATTAAGTACAGCATTGCTCACTTGTCCTAGAGCTGTAAACTCCTACATTCACCAATTAGATGTTAATAGGTGGTCACTGTATTGGGTTACTACTGCAGAGAATTCAGTAGGCCCTATGCCAGATGAAGAGGTGATGACTGTAGTGTGAAATGGCAGGTAAGAGTATTCACTTTCCAGAAAACAAGTTTGATTTTTATGGATTTTGCTCATCAGCACCAGATGTCATGCGCAGCTTTGCTCTCGGTCTGACGTGATTTGATCTGAATTTTCCAGTTAAACCATCTTGCAATAAATTTCATGCAATGTTCACACTTCTACCTAGTCTGTTAAAATTGTGTGCAAGTTTATGAAGAAACAAATCCACTCAACTGCCCCTCTCTCTGGATTCAATGGCTCCAGCTGCTACCTGGCTTTTCAGTGAATAACTTTATTTCTGTTTTTGACTAAATTTTTGCATTCATGATGGCAAGTTTAATGCATGGAAATGTTGTATGTGGTTTATAATCCATTCATTAACAATAGACTGCACTACTTGCCAATTATATGCTAATCTAATCTAATTATATACTAATCTGCTTTTATTTTGGAAGCTGTATTGAAAGTAGGCTGAATAACTTTAGGTGCAACCAACTGTCAAATTATTACGATTAGCTATGATTAAACAGGAGTTAATTTTTTCAGTATCAGTGCACTGCTGTGGATGTGGTTTTAAATTTTATTCATTACATTACCAAATTTTTCATCGTGTAAGGTGTAGTTGTTATTGTTTAGAATATGCAGAAAGTTGTTGTTCGATTTAAATGAATTTTTCTGTATACAAACTATATGTCTGTGCTTCTTTTTTCCTTCTGTTTGTTCATTGTTAAAAAGCACTTTAGCAGAATGTTTATGAAGTTTTATAGTCCAAATAAAAACTCTGCAATTAAGTGTTGTTGTTTGTTGACTGTATGAACAATACATCTTTCATTCTTTTGCTCACTGTGTACCACATGAGTGAATTGGTGAAATTGCCCGTTTTGCAGAGGTAAAGAAGTTGTTACTGCAATAACCAAAGGTACATAAACTTTTTTGATCACAAAAAAACATTTAATTTTCATTTTTCTTTGTTTTCAACATCAGTGTATCTTTTTAAGCTTTTGTGTTTTTGGGCACCAGTCATGTATGGCCAAAATCAAATCCCAAACATGTACAATTTTAACTAAACCCCCATTCTACTGCTTGGTTGTTATAAAAAAGCCAAAAGTTATTATTATTAAGTTACCTACTTAATGATTTTATGAACTTTTGCTATCCTCTTCCTCAATAACATCAATATGATGGGTGATGGTTTTTGGAGTTTCTGCCTTCAAATGCGGTAGGACGCTTTTGGATCTCGGCTGAAAAGAACGAGGTTTTCCTTTGGTCTCGGGAGTAGGTGAGGTCGGTAGAGTTGAACGGACAGAACTTATTGGAACGATGCTTCGCGATCGGGCAAAAACTCGAATTTCTTGGTCTAAGCCTGCATGCTGCACTGTTGATTCATGAGGCATCTAACAAATATGCACAATTCATTCATTCAATCAGAGCATTTATATAGCGCCCCTTCAAGTAGTATACCCAAAGGCGCTCCCAGCCCAGCTCTAGCAAAAAAGAACAGTTTTGACTTGGTGGTAAGTGTACCTAGCATCATTTGTTATAAGGACACACAGATTAAGAGAGAGGCCATTCCACACAGAGTACCCAACCACCAAGAAGGCACAACGTTGCATTGTTAAATGCAATGCTATAGTACCCAGCAGAAGAAGTTAGAATAGGACAAAAGTCAAGCTAAGAAAATCACATGCCCACTTAGAAATGGGTGTGTTACATGGTGGTCCACTGATTGAGCTCACGCCCTGCAACCATAGGTCTAAGTCCTTCAGAAGTAACTGCTTACCATCACTGACTGATCATCATTTTCATCAGATGTTGGGTAATGGTTTAAACTACGCACTAACATGTAAGTAGTTACATAACACATGTTTTAGGTTTTTAGGTGTTTACTTGACTAAACATATCTGAACAACAACTTATTAATATCAAAGACAGCTAGTTAAGTACAACTAATAGTATTAAGACATTCTAAGTCGTTTTTAGTGGTTGCCAATCTGCAAAGCTCTTGTCAGCAGTCACCAAATTGGTCCTAAAAGATTAACTTTTTAACTCATTTGCAAAAATTAAGTTTATAAATGTACTTTAATTAAAATCACAATTCAACTGCAAATATCTAATCGTAAACAATTTGATTGACAGGTGATAAATTTGTTAGTTACTGTATATATATTTTAAAATAGAGTAAGCAGTCGATTTCATTTGCCAGTTAGCGTCTCCAAAAACTACAAGAAGTTAAGCTGCATGCATAAATAAAAGAAGAATGAAAAAAGGTCAAATATTTGAGCAACAATAAATTGTTTCAGAAACAGCATGACTCACATCATCATAATGGAAAAAATGGTTTAGTTTAGCAGCAAAACCCCTTGACTCCCCTTATATTTCATTTATGTATCCCAGTATATTTCATTTATGTATCCCAAGCTCATGCTTCCATGCTTGCCACAAACAACAAGAGATCTACTGACAGTCCATAACTTAAGAAAGTTTAAGAACCATTGTTCTTAAAGTTTTTCTAAGATACAGATATTGCATAACCAAAAAACAGCTTTGCTGTCAAAACACTTAGAACAGTGAAGCTTCAGGTTACATATGTTGTACTTACGAGCACAGCAGGGGCTTTGAAGAGGTAACAGAAAGGATAGTGTAGCAGATTGAGAAATGTTCCTGCATATAAATCAGCAAAGCGGGAAACCTGGCTGGCAAAGAATGTCTGCCTTGATCCTACAATAGACAGCATATTTTGTAGCCAGAGGACTACAATATCGCCTGTAAGATTTTCGCTAAATAAGGAAGCCCATATTCCAAAACCCCTACAGCAGGGACTTCCAGCTATTCAAGCATAATTTGTATAGAGATGATTTTGATATCAATGAACTCTTAAATCGTTTTGGCTACCAAGCAGTAACTTTGGAAGTTTCTGTACAAAACACTATACAAATTATAATCTCCTGAATTCTTCTGCACCCAGAAACGCCAAGTTATGAGAACCAGCTTATTCACAGGCGCTTTGTCAAAAACAAAATAGAAATATTCAGAATATTCTCCACGGCCAGCATGTCACAGGCCTTCCTTTTGCTGGATTATGGGAAAGGAGCCCACGCAGCATAACTCACTTATTTAGGCTATGTGTTACAGTTTTATTAGGAAGTTTTCATTTGCTCAAAGTAAATCAATCAAATAATACAAACTTCCAAGTTGCTACTAAATCTTAATTAGGTATTTTTACAACTTACGAACCGCTTTTGAAGAGACTACCCAGCATTCCATATTCCATGTCCATAGCATGCATTACTTCCTGATAATATAAAGTAAAAAAACTGGATGAGTATGGTAAAGTATAAATATTTGTATGTCATGCCTTCTATGCAAAACAATCCTCCAAACCAAAGGCCAGGCATAAGCAGCATTGGCAACGATGTATTTACATTTCAGGCTCTAAGATTTAAAAACTTCTGAGAGTCTGAAAAATGTAGCAATATATCACCTATTAACAATTTATGAAAAGTTGTCAGTTAAATATTGCTTGCAGTTTTTTTAGTTGAATACTGGTAATTCTGTGGCCATGATGCCAGAATTGAATCACTATTTCCTCAAACCAACTGTGCAATTTCTGTGTTTATGTTTATTTCCAGCTGTAGAACTCTGGAACACCCTTCAAGGTAAAGGAAAGAAAATATGACACGATAATCGGACATTTGTTACACGCCGTATCAGTAAGTACTCTAAGAAGCAAGGTTCCAGGGTTGAAGAATATCAGGCAAAGCGCAGACAATTAGCAGTAATACAACTTGACTTTTTCCTCTGGGTAGCGTTGCTTAACAGAAAAATACCAATTCCACATGACATGCCAGTCCAAACAAAGAGTAGAAAGATGACCACTCTGTTAGCTGACAGTGACCATACTACTTACCAGTATGCGGTAAATTGATAAACACAATTCCACATAAAAATGCAGAATAGGTAAACTAAGTATGCTGCCAATGAACAGATTAATGCAACTCAATCTG
The DNA here is from genome assembly GCA_964023275.1 of Norana najaformis. NCBI lineage: Eukaryota > Metazoa > Annelida > Clitellata > Crassiclitellata > Hormogastridae > Norana > Norana najaformis. The sequence continues at coordinate 24,751,076 of OZ029919.1, forward strand.
GAAAAAATATCATTATCAAGCTCTTGAGATGTGCCACATAACTAATTATTATTAATAAATTAATTACTAATCACTATCATATATTCAACTGTTGTCAACTATATATATATATACATTATATATACATATATATATATATAGTTGTTTAGATTAGATTTCATTAGAATATATAATAAAAGTAACATCAGTCTTGTCGCTGAGTACACATTTAGAGCAAGTTTTCATGTTACACACATGCCTGCCGTCCTGAAGAAAACCACATATCTGTAGGTTTTAGTTTGTTTACTTTTTGTACCATGTTTGGTTGATGAAATTAATGTTGAAAACAGAAACTATGTTACCATCATAGAATTTTGAATATCTTTTGTGTCTGGTGCCGTAGTTGAAGTGCTGTCCATATTTCGATAAGCGTTGCTTAGTTCTACCTCAAGGGACTCAAGTATCGCATAGAGGTCCCTTTTTGACGTCCAGATGAAGATCTCCTGTACCAGTTCGGGAACAACGAGAAACGTTCGCCACCCTCTTTTCGTCTTTGACATGAGGATGTCACCAAAGATGTGGTCCCCAATGTACAACACATCCCGTCCCTTGCAACCAATGAGATCTGAGAAAACTTCACAGTTTCCTGCAGATGCAACAGTCAACAATTCAAAGTATGTATGCATATATACATACATCACACTTAATATTTAACATCGCTATAACTTAACATGATATCGCCTTGTTAGGTCTACTAGAAACTGCTGCAGTCATTTAGACTAAAGCAGTCCTGTGCTATGTAAGATCTTTCTCCGTGTAGCACTTTTGAACAGCCAACAAAAAGCCCCTAACAAATCGTGATACACACACACACGAATATGTATTTATCAGAACTTACCAACATCCAAGTGACCAACATCGCAGCTCTGACAGCCATGTTTGTTGGGTCCAAATTGGTCTTGCAGTTGCCAACCACTGCAGACCAGCTGCAAGCCCAAACAGGAAGAGGGGGAGGCAGAGGGGGAAAGGAATGAGATGTGGCTGTCTGGGAACGCATCTTGACTGCCATGAATGAGTGTTTAAAATTTAAACTCAAAGCCCATATATATGGTAAATGGTAGGTGTTGGCTATAACCTTTACACAGATCACTTTTCAATCTTGTAGTCAGTGACTAAACAGCGACTGACAGTTTGGGAACAAACCTCCTGAGTAAACTTTCCCCTGCAGAAGTGGCCCTGTGTGAAATCCAATGTGTGACTTTCCTGTTTTCTGAAATAAATCAATCACCTTACAGTTTCATAATCTTCTGTGTCAAAGTGAAAGACCAAGCTACTAACTACTTTCCTTATCACAGATTCAAAATAAAATCAAGATAAGTCCAAACATGTATACCAGTAATGTCAGTCTGGAGACAGAATCAACCAAGGAATAAGTATAAGTACTATAAAAACTATCCAAAAAAACATAGAAAGTAAAACATTAGAAGAATTTGTCAAATCAACACAGAAACACAAATAATTTTAAAATATCATACCCAATGAACGCAGGACTATAAAATACTTTAACAAGAAATTACCAAATCAATCTCCCTCAATGTGCGCCCAGTGCTGAAGAAACTTGGTTTGTTGGCATCCACAACAATATAGTCAAAATAGCTGAGCCAATCTCTGCTTTTTGGATCCTTCTGAAAAATGAAATTGCATGATGAAAATTAACTTTTAATTTGCTTTAAACTTAAATTCCAGTTTGTCCTTTACATTCAGAATCTGACCACAAGTTGTAAAAGAGAAGAATGTGTGGTCTGCAGAAAGCATTTCCTCAGTAGTATCATGCCTTTGAATAGGCACGAAATGTTATATCAGAATTCATCTTATAATGAAGAGAATTATAATGAGTCTCCTTGTATATTCAAAGGAAAAGGACTGGCATCTAGTTCACATCCACAAAATGAAAAGCAACAAAACAGTTTTGAAAACCATACCACTCGACAAAAGTTACAAAACATTTTCTCCCTAGTGGAACTATAGAAAGTTATTAGATTGGACTGAAATAGTCAAGTTCTCAACTGGAAGAGCCCCCCCAAATGCAAAAATTCTGAAGAGATCACAGACCATAAATTGTCCACTAAAAATTAATTCGATACTGAACAGAATGAAGAATGCTTAATGTGCTAAAATTTGAACAAATTCTTAAAGGCAGAATATACATATATAATCTTGCCTTCTCAAAAGGAGATCCAAGCAAATAGGACATAACTTTCTGAAAACAACATTTAAAAATAAACAAAGTGAACTGCTCATACACAACTTAAGAAATATAATAATAGCAATAGTACGAAATAATAGTACAAAATATATGATCTGAACTAACTACCTGTAACCCAATCTCCAAAAACGCATTATAGTTCAAAAGCACTTAAAGTAACAAACAGGTATTAAAATACTATTCTTCACAGTAATATGCAATAAATTATACAACTCACAATTAAAACAAAAATACAATGAATTACAGGTTAAAATGACCACTCACTGATTGCTTAGCTCATTTATGGTAAAGCATAGAAGAAGAAAAACCCTGGGTAAGAAGTGTTAGCAAGCTGTTTTCATGGCCTCAGCAGATGAGAGTTGGCGGCCAGTTTTCTCCCTCGCCACCTAATCTTCCCACCTGCAGCATATGTCAGTCTACAGCCGAATTCACTAGGAGGCATTACTGAGAGATTTCAAAACATATTTGTGCTCTTGCAGGGATTTGAACCTCTGACTGCTCCGTTGACAGTCCAGCATGTTACCAACTACACTACTGCACACCATACAATAAAACCTCATCATTGGCAATAAAAGCAAATGTTGTTAATGTTATTTCACAACAATTTCATTTTGAATGAGGTTCATTTTTCTCTGAAATTTATACCTTATTGAAATATGAATGTTACGAGGTAAGGCTTACATTTGAATAATCATATCTGCTGTTTGTCACTAAAAATGTCTTGGCACCACTCTTTCTGATCCTGCAAGTAAAAAGGTACTATGCAATAATTAAGAAGAGATTCGTTAAGAAAATTCTTCATTATCCAGTTGCTATATTAACACTACTCTAAACTGCCCAGTATTTGTGACTGATTCACTAACCGCAGCTGCTGTCTTCTTTTTACTGAACTACTGCATTCCAACGATTATAGTTACAGTTCCTGAATGTATTCTTCACTGTTAAGTCCAGGTTTTTGTTTGCTTTAAAAACATTACTTACTAATTTACCTCCTTACTAACTTACCTACTTATCTACTGTTTAGTTAATCGCACTTCACATGGAAACAAAGATCGAGACAGAATTCTGTTGGAAGAGAACATATGAATAACTTTGAGGGCCTCAATATATTTATTCACGAAAGGCAACCAGACTCTCACCACACCCCTATTTATTGACAAAGCATCAATCGATGGTGCCGAGTAATTGTGTGTGAAGGACTTGTTCAAGGTCCCAACACAGTAACCGACTCTGGGGATTCCCGAACCCATACGCTCCGCATCACAAATCAACTGGCCACTGTGTCACACAAAAGTATAGCGGTCTTAAACAATAACGCTGTACCTGTCTAAAAAAATAGGCAGACGTTCATCCTGCTGAACTAGTTGCTCTAGCTTGCCCACAGTCTCCTCTTTTAGCGATCCCTTTAAAAAATCAAACATTCCATGAAATTGGTATTATTAAATTTACATTCTATGGATAACACAAGTACAGTTTTTAATTTGAAGATTAATAATCACCAGCTTCTTTAAAAGTTCTAGTAAAAAGTAGAAACAAAAACATACTGTAAAATTGGTTTAATTTTAACAAAACATTACTAAAGAACAGATCTATCAGCACCTCGGAGACGATCTAACCAGTGCTTTTTTCTGGAAAAAAGGTTCTGGAACTGAACAATTATGGAATTTTGTGCTAAAATTTCATTATTTTTATCAAACAATTTGTAAACACTGAAACTGAATTCAAATAAGTTACATTTTATTACATAATTAAAATAACTTAGTAACACAATTCTTTTATTAAAAACTAAATTATTTTTATTAGCCGAAAAAAGGTGCTGGAGCGCCATTCTGGAGCATTCCGTCTGAAAAAAGCACTGGATCTAACAATCTTATAATCGAATAGAATGGTTTTCAACCACTTACTGAAAAGAGGCAAAGAAAAAGCTCATGTTGCAGATTGCTGGTCAACTTATTCCAGTTCAGACACAAATGTAAAATTCTAGAAAAAGACATTATAGCTCAGTATTCTTAAGACTTCAAACTTAGAGCTGCATGCCACCCCATCACCCAGACTTTATTTTTAAAAGGTAAATGGTATTCCGATTTAGCTAGTTTTCACAGATACGTACGTACGTATGAACCCAGTTCATGCAGTCACAGACATCCTGGTGAATGGATGAGAATGACATGACCTGACTGCCGCACTTCACTGCTGTAGGTTCTCTGACCAAAAACAAAGTTAACACTGCTTTTTGCACTCATGACATTTCAGCTTCAGTTTGCAAACAGCTGTCTATGGAAAACACCAAAATAGCAGCTCACACCTTACGATGCCTTATAACTTATTGGTAATACAATACATTACATTTCCTTTCAGTGGGCCCTAAACCATGAAGGACATTCCAGAAGTCCTTGACATGGGTCCAGTGTAAATTCCAATGCCAAGATCATAAGTGGAAAAGGTTGATTATCCTGCAATGCATTAATTTGTGTTTATGAATTTGAGATTCATCCATTATGGATCATAGGAAAAAGGAAACCAGTGTCTCCCTAACATTTGTTACTAGGGCAAGAGAACTAATAATTTCCGTTGAGGACTCATTTATATAAATGAGCTGTGATGCAATGTAGTGTTGAAACTTGTTGAGCTTTAACGGCAAAGCCCAGAGTCAGCATTCTAGCGTATCAAGTAAAATTAGCAAATTTTTTAAAAACAGAAAGCCAAGCAGGAAAATTAGCAAATTTTTTTAAAAACAGAAAGCCAAGCAGGAAAATTAGCAAACTGTTGAATTACAGCTTCTTAACTATAGATACAAAGGCATGTTCTAAAATGAATGACAGAATCACAGCTGGAAATTCTCACCTGTTCACACTGTAACAGACATTTAAATTACTGCAAAACTCATACATCTGAAACTTGAGTGCTTACTGTGTATACTCTGAGCTGCTGGTGAAGTAATCGATCAAGCACGCCAACAGGTACATCCCTAGAAGAAAATAAAAAAATTTGGTTCAAGACAACTTTTGAAAACAACAAATAAAAACCAGATACCAAAACCAAGTTTACTTTTCATTAACAGGAAAACGAAAAACCAATAAAACAATTATTCATGTCAGCTAACCTGGCAAATCAAACAGAGTGTTCATAATCTGAGTTCGTCCCTCTTCATACTCTAAAAAGTTTGTCTGGTACAATTCCTTGGTTTCAGCACTGTCAAAAGAACAAGTGAAAATAAATTATACCACGAAGTGCCACATACATCAGCTAATCTGCTGAGAAGTACACTGGAGCCTCCTTAGGATGCTATCTTTGGGAGCTAACCCAATTACTACACTATAACAAGGTTCTGTTATGCTGAATTCTTATTTTAAAGATGGATTAAATTAAGGATAAACATTCATGGTCATGCTATAACAGAATTCTTGATAGTTGTAATCGCAAGCTCAAGATTTCTGCAGTGCCCAATGAAAGCTAAGTCAGAGGAACAGCTTATTCACAGGTGCTCAGTCAAAACAAAACTGACAGGCAGGAAGGGTTCGGTTCCCAGTCAAGATTCCAGAGTCAAGGTGAAGATAGAGAGATATAATGAAGCATGCTCTAGTGTACTCCTACAACAAAAACCTGACCAAAGAAAATTTGTCCATTTCTCAATTCCTCCAGAAATGTCACAACTGTAGCAAATTCAAAGGAAAATTCCAAGTGAGCTACATTAAGCCTTCACTAACTCATTTAGCACCTACAATTAATTGATGCTTTAAGCACCATTACAGTGGTACAGTAGAATTTTCAGATTACCGGTAGATAGATAAAAAAATTAGCAATTAAGAAATTAATATAAATAGTCACAGAAATAATACATAATTTATAAATGACCAAAATAATCTTAGAAAATTGTAAAAGCACATCCTTTTACTAAGGTATCAGCTCCCTGGATCTACTATCCTATAATTTTCTATAAAGAAACGACATACTTACGACGTCAGAACTTTGAAACCCTTTACAGCCACCAAGATATGACCAAATGGATCCATTTTTAGCAACGTTCCATACTTAGAATCAAACCATAGGCCCCTAAGCATGAACATCAGACAGAAATTCATTAGCAGATCGATTTTAAAACACTGATAACATATCGATAAATAAACAAAAAAGTTTAGAGCTTGAAACTAATGGTCAAAAGTGAGGATTCATGACAAAGTTAAATGAAATGTTAACCTTGTATAAAAATCACAGCAAATGTGTTTCAGTTAGCAAACACATAGATCAATTTGGGGATTCTGCAATGTTGAATCATTACATAAGGTGAGGTAATAATTCACCTATTACGCATTACTTCGATTACATATTACTTCTAGTAGTCCTGAGATATGTGGTCTTGTGGTTGTTGTTTGGTACTGCAGGATTACTGTACAGAAAAGCACAAAAGAAGTTAACAGAATGTTTCCATAGTCTCTCCAAACTATTCGAGTAGTGCGAATTCAGTACCAAGAGACAGAAGACAAGCCAGATAAAATACCAAGCATTCTGGCATGATGATGAAAATAATAAACAGAAACTACTTTTCCTAAAATATTTTAAAGGTAGAGAAACTACTGCACCACGATGCCGAAGTCCAGTTCACACCTGGCTTCAGAAGGTTCAATACAGTTCTACTACTACAGTAATGTAAGAATGTATCAAGGGATCTACAAAGCACCTTTTAAAAACCTCACAAAAGCACTGTAAGATGATGACAGCAGACTTACCGAACCGGAAATGTTGGATCATATTCAAAGTCTGCAATTTCTGAAGGATAGCCCATCACTAACAGCCGATCCACAAGAAGTCGAAAACTTAACGATTCATATTCAGGAGATTGATATACTAAAATATAAAAGTGCCTATTGGTTTTATCTTTTTCCTCTGAGGCTATCTGCATGTAAACAATTCTCAAGATCTCTGATTACGAGATGGCAGAGTTATATCATTAGTAATATGAAAATTTTGTAATCGACACAGTCACACAGAAATGAGATTATGAGACATGGCTAGTATGCCTGCATGGGTTCACATAATTAGATTATGCCGGTATATAAAATCTGGACATTTCTACAATACTGACCAAAAGCATTGCTCTAAGATGTTCTGCAGCTAAGCGTCTCCAAATCTTTTTCAACATGGGCCATAAAAACAAGCTGACAGTAAGCCTACAAATATCTTTCAATGATTCACCTTTGATCAATTTCCTAACATAAATTAGAGTAGCCTACATATAATTCATCCAATGACTTGACTTACAATCAGTTCAGCCACTTAACTGATCAACAAAAACACAAGCACAAAGATACATCAATGGATAGGTGGTGTCAAAATGTGAACCCAGCGTTCTGCTCGCAGGCTTGCCTATGATACAAATGCTATCTATTTGTTTTATTCCTAAAATGATCAACTACACCTGCAAGAGTATAGTCCATGTCAAATCCAAAGAACTTAATCTTCTCCAAGTACAGACTTCGATTAACAAAGATCCTACAAAACAGATGGTATTCAACAATAAGAAACATAGTGTATGAACTGCAATTACACGAAACAACTACATTTACATGTGTAATCATCTGCTGAGGAGAGGTGTCAGCTGGAAAAATGTGGTGTTAAATTTGCAAACTGTATCATGCAGAAAGAACACTGTTACAAGTTTTGAACAGCAAGAAGGGCTGAAACTGCTCAAGAACCTGAAAGAATAAAGTTACTTAATTGCTAAATTTGATTCAGTGACATTTCACGGCACTAAGACACGAGTATAATCACTCATTCTTTTCTTTAATCTACAGAATAGTAGTGTTATATTGTAGAATTCACACAAAATATATATTCCAACCTGTTCTGTGGGTCTCTTTTGAATAGGTTTGATTCCTTTCTCTCTGAAGCCAGTTGCCCCAAGCCTGCTGATGGTGCATTTTTAAGCATTTTATTCAACCGTTTTGGTGTAGTCTTATTTCGACTTGTAGCCTGGCCCATCATAAAAGCCTTGCTCTGAATTACAATGCAACAATTATAATGTTTCTTGCTTCCAGTCCTTTGTGCTAAATGATTCTTTGGTGCTATGGAGTCAGTGAAGATGACTTTCTGGAGATGCGCACTGTATAATTTTCAGATGCCACCAGCTTGACAATCTCATGAACATATGTGAACTCCAAATGTAGCTGAAGGACAAAATAACAGACAAATATCGGGTAACTGCTCTCTTACTAATCAATTTTTATTGATCAGTGATGCAAACACATAACATACTTAACACAAAAATATGTTTACTGTATCCAGTTCCGCATTGCCAAACCCATTAAAGTTTTGTTAAATTTCACCAGCTGGGCAACCAAATCTAAAAATGTGGTACGTTACACTACCAGTCTCATTTAATGTTACAAATTTCATTTGGCTATCAGAATTCAAATGGTTTAAAAAGTTACTGTCTGTCATGAACAACTGCAGAGCAGTCCTAAAAGACACTACAAAATTAGCCAGAGGTAAGCTGACCCTTGTATTTCTGCTGCAAAAATTAACATAAAACTTAAAACACTTTTTGAATTTGGCCCGTTTATTCGCTTTAATAGGATGTGATTTGTAGTTGGAAGCAGTGGTGGGTTACGCCTCTGGGTCGGATAGGCCCTTGGGCTGGGGCTCAACCAAAAATACTGCCTAACAGGGACAATCCCAGTCAGTGATGGTAGTTTCTCCCTTTACAAAAAGGCAACATAGTTGAGACGTATATTTATTTTTAAAAATTTAATAAGTACATATATATATGTAACAATTATAGTAGAAAATTAAAAATATAGTAAGCGTTGCATCTAGATATATGGCCAAGAGGGAAAGGTGCACTAAGCAGAGCCACAAAGCACTGATGGTCGCAGGGAGATTTAAGACAGGCGATTAATAGTCCAGAAATATTTGACGACGGGAACTAGAGGCTTACGATTGCAGCGAACTGTAAAAAAAGTAAACAAAATAATCGCAATTGTGGCGCGTATCTATACGCAAAACAAAAGCATGCGCCATCGCAATGACGTCACCTCTGTTAACAACGCTAAACATCAATAGAACATTTATGACGCGCTACTCTAAAGATAACTCCCACAACCACCTTCGTTGAGCCCACATATCAGACCATGGTTGGCCATCAGCAGCACAATCTCTGTGGGCCCAATGAACGGGTTGTCTCAGAATTACTTAAGCGAATAGCACAAGATTATTCGCACGCGCTGCGTCAAGTCAGAACGGTTGTCCATAGATACTATCACAGAAAAATGAGCAGGGTAGAGTCCATACGGTCGCTATGAAAACATGTACATTTACATTTCACACCGTTGGGGATATATATATATATATATATATATATATATATATATATATATATATATATATATATATATATATATATATATATATACATATATATATATGTATGTATGTATGTATGTTACCGTGGGTTATAATTAGGTAGAAAAAATGAGAAGGTGGCAGATGGAACCTATATGGGCATGCTGGCAGGGAGGATGGGTTCGGGTAGGTATGGGGACAAGACATACTGACTGACAGGAAAGAAGGAAGGCAGGCATGCAGACAGGAGGGCAGGAAGACTGTCAATCAATTACAGAAACTTTCTAAATTATGCAATAATTTCAAAGTGAAGCAAATGAATGACATTTCAATTTATTGCTTTTGCATCAAGTAAATTACATTCAAACCTGTCACAGAGTTGAAAAAGATTAATGCATTTGCGAATCTGTCAACAATTAACAAGTAACTTTGCAGTACTTAAAATGAAAAGAATGCTCATAACCACTATGAAATAAAGCACAATTTGAAAAAACACAGGCACCTAAACGAAGTACTACCAAATAAACCAAGATATAAAATTTTCTAAAAATCTTCAAACACCTCAAACCAAATGTATACAATTGTTTAAAAACACAAACTATGTCACACGAATGCAATAAAATTTCTGCTAAACCTGAAGTTTATTTTAAAAGCTGCTGAACTTAAGCCAATCGTTGGTGCACACACAACAATAGACTAATGCAACGCAAAGGAATCATAAGCAATCCTGATAAAGAACTGATACTGCAATCAGAAACACAAACTTCAAGACAGACAAACGTGCACAGTTTAAGTTATCAGCAGCACAACCGAAGATTGAAACAAACTAAAGGGCCAGTGTATGTCCTCCACTTTTTTGATGCTGGTAATTGAGTAATTTTTTTGGAGATGGTAAATGTTTGAGTAGTAAGTTGGTATGAAGGTAAACAGAAAGAAAACAAAGGTGATGAGACCGAGTAAATGCAAAGGAAAAAGAATAACTATTGCAGTCGATGGTACAAAAATGAACAAGTTCACCAGTTCTGTTATCTTGGAAGTTTAATATCAGACGACAGTAGATGAAGTGCCAAGATCAAGAGAAGAATAGCAGAACTTCTGAGATGAAGGCTGAATCTGGATCTAAAGAAAAGAATGGTGAAAAGCCTCATATGGAGAGTAATACTGTATGGTTTTGAGACATGGACTATTGAAAGGCAAAAACTGAGAAACTCAAGGCATTTGAAATGTTGATATGGAGAAGACTGGCCAAAATCTCTGGAAGGATTATTTATAAAACAAATGAGGTGTTGCACTTGGTACAAGAAGGAAGGACACTGGTCAATACTATAAGGAGACAAATTAACAGGATTGGTCACATACAGCATGAAAATTCTCTCCTGAGGACAGTGGTTGAAGGAAGAATTGATGGAAAGAAGGTTCCAGGAAGAACAAGAAATAAGCTGTTGGATTGGATAAAGAAAGAAGACAAGGCTACAAAGAAGTAAAGGAAAGAACAGAGAGGAGTGACGTCATTGGATTCTCAAACCTGCCTAAGAACAGAACACTGAAGAAGAAATGTTTGAGCAATCTAATGGTGGTGGTTACTGCTTTCATAATAATATTGACAAGTACACAATTTTGTATGTACTGTATCTGTCTAACAAGGCCTCTGGCTAATAATTTAATTAGAAAAATCTTACAATTATAATGAATAATTATGCTTAAATATTCTTTAATAACAGGTATATAACTTTGTTTGCATGCAGTTTACAGTGATAGTAATACATACAGTGCTCTCAGAAGGTCCTTTAAAGGTGATAAATAAATGTCCAGAAACACGTATATTATTATTATTAATTAGTGACTTACATAGCGCTCTTGTCTAATGCACAAGGCATACCAAAGTGGTAGGACTAAATATTACAGATGTTAATACTTTAAAATTGTACACTGTACTCGTTTCTCTATAGCGACCGTATGGCCTCGACCCTATCGGGTGAGATCCTTCACCACCGCTACATGCCATCAAGGTCCCCATGCATGGACCGTACTAGCCCGAGATTCAAATCTCTGAAAAACATTACCTCTTTATGATTCTTAACAGAACAGAAACTAGGATTTCCATCTAATGCAAAAGTCTTAATTGAAAGCCAATTACAGTCCAGGATTCCTACAATGAATACACTGAAAACCAAGTAAGTGAGCAAATATCTTCAAACCATAATTTATTACATGTATGTGTAGGATATCTAGTTTCAAATGCTTATATAACAGCAGAAATTTACAAAGCTCTCAGGCATGACACAAAAATTCAAGCAACTAAATATTTTATATGTCAGCTCCACATGTTTCAAAAAACAGGAAACAAACTTTGTAAAAAGCTGGATTACATAAAAGAAACCAAAAAAATACCCTGGATAAAGGAAAAAAAGAAGATAAAATTTATAACCTCACACCAGTAATGCTTAAAAGTATATCCTCAACAAGCTTGTGGCTACACCTTGCAATTGTAAGCAATATTAAAGTACCAACTTGTTTAAATTATGCAAACAGTATAAGTACAACTGAATTTGACATTCAAAATGTAGACTACAAGTTGCAAATTAAATAAATCATGAAAGGCAAAGTTCAAAAGTCATAGTCACTCAGAATGTTCAGGTAAACTGGTAAAATACAGAATTCGCTGACAACAGATATGAACAGTAAACTGTGATTTGTGATGTTCAAGAAATGTGGACTGAAACACACACTGGAACAGCAGTATTTAGTAAAACTATTACAAATCTGAGTAACACAATAATTCCATGCACTATGTACAACAGATAACATCAGTTCTTTAGCTTTGTCGTGTACACATAGAACACCAGTGTTGAAGAACTCAAACTGGAAAAAATGCGTTCTGAGAAAGGCACTTCAGATCCATCAGAGCACCCTCCCTCTAGGCTAACCAATTTTGCATCATAATAACAGTGGCAACTCTAACATGTAAAACTTTGCTATTGCCTGAACACAAAAAAATGCATTCTGAGAGACTACTTAAGTACTTTAAGAAGATTAAACAAAATGCAGTCTAGCACAACACACATTGAGCAAGCCAGTTTAAGCTAATCAAGTTTAAACACGTGAAAAGGTAAGAGGGTAACGCAAATGAGGGATTTTCCAGCTTAAGAACAGAGAAAAAATCCACAAAAACCACTGGGCTAACCATCTTCACACATGTCACAGCTCAGCAGAAAATTTACCATTTCACACACACTACAAGATTCAAATTCCAGACACTGTGTGAAATCTCCAAAAGAGCAGAAAGGTGATAGGTGAAATGCCATGGCCCTGGCAAAGCAGAAGACCTTCCTATAGATCAAAGTAACGAGCAAACGGCAGAGCAAGAATTTGCGGAACTGATAGGAAAGAAACAGTAGAATGTATGACTGGCATGTTTACCCTTTGACCTTGGCAGCCATAGCAAAAGCAGTAGTGTAACAATGATCAAGGATTAGTGCAGACTATAACATTTCCACTAGGGCAGGCAACAAAAGAATACCACTACAGTGAAGCATACAAAAATGTGCTTCCATAAAAACACAGTACAATATCTTTTTGCACATGCATAACAACTTTTCTGAGCAGTTATCAAGAAAACTATTACTTTTAAACTTGCATATTAATTTACGCATCTAACTGTTCCATTTGAACGCTGGAGCATAATAACTTTCTCAAACAAAAGCTGTCAGAACTTATCATATTTTAATGTTATCCAATGAATGTAATGTGAAAGGGAATAAATTGTATTTTCTAATATGCAGTGCATAAAATTAAAGAAAAGTTTCAACTACATTGCAGTAACATTATTGCTGCCAATGTCTCATCAGCACTTGCGTACCTAGCTGTATTTCCATATTACCAGATATCTCATAGACACACATCAAAACTGTAATCTTGATTTTCTTCATAATACTGAAATTAGCCTAATGTATTATACTAACTATAAATACAAATGAGCTTATTGTGTTAACTAAATTAACTGTCCTACATCGTTCATGGTTTTGCTTGGCAAAATATTCCTTGTTTTTCACATTTTAGTTTGGTTATTATGGTTACTTCTAGTAATGGCCTTACCTTTATACGGTTTAAGTATTACCTTTTTGCAGTGAGCTTTTCTACAATTTAAAAAAAAGCGACATATCTGCTATAGAATGGCAAATACTCTTATTCCAAATGAAAACCCAAGAATCATTCAAAAGCGAACACAGCATAGTTTTTTTTCATCAAAACTGTGGTTCTTCAGGTACTAGACTGAAACTGACCAATCAAAATATCACACTGTCATTGAAGAATCATAGTTAGTTAGCTCATTAAGAACTAGCCTGCCATTCATGCTACAGTTAGTGAACTTTTTCTCACAGAGTAATTGCACAAAACAGGTTGCCGCTGTTACATTAACCTCACAACTCTCAGATATTTGCTGAATTCCTTCTGCGTCACACTCCCAACACCAACTGCCCGACTTGACCAGATGATACAAACATTACCACAGCGACCATGGAGGCAGTCTTCTAGGTAAAACAGACGATCCAGTGATATTGATTGGAATGTTGATGATTGCACTGTGCATGTTGAGTTCATGCAACGTCTTCATTATCATGTAACTAAAACCACAGAACAAGAGCTCTACTGTTTTCTACATGAAACCAGTGTTGAAACATGTACTTCATTATCACAATTTCGGATTTACAGCTCCCAACTTTCTCTCAACAAACATTTTTGCATAAATGACTCATAATCAGTACAACGCAAGTTTTAAACACACAACATTTGCTAACATAAATGTAATGTAATATAAATTAATGCAACCAGAACAAATGGGTGCCATTTTTGCCTTACAATATGAATCAAAATGAAGTACATCCATATTACAGCAACGTCCTTGCTGTTATTCGCAAATCAATTCTATTCTTATACATTTGTTTCCACCATATCATTTTATTATTTGATTATATTTCCTTTTCATAAATAACAAAATTACTGCCGAATAAAAACGAGTTATACTGTATCAAAAACTATCAAGTGGCCACATATGTATGTTTTGTGTCTGGATATTTTTATCCTCGGGATTCTGACAAGGTTCCTCCAGCGAATGCAGTTTAGACAATGGCTTCACCAGAAGCAACCATTATGTTGCTGCCTAATGCACTAAGATAACAGCACTAAAGAAGATAGATAGATTAGATATGTCTATGTCTTTTACGAGCCTTTCAAAGGCTTATAAACAAGTCTGCAAAAATAAGCTAATACAATGAACAAAAAATCTGAATGAACAAAAGTATCTTAAGTAAGTTTCTTATCATTCTTGAAGTAGGTACCCGTCTTTGCCAAGCATAAAGAATGCTGGAATATTTGATGTGTTGGATGATCCATCGGTGATCATTTCGATTAATGTGTCATCATTGCTGATGTCATTGTCTGCTATTATAACTGCTCTGGCACCCGCATGCTCAGCTTCAACGGCTTTCAACAAGAATGAACATCCGCTGTCAAATTAAATTTAAACAACTTCAATTCAAACTCATAACGGAATTCCAGTTATAAATTTGTCTTCGGTGACAGAGGAAAGAAGCTACAACTGGTAGGCTCCCACAAATACACAGAGCCAAACCAACAGATTTCCATCCACAGCTGACAGTTGACACTATCTTCAGTTGACAAATTATTGTTACTCTCTACAGTGAAGATCCAAGTCTACAAGGTTTCATAAAAAAGGCAGTAACTAATACATTCATACATGCCTCAAGGTATCACTTTGTAAGTTAATTAAAATCATTTGTTTTTACAGACTGAAAGATATATTTTAAACTATTTCTTATAAAAGTGAAAAGAGACAAACCCTCTTTCTACAAGTGCCACATTACCACTAACGTAGTTGGCGTTGGTAATATGATTACAAGAATGTCGTGGCAGCGCAATTACAAGTTCAACTCCACCTAACGTGTAATTCTGAAAACAATAAACATCTGTGCATAAATGACTCATAACATTTAACGGTAGTAAAGTTATGTAAATGTAATGTAACATAATACAATATACTCAATGGTAAATAGGTAGCATGTTTGCTTCATGATCAAACGTTTGGGTAACCCCTTCCTCCCCTCTTTGCACACAACTGCACTCCAATGGAGTACTGAGGTCTAGAACAGGATATCATGTTGATCTAGCAGGGTTAACTGTGCTATAGAGTGAGGTATTTGGATGATGCCATGTCCTGCAAAGGGGCACTAATGTAGATCCAATGCAGTGCAGACTGTCCATCTGATTGAAATTGGTGTTTAAGGCATACACTGTACAGAAATATCTGTCTCAAATTTATTTGTGGACATTTGCATTGGGCAAACCCCCTTGCCCACAATAGGGAGACCCCTCTCTCCCTCCCCTCTTTGCAGACGTCCTTTATGTCTGATCCCTAAATGGTAAAAAGAATAACACTTTCATTCACAGTATCCATCTAGCATATATCGTTTAAGACAACTCACAAGCGATGTGCCAAAGTTCTTGGCTGGTCTGATTTTGTATATGTATGCAATTTCTCGTGGTTCAATCAACTCAAAGAAGAAAATATCTTCGTGAAAGAGTTCCGACGTGACCACTTCTACTATTTCCACTTCATCTGTAATGCATATGTAAACAAAAAGTCTGAAATAGCAAAGTTGCACATAATTATAATTGTAAACTTGAGATTTCTACAGTGCTTGAAGAAAGAGAAGTTATGGAAACCAGCTTATTCATAAGTGCTCAGTCAAAACAAAATCGATACTCAGGAAGTTCACATTCATTTCCAGGTCAGCATGCAAAAGTCATGCTGCAGTCAAGTAGTTACAGTGGATGGCGTTTGGAATTGGAATAGAAACACAGATAAGGGAAAGAGGAGGAATCAGGATAGGATTTGTGAAAGAGGAGGGTTTTCAGTTTTGACTGAAAGACCTGCACAGAGTTTGAAAGGGTGAAGAGCAGATAATTTTTTATGATGGGTAAAATAGGTGTAGTAATTCTGGCTGGAGTTAAATGAATTCCAAGTGGAAGACTGGCCCATTAAGGTAAACTGTAAAAGTCCTAAAATAAGATTAGACTAGCATAAATCTGCTAAATGATTTAACTAGCATCTTCAAAGAAACTTGCTCTGATGCTTGAAGAAATTATATTTATTGGTATTCAATAAGAAACCGCTCTTTCCCCTAACTGCAGCTTAATTACACCCAGATTCCACAACACTCAATGGTATGACAGTATGTCTGCCAAGTTGACAGACATTATGACAGTCCACTAAACCCAGAGGCTGGCATTCAAATCCCACCTAGGCAGAATATCTGAAGATCTTGGTTCCACTAAAGCCTTCTATAGAACTCAGTACATAGACTCACTGTTAATGGTTACAAAATATTTCTAAATAACTAAGTTTTGAACATTAGCGCAACAGAAATTTTGTTTCGTATTTTTCACCAGTCTTAACGCGCTATCGCACAGCTGTTTGACACGTGAGCGCTGTACTTTTAAATGTCTCCATAACGGCTATTGACTTGAGAATAAACATGTTTTAAGTTCTTGGTTGAATTTACCTGTCTCAAAAGCATGAGAAAATATGAAGGAAATCATAAAAATCAGTGGGTACACGTAAGAACCGAAAAACCATCGAACATCACTAGCCATTTTGATGGATTTCTATGCACGACACCCACTTTGAATCTAAACGCACGTATCTCGTGGATAGCCATCTGAGATACATCGCTGAGCATTCTCATCGCTAGGGAGTTCACTATGTATTATTGCACTTAGATTTTCTTTCAAGCAGCTAAGCGCTGATCATGAAATACTGCTCAGCGAGCAAAAGGAGGTAAGGAGGGACTTTCCAATTAGAAGCGAGAGTGCGTTGTGCCGAGATTTCAAAGTTGTGGAACGCTAGTGGTATCAAGTAAGTCATCTCTCATTTTACTGCGTTCATATCATGTACACCACCCAACTAAGTGTTTTACCGAGTTAAAGCAGTTTGAAACACCATCTTTATGCTGATAACTCGCAACTCTACATTTCCTTCGATAATTCCTGTTTTTCTCTCACGCTGTTGTCTGACGTCTTTAACAAAGATATTAGAGTCGTAGACTCTAAGATCTTTGTCTTTAATACTTGGGTGGCAGGAAATAGACATCAAAAACTGAGTTTGTCCTTTTTCGAACTTCTCAACAGCTGAACAAATTTAACTCTCGGAATTCTGTCCACCGAGGCATCTATCATACAGTCATAATCGTAATCTCGAGATTTCTACAGCGCGCAACTAAAGCTAAGTCGCGGGAACCAGCTTATTCACATGCGCTCAGTCAAAACAAAATCGACAGTCAAAAGGGTTCGGTTCCAGGTCAAGTTCCAGGCAGTCAGACAGTCGGACGGCTACGGTGGATGGTGTTTGAAATGGAAGCGAGAAGAGAGATAAGGGGAAGAGGAAGAATCTGGATAAGATTTTTGGAAAAGAAATGTTTTCAGTCTTGAGTGAAAGACCAGTGCAGAAATTGAGAGGTGAAGTGTTGGTGAGTTCGTATGATGGATCATATAGTTGTCGTTATTCTGGCGGGAGTTTATTCCAGAGGGGTGGGGCAGCAGGCAGCAGAAACACAGGTGTTTAGGTGTTGTGTTTGATTCCTATCTGTCTATATGTAAGTTTGCCACTACAACATCTGTAACACCCTCATTTAATCAGTCATCTTCTGCTAAAACGGTTAAATTTCCAAATTTTATTGCCACCTTTCACATAATTGCCTCTCCTCAGGAAACTATATGAATATGGCATTTTTTGCATCTGGTTTTGCAGAATAGCTCTTCACCTTTCTGCCCTAGCCCCTTATTAGAATCTGAATTTTAAAATGATCAGAAATATAATGGCTGTTTAGCCATTAGAAATAATCTTGGAGGAATTTCACAGGTGATTTCCCTCCATGAAGAATCAACTTTGACGTTTGCATGCTGCCATCACGATATTAGGCCTAATGAGAAGCTATCTAAGGCTCTAATAATATATATACACATATCTACAAATATTTACATATTCATGAAATAGCCATAGCATGACAGTAAAAATGTATGTGATACATCTGACCAGTATTGGCAATCAGAGAAAAGAAGTAAACGGTTGCACAGAACAGCACTGCATGTACACATGCTGTCATTTGCTATGCACAGTAGTAAGCTAATATGCATAGCATTAATGGAACGTGCATTACCAGACTTTTGCTGTATGAAGACACTTAAAATAGCATATTTTTAGTACCTCACAAAAATGCTGCACAAATGGCTGTCTAAATGACCCAAAACAAGTTTTTGTTTAGACAGTTGAAGATGTGTGATGCAGAGTCAGAGGGTTATAGTTTTTGTAACTGTTTGATTTCTTAACAGATTTCTGCAGCTTGGCATTTTCCTAACTAGTATGGTTGCACTGAACAGAATGCTTGAGTTTGTTGACTTCGGACCATATCTGATGAAACCACTAACAAGCAATCAAGTCATGAACAGTGCAGGTGGTTTTACTTGGGAACTAGATGATGTAAAACGATTTGTGAGGTTCCTCTGTCTAGGAACTGAAGGTGGAACATACTATGTCACAGAACATGAACTTACGCTGGAGAATTCCATGTGTGTTGCTCGCATCATTGGGAGCAGCAATTGGCGTAACGCACTTGATGAGCTGGTGAAATGCAGCACAGAGGGCCGAGCAGCAAAACAAAACCCCACACTGTTTGCATTGGCGTTCTTTTGCTGACAAGACAGGAACAAAGAAATGAGGGAAGCAGCGTACAATGTCATCTGTGATGTATGTAGAATTCCAACACACTTGTTCCAGTTTTTGGGATACCGTCAGAAGCTTAGTGGCGATGGCAAAGGATGGGGAAGAGCTCATCGTAAGGGTGTCGCAAAGTGGTATCTCAGATTTGAGGAAGATCCACTTCGATTGGCAGTGCACGTTACAAAGTACAGAAGTCGCTATGGATGGTCACATGTTGATGTGCTGCGTTTATGTCGTCCAAAACCGAAGTCTGTTGGTGTTGGTGCTGTGATAAGGTATGTTGTAAAAGGCATGAAAGCTTCTGAAGCTGACTACTTGAAGGAGGACTGTGGTGATGTCGTTAAGAAAGTGTTTGAATTCTTGAGAGCAGTTGATTTGTTACACAGTGCAAAAACATCTACAGAAATTTTGCATCTGATAGAGGAACACCATCTGGCTCGGGAACATGTTGGACGATGTTCTTGTATGGAAAACACTTCTTCTTCACATGCCTATGATGGCAATGATACGTAATTTGAACAAGATGTCTCGGTTAGGTTTGCTGAGTGATGGCTCAAGAGAACTGGAAACTGTTGTAAATAAACTTGGAGATGACGAATTTCTCCGCCAAGCAAGGATTCATCCATTCAATGTCCTTGTCGCTCTTACAACATATCAAAAGGGCAGAGGTGAGAAAGGTAAACTGACGTGGGACGTCAATGAAGCTGTTGTCACTAGACAGTGCATTTTACAAATGCTTCAAATTTGTGGAGCCCACCAACAAGCGATACCTGCTAACCATTGACGTCAGTGGTTCAGTGTCACAGCCAGTTTTTGGAAGCCCATGTATAGCGGCAAACTGTGCAGCTGCAGCTATGGCTATGGTCACCTTTCGAACAGAAAGGCTTTGTGAAGTTATTGCGTTTTCAGACTCACTTGTTCCAGTCAAGTTGAATGCAAACATGAATCTTGCAGAAGTCGTACCTGTGTTGGAGGAAATACCAATGGGAGGCACAGACTGTTCTCTACCGATGATTTGGGCCATGCAGTCGATGAACAATTTTGATGTTTTCGTTGTGTATACTGATAACGAAACTTGGTGTGGCAGTGTCCATCCAGCACAAGCTTTAAAACAGTACCGACTGCTTACTGGCAGACCAGATGTGAAGCTGATTGTGGTGGGAATGACAAGCACCGGTTTCACAATAGCAGATCCAGAAGATGGAGGAATGTTGGACGTGTGTGGATTTGATTCAGCTGCACCAGAAGTCATGCGCAACTTTGCTCTGGGTTTGATACGATTTCACAAAGGCGCTCTGCTAATGATCTGTTTAATTCTGAAGCATTATGCACATTACATCTATTTTTTCCCTATTTTTCTGTTATGTTTTCTTACCTGTGGTTTAAGATATGATCCTGTATTTCATCCTAGTTTAAGTGATGCACAACTTTGCCTTGCCTCAGAGGCACTACTAATGAATGATCTGATTTTTGCTGAAGCATCATGAACGATTGTAAAAATTATATTTCTGTTCGTATTTTATGTTATAGTCCAGGTGTGATCCTGTATTTTTCTATATCAAAACTTTTCTTGTTTTGTGATATGGCTTGGTCAGGTTACGTCAATTGTGCTATTTTTTTTTCAGTTTTGCAGATGAATATGTGATCCTGTATTTTTTCAATTATACAAAATTTTCTTGTTAATGATATGATGTTAAATGTTGTTAATTTTCTAAAAATAAGTAAATTATTCCTAGTTTAACTAAACTTACTAGACTTAGTAGTTTCAGATCTAGAACTTCACAATTAAGTTTTGACTTCTTGTGATACTGAACATTCTTTTAGCATATCAGTAGTAGAAACGCTTCTAAGTTTAGGTCTTTTGTAAAATTATGTTTCAGTTGATGCATTAGTTTTACTGTAGTTTCTACTGTGATTAAGTTTTGTTAAGAGCTACTGTGTTAAAGTGTTAAAGGTTGTGTTAAGAAGCTGATTGCATGTCACAACTTTTTATGACATTCATTTAGTTTAAATTTTCAAGTAAGTTCTCTGCACACACACTGAACAAGATTTCTGTGCCTTGAATAGTTTTGCAGCTCTTTAACCCAATACCGACGAGTGTGCACTGGAGTGCACCTTAGGGGCCACGATGAATGTGCAGTAAAGTGCAGTGGGCGTGTACTATTAGCTAGACAGCTCTTGGCCTATCGCAGACGCTAAACATTTTAAACCTTACATCATTTAGGCCAAGATAATATAAACTTCACCACCTGAGGGATTATACCTACTTCGGGTAAAATAATGATAATAATAATGATAATGAGTGGAAGGACGGAGCAAGCGTAGACGGATCTTGGCGGATGAAGTGGTAGGCCGACGACAACGCAGCCGATCGACCGAAGGAAGCGGAATTCACTTAAGACGGCGAAAACAGGTGTCGACCGTGCTCGCTCTGTATATGACACCCGCCGACGCGACCTTATTTCTTTCTTTAGGTGTTAGGATAAGTGTTTTACGTCTAATAAGGTGTTCAAACGTGAAGACTTGTCGATCAGACTCCTGTTAGACCGCGGGAGCCGGATTACGCGGATTGTCCTCTACCTCTGGCGTTGGCAATGGCCTACTCGGTAGATTGTTCGCAGAACCAACGCCGGCGACGGGGTGAAACGTCACAATATAAAAGTTCGGACGAAAATGTGCTACATGAATAAATAATAAAATGCGCTATATAAATGTCCCGATGAATGCGCTACATAAATCAAAAGAATTAAAATGCGCTATATAAATGTCCGAATCGGACATTTGTCACGAATTTAAATAACCCGAGATGGTGATGTGTTGTGGTCATAGATGGCTCTGTTGTGGTCTTACCACAGATTATTACATTCATAGGGCGTTTTACGGTAAAATAGCTCGTCGTCAGGGCCTAGGCGGAAACAGTTCTATCGTCGGTTAAGGGTTAATGTGTACTGAATTTAGAAGAAAATTCAGAATTTGGATTTCTTTTAACTTTTTAGCGATTTTGTTTAGGAAATGTCCCTGATACAACATTAAAAAAGAAACATGTTTAAAGCTTGTTCATGAAGTGATGACAAAGATGTTCTAGAGCAAAACTGTACAATAATTTCATAATGAAATAAACGTACAATCAATTTATAATATAATAAATCTGAGAACAGGAATCTTTATTTGCTGCTGCATGGAGTTGGGAGTGCTCCATTTATTCTCTAGGCAGGCTATAAGTGGGTTCTTCGGTGGGCTTCCTCCCCAAGTTTCTTCCACTGTGAGCGATTTTCCTGACAGGCATCATACATAGGTTTCAGCTGAGGAAAGACATTGCTCAGCAGCTGCACAAAACAAAACACAATTTGCCTAGTCATCGTATGCAACTTGCATAACTGAACCATTGTTATTATTGCATACAGTAGTTGCATATAAAGCCAATGAAGTTTGTCGGTACGAAAAAATGCCATAACTGCACAGTAACCCCTGGAAGCTCAACAGGGTAGCCTTAGTACTCTGCAATTGGGGATGGGGAGGATAATGCCGAATGTGGACAAGGGGAAGGAAAGGGTCCAAAGTGTTATTTTTTGTGGACATCCCTTACTGATCCAAGTCATTATCCTTATCCTGGCAAGGGATGTGCACTTGGCTCATGATCATTAAGTCCGCCACCTTTGAACCAATGATCTATGGGCTGACAATCCAACATGCTCAAGTATTTGAAAAACATAAAGGTCGATGGCTGAATAATTATTTGCAGTGTACACACAATTCCTCTTAGCCAGAAGATGCCCCTGCTCAGATCTGTTGGACAGCCAAAGTCAAATACACAACACTTGATAGGTTGAAACATGTCTCCTCCATACATGCATTCAAACAAACATAGATACCATGTAAAGTGGCAGGCAAATGGAGTCCATAAATCCGAGCTGTAGTTTCGGAAGTTCATCTCGGATCCTTTTTTGGATAGAACCCTTATGAAACAACAACAATGAAGAAACCTTGAAATGTAGGCATCTCACTGATGCCAGAAGAGTAAAATTGCAAGAAATGCACTTAGAAGGCAAGTAGGCATAAAATGGAACAAAATGAGTTCTTTGCATATTATATTCTTCATTGTCTTAGCTATCAAATTGTAAGTCCTTACACTAAGTATGTTTATTTCATTTTTTTATGATGCCTTGGAACAAAAAATTAAACAAGTCCCTTGGAGCCCTAATGTGAAGTTGTGTACAGTGATTAATGTAAATATTTTTCTTAACCAGTTTTTATGGGGATTTCATTGACGACAGCCTCAGAGGCATAAAAAGACACTCCAATTTACTATAGTGATAAACATTCACGACCTCTAGGCACTTTGGTCGAGTCATAGTTCTGGTAAACTTTAACTTGCAATTTCTCTAAAGTAGCCATGAAGACACCTACATCAAAAATTGTAAATTTTGTACTATTTAGGATAGAAACATGAAGTTTTCACTTAATTATTCAACAATTCCACCTAATTCCCATGCTTTATCAAACTCAGTTTTAATTTTCCCCGACTTGGTGGTATCCAATAGCGGCCAGTAGGTTAAAACGATTTGTGCAGATATATGCCACCCTCTTTTAAACACTGGTCTCTAACAAATTGTTTCAGTGCCGATATCATAAAGATATTGGGTATAAATGTACATGTATGCCATGATTACATGACAAGAACATGGCAGACAATGCTGAGAACAATGTGCAGCCATGTTTTAGGGGTGCAGTTAGCAGTATTCAGGGCAAAGAGAAACAAATCCAGTATTTTACCACAGGGTAAATACAGTATGTGCAAAAGAACACTGGCCTATTCTCCAGTTGCTGCCCAGGGATAAAATTATCAGTTCACATCTTTTTACACCCTGGGCGTTTACAAGAAGTTTTACGGTAATTATGCAAATTTAGACACTAGAACTAGAGTTACAAAAGTGAAGACAAAATGTTTTAGGGCAATATACGACATCTCAATAATCTGGTTTCATGGTTTGCCATTAGATAAGATCTAATAAAAGTCCAGAACCCCTGTCAGATGTGAATGCCCCTGTGCTCTGTCTCACTGTGCCATTTTGACATATTACAGTTAAATTCTGTTGTCCATAAGTATGCCAATAGGCTTAAATTTATTAAATAAATACCAACAAATCAATACTGTGTTAGAGTGAAGCAGCTGGAAAAGTTGTTCTGGAGTACAATATTGCTGCAAGACACTATGTTTAAAGTAAAGTGAATGACTTGCCATTGATTTTAAAAACTTGCTTCCAGTTGTTGCTTCCTCGTTCTGCTTCACAAAATCCGTGAAAACCAGCTGGGCTGATTTAGTGTGCATAGCCCATGGTCTACACGATGCAGATACATCTGCGGCTACCATCAACATTGCTCTGTTAAAATCACACATGACAATATTTTATCAAACAGTTCCTTGTCATGATCTAGTATTTGACTTGTGGAAGGAATTAACAGGATTAACATTTTAAGTTTGCCTTTAGAATCATTAATCTAATAAAACAGAATCTGAAGACTTCTGTACAGCAATGTTACAGACTCCAGTCCACTATCCAGAAGGCTGAGACCAAGGCCAGGACCCAAAGAGGACATAATACAGATGCATTAACCCAGAGCCACACACAGACTGAATAATATAGCTAATGATAAGAAGTGTCTTGTCAGCAATTGAAGGCCCATGGAAGCTGAACAATTTAAAAAATTATTATTTTCTAAAAAAATTTCATAGTCAACAATCATTAGAGTATAGAGCAGATCATAAGAAAAAATTGTGTTATTTTGTAACATGTGCAAGCAGCATCAGTGATGCAGACCTCAGGAGACTGCGATTGGCAGCCACAGTCCAGTCAATCCTCTCTTGAGATACAAGGTCCTGAAAGGCTTTTATTTTTCTGAAAACAAAAGAAAGTCATTGGCTACAGAAAAGCATATTGGTCAAATTACTCCAAATATATTTGTACTAAGGCAGAGCAACAGATACAACATGTTGTTCTATATATGGAACAACATATATGTTGTTCTAATATGCAGCCTACAGGCCTAGTGGTCAACAGCACATTGTTATTAACTCCTCTTGTCTTTCAAAACCTGATACACTTTTGAGATATTACTTAAAGAAAGAATAAGCTCAAAGCTACTTCATAAGATGAGATATTAAGAGCAGAATATTATAAGTTTTGCCGACTATGAGAGGCATTAGAACACATGTTACAATCTTTCTTTCTGGAAAGGAAATTAAATACTCGATAAAGACTGTCACTGAGGAATATAGGCTTTCTATTAAGTCCTGTATTAGCAAAGACTAACTTGTAGAAAAGTGTCAAATCTGTGGACAGGATACAGTTTTCAAGCATCTCAAGAGCAAATTTGTAATCATCGTTGGCTAAATTGCAGAAGATGTTCGTTTTCTGAAACACAAGCAGCACATCTAACACATTTCTTCTACTTTATAAGTAATTTTAAAAGTAACTTTAATGTAAAGACTTCCACTCAGTTGCTCACTGCACCGAATAGAAAACATGTCACTCGCTTGCATATAAAATGTCACAAAATACGAGATGTCCAAACAGAAATGCACATTCTGTCTCAAATCAAATTTATGGACTGAATGACTACCTAATTAGGTTAATTAAATGGCTGAATGAACAATGAAACCTGCAGCGGCATACCTCATTATTGAGCAGCATAATGCACTGGTCAATGTAGTGATGCTCCACAGACAAAGTTGAGTAAAGCATTGCCAGTGGTTGCCTGCATAAAGCAAAAAATCCCTTCGTATGTATGTATGTATGTATGTATGCATGTTTGTGTATATGCATTTATGTATGTGTCTATTATGTACCGCCATGTATTGGAATATATGTATGTATTTATGTGTCTGTATGTACTGCTATGTATTTGGCATATAAGTATGTGGTATGAATGTACATATGTGTCTATATAATGTACTGGCATGTACTGGTATATCTGTATGTATGTGTCTATGTCTATACATAATTGTATATGTATCTAATTATCGGGAAGTTATGCTTTGCTTTTCAGGAACTCTCATAGGCACTGACAAAGTCCTAGCTTTGACCAGTGCTTATATGTGTACTTAAACATCTTCTAAAACTTCTTATAAGTGTTTCTTATACAAGTAATTCAGCCCCCAGAACACATACATGAATCTTGCAGTTCTTAGAGAGGTTCTGAAATATGTGCATATATATCGTCAAATTCGGTCTTCATGCAAATATTCCTGAATGCATGAACAACTGACAGTGGCAACCAACAACGGATATCTGCTTTGAAGAAAATTTGGAAACCATTCTGTGTCTTCCAAGGCAACTTCTGAGACAGCCACATTCACTGGGTGCCGCTGGTGGTAACTGGTGGCCAACAATTGGGTCCAGTAAATGTGCATTTCAGGGTTCCAATGAAGCAGTTCTGTGAGACAAGTGCTATAAGTGAGCAATGTACAAGCATGAAACCAGGCAAAAAAGGATAAATAAGTGAAAAAGCTGGAACAAAGCAAAATGAGAATAATCAAAAGAATGTGTGGCATTCTACAAAGTAAAAGGAGATGAGTAGAGAAACGAGGGAAATCATTTGGATTAAAGCTCAGAGTACTCTTTTTCTACAGTATCTTTTCTTATGTCAAAGGCTCAATTAGTTAAAATATGGAAAAGCTGAATCTAAAAATTTATACTTCATTTATGTTACATTGGTAAACACTTACTTTACACGTGAAGTATCTGGCCTGTAGTCAAGGTCATGACACAATGCCGCCACAACCATGACAAAGAGTTCAAGGTCACTCAGAACAGATGTGAGTTGCCCCACCTATAAAAACACATAAAGGGCAATAACAGTCATTCCACTTATGGTAATTCATGGATTACAGTACTTGACTTTGAATATGTACTCAGACAGCCAGGTTCATTGGGCTGACAGCCGCTTGCAACACGCCGCTGGTGGCCTACTACGAGACCAATGTTGCCCCAACAAATGTGGATGTCAGGGACATTACATAAGAACATGATGAGAAGGCAGAATCATGCACTTTGCAAAGCAGTCAGTTTCAGTTGATGAGAGACCACAAAGAGAGGGAGTACCACTGGAATGGCCCAAGATGTTTTAGCAGTTTGGGAATACTTCAGCTTGTGAACACCTGCTGAGCACAAAAGCACCACCCAAAAAACCACGGAAATGCAGTCGAAAATGATGTTGGGGTGGATATAATGCATGGTCCTAATACATCACCACTAGCCCAAATATTTCTGGTCCACCATGGCAGGTTTTCTGTTTAACATTCCAGAAAATTGACCATCTAAGAAAACATCTGCAGAAAATATGACAGACACTTTGTGGGAGAGGCTCCAATTCATTATAGTGAAGTATTAAACTGAAGTTTGATTTTTTCCTGACTGTGAGAAGGTTTTCTCTGGCACTGTTTGAAACGTGAAGAATATTACTGCATTAGACATAGATAACTACAGTGCTCACTGGACCCAGAGCGGGCTTGCGTTGTGCCTCTGGAAGCCAGCTACAGGTCCAATGTGGGTCCAATGAATATTGTTGACAGATAGGCAGCCTTACCTTATTGGCAGATGAGGTTTGGGCATTTGCAAATATGAAAACAAAGGAAACAACTCACTGTTAAACAGTAGAACATCATCTGTACAACGTTGAATGCATGTCTCCAGTTGTGGTAGAGAGCAGGTCGGTAGTTCTTCTTCACACTCAGAATCCAGCGACACAGAATCTGCAACATAAAAATAGCCAAACAGATTTGTCGTCTCATTATTTCTGCATTTGGTAAACACCACTATCTAATGATTAAGCATCAATCGATGGTGATTAGCAACTGTGATTGAAGGACTTGCTCAAGGTCCCTACACAGTAAACGTCTAAGGCAAAGGCTCAAACCCGTACCCTCTGCATTACAGGTCGAGGGCTCTAACCAATCAGCTACCGTGCCCCACTTGTAATGCAAGTGTACTGGTTTGTGCTTCTTCTTTGTTGATGGCCATTTTCTAATGAATATGTAAGCATGCATGCACATATATGTATGTCTGTGCATGTATAGACATATGTCTTAATGTACGTACTGGTATGAGTGCATGTATGTGTCTGGCCTTTACATACACTGCCTTTCAAAACCTCTCATAGGAACTGATAAAGCCCTAATTTGAGTGACAACTGGTTTCACTGATGTTCAGAAACCCATTTGGAGGAACGAGGTGTAAATCTTCAGCTGCGCTGTTTTCACTACTTCATGTTAATTATATTGTGTTAATGTCACATTACACTGTACTGCATTTCATTACATCAAGTTACATTGCTAGCTTGCATTTCATGTAACTTTTATCATACTGCATTACATTTCAGCGTAGCAGTGCATCACGTTACAGTAGACCCAGATCTGTGCAAAGGGTATTTCAGAAAATGAGAACAAGTACACAACTTAAAATGTTCAATCACCCAGAGTTAAAGGTAAATTTAATACTACAGATTTTTCAGTAAGTGCAGCATACCAGTTGGTATCCAACTGCTGCTAAATCTATAGGCAAATGCATTCAAAGCATTTATCATGAATGTATGTATGCATGCATCAGGTATGTATTTATACAAGTAGACATACCCACATCTGGATATAAACTACCTTTTATGGATTTCTCAATGGTACTCATCATCAGGCTATGATACATACAAATGCAACCCACCCAAATTGTGCAAACTTAACGAAAACAATGATTTGGTCTTGCTTACGTTGCTTTGAATCTTGAATCGATTCACAATATCAAGTTCAGTGAAGATAGTTACGACTGCCTTGCACGTCTCAAAGTCATTCAGAGAGGCATCACTGAAGTCCAAAGTTGCCAGTTTGATTTTCTGGCTCTTGATAACTGCTGCCTTCTGTTTACAACAGTGTAGAAAAACACTAACATTTTATTCTCAGAGACTTCTAAAAATTGCTATACATTCTCCACAGACAAACGCAACAATCACATTACATTACTCAGATCCACTTTCAACACAGCCTCTTTCTGTTGAAATAATGCAATCTATGCTACAACATATGTATGTAAGTAGGCATATGTATGTAAGTAGGCATATAGCACCTTTTGGAACTTATTCAGAGCCAGAACCATCAAAATATTCTTTTTCCACATAAAGTGCAGACCTTATTACGTGTGGCTGTCGAGAAGCAATGTCACAGCTATCGCACGTTAAAGAATTGTGGGTTAAGAGGGCCATGCTGAAATATGGTAGTGTATAATTTATGTAAGTCTTATTGTGGTTACAAAGCTCAAAGACATAGGCAGTGTGATGTGAAGGCACTTGCACTATAGCCTGGTACCAGACAATTTTGTCCAATTACTATGAAAGCCTACATTGCTTTCTTGCTATGGGCAAAAGTTATTGTGGTTTAATACCAGACAATCTATGTTTCTGGCTACATTATTATCTAATGCTTCCAGACATAATTTTAAAGCGTGAAGTCCCTACATTTGACTGCCAAGTCTGTTGATACACAGCTTTTGTAACCTTGGCTGAGACCGCAGCTAAGCTCCTGCCGGTAATTGCTAATCTGTCTATGGCAGGCAAGGAAACAAGTACTGTAATTTATATCTGCTACAGCTATTACATGTGGTCCCTACATTCGTTTTGGGAGTGGAAATGTAAGTTCTGCTTTGGAACTATACTGACTCCTGCAGGACTTATAGGCAGCTGGAGCCAGCAACTGTTGCTCATATTAGCTGTTACAGGCTGTCTAAAATAATGATGCTGAGACTGGATGTTAGCCGGTGCAGCGTGTGTATTGATTTTACGAAAATTCTGCTGTGTAGCACTACACAGCAACTTCCTGTATGACGCTAATGCGTCTAATGTGTTGTATTTAATTAAATTCTTTAAGCTGCGGTTTTAAGTATGTCCAAGTGATTCTGCATCACAGATGCTAGTTGCTGCTCCTTGTTTCTAAATTCTGTCAACACAAAGACTGAACAGAGAGAGAGAGAGAGAGACAGAGAGAGACAGAGAGAGACAGAGCCATGGCTTACACCAGAAAGCCATTTTCATAAGGTGGTCCACACTGTACCACATGGTGGCCAGGTATGAGTCCAATGTGGGTCCAATTAACATTGCTGTCAGTTGTGAGTATACATAATAGTTTGCTAGAATAACATGCAAAATGCACAACTTACTTCAAGGTCATCAGTTTCACTGTCGTTAGCGATGGCATAGTACGAAAGGACGTCAAGATTAACTCGTTGCCTGGCAATCATTTTGACCATGTTCTCATAAGCACGGCAGTTGCAAATGCCAAGGCCACAGAAAAGGGCAAATGTCTATAGCAAATTCAAGAAGATCAACCTAGGACATCTGGTATTCACCATTTGCATAAAGGATATCTAGTATCTCTTTCAGATTCAAATAAATTTGCTACAGAGTTAAACTCTTGGCATTTCAAAGTCATACATAGTTTTCACATTCCACATACCAGGTATCAAGAATCCCATGCTGCCGTGGGGTTAATCCATTTTGGGGTTCTACGATGATTTACCTCTATGGGTTTGGGGTCAGAAGTAAACACCCACGATTATGAGTTAATCCCTCCCATGGCTTTGCTCTAGTTTAGAAAATGCAGATGAATGGGTGATAACCCTTGTGTTCAAGAAGTGGAAATTGATGGCTTTAGTGTTAATACCCTGTGTGTTTAGGGTCACCACGCGGAAATTGGTCATTTTAGTGTTGATGCACTGTGATTTTGTGGCCATGAAGAATATTTTAATATTAAACTTCTGCAACACCATAGCAGGACACAAGGCATCCATCAATGGAAACCAGTCATCAATGCTTCAATTCCAGAGCTAGTAAGTGTCTGATGAGATAAACAGGAAAAAACAGACAAGTGAAAACTCACAAAATAAACTCCAACGCTGGTAACATTCAAGCACCATATGTTTGAGAGGTTCTTAAAAAGTAAAGTAAAGCTCACACGTCCCTAATGGAGCATAGGAGAGGAGTTCAACTGCTGCTCTTTGGCCTGGAAGCCGGCAATGAACAAACCCCAAGGTCCTGAACATGGGGCCAGCGCATGGCAGATTTCTGCTGCATACTCCCCAGCTTACGTTGGTACCAAATTACACTGCTTGATAACAAAGGCACGTGTGCACAAAAAAGTGCCCGAAGTTGTTACACAGAGTCCACCCAGTTCTTAAGAGGTGCCCTAAAACATATACACTTCATGACCAGGTACTTCAAAATTACTTTTGTATTTTTTAAGCACCACTTGCTAATACTAAGCATTAACCACGGTCGGGTCATGGCTCTCGAAATTGACATGAGTGTTTCTCACAAAAGAGTCACCAATCCAAAGGGAGTATATTTTAAAACTTGTTTAGTGTTTCAGTTTTGTACACATCTTGGTTGGGACAGCTGTGGTGCTGAGCAACTTTATGTGAAAAATTCGCTAATTAAAGTAAGTAAGACATTTGTTAACACGCCATATGCCCATCGGCTGAGCGAGGAATCGTAGGCGTACTTCATGTGCAGTGAAGGATATCAAATGATTCACCAACCGTTACTGTCATTACATCAGATGGGTTGAAACGTTCATTGTTGGCTTTGTTAATCATCTGGACAACACCAACAACCTTGTTATGCATGTCAAAGACAGGCATGCTCAGAATGTTATTGATGACGTAGCCTGACTCACTCACAAGCTGAAAACAAATACAAAAAAAATAGCAATACCTCTACCCCCAGTATTGGGGGACTGTAGAAGTGACAAACATAGCATGTCCACTACAGGCTACTTCATATGCTGGTGACACCTAGTGTAAGTTTTGCAACCACCCATAAATTTGGTGAACTGAAATTCATAATCGTAATCTCGAGATTTCTACAGCACCCAATGAAAGCCAAGTCACTGAAACCAGCTTATTCACAGGCGCTTAGTCAAGACAAAATTGATACGCAAAAGGGTTTGGTTCCAGGTCAAGATCCAGGAGTCAGGCAGTCAGACAGCTGGAAGGCTACAGCGGATGGTGTTTGAAGTTGAAGAGAGGAAAAAGATAAGAGGAAGAATCAGGTTAAGATTTTTGGAAAAGTAATGTTTTCAGTTTTGAGCGAAAAACCAGCACAGAAACTGCAAAAGGTGAAGTCTTGATGAGTTTGTATGATGGATAAGATAATTGTCATAATTCTGACAGGAGTTTATTCCAGAGGGATGAGGCAGCTATGGTCATGAAGTGATTTCCAAATTTTAAGGATGAGGCGATTGGAGGGCAAAGAAGTGTTAGAACAGACAAGGAGCGGGGGTTGAACAGAAGGATTGGATTGTAAATAACTGACGAAGATAGGAGGGTTGAGAGGACTGAAGTGTGTTATAGGTAAGGGATGAGACTTTGTACACTATTCATTCAGGTATTTTAAGCCAGTGAAGTGATTTGGGAACAGGAGTTATGTGATGGTGTTTGGGAAATTTGGTGACAGCACGAGCAGAGTATTCTGGATGGCTTGAAGGTGGTTTATTTGAAGTATATCTACACTGAGGAAAAGTACCTAACTGTTTTATAATTTTCCCCATCTCCTCTTGCCAAACAACTTCAAATCCTGGGTCCACTCCTGCATCAACAGTCAGAGTTACATAAGTATCAATGCATTCATTCATTAATGCATCCAGCTGGAATAAGCCATTATATCTTGTGCATTTGGAAAAGATAACAAGAATTTTGAACACTAAGAACATAATGATAACAGCTTACAGCTTCTTCATTTGATTGGTGAGCATCAAATTCATCAGGCTAAAATAAGATAAAAATCAATGTAATATAACCATAAAAGAAAGTTATGCACAATTAAAATTATTAAGGTAATGACATATTGAGGTCTGGCTAAGCAGAAGTAGGTCAGATTCACCATCAACTCTATTTATCATTATTGTATTCATCAAGAGCATATCATCACTGTCAACATTATTATATACAACATCAACCGGTTTTAATGCAAAACTTGGGGTCCATATCTGCTACTGCTTGATATCAAATATCATGTTATAAAAATTTCACCCAAAAAATGAGTTACACTTGCTTTTAGTGCATATCTGCAGGTTTTTGGGGATATGACATCACATGTGGCCGTCCCTCTTTGCAGTAAAAATTTCATAAAACAGCCTTTTTATTATTTGGCCAAATATTGCATTCATTGGTCATTACAAATGCGTAACATCTTTTGAGGTAATTTGTTCGTCTGCAGCTGTCAAATGAGTAGGCTCTGATGTCTTAAAGTAGCATCTAATTTATTCTCAACAAAACGAGCTTTGCATATACGATTATTATCAGAGATCCTATTATCACATTCGTGGCTTATGCCCATACGATCTTGCCTGCATGACACCGCTGCATTGTTGCTCCCGTTATGAAAAGCAGAAATATATTAGCACATGCATTATCATTCACAAAAAGCAGAGAGGACATGAAAATACTTGGTAACAGCATCCAAAATGTCAACAAAGTCATTCTCCAAAACTGCATTATTACAGTGAGAACAACTGAATGCCAGCACGCAATGTAGTAGAAATTAATGCTTCTCATAGAAAAATTTGGCGTACCACGTTACAACCGAATTGTGTTATATTAGAGCAAGCTATAATGGGTTTATGGTGTACTACACATCAAGGAGCTGAGAAGAGAGAAAATAAAACTAGTTACTTCGCTTGATTTAGCAACTTTCAATGCAAATCTTGTTGCAGGAAATTTTCTCAATGCTTCTTCACTGTTGAAACAAAAAATCAGTCAAAAAGTTAACTATTAACATATTAAGCAGCAAAAACCCAAACACCCAAACTGTATCCAGGACAAATCAAAGCCATCAATTAATAATAGATACAGCATCACAATTGTCCCAACCAAGATATACACAAACTGAAACACTAAACAAGTTTAAAAATATACTCACTTTGGATTGGTGACTATTTTATCAGAAACAATCATGTCAAATGCCCTTGATATTTCAACATCCTAACAAATAAACAAACTTAACATGTAATCAGATATCTTAGCCATAAGATGTTAATTATTATCTTTCTAAGACTTCACTAAGCCTAATTTCTTCAAAATTTGTGAGGTAAAATACTGAGTCACTTAATTCACTAATACAGTCAGAAACAATCACTGTATATACTGTCAAATCATATGATTAGTATGAATATGTAAGATTTGCATAAAAATAGCATATTTGACTAATCTGGTGTACAGCTGTCAAGGAATTAAGGCATAATGCACTCAGAAATGCATTTCTATTGCTGATCACACAGTACATACTTGGTATAATATTCAGTATGGTGTGGTCATGTTTCTACGAAGCAACCAAAACCTACGAACTGAAGCTGTAGTTTGTTTTAAACTGGGACTACAGTTCACCTATAGATGCAATCTAATGAGAAAAGGTTGTCTGTGCTTCAGATCAAAGCATAGTCACTGAATTTCAAAACACCTGCTCAGAAAGGACAACGCTCATGAGGTACAGTATGCAACGCTCGCAGCTGATGATGTTCTGGATATCCAGCATGATGCGCTTGGAAAGGTTGTCCAGTTTTGACTGTGCGGCAAATATGTCTTTTGCCAACATTAGCAGCAGCTTTAGTTAAACACCAACAAATAAATTTACACACTATGTAATTGAGAAAGTTGCAAACTGCAAGAATCTGCAACAATACAGAATACAAGTTTTAGTGCAACAAAATGCTTACCATTCAGGTAGTCATATGTCATAGCATTTTTAAGTCAAGATTATCAAACTTGAAAGAAATTTGCAAAAGAAAAGCAATGGCCATAACAGATCAACAATATAAAAATTACTAACGATATGAAATTCCATTCCATTCACTGTGGATTAATTTTAAAAATTTCTTTGAAACAAAGAAAAAAATAATTTTTTTCATGGTTAGTTTTTGCTGCATAAGGTTAAAAAAACTTTCAACATTGTACTCAAAAGCAAATCAGAAATTAACAAGTCTGTAAAATGCATATCAATTCACTGGTTTCCAATGCCAAAGACACGTAGTAAAACAAATACCAAAACGTTTGAAAGTTTCATTATACATGTACATATCATCTTTGAAAACAGAACTAGAAATCTGAGAGTTCTTGCTAAATATACTCGATAATATTTCTCACATGCACAATTTAATGAGACGAATATGACTGTGATGGCATGATTATATTTTTTGAAAAACAATATTACCTTGTTCATTTTAAATTCATTTAGCGATAACCCAAAGAGTTCTGCATTTGTCAAACTGATGCCACAAAAAACAAGGAATTTCTCAAAGACCTGAAATAACAGTATGTATCTTTCACAGACAGCCAAACACGGATAATGTCCAGTTCAAGAAGCTGTCTGCAAAGGTTTTATCAGCCTTTAACAGATCTCTTGCGAACCCTGAACATGAATTAACTTATGTCAATACCCAGAACCTATGTCCTTCAATCCCAGGAATAATGATGGCAAAAGTGTGCAGTAAAAAGTCTCATCAGGAAGATCACCTTATTCACTGTAGCTATATCTAATACATGACATCAATATAACAAATTAATAAATGATTAGGCTACCTTACCTTACCTCGCCTTACCTTCCCATTCAAAGGAACAAATTGAGAAACATTGTCCATCATAGACATGTAAAGTTAATGTGCTGTTACTTTACCTTACTTGAGCATAACCAACAAGACTACTGTACTGTAGCAAAACATAACATAATAAAAATTCTAATAGGACTATCATAGCAAGTATTTATCTAAATAATGTTGAGAAATGAAAGGTTTATACTTTTGTTACCTCTTCATCTTTTTGTGTAAACAATTCAGTGCCTCCTTGTTTG
This sequence comes from Norana najaformis, assembly GCA_964023275.1. Taxonomy (NCBI): domain Eukaryota; kingdom Metazoa; phylum Annelida; class Clitellata; order Crassiclitellata; family Hormogastridae; genus Norana; species Norana najaformis. The sequence continues at coordinate 24,787,333 of OZ029919.1, forward strand.
TTCATAATCTGTGCTACACCAATTACAGACCCTTCGTAGTTAAATATCGGCATTGACAGAAGACATTTTGTGCGATAACCAGTTTTACGATCAATTTCTTGGTTGAACCTTTCATCCTAGTAAACAAAGTTTTAAACAGTACAGAAATGTCCTTGTCCAGTTGATGAAAACATTGCAATTAAGTAAGGTAATAAAACTTTCCTATAAAAACAATTACTGTAAAAATTTTATTACTTGCATTTAAAATATCTTGGCTAAAAACTGTAATTCATGACATTTCCAACATAATTTACATTGTGAAATTGTGACTTTAAAAAAGGCTGAAGTACATAAGTTTATTTCCAAATACCTTGTAAGCATCAGGCACATTGATAGACTTCTTGCTCTGAGCCACCAAACCAGCAATTCCTTTCCCAAATGGAATTTCAATAAGAATTCCTCCCTCCTGCATTGGAGTGCACACTCGACCCGCGGGATCCTTCCCGTCGAACAACTTTGACTCAAGGTACGGTTCACCTTTGTTGTTAACTCGCACTAGGAACAGACTGCTGCGGTCACTCCCAGTCAGCATGGCGACATTAGCTAGGATTTTGTAGCAAAGAGCATCTACCGCCAATTCATGGGCAATGTCAATGACCAACTCAAAAAATAGCTCCTCCTGTTGCATTTCTGTCAGCTCACCGGTCGTCTTCCTGCGAATAAACTGTCGCGACTGTTTCTTTTCGGGATCTTCGATGAAATCGGCCAGGTCAGATATCGTCCTTCGGTCCCCAACATCCGCGGTTGCCAAAGGTGGGGATGGCTGAAGTACGTTCTTCGGCTGGCCTATCAAAGGTCCTGCGCTGACAATCGCTTTAAAGGGCTTGAAGGTACCCAGAAAACCACCTTTCTGTGGATACGTCTTTTCTGCTTTCCATTCATGCAGGGTTTCAAGCGACACGTTATTAAGAACCCAATCGGAAAGAAAATCCGGCGAACTCTTTAAATAGTTCGTCATCCATTCCTTTGTCACTTTTACCGACATTTCGTAATTACGGCAGCTCAATGTAAAAAGCTCGCAACTATGACACAGTAATCGCAACCTCACCACCACTTCGACAGTCGTATTTAGGAACACATCAACTAAAGTGGAAGCAATGAGTTAAATCGAGGTAGCTCTGAATTTATTCAAAAAAGTAATTTAATCCTAAACAATAAAATCAAATTTTACGCTAAATACAAATACCGTTTGTGCAGACGATATCAATTTCGACGCCCAGGAATGACGTACATTCTGCATAGTTCATGATGTAGCGCAATATCATTTTCACGAGTAAATGTACGCGGTTTTCAAAAGCGACCGTGTGGCATCGACCCTGCTCATTTTCCATGATTTTATCCGGTGAGATCCTTCACCACCGCTGCCCGTTTGAAAGGACGCCACGCCATTTAAGGTCCCCGTGCACGGACCGTGCTAGCGTAGATTCAAATCTCTGAAATATAGCCACTATCGGTATAATAATAATAATAAATCAAACACTATAATACATAATTTTTGTTCTTATTTCTGTATAATCTTCACCCTCATAGATTGGTTTACATAATAATAACAATAATATTAATAAACTTCTAATTTGCCGGTGTCTAATGCACAAGGCATCAACCGATGGCGCACCAAAGCCAAGCCGCAATCTGGTCCGTATCAAGAAGGTCAGTCCACAGGACAGAGAGGCAGCCTACTATGGATAAGCAATTTGAAAAAGTTAAGTTTTAAGTTCAGAACGAAATGACAATTAAGCGACTGAGCAGAACGAACAGACACACGGATGGTGTTCCAAAATTTAGGTCCAGCAACTGAAAAAAAAGTTTACTCAGAACAGTTCTAGTCCAAGGTATGACCAGAGAAAGACAATCAGATGACCTTGCAGAATAATGGTAAGTCTTGGGAATAAGGTATGATTTCAATATTGTGGTTGGTCGTAGTTTCAGTGTTTTATAAACTGTAAGTCCCAATTTGAAACAAATCCTTTGCTGAACAGGAAGCCAATGCAAAGATTTAAGCACAGTAATATGCTCATATTTTGAAGTATTTGTTATGGCTCTAGCCAAGGAGTTCTGAACTTCTGGAGTTTCTGCATATTTGACTTAGTGATACCAAGGATCCGGAAGCAGCATTCTCACGTGCAGAGGCGCCTTGACGTAGGCCTACACTTTAACCAATCCAGCTAACTAGGCCAGTACGATCCCCCTAGTTCACACAAAGGCCACTTCTCGGGGCTGCCAACTTCAGAAAAGGTAATTCAGTTTATGTTGAGTATTGTTGTTGATTTTGTCACGTTCTTGATTCCGGAAATAAACCATCGTTGTTTTTGGATGCATGTGCAGCATTTGACACGATTTACCACAAATTAAGACATCTTGCTTATTGTCCCAATTAGTTCCTTAAGTAACAGAAGAAATAAATAATTTAAACTTAGCAGTAGAGAAGACAAATATTATCCAGAAAATTAAAAATCACAGGAAAAACCGAATATTTAGCTATTAAAAAGAGCATTTTATGTAAAAATATGGCAAGAAATTAAAATCATAACATCTGGTGTATGCTACCAGCCAGGCTACTCATTGTCATAAGCAGTGTGATAAAGCATGTGATTAATAATATACCTTTGAGACGCACTTAGAAGGCACTATAGAACTATTCAAAAATACAGTATACATACATTCATCATATTACATTACATGTTCAGCATACGTTTTCTGCCTGGCTTCCCTTAGGCCAAAGGTCACAACTCTTTAGAGTACTTAAAAATAGACCACTTCTTTAAGCACTTCTTGTCAAGAGGTCCTTAGAAGCAGAGGTAAAATAAATGTAAATGTAAATGTATAGGTGTTACATACCGACCGTATGGCCTTAACCCTGCTCATTTTGCAATGAATTTAAAGGGTGAGATCCTTCACCACCGCTGCCCATTTGAATGGGCGCCACCCCATTTAAGGTGTCAAAAGTTTGGTAAAATACGACCCAGGCACTCAAGTCTATTCTGAGTGGGTACTCGACTACCCGTCGTTAGGTAACATCAATCGTTCAACAAGCCATATGCGTGTCATTACATGTACATACTTAGGCCTAAATGAAAGTTAATTAAGCAGTCCCTTACTCACAATCCCCCGATATCTTTCTGCCCACCAGTATGAGAGTGCACTAATTTCTGCTGACTCCTAGACACTAAAGACATTTGTTATCTATATGCTTCACTGATTGATAACTGTCGACTGCAACATGCGTGATACCTTCGCAGGCAACAGAGCATTATTAAGCACAACCAGCTATTCTTTTCTCAAAAGGTTAAGCCGTTGCCTGTGACTAATACAACAATTCGCTTAATTAATCAATGTGCTTCTTTGGCCTGGTTTTGGGTATAAGATTAATAGCCCAGGTACCGCCCTTCCGTCGGGTACCCAGGTCTTCCTAGCACAGTCCACACACGCCAGTGTATTCTCAACCCCTGCATAAAAACCAGGAAGTGCCAACAAAACAACAAGTTCTTTACTAAAACAAATTCTTTTTAGGACTTTTTACAATTCTGTCCAACAAACAGCACAAAATTAGAACACACAACATTTATAAAAAATATGAACTGGAACACACTACGTTTATCTCAGCACAGCGCCATCCACTCACTGTTCGTGATTTATTACAGCATTTACTTGTCAAGCGCAAGAATTTAACTATGTGCATATGTGCATAGCAATGCATGACATCTCCAGATGAAAAATGACAGAAATGTAGCGAGTAATCCAAGTTACATAAAGGAACTGCTTCTTTAGCAAAGTTTTGATTTTTCAGACTGGCCATTCTTGACAACTTTCGTATACAAATAATTCACAAGACACTGATTTTACACCACTGTTTCATAATAATAATATACTAAATATAATGATATATAAAATAATAATACCTAATATAGTGCTGTATCATGACAGGGCTGAGAGGCCAAAGAAAATCGCACAGCAAATGTACTGACACTTAAACTGAATGAAATATTAAAAAGGAATGTCTATCTATTATTAATTACAATTTTCAGTGTTTCTGTTAGAAAGTTTCAAAATCTGAACTTTATATTTTATTTCATCTGTACATTTGTAGATTTCTTACTCTGATCTGTGAGATTATATGCAATAATCGCACAAATAAAACATCATATAAATGCCATCATTCATGTGGAATTCGTCACAAGCACCAAGAGATGTCTTCCCATATGAAAACACATATCTGTGGCAGTGTTCCGGGATATTTTGAAGATGACTGTTCCATAACGATTAACAAAAATAGTTTTAATTATGGAAAATGCAGAACACTGTTGATAAAGATTCTCTTCTGTTAAAACACAACTTCAACACTTTTCAAAAGATAATTGCACAATTCGACCAATTTGCTCATAAAACTAAACATTTAAATATCATTTGTTGAGATAATGACAATTAGAAAACTTGCCTAAAATATTTTGATCAGCCTTATATCATCACTACACAAATACAGGTGTACAATGTATGCATCAGTGATCTATTTTGCTGACTGGTTTGAGCATTTGTCTTGTAAGCCTTAAATGTGGGACATGCTTCGTCTGTCCCTTTAATTATTTGGTGCTTTGCCATTACCGGTAGATAGTGAGTGGTTCTTAACAAATACAGAGAATAATAATAATAATAATAATAATAATTAATAATAATTACAACAACAACAACAGTAATTAATAATAATAATAATAATAAGAACAATAATAATAATAACAATAATAATAATAATTAATAATAATAATAACAATAATAATGAGTGATTCTTAATAAATACAGAAAATAATAATAATTATAAAAATAAATAGCTTAAGGTATCCATCAGATATAAACAAATTAGTAAGTTCTTTGCCAATTTATTATCCCACAATTGCTCCGTTTAATTAACAAGTGTCAGTTTGGTATAGCAAAGATCTGTCCAAACAAACCAACCACAAGACTGATCCCATTCCAAAAAAGAAAATTAAATTTCACTCCTTTACAAATGCAGTACAGCACAAAAACACTTTTTAAGCAAAGTAAAAAATAACATAAATTCCTAATGGTAAATGTAAAGCTGATTCTTTAAAAGAAACAAAACATCTGAACTTAATAATGTCTTCAATTTAGAAAGTTTTCTCATGCATATTTGCTATAAACACTGTTCATGCAAGAAAATGACTACTTTAAATCCTTGTGCATTCAAAGTTGGTCACATATATAACATTTCTGGTCACAAATTCAGCATAAAAATATCCAAATTAAACTAACTTTCAAAATACGGCCATGACTGGCAAATGTAACGCAGAACAATGGAAGTCTTGGTCTGACCTGAAAAAAGAATGTGCAGCAGTTACATGCTCCCTGCATCAAATGAATCTGAGGCAAGAGCAAGTGGCACTGGACCCTGACAACTGGTTCGATATAAATCAGCACCTTTCAGAAGGCCTTACTAAGGCGCTACATATTTATATGTCCAGGTACATACATACACCATACATACGTATATAACCAGCATGTACGGTTTATTTAATCCATGAAGCTGATAGATAAAACACAACTACGTTCATATACTGTATCAGTGTAACAAAAGTTTTAGCTTAAATAAAGCATTCGTTTCTAAAATACTACACAATATTTTCCAGAATCCACCATGGAGATGGCCATAAAGTCACTCCTTCAGAATCTACCATGGAAATAGCCACAGCCACCCTTACTTGTATTCACTGGATCTGAGGTAAAGTTTATTTGCATTTTAACAACTGCCCCAAAATCGGACCAGCAACCACGTAATCTAGTACTTAAAGTACCACAGTAATATATGCAATATGTAGTCCATATGTAGCTAGTATTCCTAATGCTACTGTAGGCAGCAGTTTAATAAATGTTGGTACACCTCACCAACAGGGTGATAGACAATCCTTGTCAATAATCTGCCAGGTTTAGATATCATCAACATGCATCAAAGCTGACAATCAACCAATTATAACACAGAGCCAAAACAGTCCCTTTAACAGTTACAATATTAGATGATGTCTGACAATGCTCTATCATTGGGTACTTTAAAACTGTACTGGGCTGCTGCAAGTTGTGGAATGTTTGGAAATAAATTTACAGACTCCCTTGAGAAAGCACATTTAAACAATGGCCAAACAAACCAATTCATATTGTCTGGGTAAGCAGAGATGTATTTACAAAATGCAGCAGACAGGCTGGAAAATGATAAAAAGTAAATGCTGAAGAAAACAATTATCTAGATAATAGGTTTTAGTTTAGCACATGTAAAAATATCTATTTGATAGTCAGTTCCACGCTTGTTTATTTGCACTCATCACTTTAAAATATTTCAGCACCATTCGTGGAGAAGCAACCTGCCATTTTCACATCAACTACACATGACATAAAGTCATGCTGCTTTTTGTGCAACAGTCTCTTCAATCCATGTAAACATGAAATTAAAGAATGTCAGTTCCAGAGCTATTAATGTATTAAAAGCACTGGCAACTTACATAAATTATTGACTTCTACTGAACATGACATTTTTGAAGTAACTAACTACATCCTTGTGTCCTCAGTGGTCCTTCTTTACTGAAGATTTTCTAATACTAAACAATAATGAGCAACACCAAATATTACTAAGTAATACTTGGCACATTAGGACTAATACTGAATATTGGCCAGCTACAATACGTTCCTGCTGGAAACATTAAACAAGGAACAAGGTATATGTTTGTTAAAAATTATATTGGCAGTCATACATACTAGTGCTAATTTACAATCAATATTGCATAGATTTAATGGGTAGTATTCAGAAATACTAAATGGTAGGAACACTAAGAAAGAAAAAAATGCAAGAAAGAAAGAAAAAAAATGTTCTTCGTATTCCCAAAGTGCAGTAGGAAGTAGTAGTGCAAAGTATTACCTGAATACATAAATGACAATACTCTATCATTGGGTACTAAGCACCAAAGTAACACTATAAAGATACATCCAAACTTCTTCCATTTCAGTACAGTTCTTAATAGTTGCTATGTTAGTATCTAGATATACCAGAACCTCATTAAAAACCACATTTGGAATGTGGATCCCAAACTCATCATGGCTCCCAAATGCAGCAATACAAATCGCTTCCAGCGTACACACATTTGACTGTAGTTTACGATCAGTTGACGAAACCACAAGGACAACACTTTGCAGCACAGCTCTAAACAGGCTTGCTAAAGCTGAAAACAAACCTCCCACGAAATAAACTGAGTTAACTGTCTTGGCTAAGGCACTTTGACATACAGACTTCCACATAATGAAGACGTTTGCTGTATAGTACGCAGAATGAAATGCCTCTCAGTTTCAGGATCTAGTTTTTTGTCACTTATGTAACTTTCTGCTAACTCTAACTTAAAAACGAAATGAAACATTTGTAATCAAACTTTACTGAAGCCAATCAACGTCAGTTATTCCACAAATGACACAGAGTATCATACCACCAAATCAATTTAAAGCTTCAACAGAAAAACATTCCTGTGCAGCAGTAGCCAGTGGGATTAGCATTCACAAACTAACACAACACAATGCTACAAAGACACTGCATTAACTTTCATTGTTGTCTTTTGGCCGAATATTATATATCATTATTATTCTGGCAAGCTTGTACAGCATCAACGAAATTCTCCACAATTCTGATTATACAAAAACAAATCACGTAGAAGTAATTACTCTAAGATAATGAAGAAGTGTTTAACATAGCACTGACAATAACTGACAATAAACGTTATCAACTTACTTAATGATACACATTACATGCACATTCTTTATTAATGACAAGTTGGCATTTTTAGCATTACATAAAGCACATACATATAGATCAACAGAGCAAAGTAATGATCAGATATACATATATATAAGAAACACTCATACATGGTATATACATATAATTTACAATCACAGTTAAATGATGGTTGCAATTACTAAAGTTGGTATATTCAAAACAACAAGCATGGATATATATTAGTACATGTGAAAGCACAGAGAGACAGACAGACAGGGAGACAGACAGACAGACATACAGACAGACAGACTGCTGTGATTTAACTTATTACTTAAGAAATACCATGTGCCTAATAACAAGTTAACAAAAGCACAAACAATTTGTAACAGAAAGCCAAAGGCAAACAGTAGGCTAAGGTTGTTCGTCGTTCATGCAGTAGAACTTCCTCAAAAGAGCTCTTCCATTTCCCTGACATAGTTCCGCCTACAGAGCATGACGAGACTCTCCGAGTCAGATTCAAGCTCAGTCATGACGGCTTAACCTCATGACAGGACAGGTCACTTAGAATGCCCATCCAGACAAAAGCTAAGGAAAGCCTGCACAATGACTTATGAAACACCACTTGTTTCTCGTGCTGCTAGTTTCAATTGCCATTATCAGCAAAGCACAGGTTAATGTAATTTTCATCATCCCGAGTTACTAAACCTCTGCTGGTGCTCCTCCACACTACGTTTTGCATATACAAAAGTCTTTTGCCTTAAGCCAAGCAGCTAATGTGCAAGGGTAAATACAAATGCATATAAATACATCTGAAGATGGCTCCATATGCTGCATTTTATGCAATAACCTGAAATGTTTTCACACAAGCACTCACTTGCCACATACACACTGACTAATTTTTGATCCCCCACGGCAAATGAATGCCGAGTTAATACTTTGGAGTCCTTGTTGAAGAACAAGGACGACACAAAGATCAATGATTCCTACAGAATGCAGAAAATGTATGCCATAATCGTATGGTTAGAGCTCCAGAAGAGCGTCTGTTGCACTAGAAAGTGTTGCCGTCTTCTCCCTGCATTGAACAGGTCTTCAGAACTGAATCACCTGAAGTGGAAATTTTCTTTGGAGGTAAAGGCTGAGTGGGCGTCGGCAGCGGAATGTGAGGCTGCAAGAAATTTTCACAGAGTCAGTGTAATGAAAAAAAAACATTTTCAGCTTAATCCTTAGGCATGCCTGTTTACATCTGTCAAAAAGCTGTCAGTAACTGAGAGGTTCATAAAAGGTGCTATATAAATAACCACACACAAATATTTACATATATACATACATACAATGTCATACATACCCACACACAGGCATGACTGCACACAATAAAATATGACAGAATCGAGATTAACTTCACAAGTCTAACAAAAGCTCAAAAAGATAAAAACATGATTTAAACGTGTACAGGTGAAATGCAATGTGATGCAAAACATACACACAGGGAACATGTTTAGGTGTGTAATGTGATGCAACACAAACTGTGGAAGACCAAAATACATAAAGATGTAATGAAACATAAAACGGGGGATTTACATACAGCCTTTTTCTAGCATATAATAGGTCAAATGGCAAATCATGTGATGCACAGTAATAATCCAATCGAATGACTTCTAAAGCATCGTTCAAAAGTCGCTTCTAATGAGATCATAGTCAAGAATCATAATCTGTTGGAGAAGCCCGGTCGAAATCTGATGGTGATGCAAATCAGAAACCAGGCCACAGCAGGCAAGCAAATTGAAACAGATGACAGGAAGTTGAAGAGATAATAAGGGCTCCATGCAAAATTTTCTTTCACTGGGATGACAAAATGGTCTGATCTAATCTGAAATCTTCTAGTGTTGTTATCATAATGCATACGGTATCAGTCAATGGTTGCTTCTAAGTAAAACCCTAAGCACAATTTTTATGGATGGCACTAGGTGAGGTTCATTAGGTTACAGAGACTGGAAGACAGGCTACAGAAGATATGCAACAATAATAAAACATTGGATGATCAACAAACTTGTTCATTCCAGAAATATGAGAAATTCTTTTATCTTTGTTATATGCTTTTGCTGTTCAATGATGTATAATTTCTAACATTCATATTCACTCATTCACTTAGTTATTCAATCAGAATAACTATCAGAAATGTTATCACCAAAATGTAGCATAAAGTCAGGAACAAAGATTCACATTCACTGACTTTGCAAGCATATTAAGTCCTTTAAATAAATAAAATTAATGAAATTAACAAGGTCAATAAGTCAGTAAAAACTCATGATAATGTAACAGCAAAAGATGACGATAATGATGATAAAGACCAAGACAAGACTCCTACCCGATCCTTGTGAGTGCCCCGACGTACCAGACATTGTACGTCGTATGTGGCTGTGCTCGATTCGTCAGATCCAATGTTTGCATAATCTGCCTGACTTGACTTCTCCGGCAGGGGCGGTGGTACATCAGAGTTGCTCTTTACTAGATCCAGGTTATCAATCGGTGATGTGCTCGGCGTCACTGTTAACGTACGCACCTGCTTGAGATGACCGCTTGGCGGCCGGTTCTTCGATTCATTTTCTGGCCTCAGTGGTCGCATTGGGGTCAACTGAAAGATCCAAATCATAATAATAATAATAACAATAGTACACCAGAAACTCTTTAAAACGCTGTCTTTTGGAGCCATATCCTGAACCATCTTATAACGAGGTTGTGTCATAATAAGCTTACTTTCTACAGATGATTTGCTTTGGCATCCATGTCCCTGGCCATGTATTATCAGAATTAATGTTATAACAAAGCATGTTACAACAATTAGCAACTTCTATAATGCTGGTACCTCATGAGCAAAACATCAGCCGATGGCGCATCAAAGCCAAGCCATAGTCAGGTCAACACTAGAAGTCAGTCCACTGAGACAGACCACTAAGATAAACAGACTTAATAAACATCTTTCTGACTGTTTTTAAGCTACTGAAGAATATTCCCAACAAAAGACTGTACTGACAGATTTTGAAAGCCCGAACCCCAGTTTTTAGAAAAACTAAAAGCAGCAAAAATGCTTCCACTAAACAGATTTAACTATGGTTTTACTAAGCATCAGTTTGAGAAAAAACCATATGCTATGCAAAATATTTCTAATAAACAAATGCCACCAACTGCAGAAGCTCTGCACTGCATTTTGAAATCTTTACGATTTACAAATATACATGATAAAATCATAAAGTAGTACTTATAAGTGATTATTTATAGATCCTGATTACTGCTCATCCCAGACCTCTTGGCTGAGTTCAATAATGGAGCCATCTTTGACCTCGGCTCTGGCCAGGGATGAAGTCGACGTGCTCGAAATAGCAGAGTCTCTCTGTGTTGAACTCTTGCGCTGGGGCAAAGTGCGTGCTGAAACTATAGCGTCACCTCCAAGACTTCCAACGTTGATCGAAGAAACGGCTCGCATGATCGACTTGGCTGCGGACTCGACAATTGGTGTCATGGAGAGTGGAGTTACTGGAGCAGCAATGTTTGGCGTTGATGCACCCATAGTACTGCGACTGAAAGTGTCCGAGTCAATCCTTAAATCATTTTATAGTAAACCAGTTAAAGTTCTTTGTAAACATATTTTCTACCCTTGACACATGCAGGTACCTCTTGCTGTCTTTCCTTATTACAGCACTCTAGAAGTCTTGAGATTCAATTAGCACAGAAAACAAAAAACTGTCAAAGAAAATCAAGATTTGTATCTAAAAGCCTATTTCATAAGAAACACACTTCTAAAGAGTAATTAGATTCAACAAATTTGAGGCAAGACTGTTGTAAAAAGAACCAGAAATAGGTTTACATGTAAAATCTTAGGTCTGTCAAAGATTTCACAAGTAAGCAAATTTCTCATATTCACAACACAATAGTTCTTTAAAAAATTTTAATCATGTATTACTGAAAAGTGTTTTCTGTGGAAAAATACACAATATAAAAAGCAATGTGAACAACAGACACAAGCATACTGTTTTAGGTTACGCACCTTTTAAACTGTCCTTACCATTTTGCAGATGCAGCAATCTAGAATCTTTCAAACAATTTAACTAATCCATCACACACGAACAGAATCTTTCAGACCACTAAGATTAACAGACTTAATAAACAGCTCTCTGGTTGTTTTTAAGCTGTGAAGAATATTCCCAATAAAAGACTGTACTGACAGATTTTGAAAGCCCAAGCCCCAGTTTTATAAAAACTAAAGGCAACAAAAATGCTTCCATTAAGCAGATTTAACTATGGTTTTACTAAGCATCAGTTTGAGAAAAAACCATAAGCTATGCAAAATATTCTTGCCATTAATATATTTTGAATGACAAAAGTCAGTTCAATGAAAATCTTACAAAAGCAAAGCTAAAATTGTAGATACGAAGTAAATAATTCCCTTGTCATGCAAGGCAAATTAACAGTGCGTGTACTATGCAGCATCCTAAACCTCCTGATGAGAATAGTGATGTAGTCCAGTCCACCTAAACCAAGTCTGAGTCAAGTCCGAGTCCAGAGGAGTTCAAGACTGAATCGAGTCTGAGTCATCCAGCACTTGAGTCTGAGTCAAATCACTATAAATTGACAAACTGAAACATGGAAATCAAAGCCTTTCCAAATAGCATTCATACTGAAGAGACAGAAGCGTCGCCATAATTTTTCTATACTACACTTAAACAGGACAGAATCGGACAGAGTTTTGTTTGACAGCCTGGCACGATGAAGGCACACAAAAATTTCTCTAAATGTTTCATCAGGTGGACTCATAGCAGGAACAGCTAAAGTCTTTAACAGCAGCGGAGAACAACGATGGCAGTACAGTTTCCTACTTTACCAAGAAGTCAAAGCAGAGTAGCTGAACTGAACTGTCAAACAACTTTCAGAAATTCCTCAGCTGTGGGTCGATTGTGTGGATTGAAAGTGAAGGTAATTTGATCATAATTATCAAATAGCCAGCTCTTCTTAAGAGCAGAGGTTCAGTTTCATCACAGTCATGGCTGGAACTGTCTATTGCATTATTGACTGTAAAGATCTGACAATTCCTGGTAGCTTTTGATAAGTTTGACTCAGAACCCGAGTCAAATTTAAGTCCAGGGGTTTCAAGTCCGAGTCACGATAGTCTGAGTACACAAAAACAGACTCAAGTCTTTGGCTGGACTCGAGAACTTCATCACTGGCTAAGAGAAGAAGAGCAGAACTTTCAGCCAACCCCAGAGGTAGCAGCCACGGGCATGAAGTTTTAGCAATTTCATCTTTCTTAGCCTCAGTTTATTAAGTAGAATGGCCAGCTGAAGTCTCTACATTCGATTAGAAGCTTAGATTATTATATTAGATTAGATTACTAGAATAGGAGATTAGATTACTAGAATACAACTCACAGATACATAGCATCTCTTGTATCCAAACACCTCTTGCTGCCAACACATTTTACATTACAAACCTCTCATTACCAACTGCTTTCTAGACTAGAAACATAAGAACATGGATAAAGCACAGCAGTTAGTACTAAATTTAAAGATCTGACAAAGAATTGAAGAAAGCAAAGCAACAGAGCTTCTGAATATTTGAAGCTCATACAAGATACAGGAGCAAAAAAAAGGATTAAAGCAATTCAAGCTAACACACAATCCTAATCAAGCCTAATAATTTATTATGTGCTTTGTCACATTCCTTACATTTTGCTTCAATTATTAATTGCAATGTGTTTTCCAGTGCTAGAATACCTCTGTAGAATTTACTGCCTCCACCTAACTCTTTTCACATTTTGCATAGTCACCTTTTCCTCATGTTTTGTGGTGAATTTACAAACTAGTGCCATCAACTGTTTTTTATAGTAACACTAGCGGATGACATGCTCAGTGCAACAAAAATCTCACATCACTCAACATCATGTGGTATGCTTAATAAGGAGAGGCCCTGAACAGCAAAAGAAACATTTGATGATTGTCTTGTGATGAAATGATGAACTCATGTATTAGATTAAGCTTTACTGACTTTGAGTGCATGGAAAGTTTAAATAAGTATAAAAATAAATAAATAAGAAACAAAGACTCATCTACTATCATATCATACTACAATCTACTATCATTCGTAGTCTTGGCTCTAGGCTTAGGTACCATGTGCACATTGTGCAGTCTCTCCCTGTCTCAGCAACTGACTGACCTGGGTACTGACCTGATCCCAGCTTAGATATTGGCGTGCCATCGGTTGATGCCTTATGCAATAGAAACCGGCTCTACAGAAGTCGCTAATTAATTAAAGTAATAATAAAAACTTGTGGCACAACGGATCAGAGTGAAACCAAACAACAAGCCTTGCACAATTCATTATACTGTCTCGTGCCTAAATATGCAAACATACCAGACTTCATTGTTGAAGTCATCAGTGAACTCTGATAAAAAGCAACTGGGAACAGGAATCCAATGTTTAATTCAGCTTTGTAATAAAACGAAGTTATATCAGGGTATTCAACAAAGGTCCCAAAGGCAGCATTACACGGAGGGCTCATTACAGCAAGCACACACTGAAATGATTCTGATTATGCGATTATTTGATATCACAAGTTCAAGCAGTTAGTCACAAAGAATTTTTTGAGAAAGCTAGATTAGTGTAGATAAAACAATCATTACAACAAGGAATTCATTTGCATCAATTTCAATCAATCCTGTCTTTCTCTGTCTGTTACTCTGCATTTCTTTGTCTGTCTGTCTGTCTGAATATCTACTGTATCTATTGTTGATGCTTTTGTTGAGATACTGTCAAGATAGTGTCTTAATTTACAGTCCCGATATAATTTCCCTAACATGTCTTCTTCACAACAGCAGTTTCCAGTACTAAAATTTGAAAATCATGCACACACAGACTTCTCATGCAGTCTGGTGTTCAGACAACCATATATATAGGTGATATGCACTTCACACGTGAGCGATCTGCATCGCACAGATTGTGCTACGCACAGTGTACAAAAAATGCATAAAGCAGAATGATATGAAAAAATTCTGATACATAAGATATTTGGTGTTAGAAGCAGAAAGCTGTAAGGCAAAGCAGTGAATGAAATGCAAATATGACAAGATAAGTGATAACTTTCAGAGATCCTGGTATTATCTGACTGGATATCGGATACCACTTCGTAAACACGAAGCTTAAGACTAACTGACTCAGTTTAAAGTAATATGCACGCTGAAAACGTCAACATGTGGTCATGCTGGACACTAATTTCACCAGAATGCTCTGACATATCCTACTAGCCTCCAATATATCCTACTAGCTGGTAATAAAGCACATCCACTGCAGCTAGACATTCTTGTGACTTCTAGACTTTTGTACTTGCATCTAACAACAGGCTACAACTGGTGAGCTTTATTGATACACAGTCTGTATTTTGATCAAACTAGCTACTGGGGTAGAGTGAAATGCTATGAGAAAGCCAGAGAGCGAGGTTGATATATATATTGATTAATGTTAGCCACCTATTACCAGTCAAGAGTTCCGGCAAGACATTTAAAACACGGGTGTGGAACAGAAGAGGGACGTGAGACACCTTGATGTAGGACCTCTATAGAAAGTCCACTCTACCGTTTTGTTCCTAACGCCGAAGCTCATTCAGGAGAGAAAGCACTGGCAGTGTTAAAGCAGATATGAAAGAAGGTAGTCAGAAGACTGAGGCTAGATTTTGTTTCAAGCAAGCAAATCAGTGGGATGCTAGAAGACAGAATTTCAGAGAAAAGAGGATTTCTTATGGATGGAGCAAATGTTTACATGCACATATAAATGAGAGAAAATGAGATTAAGCTGGCCCTGTGTTCAAATGTTCAGTGCCAACTTTCTACAGAAGGATACAGAAAATTTTCTTGGTTGTGGTTGGCGGGTGTCACAAAACAATACCATACTGGCCAATACTTTTCAAGCCTCTAACAATACTGCCTCTATCAATACTTACCAATGTTCAACAGATTAGATATTTTTGCTGACTCCTAATTCTTGACTTGTAGATTATTTTGGAATAAAACATTTTTCAATTAATTTAGTCAGCAGCAAGTGCTATAATCAACAACATGAGAAATACGATTTCATTAAAATTTGATGTAAAATTTATATATTTGGGCAACAACTTGAACAAACATACTAAGGTACATGACTGTGCACAGACACTCATGTGAATATGCACAATCTGCTGGTATGCACATAAATGTATACAACTAATGTATGCAATTTTCCTGTTACTTTACAATTACTTTACAGTTACACCTTGTTATACCAGGATCTCTGTGTAAATCACAGCTGCATTGCTGGACAACTGTGACTTACAGCTCAAGAAATGTGCAAACTCACTTTGAACGCAAATGTCCCTGCTGGATTTGTATCCTAAGTGATGAATTAGACCTCGTCGTAAGGGTTTGCGAGGACCTAGTCCAGACAGCACTAGTCAGACAACTCTCAAAAACTCTAACCAACATCAGAACCTACCAGGTTAAACTACCCAAATAAGGCTTTGAGGCTGAACATATCAAACTGTCATTGTTATTCTGAAACAGGATTTTATTATGTCATTAAGAAAATTTGTAATGCACACAAAGTCACACAGAAATGTGAATCTGAGGTGCAGGACCTACTTAAAACACTGGTTAACGTTTCAATGTATTTTGCTTTAACTTACTGTATACACATTCTGTTAGAGTTAAAGCAGTTTCATGTTAAAATGCATTGTTCTTCTATTGTTTTTTGAATATGTTTTGCGTCATAAAACAGCGTTGATCAGTTTCCAATAAAAAAATTAGAAAATCGCACCTCGCTTGAACAATACCATTATTCTGATATAACATATTGCAAAAATTGCACCAAACATGAATTAGTTTGATTTCAATAATATGCATAGAGTGATGCCCCATACCGATAAAATTGAAAAATTTTACTAAAATAATTCAACTTAATGCCCATCCAACATTTTACACCTAATGGCAAACAACAATCTTTTAAAAAATTATTTTATAAACTAGAAGTGCAGATTCACTTTTTCAAAAGTCTGGTGCAGTCTACTCTGCTAAAGCAAGTGAACAATGATGTAACCATGCTTTAATTCAACAGAGTTAGTAAGGTTCCTAGGAAGGTCTGCTGTACATTTTCTAAACCATTGTTAAGGAAGGAAATATATTTTTAAAACAGGCGGGATAGACTGTCATTCAGGTAATTAAAATAAGAATGAAACAAGGAAACATTATCTGGAAAATTGTTAGTCCCCAGCACTACAGAACTGCGCCAGCAATAGCAGACAACAGACGATGCTATTAAACCAGCGTTATGCTTCTGTTCAACAACAGAGGCTTGCCACTGATGAATTCTGACAACTGAATTATAGCAACTGAATAATCAGATTCTATAAAATCAAAATATTAACAATAATATTTATTAATAAAAATACTAATTAATATTAACACTAATATCAAATTAAACATTTGTACAAAATGTTAGAATTGTAAACAAATGATCAGCTTTTGTTCAACATGACAGCAGCCTCCATGTCGTAAAACGTGAAACCAATATGTTAGGAAATATTTTCAGCATAACTGTCCAAAACCAAGTACTAGCATTAAGAACCTGCCAAATGCATATCAAGGCTACTAGGTTACTTATATAGATAATTATACAACAAAACATTAGATTCTAGTTATTAATTCAAAGAATTCATTAATTATAATTTATATTACAACTAAATATTCAATAGTCAAAACTTTAAATCATTATTCTAAGTATTCATTTATCCCAAGTGCTCATTAATAAAAGCTCACAAAGCCATGGCAAACTCAAATTACTTTCAGTCAATCATAGCATCAGACTTGCTTAGAATCGATACCTATTTTGCTGAATGTGACGAGAAGCAGGCATGCTCTGAACCCGCTTGACAGACGTTGTGATCGGAATGATCTCTGCACTCTGGTAAAGGAAATCTTCGTCTGTTAACTAAGAAATACAGACCAGAATAAAAATTAAACATAAAAGTAACAGGTCACATTGTTGTTACATTGCACGAAATAGATTTTTTACATTTGGAAGAGAAAAACATACCCAACAAGAATAAAAATCAGTAACTTTCAAACAAAATAAATCAGAAAATTAAGGTGAAAACAAAAACATCATTCATTTCTCTTTGCATACCGCATCTGCTGTTTCAACATTAAGTATTAATGTAATTTAATGAGTACAATTTATATTGCACCATAAGCAGCAAGCTACTTCAAGGTTCTTTACAGTTACTACCTGACTGCAGTCACATATGACACAGTTGTCAGTATTTACACGGTAAAAACAAATGTTCAAGTTGTGAACGCATTCTGAAACATGTTTAAATGCCAACATTCTCAGGTATTAAAACTTATTAAATTTGGGAACAACAAAACCGACTGCAGGCTAGGTTCAGATATGGCGCTCCTCAGGCCTACATATAACACCTTGTATCTCTGTATCTAATTATTATCAATAACATTACACATCATGAGCTGAATGAATGAATGAATGAATGAATGAGATTAACGTGCCAGACATCAAAAATAATTTGAATCAGAGGCACGGTCAGTCGCTCAGGGGGAGTCAGGCAGTAGCAAAAGAAGGAAAACTAGGTGATAGGTGAGTTGACAAAATCGAGCTAACTCATGTTACATCTGATACATTACAGAGAGACTGGATTACAGACAGCTTATTACTGAGAAGCTTGTTTTGGACATTTTGCAGCTGGTCATTGGCTTACACCTAAATGAAAACAGTGCAGAAACATTTTTAAGATCTTTACAATACATACAGATACCACTGCAATACTGAACTGCACAATGTATGTTTTAATGAATTCATTCAGTGTAGAAAGTTTTGCAATGCAATTTAATAAGTTCTTCACCAGAGGAGGCAATTCTTTGGATTGCAGATCAAAACAGGTAAACACTAGATAAAGTTCATCAGTTCTCAACTCATTATTACCTTGATGCCATATTCCTTTTCCAGAACATTCTTCATCTGAGTGTATCGTTGCTCCAGATGTGCCTGGAAGGGCAGCAAACTCTCTGGAGCTCTGTCACGGTGAATGTCCAGTGCCCTCTTCAGTAACATCAGCTGAAAGTTCACCATATACATCACATCTCAGCATCTTTCAGCTCGTCAAATAATAGTGTTTTCAAAATTCTTCAGTAACTACTGATTCAGTACATGGTAAGACATTCTTTCTGGGATGTGCATCTGTCCGGGGCACTTAGAAATGCCACCACTGTCAGCACATAAATGTCCAAATACCCCACAGTTCATAATCTGATACAGTAGTTGACTGACTGAGCACAAGCCTTGTAGCATGCAGTGGGTTCGAGCCTCTCCTGAGACGGTTATTGCATAGGGATCTTGAGCAAGTCCTTCATAAACAGTTGCTCAGCACCTCTGACTGATGCTCACTCATTAGATAGTGGTGCATAATAAATGCAGAAATAATAGTTCATTGTATCCTGCTTGACTCAGGTTAGGGAATGTTTTCTTAAGTTAAACCTCTTAGAACAGTAAGTCAAAAGAGCCTTTAAAAGGTTCAAATAGGCAATATATAAAAGTTCAGATAAAGGGACACCAAAGCAAAAAAATGCCAAACAGCAAACTTACATATTTAATGATTGAAGAAAACCCATATTTAAACTGCAATCCTGTTTAAATAACAAAAGATTCGTTAGATCGCTTTACAATGAGATTACCTGGTTCTTAGTTCCTGTACGAAGGCGAGCAATTTGATCCCGTTCAGTTTCATTTTGCCGGCTTTTCAGGAACTCATCTGTGTAGAACACCTATGGTCAACAGAAAGGCTGTTTCAATTGCTAGCAAGCCCTTCTGTGGCAACAATGGACAGGAGCAATTACTAAGGGGAGTTGGGTTTAAATAATAAGCATGAAAAACTGTTCTGTTTCCCAAACCTTTGCACAGTCCACAAGGGAAGGCAGTCCAAATTTAGACCCAAGTCAGCAGTTTGTGTAGCCCTGCTCTATAGCATCATTTCAAACCCACCATGAATCTTTCAAGTTGTCCTTTTACTAAATTTTTCTTCATATCAGAGATAACTAGTGTGATCAATTTAACCAGTGCAAAGATAAGATGTGAACAACAGTTTAAGATTTGCAAACCACATTCTTGAATATATGGAAGGTGGATTTCATAAGCTCACTGGATGCTTTATCCCTTGCTAATTTCTGTTTGTAAGTCTATCAACAATGACAGTATGTGAACAACAGTTTAAGATTTGCAACCACATTCTTGAATATATGGAAGGTGGATTTGATAAGTTCACTGGATGCTTTTCCCTTGCTAATTTCTGCTTGTTAGTCTATCAACCATGACAGTAATTCTTCAGTGAATGTCTAACTGCAATACTGTTTCATCATTTGTCTTGTTTCGACTTACTTTTCTTTATGTATTGGTTGATCTGTGTTTTTTTTAAACTTGAAGTGGAAACTGAAACAGTTCAGGCACGACATTCCAACATTCAAATCTAATGACATGTTTAATTCACATACTTTGCAACAGCTGAGCAAACCCATACACCTAATTTTGCCAGTACAAAAATTAATAATACAGATTTTTATTAATCCCGTTTGCTTGTTCATGTATTCATTTTTGTATGAACAGTATGTATGAAGACATCAGAAACCAGGATCTCCCTTCTTTAACAGTCTTCTTACCCTTGGGATTTTATTTCTTGCATGAAAAAGAACAATAAAAGCAATAAAATAAGAGAAACAAACCTTGTAGTTGGCAATACCACCATTGACAGCGGCATCCACCACTCCATGCAGTACCATACCCAATGGATCGACCCGAAGGGTGGGGTCAATTAAGTGCTGATCGATCAGTGATCGGATCTTCTCATTTGATTCATCGATCACTTCAATCGCAAGCTCCAACGGACTCACATCAAACTGCCAGCACACACCCATGACACATGTTACAGGACAGCTCATCATGAAGTGAAAATGCTAAGATTAGAATCAGTGCATCCATTCAGGCTATTATGTATCAGTGACATTTTTAATGGTACTGAGTTGCCGGTCTTTCTCAGTCGCTGGCCAAGCCTCTGAAAGAAGCTGTTTCTGAGTGCCCTGCAGGTTCTGCTATGTTGTTTAGGCCAGGACTGCAGTCTCATCTTTCTCAGATTGCTTATACTCTGTAGTACGGTTTCCTGTCTCAAGGGCCTTGTGGATTTTGACTGGTTCTGTCCGGTGGATTGTTATTATGAAATGTGGTTTTGTTTTAGAAGTGAGCCATTGACTGCTGCCTTGTGCATTACAATGGCGCTACAGAAGGTACCGTGTCATACTAGATTACAGTACTCAATTCAGTTGTTAAGGGCAACCAGCTAACTATGTCCTGCATAAGAATTCTATGTCCAAACTTAGGACTACTGTTAAGTAGATTCTGCCACATTTGTTGCACTGTTTGCTGATGGCAATATTTACAAACACAATGTTTGGATATTTACAAACACAACGATGCAACAAACTTTAACAACTTTTAGTACGAAGTTACACAAAAGAAAGATGGTACAAATGTAAAGCAGTAACAAGAGTTAACTTACCGTATGTGTTGAGGTCACAGGGAACCATCGGAGAATTCCAGGGAATGGATACGAAGTGACCAGATTTGTTCTTTCCAGCCACAGATTCTAAAGTTAAATGCAGATAGAATCAAGAATTGTTTGTAAATCAATAAGCAGTTTCATTATCAATTACTTAATGTGTTAAACTGCGAAACAGTGCTTCTGTAGTTCAGTCAAGAAATGTTAAGCTCTCTAAATATTCTACTAAAATACAATATAGACTTTTATGAGAAAGTAATTCAATTCTTCTGATGTAGCTCTCTTGATCTGAAGAAATTCAGACTTCATCATTACAGCTCCATAGCTCACACATTTATATTTGTAATTCCATTACAAGTTTACAATTACAACTTTATTACAAACTTACAATTACAACTCCATAAATTACTAGTACACATTCAAAGAAAATGTACAATTTTTCCCTCTAAAAGAAATACAAGGGTAAATATACTTCACAATATATTCTTAAAATCTTACTGCTGGGTCATTTGTAGATTCGTCTTTCTTCCTTGAATAAGTGAACTTCTGAACATCATTGACTTTGTAATACCTTTGAAAATTACAGTTAACTCAGTGTTTTTGGGATAAAGTAAGGCAATTGGCTAATTCTTTTACATGTCTTTATCAAGATTGACTGTAATTGTAAACCACAAATCTGTATAGCCCCTCTTCAAGAGAAACTCCTCAGAGGCATTTCCAACAACCAACTATAAAACAATGAGTGAACAGAACGTTTTTCAAATGCTAGTCATAGACTGGTATTTACGTGCAGAAGCGTAAACTGGAAAAATGGTCCTGGATTCGAAAGATCAGACACTAGTGAAACTAATATTTAATTAAATCCTAATTACAAATACAGATAATCTAATCCACAAAGAAAAACTGTAATTTGTTAATGATTTAATTTCAAAGGGTCTTCTGTATCTTTCTGAAGTCAGTCACAGAAACCAGCAACAATACAGTGAGCATGCAACCCACAGCTCAGCAACTTCAAAGTCATATATTTTCAAACTCACAGAAGGGCACCCCTATTCAAGTCATATGATTGCAATCATAAGAGAAGGACGCCCCTAGTCATTTATTTGTTTTCGCATTAGAATGTCACTTCTATTCAAGTCATAACAGAAGGGTAGTTCTAGTCATTTATTTGTACTCAAAAGCGAAGGACACTCTTAATCATTTGTTTGTGTTCATAACAGAAGGGCATTCCTAGTCATTAATTTGTAATGACAACAGAAGGGCACTCCGATCCAAGCAGTGCAAAAGCTAGTCCTAACAAAGATGATAAATATACAATGCTTGGACTTACTTAAGAATCTGCTCACTGAGTCGTTTATCAATGAGATTATTCTTCAGCTCAAGAATTGGTGTCACTTTATTAATCTGAAGATCTAAAAGTTCAACAGAATTATTGCTATAAAAAAAACTGGCAATAATAATAATATACAAATAAAAATTCTAAACTACTATATTCAAATCAACTGAATTATTGATATAAGAAATTGGCAACAATAATAATCAAATTTAATTCTAGCCTACTATATTCAGCACTTAGGGTGAGAATTACCATTTTTACTACCTATAATAATCTTTCTGCACCAAACTTTTATATAATTCTTTATACATGTATTCATTTGCAGAATCTTAATGTCAGCACTGAAATTAAAGATTTGCTGCAAGAAAAATCTCAGTAACACCTTTAAAACATGTCAAAGGAAGTACTTACACTGATGCAGTTGCTTTCTGATATCATCTGTTGGAGGATTTAGTGTCTTCATTAACTGGAAATGATACAAAAAACAAAACATGTCAAAGGAAGTACTTACACTGATGCAGTTGCTTTTTGATGTCATCTGTTGGAGGATTTAGTGTCTTCATTAACTGGAAATGATACAAAAACAAAACAAATATCCTCAGCTTAACTCACATCTTTAAGACTTTTCACACTGCAGTGTTTCAGTGCTTTGAAGAAATTCTTAAAGACACCATATAAATATACAAAATCAACATACATTGGAACCTTACACAGAGATCTGTATGTACATACATATGCACTGCCCAGTTCAGTGTGTCCTGTCAGTTCATTAATGTCATTCAGGTCTAAATTAAGACTAAACTGTTTCAACTTGCTTATGAAATGTAGCTTGATTTCCCGTTTCTCTGACTACTGGTTTTCGACCAGGCTTCTCCAACAGATTATGATTTTTAACTGTGATCACACTTCAAGCAACCATCAACTGAAGCCTTGTGCATTATAACAGTGCTATCAAAGTCATTCATACAGAAGCCCTTAAGAACCTATTAAGTGTCCAAATTTTCCAAAGTCACCCTAAGCAGTGATCTTCCTCTACTGCAATACATTGCAGTAATCTTTCATAATTCTTTATAAATCTATTTAACTGTTGAAATCATTCATAATTCTTGATAAATCTATTGAACAACTTGAAATCTTTCATCATGCTTAATAAATCTATTGAACTGTTGAAATCTTTCATCGTGCTTGATAAATCCATTGAACTGTTGAAATCTCTCATAACTCTTGTTGAAATCTTTCATCATTCCTGATAAATCTATTGACCTGTTCAAAGCCCAAATTCCTTCCTTCATGTCAGAGTGATAAAATTTTAGAAAGAAATGACTTACTTGGGCATTTGGAAACTGATTTTGAAGACGTGCTGTAAAATCTGACAGCCTTTCATACTCCTTTCCACGATATATGAAGACACGATTCTAAAGGTGACAGAATAAGAGCAGATGACACAGTGAGAATTGAAGATTGAGAGAGAAAATGGGCAGATGATACAGTGAGAACTGATGATTGATAGAAAAAATGGGCAGATGATACAGTGAGATTTGATGAATGATAGAGAAAATGGTCAGATACAGTGAGGGTCAGTGACTGACAGAGAAAATGGGGAGATGATACAGTAAAGGTCAGTGATGGATAGAGAAAATGACAGACTATGCAGTAAGAAGCAAAAACTGATAGAAGAAATGGGCAGATGCTACAAGGAGGGTCAGTGATAGATAAAGGGCAGGCGATATAGTGAGGGTTGGTTACTGATACAGAAATACGTCTGATGATACAGTCAGAGTTGATGATGGATCAAGCAGATAAAAGAAGTGATCAAGCAGATAAAAGGAGTGATCAAGGCAATGCACTCTACAGTTGTATCACTACAGCATGCTATAGCTGTATCAAGTGCCGAATGATTAATCAATTGATTGACTGATTAATTGAATGACTGATTACACAATCGTACAGTTGTATTAGTTTTCATTAACAGATGAATGATAAACAAAATGACTGAAAGACAAATTAACTGAATGCTCAAAGCAAGCTTTATGTATATCTCAGTAGCATCATCTACCTGCAAGAATGAAGGAAAAGCCATTCCATAATAACCAACACGAAAATATTCCGGTTCAGGGCGGACCTTTGTCATAATGGAATCATAGAGCTCTGCTTGCTTCCTCTGTGAATTGAATTCATAGCACACAACACAAATGTTAAATGCACAAAGATTTAAAGAAAACGAATTCATACATGCAAAAAACAGGATAAAAACTACAAAATCCAATATTCATTCAGTAGCTTTAAAAATCAGCAGATAGTAAAAATTACCTGATTAGAAAATTCATCAAATATTCAGCTTGACTCATGGTATATAATTAAAATCTGATCTGACCTAAAAACTTCTATAGCACTACTTATCAACCGATGGCCACTGTCATATGCAATCCAAATTCCTTCAGCACAATTTATGAAACATTATTCATTTTGCACATGATCTGTCTAATCTAATCTAATGACTTATATAGTGCTGTTACTATAATGCACAAGGCATCAACTGACGGTCACTTCAAGCGAAATCATAATCAAATTCATAATCTGTTGGAGATAGCCAGGTTAAATTCTGAAAGGTCAGAGAAACCAGAAGTTAGGCTATGGCAGGTAAGCAGCTTGAAAGAAACGAGTCTTAACTTCACACCTGACATAAAAGAACTGAGAGAACGAACAGAAGCCAGCAGCGAATTCTAAAGTCTTGGACCAACTACTGAGAAGGCTCAAGAACCCAACATCGTCCTGGTATGAGGCACAACAACAGTCAGCGTCCAATGATCGAGTGCAACATATTTGTTTATATGAAGGGTGAGCATGAAACGGAGATGAAGCAGCTAATTTACATGTAGTGCACTGTGAAGCATAAGACAGATTTTAAACTGGATTCTTTGCTCAATGGACAACCAGTGCAACGACTGCAATATTGGCACAATACACTGATACTTAGTGTCTTTGGTACGGCTCATATGTACTTCGTGCAGATTTCCTATAGTGAAGCCAATGATAAGGGTTACAGTAGTCAAGTCTATAGAAATTAATGCATTTGCTAGTGAGATCAAGAAAGTTTGAGGCAAATGTGATTGGATTCTATGAATATCCCTTATGTGAAATTCAGCTGATCTGCACATGGCTCAAACATCAGCTACTTGTGCTTCATAAATATTTAATAATTACATTATATTCATTAATAATGTTGCAAGACATGATCAGTGCAAATAAATTAAAGTTTGCAGACAGAGAATGGTTTCAACCTACCAGAGTCACAGATAACTGACCATAGTCGAAGGTCTGCGTTTCATATTGAATAGCCAGCTCTTTGCAAAGCTCTATTCCTTTCTCCCACATCTAAAAACAGCAAACAGTCTTATTTTAATTTTTTATTCAAGGTAGAGATGATCCTTCAAGACTACACAATTCTCCAGAGAATAAAAAAGTTCTAGCATGGTTAGAACTTGTCCAGGTCTGGCAGAGCAAAACTGCTGCGGGTGGCAATGGTCATTATTCATAATTATTTTCACATACTGAACCACTGATTAAGACTGTTCATTAGTTAACTTTATTCCTCTGTAAGAAATCAAGAGTCTATTATACCAGTCACATAAATGATTGCTATTATCATTTTATTATGTGGCTTAACGACAAACATGCAAATTTTAAGCAATGCAAAAACACATGAAAATTCAGCAAGTGCTGTTTAAATGATTAAAAAAACCAACAAAATATCAGATATCTGCGAAAAGAAGTCCATCTACGGGTAGCATGGTGGTAACTAGTTAGTCTAATACTTCAATGTGTAGGGTTGGGGAAGCAGTGCATTACCACGTGAATTTACATCAATCCATGTAGCATGCTAAGAAGACGGTTGGGCTGCTGTTGTCATGTTTGCGTTTCAGCCGAAAGAAATATCCTTCACAACCATGCCTCTGAGCAGTATTGTTCACAGAAGCATATAATGAGTTAGCAAGTACCTTACCATGCATTACTTTTGAATAGTTTTCCCTCTGACCTTCCTTTGTATTACTTTCGAAAAGTTTGCTCTCTGACCTTCCCTTGTATTATTTTTTAATAGTTTGCCCTCTGACCTTCCCTTGTATTATTTTTTAATAGTTTGCCCTCTGACCTTCCCTTGTATTATTTTTTAATAGTTTGCCCTCTGACCTTCCATTGTAATATTTTTTAATAGTTTGCCCTCTGACCTTCCTTTGTATTATTTTTTAATAGTTTGCCCTCTGACCTTTCCCTGGTCGAAGTAACTGATGATGTCATAGTAGATCCTTTCTTTCAGGTTACGATGTAGCAGCTCCTCAGGGTATTTGCTGCTCATTAGATATGGTGCAAGCACATTGTTTGACCACTAGAGAAAACAGAATTTTAGCCATATCAAGAACCCATATCTCTAAACATAAGGCGTTTCGTAAAGTCAAACCGCAATACATCTGCCTATTTAGTTGTTAATTCTTTAAAATCTGTTAATGGTCGATTCTAATCCTAAAGGAATCAACAAATGGTAAAATGATTTCATTTAGATCAGTCTATTCGTAGTAGATAAAGTAATTTGGCAGGAAAAAGCTTTCCACTAGACAGTTGGCAATGCCAGTAGCTGGAGCTCAACTACGCACTGTCTCAATGAACTACATGCTATCAAAACACTATAAAAAAGAAAGATACCACAGTAGCAATCTTCTTACCTAGATACATATAACGCTGATGAACTTGAACAAAACTGCATTTCTTATCCATTCCTTACACTTTAAATGATAAAAAGAAAATTCTATCATTACTGGTAACAGTGAAATGTATACATATCATAAGATGCCTTAATAATTCATCTGACATCTTACGATCTGTCTAGGAAATCTCGAATTTTGTATGCGTTAAACTATTCTACTGCTCTACAGACAAAATGAATAATCAACAGTCTAATAAGATCAGGATCGAACCTGGAGATATCTTGCATAGATCATAAGACTGTAGGCAGCTTCGGTGAAGTTATCCGATTCCACATGAAGCTTGCACAACTTCTGAGCGTACTGAAGAAACAGCTCACGTCGGCCGATGTCATGGTAGAAATTCTGCCCAAAGATATACGCTCAGCATGAAAATATGAGCTATGCTTAAAATGCATTACAGCAGCAAGTCATCACATTTAATCCAGCATAATGCACAACAACCAACTAAATGATGCACAACATGATAGCCAACTGGTCGAGCGCTCGCCTTGCAGTGCAGAGTGTGCGGGTTCAAAGCCTCTCCTGAGACATTGTGTATGGACCTTAAGCAAGTCCTCAACTGATCAGTGTCATCAACTGATGCTCAGTCATTAAACAGTGTTGTTTAATAAATGCAGAAATAATAATAACACTGGAGCTGGATACCAGTGCCAGGGACCCTGACATATTCTGATGATATATAAAGTACCTTTGCATCACACTGCAGTTACAAAGTACTCCATCCCATAGCACAGTTAGCCCTAGAGTGCAAGTCTGCAAAAGGGGAGGGAAGGGTAATACTAAATGTGGACAACGGGAAGGGTCCAAAGTACTGGTAGGTCATCAAGAGCATCCTTTATCGACGAACTCTAAGCAATAAATGAGCAATTAATTTACCTTAGCTTACTTGCAATTCAACAGTTGCGCAGCTGTAATTGTGATTGGATATTTATATAGCACCGCTTCAAAAGAAACTAATCAGAGATGCTCTGTATGCACCTAAATGATGCCAAATGTCAGTAAGAACAGAAAGTTCATCAGTTAGCAAGCAATGTTCAGGATAAACTATAAATTTCACCAATTTGTAGTCACCAATAGCAGGCTCGTACACACGCACTGACCCCACCTGCAGTCATTACCAGCTTTAGTCATTCACTTACTCTCAAAAGCTGCTAAAACTCGTGGGTTTGAGTTAATTTTCCCCTCTAGAACTGTTTTAAGATGTATCATCATTCAGATGAAAGCTTGCATGGCACTCATAGCCTTGTGCATTATGGCTTTCCAATTAAATACAATAATAGCTTAAGGAAATATTTTTCCCGAACAGTTTTCACTTAGCACTGACAGGATAAGGACGACAGATTACTGTATGTTACCCACCAGAAGACTGACAGTGCAACTCATTTTGTTATCCACATTTTCTTCTTTGATGACATCTCTGTATTCAAGGAGCAACTGCATCAGATGCTTGATTGTCTCAACAAAATTGCAACCCATGTCTCGCATTGTTGAATGGTGTTCACATTTCTCTCTTATGCTGCAATTAAAATCACTCTCCAAGGATAACAATACATGGCAGCAATAGACAAAATACCGAAAAGAAAATGCTAAAAGCAAAAGGTAAACGATAAAAAACAGTCCCATAAGCTAGCCTCTGAAAGGCAGCCATGGATCAACTTCATTTTTCTTGGCCTCAGCTCATGATGGTGGGTGGAAAATCCTTATAAGGGTGGGTGGCCACTCCTTTCCCTAGCCATTTGATCTTCCAGCGGATGCTCTGTTGTCAGTGTACTCATTTCATAGTTGAGTTCACTAGAGGTACAAGTGGACCAGAAATCTCTAAACATCTTTCTACCCAGGTGGGGATTTGAACCCAAACTTCTCGGCTAATAGCCCAGCATGCCAACCATTAGACTGTTGCATAAAACATCTTATAAAGATTTAATACAAATCAAAAGAATAGATAGTAAACACTGTGTTGATGCCCACACATAAATAATTATCTGATGTCAGATAATCATAGCCAAAGTTGAAATCTTTTAATTCTCTAAAAATCTGTTCTATAAAAACGACGGATTCTACAGGAGAGCAACAGTCTGAGAATGGTAATTTCACACAGTAAGTTAACAGAGTTAAATCATAAACTATGCCACATAATGACCAAAAAGGTTAACAAAAGAAGCCTAAACTTGTTTCTTTGGCACTCACATTTCATAAAACTTCTCCTGAAAATCTTTGTCACCATGGTTTGCTCCAACCAATTCATCCAATTTCGTCATCATTTCCCTCTCAAACTACAACAGATTTTATACAATAAACATGTTTTCAGTTAACGCTAAATATCAACTATTCCCTTTTTATACTCGTAGCTTCATGGATAAATAAATTTATGATCAAACTCACTTTCTTATGTCAACATTTTGTTAAAGCTCTTTAATCTGAGCATGAAGATAAATGACATCATTGTCCAAGCATACAAGATACAGAACTGTGGGAGATTCACAGGTCACTCGCTTCTGCACCGCACTGGGCACAGTGACCTTTTGAGTGGAGACAATACAACATTGAAGAATATTTGTAAGAAAGCCGAACTCCAGTCTTTTGGAAGCGTCCAGTCATCCCATCACTGTCTTAACCAGTTACTTCCAGCAAGGCACTTCCATAAATTCAATTTATGGAAAAGGGCATACATTCAAATTATTCTTCCATTCACTGTTGCATATAAAATTCATCACTGGCTTTCTGCATAAATATAAAAATGTTGAAACTCAAGTTCTCTGGACGTATCCAATATAAAAGTCGTAAGTTTTCTCTTGAATCATATGTAAGTTAGATCTTGTGCCATTAGTTTTCTCTCAAACTGTATAAAGAGGAGGATTTTTAAACTGTTTATAATGTGGCATCATTTTTCCTGATATTGTACTTCTTTTTTACTGATTTTTATGCAATTTTGTTGTGTAACAAGTGGGAATTTTTTCATGCTAAAATTTTTTACTTACTTACCTAAAGTCCACTCAAAGAAATCAGTCAGATCATCAGTACTTAAAGGTCAATGAATTATTATTAGTTAAGTACTCAATCATTAACCAAGACCAGCCAACTGCTAACCTCCCAAAACTCAACCAACCAACATAAAATAAAAACCAGGAAAAACATGAAATCAATAATGCTAATAATGGTGGATAACATGGTTAGTTGAAATTTCTCACACAATCGTGGATAAGGTACCTTGTTGAAATTTCTCGTGTGATGCTTTGTGTCTGGTCTTATACTCATGAATTCACACTGCATCATGTCGAAGAAGATGGGAATTGTATTACGGCGAAGTTCTGCCAAAGAAAAAGCAAGCAATGAATAAAACACACCTCCACGATGCCTCTCAATCTTTGCTCCACAATCTGAGGCGAACTTGTTCCTTTTGCGCACACTTTGACAATGCAGTGTCAGTGGTTGGGCCATCTGCCTGGAATGGCCTTTTTTCAGTGGTTGGGCCATCTGCCTGGAATGGCCTTTTTTCAGTGGTTGGGCCATCTGCCTGGAATGGCCTTTTTTCAGTGGTTGGGCTATCTGCCTGGAATGGCCTTTTTTCAGTGGTTGGGCCATCTGCCTGGAATGGCCTTTTTTCAGTGGTTGGACCATCTGCCTGGACTGGCCTTTTTTCAGTGGTTGGACCATCTCCCTGGAATGGCCTTCCTCTTCTGGATCCTGAGAGTCCTACTGGTCAGGGATGCTATATGTATCTTCAACAACACCTGAAAACTGTTCTCTTTCATTGAGGATCATCTGGGATTGCCTCTGAGTAGTCATCTTAAAAAGGTGCTACGTAAATGGTCTGAATGAATGAATCAGTGAAATAGAACAGTCTTCCTCCAGAACAGTCTTCCTCCAGAAATTCAAACTTTTGCTCCCTTAACAGCTTAAGAAACATTCTCGGCTCATCTTAAGACGTACCTTTTTGAAACTTCTAGACAGTCATGTCGTAGTGCCATTGTCAGGTTCTTAAAATGCACTACATAAGTTCTTGGATACACACATGCATTCAAAATAGTAAAAATTTGGATTATCGTGAAATATTTCAGAAAAGTGGATGGTTTCTTCAGATGGGTAAACTAAGGTCTGGGCACAAGGTCTGGAGACGAAGCAGTATCCATGGTTTCTTCTCTATCTCAAATAATTCAGCCAATTTTTGCAGCAAGTTATGTGTGTTTTTACCTGGTTCTGGTATTAGAGTCATCTCCAAAATGAGGCCAACAATCTCTGGAATGAATTCTATCTTGTGTTGACCTGAAATTTAACATAAAAACATTAACACAACTCAGAATATACTGACAAAGAGACAGTGTTACCTTTTTCGCTAAAGGATGGTATTGACGTTAGTCTATACAGTAAGCATTCTTTGGTAGTCACACATCCAAGTACTTCCTGTATCCTGGCTCAACACTGACTAACTTTGCGTTTCAAACCTGTGATAAGGAGATGATACAGGCCATTCAGATAGATGCACTTGAAATCACAGATGACACTATTAATTTAGTGGGTTAGGAAAGATAACTCACCTAAGTTGAACCACATTGACCGAATCTCAAAGCCACCCTCTCTTCTCATATCCTTATATCTAAAAAAAACATTCAACACACCAACATCAACAACTGATTCAGCAGTAATGAACTTTTAGTGACCTTTCATGTGGCCTTTGTCAGTAGTTTCAAGGTAGAAATGACCTTGACATGTAACAGCCAATAATTCTTGTGTTGATGTTCTGACATTAAATAGAATCACTGGTTGTCAGAAAGGAGATGGCTAGCACACCCTTAAAGACCAAAGAGATCACATGATCCTATAAGACATATGCGGCATCAACTCCCCACTTCTAAGTAGCCTTATTTCTGCATGGTTCTGTCCACTGGCTTTTGATTTTGAAATGCGATTTTGCTTATCAGTGACCATCAATTGACATCTTGTGCAGTATGATTGTAACAGTAATTTGCAACTTCCATAGCACCAGTGCACACGGCATCAACTGATGGTGGCCCAAAATCAAAATTTTTCTCCTTTACCGGCTGAAGATTTTGCTGCGTTTGACTTCTGAAAACTGCTCCAGCTGAAGAGGAGTCTGAGTGACAAAAGCGATTGCACTGTAGAAAAAACGTCTCCACACCTAAACAGACATTGCAATAAACAAGAAGATACACATGAAAAATAATGAAACTATCGAAAGAATTTATTCTACTCTTGACAACTTCTGATGCAAACAAAAAATGGATAAAAGACATGAGACGTCAAATGTGAACAACTTACCTACATTCAACACATTGATTACAAATGGAAACAGTCTGAATACAATGGAACCTCCATATAACAAACCTAATTCTAACATGGGTGCTGATCTAACACAGTTAGGGACATACGGTATATACTCGCATATAAGTCAAGAAATTTTGTACAAGTTTGAAAGTCCAAATTGGCAGAGTTGCCTTATACAAGGGTCGAGCCAAGACCACAAAACATCCACAGGAAATCACATAACACATCAATAGGAGGATGTCAAAACACCCAACAGACAGTTGTTTCAGCACAGGCTCTGCCTTAAACACCAACTTCTGTCAGACGGCAGAGGGACCATTGTACATTATGACAATATACAGGTAATTACAGTCCTTTTGCTCCACTCTGCCAAAGCCATCAACAGCTCTGCATGCAGCTGTATCAAAGTACCCCTCCCCACTGTAGAACATCTTAAATATACCTGCAATTACAGAATTTCACTCCACTTGGAATTATGACCTTATAACATTAAAAAGCACCCCACCTGCACAGTCAGCCCTGCAAGATCACTAGGTTTAATACTCTGTTGCCAAGAGGGAGAGAGGGTAGTGCCAGATGCAAGTAAATGCTGACATGAGAGTCCAACACAGGGCACTGACTTATAAACGAGTCACAGACTTTTCCTTTTTCAAGATCGAAAATACGGGGTCAACTTATACGTAAGATCAACTTGTATGCGAGTATATACGGTACACTCCAAATTTAGTTCAGCTTCTGAAAATGACATTATAATCATACAAACTTATTATGACACAGTTCTGCATATGGCCATGAAAAACACTCTATAAGAACGTTCCAGTGTATCTTGTTTCCAAATTAAAATTTGAATGAGTTGTTACTAATAATTACAGTCAGCGTCTCTAATTAAAAGCAAACTGCCTAGAAACTTATTCGAGAAACGGTAAAGCTGCATGCAAGATAAAGGCTCACCTCAAACAGAAATTGATTGGAAAACTGTGTTTGAATAGTCTTGGAAAAAAATTGTAGTGCTTTAAGAAACACCCTGGAAAAAAAACAGAAGTTCAAATAATAATTCAAGACCTAGAAATGGGTTATTTTCTAATGCAACCATTATTTTAAGGTGTAGAAAAGTATTAATTCTTATTTAAGTATGCCAAAAAGGATGAAAATGCAACACTTCATATAAAATAATTACGCCATCAGAAAATATAACTCAAATTATGTGGAAAATAGATTGAGAGTAAAAGTAAAATTATTTCTTGAGAAAATTAAAAACTAATCTGAAACTATAACAGACCCTTAATATAACCTCATAAAAGAGAAGACATACCTGTCAAATTTTTCAATAAATATTATCAATAAACAAATCGGCATTACAACAAGTGAAAGTAAACAGTATTATCAGAACGGAAGGCAAGAAACAAACCAATTCTGCAACATGATCATTTCATTCCAGTCAGCTGGATAAACGTTTCGCCTGACAAGATCTTCGATCACCATCAGTATCTCCATCAGAAAATCATTCACATCAATTGGTGTCTCAAACTGGAGTATGTAGTTATCATAATGACGTTGTGTCATCTGCCTCAAAATTGACGTCATGACTGCAACGGCATTGTCCTATTAATCAAAAGCTTTTGAGGTAAGTTAAGGCAGGATACTGTGCATTTGTTACCTGCCTATAACAACAGTAGTTCTCATGAGCTTAGTCTTAGGGCTGAAGGATATTATGGCTGCAGTGCAAACACGACAACAGCTGAACTACCCCTCCATACATGTTACGTCAACAACGAACCGTCATTTTCATATTGTCCACTCGCATTCGAAAGGTAGATGATGCAGCAGAAAGCAAAATCAATCTTTCATCATGCCACAGTGACACACCATTTTAAAACAGAATTTTAAATAAATCCCATTATAAGGATGGCTAATCTAAAATACCTTTAAGTAACAGGCCCACTACACACCAGTCTCCAACAACCAATGTGGTAAAAACTCCCATCTCCAATTACTGCCAGAATTAAAATGATTTGTACAAATAAACACCAAAGGCATTTATAAAAAAATTTTACATTATGTAAAATCATTTAACAACCTGCATAAAGAAACAAAAACAAAATGGACGTTAATTTACATACAACAAGATTCATTTGGCTTTCCATCATGTAGATAACAGTTTGGATGATGGCTCGTAACATTGAGAGGCTGAAGGTTTTCAAGTCTTCATATGTATCACCCTACAAAGAAATAACCATGCAAAAAACAATAAACACAACGACCACAGCCATTGTACAAAAGCAGTAACCGTAGCCATGACACAAAAAACCAAAAAACAATAACGATAGTCATCATAGAAAAAACAACAGTTCCTTTGCTCAGCTTTCTTGTGAAATCTTTGAGAGAAGAATTAAATTATAGAATCTTAGAAGTGATTAATCAGACAGAAACTCACCACACGCTCTGCGTTATAAAGCAGATCCATGATGTCTCCCAGAATTTTTATACACATTTCCAGCTCGACGTGGCTGCTTAGCAATTCCACTACGTGAGTCAACATGACTGGAAGCAAGATCCTTCGACAGTCTGCAAAATTTACTCATGTCCATAACACAAACAACACATGAGAAATTACGGGTTATATTTGCTTTTATATTTCAACATTTTTTGTGGACATGAACTTTTTGGAACAAGTTCTCACTACCCCAACTCTCACATATATGAACATCTAACTCAAATATAAATGTATATATGAATGTATGAACATATGCGTGCAACTGTGTACTTATCTTTTATCCAATGCACAAGACATCAACCAATGGCACACCAAAATCTAGCCACAGGTCAATATCTAGAAAGTCAGTCCACTGAAATGTAGAGGCAGTCTTTTTTCCATGTAATAACTTATTCAAAGCCAACTACAAGCCAAAGGTTTTGGTGATGCAGAACTTTCAGCAATTAAATTCTTAAATAAGCAGATCTCGCAGATGAAACACTTTACACTATTGTGTAAACCTACCATGGTCCGATGGAAGGCAAGAGTGGTGCCACTAACGCTCTGACTCCTGTCAGCGATGGTAGAGTTAAACCAAGGCTGTGTTGTATACTATACTACTCTCTTAGTTCTAAAAGGAATTTGCCTGTCAAGGAGCTCAGTTAAAATAGACTGGAAATGCAAAGCCAATTCACTAGCTGTCTATGCTGGTGATAACCATAATAGAGATGCTAAACTATCATGCTTTAGTTTATTTAGATCAATTTTACGCCAAGAGTGAAACCTAACAATTTTGCAATTTGGAGGTGGTTTAAATGGAAAATAAAACTTTGAGAAAATGAGTGTGATCTGTAAGATATGACTCAATGGAATAACTGAATGAAGCGATTGCAAGTCAGAATGAGTCACGAGGACATCCGGTCTACGACTTTGTTAATGCTCTGGAATGGTAATGATTTATTTCATGTCAAACCCTTTTCCAAAATATGAAGAATGCTGAAGAATAACGACTAACTACATCAAGACGAATATATGGGGAGGAAATCCACTATTCAAATAGTGACTGAAATTCACTAAGAAAATCAGTCAAAGAGAGGATGATGGACAAGCAATACCTGTTTGTTGCCAGAAATGAGAGTGGCAGCCAGGACCACAAATAACTTGGGTGCTGGAATAGGCAAAGCGAATCTGTGCAGTGGGAGATATGACTTGAAAACAAAAGCAAGTCCCCCACCTTAACCACTGCATCGAGGTTCATTTAAGAAAGAGAAGGTTGGTGGAGTAAGATCAGAAATAAATACAAGTGTATTATTATTATTAGTGTTTTAATAGTTTGAAGCCAAGTCTCATTAAGAGCAAGAATATGCAAGGAATGCTCACACAGAAAGTTATGCAGGGCTGCAGCTTTATTTCAAAGACAGCAAATATTTAATTGACCAATATCCAGACCGTAAAGTCTAACTGGTCCACGATTTATTTCAATATCACCAGCCGAACGAAGCAACAGAAGCAGGTACAATGACTGGCAGTCAAAGATGTTCTACATGGATTAATGCTAAAAAATTGGAAATATTTAATTAAATACAGACAAGTCAATAAACCATCTCAAGATTCCCACACTTCCACACAAACTAGACGAACCAGACCAGCATAGAAAAAGTATGTTAAACAAAAACAGCATATTCATAAATATATAGGAAATACGTAAATACACCAAAATAATTAGGAAATGAAGAAGTAGAAGCTGTTAATTTTGGAAGAAGCATGGTAAATGCAAATTCTCACCTGGGATAAGAAATACAGGACTATGGACCAGATCATTGATGCACTGCATTTTGTGCCTAGTCAGTCGCTCCTTAGGAATGCTGTTTATGAATTCGATTAAGATGCCACTAAATAATGAAAAGTGTACATACCATGAAAAATCATTCTGTCACCAGACACAAAACAAGAAACCATTTCTGCAAATTGCCTTTGCAACAGAAACTGTCTTACTGTACTAAGACTGCGACGGTTCTGACTCGGCAACTAACTTGTCATGTCTGGCAATATGCAATGAGCTAAAAATACAGTTGTTTTAAACAAAGGCCACTCATTCTACCATGATGTAGATTCATAATACCTGAAGAACATTTGCAATGCATTCGTAAAATCTGCATGAAACGAGTTCCCTAGAACACTTCGTTTATTTGTAGATGAATATTCATGCACAAACTTCAGAAGAGGCCTTTGCCCACAAGCACTCACAAATTAATTATTAAATGTTCATATGCATCGTTGATTTAGCAATCAATTCTTCAGTCATCAAATAATAAAGTAAGAAAGTGGATGCTGAACAAACAATCTGTAAGATTTTATAAAATTATGTCAAAAGAGTTTTCATATTAAAAGCCTCATGGTGGCTGAACAGCTAACTAGATCTCCTAAGACAGTGGTGATACTGAACGGCTTACCTGAACTCCAGAGGGCTGTAGACAGATATGACATCTGTAATGATGCTAGGAAGGTACTTGATAACCATCTCACAGACAGGCATTGTTTTCTCGTCTGCATCTCGTACCAGTCGGTTGATGGCAGCAAACAACTGGTGAAGGGATATTTCGAACTGCTGCTTTTCCCGATTCTCATTAAGTCTGATTTTTATAACAAATAAAGTAATATAAATGCAAATGCTGGCAGTCTAGAAATTAGCACGCTGGACAGTCAACTCAGAGGCTGAGGTTCAAATCCCAGACATGACAGACAGATATTTCAAAACTTCTGTTTCACTAGTGCATTACAGCAATCTTGGCTACCAAATAAACACAATGAATGCACACTGTTGATGGTTGATCGCATGGCAAGAGAGATATCTGGCTATCCAACGTCATATGCTGAGGCCAAGTCAATGAAGTCGTTAATAATTTATATGCTGGAGACTTGTTAAAACATGCTTCATTATAACACAAATTCTGGTATAACATGGTCAAGGACGTTGATCCCAAAATTAATTCACCTACAGAAACTATATATTTATAACATGACCTCATTACAAGTCGGTTCTTGACAAGGCTGCCAAAGACAACATAATGAGTTTTTGGTGCACTTCATAGGAATAAAGCAAGTCATAATGAAAGCCTGACATCAAAGTTACAATTATTACTACAATTATTGTGAATTTATGTATCAAGTTCAAAACAATGTTCAACTTTGAAAGGGCCTTCATCTATAATTTCTCTTAGCAAATTATATTATATGCAGAACGGTGTTCTATCAGTAACATATTTTGTCAATGATCATGCAGTTGCGGGTTTGATTTCCTGTAATGACCATGGGCAAGTTGTTTGCGCACACCGTGCCTCTGTCATCAACCAGTATAATTTAGTATCAGTGTAAGCTGGAAAGTAA
The DNA here is from genome assembly GCA_964023275.1 of Norana najaformis. Lineage (NCBI taxonomy): Eukaryota > Metazoa > Annelida > Clitellata > Crassiclitellata > Hormogastridae > Norana > Norana najaformis. The sequence goes on from OZ029919.1 coordinate 24,826,000, forward strand.
ACGACAAGTCCCGCAATGCACTGGCTCCGTGTCCAAGACATTGGAATCGTCCATTGTCGGCTCTAGGGCCAAGAAAGAGAAATGAGCACCTCCCGAACGTCTCACTTGTGGGATACGGGATACTTTACTTTTTACATCTATGATATTCTCGGCACATCCACTGCAACCGAAACAAAGAAGTCTAAAGAAAGCCTTACGCAGCAAACATGTCCCGTGATCGAACGATAAACTTAAAGATGTATTCAATCGTCATCATTGTCTTTTGCAGTGACAGTATTCGTGCCGGACTGCTCACGTCTTCGATGTACGATTTCAGTACAACCATAAGCTTGCTAAAAGAAATATACATCTCAAATGAATCAATGTAGACCTGCAAGAAAACTCTGACACTAAACATTCACAGTTCTAGGGAGGCAAGGTACCTGCATATCTATATTACGAGCCTCTTATCACCAGCAATCCTCAGAGACATAACTGAAGGATCCTTCGAATGAATTGTGAACAACAAGAATTACATGGCCTGACAAGTTAATGATGATAAATAATCACTTTACCCAAAAAGCTGGAATTCCAGACAAAAGGGCCAAAGTGTTTGCAATCAGCCACTAACATCTGTACATAAGAACATGTATCAATAAACTTAGTATAGCACCTTTTAAGTACCTCACAGAAGAGCTGCACACAGGGCCATCCAACTAGCACAAAATAATAGCATCACTAAGGGTAGAACTGGAAAAAGTTTTGTGATTGAACCACAAATGCAACACAAAAAAAGGTTAGGTAACTAACTGTTGCTCATTTTTATTAAATGCCTCAGAGACATACATAGTCCTGGCGCTTTTCAGCAGACACCAGAATTCAACAGGTGGGCAAAAAGATTGTAAGCACTGAAAAATTGAATTCTTTGTGACAGAGTTAATTTTTTACCGGCTTACTTGTTCCATGCTGAATGAGAACTTGTTGCATGCTAAAAAATACTAGTAATTAGTTAGTTATCTAGACACTTAATATAGTACCTTTTACATACCAGACAAAAACGCTGCCTAAATAATGTTACGGTCGTGAAGAACAAAATGTTCTTCTGTAAGCAAGCAGTGCTCAGATAACTTGAAGACACAATAGCTAAATGAACTTCTGCCAGATTGTGACCACTTTGGAAGTGACTAAGTTACACATCACATTTTACTGATCTTATGCTTCCAAAGCAACCAACTAAAAATATAAAAATGATTGAGTGACACTTTTGGAAATCCAGGAAATTCCAGTCTTACTTGTATGCAAGCGTGGCGCTGAAAGTCTCACGAATGTACAACTCAAGGACCGGACGAAACTGGCGGTACTTATGGTCAGAAATGATGCCCAGAATAAATATCTAAAGCAATCACCAAAACACTTAAATGTAGTCTGTTTGGTTATAAAACTGGGTCTTTAACGGAAAGATGCACCTTTGCACCTGCTGACTGGATATTTTGTAATGGGCAAGTTGTTTCCTCATATGCACCTATGTCGCCAAGCTGTATGATTTGGTACCGGCATAAGCCGGGAAGTAAACAGCAAGTCCTGTGATGTACCGGCACCATCTTCAACATCTCCAGGCCCTGGGATTCGTCAACTGCCGGCTGAAGGACCACAGTGCAGGTATGAGCACCTCCCCTATGCTCCACTAGGAACATGGGAGCTTTACTTTTACTTTACATAATAAGCATTATGAGTACATGCTAAAAATGCTAGTCAAATATATCCAAGTAGTGACAGATTAGAACAGATTAGGTCAGATCTGTCGCCATTAAAATTACAAATTTATGTAATACAGAAAATAATACTGCAGACACTGAGTAACTTTTAGCTTCATTCCCTGCTTGATCAATTCCTAGGGCATACTGAACCCTATGCACCGATTAACGCAGACAAGATAAGTCAACATTCTGGACTGCTATCGAATGTACAAGTCAACGTCCCAACCTGTGGTGACCCTCTCAAAGATGCAGCAGGTAGAAGCAGGACCAGCCCATGGGGTTAATGTGGTCCACCATGAATAAATCCTTGTCCAAAACAACACTACAATCACAATTGCTATAATTTCTTGTCCGTCTTTGCTCAAGCCTTTCATGTACCAACAACATGAACTGCTTTTTTTGGGTTCAGCCTCAGGCAACTGGAGTACATCCAGGCCTGTACTTCTCCTGTGATATTCTGTGCTTCTAAAATACAAGTGTGTCAGACAGATGACATGTTTACTGTAGTGGTTAAGAACTATTACAATACCTGAGCAAGTCCCACCTTACCAGAGCATCAAAGACTAGATTATCAAAGGCATCCGAATCCAAGTTTTCCATCAAAATATTGAACAAAGCATCGAGTGTGTCTTGCAGAAACTGAAAGACATAATAAGTCATTCGCTAATTTCATCTTTATGAGTAATTTTCATCTTTATCTGTAATTTTCCATCGTTTGTTAAACTACAGCACATTGTTACTTAACTTCAAAAGAGACTAAGGTGGAAGTGATACTTTTCCTAGGGTTAAGCTGTCGTTTTCAACAAAGCCCCACAAAACCAACCTTCATTCAACTTGTCAGCCACAGAAGATACAAAACAATAAAACAAGAGTTTGCTTTCTTGGGAAAGTAAACTGTTGCAAGTTCTCTTATCACTCCTTATTTTTTAAAGGCTGTTTCTTGTGGTCCTTTCTAATGAAGGTTAATGACTGCTGACCACAAGAATCTCTGGGCAGCACAAAACAACCTTTCAAAATAAGAAACAATATAAAGAGAACTTGCAAAAGTTACTTTTTCCAGGCAACAATAAAACAAATGACCTTTGCAAACATGACAAATGATCTTTCAGACAAAAAGTAATAAAAAAGAAACAAATGGCTTCTTCATTAACTAACCTTTACTACTTCCTCTCCATCAACCGACATCAGCTTTTCCAAGTGCCGCTGAAGGCTGCTTCGATTATCACGCCACTTTAACAAACCCATTAAATCGACTGCAGAGTAGAAACAATAACACTAAGTCAGTTGATTTAAAACATATAAAACAATAAATTTCAAATAGCAGTTAAATATTATTATTATTATTATTATGCATTTATTACATGTGCAAGGTCAGTAAATCTGAATCTGAGGCGTGAAGCAGTTGTGAGTGAAGGATTTGCTCGTGGTCCCTACAGAATAACCATCTAAGGGAAGGCTCAAACCCGTACTCTCCACGTTACAAGCCCAGCACTCTAACCAATCGGCTACCATGCCCCACCAGTATATAAATATAATAAAATACTAAATATAATTTCAGCTAAATAAAAGGAGACGAAGTTAATAACAAAGAACACACACAGAAGAAAAATATACATAGTTATGCAAAGTATACAGAGGTTGTAGTTAGAAATGTGATTAAAACTTGTACGTTGTTTTTGATCTGCAGTAAGTAGATCTCAGAATCAGATATTTAAATTAAGCTTCTGACCAACAGAAAAGTTTATTTTTGCAGAAAATATTTCGTTGTCCATCAACCAAACTGGCACTATTCAGCAGACGCCTGACTGAAATATTTTGCAAAATACCGTTGTGAGTGAGTTTAGTTGAACAGACGAGTGTGGAAATCTGGAAGCTGTCAGCTGCATTAAGAGACAGTCCTCCAGCTGTAACTGAAGTCTGTAACTGCTTGAGTGGTTGGCCTGCGGAGTTTTTCTGAAGGTCCTTTTGTGTTGAAGGCAGCGTAAAGTAGTTACGACTGTTGTGAGCTTCCTCTGGTCTCTTTGGATCGATCTATTCCAGCCAAGAGAAAAAAACAGGAAACCATTACTGAGCATACAATGGGTGTCATCAGGCAGATTGCTAATGCATTTATTATTATCATCATTATTATTACTATCATAATACCATGAAAATTTAAAAGCAGCAAGTTAATAAAATCTAAATGCCATGACTGTGACACAAAAGCATCAATTGACAGTCACTTTAAACTCGAGCCGTGGTCAGCGATCATCAAATTCATTAGTCAGGACCAAGAAAACTCCAAGATGCCTTCAAGAAAGGTCTCATATGACTTCAAATTTTGCCGGAAAAATATACAGCCAGAATTTACATTTAATATTCAAATAGCTTAATGCACAAGGCATCAATCAATGGTTACTTCATGAGAAACGATAATCTTGTCATCTGTTGGGAAAATACCTGTTTAAAAGATAATACATTAAATGTGCCGTCAAAGTAATGTGCAGTCTTCAAAGTAGCGTGTCTGTTGTGGCCTCCAACCAGGCACTTGTTACCACAAGATGCTAGTTCTGCTATCATAACTCCCAAGGCATTAGTCGATGGTCATTTCAAGTCAAAATTGCAATCCAAAATCCTAATCCACTGGAGAAGCCAGGTCGAATTCCAATAGGTCAGAGAAAAATGAAGCCAGGCTATGGTGGGCAAGTTTAAAGTTTCATGTTTAGTTTAGACCGGCATGACATCAAAGAATTGACAGAACAAACTGCAATGGGCATACATTCCAAAGCTTTGGACCGGCTACTGAGAAGGCCCAAGAACCCACCGGTTGGCCACCTTACTAAAATCAACTTTGAGGCATTCTGCCATGACCCATGTTTAACTCACCCTGAACATAAGAAGGTCATGAACTGTGTCACTGAGCGTCGTTCCATTGTCATTCATCAGTCGAATGAAACTCATGGCAAAGTTTTTTTCAGATCTGTCTTTGGCTAAACATCGAAACAGATACATCAACTTCAACTACAGATTAGTATTGAATTGTAATTGTAATCACAAGTTTGTATCGTGCTCCTTTTCTTACAGCATTACACAGCTAGACTTATTTATTTATTTACGAATTTATTATATTTACATAACTCAGCACACTAATAACTGAGCATAAATCTGTATTATCACAGAAGGGTAAAATCTGCATGCTCCCAGTAGAAGGTGAGGAAATAATCAACTTCCCCTCCCTTTAAATTTTTATCACAATCTCTATCTTGCAAGTCAGTAGTCCTCCCAAGATCATCCGTATAAAAATTTCAATCTATAATATCCTTATAAAATCCTTATAAATTAGATACAAAAATTAACACATCTAAACGTTTACCAATAGATTTTCATTTTGTCAATCTAATCTGGAAACTTCTATAGTGCCGTTATCATAATGCACAAAAAGGCATCAACTGAGGGTCAATTCTAAGCAAAACCACATTCCAAAAGCTTAATCCGTTGACCATAACCAGTCGAGATCTGCAAGGCCACTGAGAGCAGAAGATAGGACTTTGCAATACAATTCAATTTGCACACAATTTCTATCTCCATAACCTAAATGTAAATGTACACGTTATTCTATAGCGACCGTACGGCCTTGACCCTGCTCTTTTTTCAATGAATTAATCGGGTGAGATCCTTCACTACCACAGCCTGTTTAATCTAGGTCTAAAGAGACTTCATGCCAGAACGTTATCATAAAAAGTGGGTAACCTGACTACTAATGGAGAAACCAAGCTGTTTTGAACCAAGTGCAGCGGAAATTATTCATTTTCATAAACCACATCTCACTGCAATCTCCTGATTACATTTTAAAACCATCTGCTTTACAGTAGAGCAAGTTACTCATGCATCACATCCCTTCATAAGCTCTACAACTCAGTGGCACATTTTCTGGAAAATAATGACAAAGCCCAATATACCTTCAGAAGTTGACCTGTGCTTGAAGGTGAATCGTAGGTGAGAACCATAAAATTCCGTGATTGGTATTGCCAACTGAAAGAGGCAAAAATAAATATGCAAACCTTTAATAAATCAATCAACAAAGTTAATAATGATAATAATCATACTTAATACCTCAAATTAAATCATTCTTTATTATAATCTAGCAAACAGAGTAGCAGATAGATCAATAAACAATCTGCTTATCAATAAATGGCATTTTAAAACAAAACTGGAGTCTACTACCAGGTCAAGTTGAAAGGTCAGTTAAGACAAGAGTTAGCAGGTCGGGACACGAATATGAAACTTACTGAACTACATCAACTTATCTGTCTAGTAGCTGATTTCCGACAGTCACACAAAACTGAAAATTTGTTGCAGAGGAAATGTTGTCAGGTTCAGCCAAAATACTTGGGTTTTGATGATCATTGTCCATAGAAGTATGCAATAAACGAGTGACTACCTCATGCACCATGGGTAATTCTTTTCCAGCGATTGTGATATCAAACACAGTGTTGCCAAGTGACAATCAGCTGATGTTGTGTGCTTTATGAAAATGGTGCTTTAGAAGTTTCAGACTGATTAGATTAGATTGCCTAACGCTAACTAGAAAAGACTCAAAGACTCTGGCAAGTGGACCACAGATAACAAGTTCAAGAAAACTTTAAGAGCAATTGCTGCGGCTCATAGTTTAGGTTATTATTAATTGGTAACTTCTACAGAGCCGGTGTCCAATGCACAAGCACGAACAGGTCAAAAGGTCAGTCGACAGAGACAGAGAGCCTACGGTGATAAGCAATTCATGGGCTAACAAGACTGCAGCTCACCTTCACAGTTTCATACCATCTTGGTTTATCTTCATGGTAGTAAATAATTGACTTGAAATGAGTTACCATGTCTCCTCCAGCTCCTTCGCTTATCACATTCTACATTAGAGAAATACGCTTTTAAACAAATCATACTAACAACAAAACATAAAATCTTACACAAGACGTCACTGATTATTATAAGATGGCATTATACATTATAGTAACTTTTAAGAAAGAAAGTTCCACTATAAAACATGCCAAATGATCTTCCTAGCCAGTTCATTCATTTTTGACTGCTACAGAAACAACACTTATGTTTAATATAACAAGACAGGCAATGAATATTAAACAATAACAGTACTACATAAAAAATAAGAAGTAATAATATAGTAATACAGCTCTGATTTAAATAATCTATAAATAACTGACTTCGATGACTTCTCCATCTTGGTTGCACACTGTTAGGGTTACTTCAACATTCTTGTCAGCAACCTTGCCTCCTTTACGGAATTCACCCTGCATCAAGGTCACATAGAGGTCATTTCGCACATCCCCTGTCAAATAAACAAGGTCTTACACAAGGTCTGACCTTAGAAACCAGAGAAAATACTCCTATGAACTGTTCGTGCACTTTAGAGAAGTAAACTTACCAAGCTTTCAATCTGAAAAAACTTCTACCAACCTTCTACCAGTTTTATTCATCCTTTGTTAACAAATTCGCCAAGGATGTATGAACTCGTTTATAGTTCAGTCACTTCTGTCATTCTGTTCTCAACTTAAAACTTACCTTTTTCACATTGCTTATTCACCATAGGCTGCCTCTCTCTCTGTCTTGTCGACTGACCTTCTGGACACTGACCTGATTGCAGCTTGGCTTTGGTGTGCCTTGTGCAGTAGACACCAGAGCATTAGAAATTGTTGTTGTTATTGTTTTGCATTGTTTTGTTTTTGTTTAGTTTTGTTTTGCTTTGTGCTGTTGCTGCTGCTGTTGTTGTTGCTATAGATGTTTAAGTAACCTGGCATAATGACATCAGGAAATCCCATTTTCCTGGCGATTGCTGTCGTACTAGTTAAGATGTGGGGATACTCTTTCTGCAACTGTCAAAAGAAACAAAGATTTATTTTTCTATTTTCCAAATTCACCTACAACCAGAAATCTGATTTAAACTGATGCAAAATCTTACAAATTTTAACAAAACTAAGAGCATGGAAGGTCAGAAATTGTCATCCAAGTCAGAAATTGCCATCCATAGTCATCCAATGTCAACAGTAAATAAAACCGATAAATTCTTCACCAGTAAGTTTTTTAAAATTTCATAATTATTCATAAATTTCAACACTTATTTCGGTATATCTCAATGACATGGTTTTGTTTCCTCTAACATGAATTGTCTTGCATGCAGAATATCACAACACAAGGTTCTTTCATGGAACCAAGTCTCATTTCATGCAAACACTATCAGAGGAACAAAGAGCAAACTAAACAGTTGGTCTACCTGAGCCATGTCGCCAAGGAGTTTACGCATTGTAACCCAGAGCCCTTGCCCCTTGTGGTTGATATCACGAGCTGCTATAGCCTTCTTTATGATATTCTCCATAAAGTCACGTTCACCACACCTACATCATATTAAAAGTAAACTTTAACAGCAAAGAGAAAAATCTTTGTCTCTCTAGCCCTTGTACAACACGGTGATCTATTTGGTCAGCGCACTAAGTCTGTAATCGAACGGTTGCAGGTTCTCACATTTTCAACGGAATCCATGTAACATCTCTAGGAAAGTTGTTTATGCAACCATGCCTCTCTCACCAAGTCATAGAATTCGGCGCTGGTATAAGCTGGGAAGTGAACAGAACATCCTGCGATGCGCTGCAGCACCAAGCCTAGGAACTCGGGATTCATCCATTGCGGGCCAAAGGGCTGAAATACAGGAAACGACTCCCCATGTTCCATTAGGGACATGGCAGCTTTACCATACTTTAAATAATGCACTTGAACAGTCAAAACTCAAGAACTTATTCAACTTCTTATATTACATTTCATGCCAATAGGTGCACAAGTTCACTTTTTGATTTAGGACTGATTCTAAATTATGATATCAGAGCAAGTCAAATTACTGAACTGCAATTCTGATCAGTATTCTGTATGCTGCGCAAAATATCAGCTTTAAAAGAAGTCAAAACTGAGTCAGCTTTCATCTAAAAAGCGGTTGCATGCTGCACTCAACTCTTTTTTTCAGTACTCATAGTCAAGCCTATTCAAAGCAACAATACACAAAAAATGCTTCATTACTTTGCCTGGCCCATACCACTTTTAATTAAGTTAGCTTACTGAAGGAAAGGAATGAAGAACTGCCTCTCGTCGTCTGAGTCAGCTCTTCCATTCAAAATTTCTGTTACTTCAATTGCAGCAACTCCAAATGGTCGTCTCATGCCTTTCGCCTGCTTCTTGGAATCAGCTTCCTTCAGATCCATTCTTCCTGTTGAAGCAAATCAAAGAATGATTACTGCACCAGATATTCATTATAACATGCTTCATTATATGACAAATATTGAAAGAATCTGGTCAGAGACACTGATCCCAAAAGTAGTTCTGCTTTAAAAAATAAACTATTTAATTAGTTTATTATGCATTATCTTTCATCGGTTAAGATGTTTGCAGACCATTTTCAATGTAAACGTTCTGTTGCTAGGAATTTAAAAACAGTCACATTTTCGGTAACAATAAACTCAAGCAAGAAATGTACTTGCCAATTCGTATGATCTGACATACAAGGAAGACCTTCTCTCTTGCGCTATCTCGTAAACTCAGATCCTAAGAATTAAAAAATAAGATGAAGTAATGTACAAGACTGCCGATTTTTTAAAATGCCTTATTAACAGGAGTCTGTAATGGCATAACCCTACACAATAACTGCTAAAGTTGTAATATAATTATCAGGATCATAATGCCTCTAAGGTCAGTTCTTTAATGTTATTCAGGTCAAAACATGAGACTCAACTTGTTTACCCGCTGCAGTCTATCTTCTGCTTTCCTAACGTATTGGATTTCAACTGGGTTTCTCTAACAGACTGAGGTTTGAGGCTACGCTTTTACTTGAAGCAACTATTGATGTACGCCTTGTATATTATGATAATAGTGCTTTAAAAATCATTGGATTAGATTAAAATAGGATTGATGTTGACATACAAGTGTAATTAATAACATAGTACCTTGCATATTTCTGCTACCAATAGTTCCAATGCAAATTGCTGACAATTGTAATCAAATTGCATTTGCGGTTTGAATCCAGGTCCAGACATAAAATCAGCAATTCACTGTCGAGTCAAGTAATCTATAAGGAAAGACTGCTCCCTTCCTGGATTGCAAATGCATTTGCACTGGGGCTGAAAAATCCTCCAGCATACAGCAAGCAATTTCAGCACCAACATCACACTTGCAAGGACAAATACTGATGATAGTATGCCGGTACATAAGATTCTGTTACCCTAGACCGAGTAAAAATGATCCTGTAAGAATGCAACATGTAGTACTACATATATATCTGTGCATTTAGTAATAGTATGCAGTGTTTAGTGACATCTTGTGGCTGTCAAAGCTGTTGACGTCTACCTTGCCTTATCTAGTTAGTGCACAGCAAAGTTATAGAGCACCTATTCAGCATACTTACTGTAAAGATGACTCGAAGGTTATTGAGCATGTCTAAGTCTTTTGGCATTCCCTTATTTCCCCATTTCATGATATAGTTGTCACTATTCACAGAAAAAGGAATCAAGCATTTACAAGTCCACAGTTATAACAAATATTAAATTACATACCTATATCTGCCTAGTTTTTATGCTCTGCAATAATTCTTGCATACTTTGTTTGCTTCATTTTCCTACTGAGCTTTAACCAGAGGGACCTTGTAGTTTGGCATGCAAATCAGTTTCAATTAAAAGGGACCATCAATTGATGCACTGTGCGGTATTTTAGTTTTTAGATTAGATTAATACCTAGCTGTCCAACCAGAAAGCAAGCCTACCAACCAGACTGTAAGAAAGTCAGCAAGCCAGTTCAATCAATGAAAGTACAGAACAGTAAGAGAAACAGCAAAGTAACTATTCAATCAATTAGCCACTAACAAACAAGAAATCAGATAACCACCAGTCAACCAGAAATGTCTTAACTTACCTCAAATCACAATACACCAAAGACTCATTACAACATGCTTCTCATATAACAAGGTCAGGTGCATGGGTCCCTAAATTAGTTAATCTATGGAAAATGACCTCATTACAACATGACCTAGGTACACGACCTTTCTTGACATGGTTCCAAAAGACAGAGTTAAAATGAGTTTCCTGTGTATGGAAAATAGAAACCTTAGAATTCAAATTATCACAATTTCAAATGTGGACTCAAATACAGCAAAATTGAGACAACAAAACAGCAGCCAAATCCTGTAATTACTTGAACAATTTTTGACTGCTCTTTAACAAGTGGTCCTCTAACTGCAAAATACTAATAATACAACCGTTTGAATAATCTTCAAACAGGATCTGCTGCGTCTTAAAAACGAAAAATCATATTCAAAATATGAACCTCATGAACTGTCCTTCTTTCGCATCATACAATGTCAACAGGATGTCAGCATTCTCTCCAATTCGGCAAACAAAGTGTTTGACGTTGACATAAAGATTGAAACTTGAAACTTTTTTAGACGCCTGACGGTCACGCATCTGAAAACAGATAAATGATAAGAAGTCTTAAAGTCAACATTCAACATTCATAAAAAAACTGAAAAGTAAATGTATGTACCAGTAAGTGTGCATACATAAATGAGTAAAACATGCAGCAAATAGGAAACTGGAAAATATTAATATTACTAATTAAATAAATGAGTTAATACAATATTTAAAACATTAACATTATTAATATTATTATTTTATAGGCATTTTGATACATGACCATTACAGCCTGGGCTGTCACAGACTTGCTCAGTCACATGGATAAGCTTGAAGGAACATTGTTGTTTTATATCCTATTAACAGTTTCAACAGTTATTAAACTGTTACATAACTCTCATCAAATCAACAAAACATGGTAATTAAACCACAGAAAAACATAAATATTCATTCCAACATTCAAAGAGGCTTTAGACTGCCACTACTTCTCTGACGGGAGAGAGAAACAATCCTGATATGTACATAAAGTGCTGCAAAAATATCCAGGTATGTAAAATTCGACAGATGTCACTGCTCACCAATCCCTTTTCTTCTTCGATTCTCTTTGTGGCAATTTGATGCTGCAGAAACAAAAGTTTATGGAATCAAAATCTCACAAAACAATTTCGACAAAGAAATTACTTCTGCAACAGATTCCTTTCATCGTTCCTTTAAAATACTGTCACTATTTCTCAGTCTGACACTGAGCCAGATCAGCTCAACAGAGCACTTAAAAATAGAACATAGGAAATGGATTGCTGTTATTAGTACTTGTGCCTCTGGTCATTACAGGTAAGTAAGTAAGTAAGTAAATAAGTAAGTTAGTATATTCTTTATTCACCAGTAGCTGATCCCACATCGGTTTACAAGTATTTAAGAACACAAGAAAAACTTAATATGCATACAACATCCTAATAATAAAACATTTACGCGTTAAATTATCAGCAGAAGGAATAATACGATCACGGGTGTGGGGCTGCAGGGAATAACAGAGCATGTAGAGTATCCCATATACCATAAGTGAGACGAAGGAGAGGCGCTCATTTCCTTTCTTAGACCAGTAAGCCCGCAGTGGACAAATTGGACAAGGCCCTGGACACGGGGCCAGTGCATCGCAGGACTTACCATTTACTTCCCAGCTTAAGCCAGTACCAAATTATACTGCTTGGTGACAGTGACATGCAAGCAACTTTCGCAAGAGCTACGGTTTGAGCTCCTCAGTTTGTCACTTCTGCAGTTTCACAAGCACCTGAAGTCTGTATTATCTGACAGTAGTTTCACTGGTTTGGGTCGGGAGCACCTTGATGAGCTTATTCTTCAAGTGGCACTTTATAAATGTCAAATTACAATTACAATTCTTGCTCAGCATTGTTACAATGACTCGAACCCACAACCGCATGATCATCAACCAAACGCGTTACCTACAGACCCCCATCCCGCTAACATAGCTGTATGCAATGCACAAGAAATGTGGTGTTATCTTCAACATTATTCAGGTTGATCAATAAAACTGCTCTTTGGACAAACCCTTATCTTTCAAACCGAAAGATAATACAGTTAAACAAGGCAGGGAAGGAGCTCTGAATTAAAACTGTCCACCATAAGTACAGTAGGCTTTCCTGTCAAGCTTAAAGTAAACTTGTAATGGTCCAAAATTATAAATTATTTCTTAATTTAAAAATATCTTCAAAATATTATATACCAAGCTTAAACTTATTTCAGTTACAGGCACCCATAAACATCATAACATTCGTCAAATCGAGAAACAAAACAGGTAAAAACTCTACAACATTAACTGACAAAATACTCTCAATGCACAACACTCAGTCTCCTAAGCACTTAAATATAAAACAACGAATGCTTACCAGTGGCAAAAAAGGAAACAAACCAACAACAGAATTAACAGAAGTTTCAATAAAGAACAAGGAAAACATAAAACACAAAGTATAAACATAAAACACAAAACATAAATCAACACTTAGAATGATTTTAAAGTAAAAAAAATAAAGAATGAATAAGAATTTAACAAGTATGAATTCCTAAATAAATTATAACAAATGAAACCAGAAAACTCACAAAAATGATTCAAAACAACAGCTCAAAACAAACATATTCAGTTAAACAAGTAATACTTGTTCAGTCAGACTGTATTGCTCTGCTTGAAGTTTTGCAAGATGTTCAACAGATCTGGAAGACTTCAATACGCAGAGAAAAGACATTTTAGGGCAACCTGATTTTCATAGCAAATGTCTGAACAAGTACAGGCCATCAGCTTGCTCTTTACAAATAAATTTTAAAGAATACAACATTTCTATGACTGTGTACCACTGCATCCATAAACAACATATATCTCCTTCATTAACGAAATCTAAGGGAAAGCTCACATATGCACATCCTGCCATATGACTGTCAAAAACTGATCTCCAGACCTCTATTACACTTGGTGCATTGTACACAAACCAAGTCTTTAACGCAGTCCAGTTGTTCGTGTTAACTAAAGTAAGCATAGTTAGACCACACCCAGCAGGCAGGGATCAATTAAACTAGTCCACCAAAGATCAATCCTATATCAGAAGTCCAGATGTATGCCAAATCTAGCTCTTATCATGCATAAATAAATTCAATCAATTCTTTAAATGATTTCACCAAAGACCAATCAAAAATAAGTTGTTAGAACAGGACATAAAATTTACGAGCTCAGCCCCTTAGACATCGTTATTAGCTTGACTGCAGGCACTCACCTGAAGTCATTAAGAATAATTGTTAAGCAGAAAAGTGGTAGTCATTACAATTAGTAAAATACAAAAAAATGGCAGGATATGCTGTTGGTTCATTCGGGAGCATGTTGGCTGACTGTGTGCATTTGCTTTTCAGCCAGTTTCCAGGGTTCAAATCCAGGTGCAGCACTGCAGGACCATGAAATCCGTAATGAAAGCTTGCTATGTTTGTACACCCGATAAAACAAAGTATCATTTTCATATATATCCAAAGATGAGGTCATCTTACAAATTTACATATTAATTTTCTCTTGCAGAGAAAAACATTAAATAATAGAACCTAGAATTGTTTATGCTGCAACCTGAGTGCAGGAATGATTTGTATGAAAAACTAAGCTGCAAAGTGGAATATTGTAAGATGTGAAACGTCACATACCGATCGATAAAGGCTGATCGTGCTGTTCTTCAGTGGATCGATTATGTTGCCACGCTCATCTCTTACAACCAGATCAAGACCAAGTCGCCTTTAACAAGGAAAACTACTGTATGAACTCAGGTAACTGGTAAGCTAATAGCATCACTGAATTATTGTATATGGGATATGTCCAGAAGTCGGGCTATGAAAACAAAAGCATAGTTATTACAATACTGCATTAGGGCAATCATAATAGTTACAAACAATCACAACAGTTAAACATCACATTCTTTCACTTTTGCCCCAAAAATGCTACACACAAGACAAAAAATCAGCCTCTTCACTTACGCATTTCCCATGTCTATTTTGTTGGTGACTCTTTGCTGGACTTCCTTCAGTTCATCCTTAAATGAAAAAGATAGCTTTAAGCTGTATGAATCCCACTGTAACATGATCCATTTCACTCCAACTTCAGTTAATTACACAACAAACTTGTTATTATGCTGTCTTTGAAGCTGCATCAAGAACCGCCTTATAACAAGGTTGTTTTGTAAACAAGTCCTTTACCTTCCTTTATCATTATAAAGGCAATGCTTGTAAATGTAATGCCTAAAACGTTTGTGGTAAGCCAAATACACCTTCTGCTAAAACCCTGAATAACTAATTTAAAGCAATTAAAATTGATGTAATACCAAAACGTCATGCTTTCAAAAGTTCCTAAATTACAGGACTATTGTTGGAACATTGAGTGATTACTTAGCTTAACATACATGATTGTGAACAAAAAACTGCTTATCGTAAAACTGTTAGATGTAATCAAACTGAGCATTTTATGAGGCAAAAATTCATACCATAGGAAGTTTACGAGACATAATGAGCCTTCGGTAGTCAATCAGCTCTAGCATCATCAATCGAATTATGCTAAAGTTGTCAGACTTTTTTGGACCTTTACTGTGCTGTAATAAAATAAAAGTAAGAAGTAAAATAAAGTAACATATGTCAATTGATAAAATAAACACATACAGATTATGATACAAAATTTTAAACACGACAATATATTACATTATTATTAAAATTTATATAGCACACAAATTCACACAGAAATGTGAATCTAAGGCATGGTATAATTGTGAATGTGAATGCATTAAGTTTTAGGCTATTGTATTTCTTAATTTTAAATTTAAAGGAGAAAAAGGCTTAATCACACTTCAAGATTTGGTACAGTGCAAGGCCATTGAAAATGAGACAAAGATGCCATTTTTTATTAGCTACCATGTGCAAACCAATCAAACACAATTTCAATTTTACTTCTGCAGTATGGTAACATGATCAGGATGCCATTTGTAGCAGCACCCTGCAAATATTACAAAATGCTGTTTTTGGTTGTAATTGTATTGATGTGGAACTTTATTAACAGTTATAAGATGGTGTTTCCTGCCATTTTTTTACAGTGCTGATAAAGTTGATATTTCTTACTTAAGCCATCAACATGTTACTTTCATTAGTGCTGCATGATCAGTGTTTGCCTAAAACATCCAAGAACTTTTTTCCTAGGTATAATGTGCACCCAAACTTTGAGCAGATCTGATTCGGAAAAAAGTGTGCATCATACCTGAGATAATACGGATATAATAATACTGATTTTTACTAAACTTTGTAATGTGTTATGTCAGTTACAATAAAGAGATATTTTTAATTTTTTTAAATGGATGGACTTGGTTGTTTGTACTTTATACCCTTCTAAGAGGGAAACAATCAGTATGGTCAATTTTCACCCTGGTAACAGGTTGCATACAGTTTGAAATGCTATAACTGACGTAATGCCAACTAAGTAACAACGTTTTGTGTTATAATTGCCACATTGCAGTTTTTCATCCCCTCTGATTTTGTAGCTTGTTTCATTGCAGTGTTGAAAGTTGCTTAATTATGACTTTGGCCTTAATTCCAATGTTTTGCCAGGTTGGCAGAATGAGTTACATCAGTTACAGTTTTTTAGTTATGTCATCAACATGTGCATAAATTAATGCAGGCAGAATATTCAAAATACTTTCACCTGAATTTTCACTACTGGTGACAGGTACACAACAAATAAAAAAATGAAAAAGTAAATATTATTAACTTCATAAAAAATGTTTGTGACTTACATCACCCAGAAAACTTCATTAATATCTGTTATGTCAGGTACTTGGTTCATGTCATTTAACAGTTGAAAAGTAGTTGGTTATAAATTTAACTTCTCATTATCTGTACACAGTCCCCACTTGTTTGAACAGATCACTTAATACTGTGACAATATTAAACAGCTGTTTCATGGGACAATAAATTTTGTGCACTAAATTTCTCTAAATGTTATATAAGTTACGATGGAATTGCCCAACATTGAAAATGGCACCCAATCAGAAGTCTCGTTAGGTAATTTTTCTCGAAATGGAAAAGAAGCAAACTCTGAGAGACTTAAAATAGATGCAGCAAATTCAAACACTGAACTTGACCACATGTCATTTCTGCCATTAAGTTAGCACTAAATGGATCAGAAAACTTTATTAGATAACTAGCAGCAAGCCATTCCAAAATCTTTGGGATCAGTCATATTCCAAAAAATCTCGGAAGTTCAGAATCTTACCATGTACAAATCTTTCCAGATACTCCCCCATTCCCTCAGAACTGCCGTTATTTCGTGAACAATTGGTGGTTCAACTGGAAGAACTATTTCATAGGGCCTAGAAAAATACCAGAAAATGCAATAATTTAACTCTTAAATCGAATAATAACACTGCTGTTCCTAAATACCAGTGTTATACACTGGAAACTCCTCAAAAGAAGCATCAATATAACAAAATTCCTGATATAACAGTCAAGAACTTGAATTCCTAATTTTACTCACCTTTGTAACGTAACGTCCTTATAAAAAAACTTTGGGATCCGGACAAATCCCCCCTTGACATTCTCCCCAGGACTTTCCCCAGTCATCTCCCCTGGATTTCATCCCCTGGGTGTTTCAATAGGATAAAATCCCTGGATATTCCCCCCAAATGTCCACAAAATGTAAACAATTTCTATCTGTACGGACGCTTTTAGTGCTTTGATGTATGGGGGTGGAAATAGAATTTTTTTTAGAAAAGACTTAATATAGCAACAAAGTGAGTAAACAGTTTTCTAGAAAGACTATTAATGCATTAATGTTAATATAGCAACAGATTGGGTAAACATCCCAATTTTATTAGACATTTACTTTATTTAATTGTTGAAATTTAATTGTTGAACAACCAAGCTTTTAACGCTTTGAGTCGTAATTAATTAATGTTTACTCACTTTGATGCTTAAAGCAAATGTTTAATAAAGTTTTGCTATTTACTCAATCTGTTGCTATATAATCTGCCATGAATTAAAGTAAATGTTTAATAAAGTTTTGATATTTACTCAATCTGTTGCTATATAATCTGCCATGAATTTGTTAAAAAGCAGTTGAAAAAACCATAGAGATGGAGTCGGAAACTGTAGCTAGTATACATGGAAAAACAGTTATTTTGAAAGGTTTTGTGTACATTAAACAAAAAAATTAGCAAATAACGTAATTAGTTGAGTGCGAACGTCGTAGAGGTGCAAGGACAAATTCAAGTGAGTGTAAAGCAAAGGTCAAATTAAATGAAGATCTATCAGTTGTTACTTACCTGCATGAACAAACTCATGCTGCTGATGTAATGTTTGTTGAAATAAAATATATGACTTGGGGGAATGTCCGGGGGCCTTTACCCAGGGGGAATTCAAAGGGGGAGATGGCG
Source organism: Norana najaformis (assembly GCA_964023275.1). Taxonomy (NCBI): domain Eukaryota; kingdom Metazoa; phylum Annelida; class Clitellata; order Crassiclitellata; family Hormogastridae; genus Norana; species Norana najaformis. Next base: position 24,844,120 of record OZ029919.1, read on the forward strand.
GGGGATATGTCCGGGGGAAATTACCCAGGGGGATATCTCCTAGACTCAAAAACTTCACTATAATGTGAAACGTGATATGGTTACCTTTACAGGTAGTCTTATATAAGGAAGCTCCATCGTTACTGCAACTTAGTTTCAAAATGTAAGCCTAACACACACATACACACACACACACACACACACACACAATGAAACTGACTGTTAGCAATATATGTATCATTATATCTGTATCACATCTTTGAGAGGTTCTTATGATCTCAAGATGCACTATAAAAGTGTTCCATTACAATTACAATTCAATGTTGAAATTGTGAACCGTGGTATCATGACATGTGTATGAGACCTTTCAATATTCTAATCTAATCTAATCTGAAAACTTTCATAGCGCCGTAGATCATAATGCACAAGGCATCAATCAAAGGTCACTTCTAAGCAAAAATCGCATTCCAAAATTGGTCAAGATCTGTGAGGCCCCTGAGACTGGAAGACAGGCTGTTAGGGTAAGCAATTCAGAATCTTTCAGAGTTGCTCTAAATTACTACTTAATCTTGATGTCCAAATGGTATGTTTGGCTGAGATACCAAACAGGACATTTGAAGAGATGTAACAGACTGTAAAAAACTACCCATAATTCAGATTCATGCCAGATGATTATAAGTATTTTTTAACCAACACCAAAACATTTAGGTACCAGTGCCAAGTAAATCACTAACTACATACCCTGAGCGATCAACTGTGGAGTCTCGAATGCAGATGAACTCCTTCGGAAAAATTCCACGAAGAGAATGGTTCTTGGTTTTGAACCCATAGTACCAACCTGTAGCAAATCCAACAGCAAACCAGTCAAAAGGTATGTCTTGTATAAACTTATAGCTCATACCTGGCTTCTGTAGCACTGTTCCTATGAGCTTATAACTGTTGCTGATGTGTTATTTTCATATGTGCAATAAATTATGTCATGTCAAAAAGCATAGCATATTATTACATATCAATCTTAAAAGTTTAACACAACTTCCAGCTTAGGAGCAAAGACAACAATCACAATCCGGTAAAAGCTCAGGCTCTCCTTACAGATTACATTTGAGCAGGTGATGCAGGGAACTGAATGGCCAATGTATTTGCAAGAATCCATCAAGAATAACATTCTGCAAGTAAGTGTACACTCCCTCTGCCTTTCGTTTTTGATGACCATTGCAAATGTCACGGTAAGCATCTGAACATTAAAGATATCTGACCTCAGTTTAAAAAACGCATGTTTCTTAAATCTTCTAAATGCTTGAACATGATGCACCGAAGCATCAAAATCAAGATCCCAGTAGGTCTACAATCCATGCTTTCGGTTAGGTACCTTGAAGAGGTGCTACCACATACAAGTATGTCAAAAAGGGGAATTGTACATAAGCTCTGCTATGATATATTATATTACACACAAATAATGATTTTCAAACAACTTTCTACTACCTACCTTCTGTATGAAAGATGATGTTAACTGTATCACCAACTTCTAGCTGTAGCCTATTTGGAGCAGTCTCACGGTAGTTAAAAATTGCTAGAAAGTTATAAGAAATAAGTTACTTTCTCAAAACAAACATTGCAGAACAATTTCAGTCACATAGTGGAAAGAATGAACGACAACAACAATGTTCAAATTCTGGCTCAGCAGACATAAAGAGGTGCTTTCGAGTATGTTTTTCAGACATAAATGCAGATACAAGTATACAGGTCTGTATTTCAGTACTGTTCATTCTGAAAGCCAGAATATTACTGAATATATAATGAACATAACAGACAGGAATCATCATAGCAGTCTGTCATACAGCAGCTGGATATTACAAAGGTGAAGTGGTAACATTAAAAGTGGTGACATAAAAAATGAAAGGAAAAAAAATGGTAATAAAAAATAATGGTTTTAGGCTCCTGGATGGTTTCTATGAAACTATTAGAAAGAGCTCCCAAGTGTTGTAGAAACAGAGCACTGCATCCATGAACAATACTAATACCAGAAATATACAAGGAATTAGTAAGTAAGCAAGAAATTATTAAAGTATACATATATTACTCAGTAAGAAGACATTAAAAAACAACACTCACACAAGAAAAAAGTAAGAATATTATGGATTTCATTCAAGCAATTCCCTCACTTATATAAGCTCCAGCATGTGAACAGGTCCTGATGATTTCAAACAAGTGTGAGATAATACTGTCTCCTGACTGTTACCTCTGATTTCAGGGTGGTTTGAGCTCTCATTTCCATTAAATATTACCTCTAATTTCCATGCCATAATACATCTTATTTCAGCGTAGTATACCTGATAGCTAAACCAGTCATTCCAGTCCCAAAAAAATGCCTCGTCAGGTCAACTGTGTTTTATAAATTTCATTTACGTTTGCATTTCTACTACATTCACACCTCAAATTCAGACTTATTGACTTTGTACGTGTACAGCTATTCGTAGATATGTGCTTCCAATGTCATTCATGAACAGATGGATCCATAGACTCCAAATTACATGTACAGAATACAGCATAGAATATATGTGGATGGATGCCAAACGCAAAATGAAACAGCAAGTTGGTACAAAAGCTGTGTCATTCCCAAATAATCTCAAAGTGTTCATGTAGCACAGTGCTTTCCATCACGAGAACACTTTCACAAACTTCTGAAATTCATTACTTAAATTTCTGTGGTTTAATGTTAACAAATTGACACCAATCAGGAATTCACTGAAACTTATGTTGCTAATGCCCTTTCATGAATTAAAACTGGTATGGATATTGTTTACTATTAAAAAGTGAAATGAATAAATATTCTCGAAAAGTTCTGTTGTTTGCCTGTTTCATTTAAAATTAAATGCATTCTTACTTAATTTCCTAATTTCCTTACCAAGTAAATATATATTTCTGGTATTAGTATTGTGTGTAGTACTCTATTTCTAAACCAGTCTGGGGAGTTTGTTATTAGTTCTGTGAAAACCATCCAGAAGCCCAAGTAGTTATGACTGACTTTCTGCATTTACAGTGCCTTGCTGTGTGGTTTGGCTTCCGGTGTTTTCGCTGAAGAGCGAGGAAGTTGCAACAACATTAACTGAAAAGGTTGTCATAACTGTAAGAACAAATAAAACACTACTACTATTAATGTTCGCGAGTTTAATATACACTGGTAGGTGGACGCGATCACCTAGCGGGACTACGGTGTTTAAGCTCAAAATAACTGGACTTGGACAGTTCACGTTTAGAACCTACTGGCCTCCATCACTCACCGACGCCGTATCTGGATGACTCGTCGGCCTCGATCCACAAACTGAGCATTTTAGGCTTATGACTCGCTTCACCGTCTTCCATTATTCATAACTGTTTGAAATAAAAATCTGGAAAAAAACAGAAGGATAACAACATCCCCATTTAACGGAACTGTATGTAGTGAGTCCTACAGGAAGAAATCAGGACGAAAAAAGCACAAACACGAACTACATATTCGATACATATTGGCGCACGCCACTTAATACGTCATATTTTGTTAACCATATTCTAGGCATTAACTCGTAATCGCGTCTAACAAAAGTTATAAGCTTAAGTCTCGGGAACCATCTTATTCGCAGGAGCTCAGTCAGATCAGATCGATAGGCAGGAAGACAGAGCCGGTTTAACCACTAGGCGAACTAGGCGGCCGCCTAAGGCGGCACATTTCTGGGCGGCGGTAGAAAAGCTATATAAGAATTTTTTTTAACATTGCCGCCGTTTTGCCACCATTTATTAATAAATGAATTAAACGAAAATTTAAAAATTATTAAGTGCCATATTTTTGTTTTATTTAAAAGTAATAATGATTCGTAGATGATTATAATGAACGACGACACTAAATTAAGGATGTAGCATTCGGCTGCATTCCTGTGTGAAGGTTATATTAACTTAGTTAACTTAATATTAATTAGTTATCGCACTTACCGCTGGTAAGTGCGACAGGTTCGCCTAGGGCGCCAAATACTCTGGCCCCGGCCCTGCAGAAAGGTCAGATTCGGTTCAAGGTCAAGATCCAAGAGTCAGGCAGGCAGACAGACGGCTACGGTGGATGGTGTTTAGAATTGGAGCGGCGAGAAGGGTGTGGAGCCTATTCAAAATGGACAGCAATGGTGAAAGATAAATTTATTGAATAATGAGCAGGGTCGACGCCACACAGTTGCTATAGAAAAACGTGTAGATTTTTATTTACATTTAAAGGTATTAGGAGGAATCAGGATTGGATTTATGGAAGAGGAATGTTTTCAGTTTTGAGTAAAAGACCTGCGCAGAGATTGCAAGAGGCAGGGGCCTATACCATTAGTGAGTTCGTAGGATGGGTAAGATAATTGTCATAATTCTGGTGGGAGTTTATTTCAAAGGGGTGGAGCAGCTATGGCTATAGAATGGTTTCCAAATTTTAATAATGAGGTTACAGCAGGCGTAGAAGTGTTAAGGCGGAAGATTAACGGGTTGAATGGAGTGGTTAGATTGTAAACAACTGACAAAGATTGGAAGGTTGGGCGGATTAAAGCGTGCTGCAGGAAAGTGATAGGACTTTTTACTCTATTCGTTCAAGTATTTCAAGCCAGTGAAGTGATTTGAAAACAGGAGTGACGGTGTTTTGGGGTTTTGGTGACAGCACGAGCCAGAACATTCTTGAAAGCGGTTTGTTGGGGGTGTGAACCGTAAAGTGTTAATGGAAATGCAGGCCCCTACATGTTTTTCTGTAGCGACCGCATGGCTTCGAACTTGCTCATTGGGAAGGGTGTCTATATTTAGGAAATGTGAATTGCAGCGCTTAGTCTAGTTTAGCATGGACTATGGATGTAGCGATGATGGATGCAATTTTGAAGTCAAACACAGGACGAATTCTGGGAAGTTCACTGATATCCATGAAGCTTGAGTCGATGAAACGGCTATAAGGGCCTGATACATGGGCCTAACAAACGTGGCTGTCTGCAGGTGAGAAGGCCTATTATGTTTTATATGCATATCTAAACACATGGTTTACGTTAATAAGTTACTATTATTTGCTGCATTAACTCACTCAAAACATGCACACATTTAATTCAAAGTTCGGATCGATTGCCTTTCCCCTAGGCCTATATGTTCTTGATATTGAATTATTTAACGCCAGAAGTTAAATTGAGATCCTCTTGGTCTTTGGACATTAAGAGAATAAACACGTTTAACGTTTTTGGTATAACGTCAAATCCGTGGAATAAATTTGCTGGTCAGTCTTCAACTTTTCGTTAGTCACGTATTGTTACTCTGCTCACAAATGCAGTTTCAGGTGTATGCGCTTATGCGGCCAGTATTTCCGTTGTAAAACTTGTAGGAACAATAAATCTTTTTGACACCTGCCGAAATGTCGAAAGCCTTGTAGCACGGAGGGAGGGGCGAACCTTGCGCGCACCAATGATTGGACCTGCGCTTCTGACTCTGTTAACCAATAAATTTCCATCTCAAACCGCTTTCGTGAGAGGAATATTAATGGTTGTATTCTGCAACAACTAAATCACACAGGGTGTGGAAAGAATAAGAATTCACCGAGCGTCCAATCACAAAACGGTAACAGCAAAGATCTTAGAGTCTTAGACTAGACTCTAAAATCTTTGGTAACAGTGCGTACCGAATGAACGAATGAATGAATGAATATTAAGAGATTAACGTTGCCAGGCACAAAAAATTTGAATTAGAGGCACGGTCAGTCGCTCAGAGGGAGACAGCCAGTAGATGACCTAATCGTAATCGTAATCCCGAGATTTCTACAGCGCCCTACGAAAGTCACGTCACGGGAACCAGCTTATTCACAGGCGCTCAGTCAAAACAAAATCGATAGGCAAAAGTGTTCGGTTCCAGGTCAAAATCCAAGAGTCAGGCAGATAGCGTGCTGAGCGTGGCAACTACGGTGGGTGATGTTTGGGAGTGAAGAGGAAAGAGGAATAAGAGGAAGAAGGGGAGTCAGGATAGACGTTCAGATGAAGAGAAACTGGTTTGATTATGATGTTTTGCAGGATTATATGTGTTCATAGGTCGATTTTGTTTTACCTTACCTAATATACCGTATTTTAGCTATAACCTAAAACTAACTCTATCTCGTATCTCACTAAGTGCGTGTTACGCATTTCTGCTGCAGCGAAGCCAAGTGTGGCTGATTTGACCACACACACTTTCTGACCTGCATTACATATGTGTGATTGGTTGCATTCTGACTGTGACCTATATTGTCTCGTTTCCAACCTATTTTGGTTCATTGGTTGTATATTTTGGAGGTGGACTTTCAAGTTAATTGGGCACCAGACGTGTAGAGGATTATGCTCAGAGAAAATGATTTTAATGTGACAGAGTAAAAATCTGCCGTGTACTTGTTAAGCTTTATTTCACTTATTACTATATTTTGTGTTTATTGTGTTTTTCACTGAAGAATCAATTTTAAAAGCAAAGGCTTGCCTTAGGCTGCGTACACATGTTCTATTGTTTGGAAAGGCGTGTAATAGACGGATAGTATTATAGTCGACGGACTGTCGGTCCTTAATTAAACTGAAGTTGAAAACCCTAGCTGGATGATGATGAGCAGGACATTTAAAGATAGGTTACGTTCAATGGCGTCCACGATCGTAATATTGTTTGCGAGATTTCGCCAGTCAGGCTGATGCTGAGTTTCAGGATTTTGCGGCAAATGAGTGAGTATATAATTAAAGCCACTTGAGTAACATATACAGTTTGTATGTATCACTTATATAACACGTATAACATTTTGTCGTTAAACATAACTGACACCTCCAGCATTTGAAAATGGGAAAGCAAATATAACCGTGTAATAAGAGATCTTGATTTTCAGGAAAGCAACAGTGTTTTGAGAAAATGTTGAGATTTTTTCACAGCCCACGGGTTTTGAATGCTTCTCGGGAGGGCTATTTAATTATTATTGTTGGTCATTACTATAAAAAGCATGATGAAGTTATGAAAGTTAATGATTGCTGTGAATGCATGTGGCATTTATTTAATTACTGTACCTGTACTTTCTTGTGGTTCAGTTGTATGGTAATAAGAGAACCGCAGTTCATGTTTACTGCATGGCTAAACAAAAAACTAAGATGGAGCAACATAAAATACTACAGCAAAAGAATTCGCAAATTTGTGCACGTTTTCTTTAAGTATATATTACTAGGACATTTTCTTTCTGGAAATCACTAAATTAATACCTTATTTGCATGCATATGAAAATGTAAATTAATTCAGCAAATGTTGGTTTCTCATAATCATTGCATGAAGTGACATAAGTTCAGCAATGTGCAAGAAGAACCTTTGGCTTTGGCCAGGTTGGAAGTAGCACAAGTAACCCACTGAGAGAGCCACCAGAGCTAAATTACGGTGTTGAACTTTATTCTGTGTTTTGCTAACGTATTTTTGTCTTTATGAATTAATATATGTTTGGTGTGGATTCAGAGTGCAGGAGTTTCTGAAACCTGCAATCTTTTTCAGCGTGCTTGTTCTTTTTAACCTGCCTCAGTCTCATCATGCTAATAACCCTAGAGCTAGAATTGACTTGATATGCTGATGGATTCTTATGCTTCACTGGTAAATGCCAAGTACATTATTTTAACTGTAAGGTCATAGTTTTATTCCCCACTTTTTGAGTTCATCTTTTCAACAGGATGGTTGCAAGATAAAAAAATGCACACAATGAATTGTTGACAGACCTTGTTTTTTTGGTTTCTAGCATTTGCCGAAAGTCATACTTGTAGATGTCTACTTTCTACATGGTTCAGTGAGATGGTGTGTTTAGGCATCATATGGCATCTAGCATTATTCATTTTGCTGAGCAGCTTACCATTTTCCAGGGCTTCTGATACGCTCAGTCCTTTCCATGTGGATTTTTCTGTCTTTGAAGAACAGCATGCTGAAGCTTTCATCGGAAGGTTGAATGTGTTGTCACAGAATGCAAGCCCACCGTATGTGATTTACTTTGCAAATGAAAATGATGCGGATGATCTGGACATTTCGTCCTACGGTGTGATCTCTGTGAAACGGCGTCTAGATCGAGAGGTCAAGTCCAATTACCAGTTTGTGGCCGAGTCATCAAGAGGCGTGAACATTCTAGTAACAGTTCACGTGAAAGATATTAACGACAACAGTCCTGTGTTTGATCCGAGTAACATTTCATTACGGTTGCAAGAAACATTTCCAACCAATATACCATTTTTTGCTGGGAGTGCCAAAGACTTAGACCTTGGGAATTATGGAGTTCAGCGTTATGACATTATCGAGGGCAACCGAGATGTGTTTCTTCTTAGGTCATTCAATTCACCAAGGGGTTACCTGATGTTTGAACTAAGTCTTTTAAGTTCTCTGGATTTTGAGGAAATGCCATCATATAATGTTGTTATCAGAGCCTACGATGGCGGTTTTCCACCGCACTTTGGAGACCTTTCCATAAATATCTTAGTCGATGATGTAAATGACAATATGCCTGTAATCACTCAGACTCATTACTCAGTGTCTGTGCTAGAAACTGCTCCCAAGGGGACTGTTGTGCTTCAAATTAATGCAACAGATCTAGACTCTGGTCAGAACGGTCAAGTTGAATTCTTCATCGAGTTTCTCGATAATATCAATACAGATGTTATTGCTATTAACCATAAGACTGGGCTTGTATCAGTCAACGCAGCACTGGATTTTAATTTACAAAGCACGTATAGCCTGTTAGTGACAGCAAGAGATGGTGGTAACCCGCCATTACACACAACGGCTACAGTTGATGTTCGGATTCTTCAATCCAGCCATAATCCATTTGTGATATTGGTGCGCTTTTTAACAGAAGATGGGAGTAACAGATTGGGGAAGTGGATTCGGCCTCGTGATCTAGTTGCCGAAGTCACAGTCATCAACAGTAATCATCCAGGTTCTGTGGATTCCACAATTGACATGGTCCTTTTTGATCATCTAGGTTATTTTGTGCTAGAGAAGAACGGTCATGACAAGTACCGATATTTTATAGCGCTGGCAAAACGTCTGGTTGTGAACAAACGCCATCTCCATCGCTTACTGTTAACTGCTTCGAGTTTAGGCTCATCCATTGTAAAGAACCTCACTATCCTACTCGAGCCTGATAGTTTAATCGACGAACAAAGTCTGAGTTTTACGCAGGCTATGTATTTTTCTGAAGTACTAGAGACTATCCCACCTGGGACATCTGTTTCTAAAGTTCAGATGTCTGATGGCAGAAAAGCAACCCTTAGACTGACTCCGGGAAACAGTTCAGCACTGTTTCGAATTGATTCAGAGACTGGGCTGGTCAGTACTGATTCTGTTCTTGGATGCAGTGCATTGCGAAGCTACAACCTGCAGGTCGTGGGTGTGGACTCGAGAGGATTGACATCTTCAACAGTTGTGGTTGTAAATGCCACAGAAGTCAAAGGACATGCACCCGGGTTTCAGCAGCATTTCCACCGAGTTTTTGTAGACAACATTCTGCCAGTTGGTACCTCCATAAAAAAGGTTTGTCTCATCATCATCGTCATCATCACCGTCATCGTTGTTGTCATCTTCAGGTGCCATTTGGTGGTGATAGGTGCAGATAAATGATCTTTATTCTTTTTGGTTATTTCTTTAATTTAAAGCTCATATTTATTCCAAGTCTTGTTATGTCTTTGTTTCTATTGTATATCCGGTGGAATTGTTGTCTTCCTTTGCTTCTCTGTCCTTCGAATCTTCCATGTAGGTTTGTGTATTTTGTTTCAATTGTACGAAAATTGTCTCAGATGGTTCCAGTTGATGAGTGTTGATAGTGGCACATAATGGTCATTCTTATCACCCTGTGGTAAGACATATTCATCTGAAATGTGGGACAGTGCAGTAGTAGAATTCTAAAACTGACTTTGTGCAGCTGACCGAACTGTTTGTAGTATTTGATGCATCATTGAACGATGTCTTATGCATCGCATAATAGCACTGTAGAAGTTGTGAGATTAAAATAGATCAAAAATAATTTCCAGTTTGCCTTACTTTACCGTTTCATACCTTCCCATTCTCTACTTTGCCTTACTTACCTTACCTTACCTCTCTTGCATTCATCAAGATTTCTAGTGATGAAGTTCATGAATGGTTTATAGTTTGCGTTCAGGTCAAATTCGTTGGGTTAAGTTTTCACATACATTAGCTACTTGTAAATTAGGCCTAATATTGGGAATATAATAGTCATTTACCCTTACTTTTTATAATTGAATTTTGTCTTGCATCGACTGTGAGTGTTATCATTGAAATTTGTCTTCCTCTTGTTTTGACATATTGGCAAAAATTTGTTTTCTTCTTGCATGGAAATTTATCAGTGACATCTATGATTTTATGATTTATCTTACTTCAGTGAAACTCCTAGTGATTATGTGGTATTGGGTCCATCAATTATTTTCGCACATGAATAAACAATCAGTTTTGTTGGGAGCATCTGATGCTACTTAGCACATCTAGCGACCCCATTCATTGACAGCCGAGGGCAATTTGAATTCCTGCTATGGGATTGTGTGTCTCCTGCTCAGATCCCATTACGCAAAACAATAAAACTGGAACGAATATGTCCCCAGTAGGAAATAGAGCAGTGTATGCTTTACCCCAGGTGTAGGTGTTGCATTCAGCTTACTGGTATTGTGTGTATTTAGGCCAGCCAGTAGGTCAGGCTTAACAGGTTCAAGTGAACCATGGTGTAACCCCATTTGTGAGCAGGTGTGTGTGTGTGTGTGCATGCGTGTGTGTGTGTGTGTGTGTGTCTGGCGGCACAATGAACTGACAAGAACAACTCTTGCCCTGGGCTGCTCTTACAACGTGACTTCATTTGTGATCTGATACTGAGTCTATTTGTCCAACATTTGTATCGTTGTAGAAACCATTGCTAATTCGTTGAGTGTGGAATGGAATAGGAAACACTAGAGTTTGCTTGAAATTTGAGTGGAACGGTGACAAATTGCTGATTGCCAGTCTCTGATATAAAAACGTTGATTATGGTATTAAGGATCAAAACAAAACTGATCAATTAAAATTATCCTTTGATAAAGTAAATTATTTGTTATGAGGTAAAATTATGTTTTGGTGAGGTAAAAGTAATTATTTTGCCCAAAGGCTGATCTCTATTCATACAGTTGCCCTTTTAGATTTTGACTAGACTAATCCCAATATGGTTTTAGGTTTCAGTTAGCAGTGGCCATCAGGTACTGCCAAGTGCACGATTGCAGTAGCACGATAGAAGTCATTAGATTAGGAGGTAAAGTAATTAGGCATTTGTCTAAATGAGTCTTTGTCCAAGGGTTTGTGGAAATATCTTCTGATGTGCAGACTTGTAGCTTGCAGTGTTACATACACCGTGTTTGTGAATTTTGATGTAATGCATTTGGGGATGTAGATCCAGAATATACCGGTAATCCAACTTATTATGCCACAGTATTGCTATAACTTCATATTTGATATGAATCCCAAAGAGAGCATTTTGAAAAGGTTCTTGTTTAGTGATACTTACTTTAGTGTGCTGCATGGGCCTCCACAGGATTTTGTTCAGGAGGGGCAAAACACAGAAATCCAGACAGGTCATCCTGACCTGATAAGGGCCTAAAGTGTTTAGGTGTGAATTTCAAGAAGGGGTAAGCACCTCATTCTGTGCTGTATGCTGAAGTCTTAACCAGTGTGCCTGAGAGGAGTGGATTGAAACAGAGCGTCTAGCTTTGTGCTTGTTTACGAGTGTTATAGTGGCTGGTTTAAGTTTCAGGAATACACTTTTATGAAGACACTTTTATATGTATAGAGCACCTTTCAAGGGCCTCTCAAAACAAGCTTCCTTGATCTTTCTGAGCCTTTCTTGTCCTGATCTCAACTTAAGACTTTTCCTTTTTCTCTGTTCTCTTGCTCCTCGTCCGTTCGACTTTCTAGAAATGACCAGATTTGCCGCTAGGTGATGGAGTGCCAACTGCTAACACCTTTTGTGTTGTTATGATGGTATTTTAGAAGTTCATGAGATTAGATTAGATGAAATTACTACTTTGTTTGTATATACTTTTTATGAGTGATAGGTAATATATTGGAAAGTATTCTATAGTGTATAGAATATATAGGTAATATATTCTATACATTTAAAAATAACTCCACTTTGGTGCTAATATTATGTACAGTTGAAATGAATTTAAATTAAAAAATAAAAGTTGTACACACTAGAGTGGTTGAAAACCTATCAGTTTGATCGTGATCTTGTATTTTTAGGTCTGGAGAACCTCTGATGAGTTTTCTTGAGGAGGTGCTATATAGATACACACTTACAAATTACAGAATTATTCATATTTTAATGAAGTTTTGATTTGAACTAGTTTATGTGTTTGATGTGTAGTGACATTTGTATAGGCAATTTTTAATAAACATAACTTGTAATTGTAGTGCCCCTTCCTTTTAATTTACATTTGCATTTGCATTGTGTACATACTTACTTGACTAGATTTAGCTTAAACTGACTAGTTGTCATAGTTTGTTATGAATTAGTTAAGAATGACTAGATTTTATATAATCTTAAGTTGACCCAGAATAACATAAATAAATAGTAACAGTGAAGGCCAGTTTAGTTAATTTATGGATATTAAGTAGGCATTATTGGGGATTTGCTGTGTATTGACTAAGCACGTTCATTGAAATCCTTTCTTCGATGAGGCCAGATTTAACTGTGACAAAGTGAATTTGAAAGGCAGCCATACTTTGCCAGACGATCGTTTTAATCGTTGAAACTGCATGGCCGAGCATGACTGTGGAAAATTGAAGAAATTCCCATATTTCAGCGGACGATTTCAGACAGATTATTTAAGGCTGAGCATACTAGACGGACAGGAGTCTTACGAAAGGTAGCAGATGCAATGGTCATTTCGGACGCCTTTTACTGCATCTTATGTATAATTAATTTGCTGGCCTTTAAGTAAGGTAGTTAACTTATTGTATTGTAAGAGTGTAAATCAACTGTTTGGATGAATTACTATGAATTGTTCCTTAATAAAACAATTTTAAATTGACATATAACGAGCCATATAATATGTATAATCTGACGATAAGATTAAGTGCTTGAGTAAGATGTGCTGCAACATATTATCATTGTTTGTGACACATAGCCGGCCCAACTACTTACAGAGTGCAATTAGGCCTCTAGTTTGTGTAAGTAAGAATTCCATTGAGATCAAGAGAGTTAGGCTAAAGAATGAGACTGCTACAGTAATGTACTAAAGGCAATTTTTAAAAATTAAATTTATTTTATAGATTTTATGTGGGCAATTTAAAAAATAACGTAGTGAGCTAATGGTTAAAGTTATGTCTCTTACAGGTTGTTTATGGATGGTTAATATTTTATGTAATGTATACTGTAATATGTGGGCAGTTTGTTAGAAATGATTGTCTTGTCTTAGAGGAATTTTTGTGAGCATGTATTTTTGATCAGAGTGTCTTGTTGATACATGTTTGGTCTAACAGATTGTGTTTGGCTAACAAAGTTCAAAGGCCGGAAGAAGGTCAATATGAGATGGCTAGCTATTCTTTGGTAAATTATCCTAGTTGCACTCTGGCTTGGCTGTCCTCATACCTTGCCTGTAGTAAATCCGTCTACTTTATTGCCCACACAAAATTAATGGGTTTGAGGAAACCATTCTTGTGTAAATAGCTCCATCCCCTACCCATTTGGCATTCTGTTTTCCTTTTTGCCTGGGTGTACTTTTATGGGCCTGTGGATTTTGTATCAGGTTATTGGTTTGGGGGTGGTGTGATGTATATGGGTTGGGACGGCTACTTGTATTCTTACTGGCTGTATTCTTACTGCATGTATTCTTACTGCCTGTATTCTGCTGACTGCAGGCATTTATTTAATTGATCTTCAGCCAATAGTTAGATATATTTGAGACATGAGAGATAATTGCAGTGTCAGTTTTGTGTGGGATATATCTCAGAACTAATTTCAGAGAATGTTGAGGTTATCTTGGATTACATCCAATGGGTAGAATATTGGTTTTAGAAGAAAATTGGATTGGGCTACAGTTTTGCCCTAAAGGGGTAATCAGTTAAGCAGGAAAAGTTCAGTAACTAAATGGTGATGGGCCAGAGTTATCCTTCACATTTGGCATGATACAGATGTCCAGATACATACAGACACATAACAAAGCTTTCTGCAACTGTTCCAAAAGGTGCAAATCACATTTCTGCTGCTTCTTATACCTTCAGTGAACAAAAGTGTAGGGTGATAGCCCATTAGTTACTCTTCAGCTTTCTGTCTGAGCATTCCAAAACAAGGTCAGACACCTGTCCTAATAATTAAACAACTGGATGGGCTCCATGGTTTACAAGTTTGCTGGTTCTGCAAAGAGTTGTCATTTTCTACAAGAATTTTCTGCAGTCTGTGTATGTATATATTAAAACCATTCACATAGTCATCTAAAGTACCTCACAAAGATGTTGCAGGCTTGACTATCTAACTGACAAATAGTGCATTTTAAAGCAGTTTAAAAATACACTATTTTGTAATAAGGGGTAAAAGATAAAATATTCCATCTGCAAAGCATATGGGCAATCTTTAAGTCTAGTGTGTCTGTTGTGGCCTCCAGCCAGACAGTTGTAACCACATAGTACTAGGTATTTCATGTATGGTGAAAGCATATGGTGTTTGGATCATCGCAAAGTTGTTATGTTGCATACAAGACTAACAAAGCTAGCTATCTAATCTAATCTAATGAGTTCTGTAGTTCCATTGTCATAATGCTCAAGGCCATGGTCAGTGATCGCTAAACGTGAAACTGCAGTCAAAAATCCTAATCTGTTTGAGAAACCCAGTTGAAATCTGAAGGGTAGTGAATACCAAAAGCCAGTTTATGGTGGGTAATCACATCGACACAGGTGAATCTTATTCTTAGACCTGACTGACATGTTAAACAAATAATCAGCTCTACAAATGTTTAATGTGATTCTATTTTGTCATAGGTAAGGTAATGTAAGGTAAGGTAAAGTAAAGCAGTGACTTGTTTTTTGTGTGTACCTTAAATAATTATCCTTATAACGTAGTATGGGGTTAAATGTAAATGTACATTTTTCCTATAACAACCAACCTCGACCATGCTCATTTTTCAACAAACTAATCGGGTGAGATCCTTCACCACCACCGCTGTCCATTTGAATGGGTGCCAGGCTATTTAAGGTGTGAGGATCACGTTGAAGGATATTTGGCTGAAATGCAAACTCAACAACAGCTGTTCAACATGTCGATTGCCTTTCCTAATCGGTTCAGTTTCATGATAGTCTAATGGCTAGCATGCTGGACTGTCAGCCCAGCAGTTGGAGGTTCAAATCATTGCCAGGACAGAACAGCATTTTAAGATTTCTTTTCCAGTTGCACCCCTAGCAAACTCAGCTATAAAATGAGCACATTAACCTTACACTGTCATGGAAATACCAGGTAGCGACTGGCCACCTGCCCTCATATGCCAAGAGAGATAATATGCCAAGGCTAAGAAAACAAAGGTGCTAACACTTCTCTTCCTCTTCCACGTCGCTTGGCAATTGATACCTGATGTACCATGGATTGAAAAGGTCAAAGGCAAATGCACTGGCAATTTGCCTCTTTGCCACTCAGTCGTCTTAAGTGTGGAATCGTAGGATGAGATAAAACGATTTCTTTTTTCATTATGAATTGTTGTTGATCTATCTGTCATCTCCAGTTTTGCAACAGCTGT
Organism: Norana najaformis; assembly: GCA_964023275.1. NCBI lineage: Eukaryota > Metazoa > Annelida > Clitellata > Crassiclitellata > Hormogastridae > Norana > Norana najaformis. The sequence continues at coordinate 24,859,851 of OZ029919.1, forward strand.
TTGATGTACAGATTTTTGGCAGTATGTTATATAATAACATGTCATCAAGTGAGCTGTACGATATAATGCGTACGATATAATGCGCTTAAAAGTAATGTCTGGAAACAGTAGACACTATTGTATCCAGGACATTAATAGACATCAGTTGTCTCTTTATAAAACACACTGACTGGGGGCTATATCCAGACTGTAATGTGGCCATTTTGCATTAATTAGGAAAACTGTCTGGCTTTGGGCATAACTGAATGTGCTTCGACACCAGACAGTTTGTGTATGAGCACTCTACACACAACTGTGGTTGGAATGCTCATAAATTACTGTTGAGGTTGTAAAAATTTAAGGAAATTACTGTTGAGGTTGTGAAATGTAATGAAGATATAATACCTGATTATGGGTGTGGGGGGTGAGTGATGTTCTAGTGGTTATTGTGCTGGACTGTTAACCCAGGGTTCAGATCCTAACAGGGCTGAAACACATTTCTAGATTTATGTTCCAGTGCGTCCCCTAGTGAACTCGGCTGTTAAATGTGTGCATTGGCCGCACAGTATCATGGGAAGATCAGACGGTCAAGGAGAGACCAAGAAAAATGAAGTCGCTAACACTTTGTGCCATGGTTGGCTCAAGGGAATGTCTTCTTCTTTGTCTTCGTCTTTATCTTCGTCTTTGTCTTGACCTCTGCCAACGCCTTGTGCATATCGAGGTTTATGTTTATTTCCCGATTTACTGTAGACTTGCTACCTGGATGGAAGCAGCAGTTTTGTTTATGTCCAGACCCAAATGCTTCGGCGCTTTGTCTGCAGGCGGTACGTTCAAAGGCATTCTCCGAAATTAAATCATGCCTGTGGAGAGGGAATGGTTTGAGTTGGCGATGGGACTGGAGGCAGCTTCCCGGGACTTGGATGGCATGGGATAAATTACCTGCAAGGGCCACATATGTTACAAGTAGCAAGCGCTAACAGATAAATATCAAATTCAGCCGGATCTCTGCTCTCTCGGCTTTGCATGTGCGGCTTGCTTGCCGACGGCAGCTTGCCAAGCGATCTTTGTCACGAAGTCATGTCTCTTGATTGACGTTTTTATGTTATGATTGTATTGTGGTGAGTACCATCCAGCAGAAGGCAATTCCAGGATTTCTGTAGTTTCCCTGTAGCAGTACTGGGCAAATACAGGAAGCCGTGATCGGCCGACATGTGAACTTTTATGAGAAACAGCGGTGCAGCGGAAGCCCAGTGAATGGAGATTATTGATCCCACGTTGTTGGCACAAGTGATGAGTAATTTTCTGACAAAGAACAAGATTAATTGCAAAATCAGAAAACCCTGCTGAATTCTGATATTGTTATTCATTATTGTTAGCACTTGGATAGCACGGATAACATTGCTGGCACTTCACACACATGGCTACCTCTTGGGTTGGATTAAGGGACTGACCTTCGAATAGTTATATATAAGTATGTATCTAGACACTTAACATAGCACCACTTAAATACAAAAGTGCTGCAGTACCTCACAAAAGCAATTCCTTGCTGCAGGTAAGACAGTAGTAAGTAAGTAAGTAAGTAAGACATTTGTTAACACGCCATATGTCCATCGGCTGAGTGAGAAATCATAGGCTTAAGTACCTTGAAATATAATGTTTTAGCACATAATCGAGAGGCAAAGAATTACATCGTTCAGCCTCAGCCATACTACGGCACTCTATAAATCGTCTTATTATCCTTATTATTATTATTATCCTTATTATTATTATTATTATTATTATTTTTATTATTATTATTATGATGATGATGATCATCATCATCCTATATGTTCATAGTAGAGTTCCGGAGAAGCAGATGGCGTTCCCGCGCTGGACAGCTACTGAGAGTCTTTGAAGCAGGTAGCTGGTCTCCAGTGGATCGTGGGTTGCCATTGTCATCCTTCATCCTAACTCCCACACAAAATCCAGTCCTTCCGTACTCCATGCACCGCTGGAGTATTTTTATTTTTATTATTTATTATTATTATTATGTGCATATTCAGTTAGCTTCCAAGTCATTGCTGTCTCCTGTTTGTGCTCTGTGATGGCCTTATTGGACATGTGCTAAGTTGGCTGAAGTTCAGAAATGTTTTTAAGATCACAGAGGAAGTTAGCTTGTTGATCACCTGACTGCATTTTATTTATTCTTTTTATATTCTTATATACATGGAGATATTTTTAGCATCATCAAATTCATTATGGAAGTGTAGCAATGACAAAGAAATCTTTCTTAAATACCTGATGAGGATTTGAACCTGGTACCTTTGACAGAACATATGATGCAGTTGACCTGTGTCTTATGATGGTGTTTTATTTTCAGGATTTTTTCTAGGAGTTAATGACACTGGGAGCTTATAAAAGTATGAGGAACGTAGGACTTTCTGAGATTACGGATTAGGACTAGATTACAAGGCTGGTCTTTGAATGAATATGGACATCAAGGGAAGTTTGAAATCTTTGTGACCCAATGAAAAGTCAAACCCTTCTGATCAGGGAAATACATTGTATGATTGAATATGAATATGCTTGAAAGGGAATATGAAGAAAAGTCTTTGTTTTTTTTGTACAATAGTGGACTATATTCTTGTGCAGTAAGCGTGTCATTGTTGTTTTCAGTGTTGCTGTTGTTGTTGCTGTGCTTGCTTCTGCTTATGTTGAGTTGTGTATATCATGAATAAATTTACCTTAAATCAAGAACAGCCAACCAAGCACAAATAAATGAACTGTTTGCTGCCAATGAACAAATTTAGTGATCAAACTGATGTTAGATTTCTGAAATCCTTCCTCACAGTGTGTCTTTGCAAATTACCCGTTCATCCGAGAAGGAATATTAGCAGGTGAGAGAGAGACGGACAGATAGAGACAGAGCCGAAGAGAGAGACAAAGAGAGAGGTCAGGGTGAAATTGGAAGAAGGGTTTGCCTCTGTGCTATCATTTAAGTTCTATCCATGATATTCAGAGCTATCAGTTGCCAGTGATATGATTGATTGCTGGGCAGCGCTTTCCATAGTCACGGGGATCCATGTCTGTTGGGGGTTGTATTTCCACAAACACCAGCGGAACTCCTGGGGCTTTCTTGACAGCTGGCAAACACTTTGTACCCCGTGATGCAAATAACAGAGAGACAGAAATAACAATCTGATGTATATTTCTAGTGGGTTCTTGTACAAACCAATATGCAGCTTATTGGCCAACTGTGAGGTGCCTTCATATTCCCTTTCCGTTACTCAGGCCCCTAATGTAGGAAAGCACATTGAAATTGATCCCCAACCTGTGTTGCTTTTATTCCCCCAGGAATAATATGAATGGGTTTCTGACCGCTGGACTTGGTCTACTGTTTAGTGTTCAAAGTTATGATTATATATGGGTAGCGTATTGTATTATTGTATTACTGTCTCGACTGTATTGAAAGATGCTTGTTTGATCCGTTTGATAGCCATGTGTGGGGTTCTTTTGTTAGGTACATTAAAAGCACTATATCAATTGTATCAATACATACATACATAACACACATGCATGCATACATACATATTTACATACATACTTACATGTATACATATATATTTGCACACATACATATGCCTACATGTTTTGCATACATGCATATGTACTCAGAAAATTTTGTCCACAGGACTGATAACAGAAATTTAAATAAAATAAAAGTGCTATATAACATGTATGCATAATTGCTATATATGTATGTATGTTTTATATACACACATATATTTGCATTGTTTAGTGGTGCAGTAAGACATATTTATGATGTAGAATTAATGTTGGTTGTCCTGAACATATCTTTTAAATGCAGAGTTGCAGACTGTTAGATGATGATTGATTGTTATGGGGTTGGTTACTTTTATGGTGATGAATTATGCAATAAATATTCTCTAGGTCCGTGTAGTGGTTAGATAAGGTTTTCAGATGTGTAGCTGATTGATTTATTTTCGCTTCAATGGTTTGTGGGTTATTTGTCAGATGTGTTGAAATAGTTAATGATTGTGTGCTCAGCAAACAAACCGATAATAACGACAAGCAAGACTTACTCTGAACCCTATGGAAGACTACAGTAGATGCAAATACATGTGTTGTAAATGCATATTGCTTCAAGAGCAGTCTTTCTTAGCCACATACTGTAGAATAATGTTGATCTGCTGACATCAACGTGTTCTTGTTAAGCTCGTACTTTCAACGGTGTTCAGGTGAACTTCTTGTCTTCAGAGAAGTGCTGAGCATCTGATGCCATGTTTTGGCGTGCCTAAATTAAAGGTAAATGTACATGTTTTTGTATGGCGACCATTTGGCCTCGACCATGCTCATTTTTCAATGAATTTGTCTGGTGAGATTCTTCACCACCACTGCCCATTTGAATGGGCACCACCTCATTTAAAGTCGCCATGTAAGGAACCGTGCTAGCCTGAGATTAAATCTAAGAAATATAACCGTGATTGGTATGCATAGATGATATATGATTGAGTGAGTTGCTATTTTTTACACTGGAACTCAGACACTGTGAAGATTGGCAACTTATAAAATTTCTCTTTGAGCCATAGTAGTCTGAGCTGCACCCAAAAGGTCAAATGGCGCGGAGTTAAGTACCGATCTCCATCTCTTGCTGTGATGGTCTTCACTAAAGTAGTTGCATGACTTATGTGGTATTCACAGGACTAGATGTACTTAGTCATTTCTTTCCGTCAGGCCTGAACTGTTGTTGTGCATTAGCTTTCATTTGTTCTCAGGCAGATGGTGTTCATGTTCTCCTCCTCCCTTTAATTGTGAATTTCTTTCGATCATTTGGTCGTCATTTGATCATTTGTCTTCGTTGCTTTGTGCAGCGGAATCGCGTCTGAAGGAAATATATTTGTCATTCGGTCCATCGCCCTTAAAGCATTGTTGGCATGGGACAGGAGATCTTTTGATTGTTGGAAACATGAAAAAAATTCTTTTTGCAGACGGCAAGACTGTAATGATCATATAACGACCGTGTGATTATGGAGGTTGTCAGAGCATTACACTTTTCAGTCATAACAACTGTTAATGCAACTGGCCCATCGATCATCTTGTCATGGTCTTGCAACCGTTCTCATTGTTTTGCTGTTCAGCAGTGCACACTCTGTCATGTGCTGACAAAACTTAATGAGATATAATAAGACGGAGCAGATGTCAGGCGTCGCATTGAACGATGAACGGCGTAATACCTGTTCAACGTCTTTGAGAGCGTGATTACCGGTGGCCGTCCGTGCGTTTGTGACGGGATCTCGATGCTGTTGTCGTTGCCTGAGATTTGTTGGTCTGGGTTGTGGCTCGGGGTTCGGTGGGAATGCACGAGGACTCGCTGTAGACGACAGACTGTTTTACAGCGAGTGGTAGTTTATGGCTTTCCAGGCTTTTGTATCTGCGCCAGTCGTTTGGGATGAGTGGCTGGAGGGAGTCGTGAATATTTTTCTTCGGCAAGCGTTGGTTGGGTTTGCCGGCTTCTCAAGAGCCTTTCGTCTGTTTATAGGTCAAGATGCTCATATACAGTGAAAGTCCTGTAACACACATTCTATTATTGTGCAGATTTGGTTAATGTGTGGTGATTTTGAGCCTCCCAATGATGCCAAAGTAATGTGAGGAATTCATTAATGCGTGGTACTTAGACTATTTCGTGCATAGCATACAACAATACATGTACATGCATGTCATTTTTCTGATTGCTGATATTGGCAAGATGTGCATACATTTGTACTGTGATGCTATCGCTCGCTATTTCACGTACATGCAAGTGTTTATAGATGCGTTTATTTATAACAGAGAAATTCTTGTAAGATTTGATGATTTCTGATTTGGTCTAATATCATATGGCAGTGGGCAGATGTCATAGTTTCTTCTCCATGAAAGGAAAATCACCTGTGAAGTTCCTCCAAGATTATTTCTAATGGCAAAACAGCTAGGCCAAATTACAGATCATATTCAGAAATTAGATTCTAATGAGGGGCTTGGGGAAAAACATGAAGAAAAACTAGCTGCAGAAAAAGCCATATGCATATAGTTTGCTGAAGAGGCAAAAAGGAAGACTGCCAATTATTCAGAAAGTGGCAAAAAAGTTTTGAAATTTAATCATTTTGGCAGAAGATGATTGATTAAAGAAATGCATTTAATGGTGTCATACACGAGGAAGTGATTAAAGAACTATGTCACCATTAACAAGTTGTTTGAGGCAGTAGTCTCTTGGAACATACATAATATATGGTCTAACAAAGCCCATGTTGTTTTAATCTAAAAAAGCAGTAAAACAGTAATAAAACAGTAATTCTAATGTCTTTTATGGCTTAGATTTTATACTTTTTAAACAATTTTAATGATTTACTGTGTATTTTGCATTTTTATTATATGCACATGTTTATTTATATATTTTTAATATGAAGTCAATAAGTCTACATGAAGGATGCGGTATTATAAGGAAAACAGACCTATATAGGAACACATAATGTGCAGATTCTGAGATTTTTCTGCTTATTTCGGCAGCACATGTTTTTCCATAATGACTCGGTCCTGACTGCTTGACTACCGTCATCCGTGCATTACCTGACTTTTACTGTAATTGCAGTGTTTGGTTGAAGGGTCCTGCAATTTATTTCTTAGGACAATGTTTATGTAGGCGACAGCTCATAAGAGCTGCATTGTAATGATTTTAAGGCCTCCATGGTACCAATTTGCTGTTATCGGCCAAAAACTGATAATAGCTGCTTGGCTTAACTCTTAAGTTTTCTTCAAGTGCTTTGCATAATCAAAACCGGTTAGCTCGATCATCTTAGAAATGTCTTATGAATGAAGGCCCATTTTTTATTGGCATTATATCATTATGACAATGATTTTATGCAGCTTGAAACTCTATACTAGAGTTTTATTAGTGAGTGTCACACCAAAAATCAGTAAGGTTTGGAGCTGATGTAGAGCTTTGAAATTGATACTTTAACCTGATCCAAGACATCATTGGCCAGTGTAAATTTTATAACATTTGAAATCTGATCAGATTGTGTGTCTCTGCCGACCAGCATCATCCACTGTTCTTACAGCCCCAGGCAAAACTGGAGTGGTGCTCAATCATGCTGATGTTCCCATAGTAAAAATTGTAAAGTAAAATAAGAATGTTTACCATTTGGCTAATGGGGTGCATGATGGCATATGGGTTAGCATACTGGACTGTTAGCTGAGACTTTGGAGGTTCAAATCCCCACCAGAGCAGACAGAGTTTAAAAATTTATGCTCTACTTGCGCCTTAGCGAACTCGGCTATAAAATGAGTACATAGGCTGCACACTGTCAGTGGGAAGGCCAGGCGGCAAGGGAGAGAAGGCTAAGAAAAGGAAGTTTCTAACACTTTATACCCATGACTGCCTCTTGAGGTTAGGACTACATAGTCTTTCTGCTAGCAACAACAGTCGACAGAGGTGTGATCCTGATGAAACTGAAGAAAATTGAGTGTGACAGCAGCAGGTCACCAGCAGGATGACATTGCCTTATGGGTTCCATGGCTGAAATAGGTTGCATGGCCTTTCCATTCTGCCAGCAGCCACAGTCAGAATCCCTGTGCATGTAACTGATTCCTTTGCATCAGTTTTATGATAAGTGATTCTAATCTAATCTAATCTTAGAACTTTTATAGTGCCATTTAAAAATGCATTAGGTATCAATTGATGTCATTTGAAAACAGAATTGCAATTCAGTCATTTCCAAAAGTCAGTCTAATGAAACAGAAAGGCTGTCTAAGGAGGATACATACATACATACATACATACATACATACATACATACATACATACATTCATACATACATACATACACGTGCATGCATGCATGCTGAAACAAAACATGTTGAGTTGAGAATAGGAAGACACTAAGGACGAAAGAGTGCAAACAGATTGTGGAGGTGTATTCCAGCAAAGGAAACATCCTGCTGCCTTGAGCAATAGTTTCTCGAGACACAGCAAGATAAAGACAATCAGATTCAGACCATGGCTAGAGGCAGAACCATTGGTAGTCACACACCTGATGCAATTTGATTTTCACCATAGACACCAAGCAACCTGTGCACTTTATGCTTCAGGCACAGACTCCAAGCAACCTTTGCATTAATAGTCAAAAAGCTGATAACACAGAAACTCTCCTTGCTGCGGCATTTGATGATATCCTGCTTCGCTTGTCACTTCAGGGAAACCACACAGCAGTGTTACTGACACATCAACCTCAATCTGCCAGTTAGACTAGAGCTTTGGGCAACGCCAGTGTGAGGTATGGCTGTGGTGTAAGAGGGGGGCAGATGTTCTGTATCAGGACATTTACATAGCACCTTCTAGGAACCTCGCAAAGACACTTCTTGCTGACCTTTGCACCCATTAGGCGAGACAAGCAGCCCCCTCAGGTGGCAGTACAGGCACTGGCGCAAAAAATTCCGCCTTTCCTGCATAAATGAATGAACAAAACATGAAATGCTAGAACGGCTAATTGCTTTAGGTGAGAGTTGTTGGTGTGCAAAATTTGGCATTAGGGTGTACAAGATAAAATGCACACTTAGGGCAGTTGGAAGAAGAAAAGAGCAGTCCTTTAACCTAACCGTGAGAGGCAGCCGTGGATAATGATGTGCTATGGAGGAGTTTGGTTGTTAATCCAAGATCACTGATTGTTCCCCATAGTGCTCACTCAACGAATTTGGTAGTCAATGGTGGTGCAACTTAGTGTTGTCATTATTGTGCAAATTTCATTGTGTGAAGTTCTGTAAAGAAGTACACTGGTGCTACAAAATTTGTTCGTTTGATCATTCTCATTGAGCGCCAAATTATAAAGCGGAAAAGTGGAATTTTTATTATTAGACGAATTATGCTGTAGTGCACCAGTTTTTTGCAAGCTTAGGGGTTGAGGCACTAGGTGGAAGGTTCGCCTAGGGAACAAAACACCCTGCCTGAATGATGTTATGGTTTGGTAAGAAAGACATTAATTTGCCCATAATGATGCTCCAATAACAGGAAAGTCTCTATTTATGGGCTCTCGCACATGTAAAACCAAACAAAGTTTCTGAAATGCTCTTCCTACTGCCCTGCTGTAAACAACAGTATAACGTTTAAGCCCCATCATAGGATGCACCTGTTCTTATTGACTATTTCTTATTTTTATTAATTTAATTATTATTATTATTTCTGTACTTATTAAGTGCCACTAGGCAAGAGCTCTAACGAGTGAACTGCCTTGTCATATGATTGACTATATAATGCCCTGGGTGGTCACTTTAGGTGGCACACGTTAGCATCATACAGGCTTCTAAAGGTGCTATAAAAATAAGTGTTGATTCCATTACATAACTTCAAAGATTGACTGAGAAAAACTAATGGTGAAATGGGATCAGTACACGGAACCAGTTCTCTATGTGTTTACATATTATGTAGTTTCTTGCATGTGTGTGGTTATGAATGCCAGGCTTTTTGGAGAGAAATGGAGACCGAAGCAGACAGACAGAAGGAGACAGACAGACAGACCGGCAGACATAATGACAGAATGATGGAGAGAAAGAGGGAGCAGTCTTTATGGGCACTTGAAAAGAAAACAGATTGTTTTGCATTCCACGTTCTGACCTGTGCTTATATGCTACCACTCAGCTCTTAGTCCGACCTGTCAGACAAATTGAAATTATGTTTACTAACTTTGCTTCATATGTCTCATATAAAAATTTGCACAGAGAACATCTTTCATACGAGAGTCGATGAAATGAACCACGCTGTGCACATTTATAGTGCTGGTATAAGTTCTCTGAGCTCCAGCATTCTTCCTTCTGATCATTTTTAATGGCACATTTTATGACACACACACACTTGATGTGTTGCTTGATGCAACTCCAAATAAAAGCACAGTAGGCCCTAAACCGGAAGCAGCAGAACCAAAATCAAAGATCAGCAGGTCCAAATCAGAGTGCAGGAGGTCCAAATCAGAGTGCAGGAGGTCCAAATCAGAGTGCAGGAGGTCCAAATCAGAGTGCAGGAGGTCCAAATCAGAGTGCAGGAGGTCCAAATCAGAGTGCAGGAGGTCCAAATCAGAGTGCAGGAGGTCCAAATCAGAGTGCAGGAGGTCCAAATCAGAGTGCAGGAGGTCCAAATCAGAGTGCAGGAGGTCCAAATCAGAGTGCAGGAGGTCCAAATCAGAGTGCAGGAGGTCCAAATCAGAGTGCAGGAGGTCCAAATCAGAGTGCAGGAGGTCCAAATCAGAGTGCAGGAGGTCCAAATCAGAGTGCAGGAGGTCCAAATCAGAGTGCAGGAGGTCCAAATCAGAGTGCAGGAGGTCCAAATCAGAGTGCAGGAGGTCCAAATCAGAGTGCAGGAGGTCCAAATCAGAGTGCAGGAGGTCCAAATCAGAGTGCAGGAGGTCCAAATCAGAGTGCAGGAGGTCCAAATCAGAGTGCAGGAGGTCCAAATCAGAGTGCAGGAGGTCCAAATCAGAGTGCAGGAGGTCCAAATCAGAGTGCAGGAGGTCCAAATCAGAGTGCAGGAGGTCCAAATCAGAGTGCAGGAGGTCCAAATCAGAGTGCAGGAGGTCCAAATCAGAGTGCAGGAGGTCCAAATCAGAGTGCAGGAGGTCCAAATCAGAGTGCAGGAGGTCCAAATCAGAGTTCACTGGACCCAATTCAAAATGCAGTAGTGCAGTAAGCCCAAATCAGAGTACAAAATAACAAGATCTAAGTGCAGGAGAACAAAACTGAAGTGTGGTGAGGAAGATTTTGCACAAAAACCTAGATTTAAATCTAAATGAAGTGGACCTGTATAAGACATTCCTCAAAATCATCTATGTTGTGTAAAGCTGCTAAGTGCTGTTGAAAGACCGAAAAGGCCCTAGATAAATGTACATATACAGTGCAGACCCATTCATATGTGGATGTTGGGAGTCAGATCAACTGCAACCCTGTGTTAATAAAACACGAGTTAATTTTAGATGTTGTAAAAAAGTGTATAACACAAATTATGGTGCAATGCAATCACAAATATGGATCCCAGCTTCATATTTGACTCTCTTGACAATGGACTATTAGTGCATTTGCTGCAGACTTCTAGTGAGTTGGTGCGCAAATATATAGCACTGCAAAGCAAGTTCTTGATCTGCATGTTAAAGCTTCTCATGTATTAATTAGATAGCATTAGGATGCAGTGGTACAACTGTGTGTTAAGCGGATTTGTGTGCAAACGGGCTGTGTGTAAACTAGTCTGTATCTTACGTTTTATTACAGAGCAAAGCTGTAACTTTACTAGGGGGTAACTAAGCCGATCCTGGTACCCTCTGAATGAGGATTTCTTCAGACAGCCAAAGTCCGTACTTCCCCAATGCAACATGGTAGCTTGACTGTGGTTGCTTCCTCATTCTAGAGCATTAGGCTGCCATGCAACCTGCAACGTGTGCTTCTTTTCCTTTCTCGGCATCTATTTTGCCAGAGGTTGAAGACTATTCTGTTTGATCACAGTCTTGTATTGTCAGGTTGGGAACACCCCTGAAGAGTCTTTCCAAGGAGGTGCTATATAAACGAGCACTTACGATTACAATTACAACCTTTCCTTGTTTAGAGGTGCTCGGCTGTGCCAGTCTTGTTCCACTCTGTAATGTTCAGTGAGACCTCAGGGCCTAAGATAAGTCCAAAGTGCCTGTAAATGCTTTTATTGCCGATGATAGACCTGACACACTTTTTTGTGTCAGCCAGTAGTAGGTTCTTGAAAGACCAGGTCATATGGGTCGTGCCCAGAGGCTTGGTGTGCTTTTCTTTTTTCTCAAAGTTCATCTTTTAGTTTGGATTCACAGTTTTATGATGGCTGATGTCTGACGGCACTTTGGTACAGATCTATTACAATGGGCAGCATTCATGTGGTTGATGGTTTCTCGTAGCACTCTCTGTCTTTTGGTTGCTACCTTTCTTTGGGCACATTTTCCCTGTGGGGGAGGTGTCTGGATGCTTCTAAGTGCAGGAAGGAGTTATGTGATACATTACATGAAATTACATTATCTATAATATGAAGCTAAGAAACAAAGACTTGCTAATAAATAACTTGTATACTAATTATAACTTGTTATTTAAGCCCTTTTGGACTATATAATTACGAATGGTCATTTAAGCCACTTGGACTATAGAATAATGAATGGTCATTTAAGCTGTTCAGGATTTTGCATTATGAATGGTCATTTAAGCTATTCGATTTATAGATTATCAATGGTCGTTTAAGTCATTCGGTTTATGGAATTATGAATGGTCATTTAAGCCATTTTGGACTATATAATTATAAACAATCGTTTAAGTCATTGTGGTATTGTATTTCTAGTTGTCTGCCTCTGATCCGGACTGCACGTCAGAGAAGCTCCAGTATTCATTGTTGCCTGGTTCCTCAGGTCATTCGTCCATCTTTGAGGTCAACAGCATTACGGGCGACCTGTGTGTCACAGGTCACGACGTCACACAACCTGTGAAACAAGTGGAGCATCTGACAGTTGTGGCTACCGATGAAGGTTACCAAATGGTTTCTGTTGTTTCTCAGCTGCATAAGATGTTGTTCTTACGTTGTTCTGTTGCTTCAGATGGGCTTAGGAAAATTGTAGATGAAACCGAATATCTTACATAATTTATTATTAAGCTATAGAATACACGTAATACTGTGCCACATGAAGAAGATGACTGCATGGAACTATATAAATATCTAGCTAACTTAAATAATGAGTCATGAATTAGAGTAGTTTTGTGTTGTATGCATGTATGTACAGGTATCTGAGGATGTATATATATGGCTCCTGTTGAATTAAGGGCCTCTTAAAAGTCCTATGAATATCGCTGTCTAAGAGATCTCAATAACTGTGCATCAGGATATGACGAGAATGTCACTTTAAGTCAAGTTAGGTGCTGTAGTTGATAGTTAGTTAGATGATTTATTTGGTTAGTTAGCTAGTTTTGTATTAACCTGATTTATTATGAACAGCTCGGAAGTTACTTTGTTCAGGTGACCTCCTTAAATCTTTTTAAACAGTTTAAAAAGACTTAAGGGGTTCATCACGTGTTTCATGAGCAAAAGTCAAAGCTTTTGCTCATGAAGCACGTGATGCAGCGGTCTGCTGACAGCCATACCTGATGTTTTTATGGACTGATAATAAGCAGAAGATGTGTAAGTGGGGTGACGTGGTGGGTTAATGATTTTGCCTCCAGCGCTTGGATCACCAGTGCCATTTAGTGTCAGTATAGTGTTGTAGCTATCCTTTTCAACTTCTTTATTTATGGTTCCAGTGGTACAAAGCACTCGGTTCCACCTAAGTTCCCTTGTGGCATTTTATGCAGATTTTGTAAAAAAAACAGTCTGAACATTTCAAACTTGGAAGAATATGCTGTCATAAATAAGGTTGCTGTTATGAGTTTTCAAATTATTGTAGGTGTTGGATGTTCTCTTTTGAAATTACCTATGTAATGTCATTGTAAAATCTGTATTGTTTTCCTTGCAGTGGTGTGCTTATTACACCAAAATTTCAGAACAATCAGTATTTTTGTGCAGAGAATAACATACTGAATTGATATGCTTTTTCATTGATGGATTACTTACAAAGCAGTGTTTATTAGGATAAAAAAAATACCTGTTATCTGTTCCTGTCCTCACTGGCATACGAGATTTAACTACTCATTGTAACTTAATTGGTTTATTAGCTATTATTTGCATTTATGGTTGGAAGAATCTTGGTGTTTCTTTTTCAGATGGTCTTTCTGCAACGACTCTGGTTCAGATCCTCTTCATGCCAACCAACAGGCATCGTCCCATCTTTATGTCACTCAATTACAGCGTTACGATTGGTCGACAGTATCCACTAGATGGCGATATTGTTGCTGTCATGGCAACAGATGAAGACACCGGTGTGTATGGTACAGTGAGGTATCAAATACTGAAGAGCACATCTGAGAACATGTTCCGTATCAACCCAGAATCAGGTGATGTGTTGTCTAATGCCCCTTTATCTCTACTTGATTGATAGTGCTTTTAACTTGTGACCTAATAACTGCAGGTTTGATCCTGCTTAGCCAACACAATGTGTAAGTTTTTTATGTGCAACTGCCTGTATTACAAAGGTATATAGTGTGGAACTGGCACAAGCTGGAAAGTAAACGGTGAAGCATATCAACCTCTCATATTCAGTTCCTGTCAAGCAATGTAAACAAATGTGGAAAAGGTTTCACAGTAGTTTGATGCTGTAGCTGTGTTTGCACTTTTCTGAAGTCATGGACTGTTGGAATGGTCTCAATGCAGCTACAGTGAGGTGTGGCTCTCTGGCGTCCTTTAAGCAGAGATTAGCGGTTGAGTCACAGAATTGGGATAATGGGTTAGATAGGCAGTAGACCTTTTCCCGTTCATGCCAGCCCACATGGTGGTACATTTATCACTAAATTAATAAATCACTGTGTGCCTCTGCACAAGCTGGTAATCCTAAATAGCTAATTTTTAGGATTTTTTTAAAATTTCAGGCATCGTACGATTCACTGGCTCACCGCTGCCTGGCAGTCGAGTCTACCATCTATCGGTGATGGCAGTTGATGGTGGAAATTTGACGTCATCTATTCCCACCGACATCACAATTACAGTTCTTGAAACGTCAACTTCACTACCTCTTCCATTTTCCAGACCTGTTTTCTCATTTGTGGTTTCAGAAGATGCTCCTGTGGGGTTCTCATTTGGAACAGCGGCAGCCTCTGACATCCAAATTAGCGATGGTAAGATTTCTGCTACTCTCAAGTCTTTTGCTGGGACACTTCATGATCCTGGGTTTCCTCTTGGGATGCAGCATCTGACTGACTGCAGTCTGTTTGAGGATAATGCCTGCCATATGACACAGCACTCATGCAGTGTTTTAAAAATATTCTTTGATGTTTACTTAGTAGATGCATCCTGTATGCGTGTGTGTGTGTGTGTGGTTGTGCGTGTGTATATATGTGTATATATTTATATATATTGTTATGAGTTGAAGTCCTGCATACATGACAATGAGTTTTATTTGTCTGTAACTGTTTTTCAACACTCTTCTCATGACTAAGCCTTCACTGACCCTTTGCTTAAACCTACATTAACAGACTAACTTTGGGTACTGGCAGCTCTGTCTGACTAAAAGTCTCTCAGGCTTCACGCTTTTATATCCAGTCATCATAAGGAGTGGTAATGTTTCAAATCCCTCTTCTGACACTTCCTCTAACATATCTTATAACCTTCCAACAGACAGGTGCATCACCTTGTGCCACCATCAGACAGAAATAACATTCCCTTAACATGTACCGCTGTCACATACCCCCGCCCAAAAGATGAGGGAACCTTTGAGGTGACTGAACATATTAACTACACATTCCCTACTTATCCAGCCGTATGCAACATCAGATCTAAGCAACATGATTTAAGCAGAGTCCATATACTTAATCATATTGAGTACTTGGCAAACATCCTAGTGCAGGATTTGAACATAAATTAATAAAATCTACTACTCATTCACCACACTGCGACACACAGAAACTTGACCTAAAGTCACTCATCTGAGGCGAATTATAGCATAACCCAAACCACATATCTAACCATCTTCAACGACAAGACTTATGACATATATAGACAATAAATAATAAAACTCAGCTGCAATTCATTCATTCATGCACAACTTTACACCCCAAGATTCAATAAACAATTCTGCCAGCAAACTCCATACCGAACCAGCAATCAAAACCAAGCCAGTACACTCCAAAGCAATCAATCAATCAAAATCAACAGTCTATAACCATAGCCGGAACACTAGGTAACTCGGACAAAACAAAATGCAACACATGTGAAACCGTCACACAGACTTTCACAACATGAAACAGTCACACAGACTTTCACAACATGCACTTTGCGCTGTAACAATATACATATATACTTTTGTTTTCATGCTTTTCATTATATCGGGTAGACAAAATCATAGTGTACACCAAAGCACAAACAACATCTTTTTCTGGACATACATTTACGCAGATAAACATTTATCTAGATATTTATACAGTGCATTTTAAGAACTCCAATAGCAATATATAAAGGACCTTACCAGAAGTAACTAAAAATCTGTTTTGCCTAAAACTACACATTTGCTGAGCACTGTGTGAACTGTTAAAAAGCTTTGCGTCAGTACTTCTTGTGTACATTATTAGAGCTCAGAGTTCGGAAATGATATTCATTTTGCTAACACACATGCTGTCGCTGAATAATTTCTAAAACAGACAGCAGATGCTTTGCAGTGATATTTCCATGTGTTTTTGTTATAGATCTCTTGAGATATTCCTTGCTGGAGAACTCTTTTTCAGAAGTTTTCCACATAGACAGTAAAACCGGTGTAATTTCCACAAATGCACTGCTGGATAGGGAGATAGCATCATATGCACTAATAAATGTGAAGGCCAGCTATACTGGCGGAGATGCCTTTGCTCAGGTGAGGATTTGAAACAATGGAACATCTTTGGTTTTCTCTTTGCACCCAATTTACTGTCTTCTAATCATAGCAAGCTGCAAGTAACTATTATATAATTGAATTGTATTTTGCATACAGCTTAAATTTAAATTTTCAAGAATATTTTCTTGTTGTTTTTGGCTTGAAGCTGTCAGTGATCTACGGTAATGTTGAGAACGATGTTGTTTTTAGGAAAACTGCTGACCCAACAGATGCTGACTCATGCATTCATGAAAACATTTCTAAACGGTGTGATTAATAATATTCAGTAATGTGTAATATTATAATGTAACCAGAGAAAATGTCTTCTTGCAAGACCATCACACTGTTATAAAAAGTTTGTATGCAATAAAATTATAAAAACAGAGCAGTTGTTTGAGTTTAAGGGAAACTGTTGTAAAAGTTTTGTATGCAGTAAATTATAAAATACCACAGATGGTTGGGAGTAGGGAAACAGGAATATGTTGCTGCTGACTTTTTCATTACTGCAAACATATGCATGGTTTCTGTCGTTTTTGATTATCTGGCTTTTCATGAGAAAAAGCAGTTTGTGTGATTACTTTAATTTTTCTGTTCAATACATGCATATATTGAACAGAAAAATCAAAGTTATGTATAAAAACTTTAATTTTCTGTTCAGTATACATATATTTATATATATATATATAACAGAAAAATCAAAGTATGTATAATGTCCAGTATATAAATATGGATATATAATTGGCTGGATTGCACAGACACTCGCAGTATCAGTTTCATGATATGCATTTATCAGATTCACACTGCTGTGTGACTATGCATTATTAATTTACATCATACTAATTATAATCGTATTCTGCCTGTTGTTTACAGGTGAGAGTTATGATAGTTGATGTAAATGACAACAGTCCGGATTTTTTTACTGACGCAGTGCAGGTCGTTGTGAGGGAGGATATTTTACCAGGGACACTGGTGTACACTGCATTTGCAAAGGACAAAGATTCACTTGAAAATGGACAGGTTCATTACCGATTGACAGATGGTGATGATCTCTTTTCTGTTAACCGACAACTGGGAGAGATAAAACTGAAGAAAAATTTGAACTACGAAAGTCAGACTTTACATGTACTTAAACTAGTTGCTGTTGACTCTGGGAACCCATCGAGATCAACGGCATTAAACATATCTGTGATTGTTCTTGATGTAAACGATAACAGTCCCACCTTTCTCGGCGCAAATTTGACCTTCAGTATCAAAGAACTGTTGCCCGTTGGCTCCGTGGTTGGCACAGTCAGTGCGGTTGACGTTGATTCAGGCAACAATGGAAGGTTAACATATCACTTGAATACAAATGTCGATGTTTTTGCCATTGACCGTAACACTGGCGTCATCTCAACTAAACTTGTTTTGGACCACGAGGAAATTAGCAAGTACCTGCTTATTGTCACCGCTAGTGATGGCGGGGTACCAGCCCAATCAGCTTCTACAACGGTAGAGGTTGTTGTTCTCGATGTCAATGAGTATGAACCGGAATTTGTGGAGGATTCCTATAGCTTTTTTGTTGAAGAGAACCATCGGCCTCCTCTTACCGTGGGGTACTTATCTGCTGTTGATCTGGATAAATCGAGTTACCTGATCTACTCAATCACTCCACCTAGTTCTTGTTTTGCAGTTTCATCCGACACTGGTAAGCTGACAGCGACAAAAACCTTGGATCGAGAGGAGGTCAGAGTTCATGTATTCATGGTGCGAGTACTGGATCGTGCTTCGACCGATCGAAGTGCCACGACAACTGTTACAGTTTTTGTGATGGATGTGAATGATAACAGCCCAAAGTTTATACCGAAGATCATGGATCCAGTGTACATCGAAGCAAACTTGCCGATGGGAACCCAGATAGCGAAGGTCTTTGCTGTGGATCCTGATGACGGCGAGAACCAGACAGTTACTTATCATCTTCATTCTGGTTAGCTGAATTCTTCTTTTGAAATTTACTTTGTGTAATATTAAAAGGTAAAACTGGTGAATTGTGACATGCTAGCCTGTTAGTTTGAGCTTTGTGATGCAGTGTGTGCGGAATTGAGCCTCCCTTGAGGTGGTTACTGTGTAGGGACCTTGAGCTAGTCCTTCATGCACAACAGCTCAGCACTATAGATTGATGCATTAGATAGTGGCACTTAATACAGTACTTTCAGAAATAATAAAATGATTAAAATTTTTAAGGTACTGTGCAGTCCCTGAGTTTGAAGGGTCCGTTAGCTGAAGAATAAAACGTGACAACACAGGTCCAACAAAAGGCACCTTGTTTGAACTGCCCAACTTGTGTTGGTACTCATTTATCAACCCAAAGGTATGCTGAGGTGGCCCAGGTGATCCAGCATTCAGGTGATGGTCACCCATCCAAATACTAATCAGGCTTAATCTGCTTAACTTCAATGTGCTCACCGGCACCATTCAGTATAATGCAATTTTATTGGGAAATATTATTACTTTATAAGAATATCAATCTGTCATGTCAAAGGTGAAATAAAACTAAAGGAAACATATTTGCACCACAGGTATTGCTAAAAACTAATAGGAAAAGTGTTTAGAAACTATTCACCTTCTTTAGGCCACGAACAACCATTCACATAATTACATGAATTCGGTGTCTTGTAAGGTGTTGTTGTATGCTAAAATATGCTCTTACTGGGCTGTTGTATGCTAAAATATGCCTATAATGTGCTATTGTATGCTAAAATATGCTCACAATGTGTTAATGTGCTGAAATATGCTTATAATGTGTTATTATGTGCTAAATATGCTCACAATGTGTTAATATGCTAAAATATGCTTATAATGTGTTATTATATGCTAAAATATGCTCATGATGTGTTATTATATGATAAAATATGCTCATAATGTGTTATCATATGCTAAAATATGCTCACAATGTGTTAATATGCTAAAATATGCCAGTGAAGTGCTATTGTATGCTAAACTATTCCTTTTGATTGCAGACCACCACGGACGTCACTCGCCTCCTTTCCTTATTGACAGCCATTCAGGAATAGTTACCATCAAGAGCTCTACCAAAGATATGAAGTCTGAATATATGTTGAAAATTATTGCCCAGGACAATGGAGTTCAGCCTCGAAAGGCATCAGTTTCACTCAAGATCTATACAGACAGCTCGGCAAACAAGATGTTGTTGGACCCGCACGAAAATAGCTTCGCATTTGCTGTTAAGGAAGACGCTCCGATTGGCTCAGTTTTTGGCTTTCTAGTAAATAACAACAACCACATGAAACGAAACGAAACGACAAGTTTCTGTATTCTTCAGGGTAACCAGTTTGGAACTTTTGGAGTCAATTCATCAACTGCACAACTCTATGTTGCGAGATCTTTGGATTATGAAACTGTGCTGTTTTATAATCTGCTGATTAAGGCTGTAAGTAGAACTGACGGACTGGTTAGTAGGTTCCTGAATGTGAGTGTATCAGTTGTCGATGTGAATGACAACAGTCCACGCTTTCTTGAAGATCATGTGATTACAACTGTAAATGAAAATGTTCCACTAGGAACGGTGGTGTTCCAGGCTCAGGCTTTTGATAACGACAGTGGTCGTAACGGTTTGGTCATCTACTCTATACTGTCGCAAACACCGACTGGAAACTGGTTCTCTGTTGATAAATTTTCCGGAATGTTGTGCACTAATACTAAGATTGACTATGAAGAGACAAAGAGACTGGTGATTATTGTCATGGCAACAGATGATGCAGAAGATTCTGGGAAGCGATTGAGTTCAACGATGCAAGTGACAGTTCTGATACAAGACATCAACGATAATAAACCTGTGTTCAACTCTTCTGTAGGTGATGTCTTTGTTTTGGAGGATGCACCTGTTGGCCATACTGTGACCACCATCGTTGCTACTGATGCTGACAGTTACGAGAATGGGCGTGTCACGTACAGGATCATGTCGGGCAACCTTGGAGGCCATTTCCATCTGAACCTTGACACAGGTGAAAAGTAGATTCTTGCTCGCTTAATGATCATTTCTTTTCCAAAAATCTTGTTCTGATTTTTCCTCTTCCCCTTACCTCTCTTCTCGCTTCAATATCAAACACCATCCACCGCAGCCTTCCGACTGTCTGACTGCCTGACTCCTGGATCTTGACCTGGAACCGAACCCTTTTGCCTATCGATTTTGTTTTGACTGAGCGCCTGTGAATGAGCTGGTTCCTGCGACTTAGCTTTCATTGGGCGCTGTAGAAATCTCGAGATTATGATTATGATCAATCTGGAAATTAATTTCTACCTGTGTGAAGTATTTGCGATTTGAGGCACTGTTTTGCAAATACTCATGATAATTTGCAGGATTACATAGTTCTAGTTCATTTTGGCAACAGCTTCAGCACATTGAAGAGTGCCTCTGTACAATAATATTTCTTTGTTTGCATAGGTGTTTTATCTGTTGCCCAAGCTTTGGATCGTGAGACCGTGGAGTTGTACCATCTGACGATAGGTGCACAAGATCATGGAGAACCCTGGTACGAGACAATGTCTCAACTGACAGTTCATGTTGCTGATGTAAACGACAATGTCCCATCGTTCAGTCAGACTCTGTACAACGTCACTGTTTGGGAAGAGACACCAGCTGGAACGTTCGTACTGAAACTTGAAGCAACAGATCTTGATGACCCAAAAAGTATGAAATATTCTGTGGAACAAATTGTTTTGGCTGTTGCGTAGAGGAAATGCATTTGTTGACTACTTGCATATGTTCAAAAAGTATTTTTGTAACTTCTGTAAATATATTAGCTTTGCTGTAGCAAGTCAGGAATGGTGTTTTGCCAGGATGCATACACAAGTAAAATTTTTATTATCTGATTACTTAATTTACATTAATAATTTTAATCACTTTGTTCATTTTTGATGTTTTTTTTATTTAAAATTTTTTTTAAAAATTTTTTTGTTCTATTTTTGTTTGTGTTTCAGCAGCAAATACAGATTTATTCTTCTATTTCTCGAACGTGTTTGATAAAAATCCCTTCACATTAGACAGCACAAATGGGAGCATCTCACTTGCATTGCCTCTTGACAGGGAGACAAAAGATAGCTGGACCTTTACAGGTAACATAGCCAGTAATGATCATAAAAACTTACCAGTTGAAATAGTAGTAATATGGTTGCTTGCTTAGGACCATAACATGACCAGATTACTTATTGAGTACACTGGTCAGAGTCTTGTTACAAAACGCTTCATTATAACGTGAATTCTGATACAACCAACAGTTAAAAACTGTTCCCTTTCGGAAGAGCTGGACTGGGACCAAATACTTGAAGGGGCGCTATATAAATGTCCTGAATGAATGAGTGAACATGGTTATGGGCATGAAACTCAAATTTAGTTCATTTCAGAAAATGATATTATTATAAAACAACTTTGTTATAAGATGGTTCTTGATGTGGTCCCAAACCAAAGTGTTATAACGAGTTTCTTGTGTGTTGTATGTGGGCACTGTCTGTTTTGCCTTTGCATTCCATTGCAGTAATCTTCTAAAAATTGTGGTACTGATAGATGTGTACCTCATAGTTAGGTCAGAATTAAATGTTTTATATCATGTTTGGTTTGGTAGAAGTTAATGTTTTCAATGAACAGTTTGAAGAGAAATTGGTTTTGTTTTAAGTGGGCATTTACCACCACTTTCTACATCAAACCTGGAAGATCCTTAAAGACCTGCCTGAAGAGCATTAAAGATTACTGACGTATGCTTTGAATTATTGCATCTGGTGTTGTGTTTCAGTCCGTGTCTCTAACGCTGGACGGATCGATCTTCTGTACGACTCTACCACAGTCATTGTCCACGTACTTGACATAAACGACAACAGCCCAGTCTTCCATGAACTCTTCTACTCGCTTGAGATATCGGAGAATGCAAATATGGCCATCATTCACACGATTGAAGCCACTGATAAGGATTCCGGAAACAATGGACTTGTTACCTACTCCATTAAGGGTATGGATGTCAGAAACTACTGCTTAAATGGTATGGTTTCAAACCTACTCTGTTCAGGGCATGGATTTTATAAGCTAGAGTATGGATTGTAGAGTAGATGGTTGGCTTAAGAAAACTGAATTATTGCACATATTGAGACCCACTCCATTCAAGGTATGGATGTATAACATTTCAGCTTAACATAGCTTTCAAACTAAGAGTGTATCTATAAGTAGATATTATACATAATGTTACATACATTACATTGTGTAGTACCAGTACGTACCTAGGATAAATTACATATTACCTTCTGGTGTATTAAATATTACCTACCAGGTACCTAGGCACCTAGTCAATTCATATATTTCTTGTAACATTTTCATTTCTGTCTTTCTTCGTAAAATAGCATGTCTCCTTCCACGAGAGCTCCAACAGTGGAAGCTCTCAGGTTAATGTATCTTCCACTCTTGAACTCCATTCATTGGCTTGTTTCCTTAAATATTATGTTTACTAATGAAATTACAACTATAGGTTGTAATTTTTTACCAGTGTTTGTAAACTGTCACCCACTTTGACCTGGCTTTCATTTGAAGCAACTATCGATCGATGCCTTGTGCATTGTGACAAAGAATGCTGTAGAACTCTTTAGATTAGATTAGATTAGAAACTAATAAGTGATTATTTTGAAATTTTGGTCTGATTTTAAAGTTTTATTATGCTGTTTTTGATGTTTTGTGTGTTTTCCCCAGATGACATGGGAGGAAAATTTTCCCTTGATCGCACTACTGGAAAGCTGTCATGCCTGGCCTTGGACCGTGAGCTAAGGCCGTTTTATAATCTGACAATCCTCGCCACTGACAGCGGCCAACCGAAAGCACTCACGAGTTCAATGCAGATCATGGTGCGTGTCTTGGATGACAACGACAACGATCCAATATTTGATCGGGAGTCATATTTGATTTCGATCCCAGAAGACGTTGCTGAGGGAACTTCAATTCTGCATCTTGAGGCATCCGATGCTGATGAGGGACCAAATGCTGAGATTTCCTTTTCACTGAGCAATGGTGCTAATGGTCTGTTTCTAGTCGATAGCGTCACTGGTGTTGTCACTGCTGCGGGGTGAGTTACTTTTCACCTTTACATTTTAAACTTCAAAATACTAATTGGAAAACTACTTTCAGGTAAATTTATGCATCTGATCTGTGGGCAAGCCTCAGTGGCAGCTCCAGAATTGCTTGCGTTGGGGGGTGGGGGGGCAAGAGCATTTCCAGAGGAGCACCGCATTCTGGCAGTCCACCATACACAGGTATGGTCTGCGGGGCGCCAGCATATAACCAAGAGGGGTGCAGTGGTGAACCGCCCCCCACACATATAGCTAAATCTGCCACTGCAAGCCCCATGTATCTAATCAGTCAGTTGCTGCCAGTATTTATATAGATATCTCAGTATGTATGTATGCAGACACTTAACTTGGCACCTGTTGTGAATCTTACTCTGCTTAAGTTATGAACAGGCAGATGTACTTGTAATTAATTAGCCTGATATGTGCAGTAAGTTAGCAGTGACCAATATTTGTTAGTCACTTTAATTCCGTTTGCTGGTAATTTGAGTTAAACATTGTGCATATGCTGTTTTTATTATGCACAGTTGAGTTCTTTTTATGTATATATTGATGATAATGTTGCATTTATATGTCAATTACCATTTCGATTTAATGTCCGTAGACAATCCTAATTACGCAGGACTTGGCTCCTATTTTGTACTGGCGTTATATCCCAGTCTTTTGTACAGTAGTGATTATGATAATAACTGATAATGATATTTCTTCTGCCAATGATTCCGAATACGAAATCATTATTTAACAAATAAAATTATTCAATATTTGTGTTTCAGGGAATTTGATCGTGAAAAGACTGCGCTCTATAGTTTTGAGGCATTTGCAACAGACGGCGGTTTATATGGGCCACGCTCACGAGCAGTGCGTGTTGATATAACAATTCTTGACGTCAATGACAATGCTCCCGTCTTTGATCGCTTTCCTTACCGAGCTGACATTCCGCTGGACTTTCCGGTCGGCCAGACAGTGCTGACCGTGTCAGCCAGTGACAAGGATGCTGGACCCAATGGTCAGGTGTTTTACAGCCTGATTGACAGCAGCCAATACTTCCATCTGGATCCCGTCAGTGGCCAGATTACCACGAAGCGTCTACTTGATATCAGTTCTGTGAGGATTCACACACTTCAGATAAAGGCCCAAGACCGGGCTGATAGGCCAAAAAACTCCACAGGCATGTATCTATGTTTGCATCTGGACATTTATTATAGTGCATTTCTAGTGCCTTACAAAATCTAATCTAATCTAAAGACTTCTGTAGTGCCGTTATCATAATGCCCAAGGCATCAATTGATGGTTGCCTCAAGTAAAAATTGCAGTCAAAACTCATGAACCATTGTAGAAGCTGTGTTGAATTCCAATAGGTCAGAGAAACCAGAAGTCAAGCTATGGTGGGTAAGCAGGGTGGAAGAGGTGAGTCTTTAGTTTGAATAAAGAAGAATTGACAGAACAAACTGAACTCGGCAGTGAATTCCAAAGCTTTGGATCAGCTACCCAGAAGGCCTAAGAGCCCAACACTGTTTGGGGCATAGCTTTAGTCATTGTCAAGTAATCAAGTGGCATTTCTGTTAGAATGAGAGGTGAGCATGGAATGTAGATAGGTCGGCTGTTTTAAATGTTATACTTTGTGAACTGTAAAACATACTTTGAAATGAAAGGGCTGTCTATGTTAGCATAACTGGTGATAAAGTTCATTATGAATAAGAAGTTTATCAGTAAGCAAACCAAGCTCAGACATCGAGAAAAGTCACCAATGACATGGGTACAGCACCAGTTATGTTGCTCAACATATGTTTTCAGCTTATCATAACTCATTTATAGTTCAGTCATTTTATTATGATTCTTGGGTTGCTAAGTACTCAAGTACTGTTATCAAGTCATGTTATCAATGTACTTGATCAGTTATATGCCACTTGATCAGTTATATGCCACATCATTAGAAACCTACTCCATGATATATTGCGATAATCTTCATCAATTATGTACTTATTTATGAATTTTATGATTGGTTTTGCTACAACACGAAGAGACAGTCATAGTAGCCTAATACTTTGGTTTAATTTTGCCATGAGTATGTCTTTCTGTTTATATTTTATAGGAGTTGTCTCGATACAAGTTGGCAATGCAAAGACAACAGGCATTCTTCGTTTTGTAAATCAGACATACTCCATACATATTCAGGAAAACATAGCTCCGTCCACTGCTATCCTTTCCGTCCAGGCAAGATTTGCCAGTGGATCGTCGGGGCCTGGGATCTTGTACAGCTTTGCCAATGGAAATGAAGACAGTACTTTCAGTATTCATCCAGATACTGGTTGGTAAATTTGGCACAAAGCAACTGCAAACACATGTGTCATAAACTGAGAAAAATTATTGTTTTTACTTGGCTGTGTATTGTATCTTAGTATATCGTATTGTAGTTTGGTAATAGTTTGTTTCAAACCATCATCAAGAAATGATTAAATTCAAAGTCATCCTAGTTTGTTATCGTATTTTTTTATTTGCATTGATTCAGAATTAATTTTAAAACACTTCATGATGGTATTTCTGACTGAATTAATTTGATAATGCACAATGAAAATTTCTATTTCTGTTAGACCACAGTAGGTCACAGTCATCAAACATTGCATATGTGAGACGTGCCAACATTTTTTATGTAAGTTGTTACATGATTCTCTAGCTCTTTAACAATTTTGCATTACTAGTTGACGGCTTGGAGTTGGAAACTTCTTTGGATGTATTACACTGCACTGGATGTGATTTGTAGGTCTTATCACAATCCTAGATTCTACAAAACTTGATTTTGAAGTGAACCCTCGTCTGCGTCTTATCGTCATTGCAACTGCCGGTTCTGCTTACGACTACACTACCATCTGGATAAACCTCAAAGACGTCAACGACAATGCACCAAGGTTTTCCCAGCATCGCTACACTTCGTCTGTCTGGGAGGGCAACGTACGTGGTACATACGTTACCCAGGTGATGGCAACGGATTTGGACAGTGGGGTGAACAGTCGCATAACTTACTGCATTATATCTGGAAACGTTCAGAATGCTTTTGTCATCGACCCTCCAAACACTGGGATTGTGAAGACAAATGACGTGCTGGATCGAGAAGTACGTGACTTCTATCGCCTGGAGATCGAAGCCTCCGACTCGGGAAAGCCGTCACTGAAGAGTACAGTTACATTACGGATTCAGGTCATTGACATGAATGACAATGCTCCGGTTTTTCCCGTCTTTGCACCAGTAAATATTCGAGAAGGTAACTGAGATTTAATGACTTCATTTAGGTAAAGTACAGAACACCTTTGAGAAGTGCCACTTCTCTCTGGAAGTGGCACTGTATGAATTTCTAATTACAATTACAAATTAAGTTAAGCTATGGTAAAATAATTACTTGCTTCTTATGATCTTATATCAATGGTAGTCAGATGAGCTGTGTTCTCTCCAAGCTGCGTGTTTGCACACAACTTTTGAGGATAGCACACACAGCAAATTTCTTCCAGTGATTTTTGAGTGGAAACCTTATAAGTTCATGAATGAGGACAGCTGTTACCAGTCTCAGTAATCGTAACAGCAGACAACACTGCCATTAAGTGTTACAGGATGTTTTCAATTCATATCATACATGTAGGCGTGTTTCTAACTTTACAAATCATTATTCTGTACAGGTATTGTCTCATTCCTTGTAGGAACGGAAGTTGGTACAATGATCTTGCAAGTTTCTGCTACTGATGCTGATTTAAATCCAACACTGGCGTACGGTTTTCAGGACAATGGAGTCATTGAGGATGCTTTCAGCATTGACAGATACAGTGGAAAAATTTTCATTGCCAAAAAATTGGACCACGAAACCTGTGCCCTGTACCAGCTGACTGTTATGGTTTGTCCTAACTACTGAAATACATGTTTCTCACAATCATCACAACATTGGTTCTAAGATCCGTAAGAGTCTTCTCTACTTTAAGTTGCTATGCAACATTCAAATTGACTGCACTTTCGTCAAAACGATCCAAAACTCTTGAAATTTAAGTGACGTGCTACAAATAGTTACCAGGTCTTTTTGATGAAAGCACAGTCAATTTGAATGTTGTCAAGCTACTTAGAGTAGAGTAGAATCTTATGGATCTTACGGCTGTAGGGGCCGCTGACCTTGAATTGACCTAGCCTTCGCTGATATTGACCTTGTCTTATCTTCATAAAAGTGAATTTCTGTTTATTTCACCTGATGACCCTGGGGCATTTACTGTGGGAAAAGGCTCAAGTGTTGTCTCTTGCCACAGAGCCCAGTGCCGGAATTAATATCCGTTGAGGACTTAGCAGTTTTGAAAGGCTTATAAAAATGAGCTCCTTAAACAAACAGAAGCAATCATCCAGAATGAATAAAGTTGAGTATGGCTGATAGAAGCACAGTACTATAGTAAAGTAAGGTAACGTAAGGTAAGTGCTTATTACAAGTTATTTGACTGTAGTCCTTGGAATTGTGGCCAAGGAGTTGAATTTAGCAGCAATCACTCAACAAGGGTGAAAGCAGTTTTTCTCAATTTGACCTTTGCAGTTATGTATGCTTTACCTATCTGGCTGTGTTCAGAATACAATTTTTCACATGCTTCAAGCCCTGCTTTTAAGTCTAACTTTGGGTAGTCTGTTCAGTAACTGATATTACGATAATTGATATGAAATGTTGCTGTGCCCAGGTGTCAGACGATGTCCATAATTCTACCACTGATCTTCTGATCAACATCATTGATGATAATGATAATGGACCTGTCTTTGATCAGACTCTCTACCAGGTTAGCGCTGTTTGTGAATACATGTATTCAGTTTCTTATTTCAGAAGTTTAGGTATACGACTGCAATGTAAATCTGACCTTTGGTGGAAAAAACAGTAACTTTTGTTTTAAGAAATTGCTGAAATAAATTTGGAGTTTATGTTTTATCGGGAGAGCTCTTGAACTGGCTTTACTCTTCTCTATGCCAAAATTATGCGACAGAGTCTTGAAATAGCAGGTATTAAATGAGTTTTAAATGGATAGTTGTATCTAAATTCCTTCTTAAAAAATCAAAACTCTCTTGAATTCCATATTTATAGGTGACAGTTATAAATTCATATTACTTGAAATTGAAATTCATATTACTTCTTAAAAAAATCAAAAATCTCTTGAATTCCATATTTGTAGGTGACACAGTTATAAATTCATATACTTGAAACGACTTCTTGTCTTTGAATCACGATGAAAGATTCTTATTTTTTTGTGTTTAAATGCTGCATGCACTGCATTCACTGGTAGTAATTTCTCCTTGTATTTAAAAGTCACGAGAAAAGATTCTTTTTGAATGCTGTAGGTATCAGTTCCTGAACTGACCAAACCGGACGTCTATGTCACGACAGTCAGAGGCAGTGATGCAGACAGCGGGGAGAATGGCAGGATCAAGTATTCATTGCTAAGCATAGATGGGTTCTACATTAATGATACAACTGGTGAGATTTAGTGATTTGTTGATGATTTTTGTCTTCACAGGTCCATAGAACATTCCAAATCTAATAAAATCTTATCTTAAAAATTTTCTGACACCCCTGAAATAATGCACTTGTAACATGAAATCGTAACGTGTGCCAAAATCGTAACGTTTGCCAAAATCTAGGGTGATTCCAGTCGAAACTGAGTAGGGCAATCAACGATGACAAGTTTGATTTCTTATCACAGGAGTCATGGTTGTGTCATTGCATTGTGGTAAAATTTGCATTCGTAGACCTGGACACACGTAGTTGCACTGAAGATTGAAGATAGCTTTATTGACAAAATGTGTGACTCCGACCATTGAAGGCTCATTCACCATTCAGATGGCCAAACCGCTGGCAACAAGTGAAAATAGCAAGTCCGTGCCATAGCCTTAAACTGAATGTTAAGAACAGAGCAGTCACAGATACACACAAGATATAGTTACACTTCTGAAGAGACCTTCTTCACCAGTTGGTTGTAGTCACGCATCGTACTTCCCCAATCTTGGGTTTTTTGCCATTGGAACAGGGATTTTTTACCCAAAATTAAGATGCTTGTCATTGTTTTCTAGGTGCCATTTATACAAACGAAGTCGTTGTATTTAATAAACATCAGCAGCATATTGATCTGGTCGTCACAGCCAGAGACCATGGCATTCCTCCGCTTTCTGCCAACGTCGTTGTCCGACTGAAAGTTATCGACATCAACGACCATGCTCCAGTTTTCTCTATGGCTTCGTACAAGTTAGCTTATTAATTTGACTCTTTCCTTCATCATGATTTAGACAGACCTGTCTCAGCTGATTGTCTTTTTCCAGTTAAAAATATGTTCTGAATGTACACATTGGTCAAGACAGTGAGCTTTAAAACTTCATATTATCATAACTCTACCCTTTAGAATGTAATGTAATATTTCGTATTTTTCAGTTATGTCGTAAAAACTTTGCTCTGTTATGCATGCCATTTTGTTATTTCAATTTTAAACAGGCCATGTTGAATTTCTTGTGAGTAATAGAGAATCGATGTATTACACCGTCTCACTCTATTAGATTTTATTAGATTATTACAAAAGTTTCCTTTCCATAAATTGTTTAACAATGATAACTTCACTTACAACTAATTTTAGAACAAGCATCAAAGAAGACACAGTTGTTGAGACAACTGTCCTGCAGGTTGTTGCTACGGACGACGATCACTTGCTGGAGAACACGAAACTGCGCTACACGATAATCAGAGGAAATGAAGATGACACCTTTCTCATAAATGATGCAACCGGAAGTATAACACTGGCCAAAATGCTCGATCATGAGAAAACAAGCAACTATACCCTGACAGTTTCTGTCAGTGACAGTGGTGTGCCACCTTTGAGTTCCACCGCCCTTGTACACGTCACTATCTTAGATGTCAACGATAACACTCCCGAGTTTAGCTCATCTTTATACGAAGTCCAAGTCAAGGAGGATGTGCCAATTGATTCTAATATACTAGTCATTTTGGCGAAGGATCGTGATACAGGAGACAACGCTCGTGTGCGGTATTCTATTGTTTCCTGGAATAACAACACCTTTGGGATCGATCGGGACACAGGAGCTATTTCAATCCGTGCTAAACTAAACTTTGAGTCAAAGGCTTTTTACTGGCTTAACATCTCAGCGAGTGACTGCAGCCTGGAAAGTCCAAGAAGGACAGCATTTGCAGAGGTCTGGATTAATGTGACAGATGTTAACGAGCACCGGCCGCAGTTTTCGTCAATTATCTACGTCAAGTCTGTAATCGAGAACCAGCCAAACGGAACTTATGTGTTCACGGCTCAGGCGTCAGATCGAGATGGAGGCAGGTTCGGTGTTGTGAGATATCGCTTGATTCCTGAGAACTTGAAAGATGAAGGAATGCTGAAGATTGATCCAGAAACAGGAATTGTCACAACGAATAGTGTGCTGACCTATATGCTGCAAAATGGAGTTGCCGAGAGGTATCACTTCAAGGTGCTTGCCGAAGATGCAGGAGGACTGAACACTTCTGTCGATCTGTACCTCAGCATCGAACCTGAGGCGATGAAGCCACGGTTCCTCAACCACAGCTATCGCTTCGTCGTGCCAGGCAGTGCACAGGTCGGTGATGTGATTGGACAAGTTCTGGCCGTTGACAAAGACGAAAAACCGTCCATACAGATAATCTATTTCCTTCAGGCTGAGAATGAATTCTTTGCCTTAAACCGCTCAAATGGCATGATTTTTCTCCTGAAGAGTCTTCAGAGAGCCAGCCTCAGCAGCAGTCAGAGAAAGATGCCTAATCCTTCAGCGCGATCCAAGCGGGAGCCAGAGACGGAGTCTGTGCAACTCGTTGTCATTGCCCAGTGTGGTTTCCCCGATACAAAGAAGGCTATGGTTGTTGTCGAAATATCCGTCGATCGCTCCTGTGAACTTTGTGCTCTTGTTGTAGCAACTGAGGCAGCAGCATTAACAAGCACCCACCTCATTCTCCTGATAGTTTTCCTAATTGTTGCTGTTGTCATGGTAACTGTCATCGGTGGCATTCTGATACGAAGCCAGCGTCCAAAGACGTGTCGTGATGACCATTCTCATTCGGAAAGTTCCTCTTTTGAGACGATGGATGTGCCACCACCACCGCTGGGAAATATACACCTGCCACCTCCCTACATGGAAGTTCAGGGTTTCCTTTTGCACAACACAACATCAGAAATGACCAACCAGTCCCTGTCGGTGTCCAGCGGTCGCGGTTCAGTGAATAAAGGTGAAGACGTAGATGAGGAGATCCAGTTGATTAATTCAGAAGCACTGTCGCGGGGTGTTGAACCCGATTCGGGTTTGCTTGCCGATGATGTGGTTTTACTGGAACCGCTTCCTGGAGTCAAATACATGGATGGGAAAAGCTTAGATGCAGCTAAACGGAACAAGAAATCTGTTGGCTTGGGGCTTGGAGTTAACTCTACATCTGTTGAAAGTATGCACCATTTCTCTGACGAGGGTGGAGGAGAAGGAGATGGGCTGGACATTGGGCAGTTTGTGAACGATGAAATGAGTCCAAAAGAGTTTGCGGACGAAGTACAGTCAGTGTATCCGACCTTCCTTTATAATGATGACAGCAACGAACGCATTGTCACACATCCCGGTTCGCATTCAACTGCCACCAGTCGAGAGGATGACCTGATTTCATTTGACTGGAACTGTTTTGTCAACTGGAAGCCTGAGTATTCAGCATGTGTCAATGTCTATAAAGAAATTGCTCTACTGAAGGATGAAAACCTACTGCCAAAGATTAAACCAACACAGTTTGTGATCCAACCTCCTGGAGGTGGGTTTATGCCATTTAATGGCCGAACCCGCCTCTTCCCACCTCCTATATTAACGGATGCCCCACCACGGTCAGTGCCAATGGCACGATCCAATGGCAGAAATAGTAACACTAGCATGGTGACCAATTCGAACACTGTGTGCTCTGAGCAGACGAGCCAGCTGAACTCGGTGAGTTTGCCAAAGTCAGCATTCAGCTACGAGTCAACATTTACGGAATCTCCAGACCTCTCTCTGCCGTTTACTCCCAGTCTGTCACCAGTCGGAACGTGCAGCCCGGCGGTGAGCACTTGGAATGCACCAAATGGCGTAGAACCCTCGGACCTCCTTTTACCTGATCATCATTCGCTTAACAGGTACATGCGAGGAGGCGAGTACGGTCTCATCAGGACAAACTCCGGTTCAGACTTGGAGGAATTGGATACTTAAGACATATTAAGTGACAGGGTCATTAAAAGAAAATAATCAGTGGACGCTGCGCCTGTGTCTGGCTAAGCAAGCTTTGGTCTTTGTTGTGTTCATGTTAATGCTTAGTTATGAGCAAAGTTTGGTTGTTAACCTCTCAGTCACAACTGCCCATAATCCAACTGTTTTCATTGCATGTGACCAACAGTAGAAACTTGTTATACCATCCATTTCCTCTTGCAAGTGGTTGAGTCCCATGCAAATGTTGATCCTCATTTGCCTCTCATTTCTTGAGATGTTGTCTCATGTGACTTCGGTTCACAAGTTAACCTAGGCCAGTGGCATTAACTGTAACTTTTATCATGCTGGAGACAAAGTGTCCAGCAAGTTCTGCCTGTACATTTCTAATCGAATAGAACTTGCTGAGGAGGATCTCCTTGAAGTAAGGCTATATAAATAATTGTCTGATTACAGCAGGTAACATTACATGTTCGATGAATCTGAAAATGTAGCTGTCCTGTACGATGTCCTGCAAAACGTATTTACCGTCAACTCCAAGCAACTTGCTGCTGACATTGTTGAGTTCTTGGTGAACGGGATACAGTCAGGCAGCTGTGTAAATCGTGAACTGTAGGCAGCTTCTTCGTGGTTGCCTTGGAAGTACTTCCGTGATTTGTTATTTATTCTGTGAGAAAGATTTTTCTAATGATTGCCGGATTTTGCTGAAGTTTTTGTTTTACGTAAAGTATTATATGTGATCAGAATCATTTCCAGATCTGGGTGTTGCTTGTGCCGATGTTTTGTGCCTAACTCATGTGCCTAACTGCAGTGTAAGTAGTTTGATTGAACCAGTTTCTTTGATATTATATAGTAGTAGACAGTGTTGTCCCTTTTTATAACTTATCTGTGCACCAGCGGTTATGATTACCTGATGTTTAGCTATTTTGATACTTTGCACAATTTCCTTAAACTTTTAGCCTGTTTTCAGTAGTTATGAAATATGCAGGCACGTTCTTTGGATTGTTAGGTTGTTTACAAAGGTTATATTTTCAGGAAAGCTAGAAAGTGGACTGACCCAAACTTATATGTCACTCTACCAGCATGTTCATATGGGACCCATATTTCCATATGGGACCCATATGGGGCCCGTGTGGGTCCCATTTAATGTTTATGGGCATGGTGGCAAGGCAATTTTACTATGGAATAATTGGCAATCATTTCTAGTGACCTGAATTTATTTGTTGATCGTTTTCGATTTCTTTGAGTTTTTTAAATGTGCCCGTGTTTAATTATGTTAAATATTTAATCAATGATTCTTGTAATACAAATGTCGAATACCAAGGGCATGGACTTTGATTGGACAGAACAGATTAGAAAGCATTTGCTGCTGATCTGAAGGAAAGATTTTGCCACTTGTGTGACCTTAGTAAGAATTTTGTTAAAATCTTGTTTGTGTTAATCTTTATTGCAACTTGTTATGCAGAACCTTCAGAATATTTAATTAATTGAATGTTGAATGATTATTATGAAGCAACTAACAGGTGTGTACAAAGATTATATTTTCATGAATTTGCGAATGCTGTAATTGCAAAATTTGTTTTCTGTTAGTTGTGGATTCAGATTTGTACGTAAGCTTTTCTTTTTTATCAGCCGTCTCTAGTAATTGTAACTGTAATCGCAAATTGATATAGTGCCATTTAAAGAGAAATTGCCCCTCAGAGATGCAGTTTCTGGTTGTTCAACTTATTTGTTATATATTTAATTTTTGCAATGGCTGTTCGATATGCCCTGGTGGAACATCCTGATAATTACAGATTAATGTGGATATACAGCTTCAAAGGTTGCAGCTGAGCACTGGGCCCTCTGCCTGTCCTTAAAGCTAAGAGGCAAACCCGTTCAGCCTCCTCGATAGGACTTGCCCCCATGCAAAGCAGTTTCCCCAGCTTATTAGGAATTATTTTATGGGATATCTCAGCGGCTGGAATTCACTGCTCTTTTCCGTCTGCTTTGCCAGTTCTTTGATATCATTTCTGCCCCAGAGTCTAAACTCACCACTTCCAGATGGAATGTGCACTGTCGCTTGCCTTCTGGTTCTGTTTACCTCAGCTAGATCTCTCCAGTGGATACGATTTCAGATTGCAGTCTTACTTCAAAGCTACCGTCATTTTGGTGCACGAATATTCTGATAAGATTATATCGTTATTATAAAATATAATCCTGTAAAAAGCCTTTAAATCTGATATATACATTCATATATACTTACAGAGGATTGCATACACAAATCTTTAGATACATACATACTTACTTACATAAATCATACATAAATACGTACATATATACATACATATATACCCAGACAGGCATAGGCTTGCATGTAGACATAGATACCCCTGGTACATTTGTACATGCACACCTACACACATGAAAATGTATGCATACATATATGCATGCATACGTGCAATATAATGCTTACAAATGTTTCTTAGAATCAGTGACAAATTTGCTGTAAAGCGCCTCTGAATAGTGTTTGCACACAGTGCTATTTAAGTTTCACCATTTTAGCATCACTTGTAGGTGATAATGAGCAGAATACAACCTAGCAACAACAGCAATCTTGTGGCGGTTTTTCTCAACTTAGAAATTGAATTTTGAACATTTGTAAATGCCTATTACACACTTTATGCTTACAGCAACTACCTTCTTATGAAAGTTTTATAAACTTAGAAACAAATTTGGACATTTGTAGATGCCTTAAAGTTGTACACACTATACTAAAGCCACCAGCATTTTGAAAAGGTTTTCCCAAATGTTAGAATGATGGATGCCCATGCTTTCTGAATAGAATACGGAAATGTCATCATCATCATCATTGTTGTTGTTAATTATAATTTTAAGATTATTTAAGAATTTTAAGATAATTCTCTCCACTGCATAATTAACTTAGGAGCTTAAGCTTCTCTGTTTGCTGTTTCTCATTTTACCTTATTTTTTGTATTTCTTTGATGTACCTTTTCCAGCTGAACTGAGTTTTTGATGGCGACTTTCTGGTGTGTACAAATCATCCTTTGAAACACGTAGGTTTTTTGTGCGGGGTTCTTTCAGAGTACAGCATTCATTCAATGTACTCAAAGTTCAGTGTACCCCACATCTGAATCCATTCTGTATGAATGTGGAATTGGATGCCAAGCTTTAACCAATTCTTAATGAAACTGGAAGAAATGTTAAGGTTTTAGACATTTGAAGTAGACATGCTATCACCCACCTAATCAGAGCTACAATCTGCACATAGAACACTGTACACGGTGATGTGAAATCTAACAGGGCGCGACAGATTAAAGCACCTAAGGAATGAGCAGCAGATAACTTAACATGGATTTCATCTGTGTTAGAACCACTGCTTTGTCTGTGTTAGAACGACTGATGCTGGCAGGATGTTTGGCTACAATTTGGATACAATTCTCCATTTAGATAAGATTCTCTATTTCGATACAATTTGGATACAATTCTCCATTTGTATAACATCGTTCATTTGGATACAATCCATTTTGGTGCAGTTATACATTTGGATGAAATAATTGAGTTGCTTTTGTGCCATAATGTAATTTTGTTTGGAAATGTAACTTATATTTCTTTTGTTTTTGTTAATTTAATGAATGGATCATGTGTGCAGTCATGCGTCAGTTTATTTTGACACACCGCAACAGTTCTCCCTGTCTTCAGTTTAACAGAAGGGGAGAGCAAGACATGCAGGTGTGCCAGACAGACATACTAGACAGGGATTGAAAGAGACAGAGACGGAGAGAGGTAAACAGAGGAGGGGAAGTACGGAGGGAGGTACGCGTGAATACCATTTTATGGAGCGTTACATTGCATTACATTACTGTAACGGGCTGTTACGGAGTGACCTCTCTTAATACTGACCTTCTGACCTGTTATAGCTCTTGGGCAGGTGACAACCGTGAAAATCCGGGTGGGCTATGCATGTTGGGATGGTGCAAGGGCAGATCGGTTTGGGAGCCAACCCAATAGCTTGTCCCAGAAACTCAGATGGGAGGGGCAGTCTGGCATTGCCCCTCACATTTGAATAATTGGGGCAAACTATTGGGGCTTTGATACAATATTTCAATTGGATACAATCCATTTTTATTTAATTATATATTTGGATAAACTTGTAATAATACACAGTTTGGGCGCCAAATTGATTAGGATTAGAATGTCGAGGGTTGCCACTAAACTTGGAAAGAAAAGTATAGGAAAAACTGAAAAAGTTAGCAAACAGCTGGAAAACTAAAGAGGAATCATCAAGAAGTTTAGAGCCTTGCCCCGCTGAGACACTTACCGAGTAGGGACCCAGAGCAAATACTTAGCACACAATTGCTCAATTGCCATTGATTGATGCCTTATCTCATGAAATACTGATGCTAAATAAATACAGAAACCGTAGCAGCATCAAGCGTGAAAATCAACCAAAGATAAGTCTGCATATTCCAGTACCCCCACTGACTGTACCGAGACAAAGAGGCGTTCTATGGTAGGTATGCCTGTTGAAAGAACTTCTCTTTTAACAAGGTCGAAATGGCATTAAAGAGTGATCGAGCTGCTGAGATGAACGAATGCGGGACTCTGGCATGGCGTGATCTCTATGGTTTTCACTTCTTTTGAAGTGTCATTTTTAAACTGCCTCAGAGGAATTGATATTGGGTCACGCACTGACCTAATATCAATTCATCTATGGCAGTTTAAAAAATGACAGCAGTTGGCCACCTCATGAAGTAAATGAGGATGATGATAGACAACAGACATGGGCCTATACATTTGCTACTGTTTTAGACTTCGTGAGCATTTGCAAAGGCTGACACTAGATGTCGCCATCACAAAGAGGAAGTGAAGAGCATGCAGATAATAAAATTTTTTGTCACTTTCACGGAGTCCCCCACTGGTCTAGTGTGAGATATATGCCCAATTACACATTTGCGTTCGATATGCTAAAGAAGCACAGGCTATTTAACTAACACAAATGTCTGGGTGGCATATATATCCCGCAACAAGTGAATATTTTATATTTTATTGTCAGCTCTGAAGTATTACAGCGCATGACTCTATGAACCTACAATATGGCAGATGCTGGCGACACCTACAGTATTTCGGATTGGATTTGATTAAATTACATTACATACTGATAGACAGTATAAATGCACACCCAATGTTATCGCGAACAGAGAAACGGCTACGGATGCCTGTGGCTGTGGCTATGCGAGAGTAGGACCTGCAATGTGAAATGGGCGTAAAAGGATTAGATAATGCATCGAGCGAAACGCCAAAAGTGCGGGAAGCTTCTCAATAATAATCATCGAACTTGAACAGATGTTCGCTGCTGCTGCTGCAGCTGCTGCTGCTGGTCGTTGGCGAGTGCGGTGATGATCAGTGCGTGCCAACAGTGCACATGTATCTTGTATCTCTGAAAAGTCACTGGGGTCTATGAGACTACTGGATAGGCGGTGGCTTGATACTGCCATGCACAGAGTCAAGCAGATTATGTACTAGAGCACTAAACCGACCATATGTTGCAAGCGCCGGCTGTTGCTGTATGACGTGACTCAAGGCATCGTCTACGAGAAGTCCGCTCAGAGTACAATCCGAGCAAATCCGTTTAGTCTTGGAAAAGTGTCGAGTAGAGAGTGTCTGGTTAAGTTTGGAATGCACATGCCCAGACGTAGAGCCCTGATGCACAGGCAAACGTTTTTAAACTTTTCTTTTTAGTTAGGCAAAGTATGCTAGAAGTTTTTGTAGGCCCCCTACAAATGTTTTTCTACCTTAAACTAATACGAAGAACGGTGCCGCCAAAAGTTGTAGTATCGCTGTTTTCACGACTCTGCGATGTGTTTAAACGATTTTGCTACCTAGGATGTGGGACGCGGTGGTGTAGTGGTATGGTCGTTGCCTCGCAACCGGAAGGTCGCGGGTTCGAATCTGCCTTAAGCCACTGCGTAGCGACCTTGGACAAGTTGCTCACCCGCAATTGTCTGTGAGGAAGGCAACGGGAAACCACCTCACTCATCTCATCCCCGGGTGGCATAAAGCCAATGAACCTGCCTTCGGGCAGAAAACATCATCATCATCATCATCTACCTAAGATAAACTACTAGAATAACGTTTAATAAACGTTTCACACAAACGTTATATTAATAATTGCACCCTACGTCATGTGAACGCCAAAACAACGGTACATTGTTAATAGCGTAACGTTCCTTCAACGTCTGTGCAACTTTTTATCAACGTAATAAATTCTGACAAAACAACGTTTAATCAATGTTTCACACAAACGTTAGATCAAAATTACGCTAACGTTACAGTAACACATGAACAACGTTACATTATCCTTACTATAACATTCCTTTGACTTTTTTACTTTTTATCAAGGTAGTAAAAACTGAGAAAACGTTGTTTAATCGACATTTCACAGAAACGTTACATCAACCATTACGTTAACGCTAAAATAACGTCAGAACAATGGTTTATAGGCCCTAATTGTTATCATAACGGTTTTTAACGTTAGCGTGTAAGTCCTTAATCAATGTTAAATTAACTGACAAAACAAAGTATTGTAAATATTTTATGCTAACTTCAGATCAACCTGTCGGAAAACCATATTTCAACGTTACATTAACGTTAGTGTTCGGCCTGGCTTGCCGAGTATAAAGATGGCGTGGCATACAACATGACATGATGACAATCTAGAAACACACGGTGGCTAACTGTTCTCGAGTCTTGTCGGGATAAAAAAAACAGTAGCATCAAAGCCATGAACGGATTATACCCGGAAAACACTCCAAGCATACTCCGTTAACTCATGGAACAGGCTCAAGCATATCGGCTCCTTGTACGTTCCTTGCAATTCTGGCACAACACTTTTTTGACGCCGCTGTGGCTTTACCAATAAACCGCCACGGATGCCTCATGAGGTCTTTTTAACGGCGTTAAATGGCAGATAGAGGAGATAAGAAGGAACAAAATATATCAGGCGTGACCCTCCCAAACTCAGGCAATGGATAGGCCTACCTGGTGGGCTAATTGGCTTGATTACGAAATTTTTTTGATAGCCTCATCCAGAAATTAAGACATTAAGTAAGTAAGTAAGTAAGTAAGACATTTGTTAACACGCCATGTATCCATCGGCTGAGCGAGGAATCGTAGGCGAAATTGTCAGCATTTAGCCAATCAATTGATCTTATCGACAATACCAAACTATTATAGTAAATTTGTTATGATGTGCTCTGGATCGGACGCCAAACCGAAAAGACACAACGTGACACGTGATAGGCCTATGTAAGCCGCAAGCATCTGTACGGCTTCTACGGCAACAAAAACTTTACTTCTTCCATTGATTCAATCGGCCGTTTGTTTACATTGGCCCCGTGTCAAACGTCATCTTACTCGACGAACAAAACTATTGTGCTTCCTCATCCTGTAAAACAAATGTCAAACGTCACGCTCGAGTAGTCAAGAAGACACGCATCGGCGAGTGACAGGTGCCACACTGGAGTTAGACGCGAACACAATAAGAGCAGGTATAAATTATAAAGTTAGAGTTGAATTAATGTAATGTAACAAAGCACTTCTATAGCGCCATTCAACCACCTGCCAAAGGCGCTGCTTACAGCTGCTTGCTAGCCGATCTAACAAGTGCGACTTAAGGAAAATAGAAAATGTGTTGTGAGCTGAATCAGTTCAATCAGTACACATATTAAGAAGAAGGGATTCAATGCACAAGAAAGCCGGATTAGCTCGTAATGTTGTTGAGAAACGACCCCAATACCAACGTCATACGTTGGACATATGAGCCCACATGACGTTATTCCCATATGGGCTTCATATGTCCTACATATGATGTTGCTATTGGGGAGGAACCTGTGAACCTCTATGAGCAGTAAAGATCGGCCACCAGGCTGACTCGAAACTGGAACAAACAGCTCTCTCTGATAGCACAACAAGGCAATGCCGACCAGGCGGATCGTCGAAATAGGAGGATATTGAATCGAATCCCTTCCTCCATAGGATGCCATTGCAGCTTTTCTTGCATACATTCAGATACATGTATATGGGAATGTTTTGACTGGTTGACCGCTACTCGGATGACGTAGTTGAGGACCGACTGAAGCTGATGTAGACCTATTAATTGATACTAGCGTCTGGCAAATGTTAGCATGCAAGTCAAGTTGGCAAACTTTTGGGTAAAACTCCTTTAAATTCTGACTGACCGACCGACCGACCGACTCACCCACCCACTCACTCATTCACTCACTCACTCACTCACTCACTCACACACTCACTCACTCACTCTGTCTGACCGGTTGACTGGCTGACTGGTTGATTGACTGATCAAATGGCTGACTGACTAACTGACTAGCTGGCTAACGGATAGACGGATCAATCGAGAGACAGATATTGACAGGCAGACTCAAGGGGTTCCCTCGAGTCATGAAATTCTATAGGCTTACATCATACACATGCAGGTGCCTTCAATAGTTAAATTTAAACTTATACAAATATCTGTGGATTGTGAAGCCGTTTGATCACCTGGAATCGGCTAACTTCCTCCATCTCTCATTCCGGCCTCTTTCTGTACAAACCTGACACAAGGACAACTGAGATAATTACGAGATATAATAAAGGACAATTACCCTCAGACAATAGAAGATAATTAAATGTCGGTTCTCTTGGAGATTCGTAGACCTGTTGCGGGTTGTGCAGTGGTTGCTGCTGTCTTGTGGTGCTGTAGGTCTTCCTATGCTCGGAAATGTCACTTAGACCCTACCTAGCATTAACAGATCAAATAAGAAGCATGGTGTAACTTATGTAGCGTATATAACTGTAACTCATGTATAACTTATATAGCAACTTTTTTCTCGGTCTGTAAGGACGGGTGCCTAGTCTGCTCCGTCGCCGTTACATTAAAAAGCTCGCTGAATGCAACCAGCACGAGGCGCCAGAAAAGGCGCAATATAAATGTCTTGTTATGCTCCCGAACTGCAGGTGGTCCGTATTCCAGGAATGCCCAGTCAGTCGGCTTTCCAGAGCGTAAATTCCAGGTGCTTGCAGCTTGGAAGCGAACCTGGGGCATGGAATTATTATGGTCTATGGCAGCTCTACCATCCTACAGCTGTTAATCACGAGAAGTCCAAAAATACCGTCGACGTATCGCAAACAAACCTGGTGAGATCGGTGCAGTATGAACACCTGGATGGTCGGTAGTACTACTCCAACTCATCACCGGTGACGTGTATGTAGGCCTACAGCGGGGCTATGTCATGCAGGGGCGTGGGTATGGCAGAGGTATTCTTTCGTGTCCCCCCCCCCCGATAGCCCTGCAGGGACTGGATTTTTTCTTGTTTTAACCTCTGCTGCATTGAAAAATAAACAACTGAAATTTGAATTTTTGTGAGTATTTGAGTCATTTCATGATAATTATAAGAAAAAAGTACAAACAATATAACGTGCATATAAGGCTTCGTAGCAACTTTAACAAGACAATATAGGCCTACGCTATGCCTATTCGAAGGAATTTAGTGGATCTAAGTTTATGGAGCTGTACATGGGTATGTGTGTGTTCCGTGCTTGGCTGGCTGTGTTTATGTCTGTGTATATGCATGTATATGCATCAAACATGCATTTGTGACTGGAAATGTTCGGAACATTTAAATAGCGAACGTCTTGAAATGTGCTATGCATAATCCTAATGTCGGTTACTTTTGTGCCAAGGCCTACTGGGCAATTGTTAACGGCCACACCAACGCGAAGGTACACCAGCACTTCCACATTTAAGGGGTATTGAACCGCGC
This sequence comes from Norana najaformis, assembly GCA_964023275.1. Lineage (NCBI taxonomy): Eukaryota > Metazoa > Annelida > Clitellata > Crassiclitellata > Hormogastridae > Norana > Norana najaformis. The sequence goes on from OZ029919.1 coordinate 24,902,491, forward strand.
CCCTGTAGAGGGCTCTCCCTTTCCTCCGTAGGCTGTGTCTGCGTCTGATTTGCCTCTTTGAACGAACTCACCCTGAAATTTGCCACGTGCTACGACCTTCCTAAGCAGCGACCATCGATTGATGCGTTGATGCCTTACATTAGCGCTATATAAGTTCTTCGATTATTTATCATAATAATAACGCCTTACAATCAGGAAGATGCGATTTCTTGCCGCTGCTGCGCTACCCCATGCAACAGTAGAGGCAGGAAGGCCATAGGCAGGAGAAAATATATGGGGAAACTTTATCTTATTGAGTGCCTCTGTTCAGTTTATCCTCTAAGAGGCGCTTTATAAATCTAAATTACAGTTACAATCTTCGGTGGGCTTACATGACGGTCGGCCACTATATCGTGGTTGGAGTTTCCCATTCCCCTAAAATTCTCACCCCATACATCCACCACTTTGCCCCATCGAGGCTTGCAGTCGGAGTGAACAATAGCCGCTGCTTTCCGGAGAAAATGGTCGGCCATGACTGATTTATCGAAGCATCTTCGGCTGTCAGAAATTCACACCGGAGGGCGCTAATTTAGCGCTCTCTGACGTATGCATTGTGAAGTGGCAACGAAGACGATTTATTAGGCCATTATATGTTCTCGTTCATGTCTCGGAAACGGACCTTGAAGACGAAGGTCGTTCGTGTTTCTATGAGTTACCGACGCTTGTGAAGTTGTAACTGGACACTTACCTTACGCCTAGACTGTAATGAATCATTATCTAGCGCGTGGACCTGTATTCCACATAGAGCGATCTCACGTAAACGGTCACACAGCCTATAGGCCTACATGACGATTGGCCACCATACCATATTCTATGTACGTGTTGTGCAAAGCATGATGCTCAATGAAGGTCGCTGCGGCTCCGCAGCCAGTATTTTGCCGATGATGGAGTACACGTTTTGGTGCCAGGGCACACGTACAGCGAACGCCGAAGGCGCGATACCCTAACTACTAGGGTCTGGAGGAGCGTCATAAACTCCCAAGTGGAGTCCGAGGCGGAGCTCCAGAAGCCAACGCCTTTTGGAGCATTTAATAGAAAATGGAGATATCTTGGCTAAATGTTTGTGCTTATTTTTAAAGCCTTTTATCCCGGTAAAGTAAAATAAAGCTGTGATTGTGGTTTTTACCTCAATATCCCATAGGCCTGCTAAAGAGAAGCGGATTCTCAAAACGCTCATGACATGAAATGCGGATCCCACCATGGTGACGCCATTGGTGACACAAAATTTTCAAGCATTTCCATTATCGTGAATGATAAGTTTTATTAAACCGAGTCTCAGTGCTTTATATCCTGGATTTCAACACTGACACCAAACTGACATTTTAGTACTGTAAAATCATGCAGTTCTCTGTGTCACGCAGCAGCCGCGTCAGAGGAAGCAGTTCAGTCGTCGGCGCTGGATCCTTTGATCCGCTTTTGCTGCTGCAGGGAAGAGCAAAGTCCAAATTCCTTAAAATTCGACTATACTTTCCCTGCCAAACATCAGACGGAATATCAGGGTCGCTCGAGGGCTTCTTATGAAACAATAACATACTTCAATCATTTCAAAGTAGGCTTAATCAGGGTTTTATAACGATCTTACATCTGTACAATACCCAAGCGGCCTTCGAAGTGAATCCTCTCAGAAGGACAGATGCTGTGGGTCTTCACATGTATCTATAAACTCAGGGCACCGAATTAACGGAATCTGTAAATCTGACGAATCGACTCTTCTGCTCTTTAGCCTAAGTTATCCAATGTATATTGCGCTGGGACGGTTATTTGCGCCACAGGTAACAACGTAGTTATGGTCTGCGCTGTGTGCCTTCACTATCGCGTTATAAGTCAATCTGACGAGATTGGAAGCCTTTCGCACAACTGCGGAATGAATGATTGGCTGAGTGACTGAAATGATTGGGATTCGCTCATGGCAAAACACGCGCTTCTCGTCTCGCATGGATTGTGTCCACGGTTCGATGCCTGCGATGAATTCCATCGAAGTTCGTTGCACTCAATGACGCGTGAGATCTGAATATAGCTTGAGCTAGGTCCACAGGCTAAACTTATCGGAACGGAGAATCAAAGACGTATATTCGGTCCAGCTTCACCTTGATATGTCTACAGTAGAGGTTTCTTATCTTGCCTTACTTTCCGGGATGCTCGTTTATGATGAGTAGTAGCCCACTAAACCGAGTTCTTAATCCTGTCTATCCTGGATTTAATCAATAAATTCCAAACGTTGACACCACTTTGAAATTTAAGATGCACCCCTGTAAGTCTCTCTTGAAGAGGTCTGTATAAATCCGTGATTGCGATTACAAATACCTTACCTTTCCTAGCCTTTTATTACATTGCCTTACTTTACCTTACTTAACTTTACCTTAGCTAATCTTATCTATCCTTACCTATCAATCAAATATCGGTGTTATAGTCACTGAGCGCAGCGCTTATGCATAAAATATGCAATTTCATGACTAAGCCTACCGCTTCGACTGTTCTGCTCTCGCATAGGTTATCCAGTATGTACTGCGCTCGGATGAATATTTGCGCCACAGGTAACAACGTAGTTACAGTCTGTGTTGTGTGAGTTCACTATCGCGTTATAAGTCAGTCTATCGATAGATAAGTCAGTGGGGAAGGCTTTTTATGCCTGGAGACTACATAATCCACAGGAGTTCTTTTTATGCCATTGTGGTCTGGCCGTATTTTCGGTCCGTGAGGCAATTTCTGCTCGAGCTGTCGATATCTGTCCAATTTATCAGTAAACACGCATTTAATCTAATCTGACCAAGGTTTCTCTTACTGCTAAGCGCCGGTGGTCGACTCAGGTCGATAGAGGAACAGACAGACAGGCGATGGGCCACCACCTTCGCCGCAGTGACGGGTGAACATGGAGAATGCCGAAATGGACGGAAGGAAGTAGGCCCTACGTACGGACAATCAGAGTGGCGGAAGGAAGGGAAAATGTAATGAAAGGACGGACGGATGAAGGAACGGACAAAGGGACGGACGGAAAGAAGGAAGGACAGACGGACGGACGAAGGGAAAGGGAGACGGAAGGACGAAAGGGCGTACGTACGGACAGTTAGAGTGGCGGAAGGAAGGAAAAATGAAAGGACGGACGGATGAAGGAACGGACAAGCGGACAAGGGAGGACAGACGGACGGACGAAGGGAAAGACAGATGGAAGGACGGAAGAGGATGGACAGACGGAATGACAGAGGAAAGGAGAGGGTGATGGGCGGACGAAGGGACGGACGGACTGCTGCTGTATTGGCGAGCAATGACCCGGCGGGTCTTCTGCTGTGAGTCAGCCAGGAGGGAGGCGTTCTGTAAACTCTGTGGGAAGTGTTGTGCATTAGGGAGGCAGTTGGTGCCACCTGTGCCAGGTGTCTGTAACCGAGTCGCAGCTTGAATTATGAGACTATTTATGTAGCGCCAGTTTCTCAAATGCTCATCATCGATGACTGGTAGCGGTGTTGAGCAGTCGAGGTATCAACAGTTGCGCCTCGGATATTAAGTTCTATGATGATCCAGCTGTGTTGCCTTTCATTTTGCTTTGCTTAGATCAGTTTAATTGCTGCATTCGCAGCGCTTTGTGAAGCGCTTAAAAGCGCCATTATATATACATGCATACAGTTATTAACTAATGGCTTAGATGAGCCTATATGTTGGTCTGGTCATAACAGTCTAAATTTTAGGTCTATGTAGGCGTGGCAGAAGTCAACGACACGTGACACACCAGTGACAACAGTCTATGGGAAAGGTTCCTTGGCAAGAGTGGCTTAATAGATACCCCATAGACCTCTGTATAATTACACCAAGGTATACGAGTAGTTCCATTACCCAGTAGTGTGGGGAAATGTGGGAGAGGCCAGAAGCAAAGATATTAACATTTGCGGAAACTTTCAAATATAATGTGTATTCACTAAGAGAAAAGGGTCCATCTTCAATTCAGTTGGAAAACTTACGGTAAAATTGTGAACTCATTCTGGCCCTGGAAGCCAATTTTACTGGTTAATAGGTGACCATCTGCCGTCTGTTTACTGCTTGAAGACTGACGCAATAGCGTCGACCTATAATGCTAAGATTACGAATATCTCCATTTCTCAACGCCATGGCACAAAGCTTGCACTACTGTTAGAGAAACCACCTTTCATTAGCTATATCAACTGAAGAACTCATACAGAATTAAATGTGAATTAAATAAATATAGGGCTTAAATACTCATAAACAACTAAGAAATGCTAGCCTCTCCCGCCCGCAACATCTGCGCCCTATTTTGGAAAAATGTCCCTTCTGGAGAAAATATCTTGTTGCTTCCCATTAGCTATGGGCCAAGACAGCAGTTGCCAAAAACTGTTAAGATTTTGAGAATTTTATCCTAACATACTGCTTTTTCTAAATAAAATTTTTTGTTCTCATATTATTTGGCAGATAGCGCCATTGTGCATCATCATACACATACAGTCGGACCTTGCATAAAACAGTGACTCTATGTATACGCAGTGACGACACAGAATATTATATAAAAACCGTTAAGGCGTTGTTCCGACTTCTGCGAGTGTTTAAGTGGAACTGATTCCTTTGAAGAAAGAGACTCTGATCAATAAGTAAGTAAATCTCTTCCAGCGCTAACCAATCTCTAGCAAGTGACTCTCTAAGGCTGCTATTTTATAGATCTTCAAAAGTTTGGCCTACGCACACCTACTTTGCACAGTAAAATCGAGCAACGGGAAACGGTGGAGGAAGTAGGTTTCTGGGCATCTACGGTGACTTACAGATGTTTGTCTTCCTTCAGTTCACGCGTGCGCACGCAGGCACCATCCACCCATCGTTCCCCTTTGATTAGAGACCTCTGTATCGCTGCCCTGAGATGGTCTAATCTGACCCAGGCGAACAGGTCACCTATCCCGGCATGCGCCCGCAGATTGCGTGCATTCTTAATTGGTTTCGATTGCACGCATGAGGATCATATTGTTTTCCTCAGTGCTCACTCAGGCTGCTGCTGCTGCTGCTGCCGATTACTCTGCGGCAGCCGGCAATGCTCTGCGGGGTTCTTCCAGGTGTGACCCAATGCACACTCGACGGATGCTCTCTAGGTAGGCCTGGGGCTGCAGGTATAGGTAGGCACAGGTAGACCGTGGTCTTCAGATTGTGTACATACATCAGTTTTGGCTGCACTTTTATCTGGCTCCATGCACTCAAGCGTTACTGACGTCTTCAGCAGCAGCAGCAGCAGCAGCATCGGTTAAGGCTGCAAAGGCGCGAGCAGATGCGCGGAATGAAAGAAGCTGGCTGGTCTGCCTCAGCATCCTTTACAACTGCTATCGGACTAGTGCCAGGGATGTCAGCAGCAGCAGCAGCAGCCGCCGTCGTGGATCTGTTGCTCTCCATCATTTCATAATGCTTCCCTTGGCTGTTGCTTTGCCAGACGCCGTCAGAAGTGTGTATTTACTATTACAACTCACCGACGTCTCTGGCGTGTTTTGACGGTTCTCCCATTTTTAACAATTACGACAGCCGCCGCAAAAGCTACGCTGCTGCCAGCTGGAAAGGGAGAGGCGGGGGAGGTGGCGGAAGAGGCGGCGGAGGATGTAGTGGAAAGGGAGGAAAAAGAGGTGAACTAAGAGGAAGGTTCTTTGGCGTCTAGGTTCCTCGTAATGATAGGCGGGCACATGAGCAACAGATTTCGCTTTGATGAGTTGCATCTGTGCAGGGCAGACCCTTCGTAGAAGGCTCACCAGGTATGCTATGATTTAATGAATCTACGGCTGTGTTGGCTGGCGCGCGGTCGACTACATGTAGTACGATGATGAAGCAGTGCATCGCTCAACCACTGTAGTACTCCACGGCTCACACGCGTATACTTTGTTCGGCTCTACTTGCAGATGTATGGCAGTCCGTCTATCGCGCTCCGCTTTCTGCGCTCTGCACCGTGTTGCCGTTTGAAAGGAAACGCTTCGCCAGCCGCTTGGACTATTATTATACAACTATCCTATTCATGCACAGTCGGTACTTATAATATATTAGACAGTGACGCTATTTATACGCAGTGACGACACAGAATATTATATGAAAACCGTTATGGCGTTGTTCCGACTTCTGCGAGTGTTTAAGTGGAACTGATTCTTTTGAAGAAAGAGACGCCGATCGGTAAGTAAGTAAATCTCTTTCAGCGCTGACCACTTTCTAACAAGTGACTTTGTGGAATTCGAATGCATTTCCTGCAGTCGGTTTGGAGCGCCATCGGTTGCATGGAACCATGGAACCACGTGCAAGGTGTGCCTGAGTGTCTTAAGCGGCGCCATAGAAGTTCCCATTGCAGATAAGAATAATGAGAGGTGTAAACGATGATTTATGATATGTTAGAAGATACGCAAGTTGCAAAACGAACAATTTATGGACACGAATGCTATTATGGGCGCCGCTTATATAGGCCCTGTGTGTAGTCCAGAGCATTCACAGTGACATGACGCTGTGACCGCATGTCGACCATTGTGCATTAAAAATTTAATGCAGGATTATCTATCTGTCTACCTGTCTGGCTCCCTCTCTATCCATCTATCTGTGGCTATCTGTGTGCCTTTCTGTCTGTCTGTCTGTCTGTCTTTCTGTCTGTCTGTCTGTCTGTCTGTCGGTCTGTCTGTCTGTCTGTCTGTCTGTCTGTCTGTCTGTCTGTCTGTCGAAGATGAATGGACCAACTTGTCGAAGAATAAAGATGCTCAGACGCTGACAAGTTCGCGTGCATGCACTAACAGTTCTGCCCGGTTGCTTCTACGAGTTCAAATGCATCTATACATGCAAAGACATTGACAACTAATAGGCAGAGGCCTACGTGTATAGGCCTACTCTGCAAGGTGTGATTCGTGATTGGCAGCGGTGGGTGGGAGACTCAGAGGCAGTGCAAGCGAAATGTAGAAAAAAATTAAATGGGAAAAGTCTGAATTAGTGCAGGAAATTCCCCTATACAAATCCCATAGTGATATAATGCAGACTCGAACCTTTATAAAATCCATCACTGACATAAACTCGTCTCGTTTATTGGGGCAAATTACACTATGTCCCACTTTTCCTTTTTGGTTCCCTTCCATATAAGGCTGATCTATTTTGCCTCTCTTTTCCACCTTCCGATACACAGGCCTTCCAATTCCTCTTTCATTGTCCCTGCATCTGCTCTTAAGTTAACTGGTGCAAATATTAAACCGGTAAATGCATCGCTCTGTTTGAGCAAAGACAGATGTTCGCCAAGAAATCTGCGCAGTTGTTGACGCTGTTTATAACCCACTAAGCCCTAATACGTTACGATGAACTGTAATACTAATTTATTTAGCGCACACTCGAGATATAGGTCTGCTGATCATATAAATGCGATTTTTTATAGCGTGTTTTAACACAGCTGTGTGGTCTTCCGCACGAACAAATTACAAATCGCTCCGACAAAGCAGAGAAAGCACAGGCCTCTACAGGTCCTCAGGGGTGAACTGCGCCGATGATAAGCTGTTTGGATGAAGGTCTCTGGTCCTTGTATGAAGGTCTTTAGCCTGTAGATGAAGGTTTCTATTCTGCAGATCTCACTGAATGAAGGCATCTAATCTGTGGATGAAGGACTACACGTGTAAGTAAGTAAGTAATGCACGTGCACACTGCAATGACCATTCCACAATGCAGCGTGGTCGTCCTGCATGGTCGTCCTGGTCGTCATGGTCGGCTCCTCATTCTGAAACAGGCTGCCATGCAACTGGCTACATGAGCTTCTTGTCCTTACATTGCGTCTATTTGCCAGCGGTTGAAGACATTCTACTCGATCAAGTGTTGCGTTGTCAGGTAGGAAGCACATCTGAAGAGTTTTCTAAAGAGGCGCTATATAAATATGCATTTGCGATTACGACGGGTGTGTTGAACTGCGCAAGTCGACACAGCGGTGTCGAACAGCAGAGGCGCTAAATAAATATGCACTTGCGATTGTAATTGTATTTTAGATTTATAAAGCGCCTCTTAGAGAATGAACTCAACAGGGGTGCTTCCAACCCGAACAAGTAAAATCGCTGTTAAATAGTACAGTCTTCAGGCGCCTGCGAAACCTTGAGAGGGGAAGAGAGAGCAGTGTTCAGGACAGATTACGACTGGTGTGTTGAACTGCGCAAATCGACACAGCGGGTATACACAAATGCTTAAGCCATGCACGGCAGGCATCAAGAGCACGGTGAGGCCGCGGGTTCGAAACCTTACTATACGCTCTCTCCTATGACACGTACGCAGATTAGTTCGTGTATACAGGGATGGCCGTAGACCCCTGGATACTCAGTACAGCTTAATTATAGTCACCTGAAGGATGGCTGCGTAGACCATTGTGTAAATTTAAATGTACACGTTTTTCTATAGCGACCGTACGGCCTCGACCCTGCTCATTTTTCAATGTACTTATTATGCACTCGATCACACTTATCGCAGGCCAGACAACACTCCAGTGCAGCACGATTCCATCCCTCTGGTTTTGGCTCTGGTAAGTGCAGGTCAGTAGGACATCGCGGCAAGGGTCCCCACCTTCTGTGAATGGGGCCAAATGTCAAATGTGGAGCTTCCGAGAGACCTCGATTGTCAGCTGGGCCATGCAGACCTAAATCTATAGTATTCAGATCTTCACGGCTGGATGATGCTGGCTGGGATTTCTTATATAGATGCGTTGACATTTTCCAAGTTCCAGAGATTCGTAGGATGAAGAGCGAGCTGGGCAGTCGACTCGAACACTTATCACTTGGCAAATGCATTGAAACAGCGATTTCAAGAGGTTCTTAAAGGCGTGATATAAATGCCAACATACATGAGCCAACAAGCATTCTGAAAGTGTTGTTTAATTCATATTTTTTGACCGTCTCCCCGTATCAGTCTTTTTCTGTGTCTGTACGTGTCTGTCTTCATCTGCTGCACCTCTATTGATTGTCTCTATCCGTCTGTCTGTCTCTGTTCGTCTGTCTGTCTCTGACCCTCTCCTTTCTATTCTTTGTATGTGTCTGAATCCATCTCTTATATACGTAGACAGACAGTAGGTAGTCTGTCTCCGTATGTCTGCCTCTGTCTGTGTGTCTTTGACTCCGTCTCTTATATCTCTGTCTTTGCTGTCTGTCTCCGTCTGTCTGCCTCTGTTTGTCTCTTTCTCTTTTGTCTCCGCCTGTCTGTCTCCACCTGTCTGTCTCTGACTCCATCTCTTATATATCTGTCTCTACTGTCTGTCTTCGTCTATCTGGCTCTTTTTGTCTGTCTCTCTTTGTCTATCGTATGTCTGTCTGTCTGTCTATTTCTCCTCTCCCTTTGTCTATGACTCCATCTCCTCTGTCTCTATATATGGTGCCTGTCTCCTTCTGTCTGTCTGTCTGTCCAAAAATGAATGTCTGTATATCTCTCTCGTAATCGTAATCGTAAGTGCACATTGATATAGCGCCTATTTGGAAAAGACGTCTCAGATGTGCTCCCGACCTGACAACCCAAGACCTCGATCGAATCGAATGTCTTCAACCGGTGGCGAAACAGAGGAAAGGAAAGAACGAATGGCTCGCATTTTCCGTTGCATGTCAATCTGAATATAGAGGCCTGTCATGGATAATGAGGCTTCTTTACACAAAAGGAAGAGATGCACTTCTCACCTCCCTTATATAAATTAGTTTTGACCGATATTAATTAGGCATCAATTGATTAATTAATCCTATATTAAGGTATTCGTCGACACTCAATTTCTATACACGGTAATGTCAACTTCATGACGTCGTTTGGTTCATAATAAGTAAATAAATAAACAGAGAATGAATGAATGAATGAATAAATAAATGTATATGGATTTATGTTTGTATGTATTTATCTATGTATGTAGGCCTATGTATGTAGGCCTGTGCATGAATGCATAGGCCTACATGCCGAACCCCTTTTGCTTATCGATTCGGTTTTGACTGAGCGCCTGTGAATAAGCTGGTCCCCTTTCGTTGGGCGCTGTAGAAATCTCACGATTATGATATGTAGCCTTATAAAACTTATGTTGATATGTATGTGCAGGGCCTTTCAGAGATTCAGAAAGGCCCGGTCCACTGCAAATACGAGACCCCAATCTCGAAGCATGCACATCATGCACAAGCCTAATAAATCGCAGTTGAGAATTATTATAATAAAAAAACAGGAGAAATAAATATTAAGAAATATTACATAATTATAGACTTTTTCAATATCTCAGGCTTCCACTGTATGTGAAGCCTGGGCCAAATGGCCCTGATGCCCTTCCCCCCAATAGGCATATATATAGGCCTATATATGTGTGTGTTTGCCTGTGTGCAAAGGCGTCGGCACTGAGGGTAGCAGACACTTTTAACCCTAATATAAAACAGTTTGGTGTTTTAAGGATGTGCACTTAAAGTGCTACCAGTTAAACGCTGCCTGAATATTGCATCCATTTATCCGCGAAATTCATCAACAGTCACTTCAACTTTAGGTATATATAGGAGTTTTCAAGCTATAAGTTCTGGCAAAACTTTAGGGGTGTGTGCGTACGTGGCGAGAGGAAATTCAGCTACGAAGCTGTATGTGAAGCATGCAGGCCTATTATGTGAAGTGACTCTTCCTTATCTGAGAATGAGCCAGGAAACGGAAATGTTTATCTGATAGGTCTTGGGAGCATGAATTGGAAAACCATCATAGGCACAGAATGGCATGTAGGGCTCTATCGAGTTTACGCCCTGTCTCTCTCTCTGTCTCTCTCTCTTTCTCTTTCTCTCTCTCTCTGTCTTTCTCTCACTCTCTCTCTCTCTTTCTCTCTCTCTCTGTCTCTCTGTCTCTCCCTCAGTCTCTCTCTTTGTCTCTTCTCTCTCTCTCTCTCTCTCTCTCTCTCTGTCTCTCTCTCCCTCACGCTTTCTCTTCTCTCTCACCTCTCTCTCTCTCTTTCTCTATGTCTCTCTCTGTTTATGTCTTTCTCTGTCGCTCTCTGTCTGTCTGTCTCTCTCTATATATATACGCACATGTGTGTGTGTTTGTGTGTGTGCCTACCTCTGGTGTCGACGCCATTCATAATTATAAACTATAGCCTGCTGTAGTTTTTGTAAGGGAGCTAATTAGACGCAACGTATGTATGAACAAGTTTTAGGCTTACGTAGGCCTTAATGGACAAACACAAAAGGTGCTGCTGATCAGACGTTTATCGCGCATGACGCATGCTTCTTATAGTTCATTCGATTCAGTGTTTCAATTCATTTCCCTTACTTGAGCATATGCGCATACTGTTCGCACATTTTTACTGTAATGTCTATTCACTCATATAATTATAGGCCGAGAATGCTTTTAAAGTTCAAAGTGAGTTAAAGACGCAACATAAATTTACGGTTAGGCCTATATATCAGACCTACTTTGCGTTCGGGATGCAGGCCTACATTGGTCTACACACGAGTGGCTCGTGTAAATCCATCACCTTCCAGACTTCAAACAAAGACAGACTCGTTTCATTCTTCTGTAGCTTAATAGCTATATATATATATATATATATATATATATATATATATATATATATATATATATATATAGCTTACATATACGTAAGCTATATATACATATATATACACGTGTGTGCGTGCGTACGTGTGTAACATAGAGGCCCGTTCGTACATATGGGCCAAGTGCGGCACGTGCGCGCAGTTCTAAATGCCAGTGTACCGTTATAACTTCTCATGTGGCTTAGAGACTTTTGTCTATGTATGTTATAAGTTAGAATCATGCTACAAAAGTTTAGAACAGTGCACTGGAGGGTTTTTAACGCGCTACATGAGTGTCCAGACATACGTCATCCTCTACACCTCTTATATTATGACAAGCAGCTAGCTCCTATACACTAATATTTCAAGCGACGTGTAGGCCTGTATGCTGTTAGTGAGTATAAGTTTGGTGAATTTTAATTCTTTCAAGATGCTATTTCAGCTTAAAATAGCAGAGGCCTATATGAAAGTTGTTTAATGTTGAAGTATCATTAAATTACTGACCTGTTGAGCGGATCGAAGTATCGAGTTTCACTTGAATAGGCTATGCATTCATATAAAGAGTCTAAGACTTTAGGCTACTGTGCCTATAGACTTGGTTAAGTATGAACATGCTCATCAATTTCTTTATGTAGGCGGAATGTTAGCCCATTTCAAGCAGTAATGATTGTAAAATATAATTTAAAGTGGTAACTGAATATTTTTCCAACTGAAGATGGTCTAATCACATTGATTAGCGGTTGCTACTTTAATTAACAATACGAGTTCAGGCCTATTCATTCATATCAGCTATAGGCTTATTCATTCAGGCCTATTCATTCATATCAGCTATAGGCTTATTCATTCAGGCCTATTCATTCATATCAGCTATAGGCTTATTCATTCAGGCCTATTCATTCATATCAGCTATAGGCTTATTCATTTACCCTTTACATACATATTCAAGGGGTTTGTAGTTATGTTAAATATTTGTTTTCAATTGTTATCGGTTCCTACTGTAATATCAAGTGAACAAAGCTTATTGTCAAAGCTATGATCACATCATGGTCTTTGCAGTCCGTTGCTCCTTACAGGCCTATGTAGTCACTTAGGCCTACTGACGGATTAAGGTGTAACGGATCAACGGTATAATCTAAGATGGAGAAACCCACCCAACAATAGCTCCTGTTATATGTGGAAACGCAGTGGCAAAAAACATCAAATGGATCTTGTTCTCGCATTTCCCTTCAGAATTGGGGGGGGGGGGGAACTGACTGAACTACAGGATTATAGCAACTGTCTGGAAGTGCAACAACGTAATAGGCACTAATAATTGTAGTCTGGCCGCCCATCCATGTTGTGTATTGTACTTACAGTGACTGTTAGTTTCTGCTTGTATAAAGTTTGGTTTGATCTATACGGTCTATAAAGCTCGCAGAGAACAGACTTAAGACGCAAGGCAATGGGATGTTTGGATTTGTTTCAGTTTCTCTGTATTGGACATCGTCAAATGAATGTGCGGCTTACTGGCTCGCCTTTCGCCAATGCTATTTCAAAGGCCGTAGACTCGGCAGTCTTCCTTCCGTATTTACTCCAATTCGCAAGCAAATCTCTCGTTTTGCAGTGCACATACAAGCCAGGTGGAATGTTTATCCCGCGGGTTAGGCGTGACAATGGGTGAACTTAGATGTGACAATGGGAGACAGTAATGGAAAGGCGATTGACACGACGTCTGAATTTGCAGAATTCCGCATGAGGATGGTGAAACCAGAGGAAATAACTAAGTGTGAAAGTTGAGACAACGGGGCGGCTACCGTGGGGAATTGAAGGGCACTCGCGGGGGCAGGCGAAGTGCAGGGTCATGACCTACCACGGCACGCTCTCAGATAATTTATGGATTGGCAGTTCTGTTAAATAAGTTGTCGCAGTTTCACTAACATACAAGCATTGGCAGACAATCGTGCATCTTCGTCTGTTGTATGCTGATTTCAGGTGTGTACTACTGTATATATCCAAGTTTTAGACATCTCTAATCTAATTTAAAATCAAATCTAATCAAATGTAAGCAACTCTAAGCAATCTAAGATAAATACATAAATAATATTATATGCCACAGCACCGATGTGATGATGCATCAGGCTTCAATCGATGGTTGCTGCTATAACAGGTCAAATGAACTTGCAATCAACAATCTGGGGTTAGTCAGGTCAAAATCCAGTACGGCTGTTCATGGAAATAGAAAAATAGTACATGAAAGGATATGTTTTTAATTGATTTATTGAAACACTATGCACTGGAAAACATTTACACAGTTTTGGTCCACAAACAGAAAGGGCTTGCTTGCTGTGACCTCGTTCTTGTCTGCAAAACAGTCATGGTTAAGCAAGTGGTTTTTTTTGATAGAGTAGCAAAGGTTGTGATGCTGGCCAGAATATAAAACCTTGTAGCCTAAGTGATGAGTAACTACCCCAGGGTTTGAGGCTGATCTGCCATTGTGTCAAAATCAATTAGTGTAACTATGAGTTTTGCAAATTACTCTGCTTTCATTCACTGTATGATCCTCCAAGGAATCATAAAATTCTACCACGCAAAATTTATTTGAATTGAAAAACTTTTTATCTGGTTAAGCTGATGTATTTTTGTCAGTGTAGATCGTTTGTTACCTGTCGTAATTTTGATGATAACCGCAGGAGAGTGATGTAAAGACGACAAGGGAGATGGCTTCCTTAACGTGAATGAAAGCTTTCTGATTAACTTGCAGAACTCAACACCCTTTGTAGTCCTGTAAATCGCTACCCTAAGTGCAAGCTGTTTATAAAATATTCATTTAGTTTCCCCCTTACAGCAGCATTTAATGTGAAGTTAACGATGCTGGAAGAAAGAATATGAGAGGCCCAACAAATGTAGCATCAACCAGTTAATGCTACAGACCAGAAAGAATCCATTTCCCCATCTCTTTTTTCTCTGATGAGTCCTATCATGCATTTGGTAGAAATATCACCACACGAGCTGTAGTCTGTAGCTCTGTCCGTGTTTTAGGAACCATGAAATGCACAATGTACTAATAAAATTTTATGAGGAAGTTTGAACAGAGCAGCATTCAGGCATATCGCCTTATAGTTGGGTCAGTACCAACTTGATTTATTGTACATGCTACTCTTCAACTTTATTTCACGTTGACGTTAGTACTATTTTCATAGTTAATCGAACTTTGCATTTTTATCATTGTATATTAGGCTTTTTGATCAGTTTGTTAACATGTGTCCATGCTGAATTTAACCAACATCTGCATCACTGCTTATCTGTATGCAATGGCAAAGTAGGCTATATAGCAAATGCATTTTTATTTAGAGGTATATATGCCTACACACACGCGCGCGCGCACTCACACACATATATATATATGTAGGGTTTAGGTGATGCTCCTGTACAGGCACAACTAAGAATAGCAAGATATATAGTGTGGTTAAAATCTTGGATTTGTGTATACACAATAGTTAAATGTTATATGCTAAAAATCCAGAAGTTGGGAAATTTAAAGTATAATTTTACATGGCATGTTTTTACTGCAATCAGACATTTACAATCTTTCACTATCATTCATAGGCCACGTCTATAATATATATATATATACCTATATATACAGAACAGAACTTTTTCTTTCTGCTTTTTAACCTCATTATGTACTAATTATATAGGGACCATGTTTTTAAGCAATCGTCATTCTTTACCTTATCAACGTCTCTAATGCATCCAGCTATTACACATCAACCTCCTTTCCAGACCTTCCATGTCCGAGTGGAACCATTTCCGACTGAGCAATGTGCGTGTACATTAGGTTTCATCTGCATCACTTCAGATATCTTTTACTGGTACTTAGCTCCGGTGTTGATTGCCAGCTCAGAGGGTTGAAGTGGATGTTAGAAATAGGGTTGCTGTTTTTTGGAATAAGTGTAATCTATAGTATGACTGCAATTAAGCATTTATTTGATGGCAAAACTCAGTCTGCGATTTTCTTTAATTTATGCACATATTTTTTGTACCTGAGATATGTACATATCTTTTTGTGCTACCATTGTTTGGTGAAATAAAAGAATGATATACATATACATACATATATACATACACATACATACACACACAAATATATACATATATATATATGCCTCTAATATACAGTTCCGTACCTTAAATCTGTTCAGCTGTTTCGTGATGGCCTATCTGTGATAGTTCTGTATAAGTCAGCCTAATCTCTTGACAACTGGCATAGGGCAATACATCTACATGTTGCCGTATCGGAAGCAGGTTATGAGTGACTGTTTCGTATATACAATAGCAAATAGCAATCGGCGATAGCACATACGCATCTGGCTCATTTTCTTGGCTGTAGTAAATGTTTTGCTTGTCTCATGTTTAAACTCTCTTTGAGTCAGACAGACAGACAGACAGACAGAGACGGACAGACAGAGACAGACAGACAGAGACAGACAGACAGAGACTGACAGACAGACAGATAGACAGACAGACAGAGACAGACAGAGACAGAGACAGACAGACAGACAGAGACAGACAGACAGACAGAGACGGTTCCGGTGTGGTGCCAGATCGGATCCGGGGCGAAGAGGGTTCCGATTCCACCCACTTTTGGGACAAGATAGTTAGGCGAATGTTAAAGCATCCTGTTGTCTTGATGGAAAATTTTGACATAGGCCTATGTGACAATATTCTAGTAATTAGAAAAACAGCAGCCTGAACACTTTCCCATGCAGTCGGTTCTTATGAAGCCTTAATTGCTAGTAATTGGTACAAAGCATGATTTTGACGAAGCAACGGAACAGTTCTATTTTTAGAAACAAATTTGGCATCCTGGTCACATGAACCCATCACAATATTTTCGGAACTGTTTTTGTGGGCCTCGTATGGCTTCATACAGCCTTTGCTGCAAGACGGAGATATATATCATTGTGTTAGAAAAACAGGTAGCAATTTTTGGCTTTGGGTTTACTTGAATCGTCAGGACTGACTGTTGTCGGATTGCCTGAAGGTTCTAAGTGCTTTTCAGGCTATATACATCGGACAAATATATGCGGTGGGGTTAGCATATCTGTTTCTTTGTTCTATTTGGGTGTTGAATGATGGAATCTAAATATTGGGGCATAGCCTTCACCTGGAGCTGCATTCACAGGATCTGATTCTTATCTATGCACAGAGTTTTGATCTTAGATGTTCTGCCTAGTAACTGAAAATTAACCGTTTTGAATGTTTGCTTGTAGTACTAAATTAGAAACATTAAGAAACAATGGGTACATAAATATGTCACTGAAGAAAGTTGATCAGGTCCTGCCTCTGATCCATACTGAGAAACTGAATGGGTAGCAATCCAACCCTGACAACCACACTGGCTTAACGAACACTGGGCCAATAATGCTGGCCATTATGGGCCCACTGAACTTGGTTGTCTGGATGCAGGTTTAATTGCATAGATGGTACCATTCAAAGGTAATGGTACCCCGAGAAAGGCAAAAAATTCATAAGCAAGAACTCTAGGGGCTCCCTTTTTTATTTAATGGTTAAAAAAGCCAAGGGAATTAGCAGGCTGCAGTATGAAGAATTCATGAGCAGAAATAGAACTCACATTCACCATTGCAAAGTCACTGTTAGCCTCAACACTATAGCCAATGAAATTAACTGATGCTTTCGGCGCTAAAAACGCTTGTATCATGTTTGAAACTTTAAATATTTAGAGTTTAGAGCCATGCAAAGCCATTTTAGAGGGCTTAATTGGTACATGCATGTTTTAAAAATCAGTATTCTGTTCTCTTTACTTTGGTAATAATTAACTTACATGCATATTACATACTTTTGAATAATATACAAGAAGCACATGGCTATTTTTATGTATATATCTATAAAATGGTCGACCAGTACTAATTCCTTATGTTGCAATAAATCCCGTATAGTTGTTGATAATGGGAGTGTGGGTGAAGAAGTCTTAGACTGATAGTTGCACCGATAAAAAGTGTCTAATGGCATGATAGCTGGCCATATAGTTGATGAATGTGATGTTAAACATCATCAAAATGGCAGTATTTAATGCTGTGGGAGAGATAAGAGCCTGCAGTTAACTGGACCTGAACATTCAAGTTTATCCAGCTAGATATTCTAATCCAGACTGGTCTCATGCTGTTGGATTATGGATAGGCAAAATGATCCTGATGTCAGTAGCCAATCTGAAATGTTCCAGACTTCCAAGCATCAAAGCATCGCTGCTAACTGATGTTGGGCCTTGCTACTCGTATTTTATTAAATATGTCTTTCTTGTTTGATGAGTTGAGTTTTGAAGTCTTTATGGAAGAAGCAGGATTCCTGTTTGTTCATTTCGGTCATCCTCGAGCATATTTAAAATGGCATTCTAAGAGTT
This sequence comes from Norana najaformis, assembly GCA_964023275.1. NCBI lineage: Eukaryota > Metazoa > Annelida > Clitellata > Crassiclitellata > Hormogastridae > Norana > Norana najaformis. The sequence goes on from OZ029919.1 coordinate 24,920,416, forward strand.
TATTTGTTCTGCTATGCATTTATATTTTTAGTTTTTATATTTCTTCAGGAGACTTAAATGAGAGCACACAGGCTGAAGCTTTTAAGTTTGCATTGATCGCTTTGGGAACTCCACCTGCGCCAGGGTCGGCTGTTTGTTCACGGTTGAACAATGGCTGAATGCTCCGCACAGCCATGTATTCAGCGTCGGTTCGGGTGGCACCTGTATCTTCCATTGACGGCGTTAAGGATTTCTTGAACGATCGACATCTAGACTGGAAGCAAACACTGCTTACATCACTGAGCATTGTCTCAGGAGATGGCGCTGAAGAGGCTGAGGATGAGGTGAAGGAGGAGGCAAAGGCAAGCAGGAAGGGTGCATGTCTGGTGGGACCAAGACTGCCTGATGGGCTCCGAGTGCCAAACCGCAGTTGCATTGTGATTACTGTAACTGTCCGATAGGTGCTGCGATGTTTAAACAATGACGTATTGATCCTGTGCCACTTAGCCCCAGCTGCCTGCTCAAGCGCTGTCCAATCAAGGATTATAGATCGAACTCCCTTGTATCTGTCAATCATTGGCAGGTCTAATGGGCATTGAAAGCACCTGCCAATCACCGGTGGGATTCCTAGGGCTAGCTACCTTCTGCGATCCTCTCCTATCTATACTCATTCAGTCTTAATCAAGAACTATTTTTTCTCTCAGTCTAGTTTCTACGTGGAGGAAGGATGAATCTGCCTTTTTCTGAAGAGTGTGGCATTTCTATCAACTGCTATCTTTTGGCAGGTAATTTCTTTATCATGGACTGATTCTTGAGCGGCCCTACTCATTAGGCGAACTTTCAGCTTGAAGCCATTGGCCATCAAACGAACTCCATATGTTTCCCTCCATTTACTTTACAAATAGGCATCTGTAGAGACGAGTGCTTACCACAAGACAGCCTTTCTATACTGCAGTAGGCCTATACCAAAGCTGCTTGAGATTGGTGAAAGATTATAGTGATGGGTAGTAGACATGCCACTGGTTAATGCAATGTTTCCCAACCAGGGTTCTGCAGAACCATAGAGTTCCACAGGCCATTGCCAGAGGTTCCACGAGAAATTGTGGGATAAATAATAAATTAATGAATAATAAAAAACAAATAAAAACAAACTATGAAAGAAAACTGTCCCATTCCACTGTGCATTGTTTGCGGGAAAACACTAGCAAATACAGCTTTGGGTCCAGCCTTCTTACTCAATGCAAAAAAGACAAGAAAACTGCTCGAAATATTTGTAAGCTGACCTACAGCATTAATAATTATGTGGCAGTAATTGAACTGTACTCACCGCTATCAACTTGTTCTCCTCTGTTTACGTTTTCATGGGTTCCTCGGGATGTGAAAATTATTTTAAGGGTTCCTCATGGGAAAAGTTGGAAAACACTGGGTTAATAGTTGAAACCTAGTTTATTTTTTGGATGCTCTTTGAACCTGATAACACCCTTTAGCAAGCTGAGCAAGATATGTGCATAGGAAGATATGGCAATATGGTCTACAGATATGGCAATGTGGTCTAGAGATGACTGGGGCTAATGAAATTTCAGACATGAAGCATTTAGATAACACTGGCCAACAGAAAAAATTTTTTCTCTTGTTGCCTTCGGTTTTAGACCTGTTCTTGGGGTAATTTTGGGCGCTGATTCAGAAAATGTCATTGGATTGAGTGCATCAGGTCTAGTTTCTGAGATATCGTCGATTTTGTAAAGAAAACCCAGTCCACTCTTTAAACGATGTCTTTGGCAAAACTAAAATGTCATAATAAGCTTTATTTATGGCTAATTATAATTCTTGCTGATTCATATAATGCCTACATCCTTATAATGTAAAATCAGCATATCTTGCCGCGTGCTGAGATATTGCTGATTCAACGAAATAACTATTCCGTAGCCTACAGCTTACTCAGCACTAAATTCATGGCCTCATTTAGAATTTATTTGTGCTTATACAGCGTTTCATGGTTTCGAACTATGTAAATAGATTATGCTGAAGTCAGCATTTATAGCCTATATAGACCGCCTCCTGAAAGCTAGAGCAGCCGCAGTCGTCTTAGGGCATATTAAGAGTTGGTCGCAAGAACAATCTGTGAATGTGAGCATTAAATAACTACATGTTCTTACTATTTTTTAGGTTAGTCATTTAATTCCTCAGATGCGAACATCCTTAAGGTTATGGCTACTTCCAGACGGAGCTGCATTAACCATCCAGACATATTCTGCTACATTTGTGGGGAAGACACACTAAAAGCAAACAGGAAACCGATTTCTGAGTTTGTAAAAAGAGCATATGTAGGTTATTTTGGTGTCAAACTTGGAGATCAAGATAAGCAATGGGCTCCTCATACAGTATGCAAAACTTGTATTGAACAATTGCGCCACTGGACAATTGGAAAGAGAAGCTGCCTGAAATTTGGTGTACCGATGGTTTGGAGGGAACAGATAAACCACTTCGACGACTGTTACTTTTGTATGGTTAATATCATAGGCATCAATCGAAATAATCGTCACAAGTTGTCTTACCCTGATATACCTTCAGCCAGGAGACCTGTTCCGCATTCGGATATTGTACTAGTTCCACCTTTTCGCGAACTACCTCAGCTCTCAGACGATGAGACTTGCATGTCCAATATCGGACAAGATGACGAAAGTGAAGAAAGTGGGGGCAGTGACAGTGATTTCCAACCAACTTCACACAGTGAACGTTTTGACCAAAAAGAGTTGAGTGATCTGATCAGGGACTTAAATCTTTTCAAAGAGTCCTCTGAATTGCTTGCGTCCAGACTAAAGGAAAAGAATGCACTTCAGCCTGGAACGAAAATTACAATTTATAGAAACAGAGAAAAGGATTTGCTGCCATTCTTTACCGAAGACAACAACCTAGTATTCTGTAATGACATCAGCAACTTATTGAAGAAAATTGGTCTGTCGGATTACAGCCCAGATGAGTGGCGTCTTTTAATCGACAGTTCAAAACGTAGTCTGAAATGTGTGCTTTTAAATAACGGCAACAAATTTGGTTCTATTCCAATCGGTCACTCCACCAGGATGAAAGAAGAGTACAATGCCATCTCTTTAGTACTGGAAAAGATAAAATACAAAGAACATCAATAGGTAATTTGTGTAGACTTGAAGATGGTAAATTTCCTCCTTGGTCAACAAAGTGGCTACACAAAGTATCCCTGCTTTTTGTGTCTTTGGGACAGTAGAGCCAAGCATGAACATTGGACAAGAAAAGATTGGCCTTCGAGGAAAGACATGGTGGTTGGAGCTCAAAATGTAATCAAGGAATCTTTGGTGGCACGAGATAGGATCATACTGCCACCACTACATATAAAGCTAGGCCTGATGAAACAATTTGTCAGGGCTTTGAATAAAGAAGGTTCATGCTTCGAATACATAGTACACAAGTTACCAGGAATTACAATGGAAAAATTGAAGGCTGGAATCTTCGATGGTCCACAGATCAGGAAACTTATGAATGACCCACTTTTCATACCATCAATGAATGAAATCGAATCTTGTGCCTGGTCTTCCTTTGTTCTTGTAACTAAAAATTTTCTTGGCAACAAGAAGGCAGACAATTATGCACAACTAGTAGAGGATATGCTTCTTCATTTCAACAAGCTTGGCTGCAACATGAGCATTAAAGTCCATTATCTCCACAGTCACTTAGATCGCTTTCCAGAGAATCTTGGTGACTTCAGCGAAGAGCAAGGTGAAAGATTTCACCAAGACATCAAAACAATGGAAAATCGATATCAAGGAATATGGGATTCACACATGATGGCAGACTATTGCTGGAATATTATGCGCGATTGTTCCGACAGATGCCACACTCGGAAATCGTACAAAAGGAGCTTCTTCGGTGTCGAATGACTTGAAATTTTTATAACAAACTTGTTCTGTTTGGTATCATATAAGTACAGTTTCAGGTACTACCATTTTTTTTTAAGTATTTGTATTATTATGTTTATTTAGTGTATCACATAATAAATTGAGCACTACATAATTATAGCTATAGCCTTATGTTTTATGGGCGAGCAGAGGCAAGGACTGGTATATGGCATAATGTTCTATATCTCGAAAACTAGACCTGCTGGGAGAAAACTGGTGCCTTTTCTGGAATCAGCAGGTCAAATATTCCCAGAAACAGTTCTAACATTTGAGGCAACAAATTATGTGTTGACCAGTGATAATAATGTAACTTTATGAATGAGTTATTAGGAATCTGAACTGTGTCTTAACACTGAGGGTGGTATAGATAAATTTGATGCTATTGTATTAACCAATGTCTGATAGTAGGTGGTTATTGGAGTAAGCCTGTACAAGTATGGACTTCATAACTGGGTCTGTAGGAACATGTCTATTGCTATAAAAGATAGAATTGCTTTCCATGTTATTTTCGTCTGTATTGTTTTTCCTAGTGTTTATTGTCTGTTGATGTTTGGAAGTAAACTATCGGCTCCTAGTTTCGTTTCCAAATTCCTCGTTTTAGGTGATGCCACCCTCGTTTGCTCTTGGGATGTGCTCCACTGCGTTGGAAATACTATATTTATTACTGTTTCATTGACTGTATTTTAAGTCTGGAGGTCATTTTTTATAATCTGATTGACTAGTAAGAAATATCTGTACCGTAAAATCCCTGAGTAAACAAGTCCCTGGTCAAAAATAGTGCAGGTCCTGGAGGCCTTCAAAGCTCCGAAGGGTTTGTGTGCAGAAAAGATTGAAGTTGTTGCTGACATTTACACTGTTGTAGTAGCTTGCATAGCCCAGTTTGTAATTGATGAGGCTTTTTCTCATACGCAGCTCATGGAGGATGTCGGGCCTTCGGTTTATCTCTACATACTGACTGAAAGAAAGACAGGCAGATATACTGACGGACTGAATGAATGACTAAATGACTGGATGAATGAATGTCTTACAGAACTAATATACAATGCGAATGAATGAACTTTGAATGTATGAATGCCTGTACAAAAGTGTTTAAATTTGCTATGGTTAAACATGTCAGTGAGAGTAAAGAAAGTAAGTAAGTATATTCTTTATTAAAGTTTGAATGATGCATAACTAGATGACAAGAGAATTCGAGTTCTACCAGTATGCATATGCTTAATTTGTCTTATATGACATCAGTTTTATTTCTCTTCAAATATAGAGCATGCGTTAAAGTGGAAGTGCCGTTAATTTATTAATTCAGTTAAGCAGTTGGTTACTATTGGCATAATGTGGCAAAAATGGAAATGCAGTATAGTATTAGAACTAAGTATTTATGTCAGTATATGACAATAAATTACACTACTGAGTTTATATTTATTGTAGCTTGATTTATCTCTTTTTCCAGGTTGTCAATAAATCATTTTCTACTACAATCTGTACAACTGAAAGTACAGAAAAGAAACAAGTTTTCGGATGAGCAGATAGATATGAGAACAATAATGGATTTTAGAAAATCAGCTCTCACTTGGCTGTTTCCAGTTTTAGCCATGGTTTCACTTACAAAGCCAGTTTTGGCGCAGCAGGTGACGAGTTCAAACAATGTTACAATGTCTTACAACATTGTTGAAAAATTGCCGCCAGGCGTTTTTGTTGCAAGCATTGTGAATGATGCCAGACTGACACAAACATTTGATCAGAGTACTATCAATTCACTGCAGTTTGAAGTGCTAAAAGGTGCATTTAAAGAATATTTCACCATTGAAAGCCCAAACGGTTTACTAAAAACACGAAAAATCATTGATCGCGACACCCTTTGTTACAAACAGGTACTGTGCATCTTGGCTCTTGACGTAGCTATTATTCGCCCAGCACAAAGATTTAAGATATTCAAGCTTGAGGTTACTATTATTGATGTTAATGACAACAATCCCAGATTTGATCCACCAACATTGACTCTGTCTCTGTCAGAAAGTGCTCTTCCTGGCACGGTTCTTGTTCTTCCTAGTGCTCAAGACCAGGACAGTGGAATTTTTGACATTCAGAATTACAGTTTTACATGCAATAGCTCAAAACTCGAATTGCAGATCATCCAGAACCTGGATGGATCAAATGACCTTAGACTGTTGTTGAAAGACAGGCTCGATAGAGAGCTAGAAGACAAGTATACTGCAACCATATCAGCTGCTGATGGGGGTAGCCCAACAAAAACTGGAAATCTAGAGATTACAATAAAGGTACAAGATGCTAATGACAATTCACCCATATTTGAGAAAGCGTTGTATAACGTCTCGGTTCGTGAAGATTTTCCCGTTAACGGCATCATTGTGTGGGTGCATGCAACTGATGCAGATGAAGGTGCTAATGCAGAAGTTGTTTACAGTTTTGCTCGACAGACAGAGGTCGCTTTTGGTGCCATTTTTTCCATAGACTTAGCTCGTGGAGATATTTCCCTGAAGCAGGCATTAGATTTTGAAAAAGAATCTCTCTACACTCTTCTTATTGTGGCATCGGACCGTGGCCCAGATTCTGTACCCGTCTATGCAAAGGTGATAATCTCTGTAGAAGATCTTAATGACAATGCGCCTGTTATTCGTATGAATGCCGTTGATAATAACGGCTTTGCAGAGGTTGGTGAAAACGAGCCGATACTCTCCTTTGTGGCTCACATCGCTGCTGAAGATGCAGACTCTGGATCGAATGGAGAGGTCAACTGTGAGCTGTTGCAAGGATCGGGCTTTGGCCTCCAGATGTTGTACACAAAAGAATTTAAGCTGGTGACTACAAGGGCGTTTGATCGGGAAGAAGCTGATCAGTATTCAGTCACCATTCTCTGTCACGATAACGGAGTGCCCCCGTTAAGTACTAGCAAAGATCTTATCATCAAGATCACCGATACAAATGACAATGCCCCAGTGTTCGCTCAGAAGGATTACCCGGCAAACATCCGTGAAGGCAACATGCAAGGCACGCCCATTCTACGCGTAAATGCAACAGATGCAGATATTGGTACGAATGCCGTTGTTGAGTATAAACTGTGCCCGGATGCCAGGGCCCTTGTTACACTTGGTAACACTACTGGATTGATGACAGCAAATGTAGTATTTGACTATGAGAAAATGAAAGAGTTCCAGTTCTGCATCATTGCTTCAGATCATGGATCCCCAAGTTTATCATCAACAGCCATCATCACACTAACCATTGTTGATGTCAATGACGAAGCACCACTGTTTGGCCAGCCATCATACACTTTTGGGACATATGAAAATCAGTCTCCAAATTCAGAAATAGGAACTGTTTCTGCCGTTGATGCCGACAGTCCTCCATACGATAAGTTTGTATTCTCCATTCTGAAGGAAACACCAGAAACAAACTCTTTTTCAATTGATCCCTGGTCAGGAAAGATAACGACAACTGTAATTTTAGATCGTGAGATATGTGTTGCACATCATCTCTTAATAGCGGCCACTGATGTCACGTTTCCCAATCCAAGCTCAACGGCAAATGTTACAATTTATGTGGCTGATAAGAACGACAATGCACCACATGTGGAATACCCAACACGAGAAAACAACACAGTTGAGATTTCAAGCTTTTCACCAGTTGGTCATGCGTTCACTCGTGTCCTTGCTTCGGATGCCGACAGTGGGATCAACGCAAAACTGAATTACGCAATTGTGAAAGGTAATAAGGATAATATTTTCGAAATCGATCCAATATCTGGAACCGTTTCAGTGAATAAGGACTTGAAGGAACTTCGAGAATCAAACAAAAAGCCATTCAGGCTCACTGTATCAGTTTCAGATTCAGGCACACCACCCAAATTGTCTGAAGTCACTCTGAATGTAATAGTTAGCACTTCTCCTGCACTTGCTAACCTAGTCCAGCAGACTAATTCTGGTTTTGAGTTTACAAGCCACAAAAAGATTCTTATTATCGTTGGTGGCATCACAGCAGTGCTTGTTTCAATTCTCATCACCTCAATTGTTTGCATTAAGTGGAGACAAGCGGTATATAACAGGAAGTTTCGTCGCTATTGGCCAGGAAGAGATCCAGCCATTACACATACAGAGGAGAGCCGTTATCTTAACATCAGTGATTGCTATGCAGCAATCAAAGAAGGACAGCCATCAAAAGACAGCATTAGCCCAATCTACAAAAGTCCGCAGCTGGCGAACCATAATCGAAAAAATGTGCATTTTGATCTTAGTCATGACACAACAGAAATCTCAGAGCCATCTGAAAACCTGTCAAGTGAAATGCTGAAATCCAAGGTATGTTTTAAAAAATGTATTTGTTGCAAATATCAAAACATTACATTAAATAAACACATTGCCACGCTTCTTTTCATGGCATAAAAGCAGAATTTATTGGTCAGTCTAATTGATCGCATTCTAAGGAGAAAAAAATGCTATCAGAGCATATAAATATATCTACTAATACATGTAAACATGATCACCAGAGTGTAAGCAGTGCATTAAATATGCCATCGCTTTCACAGTCCCATGAAGCTTCTAAACCTCTTTGCATGCTGACTGTTCAGTGTTTTTCTAGAACTTGACCTGCTTTATATATTTCTCACTGGCTTGTCTGCAGTTGAAAACATATCTCTTGGATCGTGGTTTTGTTTTGTCAGGTCTGGAGTGCTTCGGAGGAGTTCCTCTGAAGAGGTGCTATATAAATACATAAATATGTGATTATGATTTCTGCACCTCAGTTTGCTTTGAAACTGTCAGATATTTCAACTTTTCCAACTGAACTTTTCTGTCAAGATTTTTCTTCCTGAAGCAGTTACCTATTCACTATCAGCACTTACTTACTGTAAGTTACTGTAATGCTGTACACAGATCTCTTCCGTTACAAAATGTTTGCTGCAATGGTTTGTTGCTGCAAAAACAGATGAACAGATAGGTTCTTACTAGGGCAGACTGAATACTGAACACTCACCTGTATAAGCATAAATGTACTGAAACATGTTTTGTAGGCCAATATTTGCTAAGTGATCAATGCACATAGTATGTTTTTGTGTAATAAAGGACCATGGGATAAGATTGATTCAGACTGTTTGGTTTGATTACTTTACTGATAAACCACAAAACTTGCAGCTGAACGAACAAACCCGGAAGACGATACTAAATAAATGTGCTTGGATATGTATATAAACCACGTAGCAGATATTAATTCAAACTCTCGTTTTGATGTATGTTTGTATGCATATGTTAACCTTAGCATTTACATATCACAATTTTTCAACTTCTCAAGGATAATGAATGAATGGGCAGCCCTTCTAATACACTATACACAAAGCCTGTAGGCTGTAATGTATGCAATACACACACACACTATAGCTTAACGGTGTCCTGAGATGTGTAAACAGTTGCTGATTGCACAGATATTTTGGAATGATATAGGCCTACTAACGGATCCTTGATGGTACAGAGGAGCTTCTGATACCAAACACAAACAATCTGGCAGTATTTTTTGGTGAATATGAGGCTTGGTTTGGCAGGTTAAAAATTCCTGTATAACACAGATGTTGGAAATCTCTTCCCTTGTCAGTCCTTGTTTAAGGTTTGGGTTTTATGGGTTTTTTCCCAGAAATTCTGAACTTTGAAGTTGGTTCAGTATTAGGATGATGATAGATACTGATGATGATGAGCACCACATGGGTGAAATCAAAGTCCCACTTTTCTAAAACCGAGGTGTTTTCACAACAGAATGATTTAAACGATGAGCATTTGCAGTAGTTAGTGTAACTTAGTGCCAATTTAATTAAAATCCTGACCCAACACAAACATCAGTCTTATCAAACAAACTGGTTTTCAGCCTTTGATAGCATGAATGCAGGACAAACTTTCAAGGCAAGTCCGTCTCGTGGTAAAGCTGCCATTAAATATACACTGCAAATTATGAAACAAGACATATAATAGATGTGATGTGGTGGAAGCAACAACAGCAAAGAGGGGAATTTGAAAAAGTCAGAAAAACCAGACAAATGTTTTTAAATTTTCCTTTAAATTGTCCCACTCCATTCAAAACGAAAGGTTCTTAGAGTTATAGCACAGCGAACAGTTTTATACTGTTATTGCAAAAGTTGTGTGCGGTACGGTGGTATTTTATTGGTAAGGCGTTTGGTCAGTGATATGCGGTTGTGGGTTCAACTTCATGTAACGACCCTGAGCAAGTTGTTTGGACACACCCTGCCTCTGTCAAAAAGTAGTATAATTTGGTCTCAGTATAACCCGGCAAGTCCTGCGATGCACTGACCCCGTGTCCAGGACCTTGGGATTCGTCCACTGCCCGCTTGAGGGCCTAAGAAAAAGGAAATGAATGCCTCCCCTAAGTCTCAATTGTGGGATATGGGATACTTTACTTTTACTTATTGCAAAAGTTGCAGAAAAGACAACAAATGTTACGCCCTAAGGGTAATGAAACTGTTGTGATAACATCTGTGCATGTGTTTACAGAGAGGTTGTAATCCTCAAAACAGAAATCAGAATCTCAAGCCAGAATGCGTTCATCGGAACACTGATGTTCATTTGCCAGTAAATGTGCCAGACCTAAACAAAAGCCAGGTAGTACAGGGCAGTCATTGACCTTCCTGCTAGTATCATCTCAACAGTGTACAGACTATGCAAATTTAGTTTCAGTCCTTTGTTTCTGTTGGCAGTATTTTGCCTAGAGCCGTACTAATAACTTTTTCACACTAACAGTAATATTTATGAATTGCCAAGTAGCAAGTATAAGTTATCTGTAGTATGATGTCACAATGGATAAACTGCATACAGGAAGACAAAGAAGACTTTGGCTAAACATGAGATAAACAAGAGATATTACTCCGTAGGACTTTTTTAAGGTCGTTGCACACGCCTTTGAGGCTGTTGTTAATTGCACGCATTATAAATGTCTGTTTAACAACAACAGTAATTTAATTAAATGATTGAGAAGAATGTAAGGCATTCATTTACACCATCATGCTGAGACATTAAGTTTTAACATGAAAGGTTTAACATCAGGAAATGATGACTATGATGATGATGATAATGAGGTCAAAACTTTGCGTAATTAGTAATTATACTTTCAGGCAATTTAATTCTGGCTCGACTGCACCATCGCTACTAAAAATAATGCCACTTTTCCTTGCATTTAAAACCGAGGAAAAGTTATTCGCTAATTAGCTATGCTGGAAATAGATATTAATACAAAGAAGGCATTTATAACTTAAATTTTAAAAACCTGGCGTGTACCGTGTTTCAAGGTCGAGCATGGACCGATCCTTGTTGTCCATGATGCAATGGATTCTGACAGCACTTCAGGCTGTTCCACTGATATGTCCAACTCGGATGGAGGTCGAGGACAGGGTGACTGCTGTACCACGAATCACCACCATCACCATCACTCATCGGTTCCAGATGACAGTCATGCCGTACAGAATGTCCACAACTCCGCACTTCAACCAGTTTGGATACGCTCAGGGCCAGAATCAGATGTGAAGACTGACAGACAGTTTTATGAGCCCGTGGAAGATATTGAAAAGTCTTCCATGGTATCCTACTCTGGTGGTGACTTGCCACGTTCCAACTGTGCCTTACAGCATCGAACAGATGGGTTCTCATCATCGCATTCACCAGAGTGTACTGTTCAGAAGGAACCTCAAGAACAGCATTTGCTTCCATCAGGTCTGTCCTCTCGGATTACTGCACATCCTGAGAAGAACACGTTCAGTTACATTTCAGACGGCAACCGGCACACTGCTGAGCACAAATCGAAGAAGAAACCTGCTGTTCCACCTAGAAACACTTCTTTGAAACCAAGATAAATCTTTAAATTGACTGGTATAAAGAGTAATGATTTGCATTTGACATCTAAAAACAGTTGTTTACTTGTAAATAGAACAAAACTGAACTGTTTCCATGCCTCAGAGATCAAGTAGTGATGTCAAGGTATAGTCATAGAACAGTTTTTTAAAGTCATTATACTGAACATCTCCTGTAGCTTTTCACAATATCAGTGCTTTTTTCAGACGGAATGCTCCAGAAAGGCATTCCAGCACCTTTTTTCGGCTAATAAAAAATAATTTAGTTTGTAATAAAAGAATTGCGTTATTAAGTTCTTTTAATTATGTAATATAATGTAACTTATTTTAATTCAATTTCAGTGGTAACAACTTTAGATTGTTTTCAGTGTTTATTGATTGATAAAAATAATGAAATTTTAGCACAAAATTCATAATTGTTCAGTTCCGGAACCTTTTTTCCAGAAAAAAGCACTGCACAATACCATGCTGTGAAGCCAAATTATGTAAAATATTATTTACCAGTAGTTTTTCAGCTAATAGGCCTAGTTGTTTGGATTTTCTACCAATTAGTAGAAGGCCTACTGTGTGAAGTAGAAAGATTTATGTTGAAGTGATGCATTGTAAAAGAGAATTTCTCAGTGCTGTGTAGATGAACAATCCACTTTGGAGCTACATAATATGTCAGAACATTCAACGACAGGGATATTTATGATTGTGAATTAAATTTCTAATACTTATTGTATAACAACCAGCAAAGGTTTCTTTGCTTGACTGTTTCTAGTGACGGTGTTACAGATTAAATATGGTTGTTTAGACTTGAAACTGGCAGGCTATATTACGTAGCAAGCGCAATTCGCTTCCTATTTTCGCATAAAGTCCTGATTTTGATGCCTGATTCTCATCTAAAAAATCATGGCTTTTATCACAAAATAACGGCGAAATGTTGCGCTGTGGAAATTCAAGTTGCTCAACTTCGCTACAGTTAAGAGGAAGGGACTACTTCGACCGCCGTCCTCTGTCGGCGACGTGTGATTGTCGATCATCGGCCATATAACGGGCGGCTGAATTACCCGCAGTGGAATACAGTATCTGAATATTGACTATCGCACCGTAGACGCAATGTATCGACGCCGCGTCAGCAGCCGCCGGATGTCCGACGAGATCTCGCCTGCGTCTGTCGAGATCTCGTTTTTGCAAGGAGTGTGCATTGTGGGCTGATGTACGCTCGGGACTCGTTTATAGAGCGCAACAACTATCGGTCGATGTAAATCTTTCACTGCCGCCAGTCATAACGTCTCCGTCTCTCGTCGATACAGCGAAAAATCAACTCGGTCGTCTTTCATCGCAGGTTGTGTTTACACGCCAGTGAACAAGCCTAAATGCCAAACGTAGACCCATAAACTCCTCTGCACGGACACAATCACAGATGCAGGACTGCATGGGAAACGACGACCATAGCTGCAACAATATTCTAGTTGGCTGTGCACGCACTTCAAGAGGTAGGCAGTTGCTCAAAGGCAGTAATGAAACAACAGTTTAAGCGCAGCCATCAGTGGAGTACGGTCTTGGTTCTGTGTGTCAGAATAAGACTGAGAATGAAACAGGCATTGGCATAAGTTTTATTACCGGTAGTCACTTTTTTGCAATTTAGATAACCTGTCCTATGTTTGCTGTATAATTGTGGGTCTCCTTAGTGAGGAGACACTCGTATCTAAGATGATATAGCGCCGGTAAATAAGCTGGTCTCCCTAATGCAGCTTTTGTGTGGCACTGAGAAATTTCAGAGATTTATGTTTACATTTACATATATTACACTGTAACTTAGTAACATAGTTGAACGTATGCTAATTTCTTGAACCAGCATAGAATGAATCAAGGTCTTGCACACGGGCAGCGCGTCGCAGAACTTGCAGTTTATGCATACTTCTCAGTTCATATACCAGTATTAAATTGCTACCAAGCCTGTGGCGGCTCAAGGTTTTCATAAGCTGGAGGTCCTCATGGAGCAAGCCACCGGAAGAGGTCTTACTGTAAACTGAGACTACTCTAAAACGCTTTTCACACTGAGTCACAAGTTTACAAGAGATCTGAATTTGAGCTAATAATGTCTTCACCTCAGCACATAATAATTGAAAATACAATCACTTTATTCAAAATAATATATAAACAACTCGAATTGCATGTAGTTAATTAAGCGCAAGTTGATGATTGTCATGCTTAGAAAAATGTCAATATAAATCGACTGCATGAACAGATTCAATTGACAGCATTACTATGCTGCTTAAGTGAATGTCAGATGAAGTGCTTCTCAGATGTTTCAATTAATTTGAGAGCAGAAAATATTTGCTCACAAGCTGTCATTGTTGCCGGCAAAACAATGGCTATGCTCAATGATCTGTATATTTCATGAAACACAAGTTGTATGGGTCGAGACAACAAACAGTGTCTAGTATTCTAGCCATATTGGTTGCACCTGAAACTGCCTCCTGTAAAAATGGCTCACTTTGAGAATTTAAATGCTGCGGTCTTCAACGTTACTTTGATACAAATGTTCGAAAGGGCTTGATTCTTCTCATAACTTAAACAGACATATGTTTTGAAGTTAGCGATTGAATACCAATCAAAATATCAAGTGAATGTGAATGATCAAGGAATTGTTTCTGTAATTTAAAAATGATGCAGCAAATAACCGGATAGCAGCGATATCCTATAGCAGTTACACAAGTGCATCTAAACAATCATGAATATTATGGGAAGCAACTGCAAGACACACCCATCTAGTGTTACTTTGCGGCTGGATTGCCTCACCCGTTCTCCCGGACATAATTCACTCTGTGCTTCTATCCATTTCTTATGCACAAGATAACTTAAAGTAAACAACCTTTCAAGTAATGCAAAAATATCCCTGGCCTCTTAAACAGATTTACACACATCAATCAAAAGGAAATTCAGTTTATGTGCATAACAGTGAACCTAAATGGCTAATGGAGTTGATTGCCTTAATAACTGCTTGACACAGCAGTAGTGCCAATGTTTAACGACATCTTATGGCATCAAAGGCCGTTGACGTCGCTCTCCTCCTTTGTCCAGGCTTGGGACTCTGGCACTACCCGACTAAAGGCAGTGGCGGAGTTTGCTGGACGTTCTTATTTACACTGTTAATTACACTTCACCTACTAAAGATGAGGTGATGTCTAATCTATATCACTGAAAGGTATCTATTATGGACTCTGAAAATGACTGCACGTCTAAATCGTTGGCAGGTTTGAAATTCATAAAGCATTTATTAACATTTTTGTTGGCCAAAAATCATGTAACGTAAAATGGCTGTTCCTTGTGACTAATATCTTTCGTTTCAGTGACAAGAATAGAATAGTAAACGAATTTCTTCACCTTTGTTGTCTGTTCCATCACCATATCTGTACAATGTAACTGGGACAGACACTCAGTTGGTGGGGCACTGGCCCCTCTGGCCTCTTGCACAGCCATCACTGACCGCAGCATCTGTCCACTAACAACTTTCTCAGAGTTGTTACATGGAATCCGGAGGCGGGCCATAGCGCAATACTGAATATAACAAGTAAGCTACCTTGTTGCATTTCACACAGCCTTCTTCACTTCATGTTCTGGTCCAGAAGACCACCTGTAGGTTGTCGTTCACTCAGTAGGCTATCACGCACTTGCGTCAAGCCTCTCAATCTATCAATTCTCGGACTTACTATCTGAAACTGAAGTCAACATTTCCGGAAATCTTACCCAGATGCACCCAGTTCGCCGCCTTACCTAACCTAACAACCAACCACCGTAGCAGCTCCTCTATCTTCCTCCCTAATGTTTCTCTGCCTTCCTCGATCCCTGGTCTCCTCTCGGCACCTGCATCTTGTACTTCTTCGTGATACGATACATCTGGGCAACCCCTCTCATGCTCCTGAAGGCTGAAGTGTCAGACAGGGCATATGTGTGAAAAGGTCATTTCTGACGAGTTACACCATGCTTCTTAATTCGCCCTGTTAATGCTAAGGCGTGGAAATTTCAGAGCATAGAAAGGCCTTCAACACCGCCGGGACAGCTGTTCCAATCGCACATCCCGAACGATCAGCTGCAGGTCAACGAATCTCCAAGAATACCGACATTTAATTATCTTCTATTGTCTGAGGGTAATTGTACTTTATTGTATATCGTAATTATCTCAGTTGTCCTTGTGTCAGGTTTGTACAGAAAGACGCCGGAATGAGAGATGGAGGGAGTTAGCCGATTCCAGGTGATCAAACAGCTTCACAATCCACAGATATTCATACAAGTTTGAATTATAACTGTTGAAGGCACCTGAATGTGTATGATGTAGGTCTACAGAATTTCATGACCCGAGGGAACCCACGCAGACTGTTACGCCTCGAGCGAAACATCCGCACCCATACATGTATGCGTATGTCTGTCTGCATGTCAGTCAACCAGCCGTTAGCCAACTAGCCACCCAGTGAGCCAGCCAGCCAGCTAGCCAGCCAGCCAACTAGCCACCCAGTGAGCCAGCCAGCCAGCCACCCATTCAGTCAATCTACGTGTACCTGTCTCTGTGTGAACCTGTGACTATCGTATCGATTGCAAGTTTTGATTACAACGATCACCAGATGGGTCGATCCTTCGTAAACATTGGGGGCAGGGCCTATAATGGGGCCTGGATGCAAAGCCCCTATTGGGTTGCAGAGGCAAAGCCCCTGGTGTAGGAATCAGGAAGTAGGCCTAATGCAGACAGACATGAAGCCCAACAGCTCCACAGACAAACAATGAGAAATGTCGCTAATATTATTTAAAGTGCAATGTAAACTTAGACATAAGCAGCAGTTACGAACAGTATGGCAGTCTTGCTAAAGCAGCGCAATATGAACACATAATTATTTATTCAAAATTGAACTTGCCGAAAATGTTCTCCTTGATTGTGCTTCTAGCAAACTTAGCCGCTAGTGTAGGCTTCAGGTTACCTGTCATCTACTTCAGTTTTTATCACTCTTAAATGTAGATTGTGTAAATGAAAACAAAATCATATTTTACACTTAATATTACTGTAATACAGCATTTATATAGCGCCTTGCACAACCTCTCAAAAGCGCTTTAAATTTATTAATAACTCATTTATACATAGCTGTATTCATAATGAGGCAGCTGTTTAACCCACTTATGTAATTTTTTTCTTTTACCTATAGGCCTACAGATGGAATGGACAGTTGAGTCAAATTATGAAACTATTCTATACCTGAAGT
Source organism: Norana najaformis (assembly GCA_964023275.1). Classification (NCBI taxonomy): domain Eukaryota; kingdom Metazoa; phylum Annelida; class Clitellata; order Crassiclitellata; family Hormogastridae; genus Norana; species Norana najaformis. The sequence goes on from OZ029919.1 coordinate 24,937,419, forward strand.
TGAGCCTTGGAAAACTAAGCAACTGGCTTTCAATGGTGATTTTAGTTGCAGGCGTAAGCTGTTCTCGATCGCTGTATGACGCCATCATTATTTTACGCGGCAGTTTATACCAAAAATATTTCTCACTTGGAATAATTACGTGTACGTGTGTGAAGGCCAGTAAATTACTTGCTTGCTTAAATTTCTTTACTGCAAATACGCATCCTGAGTTACGAAGAATCTTCTGAAATGAGTTGCGAATACCGTGGTGCCTCGCTGCCTATCTTTCTCTCGTCTCTATCTGTCTATATTTGTGTTTGTGTGTTAGTCGTAGAATTCGAGGCCTCTGGCGTGGCGTAAAACCCCGTAAGCTCCTGCGGTTTGTTGGGTCACTGGCGCGGCGTAAAACCCCTTAAACACTAGTCTTAGATTCCGTGTTAGGATTCCATGGGGCTTCTGGCGTGGCGTAAAACCCCGTAAGCTCCTGCGGTCTGTTGGGTCACTGGCGCGGTGTAGAACCCCGTAAACTCTAGGCGTAGATTCCGTGTTAGGACTCCATGGGGCTTCTGGCGTGGCGTAAAACCCCGTAAACTCTAGGCGTAGATTTTGTGTTGTGTTTTTGTCGTCTTTTGCCCGGGGGGGGGGGGAGACTCGGGGAAGGAGAACGGAGGGACAGAAGGCGAAGAGTCTCTAGAGACGGAGGCAAGAGCTGGAAGACTGCCACCGAACAGCAGCAACAAATTAAATCGGACATATTACACTGTATTAATTCTAATTGAACTTAATTGATTAATGTTAACGTTTTACCGAAACTTTTCAATATATAGGCTCTTGAATTTAATTTAAAATGTACAGTTCCTGAAACAATCAACGAGCTAATTATTAAATAGTCTAGGCACATTAGACTGATGAGTTTTGACTGGATGGCCATGGACATAAATTTTAATGGCGAAGACAGGCAATATAGTACTACTAAGCTGTACATCAAGATTATTGCCTAATGCGTTTAATAAGAACAAAATGAATCTTACAAAATCATGTTAGGTTCCGTTGTTGCCTTATTTCTTAATAGGTCTACTTTCATACTGATTTGCGAATTTCACATCATATAATTATAACATCTAATTAGGACTAACAGATGCTTAAAGTCTGCCATTTTGGCAACTGCAGCCAATATTGGCCTACACTCTATTAACTTTTATAATTCTTCTCTATTGTAACAAAGCTAACTCTTGGCTTTTCAGTCCAAAACAATAAGGGAGGCCTATGTCGTTCATTAATTCGAGCATTATGCCTTAAGCAGGCCTGGATTAAGGCTATCGGGGCCTCTAATTACAAAATATTGTGGGCCTCCTTCCTTCCCCTCCGCGAAGCGACTCCTCAACGGTGGAGGCGTTTGGGGGCGTGTTGAGCCCCAGGCCTATGTACTTATATAGTACATACTGATATATCTGTCTTTCTGTCTGTCCGTTTGTCTACCTAAGCAAAGGCAGGCAGAGACAGCAGTACCTAGAGAGGTACAACTGGAAATTACGGATTGGCATTGTTTGCTGAAATCTTAAAGTGAAGAATTAGAACTTCTATCAGTCCACAGTTTCCGATTTTACTTATAATATATTGCCTTGGCCCAACCAATGGCCAGGCCCCCATATTCAAAATATTGTCATGGCCCGGGACCCAGAGGCATCCATATGATCGACGTGTCTGACGATCACCCAAAAGCCAAACTCTTCTGGATCTTGGCTTCAATTAATTTGCTTCTGACTTAAAATCCGCGATACGTCCGCATTTAGATTCATGTTCTGTTAGCCATTCAGGTAATCCCTGGTTAAGTAGGTTGTCTGATCTTGAACCCAGCTAACACCGAATTCATATTAAGAGGCCTACATGGCCAGCTCAAGAAATATTCCGACCCTTCTGTCTCCCTCAGCCTGAACTCTGCCCACTCACACCTCTACTACTAATTCTCTTGTCCGCAACTTGGGTGTGCTATTTGACCAAAACCTCAGTTTCTCTGACCTTTGCAGAATCAGCCCTATGCTTGACTTCAAATCTGCACCTACCATCGCCACATCCATCGTCCATGCTAAACTAGACTACTGCAATTCAATTTTCCTGAATATAGACACCACCCAAATAAACCGCTTTCAAGCTATCCAAAATGCTCTTGCTCATACTGTCACGAAAACCCCAAAACGCCATCACATCACTCCTCAAACCACTTCACTGGCTTAAAATACCTGAACGAATAGACTCCAACGTTCTATCGCCTACCTAAAACACACCTCAATCCTTCCAACCATCCTATCATCTTCGTTCATTTACAATTCAACCACTGCGCTCAACCCGGTCCTCCTCCGTCCTAACACTTCTCCGCCCTCCCGTCACCTCACCTTAACATTTGGAAATCGCTCCACAGCCACAGCTGCTCCACCCCTTAAACAAATAATAAAGTCTGGAATAAGAATCCCGCCCTCTAGATTTTCAACAAGTATTTGACTCATACTACCGACTCACGAACACTTCTCCCTTGCAATCTCTGCGCAGGTCTGTCACTCAAAACTGAAATATTCCTCGTTCACAAACCCTATCCTGATTCCTCCTCTTCCCCTTACCTATCTCGCCACTCCAATTCCAAGCACCATCCACCACAGCCGTCTGACTGTCTGTCTGCCTGCCCGACCCTTGGATCTTGACCGGGAATCGAAGCTGACTCTTTCTGCCTATCAATTTTGTCTGTCTGAGCCCCTGTGAATAAGCAGATTCCCGCGACTTATGTTTCGTTGGGCGCTGTAGAAATGTCGAGTTAACGGCACCTGTCACCCGCCGATGCGTGTCTTCCAGACGGTTCGGGCGTGATTGTCGAGTGTCGACCATAGTTTTATAGGAAGAGAAAGCATAATAGTTCCGTTCGACGAATGGGATGACGTTTGACATGGCGTTTGACGCGGGGTCCAATGTAATCAAACGGCTGACTGAGTCACCGAAAGCAGCAAAGTTCTCTGTTGGTGGAAAGCCTCATAGATGCTTGCGGCTCACGTATCAACGCGCCACGTCGCCTCCTTTCGGTTTGGCGTCCGATTCAGGACATGTCAGTTTCGCAGAGTTTGGTAATTGTCGCTAAGAATAAGTGATTGGCTAAATGCTGACAATTTCCGGATGAGGTTATCAAAAGCAATTACGTAATCAGTTCAATTAGCCTAACAAGTAGGCCTATTCATTGCCTGAGTCTGGGAGAAGCAGCCTGACATATCTTGTTCCCTCCGCTTTTTTCATCTCTTTTATGTGCAATCGAAGGCCTCTTGAGAGGCCCCTGGAGACGTTTACTGCGGCTCATTGGCAACTCGTAGGCTTTTCAGGTCTGCGTCCAAGGTTTCAATCCCGAGAGTCACGTGTGAAATCGACCGCAGATTGTAAGGAGAGATAGACAGATGGATTAGTGGGCGGACAGACGGACGGACGGACGGACGGACGGACGCACGGACAACATGAAAATTTGTTATTCCCGCCATATTCTTAGTGTAATTTCTTATCTAATTTTCACTAAATTGAATTAATGAAACAGAACGTGAGCTTGACACTTGTGTTAATTCTTAATATATTTTACAACATGCTGTTATAAGATCATATTCTAGCGCTTTTAAAAGGCTTTCGAAATGCGCCATATAAAAGGCCAGAGGCATAGATAAGCCTATCTATTAACTGCATACATACTTACATACATTAATACATTAATACATGCACACATACATACGTATACACATGCATACATATCCATCCATCCATCCATCCACCCACCCACCCACCCATCCGTCCGTCCGTCCGTCCGTCCGTCCGTCCGTCCGTCCGTCCGTCCGTCCGTCCGTCCGTCCGTCCATCCATCCATACATACATACAAACATACATCCATACATACATACATACATACACACACGTAAACACATCTAATAGTTTATTTATAATACAAAATGCTATAAAACAATGAAATGCATTAAAGTAATAGCCACCACAATCTGGCGCAACATTGACCTCTTGGTCTAACTTCAAAATTCGCGTCCCAGCAGGAAAACTCAGATGGGTCTGTTACGCTTCATTCGACTCTGACTGGCGCACTCTTTCGCAAATAAAAATAGGGGGCCCATGAATTGATACGTCATGGGTCTTTTTTATCAAATACAATGTGTTGATTAATGGATCAGTCGTTTGCACGGAGGTAGGCCGACACGAAGGAGTGCAGCATTAGTAGCGAGAGGTTAAGCCTTTCAGCAGCCATATATAGGCTGCAATTAGAGACTTCTTGTATTTCGTATAGTCCTGATAATAACCAACGCCTAAACTAAACTGCCATCTTCAGGCAGAAATGTCCCAAAAGTGACACCTGGAGGCGGGTAGTGTGGTACGTTCGCGTAGCCGCTATTGGCTAACGTGTTGATGACGGTCCGCCGCGTTTCCGAGTCGGCGTATGATGACGCGTCGCTGACGTCATCCTGTTCGTCTTCACCCGCGGAACGCGGCGAGTCGCTGATGTCATTTAAATCGGTGACATCGCTGGCCGTGACGTCTGCAGTGTTTAACTCCAGGTACTGATTCTGCTCGGCAAAGGTGACCTTTTTCTTGGCCTCCGCAATCGCCGATCCGTCGGGCCCGAATCGAATCGACTTGCGACTGGCCAGTGACCCGGATCTTGACAGACTTGGCTTCAGAACGAAAGGCGGTTTGTCAGGAAGATTCGTGGTTCCCTCTGGCGAGTGCACTGTCGCCTCTGCGTGCGCGTTCAAAGGCAGCGCAGCACTGCTACTTTTAAGCCAGTTCGGAACGACCGATGAGTACAGATGGGAGGACGACGTCGTGACGAACACAGGCGATGATGCGCTGTTGCCACCTAGGGAATGACAGTGCATTAGCTTGGGTTAAATGCCCGACACGTAGTGAGCATGCAGCGTACTAAAACAAGGCTAGTAGATATCTTCAATGCACATATCGTGGTTTGCAATTGATCACTGACGTAACGCTGTATTATAATGTTGGTTCGATCATTGGGTTGCGCAGTCTTTATACTTGAACCCAGGCACAAAATAACAACTAAAAATATGTTGTGTTATTTCTAGACTATATATTAGCCTCATACTCTGCAGGTCAGCTCGCTTTTAACATCTGTAGCGCAGGCCTACTACACGCATTTAATCCACAGGAAGTCAATAGCCTGCTACTAAAATCTTTAGAAAGAACAAGCCATCTCATGCGATTATAATTAGTTTCGTGTTACTGATTGATACTATTCCACTTGTGGCTCGATCATTGAGTTGCTTAATCGGCTGGAAAGAGAAGGCAAGAAGTAGAGACTAAACAACACAGATTCCCGGGTTCCTTTACGAGTGTAAAGCGCCGGCAACTAGGATTTGCCGAGTCCACATGGTATATGGAGTCCGAACCTTGTGCGCGTTTTAGATTAATGAGAAAAGCCTGCATACGCTACTTGGCTGCCCACGATTTCGTTACTACTTTCTAGCATATCAATATTCAATTCAAATAACAGCGGGGGCACAAAACATAAAGAAGATGAAACGCATCATATTGGGAGTTTATATTGTAAATGTAATGTAACTAGACATTGTAGTGTTTGTGACGTAACTAGACATTATATAGCGCCTTAAGACACGCTCTGATGCATCGTAATATTTACTGTCGTTGTTGTCGGATGAATTGGAAGAACCTTTCGGGTCACCTCCTACTCCTCCTCCAGTCCCTCCTGCTCTAGAAGTCCCTCCACTTCCACCTCCTGCTCCTGCTCCGTCGTCACTTGATGTCTGACTGCTGCTGGAGTTGGAAGGACACCCACTGTCAGCATCCACTTCTTCCAGATCCATCGCCTGCTCCAACACAAATAGCATCACCATCATTATTATCGTTATCATCATCATCATCATGACCCTCCTGATTCTCTCCTCCTCGTCCTCGTCCTCCTCCTCGTCCTCTTCTTCCTTCTCCTTCTCGTCCAATCTCTTCGTCCTCGTCCTCTTCCTCGTCCTCCTCGTCCTCCTTCTCCTCCTCGTCCTCCTTCTCCTCCTCGTCCTCCGGTTATAAGAATCGGAGGATTTATTTAGCCCTGGGTATGAAGTGATGGTCGCCACCAGCGGATAC